>JACWNB010000007.1:1413651-2827303 GCA_016165855.1 Pseudocercospora ulei
ACCTAGAGACAAAAGTACTAGAAGAATACTACGACTTCCTTAGTGTCTAGTTAGTTAAAGAAGCTGATAAGCTGCCTCCTTACTAATCCGGGCACGCAGATATGATTCAATACGGCCTTTTTGATAACTATATCTCGAACTAAGGATGGAAAGGAATCTATGTAGTAGTGGGTAAGAGCTTTAGGGGTGGTGTGCCAAGGCCCGGCTCAGTCCAGAAGGGCCGAGCCGAAATTCTGAGGGTCCACCCTATTACTCAGTCCCACCCCTTTCTGCCGCCGCAACACCACCCCCCTCCCTTACTAGCGGTCGACCTCGACTGCTTACTTATCTATCTGTGTCTTTTTTTTTTATTCCGTCGTCCTCTCTTCTCTTTCTTCTATTTCAAAACTATCCCCTTTTTTTTATCTTCTTTCTTCTTACATCGTCGCTATCTGACGTCTTTACTTGGCGTCTATCTAATCGGAAGATCTATCTGATCGGATCCGGCGGTTACCTAAGCTGCGGCGTAGCCGGTCTATACGCCGCTACGGCAGTCTATATAGATCCGTCTGTAGCGCCGTTTCTTTGTCTTTTTCTTTCTCTACTAAAGACCTTACCTACCGCAGGGCCGGCGGCGCCGACGCCGCTCTACGGCGTCGGCGAGCTTCCTGCCGAAGCAGCAGTAGGCGGTGGCTAAGTCGAAGACTCTAGCGAAGCGACTGCTACGATCGTCTTTATCGGCTTCTGTACCGATAGAGCGGACGCAGCTTTTCTTCTTCTTCCAGAATAATCAGCTTCGGAGCCATTTAGGCTTCGGCTCCCTCGGGTCCCGGATATAAAACTCTCTTAGCAGCTCCGCCGAATTCCGGAGGTTCTCGATCGGATACTATTTATAGTCTTCCGGCTACCCCTTCTACGAGATCTTTGCTTTGATAGACTCCCTTATCTTTCTTACGTTTATTACGTCTTCTACCTCCTACTCTTCTTCTTTACCGTCTATCTCGACCGACGGGGGTTTAGCGAACCCCTGTTCCGGAAGGCCGTCGTTAGGGTCCAAGCTTAGAAGTTCTGAATAAAAGACATCGTAGATCTGGAATAACCTCGGTAGCTGGAGCCAATAAGTTACTAGCGACCTCTTTTCTACTATCTTGAACGGACCTACGTAGCAGGAGTTAAGCTTAGCGTTGCCTTTTAGCCTTAGGTTCCGCGTATTAAGCTATACTTTTTGGCCTTCTTCAAATTCTATTAGTAACCGCTTTCTATTAGCTCGAGTTACTATCTTCTTCTAAGCTGATTCCATCGCCTCTTTCGCTACCTTGATCGCTTCTTCTATCTAAGATCAGAGCGCTTCTGCCGCTGCAGCGGCGACTCTCTTCGACGAGGTAGCAGTAGATGTAGAAGGTTCTAAAGAGCTAGCTTCGTTCGGCGGTTGGAAGCTTATTCTCAGAAGATAACCGTAAGTTATCTTAAACGGCGCGAGCGAGGTGGCTTCCGACCGTGCTGAATTGGCGCAGAATTCGGCTATCGGCAACATCTTAATCCACTCTGCTTAATAATAACTGCAGAAGATTCGTAGATATTTTTCTATCTCGCGGTTAGCTACTTTAGACTGACTGTCGGTCTAAGGTTAAGCGGCTGTACTGAGCTTTCCCCGAATTCCGAGAGCTTGTTTAATAGCCTTCTATACATTAGCTGTAAATTGAGGACCTCTATCCGTAGTGATAGTGTCCGGCAGACCGTAGTGCTTCTATATATGCTAAATCAGCATTCTCGCCGTTTCTTCTGCAGTAGTTCCTTCTTCCTTCGCTCAGCAGGGGATAAAGTGGCGCTCTTTGCTTAGTCGGTCTACTACGTTAAGCGTAGTATTATATCTATCGGAATCCGGCAGGCCGGTTACGAAATCTATCGTAATGTACTGCTACAGTTTCTCGGGGATCGGAAGTAGCTTCAACAGGCCAGCCGGAAGGCTGTAACGTAGCTTCCCTGCTCGGCACACGTAACAGTTAGCGAGAAACTAGTAGATCCGCTCGAAGATTCGCAGAAACCAGTAGATCGTCCTTATTGCTTCTATCGTCTTCTTTAAGCCTGCGTAGCCGACATCCGTAGAACTATAGACTAGCTGGATAACCTCGGTAATTAGTTCTTCTGGAACTATTAGCTTCCCTAAACTGGTTTTGCTAAGCTTCTGTTGCTGGTTAAGCCGCTCCACTTTTTCGTAGAGAGTCTCTTCCTTAGTCGCCGGCTCTACCGCGCAGATCCCTACCTCTTTTAACACCTCGGCTTCTACTATCCGTTCGGTCAACACCTTCTGGAACATGTTCGGATCTTCCTTCGCGCGGCTGGTCTTTCCTTCTCTTCTCGTTAGCATATTAGCCTTTCCATTTTGAGCTCCGGGTCAATAGGTAATCTTAAAATCGAATCTGGACAAGTAGGCGGCCTACCGAGCTTGGCGTCGTAAGAGCTTCCGCGTTTTTATAAAGTAGGTTAGTAACTAGTAGTCTGTAAGGACCTAGACCGTGCTCTTTCTAGCTATAAGCTCCGGCTTCTACTCCTCGAAAGCCTAAATAATAGCTAACAGCTCTTTATCGTAAATAGCGTAGTTTCGCTTAGCTTTATTTATAGACTTGCTGAAGAAAGCCACTGGATAAAGGGTTTTATCTTCGCTATATTAAGAAAGGACCCCTGCTGTTACTGTGTCGGAAGCGTCCGTTTCTACGTAAATCGTCTTTTCTGGTCGGAAGTGCGCTAGAACCGGCGCCGAAGCTACTGCTTCTTTTAGTTAGATAAAAGCCTCTGTGCACTTCTTATTCTATAGGCTAGCGGCCTCCTTCTTTAATGCTTCGTTTAGGGGTCTCGCTATCTTGCTAAAGTCCTTAATAAACTGTCGATAGTAGCTGCAGAATCCGAGAAACGCTCTGATCTGCGTAGTGTTTCCGGATTTCGGCTGCTTCTATTCTGCTACAGCGGCGACCTTCGAGGGGTCTATCCGAATCTCTTCTCTTCTAACGATAAGACCGAGCTATTTAACTTCGGTCTGATAAAACTCGCTCTTCTTCGTGTCCGCGTTTAATCCGACTTCGCGGAGCCTCTTTAACACTCTCTTAATGTAGTCCGTATGTTGCTCTCTCGTTCTATTAGTGTAGATAAGAATGTCGTCTAAGTAGATAGATACGAACCGTTCCAGCATGTCTATAAAGATGTGGTTTATAAAGCGTTGCTACACTGCCGGTGCGTTGGTAAGTCCGAAAGGCATTACTAACTACTTGAAATTGCCTATGCGCGTAGCGAGTGTCGTAAGGTCTTCCGTTTGTCCTTCCTCGTTCCTTAATCGGTAGAACGCTTAGCGTATGTCCAGCTTGCTAAACGACTTAGCTTTAGCTACTTGTTGTATAGTCTTATCGATTAGCGGCAGCGGGTATACGTCTCTCTTAGTAACCTCATTAAGGCCTTAGTAATCTACGTATAGTTAGAGACTACCTCCTGGTTTCCTTACGAAAAGAATCGGTAACGTATATTCGGCTAAGCTCGGCTTAATAAACTTCTTCGCCAGATTCTCTCGAACAAACACTTCTACCTAGTCTAGCTTAGCCAGCGACAATCGTCTTAGGGGCTCGGTTCTTAGCAGCGTAGCTCCCTCTCTTAGTCGGATCTTGTTGTCGTATTCCGGTCGGTAGAGCAGCAGGAGGTTGGAGTCAGCCTTCAAGAACACGTTAGCGTAGCTGTAGAGTTCTTTCGGTAACACCTCTAGCAGATCTACTTCTTCTTCCGCTATTATCTTCTAGTAGTCTTCGATGTCCTTTATTAAGATAGCGTAAATCTTATTGTCCGGCGACCTCGCTAGGGTCGTTAAAGCTTCCGAGCTTATTATTCCGATCGTGTCTAGAGGGTTAGGCCGATCTATCGGAACCGCTTCGATGGTCGTAGCGTTCGATTTCGCGGCGACGACAGTAACCGATTCGGCGGCGACTACACTCTGCTGGTTTTTGAACCCTAGCGTATCTTTACCTACGTCGATAACGGCTTTCTGGTTCTTTATCTATTTCTGTCCTATAATAATGTTAAACCTTCCGATATCTATAATTCGGAACGTCGGTTCCGTAGTGCGACTAGCTAGGGTTGTCTTTAATGGCACGTAATGCGTAACACTCTCTGTGTCTTGTCCGTTATATGCCGAAATTCGCGTTAGCGACGCTAGTTCTACCAGATAGCCGTATCCCTTTATTAGCTTCTGAACTAACCGATAGTGGACCGCGGCGCCGATAAGAGCTCCTGTGTCGATAAAGGCCTTTAATTGGAGCGGTCGGTGCGAGCCTTTAAGGGGGTGGACCGTAATCGGAAGGATAATAGCTGTTTCCGTGTTTACTTCCACTGCTGCTAAGAGCGGATCGCTGCAGCTGTTGATACTTCCTTCTTCCGACGACGTAGTTCGTGTCAGTGCCCTATTGTCCCTGCTGGATAGGGGGCCTATCCTTCTAGCTGGTCTTTTCCTAAGATCCTTAGTAGCACTCTACCGTCTACACTGTCTGCGTCGTTCGGAGCCGGCTCGATAGCTTGTATAGTCTTTCTTAGCAGCTTAGCCTAATACTCCTGCTTCTGCTTATCTATAGCTTGGCATCTCGTAGCGATATAGCTAGGCTTTCTATACGCGTAGCAGGTAGGGACGAACGATAAGCGCAGCGAATAAGATAGCTGCTGCAGTGCTCTCTGGAAAGGTGCAGGGGCTCGTGTTGTCGGCGTCGTCGACGGCTTCTAGTTCGATTCGCGCGATTTTGCATAAGCGCTTAGGTTTCTGGCAGTGACTCTCGCCCGGTGTACGAAGCTCTTAAGGTCTTCGTCTTCTACCGACGCTATAGCTGCGGCCAGTTTAGGGTTCAGCTTCTGCCTTAGTAGGTAGAGCTGCTTATCTTCCGACACTCTAGCTCTAATAGCATATTTTCGGAACAGTCCGTAAAATTACTTAAACGTCTGCCGGTTCTGGTTGATCTTATCTAGCTGCTTACGGGCTGTCTTCTTTCGGAAGGGGTCTCTAAAGCGTTGGTCTAGCCCTTTAATCGCTTCTTTGGCAGTTACCTCTTCTAGGTCCGCTACTAACGAAAAAGCTTTACCCTCTAGTCGCAATTCCAGGTATGCTAACCTGTCTTCTTTACTGTTTCTGACATAGTCGCAGTCTATCTTGTTCTTTATCTTCTTCTTAAATTGTAAGGGCTTAAGAATCTTGGTTCAGAAACTTAAGGTTAGGTATCTACATAAAGGAACTAATAGGCAGTTCCTTCGTCGTCTACTGCTGTACAATTTGTACCTACGAAGCTAAGCTAGCAATTTCCCTCTATGTAGGGATGCAAGGTTTACACTCTATACAGAGGATCGGGAGTTCTCCCTCTATATAGTAGTGCAGAGTTTTCCTTCTGTTTAGAGGGGCGGCTATTCCCCTCTATATAGGGCTATAGGATTCTCCCTCTATATAGGAGTAGGGTCGTGTCGGTAATTCTGTACAGAGGGTAGGGTCGTGCTGGCGCTGCTAAGTCGCAGTCCTTAGGGCAACGGCTAGCTTAGGTCTAGGACCTGGGCTCGGCGGCGCCTCCTAACAATAACCCCCCTCCCTTCTTATAGTGCTTCTTTCGTACGACAGCGAGTCGTATACCCTTAGCTGTTCCTCTAGCAGGTAGCGCTTTTCCGTCTTCGCTTAGAAACTTGCCTGTCTACCTCCCTCTCTGCTGTTGCAACCTTGGACTTGTCCTCCTAGATCCTATAGCTAGGGCAGAGGAGAATCTGTAGGTAGGGAAGGCAGGTAGTACTGGATTGCTTCTACCTAAACTTAATCTATTCCGTTTGCTAATTTAAGGATGCCGAGGCTAAGGCGGAGGAGGCCTGCGAGTAGTTATAAAGGTGCAGGAGGTGCTTAGTCCTGTCTGTTTATTCTCCTCCTACCCTCCAGCCCCTAGCTATGCACTCTGCGTCCTAATCGTACAGTCCGGCGCTACCGGGCTATCTAGCTCTGTCCCTGTCCCTAGGTTGTCGCCCGGAGTTTACTCCTAGGTAGATGTTCCTGCCTCCGTCCGGTCGTCTAGTAGGCCGTCGCTTGTATAGGCCCTAGATCGTAGTTACCTCGTTTGTCCTCCCTTATACGGTTGTAGCAGCTGCCCTAGTTGTTATTGCCCTATATAGCAGGCAGCTACTACTCTGTATATAAACCCTTTCCCCTTTCTCTCTCTCTCTTCTTCTCTTTTCTCCTTTATTTCTCCTATCTGCTACCCGTCCGCCTAGCCGTCTGCTACTACTACTATTACTACTATTTCTACTACTAGCTACTACCACTAGTTACTACTACTAGCTAACACTACTAGCTACTACCGTTATGCTACGCATCCCGTCCGGCCGTTCCCGCTGCAGTTCTCTTATAGTTGCTAGCTCTTCTTCCGCCTATCCGGCTAGTGTCTCCTCCTATTTTTACCTTTAGCAATAGAGTGCCTAGCTCGACCAGCAGCTTCGCTTCCAGTTCGTACAGGTCCCTGCCTTCTGTATAGTCTAAGCTAACCTCTTAGGTGCTACATTAACTAGCAGCAGGGTGTTGCTAAGCTACCCTTCTACTTCCTCTAGTGCTAGGGCCCCTACTAGCTAGGAGGCGATTAAGATTTCGGGTGTAGAGTTGGCTGCCTTGGTCCTAGGGGTAGTGGCTAGTAAGCTACCTTAAGGTAGCATATAAAAGCTTTCGGACGGTATTGCTCTCGTTCTCCTCCTACTTCTACTCTTATTCCTACCTGACTCCTAGCTGTTCTCTTCTTCCTGCCCCCTTCTATATAGTATAGTATAGTATAGTGTCGGTAGGATTCCGTAGTGTCCTACGTCTCGATTCTCGATCCTTTAACTACCTAAGTCGCTAGCGGCTACCCTGTACTTAGAGTAGATCGTGCCCCTTTTGCCGTACGGCGCAGTGTTACTGTAACTAGGCAGGGGGATAGTTCTCCTCCTACCTGTCCAGCGCGGTTGTGTCCTGTAGGGCCTCGTATAGTTCCTACGTAGGCTCTGCCTATCCTCTCTACTTAACTAGGTACTCTACCCTCTTCTTCTTCCTTCGGCTCTTAAGGATTCCTTCTACCTCGTACTCTTCCTAGCCCTTAGTTATAATCGCTAGTAGGCGTACGTTATCCGTTATCTAGTGCAGTAGGGGGTCCGTATTCGCTAGCTGTACGAGGTCTATATAGAAGACTAGGTAGATCCCTAGGGGAGTGTTAAGTCGTACAGCGTATGTCCCTACTAGTCGGACTACCGTAAACTTCCGGTTCTTCTAATCTAGCTTCTTGCTTAGCCGGTCTATACGGATGTTGCGCTAGTTTAACCAGACCTTATCCCCTGCCTCGTACCTTAGTGCAGCCTGCCGTCCCTTGTTAGCTTGCTCTTCCGCATTCTGTTAAGCTATAGCTAGACTCGCTTTCGCCTATTAGTAGGTGTTTGTAATCGTCTGTACGATAGCTTCTCCTTGCTAAATTAGGGATCGTATAGGGCTTAGGGTAGCGCTATTTAGAGTCAGTAGGAGCGGGGAGTGGTCGTATCTGTAGACTGTAAAGAAGGGGGACAATCCTGTAGCATTAGCCGTACAGCTGTTAATAGCTAGCTCCGCTATAGGGAGAAGGCAGTTCCAGTTCGTCTGATTATAGTCGACGTACGCTCGGAGGTACGCTTCCAACGTCGAATTAACCCTCTCCGTCGCACCGTCTGTCTACAGGTGCTATACGGTTAACAGGCGACGTTCTACGTTTAGCAACTAATACACCCTAGCCTAGAGCTGGCTCGTAAACTGTGTACCCCGGTCCGATACAATTGACCTAGGGAATCCGTACTTGCTAAACGTCGTCTGTATAAATGCCTAGGCAGTGTCCTTAGCTGTAATAGAGTCTATTCCTTCTAATATTACCCCCTTCGTTAGCTTGTCTATAACTACTATAATGTTCTGCTGTCCGTCGCTCTTAGGGAGGTCCGTAATAAAGTCCACTGTTAGATCTTGCTAGGGCCGGTCTGGTATCGGTAGGGGTTTTAGCAGCCTATACTTTAGTTTACGCTAGGGCTTTGTCCTTCTGTATATATCGCAGTTCTGTACGAACCTGCGAATGTCCTTCGCTATCGCCGGCCAGTAGTAGTCCCTAGTGACAATGCTGTACGTCTCCTCGCACCCTAGGTGCCCGGTTACTATAGAATTATGCGCCTGTTATATTAAGCTCGTACAGAGCTTCTCGTCTACTAGGACCTAAATCCGATTCCTAAACTTTAGGTTATTCTCCTCGTCTACTAAGCACTCTGCTGCTAATACCTTAAGGTAAAGCTCTGCTAGGAGCTTCCGCTGTCCTCCTTAGATTGCTGTATAGGCCCCTCGGTATACGTCGTCCTTTTCTACTGCCTCTTCCTATACTTGCAGTTAGGGTTCCTATATATATGTCGCTGCTAGGCAGATAGTCTCCTCGCCTGGCTCCTCCTTAAACATCTGGAATGTTTGTAACTTTAGCTGGTCGTCCTTGTACGTCGTTAGCATGTCCTAGTCCCGTCTAGATAGCGCATCGGCCCTGCTGTTGTCCTTACCCTTACAGTACTAGAGTCTTATATTAAACCGGCTTAGGTACATTGCCTATCGTACGTGTCTCTTAGACAGCTTCCGGGGTTATGTAAAGTACTCTAGATTCTTATAGTTAGTTAGGGCGAGGAACTCGGGAACCGAGCAGAGTTCTCTATCCTACGCTTTGCAATACTGTACGACTGCTAGCAATTCCTTGTCGTAGATAGGGTAATTGCACTTAGCTAGGGAGTTCTTCTTAGAGAAGTACGCGTATAGGTATAGAAGTCCGTCCGAACCTACCTGTAATAGGATACCTCCTATACAGTACCCTAAGGAGTCAGTTTCCAGCATTGTCGTACGTTCTAGGTCGAAGGCGGCAAGCATTAGTCCTATAGTAAAGAGCTCCTTTAGCTTGTTAAAGCTCCTATTGCACTTATCGGTCTACTTAAACTGCTTGTCCTTATATGTTAGCTCGACTAGGGGGCGTACGATCTCCGAGTAGTTCCGTATAAACTAGCAGTAGAAGTTGGCAAACCTAAGAAATTCCTATACGCCCTTAATGCTCGTAGGAGGCTTCTATTGCTTAATAGCATTAATCTTCTTTCTATCTATGCTAATGCCTTTCCCTACCTCGATAATAAACCCTAGGTATTTCGTACGCTATATACCGAATTTACATTTGTCGATATTAAGGTACAATCTAGCCTGTTGCAGTCGATCTAGTACCTTCTTAACGTCCTGTACGTAATCTGTATAGGTGCCGTCTGTAAAAACTAGGGTATCGTCGAGGTATACCGAGCAGATGTCGTCTAGTAACCCTTGCAGGGACCTGTTAATGTACCTCTAGAAGGTTGCCGGTGCGTTAGTAAGGCTAAAGGGGGTAACAAGCTACTCGAAAAGACTATATCTCGTACAGAAGGCAGTTATCTATTTACAGCCTTCCTTAATCTATATCTTATAGAAAGCCGAGACTACGTTAAGCTTAGTAAACTACTTTGCCTTGCTAATCCGTCCGAGAGTCTCCTTAATAAGGGGTAGGGAATACCGGTCCTTCTTAGTAATTGCGTTAATGCCTCTGTAGTCTATGTAGAAACGCAAGCCGGCCTTTCCTTCCTTATAGACAAACAGCACTAGAGCTGCTGTGGACGAGGTACCTGCCTAAATAAAGCCTTTAGCAAGTAGGTCGTCTAGTGTCTTGCGCAGTACTAGGAGTTCTCTAGAGGATATTCCGTACAGCGGACCGTACGGTACCTTAGGCAGACTCCTATCTGGACAGGGCTCTAGCTAGATGTCGTAGTCAATCCCTTCTCCTCGGTATAGCGGCAGTTTTAAGGCCGACTTCGGCTCGAAGAGGTCCAGGTATCCTGCGTATTCCTTTAGGAGCTTCGTATAGGGGTCCGTCGCTTTCTTAGGCGCTAATGTCTTCTTAATGTCTACAGTCGCAGTGTTGATTTCGGCCTTAGCATTGCTACCCTGCGGAGCCCTCCCTTAGTCTTAGAGCCTCTGCTTCGTCGCTGCCAGGTACAGCCGTCCTCGTCCAACGTCTAGCTTGCCTCGCTAGCGCTCTATCTATAGCTTCCCTAGTATTAGGTTATACCCTAACTTGTCCTGTATAATATAGAGGTATAAGTCCTGCTTATAGTGTCCCTATAGCTCTATCGTTACTTTTACTGTATAGGTAATGTCCGGTCCTCGCCCGGTAATGCCCAACATGCGTACAGGTACTGTAGGGGTCGTCTTAATGCAGTGTCTCTATACGAAGTCTTCGCTGATTACTCCGTACACTAAACATCCTGTATTAATTAATGTTCGCGCCGTTGCGGACCCGTTTAGCGTAGGCCGTATAATAAACGGCGTAGTCGTTATGTAGTTGCTCTTAGAAGATAGCTAAGTAGTGCTTTGATTTAGCAATCTATCTTGTATATGCCTCTAGCAGAGTCTTTGCTTAGAGGCTACTCTTTTCCCGACTCGTCGTTGTCTAAGTAGGACTCCTAATCTTCTTGTTAGGGCGCCGTAGTTGCTACCCTTGCAGTGGTCGGCCGTCCCCTAGGTCTCTCTGCTAGCAAGAGTCCGCAATTCCGTGCAGTATAGCCCCTCTTGCTATACCGGTAGCAGCTCCCTTCTGCCCTTCTCTTGTCTAGGGTAGCTATATCTACCTACTGTGCCCTTTTGGCAGCAGCCCTTAGCCGTACAGTAACAGCTGCCGCTACCCTCGTCGTCGTCGTTAGTTCCTAGTCTATAGCGTCTGTCTGCCGCTAGGGGGGTTGTCGTATCTTATAAGCGCAGCTTATCTGTCCGAGCCTGCACTGCTAGTCGTCGACTATCCTAAGGAGATTACAGAATTCCTTGTACGTAGCTGGTCGCATTACGCCTACTAGTCCCGTTATAATCTCCTTGAAGAGGCCTACTTCTAGAGAGGTAATTTTTATCCTGTCCTCCTATTGGAGTCCTCCTGCCTCTACTAGAGTCTAGTTATATTCTGCGAGGAACTCTCGTATAGTCTTGCGTCCTTGCTTTATCGTGTTAACCTTTAGGAGTGCTCGGCTCTCGCGGTCTAGGTCCTTATAGCTCTTGTTAAAAGCTGCCTAGAGCATTGTCGTTATAGCTATTGCCAGGTTGGCAATAGCTGTCTCGTAGTACAGCGGAATCTGTGCTGCCGCCCTGCCCTTTAACCTCCTAAAGAGGTACACTACCTTGTCTAGCTCGGTTAGGTATGCTCCTAAGTCGACTAGAAGCTTAGAGCGCATCTAGGCAGCCTAGGAGGGGTACTCGGCCGGAGCCTTACTATCGTAAGTAGTAACGTTAGGGAGTTTGCTCCTAGGGGTCGGGGTGTAGGCTATCGTGTTCGTCGTCGTAGGGGTCGGATCGCGATCGGACGCCCTAAGCTGTCGTAGCTCCTGTTCCTATTAGGAAATTATCGCAGCCTAGTGGTTTACTTGCTGCTCGAGCTGCCTCTTATGTTGTAGCAGCTCCTCGTACGCGCAGTGCATCTGTCCCTGTATAGCCGTAGGTTCTATAGAGATGTCGCCGTCTATCTTCGTTATATTACTGCAGTTACCGACAGTAAGATCAGTTCCTACTGTAAGGGCTTAAGAATCTTAGTTTAGAAACTTAAGGTTAGGTATCTATATAAAGGAACTAATAGGCAGTTCCTTCGTCGTCTGCTGCTGTACAATTTGTACCTACGAAGCTAAGCTAGCAATTTCCCTCTATGTAGGGTGCAAGGTTTACACTCTGTACAGAGGATCGGGAGTTCTCCCTCTGTATAGTAGTATAGAGTTTTCCCTCCGTTCGGAGGGGCGGCTATTCCCCTCTATATAGGGCTATAGGATTCTCCCTCTGTACAGGAGTAGGGTCGTGTCGGTAATTCCGTACAGAGGGTAGGGTCGTGCTAGCGCCGCTAAGTCGCAGTCCTTAGGGCGACGGCTGGCTTAGGTCTAGGACCTAGGCTGGGCGGCGCCCCCTAATATAAATGCCTCCTACTCTTTAGGGTCTCTGCCTCTAAACGCCGGTAGGTCCAGTAGTAACGTTATTAAGATGCTACCTTAACTGTAGGCCGCCGGTAAGGCGGTCTCTGCTTGTTCTTCTCGATGTAGCGGCAGTGCCGACGACGTCGCTGCTACATCCATTTCAGCTAACTGAGCCCTTATTGCCTTTAGTTGCGCTAGCCGATTCGCCGCTTGATTTTCTAACATGTCGATAATGCTTTCTGCTAACTCCTTCTCGGCTATTACCGTTTCTATTTCTTCTCTTAGTCTCCTGTTTTCTTCTGTGTTCCTATAAAACTTCTTTTCGACGAAGGTAATAATGTCGAATATCTTCTTAGCTCTTTTTTCTGCTAGATACTCTTCTATTTCCTCTAGCTTGCGTGCGTACAGTTCGGTATAGCTCTCTATGCCCCTCTTCGCTTTATCTATCTCTTCTTCTGTAAGGCCCTTAGTGGCTATTCTATCGTCGAGGATGCTAGTACGCCTATCCCTTGGTCTGTTAGTCTTTCTCTTTCCGCTGCGGTCAGTAACGCCGCCTTCTACCGTCGAGAAGCTCTCTATAGCTGTCTTACGGTGCTGGGGGGCTTGTTGGTTTGGTATGTGTAGTGCGCGTGCGTTATTCGGGTGTCCGGATAGTTTAACGGTCCCTTTCGCGCAGCGCGGAGTTAGTGTAGTAAGTGAGTTCGAGATATAATAATCCGGGCACGCAGATATAATTTAATACGGCCTTTTTGATAACTATATCTCGAACTAAGGAGGGAAAGGAATCTATATAGTGGTGGGTAAGAGCTTTAGGGGTGGTGTGCAAAGGCCCGGCTCGGTCCGGAAGGGCCGAGCCGAAATTCCGAGGGTCTACCCTATTACTCAGTCCTACCCCTTTCTGCAGCTGCAACACTTACCGCCCCTACGACTATAAGATTAAACTGGAAGAGAGCAAGATACCCCCCTTTGGCCTCCTTTACCAGATGTCTCGCGAAGAACTCCAAGTTCTGTAAAAGTTCCTATAGCAGAACCTTTAGAAAGGCTTTATTAGATCCAGTCGCTCTCCTGCAGCTAGCCCTGTTATGTTTGTTAAGAAACCTGGTAGAGGGCTACGATTCTGCGTCGACTACCGCAATCTTGATGCTATTTCTCAGAAGAATCGCTACCCAATCCCTCTAATACAGGAAACTCTAGAACGTCTTTCGAAGGCAAAATAGTTTACTAAGCTTAACGTAATTGCAGCATTCAACAAGATTCGAATAGCAGAAGGACAGGAATAGATAACTGTATTCAGGACTCGATACGGCTTGTTTAAATCCTTAGTTATGCCCTTTAGTATATGCAATGTACCTAGCACCTTCTAGGAACACATAAATAACACCCTAAGAGAGTACTTAGATTAGTTTGTTACAGCTTATATTAACGATATCTTAGTGTACAGCAAGACACTGCGAGAACACTAGGGACACGTCCGCAAGGTACTGGCTAAGCTGGAAGCAGCAGGCTTACATTTGGACATTAATAAGTGCGAATTCTACAAACAAGAAGTCTCCTTCCTTGGACTTATTATTTTAGACAAAGGCATCCGTATAGATCTAGCAAAGATCTAAGCAATTCTTAACTAGAAGGTTCCAAAGACAGTTAAGGAAGTACAAGGCTTCCTTAGGTTTGCTAATTTCTATCGCCGCTTTATTTAAGGCTTGAGCTTAACTGTAAAGCCTCTAACAGCTCTAACAAAGAAAGAAGCAAAATTTGAATAGACTGAAGCATACTAACAAGCCTTGACCTCCTACGACAAAGGTTTACTAAGGATCCTATTCTTTAACACTTCGACTTTGATTTAGAAACCTGTGTAGAAACAGACGCCTCTAATAGAGCTATTAGAGCTGTCCTTCTTTAAAGAAAAGCATCTAACTAACTATAGCTTCTAGTAGCCTACCTCTCTAAGAAGATAATTCTAGCTAAATGCAATTACGAAATTTACGACAAAGAACTGCTAGCTATTGTAAAGGCCTTTAAAGAATAGCGTCCAGAACTTAAAGGTGCAGCCGTTCCAACTTAAGTTAGCTCTAATTACAAGAACTTGGTCCACTTTATAAAGAACAAGATCCTTAATAGACGACAAGCTAGATAGAGTGAATTCCTTTCTAGGTTCAACTTTGTTATTCAATACGCACTAGGATCCCTCAATTTAAGAGCTAACGCCCTTACTAAGATACCTAGAATCTATCTAGTAGACAGAGGAGAAGGTTAAGCAATTTATAACCAAACTATCCTAAAGGCCTACAACCTAAGTAAAGACTTAAAGACCTACTTACAGGAAGGCAACCAATCAAATGCTGCCTCTTTTGCCCTCTGCCTTGTGCCTGCTTTCCTAGAAGATAACGATTTGGAAAGCACAACAGACAACACTAAAGACTCTGAAACCGAAGGCTCTGTTACCTCTAACACTAACTTAGAAGAAAAAGAAGTAGCTAAAGAAGCAAACTACCCTAGAGGACTGCTTCTAATAATTAGAGAGGCTTACGAATTAGACCAGCAAGCTTAAGAGTTGATCTAAGCCCTTAAGATAGGCCAACGCACCTTCCCTGGCTTTTCCCTCTTAGAATGTAAACTTAGGGATAGACTAGTCTACTTTCGCTCTCGCCTTTTTATTCCTAAAGGGGCAGACAACTTAATACGACCCTATATCCTTAGGACAGTTCACAACTTAGCAGCAGGAGGCTACCTAGGACGCTTAAAGCTTTACAAGCTTACCTTACGCTACTACTAGTAGCTATTAATGTAGAAGCATGTACGCAGGTATAGAAACAACTGTCCTATCTGTAAAGCAGCCAAACACAATCGTCAACCTCTACAGGGCTTACTGAAACCTCTGCCGGCTCCTAAACACCCTTGGAAACACATTACGATAGACTTTGTTACCTGTCTCCCTTAAGGAACTACTTAGGCAGGTGTTAAGGCAAAGAATGTCTTTGTAGTTGTAGATCGACACTCTAAAGACCGCTTTATAGTACCCTGCTAGAGCATAACTTCTAAGGAAACCGCTAGGCTCTTTTACGAATACGTCTGGCGCTACGTAGGCCTCCCTAACAGCATTACCTCTAACAGAGGCTCTTAGTTTATTGCTAAATTCTGGAAACGCCTATACAAGCTTCTGAACATTAACTACTATATTTCGACCTCCTACTACCTAGAAACAGATAGACAGACAGAGATTGCTAATGCCCTGTTCGAACAGACGCTGCGTTGCTTTATTGACTACTACTAGAAGGATTAGCTAAAACACATTCCTATAGTAGAATTCTTAGCTTGCAACTAGGAATTAGAGACAACTAGACACTCCCCCTTCTACACTACTAGAGGCTACTACCCCAGAACAGGAATGGAACCTTAAGACCTAACACTACGACCTAACAACCTAGATAAAGTTAATGTAGACAACTAGGCAACACACCTTTCCTAGATCCACTAAGAAGTCTAAGAAAAAATGACTTACGCTTAGACTGTCTATAATAATTAAGCTAATCGAAAAAGACAGCCAGCTCCTAACTATTAAGTAGGAGACAAAGTGTACCTAGACTCTAAGAACATTATTACAAGAAGGCCTTCTTACAAACTCGACTGGAAAAAACTAGGCCCCTTTACTATTACAGAGAAGATCAGCTCGTACGTATACTGTCTCCAACTGCCTAAAGAATAGGAAATCCACAACGTCGTTTATCCTATTAGGCTAAGGCCTAAAGAAGGAGATCCCTTCCCAATTTAAGTACAAGATTAGGAACGAACTTATATCCTCCCTTTAGCAGATAATAATAAAGATAAGGAAGAAGAGTACTACGTACGTAACATTACAGACTGTTAAGTTGTAGATAGACAAACCAAGTACAAAGTCCAATAACAAAGCTATAAAGACTAGGACACTACTTGGGAGCCCCTTAGGAACATTATCTTTAACAAGGACAAGATTAAAGCCTTCTACTAACAGGACCTCTTAGACTCTTAAGGACATTACCTTGAAAACAGGTACAGCAAAGAGGAACTGGATGCTGTATACTAATACAATATTAACCGTAATATCAGACCTGCTCCTAGAAATAAACAGGCTTACCCTCGGTATCTGGAACTACTTAGGCTTTGTAGGAACTCAGCTATATTAAGGGGGGCTACTGTTACAGTCAACAGCTGGAAGAACAAGGACAACAGTACTAAAGTCCCACTAAGTACTACTATAGTTTACAGGCTATATCTTAACAACTAAAGGTCTAACTAAGACAATTCTTGCTGCGTTAGAAGCGCTACAATCGGTTCTACAAAGATAAACAATTAGGTTAAGAAAGCTACTGGAACTACAGCCAGCAGACAGTAGAAAACTCCTAACAGTCCTAAGGTCCCATCCAGCTCTACTACCCCTAATAGTCTACAACTTAACACTTACTGGTCTGACTAAGAAGCGTCTAGGCGTACTGGAAGCGACTCGACCCGCTCTTTAGAATGTTCTGTTTCAGTTCTGGAACCCTTAGGAAAAGAAGGTTTTAGAAGTAACTCGGTTAACAGAACAAAGGAGAGAAGTTTGTTAAGAAACTTCTTAGGAAATCCAGCAGCAAAGGGGCAAACAACCAGCTAGGGCAGAGGGACATAAGAAGCAGCTGCCGCCCCCTTATCTTTCTGTTTTCCTTCTTTATAGCTTGTCTTATACAATTAACCTAGAACAACCTTCTAACTCCCAACATACAACTACTCCTTAGACTTTAGTTCTTTAGCTCCTTCTCTTAACTTCAGTTCCGACTACAACCTACACACACCTTAGCCTCTTCTCTGACAGATACCATTTATAGTCTTCCGGCTATCCCTTCTATAAGATCCTTGCCTCGATGGACCCTCTTATCTTTCTTATATCTACTACATCTTCCACCTCCTACTCTTCTTCTTTACCGTCTATCTTAATTAGCAGGGGCTTAGCGAACCCCTGTTCCGGAAGGCCGTCTTTAGGGTCCAAACTCAGCAGATCCGAATAGAAGACATAGTAGATCTGGAACAATTTCGGTAGTTAGAGCCGATAAGTTACCGGCGACCTCTTTTCCACTATCTTAAACGGACCTACGTAGCGGGGGTTGAGCTTGGCGTTGCCTTTTAGCCTTAGGTTCCACGTATTGAGCTATACCTTTTGGCCTTCTTCGAATTCTATCAGTAACCGCTTTATATTAGCTCGAGTTACTATCTTCTTCTAGGCCGATTCTATCGCTTCTTTCGCTAACTGGATCGCTTCTTCGATCCGAGATTTGAGCGCTTCTGCCGCAGCAGCGGCGACTCTCTTTAACGAGGTGGCGGTAGAAGGTTCCAGAGAGCTAGGCGGCTGAAAACTTATTCTCGGAAGATAGCTTCAAGTTATCTCGAACGGCGCCAGTAAGGTGGCCTTAGACTGTGCCGAATTGGCGCAGAATTCGGCTATTGGCAACACCTTAACCCACTCTGCTTAATAATAGCTGCAGAAGATTTATAGATATTTTTCTATCTTACGATTGGCTACTTCGGACTAACTGTCGGTTTGAGGGTAAGCGGCTGTACTGAGCTTTCCGCGAACTCCGAGAACTTGGTTAATGGCCTTCCATATGTCAGCGGTGAATTAAGGACCCCTATCCGTAGTGATAGTGTCCGGTAGGCCGTAGTGTTTCTATATGTGCTGAATTAGCATTCTCGCTGTCTCTTTTGCAGTAGTTCCTTTATCCTTTGCTCGGCAGGAGATAAAGTAGCGTTCCTGGCTTAAGCGATCTACTACGTTCAGCGTAGCATTATATCTATCGGAATCCGGTAGGCCGGTTACGAAATCTATCGTAATGTGCTGCTACGGTTTCTTAGAGATTGGAAGTGGCTTTAGTAAACTGGCCGGAAGTCCGTAACGGGGTTTCGCGGCTCGACATACGTAACAATTAGCGATAAACCGGTGGATCCGCTCGAAGATTCGCGGAAACTAGTAGATCGTTTTACCGCTTCTATCGTCTTCTTGGAGCTAGCGTAGCCAACATTCTTAGAACTATAGACTAGCTAGATAACCTCTGTAATTAGTTCTTCTAGAACTATTAGCTTCCCTAAGCCTGTTTTGCCAAGCTTCTACTGCTGATTAAGCTGCTCTACCTTCTCGTAGAGCGTCTCTCCTTCGGTCGGCTGCTCTATCGTGCAGATCCCTGCTTCTTTTAACATCTTAGCGTCCTCTATCCGTTCGGTTAACACCTTCTGGAACATGTTCGGATCTTCCTTCGCTTAGCTGGTCTTTCCTTCTCTTCTCGTTAGCGCGTTAGCCTTTCCATTCTGAGCTCCAGGTCGATAGGTAATCTTAAAGTCGAACCTAGATAAGTAGGTAGCCTACCGAGCTTAGCGACGCGATAGCTTCTGCGTCTCCATAAATTAGGTTAGTAACTAATAGTCCGTAAGGACCTGAACCGTGCTCTTTCCGGCTATAAGCTCCGGCTTCCACTCCTTGAAAGCCTAGATAATAGCTAGCAGTTCTTTGTCGTAGATAGCGTAGTTCCGCTTAGCCTCGTTTATAGACTTGCTAAAGAAAGCTACTAGATAGAGGGTCTCGTCGGCGTTATTATACTAAGAAAGGACCCCTGCAGTCACTATATCGGAAGCGTCCGTTTCCAGGTAGATTGTCTTTTCTTGTCGGAAGTGTGCTAACACTAGCGCCGAGGCTACTGCTTCTTTTAGTTAATTAAAAGCCTCCGTGCACTTCTCGTTCTATAGGCTAGCGGCCTCCTTCTTTAATACCTTATTTAGGGGTCTCGCTATCTTGCTAAAGTTCTTAATAAACCGTCGGTAGTAGCTGCAGAATTCGAGAAACGCTCTAATTTAGGTAGTGTTTCCGGATTTCGGCTGCTTCCACTCTGCGACGGCAGCGACCTTAGAGGGGTCTATCCAAATTCCCTCTCTGCCGACGATAAGGCCGAGATATTTGACCTCGGTCTAATAGAACTCGCTCTTCTTTGTATCCGCGTTTAATCCAACCTCGCGAAGTCTAGTTAGCACTCTCTTAATATAGTCCGTATGCTGCTCTCTCGTTCCGTTAGTATAGATAACAATATTGTCTAAGTAAATAGACACGAAACGTTCCAGCATGTCTATAAAGGTGTGGTTTATAAAACGCTGCTACACCGCCGGCGCGTTGGTAAGTCCGAAAGGCATTACCAACTACTTAAAATTGCCTATACGTATAGCGAAGGTCGTAAGATCTTCCGTCTGTTCTTCCTCGTTCCTTAGTCGGTAGAACGCTTAGCGAATATCCAGCTTGCTAAACTACTTAGCTTTAGCTACTCGCTGTATAGTCTTATCGATTAGCGGCAGCGGATACACGTCTCTCTTAGTGACCTTATTAAGGCCTCGGTAGTCTACGCACAGTCGGAGACTACCTCCGGGTTTCCGTACGAAAAGAATCGGTATAGCATACTCTGCCGAGCTTGGCGTAATAAACTTCTTCGCCAGGTTTTCTCGAACAAACACCTCTACTTAGTCTAGCTCGGCTGGCGATAATCGTCTTAGGGGTTCGGTTCTCGGTAGCACGGCCCCTTCCTTTAGTCGGATCTTGTTGTTATATTCCAGTCGGTAGAGCGGCAGGAGATTGGAGTCTGCTTTTAAGAACACGTTAGTGTAACTACAGAGTTCTTTTGGTAACACCTCTAGCAGGTCTACTTCTTCTTCCGCTATTATCTTCTAGTAATCTTCGATGTCTTTTATCGAGATAGCGTAGATCTTATTGTCCGCTAACCTCGCGAGGGTTGTTAAAGCTTCCGAGCTTATTATTCCGATAGTGTCTGGCGGGTCGGAACTGTTGGTCGGAACCGCGTTGATAACTGCGGCTTTCGGTTCTGCGGCAGCAGCGGTAGTGACCGACTCGACGGTAGCGGCAACGCTCTGCTGGGTTTTGAATCCGAGTGTGCCTTTACCTACGTTAATAACGGCTTCCTAGTTCTTTATCTATTTCTGTCCTATAATAATGTCGAACTGTCCAATATCTATAATTCGGAACGTCGCTTCCGTAGTGCGGCCCGCTAGGGTGGTTCTTAATAGCACATAGTGTGTGACACTCTCTATGTCTTGTCCGTTGTATGCCGAAATTCGCGTCGGCGACGCTAACTCTACTGGGTAACTATATCCGTTTATCAGCTTCTGGACCAGTCGATAGTGGACCGCGGCGCCGATAAGGGCTCCTGTGTCGATAAAGGCTTTCAACTAAAGGGGGCAGTGCGAGCCGCTAAGGGAGTAGACAGTAATCGGAAGGATAATAGCTGTTTCTGTATTTACTTCTACCACTGCCGAGAGCGGGTCGCTACAGCTGTTAATGCTTCCTTCTTCTAGTAATACGGATCGCGTCGGTGCCCTATTGTCTATGCTAGATAGGGGGCCTATCCGTCCAGCTAGTCTTTTCCTAGGATCCTTAACGGAACTCCGCCGTCTATACTGTCGGTGTCCTTCGGCGCTGACTCGATAGCTTGGATAGTCTTTCTTAGTAGCGGTGGCTTTGCAGCGCAATACTCCTGCTTCTGTTAAGCCGTCGCTTGGCATCTAGTAGCGATATAGCTAGGCTTTCCGCATACGTAGCAAGTAGAGACAAAAGACGAGCGCGGCGAATAGGATAACTGCTAGGGGCCTCGTTAGAAAGGAGCAGGGGGTCGTGTTGTCGGCGCCGACTGCTTCTAAATCGGTTCGCGCGATGCCGATTTTGCGTAGGCGTTCAGGTTTCTTGCAGTGACTCTAGCTTAGTGCACGAAGCTCTCGAGGTCTTTATCTTCCACTGGCGCTAAAGCTGCGGCTAGTTTAGGGTTCAGCTTCTGCCTTAGCAAGTAGAGCTGTTCGTCTTCGGACACTTTAGCTCTAATAGCATATTTTCTAAACAGGCCGTAGAATTCTTTAAACGTTAGCCGGTTCTGGTTAATCTTGTCTAACTGTTTACAGGCTGTCTTCTTTCGGAAGGGGTCTCCGAAACGCTAGTCCAGAGCTTTGATCGCTTCGTCGGCGGTTACCTCTTCTAGGTCCGCTACTAGTAAGAACGCTTCGCCTTCTAGTCGCGATTCTAAGTAAGCCAATCTGTCCTCTTCACTGCTTCCGGTATAATCGCGGTTTATCTTATTCTTTATCTTCTTTTTAAATGCCTCCCAGTCTTTAGGATCTCTACCCCTAAGCGCCGGCGGATTAGGTAGTAACATTATAGATGTGCTACCTTAACTGTAGGCCGCCGGTAAGGCAGTCTCCGCTTGTTCTTCTCGATGTAGCGGCGGCGACGACGGCCTCGCCGCCTCCTAGTTAGCTAATTGAGCCTTTAGCGCCTTTAGTTGCGCTAGTCGATTCGCTGCTTAGTTCTCTAACACGTTAATAATAGTCTCTGCCGATTCCTTCTCGGCTATTACCGATTCTATATCCTCTCTTAGCTGCCTGTTTTCTTCTACATTTTTGTAAAACTTCTTTTTAATAAAGGTAATAATGTCGAACACCCTCCTAGCTCTATATTCTGCTAGATATCCTTCGATTTTATCCGGTATGTAGGCATACAGCTCCTTATAGCCGGCTATGCCCCTCCTCGCTTTATCTATCTCTTCTTCTGTAAGGCCCTTAGTAGCTATTCTATTGTCGAGGATGCTAGTGCGCCTATCCCTCGCTCTGTTAGTCTTTCTCTTTCCGCTGCAGCCTGTAACGCTGCCCTCTACCGCTAAGAAGCCTTCTATAGTCTCCTTATAGTGCTAATGTGTTTAATTTGGTTTGTAGTGTGCGCGTGCGTTATTCGGGTAGCCGGATAGTTTAACGGTCCCTTTCGCGCAGCGTAGGGTCGGTATAGATAGTGAGTTCGAGATATAATAATCTGAGCATGTAGATATAATTTAATACGGCTGTTTTAATAACTATATCTTAAACTAAGGAAGGAAAGGAATCTATGCGGCGGTGGGTAAGGGCTTTAGGGGTAGTGTGCCAAGGCCCGGCTCGGTCCGGAAGGGCCGAGCCGAAATTCCAAGGGTCCACCCTATTACTCAGTCCCACCCCTTTCTGCTACTGCAACAAGCGTTGCCTTTTAGCCTTAGGTTCTGTATGTTAAGCTATACCTTTTAGCCTTCTTCAAATTCTATTAGTAACCGCTTTCTATTAGCTCGAGTTACTATCTTCGCTTAAGCCTAATCTGAGCACGTAGATGTAAATCAATACGGCTTCTTTAATAACTATATCTAAGGCTAGAGAGGGAAGAATCTATATTCAAGCGGAGTTAGAGGTATTTAAGTGTGGCCCTGCCAAGCCTAGCCTGCTAAGCCTGGCTGCCAGCTGTCTATATCTATATCCGTATTACTACCGCCCTCCCTAACTAGCTATTGCCCTTAATCGCAATCAGCCTATCAATCGCAATCAGCCTATCAATCGCAATCAGCTAAACCAGGTCGCGTCGTGCCAAACCAGGTCGCATTGTAGTCGCATTAAACTAGGTCGTAGGGTTCGCAAATTCAGCTTCGCTATCGGCCAATCTGGTCGCTCCAAAACAGGTCGCTTTTGGGCTTCAATTTCTGTGCGTTTTGAGTCTTAATCTCGTACCTTTTTGAGCCTTAATTGCGTGCCTTTTTGACGTCGCTTTCGGCCTCGATTCGTGCCTTGTTTGGTGCGTTGCCAAGGCTGCAGAGGTCGTCGGGGTCGGGGTCGCTAAGGCCGTCGGGGCCGCAGAGGTCGTTTGTTCGTAGGAGCTGCAGAGGTCGTTTGGGTCGCAGAGGTCGTCGGGGCCGCGGAGGTCGTTAGGGTCGCAGAGGTCGTCGAGGTCGCGGAGGTCGTCGGGGTTGCAGAGGCCTACAGAGGTCGCAGCTGCAGAGGTCGCTTTTAAGCTTTAATTTCCGTGCGTTTTAAGTCTTAATCTTGTGCCTTTTTGTGCCTTAATCTCGTGCCTTTTTTTGCTGTTGCTTTGGTGCCTTGTTTCTGCCTTGTTTGCTGCTGCAGAGGTCGCGGAGGTCGCTAGGGGTCGCTTTGCAAACACGTGCTGCTTCTGAACTGTCGCTTCTTAAGCCGTCGCTTTGCCTGTGCTTTGCCTGTATTGTCTGCAGCAGCTGTGCCTGCCTGCAGCAGCTGTGCCTACCTACAGCTGCTCTGTATTGTCTACAGCTGTACTAAACTGGATATTGCTAAACTTGTCGCTTTTGGCTGTCCTTGTCGCTCGTGCTGCTCTTGTCGCTCGTGCTGCTGCAGAGGTTGCTTAATTCTGAACACGTGCTTCTAAATTCTGAACTGTATATGTTGTCTGCAGATGCCTGTTGTCTGCAGCAGCTGCCTGTTGTCTGCAGCAGCTGCCTGTTGTCTGCAGCAGCCCTGTATTGTCTGCACTGTCTGCACCTGTATTGTCTGCAATTGCCTTGTGCCTAGGTGCTCGTGCCTAGGCGCTCTGCCTTGTGCCCTGCAGCTATGCCTGTCTGTAGCTGCTGTGCCTCTGTCTGCAGCTGCCCTGTATTGCCTACGACTATCCGTGTTGCTTGTACCGCTCGTGTTGCCGATTGCTGAACTTCTCGATTGCTGAACTGTCTTGATTGCTAAAGGTCTCAGAGCTCGCAGGGCTCGCAGTACTGATTGCCGAACGTGTTGTGCCTAGTCTCGATTGCTGCACCTGTTGCGCTGCTCGTACCTCTTGCCTTGTACCAAACTGCATACCTCGATTGCTGAATGTCCCGATTGCTAAACGTACGCCTCGATTACTAACTGGCCGTACGGCTTGCCTGTAGTAGCTCGATTGCTGAATATGCTGCTTGTCTTGTCCCTAATTGTCGCGATTGCCTTGCCTTGTACTGAACTCTGTTGCCTCGTGCTTTGCTTGTATTGTCTGCAGTAGCTGTGCCTATATAGCTGCCTGTTGTCTGTAGCAGCTCTGTGTTGTCTGCAGCAGCTGCACCTGTACCTAGGTGCTCGGGCTCGCTAGTGCTTAGGCTCGCTAGTGCTTAGGCTGTCGCAATTGTCGGTTGTCTCGTCGCAATTGGCCTTGTCTGAATAGAACAGTCTATTAAAGACCCGAAAAAACGAATGTCGTCGCCCTAGGTCCTGCTAGGTATGCTCTCGTCGTCGTCGCTCCGTCGACGTCGCTCTCGCTCCTCGTCCTTGTTGCTCCTGCATTGTCCTTCTCGTCCTTCTCGTCGCTCTCGTTGCTCTCTCGCTCTCGTCGCTCTCTCGCTCTTCTTCAAAACTCTCTCTTCTTCTTAATAGGGGCAATTCTCTTCCCTAAAACTCTCTCTTCTTCTCGATAGGGGCACTTCTCTTCCCTAAAACTCTTCTTCTTAATAGGGGCACTTCTCTTCCCTAAAACTCTTCTTCTCGGTTAGGGGAGGGGGGGTAGAGTAGTATGCATATACACGATTAAGTAACCGGATATAATTCGACAGCCTCCTTCGTATATCTGCAGTACATACTCCGGGTTGTCGGTTGTACGTACGTTATTCGAGTACCTGGATATAATTCGACGGGCTCTTTCGTGTAGTGCAGGTTAAGTGCTAGGTTAAGCCTTGGATATTATAATCCGAGCACGTAGATGTAAATTAATACGGCTTTTTTGATAACTATATCTAAGGCTAGAGAGGGAAGAATCTACATACAAGCAGAGTTAGAGGTATTTGAGTGTGGCCCTGCCAAGCCTAGCCTGCCAAGCCTAGCTGCCAGCTGTCTACATCCACATCCGTATCAAAGCCGACTCTATTGCCTCTTTCGCTATCTGGACCGCTTCTTCTATCTAAGCTTTAAGCACTTCTGCCGTAGCGGCAGCGACTCTCTTTAATAAGGTAGTAGTAGAAGGTTCCGAAGGGCTGGGTCCGTCTAGCGGTTAAAAGCTTATCCTCGGAAGGTAGCTGTAAGTTATCTTAAATAGTGCTAGCGAGGTAGCTTTAGACAGTGCCGAGTTAGCGCAGAATTCGGCTATCGGCAACATTATAGTCCAGCCTTCTTTATAATAGCTGTAGAAGATTTCCAGATTTTTTTCTATCTTACAGTTAGCTACTTCCGACTAACTGTCTGTCTAAGGGTAAGTGGCTATGCTAAGCCTTCTGATCTGAGCACGCAGATATAATTCAATACAGCTGTTTTAATAACTATATCTCGAACTAAGGAAGGAAAGGAATCTATGCGGCGGTAGGTAAGGGCTTTAAGGGTGGGTACGCTAAGGCCCGGCTCGGTCCGGAAGAGCCGAGCCGAAATTCCAAGGGTCTACCCTATTACTTAGTCCTACCCCTTTCTGCTGCTGTAACACTACCCCCTCCCTTACTAGCGGTCGCCTTCGACTGCTTACTTATCTTATCTATCGCTTCCTTTTTTTTTAAATCCTTCTCTTCTTTTTCCTCTTTTTTCTTCGTCTTCTTTCTTCGTCTAATTCGCTACTCCTTCTGCCGAAATTCCTTTTAAAACCGACGTTACCTTATTGCTTCTTCTACCTCGAGGACGTTGCTCTTTCGTTTTCTTCTTTCTTCTTACATCGTCACTATATAACGCTTTACTTAGCGTGTGTCTAATCGAAGCTATCTGATCTGAGCTAGCAGCTATCTAAGCTGCGGTGTAGCTGGCCTGTACGCCGCTGTAGAGGTCTATATAGGTCTATCTGCAGCGCGCTACCTCTTCTTCTTTTTCTTCTCTACTAGGGCCTTAAGCGCTATCGCAAAGCCGCTGTCGCTAGCGCCGTCTATAAAATCGATCGGCTACAGGCCTTTCTTTTTTAAGGCGGCGTCGACGACCGTCGCGTCGAAGCGGTAGCGCGGTCCTCGACTTCACCGTTATTATCCGGCCTGCTAGGCTAGCGGTAGTCGTAGTAGAGCCGAGGACTCTAGCTAAGCGATCGTTGCGATCGTTTCTATTAGTTTCTATACCGATAGAGCGTACGCGGCCTTTCTTCCTATTTTTCCAGAGCTATTAACTTCGGAGCTACTTAGGCTTTGGCTTCTTCGGATTCCGCGTATAAAACTCCTTTATTAGCTCCGCCGAATTTCGGAGATTCTCGACTGGATACTCTTTATAGTCTTTAAGCTACCCCTTCTATAAGATCCTCGCTTCGATAGATCCTCTTATTTTTCTTATGTCTATTACATCTTCTACCTCCTATTCTTCTTCCTTACTATCTATCTCGACCGGTGGGGGTTCTGCGAACCCCTAATCTAGAAGACTATCTTTAGGGTCTAAATTCAGCAGATCTGAATAAGAGACATCGGAGTTCTGGAACGATTTTGGTAGCTAGAGTCGATAAGTTACCGGCGACCTCTTTTCCACTATCTTAAACGGACCTACGTAGCGGGGGTTAAGCTTAGCGTTGCCTTTTAGCCTTAGGTTCCGTATGTTTAACTATATCTTTTAGCCTTCTTTAAATTCTATTAGTTACCGCTTTCTATTAGCTCGGGTTACTATCTTCTTCTAAGCCGATTCCATTGCCTCCTTCGCTACCCTAATTGCTTCTTCTATCTAAGATCTTAGCGCTTCTGCTGCTGCAGCGGCTACTCTTTTCGACGAAGTAGCGGTAGAAGGTTCCTGTAAGGGCTTAAGAATCTTGGTTTAGAAACTTAAGGTTAGGTATCTATACAAAGGAACTAATAGGCAGTTCCTTCGTTGTCTGCTGCTATACAATTTGTACCTACGAAGCTAAGCTAGCAATTTCCCTCTATGTAGGGATGCAAGGTTTACACTCTGTACAGAGGATTGGGAGTTCTCCCTCTGTACAGTAATGTAGAGTTTTCCCTCCGTTTAGAGGGGCAGCAATTCCCCTCTATGCAGGACTATAGGGTTCTCCCTCTATATAGGAGTAGGGTCCTGTCGGTAATTCCGTACAGAGGGTAGGGTCGTGCTGGCGCCGCTAAGTCGCAGTCCTTAGGGCGACGGCTAGCTTAGGTCAGGTCTAGGACCTGGGCTAGGCGGCGTCCCCCCTAACCCCCCCCCCCCCCCCCCCCCCCCCCCCCCCCCCCCTCCCTTCTCGTAGTGCTCCCCTTTCGTACGGCGGCGTGTCGTATACCCCTAGCTCCTGTTGTTCCTTTGGCAGGTCGCGACTTCCTATTTCCGTCTGGTCGTCTATATAGCCGTTGCTCGTCGCCTACTAGGTCGTAGTTACCTCCTTGCTTTTTTACATAGCTGTAGCAGCTGCTCTAGTTGCTATTGCCTCCTATAGTAGGCAGCTACCTTCCAAATACTAAGCCTCTCCCTTCTCTTTCCTTTTTTTCCCTGCCTGCCTCCCCCCTTCTTCGCTGTCTACTATCTACTACTGTCTACTGTCTACGTCTACTATCTACGTCCACTGTGTACTATCTACTATCTACTACTAACGTCCACCGTCCGCCCCGGCCCTACTACCTAGTCGCTACTACCTACTAGCTACTATTATGTTACCCGCCCTGTCCGGCCGTGCTCGCTGTAGCTCCCTCGTAGTCGCTGGCTCCTCCTTCTCCGCTCGTCCGGCTAGGGTCCCCTCCTATTTCTGCCTCTAGTAGTAGAATGCTTAATTCGACTAACAGCTTCGCTTCCGGTTCGTACAGATTCCTGTCCCCTGTACAGTCTAAGCTAACATCTTAGGTGCTATACTAACGAGCAGCAGGACGCAGCCGAGCTACCCTTCTACGCCTTCTAGTGCGACCCTGCCTAGGTTACACCTTAGCAGGTCGCTACAGCCTGTGCGTCGTACGTTAACGCTATCCTTATTGCTACCTAGGGCCAGCCCTGCGCCCCCTGCCCTAACTCCCCTTAGGGCTTACTTAGCCTATACCGCCTCCCCGGCTTCTAGGCAGGGGTGTGTGCCTCGTGTAAGTAGAAGGATAGCTTCCTCTACTGCCCCTACCGCTGTCTAGAAGAGGCGCGTAGGGATAGGGGAGTGCCTCTGCTTACTAGGGCTGGCCTAGGTAGGGAACCTGCCAGGAGGGAGGTAATTAAGATTTCAGATAGGGAGTCGGCCGCTCTGGTCCTACAGGTAAGTAGCTAGTAAGCCACTCCCTACGCCCCCCTAGGTAGTGTAAGAATTTTTTTTTCCGGACAGTTCTGCTCTTTACCCCCCCTACTTCTACTTTCCTTCCTACCTGTTTTCTAGCTGTTCCCTTCCTCCTGCTTTTTCCTCTGTATAGTGTCGTATAGTGTAATGTTAGTAGGATCCTGTAGCGTCCTACGTCGTAATTCTCGATCCTTTAACAATCTAAGTTGCTAGCAGCTGCCCTGTCCTTAGGGTAGATCGTGCCCCTTTTCGCTGTATAGCACAGTGTTACTGTAACTAGGCAGGGGGGTGGTTCTCCTCCTACCTGTCTAGCGCAGTTGTGTCCTGTAGGGCCTCGTATAGTTCCTACGCAGGCTGTGCCTATCCTCTCTATTTTACTAGGTACTCTACCCTCTTCTTCTTCCTTCGGCTCTTAAGGATTCCTTCTACCTCGTACTCTTTCTAGCCCTTAGTTATAATCGCCGGTAGACGCGCGTCGTCTGTTATCTAGTGCAGTAGGGGGTTCGTGTTTGCTAGCTGTACAAGGTCTACGTAGAAGACTAGGTAGATCCCTAGGGGAGTGTTAAGTCGTATAGCGTATGTCCCTACTAGTCGGACTACTGTAAACTTCCTGTTCTTCTAATCTAGCTTCTTGCTTAGTCGGTCTGTACAGATGTTGCGCTAGTTTAGCTAGACCTTATCCCCTGCCTCGTACCTTAGTGCAGCCTGCTGTCCCTTGTTGGCCTGCTCTTCCGCGTTCTGTTAGGCTATAGCTAGACTTGCCTTCGCCTATTAATAGGCGTTCGTAATTGTCTGTACGATAGCCTCTCCCTGCTAAATTAGGGATCGTACGGGACGCAGAGCATAACTACTTGGGGTCGGCGGGAGCAGGGAGTAGTCGTATCTATAGGCTATAAAGAAGGGGGACAATCTTGTGGCATTAGCCGTACGGCTGTTAATAGCCAGCTCTGCTATAGGGAGAAGGCGGTTCTAGTTCGCCTAATTATAGTCGACGTACGCTTGGAGGTACGCTTCCAACGTCGAATTGACCCTCTCCGTCGCACCGTCCGTCTATAGGTGCTATACAGTTAATAGGCCACGTTCTACATTTAGCAACTGGCAGACCCTTGCCTAGAGCTGGCTCGTAAATTGCGTACCCTGGTCCGACACAATTAACCTAGGGAAACTATGCTTTCTAAACGTCGTCCGTATAAAGGCCTAGGCAGTGTCCTTAGCCGTAATAGAGTCTATTCCCCCTAGTATTACCCCCTTCGTTAGCTTGTCCGTAACTACTATAATGTTCCGCTGTCCGTCGCTCTTAGAGAGGTCCGTAATAAAGTCTACTGTTAGGTCTTGCTAGGGCCGGTCCGGAATCGGTAGGGGCTTTAGCAGCCTATACTTCAGTTTACGCTAGGGCTTCGTCCGTCTGTATACATCGCAGTTCTGTATAAACCTGCGGATGTCCTTCGCTATCGCCGGCTAGTAGTAGTCCCTAGCGACGATACTGTACGTCTCCTCGCGCCCTAGGTGTCTGGTAGCTATAGAATTATGCGCCCGTTGTATTAAGCTTGTACAGAGCTTCTTATCTGCTAGGACCTAAATCCGATTCCTAAACTTTAGGTTGTTCTCCTCGTCTACTAAGAATTCTGTTGCCGATACCTTAAGATAAAGCTCTGCTAGGAGCTTCCGCTGTCCTCCTTAGATCGCTATACAGGCCCCTCGGTACACCTCGTCCTTTTCTACTGCTTCTTCCTATGCTTGCAGTTAGGGTTCTTATATATGTGCCGCTGCTAGGCGGATAGGCCCTTCGCCTAGCTCCTCCTTAAATATCTGGAATGTTCGTAACTTTAGCCGATCGTCCTCGTACGTCGTTAGCATGTCCTAGTCCCGTCTAGATAGCGCATCGGCCCTACTGTTGTCCTTACCCCTGCGATACTGGAGCCTTATATTAAACCGGCTTATATACATTGCCTATTGTACGTACCTCTTAGACAGCTTCCAGGGTTGCGTAAAGTACTCTAGGTTCTTATAGTTAGTTAGGGCGAGGAACTCGGGAACCGAGCAGAGTTTACTATCCTACGCTTCGCAACACTGTACGACCGCTAGCAATTCCTTGTCGTAGATAGGGTAGTTGCACTTAGCTAGGGAGTTCTTCTTAGAGAAGTACGCGTACAGATGTAGAAGTCCGTCCGAGCCTACCTGTAACAAGATGCCTTCTATACAATACCCTAAGGAGTCGGTTTCCAGTATCGTCGTACGTTCTAGGTCGAAGGCGGCAAGCGTTGGTCCTGTAGTAAAGAGCTCCTTTAGCTTGTTAAAGCTCCTATTGCACTCGTCCGTCTACTTAAACTGCTTGTCCTTATATGTTAGCTCGACTAGGGGGCGTACGATCTCCGAGTAGTTCTGTATAAACTGGCAGTAGAAGTTAGCAAATCTAAGAAATCCCTGTATATCCTTAACGCTCGTAGGCAGCTTCTATTGCTTAATAGCATTAATCTTTTTCCTATCTATGTTAATGCCTTTTTTTGCCTCGATAATAAACCCTAGGTATTTCGTACGCTGGACACTGAATTTACATTTGTCGATGTCGAGGTACAAGCCAGCCTGCTGCAGTCGGTCTAGCATCTTCTTAACGTCCTGTACGTAATCTGCATAGGTGCCGTCTGTGAAAACCAGGGTGTCGTTAAGGTACGCTGAGCAGATGTCGTCTAGTAATCCTTGTAAGGACTTGTTAATATACCTTTAGAAGGTTGCCAGTGCGTTAGCAAGGCCAAAGGGGGTAACAAGCTACTTAAAAAGACTATATCTCGTACAGAAGGCAGTTATCTATTCGCAGCCCTCCTTAATCCGTATCTTATAGAAGGCCGAGACTATGTTAAGCTTAGTAAACTACTTTGCCTTGCTGATCCGTCCGAGAGTCTCTTTAATAAGGGGTAGGGGGTACCGGTCCTTCTTAGTAATCGCGTTAATGTCTCTATAATCTACGTAGAAGCGCAAGCCGGCCTTCCCCTCCTTATAGACAAACAGCACCGGAGCTCCCGCAGACGAGGTACTTGCCTAAATGAAACCTTTAGCAAGTAGGTCGTCCAGTGTCTCGCGCAGTACTAGGAGTTCTCTAGAGGACATTCCGTACAGTAGACCGTACAGTATCTTAGGCAGACTCCTATCTGGACGGGGCTCTAGCTAGATGTTGTAGTTAATCCCTTCTCCTCGGTGTAGCGGCAGTTTTAAGGCCGACTTTGGCTCGAAGAGGTCCAGGTATCCTGCGTATTCCTTTAGGAGCTTCGTATAGGGGTCCGTTACTTTCTTAGGCGCTAATGCCTTCTTAATGTCTGCAGTCGTAGTGTTAATTTCATCCTTGGCATTGTCACCCTGCGAAGCCCTCCCTTGGTCTCGGAGCCTCTGCTTTGTCGCTGCCAGGTACAGCCGTCCTTGTCCAACGTCCAGCTTGCCTCTCTAGCGCTCTATCTATAGCTTCCCTAGTTTTAGGTTATACCCTAACTTGTCCTGTACGACATAGAGGTATAAGTCCTGCTTATAGTGTCCCTGTATCTCTATCGTTACTTTTACTATATAGGTAATGTCCGGTCTTCGCCCGGTAATGCCCAACATACGTACAGGTACAGTAGGGGTCGTCTTAATACAGTGTCTCTGTACGAAGTCTTCGCTGATTACTCTGTACACCAAACATCCTGTATTAATTAATGTCCGCACCGTTGTAGACCCGTTTAGCGTAGGTCGTACGATAAACAGCGTAGTCGTTATGTAGTTATTCTTCAAAGATGGCTAAGTAGTGCTTTGATTTGGCAATCTATCTCGTATACGCCTCTAGTAGAGCCTTCGCTTAGAGGCTACTCTTTTCCCGACTCGTCGTCGTCCAAGTAGGACTCCTAATCCTCTTGTTAGGGCGCCGCAGTTGCTACCCTTACAGTGGTCGGCCGTCCCCTAGGTCTCTCTGCTAGCAAAAGCCCGCAGTTCCGTACAGTGTAGCCTATCTTGCTATACCTATAGCAGCTCCCTTCTGCTCGCCTCTTGTTAAGGGTAGCTATGTCTACATATTGTGCCTTTTTAGTAGTGGCCCTTAGCCGTACGGCGACGGCTGCCGCTACCCTCGTCGTCGTTCGTTCCTAGTCTATAGCGTCTGTCTGCCGCTAGAGGGGTTGTCGCATCTCGTAAGCGCAGCTTATCCGTCCGAGCCTACGCTGCTGGTCGTCGACTATCTTAAGGAGATCGCAGAATTCCTCGTACGTAGCTAGTCGCATTACGCCTACTAGTCCTGTTATAATCTCCTTAGAGAAGCCTACCTCTAAGGTAGTAATTTTTATCCTGTCCTCCTATTAGAGACCTCCTGCCTCTGCCAGAGTCTGGTCGTATTCTGCGAGGAATTCTCGTACGGTCTTGCGTCCTTGTTTTATCGTATTAACCCGTAGGAGTGCTCGGCTCTTGCAGTCTAGGTCCTTGTAGCTCTTGTTAAGAGCTGCCTAGAGCATTGTTGTTGTAGCTATTACCGGGTTGGCAATAGCCGTCTCGTAGTACGGCAGAATCCGTGCTGCCGCCCTGCCCTTTAACCTCCTAAAGAGGTAAACTACCTTGTCCAGCTCGGTCGGGTATGCTCCTAAGTCGACTAGAAGCTTAGAGCGCATCTGGGCAGCCTAGGAGGGGTACTCGGCCGAAGCCTTACTATCGTACGTAGTAACATCGGGGAGTTTGCTCTTAGGGGTCGGGGTGTAGGCTATCGTATTTGTCGTCGTAGGGGTCGGATCGCGATCGGACGCCCTAAGCTGTCGTAGCTCCTGTTCCCGTTAGGAAATTATCGCAGCCTAGTGGTTTACTTGCTGCTCGAGCTGCCTCTTGTGTTGTAGCAGCTCCTCGTACGCGCAGTGCATCTGTCCCTGCATAGCCGTAGGTTCTATAGAGATGTCGCTGTCTATCTTTGTTGTATTACCGCAGTTACCGACAGTAAGATTAGTTCCTATTATAAGGGCTTAAGAATCTTGGTTCAGAAACTTAAGCTTAGGTATCTATATAAAGGAACTAATAGGCAGTTCCTTCGTTGTCTGCTGCTGTACAATTTGTACCTACGAAGCTAAGCTAGCAATTTCCCTCTGTGTAGGGTCGCAAGGTTTACACTCTGTTTAGAGGATAGGGAGTTCTCCCTCTGTATAGTAGTACAGAGTTTTCCCTCCGTTTAGAGGGGCGGCAATTCCCCTCTGTATAGGGCTATAGGGTTCTCCCTCTATACAGGAGTAGGGTCCTGTTAGTAATTCCGTACAGAGGGTAGGGTCGTTCTAGCGCTGCTAAGTCGCAGTCCTTAGGGCGACAGCTGGCTTAGGTCAGGTCCAGGACCTGGGCTGGGCGGCGCCCCCTAACAGTTCCGAAGAGCTGGGTTCGTCTAGCAGTTAGAAGCTTATCCTTAGAAGATAGCTATAAGTTATCTCGAACATTGCCAGTAAGGTAGCCTTAGACTGTGCCGAATTGGCACAGAATTCGGCTATTGGCAATACCTTAACCTACTCTTCTTAATAATAACTGTAGAAGATTCGCAGATATTTCTCTATCTTACAGTTAGCTACTTTAGACTAACTGTCGGTCTAAGGCTAAGCGGCTGTACTAAGCTTTCCGCGAATTCTAAGAATATAGTTAATAGCTTTCTATACATTAGCAGTGAATTGAGGACCCCTATCTGTAGTAATAGTGTCTAGAAGGCTATAATGCTTCTATACGTGCTGAATTAGCATTCTCGCTGTCTCTTCTGCAGTAGTTCCTTTATCCTTTGCTTAGCAGGGGATAAAGTAGCGTTCCTTGCTTAAACGATCTACTACGTTAAGGGTAGCATTGTATCTATCGGAATCCGGCAGGCTGGTTACGAAATCTATCGTAATGTGCTACTACGGTTCCTTAGGGATCGGAAGTAGCTTTAGTAGACCGGCCGGAAGGCTGTAGCGCAGCTTTGCGGCTCTGTATACGTAACAATTGGCAATAAAACAGTGAATCCGCTCAAAGATCTGCAGAAACTAGTAAATCGTCCTTACCGCTTCTATCGTCTTCTTTAAGCTAGCGTAGCCAACATCCTTAGAACTATAGACCAGCTAGATAACCTTAGTAACTAGTTCTTCTAGAACTATTAGCCTCCCTAAACCGGTTTTGCCGAGCTTCTGTTGCTAATTAAGCTGCTCTACTCTCTCGTAGAGCGTCTCTTCCTCGGTTGGCGGCTCTATCGCGCAGATCCCTGCTTCTTTTAACACCTCGGCGTCTACTATCCGTTCGGTTAACACTTTCTAGAACATGTTCGGATCTTCTTTCGCGCAGCTAATCTTCCTCTCTCTTCTCGTTAGTGCATTAGCCTTTCCGTTCTAAGCTCTGGGTCGATAAGTAATCTTAAAGTCAAGCCTAGATAGATCAGCGGCCTACCGAGCTTGGCGGCGCGAGAGCTTCTGCATCTTTATAAAGTAGGTTAACGATTAATAGTCCGTAAGGACCTGGACCGTACTCTTTCTAGCTATAAGTTCCGGCTTCTACTCCTCGAAAGCCTAGATAATAGCTAATAGCTCCTTATCGTAGATAGCGTAGTTCCGCTTAGCCTTATTTATAGACTTGCTAAAGAAAGCTACTAGATACAGGGTCTCGCCGTCGTCGTCGTATTAAGAAAGGACCCCCGCGGTTACTGTATCGGATGCGTCCGTCTCTAGGTAGATCGTCTTTTCCGGTCGGAAGTGCGCCAACACTGGCGCCGAGGCCACCGCTTCTTTTAGTCGGTTAAAAGCCTCCGTGCACTTCTCGTTCTATAGGCCAGCAGCCTCCTTTTTCAATGCTTCGTTTAGGGGTCTTGCTATTTTGCTAAAGTCTTTAATAAATCAACGATAGTAGCTGCAGAACCTGAGAAAAGCTCTGATTTGGGTAGTGTTTCCAGACTTCGGCTGCTTCTATTCCGCAACAGCGGTGACCTTTAAAGGGTCTATCCGTATTCCTTCTCTTCTGACGATAAGGCTAAGATATTTGACCTCGGTCTAATAGAACTTACTCTTCTTTATATCTGCATTTAAGCCGACTTTACAGACTCTAGTTAACACTCTTACAATATAGTCTGTATATTGCTCCCTCGTTCCGTCGGTGTAGATAAGGATGTCGTCTAGGTAAATGGATACGAACCGTTCTAGCATGTCTATAAAGGTGTAGTTTATAAAACGCTGCTACACTGCCGGCGCGTTAGTAAGGCCGAAAGGCATAACCAGCTACTTAAAGTTGCCTATACGCGTAGCGAAGGTCGTAAGGTCTTCTGTTTGTCCTACTTCGTTCCTTAGTCGATAGAACGCTTAGCGAATATCCAGCTTGCTAAACTACTCAGCTTTCGCTACTCGTTGTATAGTCTTATTAATTAGCGGCAGCGGGTATACATCTCTCTTGGTAACTTTATTAAGGCCTCGGTAGTCTACGTACAGTCGGAGACTACCTCCGGGTTTCTGCACGAAAGGGATCGGTAATGTATACTCGGCGGAGCTTAGTGTAATAAACTTCTTTGCTAGGTTTTTCGAACAAATACCTCTACTTAGTCTAGCTCGGCTGGCGATAAGCATCTTAGGGGTTTGGTTCTCGGCAGCGTAGCCCCTTCCTTCAATCGGATCTTGTTGTTGTATTCCAGTCGGTAGAGAGGCAGGAGGTTAGAGTCGGCTTTTAAGAACACGTTAGTGTAATTATAGAATTCTTTTAGTAACACCTCTAACAGGTCCACTTCTTCTTCCGCCATTATCTTCCGGTAATCTTCGATGTCTTTTATCGAGATAGCGTAGATCTTATTCTCCGGCGACTTCGCAAGAGTCGTTAGAGCCTCTAATCTTATTATTCCGACGGTATCCAGGGGATCGGAACAGTTGGTCGGAACCGCGTTAATAGTCGTAACGTTCGATTTTGCGGCGGCGATAGCGACCGATTCTGCAGCGGCGGCTCCGCTCTGCTGGGTTTTGAATCTAAGTGTGCCTTTACCTACGTTAATAACGTCTTTCTAGTTCTTTACCTACTTCTGCCCTATAATAATATTGAACTGTCCGATATCTATAATTCGGAACGTTGCTTCTGTAGTGCGACCAGCCAAGGTGGTCCTTAATAGCACATAATGCGTAACACTCTCTGTGTCTTGTCTATTGTATACCGAAATTCGCGTCGGCGACGCTAATTCCACCAGATAACTATATCCTTTTATTAGTTTCCGGACTAGTCGATAGTGGATCGCTGCACCGATAAGGGCTCCTGTGCCGATAAAAGCTTTTAACTAAAGTGGTCGGTGCGAGCCGTTAAGGGGGTAGACAGTAATCGGAAGAATAATAGCGGTCTCTGCATTCACTTCTAGCGCCACTAAGAGCAGATCGCTACAACTGTTAATACTTCCTTCTTCTAGCGATACGGGTCGTATTAATGCCCTATTGTCTATGCTAGATAGGGGGCCTATCCGTCCAGCTGGTCTTTTCCTAAGATCCTTAATAGCACTCTACTGTCTACGCTGTCGGTATCGTTTGGCGCCGGCTCGATAGCTTGGATAGTCTTCTTTAGTAGCGGTGGCTTCGTAGCACGATATTCTTGCTTCTGCTAAGCCGTTGCTTGGCATCTAGTAGCGATATAGCCAGGCTTTCCGTACGCGTAGCAGGTAGGGACAAATAACGAGCGCGGCGAATAGGATAGTTGCTGGGGGCCTCGTTAGAAAGGGGCAGGGGGTCGTGTTGTCGGCGCTAACGATAACTTCTAAATCGATTCTCTTGCTGCCGATCTTCCGTATACGTTTAGATTTCTAGCAGTAACTCTCGCCTAGTGCACGAAGCTCTCGAGACCTTCGTCTTCTACCGAAGCTATAGCTTTAGCTAGTTTAGGGCTTAACTTCTGCCTTAGTAAGGTGCAGCTGCTTATCTTGGGACACTTTAGCTCTAATAGCATATTTCCTAAACAGACCGTAGAATTCTTTAAACGTTAGCCGGTTCTAGTTAATCTTGTCTAGCTGTTTACAGGCTGTCTTCTTTCAGAATAGGTCTCCGAAACGCTAGTCCAGAGCTTTGATCGCTTCGTCGGCGGTAACATCTTCGAGATCCGCTACTAGTAAGAACGCTTCGCCTTCTAGTCGCGATTCTAGGTAGGCTATTCTGTCTCCTTTACTGCTTCCGGCATAATCGCGGTTTATCTTATTTTTTATCTTCTTTTTAAAGGCCTTCCAATCTTTAGGGTCTCTATCCCTAAAGGCCGATAGATTAGGTAGTAACGTTATCGAGGTGCTACCTTAACTATAGGCCGCTAGTAAGGCGGTTTCCTCTTGGTTATCTCGTAGTAGCGGCAGTAGTGCAGACGACATCGCTGCCTCTATGTCCGCTAACTGAGCCTTTAGCGCCTTTAGTTGCACTAGTCGATTCGCTGCTTAGTTTTCTAGCACGTCAATAATAGTCTCTGCCGATTCCTTCTTAGCTATTACCGCTTCTATCTCCTCTCTTAGCTGCTTGTTCTCTTCTATCTTCTTATAGAACGTCTTTTTAAAGAAGGTAATAGTGTCGTACACCTTTCCGGATCCGTGTTCTGCTAGGTGTGCCTCTAGCTCGTCCGGCGTACAGGCGTACAGCTCCTTATAGCTAGCTATGCCCTCCTTTACTTCGTTTGTCTCTTCTTTAGTAAGATCTTCGATAACCGCTCCGTCGTCTAGGAGGCTGGCGCGCCTGCCCTTTGCTCTGTTAGCCTTTCTCTTTCTGCTCTAGCCGGTAACGCCGCCCTCTACTATTAAGAAGCCCTCTATAGTCTTCTTACAGTGCTGATGTGTTTGGTTTGTAGTGTGCGCGTACGTTATTTAGATAGCCAGATGCGGTTTAACAGTCCCTTGCGCGCAGCGCAGGGTTGGTGTAGTTAGTAAGTTCGAGATATAATAATCCGAGTACGCAGATGTAATTTAATACAGCTGTTTTAATAACTATATCTCGAACTAAGGAAGGAAAGAAATCTATGCGGCGGTAGGTAAGGGCTTTAGGGGTAGGTGCGCCAAGGCCTGGCTTAGTCCGGAAGGGCCGAGCCGAAATTCTAAGGGTCTACCCTATTACTTAGTCCTACTACTTTCTGCCGCTGCAACACCTTCTACAGATTCCGAGAACTTAGTTAATAGCGTTCTATACGTCGACAGTAAAATAAGGACCCTTATCTGTAGTAATAGTATCCGGCAGGCTATAATACTTCTATACGTATTGAATTAGCATCCTTACAGTCTCTTCTATAGTAGTGACTTTATCCTTCGCTTAACAGGGGATAAAGTAACGTTCCTTGCTTAACCAATCTACTACGTTAAGTGTAGCATTGCATCTATCGGAATCTGGTAGACCGGTTACGAACTCTATCGTAATTGTTACAGCAGCAGAAAGGGGTAGGACTAAGTAATAGGGTCGATCCTTAGAATTTTGGCTTAGTCTAGAAGGACTAAGCCGGGCCTTGGCACACTACTCCTAAAGCCCTTACCCACCGCTATATAGATTCCTTTCCCTCTTTAGTTTAAGATATAGTTGTTAAAACAGCTGTATTAAATTATATCTGCGCGCTCGGATTGTTATATCTCGAACTCTCTAACTATACAACCCCTACACTGCGCGAAAGGGCCCGTCAAATTACATCCGGATACCCGAATACTGTACGCGTACACTATAACCTAAACCAAACTAACCAGTACCGCGAGAAGGCTATAGAGAGCTTCTCGATAGTAGAAGTCGGCGTTACTAGCTACAGCAGAAGGAGAAAGACTAACAGAGCGAAAGATAGGCGTACTAGCGTTATAGACAATAAGACAGTTACTAAAGGCCTTGCAGCGGAAGAGACGAATAAGGTAAAGGAGCGAATAGCTAACTACGAGGAACTATACGCCTGTACACCTAACGAGCTTAAGGAGCATTTAACAGAACACAGAGTTAAGAAGGTTTACGACACTATAACCTTTATTAAGAAGATGTTTTACAAGGAGTTAGAAGAGAATAGACAGTTAAGAGAGGAAGTAGAAGCGATAGCCGCTAAGAGAGCGTTAGCGAAAACCACTATCGAAGTGCTTAATGTTGCAGCAGCAGAAAGGGGTAGGACTAAGTAATAGGGTAGACCCTTATAATTTCGGCTCGGCCCTTCCGGACCGAGCCGGGCCTTAGTATACCCATCCCTAAAGCCCTTGCCTACTGCCGCATAGATTCCTTTCCTTCCTTATTTCGAGATATAGTTATTAAAACAGCTGTATCAAATTATATCTCCGTACTCGGATTATTATATCTCGAACTCGCTAACTACACCAACCCTGCGCTACGCGAAGGGGCCCGTTAAACTATCTAGCTATCTAAGTAATGCACGCGCACACTACAACAAACCAACTACACTAGCACCGTAAGAAGGCTATAGAAGGCTTCTCGACAGTAGAGGGCAGCGTTACCGGCTGCAGCAGAAAGAGAAAGATTAACAGAGCAAAGGACAGGCGCGCTAGCCTCCTAGACGACGGAGCGGTCGTTAAAGGTCTTACTAAAGAAGAGACGAATAAAGTAAAGGAGGGTATAGCCGGCTATAAGGAGCTGTACGTCTATACGCTAGACGAGCTTAAGGCATACCTAGCAGAACACGGATCCGGAAAGGTGTACAACACTATTACCTTTATCGAGAAGACGTTCTATAAGAAGATAAAAGAGAACAAACAGCTAAGAGAAGAAATAGAGGTAGTAATAGCCGAGAAAGAATTAGCAGAGACTATTATCGATGTGTTAGAAAACTAAGCGGCGAGTTGATTAGCGCAGCTAAAGGCGCTGAAGGCTTAGTTAGCTAACATAGAGGTAGCGACGTCGTCGGCGCCGCCTCTACCACTACAGGAACAAGCGGAAACTGCCTTACTAGCGGCCTATAGTTAAGGTGGCACCTCGATAACGTTACTACCTAATCTACCGGCGTTTAGGGATAGAGACCCTAAAGACTAGGAGGCCTTTAAAAAGAATATAAAGAACAATATAAGTCGTAATTATGCCGAAAGCAGTAAAGAAGACAGATTGGCCTACCTGGAATCGCGACTAGAAGGCGAAGCGTTCTCGTTGGTAGCGGACCTAGAAGATGTAACTGCCGACGAAGCGATCAAAGCCCTAGACCAACGCTTCGGAGACCCTTTATAGAAGAAGACAGCCTGTAAGCAGTAGATAAAATCAACCAAAACAGGCTAACGTTTAAGGAGTTTTACGGACTGTTTAGGAAGTATGCTATTAGAGCTAAAGTGTCCGAAGACGAGCAGCTGCACTTACTAAGACAGAAGTTAAGCCCTGAACTGGCTGGAGCTATAGCTTTGGTAGAAGACGAAGATCTCGAGAGTTTCGTGCACTAGGCGAGAGTTACTGCTAGAAACCTAAACGCATATACAAAATCGGCGGCACGCGAATCGATCTAGAAGCCGTCGGCGCCGACTACGCGCCCCCCTGCTGCTCCTTTCCAAAGAGGCCCCTAGCAGCTATCCTATTTGCCGCGCTCGTCGTTCGTCCCTACCTGTTACGCGTACAGAAAGCCTAGCTATATCGCTACCAGGTGCCAAGCGACAGCTTAGCAGAAGCAGGAATATCGTGCTACAAAGCCGCCGCTGCCGAGAAAGACTATCCAAGCTATCGAGCCGGCAGCGAACGACACCGACAGTGTAGACAGTAGAGTGCTATTAAGAATACTAGGATAAGATTACCTGGACGGATAGGCCCCCTATCTAGTATAGACAATAGGGCACTGATACGATTAGCATCGCTAGAAGAAGGAAGCATTAACAGTTGTAACGACCGCTCTTAGCGGCGGTAGAAGTGAATGCAGAGACCGCTATTATCCTTCCGATTACTGTCTACCCCCTTAACGGCTTATACCGCCCCCTTTAGCTAAGAGCCTTTATCAATACAGGAGCACTTATCGGCGCGGCGATCCACTATCGACTGGTCCAGAAACTGACGAACAGATATAGTTATCTAGTAGAGTTAGCGTCGCTAACGCGAATTTCAGCATACAACGGACAAGACACGGAGAGTATTACGCATTATGTGCTATTAAAGACTACCTTAGCTGGTCGCACTACAGGAGTGACGTTCCGAATTATAGATATCGGACGGTTTAACATTATTATAGGGCAGAAATAGATAAAAAGCTAGAAAGCCGTTATTAACGTAGGTAAAGGCACACTTAGATTCAAAACCCAGCACAGCGGAGCCGCTGCCGTCGAATCGGTCGCTGTCGCTGCTACAAAACCGAACGTTACAACTATTAACGCGGTTCCGACCAACCGTTCCGATTCCCTGGATACCGTTAGAATAATAAGCTTAGAGGCTCTAACGACTCTTGCGAAGTTGCTAGAGAATAAAATCTACGCTATCTTAATAAAAGACATCGAAGATTACTGGAAGATGATAGCAGAAGAAGAAGTGGACCTGTTAGAGGTGTTACTAAAAGAACTCTATAATTACACTAACGTGTTCTTAAAAGCCGACTCTAACCTCCTGCCGCTCTACCGACCGGAATACGACAACAAGATCCAGTTAAAAAATGGAGCTACGCTGCCGAGAACTGAACTCCTAAGACGCTTATCGCTGGCCGAGCTAGACTAAGTAGAAGTATTTGTCTAAGAAAACCTAGCAAAGAAGTTTATTACGCTGAGCTCGGCCGAGTATTCGTTACCGATCCTTTTTATACAGAAACCTAGAGGTAGTCTCCGACTGTGCGTAGACTACTAAGGCCTTAACAAGGTTACTAAGAGAGACGTATACCTGCTACCGCTAATCGATAAGACTATACAACGAGTAGCGAAAGCTAAGTAGTTTAGCAAACTGGATATCCGCTAAGCGTTCTACTAATTAAGGAAAGAAGAAGGGCAGACGGAAGACCTTACGACGTTCGCTACGCATATAGGCAATTTTAAGTAGTTGGTTATGCCTTTCGGCCTTACTAACGCGCCGGCAGTATAGCAGCATTTTATAAATTACATCTTTATAGACATGCTAGAGCGGTTCGTATCTATTTACTTAGACGACATCCTTATCTACACTAATAGAAACGAGAGAGCAATATACAGACTAAATTAAAAGAGTGTTAACTAGGCTCTGCGAGGTTGGCTTAAATGCAGACACAAAGAAGAGCGAGTTCTATTAGACCGAGGTCAAATATCTCGGCCTTATTGTTGGAAGAGAAGGAATTCGGATAGACCCCTTAAAGGTCGCCGCTGTCGCGGAATAGAAGCAGCCGAAGTCTGGAAACACTACCTAAATTAGAGCTTTTCTCAGATTCTGCAGCTACTATCGACGATTTATTAAGGAATTTAGCAAGATAGCAAGACCCCTAAATAAGGCATTAAAGAAGGAGGCCGCTAGCCTATAGGATAAGAAGTGCACAGAGGCTTTTAATTAGCTAAAAGAAGCGGTAGCCTCGGCGCTAGTACTAGCGCACTTCCAACTGGAAAAGACGATCTACCTAGAGACGGACGCATCCGATATAGTAACCGCAGGAGTCCTTTTACAATACGACGACGACAGCGAGACCCTGCATCCAGTAGCTTTCTTTAGCAAGTCTATAAACGAAGCTAAGCGGAACTACGCTGTCTATAACAAGGAGCTGTTAGCTATTATCTAAGCTTTCGAGGAATGGAAGCTGGAGCTTATAGCTAGAAAAAGCACAGTCTAAGTCCTTACAGACTATTAGTTACTAACCTATTTTATAAAGACGTAGAAGCTCTCGCGTCGTCAAGCTCGGTAGGCCGCCTATCTATCCGGGTTCGACTTTAAGATCACTTATCGACCTAGAGCTCAAAACAGAAAGGCTAATACGCTAACAAGAAGAGAGGGGAAGGCTAGCCGTGCGAAAGAAGATCCGAACATGTTCTAGAAGATGCTAACCGAACGGATAGTAGACGCCGAGGTATTAAAAGAAGCAGGGATCTGCGCGATAGAACCGCCGACTAAGGAAGAGAGACTCTACGAGAAAGTAGAGCAGCTTAATTAGCAGCAGAAGCTTAGCAAAACCGGCTTAGGGAAGTTAATAGTTCTAGAAGAACTAATTACGAAGGTTATCTAGCCGGTCTATAGTTCTAAGGATGTTGGTTACGCCGGCTTAAAGAAGATAATAGAGGCAGTAAGAACAGTCTACTGGTTTCCGTAGATCTTCGAGCAGATCCGCCGATTTATTGCTAATTGTTACGTGTGTCGAGCCGCGAAACTACGTTACGGCCTTCTGGCCGGTCTATTAAAGCTACTTCCGATCCCTAAGAAACCGTAACAGCACATTACAATGGATTTCGTAACTGGCCTACCAGATTCCGATAGATACGACGCTATCCTTAATGTAGTAGACCAGCTAAGCAAAGGAACACTACTTTATCTCCTATTAAGCAAAGGATAAAGGCACGACTGCAGAAGAGACAGCGAGGATGCTGATTCAGTATATATAGAAGCACTACAGTCTGCCGGACACTATCACTATAGATAGGGGTCCTTAATTCACTGCCGATGTATAGAAGGCTATTAACCAAGTTCTCAGAATTCGCAGAAAGCTTAGCACAGCTACTTACCCTTAGACCGACAGTTAGTCTAAAGTAGCTAACCGTAAGATAGAGAAATATCTACGAATCTTCTGCAGCTATTATTAAGCAGAGTAGGTTAAGGTGTTGCTAATAGCCGAATTCTGCGCCAATTTAGCACAGTCCGAGGCTACCTTACTAGCGCCGTTCGAGATAACTTATAGCTACCTTCCGAGAATAAGCTTCCAACCGCCGAACGAACCCAGCTCTTCGGAACCTTCTACTACTACCTTGTTAAAGAGAGTCGCTGCCGCCGCGGCAGAAGCGCTTAGATCTTAAATAGAAGAAGCGATCTAGGTAGGGAAAGAAGCGATAGAATCGGCTTAGAAGAAGATAGTAGCTCGAGCTAATAGAAAGCAGTTACTAATAGAATTCGAAGAAGGCCAAAAGGTATAGCTTAATATGCGGAACCTAAGGCTAAAAGGAAACGCTAAGCTTAACCCTCGCTACGCGGGTCCGTTTACGATAGTAGAAAAGAGGTCGCTAGTAACTTATTAACTCTAGCTGCCGAAGTCGTTCCGAATCTACGATGTCTTCTATTCGGATCTGCTAAGTCTGGACCCTAAAGATAGCCTTCCGGAACAGGGGTTCGCTAAACCACTACTAATCGAGATAGATAGTAAAGCAGAAGAGTAGGAGGTAGAAGATGTAGTAGATATAAGGAATGTTAGGGGGCGCTGTCCAGCCTAGGTCCTGGACCTAAGCCAGCCGTTGCCCTAAGGACTGCAACTTAGCGGCGCTAGCACGATCCTACTCTCTGTACAGAGTTACTAATACGACCCTACTCTCGTACAGAGGGAGAATCCTATAGCCCTATACAGAGGGGAATTGTCGCCCCTCTAAACAGAGGGAAAACTCTGCACTACTGTATAGAGGGGAACCCCTAATCCTCTATACAGAGTGTAAACCTTGCACCCCTGCACAGAGGGAAATTGCTGGCTTGGCTTCGTAGGTACAAATTGTATAGCAGCAGACGATAAAGGAACTGCCTATCAGTTTCTTTATATAGATACCTAACCTTAAGTTTCTAAACCAAGATTCTTAAGCCCTTATATTAGGAACTAATCTTACTGTCGGTAACTACAGTAATACAACGAAGATGGACGGCGACATCCCTATAGATCCTGCAGGTATGCAGGATTAGATGCACTGCGCGTACGAGGAGCTGCTAGCATATAAGAGGTAGCTCGAACAGCAAGTAAGCCGCTAGGCTGCGATAATTTCCTAATAGGAACAGGAGCTACGACAGCTTAGGGCGTCCGATTGCGATCCGACCCCTACGACGACGACGACGAACACGACAGCCTACACCCCGGCCCCTAAGAGCAAACTCCCTAACGTTACTACTTACGATAGTAAAGCTCTAGCTAAGTACCCCTCCTAGGCTGCCTAGATACGCTCTCAGCTTCTAGTTAACTTAGGAGTATACCCGACCGAGCTAGACAAGGTAGTGTACCTCTTTAGGAGATTAAAGGGCAGGGCGGCAGCACGGATTCTGCTGTACTATAAGACGGCTATTGCTAACCTGGCAATAGCAACTACTACAATGCTCTAGGCAGCTCTTAATAGGAGCTATAAGGACCTAGACTGCGAGAGCTGAGCACTCCTACAGGTTAACACGATAAAGCAAGGACGTAAGACTATACGAGAGTTTCTTACAGAATACGACCAGACCCTAGCAGAGGCAGGAGGTCTCTAATAGGAGGACAGGGTAAAAATTACTACCTTAGAGGTAGGCTTCTCTAAGGAGATTATAACAGGACTAGTAGACATAATGCGACCAGCTACGTACGAGGAGTTCTGTAATCTCCTTAGGATAGTCGACGACTAACAGCGTAGGCTCGGACAGATAAGCCGCGCCTACGAGATGCGACAACTCCTCTAGCAGCAGTAGGACGCTATAGACTAGGAACTAACGACGACGAGAGTAGCGGCAGCTGTTACTGTACAGCTAAGAGCCGCTGCTAAAAGGGCATAGTAGGTAGATATAGCTACCCTTAACAAGAGACGAGCAGAAGGGAGCTGCTATAGGTGTAGCAAGATAGGCTACACTACACAGAATTGCAGGCTTTTGCCAGCAGAGAGACCTAGGGGACGGCCGACTACTATAAGGGTAGCAACTGCAGCGCCCTAACAAGAGAACTAAGAGTCCCCCTCGGACGACAACGAGTCGGGAAAAGAGTAGCCTCTAAGCAAAGGCTCTGCTAGAGGCGTATACGAGATAGATTGCTAAATTAAAGCACTACTTAGCTATCTTTTAAGAGCAATTACATAACGACTACGCTGTTTATCGTACAACCTACGCTAAACAGGACCGCTGTAGCGCGGACATTAATCGACACAGGATGTTTAGTGTACAGAGTAGTTAGCAAAGACTTCGTACAGAGACACTACATTAAGACGACCCCTATAGTACCTGTACGTATACTGGGCATTACTAGGCGAGGACCGGACATTACCTATATAGTAAAAGTAACGATAGAGCTGCAAGGACACTACGAGCAGGACTTATACCTCTACGTCGTTTAGAACAAGTTGGGGTATAACCTAATACTAGGGAAGCTATAGATAGAGCGCTAGCAGGGCAAGCTAGACGTCGGACGAGGATGCCTGTACCTAGCAGCGACGAAGCAGAGGCTCCAAGATTAAGGGAGGGTTCCGCAGGGCGGCAATGCGAAGGCCGAAGTCAACACTGCGACTACGGACATTAAGAAGGCATTAGCGCCTAAGAAAGCAACGGACCTCTATACAAAGCTCCTAACAGAATATGCAGGATACCTAGACCTCTTCGAGCCGAAATTAGCCTCGAAACTGCCCCTACACCGAGGAGAAGAAATTGACTACGATATCTAGCTAAAGCCCTACCTAGATAGGAGTCTGCCTAAAGTACCGTACAGCCTGCTGTATAGTATATCCTCTAGAGAACTCCTAATACTGCGCGAGACACTGGACGACCTACTTACTAAAGGTTTTATTTGCGCAAGTACGTTATCTACAGGAGCCCTAGTGCTATTTGTCTATAAAGAAGGCAAGGCCAGCTTGCGTTTTTGCGTAGACTATAGAGGCATAAACGCAATTACTAAGAAGGACCGGTACCCCCTGCCCCTTATTAAGGAGACCCTTAGACGGATTAGCAAGGCAAAGTAGTTTACTAAGCTTAACGTAGTCTCGGCTTTCTATAAGATACGGGTTAAGGAAGGCTGTAAATAGATAACTGCTTTCCGTACGAGATATAGTCTTTTCGAGTAGCTTGTTACCCCTTTTAGCCTTACCAACGCACTAGCAACCTTCTAGAGGTACATTAACAGGTCCCTATAAGGGTTACTAGACGAAATCTGTTCGGCGTACCTCGATAACATACTAGTATTTACAGACGGCACCTATACAGATTACGTACAGGACGTTAAGAAGATATTAGATCGACTGTAACAGGCTGGCTTATAACTCGACATCGACAAATGTAAATTTGGTGTACAACGTACGAAATACCTAGGGTTTATTATCGAGGCAGGGAAAGGCATTAGCATAGACGGGAAGAAGATAGATGCTATTAAGCAATAGAAGCTGCCTACAAGTGTTAAGGGCGTACAGAAATTCCTTAGGTTTGCCAACTTCTACCGCCAGTTTATATAGAACTACTTAGAGATCGTACGCCCCCTAGTTAAGCTAACACATAAGGACAGGCAGTTTAAGTAGACGGACGAATGTAATAGAAGCTTTAACAAGCTAAAGGAGCTCTTTACTATAGGACCAACGCTTGCTGCCTTCGACCCAGAACGTACAACGATACTGGAAACTGACTCCTCAGGGTACTGCATAGAGGGCATCCTGTTACAGGTAGGCTTAGACAGGCTCCTGCACCTATACGCGTATTTCTCTAAGAAGAACTCCCTACCCGAATGCAACTACTCTATCTACGACAAGGAACTGCTAGCAGTCGTACAGTGTTGCGAGGCCTAGAATAAAGAACTCCGCTCGGTTCCTAAGTTCCTCGCCCTAACCGACTACAAGAACCTCGAGTACTTTATACAACCCTAGAAGCTGTCTAAGAGGCACGTACGATAGGCGATGTACCTAAGTCGCTTTAATATAAGACTCTAGTACTGTAATGGCAAGGACAACAGCAGGGCCGATACGCTATCTAGACAGGATTAGGATATACTAACGACATACGATAACGACTAGCTAAAATTACGGACATTTTAGATATTTAAGGAGGAACCAGGCGAGGAGACTATCCGCCTAGTAGCGACACACCTATAGGAACCCCAGCTACAGGTATAGGAAGAGGCAGTAGAAAAGGACGACAATTATTAAGGGGCCTATACAGCGATCTAAGGAGGACAGTGGAAGCTCCTAGCAGAGCTTTACCTTAAGGTGTTAGCAGCAGAGTGCACAGTAGACGAGGAGAACAACCTAAAGTTCAGGAATCGGATTTGGGTCCTAGCAGACGAGAAGCTCTATATAAGCTTAATATAATAGGCGTATAATTCTATAGTAACTGGGCACCTAGGGCGCAAGGAGACGTACAGCATTGTCGCTAGGGACTACTACTAGCTAGCGATAGCAAAGAACATCCGTAGGTTCGTACAGAACTGCGATGTCTACAGACGGACGAAGCCCTAGCGTAAACTAAAGCACGGGCTGCTAAAACCCCTACTAATACTGGACCGGCCCTAGCAAGACCTAACAGTAGACTTTATTATAGACCTCCCTAAGAGCGACAGACAGCAGAACATTATAGTAGTTATAGACAAGCTAACGAAGGGGGTAATATTAGAAGGAATAGATTCTATTATGGCTAAGGACACTGCTTAGGTATTTCTACAGACGACGTTTAGCAAGCACGGATTCCCTAGATCAATCGTGTCTAACTAGGGTACATAGTTTACGAGCTAGCTCTAGGCAAGGGTCTGCCAGTTGCTAAACGTAGACCGTTGCCTATTAACTGTATAGTACCTGCAGACAGACGGCGCGACAGAGAGGGTCAACTCGACGTTGGAAGCGTACCTCTAAGCGTACGTCGACTGCGACTAGACAAACTGGAACCGCCTCCTCCCTATAGCGGAACTAGCTATTAACAGCTGTACGGCTAACGCTACAGGATTGTCCCCCTTCTTTATAGCCTACAGATACGACTACTCCCTACTTCTACCGACCCTAAACGGCGTTACCTTACGTCCTGTACGATCCCCAATTTAGCAGGGAGAAGCTATCGTACGGACGATTACAAACGCCTATTAATAGACGAAAGCGAGTCTAGCTATAGCTTAACAGAATACGGAAGAGCAGGCCAACAAAGGACGGCAGGCTGCACTAAGGTATAAGGCTGGAGATAAGGTCTAGCTAAACTAGCGCAACATCCGTATAGACCGGCTAAGCAAGAAACTGGATTAGAAGAACCGGAAGTTTACAGTAGTCCGACTAGTAGGGATATACGCTATACGACTTAACACTCCCCTAGGGGTCTACCTAGTCTTCTATATAGACCTCGTACAGCCAGCATATACGGACCCTCTGCAGCACTAGACGACGGACGACGTGCGCCCCCTAGCGATTATTACTAAAGGTTAGGAAGAGTATAAAGTAGAGGAGATCCTTAAGAGCTAGAGGAAGCGGAAGAAGATAGAATACCTAGTTAGATAGACAGGTTAGGCAGAGCCTATATAGGAGCTGTACGAGGCTCTCTAGAAGATACAGGCACTAAACAAGTAGGAGGAAATGTACTCTAGGAAACGGTTGCAGTAACACTATACTGTACAGGGTAGGACAGATAGCAGCTGCCAGACAGGGCAGCTGCAAGCGATATTAGGTAACTGCAGCCTGGACTGGGCTATAAGAGACGTTAGGCAGCTATAGATATAATTAGGCAGCTATAGGCAAGACTAGGAAGCTGCAAAGGAGGGGCAGGAATAGGAAGGAATTAGAGACATCTATCCCTAAGGATATAAAAGAGGAGACGATACTAGGGAACCTGCAAGAAGCATAGTATAGGTATAGGAAGAGGGAAAGGAAGAAGGACAGGAATAGAGCTAGCATAGGGCAGGGCGGGACCGTACGAGATAATCAGCCCGCCTAAGACTGTACGGACGACCGCTAGGTAAACGACTACTACCTGATCTGGGCACGCAGATATGACTCAATACGGCCTTTTTGATAACTATATCTCGAACTGAGGAGGGAAAGGAATCTATGTGGTGGTAGTGGTGGCGGACTTTCGTGGTGGTGGTGCCAAGGCCCGGCTTAGCCCGGAAGGGCCGAGCCGAAATTCCAAGGGTCCACCCTATTACTCAGTCCCACCCCTTTCTGCCGCCGTAACACCACCCCCCTCCCTTACTAACGGTCACCCTCGACCGCTTAGTTACCCTATCTATCCGAAAATCTTCACTTTTTTTTTTTTGATTCGTCGTCTCCTTCTCGAAAATCCCCTCCAACGCTGGTGTTACCTCTTCCGTCTTCTATCAAAAACAACGTTCTCTTTATCGCTTCTTCAATTTCTTACGTCGTCGGCGTCTGAAGTCCTTTACTTAGCGTTTATGTAATCGACGCTATCTGATCTGATCTACGGTCTTCTGAGCTGCGGCTCGGCTGGTCTGTGCGTCGCCTTAGAGGTCTATATAGATCCGTCTGCAGCGTCGTTTCTTCTTCTTCTTTTTCTTTACTACCGAAGTCTATACCCTATCGCAGGGGCGGCGGCACTGGTACGCCTCGGCGTCGGCGAGCTTCCTGCCGCACCGCCGATAGGTAGTGGACGAGTCGAAGACCTCCCCGAGGCGACCGTTACGATCGTTTTCATCGGCTTCTGCGTCGGTAGAGCGGACGCGGCTTTCTTCTTTTTTCGGAACGATCAGCTTCAGAGCTATTTAGGTTTCGGCTTTTTCGGGTTCCGCCCATAGAACTCTCTTAGCAGCTCTGCCGAATTCCGCAGGTTCTCGACCGGATACCATTCGTAGTCTTCCGGCCACCCCTTCTACGAGATCCTCGCTTTGATAGACCCCCTTATCTTCTTTACGTCCATTACATCTTCTACCTCCTACTCTTCTTCCTTACCGTCCATCTCAATAGGCAGGGGTTCGGCGAACCCCTGTTCCGGCAGGCCGTCTTTAGGGTCCAAGCTTAACAGGTCCGAATAGAAGACATCGTAGATCCGGAACGATTTCGGTAGCTGGAGCCGATAGGTTACCGGCGACCTCTTTTCTATTATCTTGAACGGACCTACGTAGCGTAGATTGAGCTTAGCGTTGCCTTTTAGCCTCAGGTTTCGCGTGTTAAGCTATACCTTTTGGCCTTCCTCGAATACTATCGGCGACCGCTTTCTATTAGTTTAAGTTACTATCTTCTTCTAAGCCGATTCTATCGCTTCTTTCGCCACTTTGATCGCTTCTTCTATCTAAGATCGGAGCGCTTCCGCCGCCGCAGCGGCGACTCTCTTTAACGACGTAGTGGTGGAAAGCTCCGGCGAGCCGGCGTCGCTCGGCGGCTGGAAACTTATTCTCGGAAGATAGCTATGCGTTATTTCAAACGGTGCCAGCGAGGTGGCCTTAGACGGTGCCGAGTTGGCGCAGAACTCGGCTATCGGCAACACCTTAACCTATTCTTCTTGATAGTAGCTGCAGAAGGTTCGCAGATATTGTTCTATCTCGCAGTTAGCCACTTCAGACTGACCGTTAGTTTGAGGGTAAGCGGCTGTGCTGAGCCTTCTACGAATTCCGAGGGCTTGGTTAATAGCTTTCTATACGTCGGCTGTGAATTGAGGACCCCTATCCATAGTAATAGTGTCCGGCAGCCTATAGTGCTTCTATACGTGTTGGATCAACATTCTCGCCGTTTCTTCTACAGTAGTTCCTTCGTCTCTCGCTCAGCAGGGGATAAAGTAGCGCTCTTTGCTTAGCCGATTTACTACGTTAAGCGTAGCGTCGTAGCCGTCCGAGTCTGGCAGTCCGGTTACGAAATCCATCGTAATGTGCTGCTACGGCTTCTTAGGGATCGGAAGTGGCTTTAGTAGACCCGCTGGAAGACCGTTACGTAGCTTCGCGGCTCGGCACACGTAGCAATTGGCGATAAACCGGTGGATCCGCTTATAGATCTGCGAAAACCAGTAGATCGTTCTTACTGCCTGCATCGTCTTCTTCGCGCCTGCGTAGCCAACATCTACGGAGCTATGGACCAGCTGGATAACGTCTGTAATTAGTTCTTCCAGAACTATTATCTTCCCTGAACCGGTTTTGCCGAGCTTCTGTTGCTGATTAAGCTGCTCTACCTTCTCGTAGAGAGTTTCTTCCTTAGGGGCCGGCTTTACTGCGCAGACCCCTACCTCTTTCAATACCTCTGCGTCTACTATCCGCTCGGTTAACACCTTCTGAAACATGTTCGGATCTTCTTTCGCGCGGCTAGTCTTTCCTTCTCTTCTCGTTAGTGCGTCAGCCTTTCCGTTTTAAGCTCCGGGTCGATAGGTAATCTCGAAGTCGAACCCGGATAAGTAGGCAGCCCACCGTGCTTAACGTCGTAAGAGCTTCTGCGTCTTTATAAAGTAGGTCAGCGACTAGTGGTCCGTAAGGACCTGGACCGTGCTCTTTCCAGCTATAAGCTCTGGCTTCCACTTCTCGAACGCCTGTATAATAGCCAGCAGTTCTTTATCGTAGATTGCGTAGTTCCGTTTGGCCTCTGTTATGGACTTGCTAAAGAAAGCTACCGGATAGAGGGTCTCTTCGTCGTCAGCGTATTAAGAAAGGACCCCTGCCGTAACTGTGTCGGAAGCGTCCGTTTCTACGTAGATCGTCTTTTCCGGTCTGAAGTGTGCCAGAACTGGCGCCGAGGCCACTGCTTCTTTCAGCCGGTTAAAGGCTTCCGTGCACTTCTCGTTCTATAGGCCTGCGGCCTCTTTCTTTAACGCTTCGTTTAGGGGTCTTGCTATCCTGCTGAAGTCCTTAATAAACCTTCGATAGTAGCTGCAGAAGCCGAGAAACGCTCTGATTTGCGTGGTATTTCCAGACTTCGGCTGCTTCTATTCCGCGACGGCGGCGACCTTTAAGGGGTCTATCCGAATTCTATCTCTTCCGACGATAAGGCCGAGATATTTAACCTCGGTCTAATAGAACTCGCTCTTCTTCGTGTCCGCGTTTAGTCCGACCTTGCAGAGCCTGGTCAGCACCTTCTCGATGTAGTCCGTATGTTGCTCTCTCGTTCTATCTGTGTAGATAAGAATGTTGTCTAAGTAGATAGACACGAACCGCTCTAGCATGTCTATAAAGGAGTAGTTTATAAAGCGTTGCTATACCGCCGGCGCGTTGGTAAGTCCGAAAGGCATTACCAACTACTTAAAATTGCCTATACGCGTCGCGAACGTCGTAAGGTCTTCTGTCTGCCCTTCTTCGCTCCTTAGTCGATAGAACGCTTGGCGGATGTCCAGCTTGCTGAACCACTTAGCCTTTGCTACGCGCTGTATAGTCTTATCTATCAGCGGCAGTAGATATACGTCTCTCTTAGTAACCTCGTTAAGGCCTCGATAGTCTACGCAGAGTCGCAGACTACCCCCTTGTTTCCTTACGAAAAGAATCGGTAACGCATATTCGGCAGAACTCGGCGTAATAAACTTCTTCGCCAGATTTTCGCGAACGAACACCTCTACTTAGTCCAGTTCCGCCGGCGACAGTCGTCTTAGGGGCTCGGTTCTTAGCAGCGTAGCTCCCTCTTTCAGTCGGATCTTGTTGTTATATTCTGGTCGATAGAGCGGCAATAAGTTAGAGTCGGCTTTTAAGAAGACGTTAGCGTAACTGTAGAGCTCGTTTGGCAGCACCTCTAGTAGATCCACTTCTTCTTCCGCCACTATCTTCCGGTAGTCTTCGATGTCTTTTATTAAGATGGCGTAAATCTCGTTGTCCGGTAACTTGGCAAGGGTCGATAAAGCTTCCGAGCTCATTATTCCGATTGTAGGTGCAGGCTCGGTAGAGGTAGGCAGAGCCGTTTCGCCGCTGGTCGCCTCTGATCTTGCTGTCGCGGCTGCGACCGATTCGGTAGTGACGGCGCTGTCACCTTGGGTTTTGAATCTAATCGTTCCTTTATCTACGTCGATAATGGCTTTCTGGTTCTTTATCTATTTCTGCCCTATAATAATGTCAAACCTTCCGATATCCATAATTCGGAACGTCGCTTCCGTAGTGCGACCAGCTAAGGTAGTCTTTAGCGGCACGTAGTGCGTGACGCTTTCCGTGTCTTGTCCGTTGTATGCCGAAATCTTCGTCGGCGACGCTATCTCTACCAGATAGCCGTATCCTTTTATTAGCTTTTGAACCAATCGATAGTGGATAGCCGCTCCGATAAGGGCCCCCGTATCGATAAAGGCTCTTAGCTGAAGTAGTTTGCTCGATCTGTCAAGGGGGTGGACAGTAATTAGAAGGATAATAGCTGTTTCCGTGTTTACTTCCACCGCTGCTAAGAGCGGATCGCTGCAGCTGTTGATGCTCTCGTCTCTCTATAACGTAGCTCTTGTTGGTGCCCTGTCTTCTACGCTGGATAGGGGGCCTATCCTTCCAGCTGGTCTTTTCCCAGGATTCGCAGTGGCACTCCACCTTCTACGCTGTCAGTATCGTTCGGAGCCGGCTCTATAGCTTGTATAGTCTTTCTCGGTAGCTGCGGCTGCTGCTGCTTTATAACACGATACTCCTGCTTCTGCTAGGCCGTTGCTTGGCATCTCGTAGCGATATGGCCGGGCTTTCCGCACGTGTAGCAGGTAGGGACGAACGACGAACGCTGTAACTAATAAGGTGGCTGCTGTAGTGCTCTCCCGAAAGGCGCAGGGGGTCGTGTAGTCTGCGTTATTAACGGCTTCTGGTTCGATTCGCGTAATTTCGCGTAAGCGCTTAAGTTTCTCGCGGTAACTCTCGCTCTGTGCACGAAGCTCTTAAGGTCTTCGTCTTCCACAGACGCCATAGCGGCGGCCAGTTTAGGGTTCAGCTTCTGCCTTAATAGGTAGAGCTGCTTATTGTTACGGCGGCAGAAAGGGGTGGGACTAAGTGATGGGGTAGACCCTTGGAATTTCGGCTCGGCCCGTCCGGGCCGAGCCGGGCCTTGGCACCACCACCACTACGGAAGCCTACCACCACCACTACATAGATTCCTTTCCCTCCTCAGTTCGAGATATAGTTATCAAAAAGGCCGTATTGAATCATATCTGCGTACCCGGATCATTATATCTCGAACTCACTCTCTACACAAACCCTGCGCTGCGCGAAAGGGCCCGTCGAACTATCCGGAAACCCGAATAACGTACGCGCACCTACACCACAACAACAACAACCCCCAGCACCGTAAGAAGATAGAAGGCTTCTCGACGGTAGAGAGCGGCGTTACAGGCCGCAGCAGAAGCAGAAAAGGAAAGACTGGCAGAGCGAGTAGGCGCTCCAGTGTCATTAATAATAAGATCATTATTAGAGGTTTTACAGCGGAAGAGACTGCAGAGATTAAGGAACGAATAAGCGAATACAAGAAGATCTACGACTGCACGATCGAGGAACTGGAAGACTATGTAAACGAGAATGGGATAGGAAAGGTCTACAATAGTATAGACCTTATTAAGACGCTGTTCTACAGAACGCTAGAAGAGAACAGACAACTAAGAGAAGAAACTAAAGCGGTAAGGGCCGAAAAGGAATCGGCAGAGACTATTATCGACGTGTTAGAAAACCAAGCGTCGAATCGACTAGCGCAACTAAAGGCGCTAAAGGATCAACTGGCTGATATAGAAGCAGCGAAGTCGTCGCCGCCACCGCGGCGAGAAACCTATGCGGAGACCGCCTTACCAGCGGCCTATAGTTAAGGCGGCACTACGATAACGCCACTGCCGGACCTACCGGCTTTCGGTAGCGGAGACCTTAAAGCGTAGGAGGCGTTTAAGAAGAAGATCAAGAATAAGATAAGCTGCGATTACGCATCGAGCAGCGAAGAGGATAGATTGGCGTACTTAGAATCGCGACTGGAAGGTGAAGCTTTTTCGCTAGTGGCGGACCTAGAGGAGGTAACCGCTAAGGAAGCGATCAAAGCGTTAGATCAACGCTTCGGAGATCCATTCCGGAAGAAGACGGCCTGTAAGCAGTTGGACAAGATCAACCAGAATCCGCAGACGTTCGAGGAGTTCTACGGGATGTTCAGAAAATATGCCATCAGAGCGAGAGTGGCTAAGGATAAGCAGCTACACTTACTAAGACAGAAACTGAGCCCTAAGCTCGCTGCGGCTATAGCGTCGGTAGAAGACGAAGACCTTCAGAGTTTCGTGCACTAGGCGAGAGTAACAGCAAGAAATCTGAACGCATACGGAAAACCGACAACGCGAGAACCTACTTAGAAGACACCGTCGTTAATGCAGACAACCAGAGCCTACGCACCCTTCCGACGGGAAAGCGCTACCTGCAAGAAGAACGCTATAAGATAAGGCCGTACGACACGTCGTTATATAGGGGAAGCCCTATAGGAAGGGAGGGGGGTATTGTTAGGGGGCGCCGTCTAGCCTAGGCCCTAGACCTAAGCTAGCTGTTGCCCCGAGGACTGCGACTTAGCAGCGCTAGCACGACCCTACCCTCTGTACGGAGTTACTAATATAACCCCACTCCTGTATAGAGGGAGAATCCTTTAGCCCTATATAGGGGGGAATTGCCGCCCCTCTAAACAGAGGGAAAACTCTGTATCCTGTATAGAGGGAAACTCCCGACCCTCTGTATAGAGTTAGGAACCTTGCTCTACTATATAGAGGGAGATTGCTAGCTTAGCTTCGTAGGTACAAATTGTACAGCAGCGTACAACGAAGGAACTGCCTATTAGTTCCTTTATATAGATACCCAGCCTTAAGTTTCTAAACCAAGATTCTTAAGTACTTATGTAAGACGACTAGTAATTAGCACTACCCTAAGCACTAGCGAGCCTAAGCACTAGCGAGCCTAAGCACTAGGCAGAGCACTAGGCAGAGCACTAGGCAGAGCATAAGGCAGAGCACCTAGCTGCAGTGCACCTAACTGCAGAGCAAGAGCAGCAGGCACAATACAAGGCAGAGTACAAGGCAGAGCACAAGGCAGAGCATAAGGCAGCTGTAGAAGGCAGAACACCTAGGCAGAGCAAGAGTACCTAGGCGGAGCACAATAGAGAAAAAGCTATAGACAATACAGGCAAGGTATAGGTATAGCTACTGCAGACAGGCACAGAGCTACAGACAACATAGGGCTACTACAGACAATATAGGCACTGCACGTTTAAAAAGCCACTGCAAAAGGCATAAGATTAAAGCTTAAAAAGGTATAGCTATAAGCTATATAGCTGCTATAGGCAATACACTGTTTGGAAGCACAGTTTAGAGGCAGCATAGTTTAGAGGCAACATTACAGCTACTGCACCTAGCTACAGAGCACTAGGCAGAGCCCCTAGGCAGAGCTACTAGGCAGAGCTACTAAGCAGACTACTAGGCAGAGTCCCTAGGCAGAGCTACTAGGCAGGTATAGCTACAGGCAGGTACAGCTACAGGCAAGTAGCTATAGGCAGGCAGCTGCAGACAACATAGGCACTATATATTCAGAAAAGTACTGCATATTTAGGAAAGCACTACATGTTTAGAAAGGCACTGTATATTTAGAAAGGTAGCTGCAGATAACAGAGGCATAGCAACTACAGACAGGCACTGCTGCTATAGACAACAGAGGCACAGCTATAGGCAATACAGTTGCAGACAGTATAGGCAATACAGGGCAGACAGAGCTGCTATAGGCAGGCACAGCTACTGCAGACAGTATAGGCAAAGCAGAGACATAGCACCTAGGCAGAGCAGGAGCTGCAGACGATATAGAGCTACTGCAGACAATATAGAGCAGCTACAGGCTATATAAGACAATACTACTGTAGACAATAGGCAGCTGCTACAGACAACAGGCAGCTGCTATAGACAATAGGCAGCTGCTACAGACAACAGGCAGCTGCTGCAGACAACAGGCAGCTGCTGTAGACAATAGGCAGCTGCTGTAGACAATAGGCAGCTATAGACAATACATACTGTTTAGGTTTAAAAGAGTATATTTAGAGGCATAGCTACAGACAGGCACATCAGCTGTAGACAACACAGGGCAGCTGCAGACAACATAGAGCTGCTGTAGACAACACAGCTACAGACAACAAAGACACTATATGTTTAGAAAGGCACTGCAAGTTCAGAAGTAATAGACCTCTACGACCCCGACGACCTCTACGACCCTAACGACCTCTGCGACCCTGACGACCTCTGCGACCCCGACGACCTCTGCGACCCTAACAACCTCTGCGACCCTAACGACCTCCGCGACCTCTGCGACTACCTCTAAGAATTCTGCAGCCTTAGCAAGGCACCAAATAAGGTACTAAAGCGACAACAAAAAAAGGCATAAGATTAAAGCTTAAAAAGGCACTGCAAAAGGCACAAGATTAAGGCTTAAAACGCATAGAAATTAAAGCTTAAATACGACCTGTTTTGGCACCTACGACCTAGTCTAGCACAATGCGTCCTAGTCTGGCACAATGCGACCTGTTTTGGCACCTACAGCCTGGTTTGGAGCAACCCGTTTTAATATAACCTCTGGGACCTGGTTTGGCACAATGCGATTAATAGGCTAATTGCGATTAATAGGCTAATAGCGATTGTAGGCAATCGCTAGTTAGGGAGGGCAGTAGTAATACGGATATAGATATAGATAGCTAGCAGCTAGGCTTAGCAAGCCAGGCTTAGCGCATACTCAAATACCTGCCCCTCTGCTTATACGTAGATTCTTCCCTCTCTAGCCTTAGATATAGTTATTAAAGAAGCTGTATTGAATTACATCTACGTGCTCAGATTATTATATCTAAGGCTTAACCTAACACCTAACCTACACTATGCGAAAGAGCCTGTCGAATTATATCCAGGTACTCGAATAACGTACGTGCAACTGACAACCTAGAGTGTGTACTGCATATGTACGAAGGAGGCCGTCGAATTATATTCGGTTACTTAATCGTATATATATATACTACTCTACCCTCCCCTAATCGAGAAGAAGAAGAGTTTTAGGGAAGAGAAGTGCCCCTATCGAGAAGAAGAGAGAGTTTTAAAGAGAGAGAGAGTTTTAAGGAGAGAGTGCCCCTACAAGCAGATCGTACGAGTTTTAAAGTATTAAGAAGGACGAGAGCGACGAGAAGGAGGAGAGCGATAAGAAGGATAAGAGCGAGAAGAACGACGACGACGTAAAGACGACAATATAGGGACAATAAGACGAGGCGAGGAGCAGGAGCGACGACGACAAGACGCACCTAGCAGGACCTAGAGCGACAACATTTGTTTTTTCGGATCTTTAACAGACTATTCTATTTAGACATACCAAATAAGACGACCGGCAATTAGCACTACCATAAGCACTAGCGAGCCTAAGCACTAGCGAGCCTAAGCACTAGGCAGAGCACTAGGCAGAGCACTAGGCAGAGCATAAGGCAGAGCACCTAGCTATAGAGCACCTAGCTACAGAGCAAGAGCAGCAGGCACAACATAAGGCAGAGTACAAGGCAGAGCATAAGGCAGCTACAGAAGGCAGAATACCTAGACAGACAAAGAGTACCTAGGCAGAGCACAATAGAGAAAAAGCTATAGACAATACAGGCAAGGTATAGGTACAGCTGCTGCAGACAGGCACAGAGCTACAGAAAATATAGGGCTGTTGCAGAAAACACAGGCACTGCACGTTTAAAAAGGCACTGCAAAAGGTACGAGATTAAAGCTTAAAAAGGTATAGCTGCAGGCAATACAGCTACTACAGGCAATATACTATTTAGAAGTACAGTTTAGAGGCAGCACAGTCTAGAGGCAACATTACAGCTGCTGCACCTAGCTACAGAGCACCAGGCAGAGCCCCTAGGCAGAGCTACTAGGTAGAGCTACTAAGCAGACTACTAGGCAGAGCCCCTAGGCAGAGCTACTAGGCAGGCACAGCTACAGGCAGGCATAGCTATAGGCAGGCAGCTACAGGCAAGCAGCTACAGACAACACAGACACTGCATATTTAGAAAAGCACTGCATATTTAGAAAAGCACTGTATATTTAGAGAGGCACTATATGTTCAGAAAGGCAGCTATAGACAATAGAGGCACAGTAGCTACAGACAGGCACTACTGCTACAGACAACAGAGGCACAGCTATAGGCAATACAGGTACAGACAGTGCAGGCAATACAGAGCAGACAGAGCTGCTATAGGCAGGCATAGCTGCTGCAGATAGTATAGGCAAAGCAGAAACAGAGTACCTAGGTAGAACAGGAGCTGCAGACGATACAGAGTTGCTACAGACAATACAGGGCAGCTACAGGCTATACAAGACAATACTGCTATAGACAATAGGCAGCTGATGCAGACAACAGGCAGCTGCTACAGACAACAGGCAGCTGCTATAGACACTAGGCAGCTATAGACAACATATACTGTTTAGGTTTAGAAGAGCACGTTTAGAGGCATAGCTATAGACAGGCACAGCAGCTACAGGCAACACAGGGCAGCTGCAGACAACACGGAGCTGCTGTAGACAATACAGCTGCAGACAACAAAGACACTGTATGTTTAGAAAGGCACTGCAAGTTTAGAAGCGACAGACCTCTGCGACCCCGACGACCTCTATAACCCTAACGACCTCTGCGACCCCGATGACCTCTGCGACCCTAACGACCTCTGCGACCCCGACGAGCTCTGCGACCCCGACGACCTCTGCGACCTCTGCGACAACCTCTAAGAATTCTGCAGCCTTGGCAAGGCACTAAGTAAGGCACTAAAGCAATAGCAAAAAAAGGTATAAGATTAAAGCTTAAAAAAGCACTGCAAAAGGCACAAGATTAAGGCTTAAAAGGCATAGAAATTAAAGCTTAAATGCGACCTGTTTTGGCACCTACAACCTAGTCCAGCACAATGCGACCTAGTCTGGCACTATGCGACCTGTTTTAGCACCTACAGCCTGGTTTGGAGCAACCTGTTTTAATACAACCTCTGCGACCTAGTTTAGCACAATACAATTAATAGGCTAATTGCAATTAATAGGCTAATAGTAATTGTAGGCAATCGCTAGTTAGGGAGGGCGGTAGTAATACGGATGTAGATATAGATAGCTAGCAGCTAGGCTTGGCAAGCCAGGCTTGGCGCACACTCAAATACCTGCCCCTCCGCTTGTACGTAGATTCTTCCCTCTCTAGCCTTGGATATAGTTATTAAAGAAGCCGTATTGAATTACATCTACGTGCTTAGATCAACGCGTAGCGAATGTCGTAAGGTCTTCCGTCTGCCCTTCTTCGTTCCTTAGCCGGTAGAACGCTTAGCAGATGTCTAGCTTGCTAAACTACTTTGCTTTCGCTATCCGCTATATAGTCTTATCGATTAGCGGCAGCGCGTATACGTCTCTCTTGGTAACCTTATTAAGGCCTCTGTAGTCTACGTACAGCCGGAGGCTGCCTCTAGGTTTCTGTACAAAAAGGATCGGTGATGTATACTTAGCAGAGCTTAGCGTAATAAACTTCTTTGCTAAGTTTTCTTAGACAAACACTTCTACTTGGTCTAGCTTAGCTAGCGACAGTCGTCTTAGTAGTTCGGTTCTCGGCAGCGTAGCTCCTTCCTTTAGTCGAGTCTTGTTATTATATTCTAGTTAGTAGAGGGGCAGGAGGTTGGAATCGGCTTTTAAGAACACGTTAGCGTAGTAGTAGAGTTCTTTTAGTAACACTTTTGATAGATCTACTTCTTCTTCTGCTATTATCCTCTAGTAGTCTTCGATGTCCTTTATCGAAATAGCGTAGATCTCGTTATCTAGTAACTTCGCGAGGGTAGTTAAGGCTTTTAAGCTTATTACTCCGATAATAGCTAGAGGCGCGGCACAGTCTGCTAGATCCGTAACAGCGGCCTTAGCTTCTAGTTTGGCGGCGGCGGTAGTAACCGAGTCGACAGCAACCGTGCCCTTCTACTAGGTCTTAAACCTAATCGTGCCTTCCTCTACGTCGATAACAGCTTTCTGGTTCTTTATCTATTTTTGCTGTATAATAATGTTAAGCCGTCCAATATCTATAACTCGAAACGCTGCTTCCGTAGTGCGGCTAGCTATAGTAGTCTTTGATAGTACGTAGTAAGTAACGCTCTCTGTGCCTTGTCTATTGTACGCCGAAATCCGTGTTAGCGACACTAACTCTACTGGGTAGCTGTATCCTTTCGCTAGTTTCCGAACTAATCGATAGTGGATCGCCGCGCCGATAAGGGCCCCTATGTCGATAAAAGCTCTTAGCTAAAGAGGCTAGCGCGAGCCCTCCAGAGGGTAGATAGTAATTAGAAGAACAATAGCGAAGTCTGTGTTCGCCTCTAGCGTAGCCGAGAGTAGGTCGTTACAGCTGTTAATGCTTTCTTCTTCTAGCGACGTAGATCGTAGTAGTGCCCTTTTGTTTACGCTAGGTAGGGGGCCTATCTGTCTAGCTAGTCTTTTCCTAGGATTCTTAACAGTACTCTACTATCTATACTATTAGTGTCCTTCGGCGCCGATTCTATAGCCTGGACACTCTTGCTTAGCAGCGGCGTAGGTCTTATCGCTTAATATTCTCTCTTCTGCTAAGCGGTAGCGTTGCATCTAGTAGCGATATAGCTAGGCTTTCTGCACGTATAGTAGGTAGGGACGAATGTCGACCGCAGTGGATAGGATAGTGGCTGGGGGCTGCGTCAGAAAGATAGAGAGGGCCGGTTTAATAGCGTAAACAGCGGTCTCTAACTCGGTTCTAGGGTCGCTAGTCTTCTATATTTGTTTATATTTCTAGCGGTAACCCTCGCTTAATCTACGAACGCTTAGAGGTCTCTAGTTCGTACATAGACTAGCGCGTTAGCTAGCTCGGATCTTAACTTCTTTCTTAACAGGTGCAGCTGTTCGCTCTTAGGCACCTTCGCTTAAATCGCGTGCTTCCGGAATTGTCTATAAAACTCCTCGAATAATAGCTAGTGTTAGCTGACTTTATCGAGTTGTTCGCAAGCCGTCTGCTCGCAGAAGTGGTCGGCGAAGCGCTGATCTAAAGCTTCGATAGCTTCATTAGTAGTCGCTCCTTCTAGGTCCGCTACTAATGTAAACGCTTTACCGTCTAGTCGCAATTCTAGATATGCCAACCTATCGCCTTCGCTGCTGGCGGAATAATCGCGGTTTATCTTGTTTAGCATCATCTTCTTAAAAACTTTCTATATCTCTGGATTTCTGCTGCTAAAGACCTGTAGGTTAGGTAATAACGTTATCGAGATGCTACCTTAACTGTAGGCGGCAGGTAAGGCATAGTTAGTGTAGCCGTCTGCTGGCGGCAGCGGCGCTGCCGACGACGTTAGCGCTACTACATTAGCTAGCTAAGCCCTTAGCCTATTCAGTTAAGCCAATTGTACTACAGCCTAATTCTTAAGTAATCAGAGCACGCAGATATAATTCAATACGGCTGTCTTAATAACTATATCTCGAACTGAGGAAGGAAAGAAATCTATGCAGCAGTGGGTAAGGGCTTTAGGGGTGGGTGTGCCAAGGCCCGGCTCGGTCCGGAAGGGCCGAGCTGAAATTCCAAGGGTCTACTCTATTACTTAGCCCTACCCCTTTCTGCTGCTGCAACACCACCCCCCTCCCTTACTAGCGGTCGCCCTCGACTGTATACTTATCTTATTTGCGTCTTCTTTTTTTTTAATTCGTCCTTCTCTTCTTCTTTTTCGTCTTTTTCTTCGTTGTTTTCTTCTGTCCGATTCGTAGAGAATCCTTCTTAAAATCAACGTTACCTTATCGTTTCTTCTATCTTAAAAACGTTACCCTTTCGACTTCTTCTTCTTTCTTCTTACATCGTCGCTATCTAAAGTCCTTTACTTGGCGTCTGTCTAGTCGGAGCTATCTAATCTAAGCTGTTAACTATCTAAGCTGCGGCGTAGCTAGCCTGTGCGTCGCTGTAGAGGTCTATATAGATCTATCTGCAGCGTGCTATTCCTTCTTCCTTTTCTTCTCTACTAATGCCTTAAGCGCTATCGCAAAGCCGCCGTCGCTGGCGCTGTCTACGAAATCGAACGGCTGCGAGCCTTTCCTGTTTAGGGCGGCGTTAACGACTGTCGCGTCGAAGTGGTGGCGCTGTCCTCGGCTTTACCGTTATTATCTAACTGGCAAAGCTAGTAGTAGTAGTAGTGGAGCCGAGGACTCTAGTTAAGCAATCGTCGCGATCGTTTCTATCGGTTTCTGTACTGTTAGAGCGGACGCGACCTTTCTTCTTCTTCTTCTATCTTTTCCTAAGCTATTAACTTTAGAGCTACCTAGGCCTCGGCTTCTTCGGATTCCGGACGTAAAACTCTCTTAATAGCTCTACCAAATTTCGAAGATTCTCGACTGGATACTATCTATAGTCTTCCAGCTATCCATTCTATAAGATCCTTGCTTCGATAGACCCTCTTATCTTCCTTGTAAGGGCTTAAGAAGCTTGGTTTAGAAACTTAAGCTTAGGTATCTATATAAAGGAACTAATAGGCAGTTCCTTCGTTGTCTGCTGCTGTACAATTTGTACCTACGAAGCCAAGCTAGCAATTTCCCTCTGTATAGGGGTACAAGGTTTACACTCTATATAGAGGATCGGGGGTTTCCCTCTGTATAGTAGTGCAGAGTTTTCTCTCTGTTTAGAGGGGCGACAATTCCCCTCTGTATAGGGCTATAGGATTCTCCCTCTATACAGGAGTAGGGTTGTATCGGTAACTCCGTATAGAGGGTAGGGTCGTGCTAGCGCCGCTAAGTCGTAGTCCTTAGGGCAACAGCTGGCTTAGGTCCAGGACCTGGGCTGGACGGCGCCCCCTAACAATACCCCCCTCCCTTCTTATAGTCCTTCTTTCGTATAGCGGCGTGTCGTATACCCTTAGCTCTTAGGGTTCCTCTAGCAGTAGCGCTTTCCCGTCTTCGTCCGGGTCTATAGTCGGCTGTTATCCGGGCACTTGCTAGTCGGCAATGCCTGCTAGATGCCCTCCCTCTGCACTATTGCAACCTTAGCCCTGTCTATCTAGATCCTATAGCTAAGGCAGAGGAGGACCTGCAAGCAGGGAAGGTAGGTAGTGCTAGATCGCTTCTACCTAATCTTAACCGATTCCGTTTGCTACTTTAAGGATGCCGAAGCTAAGGCAGAGGAGGACCTGCGAGCGGTTACGAAAGTGTAGGAGGTGCTCGGTCCTGTCTGTCCATTTACCTCCTACCCTATAGCCCTAGCTATGTACTCTGCGTCCTAGCTGTACAGTCGGGCAGCAGCGGGCCGTCTAGCTCTGTCTCTAGGCTGTAGTCGTCGTCCGGAGTTTAGCTCCTAGGTAGGTGTTCCCGCCTCTGTCCGGTCGTCTATAGGGCCGTCGCTCGTCTGGGCACTAGGTCGTAGTTGCCTCGTTTGCCCTCCCTTATACGGTTGTGGCAGCTGCCCTAGTTGCTATTGCCTTATATAGCAGGCAGCTACTACCCTGTATATTAAGCCTTCCCTACCTCTCTCTCTCTCTTCTTCTCTTTCTCTTCTATTCCCCTACCTGCTACCCGTCCGCCTGGCCGTCTACTACTACTACAACTACTATAACTACTACTACTACTATCTACAACTACTACTACCAACGCTACTACTCCGTCCGCCTAGTGCCGTCGTAGCTCTCTTGTAGTCGCCGGCCCGTCCTCCTACACCTCTACCTCTAGCTATAGGATGCTTAGCTTAGCTAGCAACTCCGCTTCCGGTTCGTATAGTCTTCCTTCTTCGTACGGTCCTAGTCGACGTCTTAGGTACCCTATTAATAAGCAGCAGGATGCTGCTAAGCTGCCCTTCTACTCCTTCTAGTGTAACCCCGTCCCTGCTCTACAGTGTTAGCCTAGGTAGGGCCTCTGCCGGCCGGGATGTAATTAAGATTTCAGGTATAGAGTTAGCTGCCGTAGTCCTAGGGGGTAGCAGCTAGTAAGCTACCCTAAGGTAGTTTATAAAAGTTTTCAGACAGTGTTGCTCTCGTTCCCCTCCTACTTCTACTCTTATTCTTACCTATCTCCTAGCTGTTCTCTCCCTCCTGCCCCCTTCTGTACGGTATAGTATAGTGTAGTGTTAGTAGGACCCTACCGGGTCCTACGTCTTAATTCCCGATCCTTCGGCAACCCGAGTTGCTAGCGGCTGCCCTATATCAAGGGTAGATCGTGCCCCTTTTCGCTGTACGGCGCAGTGTTACTGTAACTAGGCAGGGGGATGGTTCTCCTCCTACCTGTCTAGCGCAGTTGTGTCCTAGAGAGCCTCGTATAGTTCCTACGTAGGCTCTGCCTACCCTCTCTATCTAACTAGTTATTCTACCCTCTTCTACTTCCTTTAGCTCTTAAGGATTTCTTCTACTTCGTACTCTTCCTAGCCTTTAGTAATAATCGCTAGTAGGCGCGCGTCGTGCGTCGTCTAGTGCAGTAGGGGGTCTGTGTTTGCTAGCTATATAAGGTCTATATAGAAGACTAGGTAGATCCCTAGGGGAGTGTTAAGTCGTAAAGCGTATGTCCCTACTGGTCGGACTACCGTAAACTTCTGTTTCTTCCAATCCAGTTTCTTGCTCGGCCGGTCTGTATAGATATTGCGCTGGTTTAACCAGACCTTATCTCCTGCCTCGTACCTTAGTGCAGCCTGTCGTCCCTTGTTAGCCTGCTCTTCCGTATTCTGTAAAGGTAAAGCTAGACTCGCTTTCGCCTATTAATAGGCGTTCGTAATCGTCCGTACGATAGCTTCTCCCTGCTAAATTGGGGATCGTATAGGGCGTAGGGTAGCGCTACTTAGGGTTAGTAGGAGCAGGGAGTAGTCGTATCTGTAGGTTATAAAGAAGGGGGACAATCCAGTAGCGTTAGCCGTACGGCTGTTAATAGCTAGCTCCGCTATAGGGAGGAGGCGGTTCTAATTTGTCTAGTCGTAGTCGACGTATGCTCGGAGGTACGCTTCTAACGTCGAATTCACTCTCTCTGTCGCGCTGTCTGTCTGCAGGTGCTATACGGTTAATAGACGACGCTCTACGTTTAACAACCGGCAGACCCTTGCCTAGAGCTAGCTCGTAAACTGTGTACCCTAGTCTAATACAATTGACCTAGGAAATCCGTGCTTGCTAAACGTCGTCTGTATAAATGCCTAGGCAGTGTCCTTAGCCGTAATAGAGTCTATTCCTTCTAGTATTACCCCCTTCGTTAGCTTGTCCGTAACTACTATAATGTTCCGCTGTCCGTCGCTCTTAGGGAGATCTGTAATAAAGTCTACTATTAGGTCTTGCTAGGGCTAGTCTAGTATTAATAGGGGTTTTAGCAGCCTATGCTTAAATTTACGCTAGGGCTTCGTCCTTCTGCAGATATTGCTGTTCTATACGAACCTACAGATGTCCTTTGCTATCGCCGGCTAGTAGTAGTCCCTAGCGACGATGCTGTACGTCTCCTCGCGCCTAGGGTGCCTAGCTGCTATAGAATTATACGCCCGTTGTATTAAGCTCGTACAGAGCTTCTGGTCTGCTAGGACCTAAATCCGATTCCTAAACTTTAGGTTGGTCTCCTTATCTACTGTACACTCTGCTACTGATACTTTAAGGTAAAGCTCTGCTAGGAGCTTCCGCTGTCCCTCTTAGATCGCTGTATAGGCACCTCTATAGACTTCGTCCTTTTCTACTGCCTCTTTCTATACCTGTAGCTGGGGTTCCTATATGTATGTCGCTGCTAGGCGGATAGTCTTCTCGCCTGGTTCCTTCTTAAATTTCTGGAATGTCCGTAATTTCAGCCGGTCGTTATCGTACGTCGTTGGCATGTCTTAGTCTCCTCTGGATAGCGCGTCGGCCCTGCTGTTGTCCTTTCCCTTACGATACTAAAGTCTTATATTAAAGCAGCTTAGGTACATCGCCTATTATACGTACTTCTTAGACAGCTTCCAGGGTTGCGTAAAGTACTTAAGGTTCTTGTAGTCGGTTAGGGCGAGGAACTTAGGAACCGAGCGGAGTTCTCTATCCTACGACTTGTAACACTGTACGACTGCTAGCAGTTCCTTGTCGTAGATAGGGTAGTTGCATTCGGCTAGGGAGTTCTTCTTAGAGAAATACGCGTATAGGTGCAGGAGCCTGTCTAAGCCTACCTGCTAGGTACAGCCGTCCTCGTCTAACGTCTAGCTTGCCCTGCTAGTAATCCGGGCACGTAGATATAATTCAATACGGCCTTTTTGATAACTATATCTCGAGCTAAGGAGAGAAAGGAATCTAAATAGTAGTAGGCGAGAGCTTTAGGGGTGGTGTGCCAAGGCCCGGCTCGGTCCAGAAGGGCCGAGCTGAAATTCCAAGGGTCTACCCTATTACTCAGTCCTACCCCTTTCTGCCTCCTTAAGCGCTACCGTAAGGCTGCTTCGTTGGTGCCGGCTTCGTTCTTTGCTATTATAATCTGTCCGGCCAAGCCGGCAGGTAGTAATGCGCGAAGGCGAAGCGCGGGGTCGCTAACGAAGCACGCCAGTAGTGGTGGGTAGTGGCCGAGTCGAGGACTCCAGCTAAGCGCGTCGCTACGATCGTTTCTGTCAGTTTTCCTACTGATAGAGCGGACGCAGTTTATCTTCTTTTTCCAGAACTATTAACTTTAGAGCCACTTAGGTTTCGGCTTGTCCGAATTCTGCGTATAGAACTCCTTTAGCAGCTCTATCAAATTCCGGGGATTCTCGATCGGATACTATTTATAGTCTTCTAGCCACCCCTTCTACGAGATCTTCGCTTTGATAGACCCCCTTATCTTTCTTACGTCTATTACGTCTTCTACCTCCTACTCCTCTTCTTTACCGTCTATCTCGACCGGTAGGGGTTCAGCGAACCCCTGGTCCGGAAGACCGTCTTTAGGGTCTAAACTTAGCAGATCCGAATAAAAGACGTCGTAGATCCGGAACGATTTCAGTAGCTGGAGCCGATAAGTTACCGGCGATCTCTTTTCCACTATCTTGAACGGGCCTACGTACCGGGGGTTGAGCTTAGCGTTGCCTTTTAGCCTTAGGTTCCGCGTATTAAGCTATACCTTTTGGCCTTCCTCAAATTCTAACGGTTACTGCTTTCTACTAGCTCGAGTTACTATCTTCTTTTAAGCCGATTCTATCGCCTCCTTCGCTACTCTAATTGCTTCTTCTATCTGAGATCTAAGCGTTTCTGCCGCGGCGGCGGCGACTCTCTTCGACGAGGTGGCGATAGGTGTAGAAGGTTCTAAGGAGCTAGGTTCGTCTGGCAGTTAAAAGCTTATTCTCAGAAGATAGCCGTAGGTTATCTTAAATAGCGCCAGCGAAGTGGCTTCCGATCGTGCTAAATTGGCACAGAATTCAGCTATCGGTAACATCTTAACCTACTCTGCTTAGTAATAGCAGCAGAAGATTCGCAGATATTTTTCTATCTTACAGTTGGCTACTTTGGACTGACTGTCGGTTTAAGGATGAGCGGCCGTGCTAAGCTTTCTATAGATTCCGAGAACTTGGTTAATAGCCTTCTATACGTTGGCGGTAAATTGAGGACCCCTATCTGTAGTAATAGTGTCTAGAAGGCTATAATGCTTCTATATATACTGAATTAGCATTCGCGCCGTCTCTTCTGCAGTGGTTCCTTTATCCTTAGCTTGGTAGGGGATAAAGTGGCGCTCCTTGCTTAGTCGATTTACTACGTTAAGTATAGCATTATGTCTATCGGAATCCGGCAGACCGGTTACGAAATCCATTGTAATATGCTGCTACAGTTTCTTAGGGATTGGGAGTAGCTTCAACAGACCGGCCGGAAGGCCGTAACGTAGCTTCGCTGCTCGGCAGACGTAGCAATTGGCAATAAACCGGTGGATCCGTTTGAAGATCCGCGGAAACCAGTAGATTGTCCTTACGGCTTCTATTGTCTTCTTCGAGTCTGCGTAACCGACGTCTTTAGAACTATAAACCAGCTGGATGATCGCTGTAATTAGTTCTTCTAGAACTATTAGCTTCCCTAAGCCTGTTTTGCCGAGCTTCTGCTGCTAATTAAGTCGTTCTACTTTCTCGTAGAGCGTCTCTTCCTTAGTCGGCGGTTCTATTGCGCTGATCCCTGCTTCTTTCAACACCTCGGCATCTACTATCTGTTCGGTTAACACCTTCTGAAACATGTTCGGATCTTCTTTCGCGCAGCTGGTCTTCCCTTCTCTTCTCGTTAGCGCATTAGCCTTTCTATTTTAAGCTCTAGGTCGATAGGTAATTTTAAAGTCGAATCTGGATAAGTAGGCAGCCTACTGGGCCTAACGGCGCGATAGCTTCTGCGTCTTTATAAAGTAGGTTAGTAACTGGTAGTCCGTAAGGACCTGGACCGTGCTCTGTCTAGCTATAAGCTCTGGCTTCCACTCCTCGAAAGCCTGAATAATAGCTAACAGTTCTTTGTTATAGATAGCGTAGTTCCGCTTAGCCTCCTTTATAGACTTGCTAAAGAAAGCCACTAGATAGAGGGTCTCGTCGGCGTTATTATACTGCGAAAGGACCCCTGCTGTTACCGTATCGGATGCGTCTATTTCTAAGTAAATCGTCTTTTCCGGTCGAAAGTGCGCTAGCACTAGTGCTAAGGCTACCGCTTTTTTTAGTCGAATAAAAGCCTCCGTGCACTTCTTATTCTATAGGCCAGCGGCCTCCTTCTTTAACGCTTTGTTTAGGGGTCTCGCTATCTTGCTAAAGTCCTTAATAAACTGCCGATAGTAGCTGCAGAATCCGAGAAACGCTCTGATTTGCGTAGTGTTTCCAGATTTCGGCTGCTTCTATTCTGCTATAGCGGCGGCCTTTAAAGGGTCTATCCGAATCCCTTCTCTTCTAACGATAAGACTGAGATATTTGACTTCGGTCTAATAAAACTCGCTCTTCTTCGTATCCGCGTTTAATCCGACCTCGCAGAGTCTCTTTAACACTTTCTTAATGTAGTCTGTGTGTTGCTCTCTCGTTCTATTAGTGTAGATAAGAATGTCGTCTAAGTAGATAGACACGAACCGTTCCAGCATGTCTATAAAGGTGTAGTTTATAAATCGTTGCTATACCGCCAGCGCGTTAGTGAGTCCGAAAGGCATTACTAACTACTTGAAATTGCCTAAGCGCGTAGCGAATGTCGTAAGGTCTTCCGTTTGTCCTTCCTCGGTCCTTAATCGGTAGAACGCTTAACGAATATCCAACTTACTAAACTACTTAGCTTTAGCCACTTGTTGTATAGTCTTATCGATTAGCAGCAGCGGATACACATCTCTCTTAGTGACCTTATTAAGGCTACGGTAATCTACGCACAGTCGGAGACTACCTCCGGGTTTCCGTACGAAAAGGATCAGTAACGTATACTCAGCAGAGCTCGGCGTTATAAACTTCTTCGCTAGGTTTTCTCGAGCAAACACCTCTACTTGGTCCAGCTCAGCTGGCGACAGCCTTCTTAGAGGTTCGGTTCTTAGCAACGCGGCTCCTTCTTTTAGCTAGATCTTGTTGTTATATTCCGGTTAGTAGAGCGGCAGTAGGTTGGAGTCGGCTTTCGAGAACATGTTAGTGTAACTATAGAGTTCTTTTAGTAACACCTCTAACAGATCTACTTCTTCTTCTGCTATTATCTTCCGGTAGTCTTCGATGTCTTTTATCGAGATAGCGTAAATCTTATTGTCCGGCGACCTCGCGAGGGTCGTCAAAGCTTCCGAGCTTATTATTCCGATCGTGTCTGGAGGGCCGGACCGATCTATCGGACCCGCCTCCCTGGTCGTAGCGTTCGGTTCTGTACCTACTGCAGTAACTGATTTGACGGCGGCGACGCCACTCTGCAGGGTTTTGAATCTAAGTGTGCCTTTACCTACGTTAATAACTGCTTTCTGGTTCTTTATCTATTTCTATCCTATAACAATGTTAAACCTTCCGATATCTAAAATTCGGAACGTCGCTTCCGTAGTGCGACCAGCTAGGGTAGTCCTTCGTGGCACATAATGCGTAACACTCTCTGTGTCTTGTCTGTTGTATGCCGAAATCCGCGTCGGCGACGCTAGCTCTACTGGATAACCGTATCCTTTTATTAGTTTCTAAACTAACCGATAGTGGATCGCGGCTCCGATAAGGGCTCCTGTGTCGATAAAAGCTCTTAGCTAAAGTGGTCTGCTTAAGCTATCGAGGGGGGAGACAGTAATTAGAAGGATAATAGCTGTTTCCGTGTTTACTTCCACTGCTGCTAAGAGCGGATCGCTGTAGCTGTTAATACTTCCTTCTTCCGGCGACGTAGTTCGTGTCGGTGCCCTATTGTCTATACTGGATAAGGGGCCTATCCGTCCAGCTAGTCTTTTCCCAGGATTCGCAGTAGCACTTTACTATCTACACTGTCGGTGTCTTTCGGAGCCGGCTCGATGGCTTGGATAGTTTTTCTTAGCTGCTGCTGCTTCGTAGCCCAATACTCCTGCTTCTGCTAATCCGTTGCTTGGCATCTCGTAGCGATATAGCTAGGCTTTCTATACGCGTAGCAGGTAGGGACGAACGACGAACGCGGCGAATAAGATAGCTGCTAAGGTGCTCTCCGGAAAGGTGCAGGGGGTCGTGTTGTCTGCGTTATCGACAGCTTCTAGTTCGATTCGCGCAATTTCACGTAAGCACTTAGGTTTCTGGCAGTGACTCTCGCTCGGTGCACGAAGCTTTTAAGGTCTTCGTCTTCTACCGACGCTATAGCTGCAGCCAGTTCAGGGTTTAGCTTCTGCCTTAGTAGGTAGAGCTGCTTGTCTTCTGACACTCTAGCTCTAATAGCATATTTCTGAACAGTCCGTAGAACTCCTTAAACGTCTGCCGGTTCTAGTTGATCTTATCCAGTTGCTTACGGGCTGTCTTCTTTCGGAAGGGGTCTCCGAAGCGTTGATCCAGCGCTTTAATCGCTTCCTCGGCGGTTACCTCTTCTAGGTCCGCTACTAACGAAAAAGCTTTACCTTCTAGTCGCGATTCCAGGTAGGCCAACCTGTCTTCTTTACTGTTTCTGGCATAATCGCGGTCTATCTTGTTCTTTATCTTCTTCTTAAATGCCTCCTAGTCCTTAGGATCTCTGCCTCTAAACGCCAATAGGTTAGGTAATAACTTTATCGAGGTGCTGCCTTAACTGTAGGCCGCCAGTAAGGCAGTCTCTGCTTATTCTTCTCGATGTAGTGGCGCCGACGACATCTCTGCTTCCATCTTAGCTAACTGAGTCTTTATCGCCTTCAGTTGTGCTAGTCGGTTTGCCGCTTAGGTTTCTAGCACATTGATAATGGTCTCTGCCGATTCCTTCTCGGCTCTTACTGCTTCGTTTTCCTCTCTTAACTGCCTCTTCTCTTCTAGGGTTCTGTAAAACAGCGTCTTAATAAGGTCTATGCTGTCGTAGACTCTCCCTACTACGTTCTCGGTTACGTAATCTTTAAGTTCCTCGAGTGTACAGTCGTAGATCTTCTTATATTTGGTTGTTCGTTCCTTAATCTCTGCAGTCTCTTCTGCTGTAAAACCTCTAATAATAAACTTATTATTAATAACGCTAGAGCGCCTACTCGCTCTGTTAGTCTTTTCTCTTCTGCTTCTGCTTCGGCCTGTAACGTTGCCTTCTACTATTAAGAAGCTCTCTATAGCTGTCTTACGGTGCTGGTGTTTGGTTTGGTGTATTGGTGCGCGTGCGTTATTCGGGTGTCCGGATAGTTTAACGGTCCCTTTCGCGCAGCGCAGAGTTTGTATAGTAAGTGAGTTCGAGATATAATAATCCGGGCACGCAGATATAATTCAATACAGCCTTTTTAATAACTATATCTCGAACTAAGGAGAGAAAGGAATCTATGTAGTGGTGGGCGAGAGCTTTCGGGGTGGTATGCCAAGGCCCGGCTCGGTCTGGAAGGGCCGAGCCGAAATTCCAAGGGTCTACCCTATTACTTAGTCCTACCCCTTTCTGCCTCTGCAACAGCTAGCGCTCTATCTATAGCTTCCCTAATATCAGGTTATACCCTAACTTGTCCTATACGACGTAGAGGTATAAGTCCTGCTCGTAGTGTCCTTGCAGCTCTATCGTTACTTTCACTATATAGGTAATGTCCGGTCCTCGCCTGGTAATGCCCAGTATACGTACAGGTACGGTAGGGGTCGTCTTAATGTAGTGTCTCTGTACGAAGTCTTCGCTAATTACTCCGTATACTAAACATCCTGTATTAATTAGTGTCCGCGCCGTAGCGGTCCCGTTTAGCGTAGGTCGTATATAATCTGGGCACGCAGATATGATTCAATACGGCCTTTTTGATAACTATATCTCGAACTGAGGAGGGAAAGGAATCTATATAGTGGTGGACGAGACCTTTGGGGGGTGGCGTGCCAAGGCCCGGCTCGGTCCGGAAGGGCCGAGCCGAAATTCCGAGGGTCCACCCTATTACTCAGTCCTACCCCTTTCCACCGCCGCAACACCACCCCCCTCCCTTATCAGCGGTCGCCCTCGACCGCTTACTTATCCGTTCATCCTCTCTTTTTTTTTTTTATAATTTACATCGTTACTATCTGAAGTCTTTACTTGGCGTCTATCTGATCCGTTCCATCTGATCCGAGCTAGCGGTCACCCGAGCTGCGGCGTAACCGGTCCGTGCGCTATCGCATGGATCTATATAGATCCATCTGCGGTTCCCTATCTTCTTCTTCTTCCTTCTCTACTAAGGCCTTCGGTGCTGCTACAAGACCCCCTTAATAGCGGCCGCTTCGTTCTTTGTCGTCACTATCCTTTCGGCGGATAGCGGTGACGGAGAGCAAAGACGGTTACGAGGTGGGCTGCTACGGTGGCGCCGTTCTTGGCCTTACCGCTCTATCCGCCGGTCCTGGCTAGCGGTAGTGGTGGTAGTAAGGCCTAAGGCACCGGCTAGAGGATTCCACGATCGTTTCTATCGGCTTCTGCGTCGATGGAGCGGACGTGGATATCCTTCTTCTTTATCGGCTTTCGAGCTATACAGGCCTCGGCTTCCTTAGGTTTCGAACGTAAAATTCTCTTAGCACCTCCGCTGAATTCCGGAGGTTCTCGACTGGATACTATTTATAGTCTTCCGGCTATCCTTTCTATAAGATCCTCACTTCGATGGATCCTCTTTGTTTTCTTATATCGATTACGTCTTCTACCTCCTACTCTTCTTCTTCTCCTTCTATTTCTATTAGTGGGGGTTTATCGAACCCCTGACCCGAAAGACTGTCTTCCGGATCCAAACTTAGCAGATCCGAATGAAAGACATCGTGGATCCGGAACGATTTTGGCAGCTGGAGCCTGTAGGTTACCGGCGACCTCTTTTCTACTATCTTAAACAGGCCTACGTAACGAGGGTTGAGCTTCGCGTTGCCTTTCAGCCTTAGGTTCCGTGTGTTGAGCTATACCTTTTGGCCTTCCTCGAATTCTATCGGTGACCTCTTTCTATTAGCTCGAGTTACTATCTTCTTCTAAGCTGATTTCATCGCTTCTTTTGCTACCTTAATCGCTTCTTCTATCTGAGATCGGAGCGCTTCTGCTGCCGCCGCGGCTATTCTCTTCGACGAAGTAGTAGTAGAAGGTTCTAAAGAGCTGGGTTCGTTCGGTAGTTGAAAGCTTATCCTCGGAAGATAGCCGTAGGTTATCTCGAACAGCGCTAGTAAGGTAGCTTCTAATGGTGCGGAATTGGCGCAGAATTCGGCTATCGGCAACACCTTAACCTATTCTGTTTGATAATAGCCGCAGAAAATTCTCAGATATTTCTCTATCTCTCGGTTAGCTACTTTAGACTGGCCGTTGGTCTAAGGGTAAGCGGCCGTGCTGAGCTTTCTACGAATTCCGAGGGCTTGGTTAATAGCTTTCCATATATCGGCGGTGAATTGTAGACCCCTATCCGGAGTGATAGTGTCCGGCAGCCCATAGTGCTTCTATACGTGCTGGATCAACATTCTCGCCGTTTCTTCTGCAGTAGTTCCTTTATCCTTAGCTCGGCAGGGGATGAAATAGCGTTCCTTGCTCAGTCGGTCTACCACATTAAGCGTGGCATTATATCTATCGGAATCCGGCAGGCCGGTTACGAAATCCATCGTAATGTGCTGCTATAGTTTCTCGGGGACCGGAAGTGGCTTTAGCAGGCCGGCCGGAAGGCCGTAACGTGGCTTCGCTGCTCGGCACGCGTAGCAGTTAGTAATAAACTGGTGGATCCTCTCGAAAATTCGCGGGAACCAGTAGGTCGTCCTTATTGCTTCTATCGTCTTCTTCGATCCTGCGTAACCAACGTCCGTAGAGCTATAGACTAGCTAGATAACCTCCGTAATCAGTTCTTCCAGAACGATCAGTTTCCCTAAGCCGGTTTTGCCGAGTTTCCGCTGCTGATTAAGCCGTTCCACTCTCTCGTAGAGCATCTCTTCTTCGGTTAGAAGTTCTATCGTGCTGATCCCTGCTTCTCTTAACACCTCTGCGTCTACTATCCGTTCGGTTAACAGCTTCTGGAACATGTTCGGATCTTCTTTCGCTCGGCTGGTCTTTCCTTCTCTTCTCGTTAGTGCATTAGCTTTTCCATTTTAAGCTCCAGGTCAATAGGTGATCTTAAAATCGAATCCGGACAGGTAGGCAGCCCACCGTGCTTGGCGGCGTAATAGCTTCTGCGTCTTTATAAAGTAGGTTAGTGACTGGTGGTCCGTAAAGACCTGGATCGTGCTCTGTCCAGCTATAAGCTCCGGTTTCCACTCTTCGAACGCCTGAATAATGGCCAGCAGCTCTTTATTATAAATAGCGTAGTTCCTCTTAGCATTATTTATAGACTTGCTGAAGAAAGCCACCGGATAGAGAGTTTCGTCGTCGTTAGCGTATTAAGAAAGGATCCCTGCTGTTACTGTATCGGAAGCGTCTGTCTCTACATAGATCGTCTTTTCCGGTCGGAAGTGCGCTAGCACTGGCGCTAAGGCTACTGCCTCCTTTAGTCAGTTGAAAGCTTCCGTACACTTCTTGTTCTATAGGCCAGCGGCCTCCTTTTTTAACGCCTTATTCAGTGGTCTCGCTATCTTGCTGAAGTCCTTAATGAACCGTCGATAGTAGCTGCAGAATCCGAGAAACGCTCTGATTTGCGTAGTGTTTCCGGATGTCGGTTGCTTCTATTCCGCTACTGCAGCCACTTTCGACAGGTCTATCCAAATTCCTTCCCTTCCGACGATAAGACCGAGATACTTGACTTCGGTCTAGTAGAACTCGCTCTTCTTCGTGTCTGCGTTTAATCTGACCTCGCGGAGTCTCTTTAACACCCTCTTAATGTAGTCTGTATGTTGCTCTCTCGTTCCTTCGTTGTAGATTAGAATGTCGTCTAAGTAGATTAAAACGAACCGTTCTAGCATGTCTATAAAAGTGTAGTTTATAAAGCGTTGCTATACAGCCGGCGCGTTGGTAAGTCCGAAAGGCATTACCAGCTACTTGAAATTGCCTATACGCGTAGCGAATGTCGTAAGATCTTCAGTTTGTCCTTCTTCGTTCCTTAACCAGTAGAACGCTTGGCGGATATCCAGCTTGCTGAACCACTTAGCCTTAGCTACTCGTTGTATAGTCTCGTCTATTAGCGGCAGCGGATACACATCTCTCTTAGTAACCTTATTAAGGCTACAGTAATCTACACACAGTCGGAGACTACCTCCGGGTTTCCGTACGAAAAGAATCGGTAACGCGTATTCCGCAGAGCTTAGCGTAATGAACTTCTTCGCCAAGTTTTCTCTAACAAACACTTCTACCTAGTCTAGCTCGGCCGGAGATAAGCGTCTTAGGGGTTCGGTTCTCGGCAGCACGGCTCCTTCTTTCAGCTGGATCTTGTTGTTATATTCCGGTCGGTGGAGCGGCAAGAGGTTGGAGTTAGCCTTTAAGAACACGTTAGTGTAACTATAGAGTTCTTTTAGTAACACCTCTAGTAGGTCCAATTCTTCTTCCGCTATTATCTTCCGGTAGTCTTTTATATCCTTTATTAAGATAGCGTAAATCTCGTTGTCTGGCGACCTCGCGAGAGTCGTTAAAGCTTCTGAACTTATCATTCCGATCGTGTCTTAAGGGTCGGACCGATCCTTCGGAACCTCTTCGATAGTCGTAACTTTCGGTTTGGCGTTGGCGACTGTGACCGATTTGGCGGCGATTTCGGTCTGCTGGTTTTTGAATCCAAGGGTGCCTTTACCTACATCAATAACGGCTTTCTGGTTCTTTATCCATTTTTGTCCTATAATAATGTTAAACCTTCCGATATCTATAATTCCGAACGTCGCTTCCGTAGTGCGACCTGCTAAGGTGGTCTTTAATAGCACATAGTGCGTAACACTCTCCGTGTCTTGTCCGTTGTACGCCGAAATCCGTATCGGCGACGCAAGCTCTACTGGATAGCCGTATCCTTTTATTAGCTTTTGAACCAATCGATAGTGGATAGCCGCTCCGATAAGGGCCCCCGTGTCGATAAAAGCTCTTAGATGAAGTGGTTTGCTCGATCCGTCGAGGGGGTAGATAGTAATTGGAAGGATAATAGCTGTTTCCGTGTTTACTTCCACCGCCGCTAAGAGCGGATCGCTGCAGCTGTTGATGCTCTTATCTTTCTATAACGTAGTTCTTGTTAGTGCCCTGTTTTCTACGCTGGATAGGGGGCCTACCCTTCCAGCTAGTCTTTTCCCAGAATTCGCAGTAGCACTCCACCGTCCACGCTGTCGGTGTCGTTCGGAGCCGGCTCTATAGCTTGTATAGTCTTTACCGGCGGCTGCGGCTGCTTCGTAACGCGATACTCCTGCTTCTGCTTATCTGATGCTTGGCATCTCGTAGCGATGTGTCCAGGCTTTCTATACGCGTAACAGGTAGGGACAAACGACGAACGCGGTAACTGATAAGGTGGCTGCTAGGGTGCTCTCCGGAAAGGCGCAGGGGGTCTCGTTGTCTGCGTTATTAACGGCTTCTGGTTCGATTCGCGTAATTTCGCGTAAGCGCTTAGGTTCCGCGCGGTGACTCTCGCTCGGTGCACGAAGCTCTTAAGGTCTTCGTCTTCTACCGACGCTATAGCTGCTGCTAGTTCAGGGTTTAGCTTCTGCCTTAGTAGGTGGAGCTGCTTATCTTCTGCTACTCGGGCCCTAATCGCATATTTCCTGAATAGTCCGAAGAACTCTTCGAGCGTCTGCCGGTTCTGGTTGATCTTATCCAGCTGTTCGCGCGCCGTCTTCTTCCGGAAGGGGTCTCCGAAGCGTTAATCCAGTGCTTTGATCGCTTCCTCGGCGGTTACCTCTTCTAGGTCCGCCACTAGCGAAAAAGCTTCGTCTTCCAATCGCGATTCCAGGTACGCTAATCTATCTCTAGCGCTGTTTCCGGCATAGTCTCGATCTATCTTGTTCTTTATCTTCTTCTTAAATGCTTCCCAATCCTTAGGATCTCCACCTCTAAATGCCGGTGGATCCAGTAGTAACGTTATTAACGTGCCGCCTTAACTGTAGGCCGCCGGTAAGGCGGTCTCTGCTTGTTCTTCTCGATGCGGTAGCGGCGCCGACGACATCGCTGCTTCTATCTCAGCTAACTAAGCCTTTATCTCCTTTAGTTGTGCTAGTCGGTTCGCCGCTTGGTTTTCTAGCATATCTATAATAGTCTCTGCCGATTCCTTCTCGGCTCTTACCGTCTCTATTTCCTCTCTTAATCTCCTGTTCTCTTCCGTGTTTCTATAAAACTTCTTCTCAATAAAGGTAATAATGTCGAACACCTTCTTAGCTTTATTCTCTGCTAGATGCTCTTCCATTTCTTCCGGCGTGCGTGCGTACAACTCGGCATAGCTCTTTATGCCCCTCTTCGCTTTATCTATCTCTTTTTCTGTAAGACCCTTAGTAGCTATTCCGTTATCGAGGATGCTAATACGCCTATCCCTCGGTCTATTATTCTTTCTCTTTCCGCTGCGGCCTGTAACGCCGCCCTCTACCGTTAAGAAGCTCTCTATAGCTATCTTACGGTGCTGGTGTTTGGTTTGGTGTGTGCGCGTGCGTTATTCGGGGGTCCGGATGGTTTAACGGTCCCTTTCGCGCAGCGCGGTAGTGGTGTAGGGAGTAAGTTCGAGATATAATGATCCGGGCACGCAGATATGATTCAATACGGCCTTTTTGATAACTATATCTTGAACTGAGGAGGGAAAGGAATCTATGTAGTGGTGGACGAGACCTTTGGGGGGTAGCGTGCCAAGGCCCGGCTCGGTCCGGAAGGGCCGAGCCGAAATTCCGAGGGTCCACCCCATCACTCAGTCCCACCCCTTTCCACCGCCGCAACAGTATAATAAACGGCGTAGTTATTATGTAGTTGCTCTTAAAAGATAGCTAAGTAGTGCTTTAATTTAGCAATCTATCTCGTATACGCCTCTAGCAGAGCCTTTGCTTAGAGGCTACTCTTTTCCCGACTCGTTGTCGTCCGAGGGGGACTCTTAGTTCTCTTGTTAGGGCGCTGCAGTTGCTACCCTTATAGTAGTCGGCCGTCCCCTAGGTCTCTCTGCTGGCAAAAGCCTGCAATTCTGTGTAGTGTAGCCTATCTTGCTACACCTATAGCAGCTCCCTTCTGCTCGTCTCTTGTTAAGGGTAGCTATATCTACCTACTATGCCCTTTTAGCAGCGGCTCTTAGCTGTACAGTAACAGCTGCCGCTACTCTCGTCGTCGTTAGTTCCTAGTCTATAGCGTCCTACTGCTGCTAGAGGAGTTGTCGCATCTCGTAGGCGCGGCTTATCTGTCCGAGCCTACGCTGTTAGTCGTCGACTATCCTAAGGAGATTACAGAACTCCTCGTACGTAGCTGGTCGCATTATGTCTACTAGTCCTGTTATAATCTCCTTAGAGAAGCCTACCTCTAAGGTAGTAAGTAATTTTTACCCTGTCCTCCTATTAGAGACCTCCTGCCTCTGCTAGGGTCTGGTCGTATTCTGTAAGAAACTCTCGTATAGTCTTACGTCCTTGCTTTATCGTGTTAACCTGTAGGAGTGCTCAGCTCTCGCAGTCTAGGTCCTTATAGCTCCTATTAAGAGCTGCCTAGAGCATTGTAGTAGTTGCTATTGCCAGGTTAGCAATAGCCGTCTTATAGTACAGCAGAATCCGTGCTGCCGCCCTGCCCTTTAATCTCCTAAAGAGGTACACTACCTTGTCTAGCTCGGTCGGGTATACTCCTAAGTTAACTAGAAGCTGAGAGCGTATCTAGGCAGCCTAGGAGGGGTACTTAGCTAGAGCTTTACTATCGTAAGTAGTAACGTTAGGGAGTTTGCTCTTAGGGGCCGGGGTGTAGGCTGTCGTGTTCGTCGTCGTCGTCGTAGGGGTCGGATCGCAATCGGACGCCCTAAGCTGTCGTAGCTCCTGTTCCTATTAGGAAATTATCGCAGCCTAGCGGCTTACTTGCTGTTCGAGCTACCTCTTATATGCTAGCAGCTCCTCGTACGCGCAGTGCATCTAATCCTGCATACCTGCAGGATCTATAGGGATGTCGCCGTCCATCTTCGTTGTATTACTGTAGTTACCGACAGTAAGATTAGTTCCTAATATAAGGGCTTAAGAATCTTGGTTTAGAAACTTAAGGTTAGGTATCTATATAAAGAAACTGATAGGCAGTTCCTTTATCGTCTGCTGCTATACAATTTGTACCTACGAAGCCAAGCCAGCAATTTCCCTCTGTGCAGGGGTGCAAGGTTTACACTCTGTATAGAGGATTAGGGGTTCCCCTCTATATAGTAGTGCAGAGTTTTCCCTCTGTTTAGAGGGGCGACAATTCCCCTCTGTATAGGGCTATAGGATTCTCCCTCTGTACGAGAGTAGGGTCGTATTAGTAACTCTGTACAGAGAGTAGGATCGTGCTAGCGCCGCTAAGTTGCAGTCCTTAGGGCAACGGCTGGCTTAGGTCCAGGACCTAGGCTGGACAGCGCCCCCTAACATTCCTTATATCTACTACATCTTCTACCTCCTACTCTTCTGCTTTACTATCTATCTCGATTAGTAGTGGTTTAGCGAACCCCTGTTCCGGAAGGCTATCTTTAGGGTCCAGACTTAGCAGATCCGAATAGAAGACATCGTAGATTCGGAACGACTTCGGCAGCTAGAGTTAATAAGTTACTAGCGACCTCTTTTCTACTATCGTAAACGGACCCGCGTAGCGAGGGTTAAGCTTAGCGTTTCCTTTTAGCCTTAGGTTCCGCATATTAAGCTATACCTTTTGGCCTTCTTCGAATTCTATTAGTAACTGCTTTCTATTAGCTCGAGCTACTATCTTCTTCTAAGCCGATTCTATCGCTTCTTTCCCTACCTAGATCGCTTCTTCTATTTAAGATCTAAGCGCTTCTGCCGCGGCGGCAGCGACTCTCTTTAACAAGGTAGTAGTAGAAGGTTCCGAAGAGCTGGGTTCGTTCGGCGGTTGGAAGCTTATTCTCGGAAGGTAGCTATAAGTTATCTCGAACGGCGCTAGTAAGGTAGCCTCGGACTGTGCTAAATTGGCGCAGAATTCGGCTATTAGCAACACCTTAACCTACTCTGCTTAATAATAGCTGCAGAAGATTCGTAGATATTTCTCTATCTTACGGTTAGCTACTTTAGACTAACTGTCGGTCTAAGGGTAAGTAGCTGTGCTAAGCTTTCTGCGAATTCTGAGAACTTGGTTAATAGCCTTCTATACATCGGCAGTGAATTAAGGACCCCTATCTATAGTGATAGTGTCCGGCAGACTATAGTGCTTCTATATATACTGAATCAGCATCCTCGCTGTCTCTTCTGCAGTCGTGCCTTTATCCTTTGCTTAATAGGAGATAAAGTAGTGTTCCTTTGCTTAGCTGGTCTACTACATTAAGGATAGCGTCGTATCTATCGGAATCTGGTAGGCCAGTTACGAAATCCATTGTAATGTGCTGTTACGGTTTCTTAGGGATCGGAAGTAGCTTTAATAGACCGGCCAGAAGGCCGTAACGTAGTTTCGCGGCTCGACACACGTAACAATTAGCAATAAATCGGCGGATCTGCTCGAAGATCTACGGAAACCAGTAGACTGTTCTTACTGCCTCTATTATCTTCTTTAAGCCGGCGTAACCAACATCCTTAGAACTATAGACCGGCTAGATAACCTTCGTAATTAGTTCTTCTAGAACTATTAACTTCCCTAAGCCGGTTTTGCTAAGCTTCTGCTGCTAATTAAGCTGCTCTACTTTCTCGTAGAGTCTCTCTTCCTTAGTCGGCGGTTCTATCGCGCAGATCCCTGCTTCTTTTAATACCTCGGCGTCTACTATCCGTTCGGTTAGCATCTTCTAGAACATGTTCGGATCTTCTTTCGCACGGCTAGCCTTCCCCTCTCTTCTTGTTAGCGTATTAGCCTTTCTGTTTTGAGCTCTAGGTCGATAAGTGATCTTAAAGTCGAACCCGGATAGATAGGCGGCCTACCGAGCTTGACGACGCGAGAGCTTCTACGTCTTTATAAAATAGGTTAGTAACTAATAGTCTGTAAGGACTTAGACTGTGCTTTTTCTAGCTATAAGCTCCAGCTTCCATTCCTCGAAAGCTTAGATAATAGCTAACAGCTCCTTGTTATAGACAGCGTAGTTCCGCTTAGCTTCGTTTATAGACTTGCTAAAGAAAGCTACTGGATGCAGGGTCTCGCTGTCGTCGTCGTATTGTAAAAGGACTCCTGCGGTTACTATATCGGATGCGTCCGTCTCTAGGTAGATCGTCTTTTCCAGTTGGAAGTGCGCTAGTACTAGCGCCGAGGCTACCGCTTCTTTTAGCTAATTAAAAGCCTCTGTGCACTTCTTATCCTATAGGCTAGCGGCCTCCTTCTTTAATGCCTTATTTAGGGGTCTTGCTATCTTGCTAAATTCCTTAATAAATCGTCGATAGTAGCTGCAGAATCTGAGAAAAGCTCTAATTTAGGTAGTGTTTCCAGACTTCGGCTGCTTCTATTCCGCGACAGCGGCGACCTTTAAGGGGTCTATCCGAATTCCTTCTCTTCCAACAATAAGGCCGAGATATTTGACCTCGGTCTAATAGAACTCGCTCTTCTTTGTGTCTGCATTTAAGCCAACCTCGCAGAGCCTAGTTAACACTCTTTTAATTTAGTCTGTATATTGCTCTCTCGTTCTATTAGTGTAGATAAGGATGTCGTCTAAGTAAATAGATACGAACCGCTCTAGCATGTCTATAAAGATGTAATTTATAAAATGCTGCTATACTGCCGGCGCGTTAGTAAGGCCGAAAGGCATAACCAACTACTTAAAATTGCCTATATGCGTAGCGAACGTCGTAAGGTCTTCCGTCTGCCCTTCTTCTTTCCTTAATTAGTAGAACGCTTAGCGGATATCCAGTTTGCTAAACTACTTAGCTTTCGCTACTCGTTGTATAGTCTTATCGATTAGCGGTAGCAGGTATACGTCTCTCTTAGTAACCTTGTTAAGGCCTTAGTAGTCTACGCACAGTCGGAGACTACCTCTAGGTTTCTGTATAAAAAGGATCGGTAACGAATACTCGGCCGAGCTCAGCGTAATAAACTTCTTTGCTAGGTTTTCTTAGACAAATACTTCTACTTAGTCTAGCTCGGCCAGCGATAAGCGTCTTAGGAGTTCAGTTCTCGGCAGCGTAGCTCCATTTTTTAACTGGATCTTGTTGTCGTATTCCGGTCGGTAGAGCGGCAGGAGGTTAGAGTCGGCTTTTAAGAACACGTTAGTTTAATTATAGAGTTCTTTTAGTAACACCTCTAACAGGTCCACTTCTTCTTCTGCTATCATCTTCCAGTAATCTTCGATGTCTTTTATTAAGATAGCGTAGATTTTATTCTCTAGCAACTTCGCAAGAGTCGTTAGAGCCTCTAAGCTTATTATTCTAACGGTATCCAGGGAATCGGAACGGTTGGTCGGAACCGCGTTAATAGTTGTAACGTTCGGTTTTGTAGCAGCGACAGCGACCGATTCGACGGCAGCGGCTCCGCTGTGCTGGGTTTTGAATCTAAGTGTGCCTTTACCTACGTTAATAACGGCTTTCTAGCTTTTTATCTATTTCTGCCCTATAATAATGTTAAACCGTCCGATATCTATAATTCGGAACGTCACTCCTGTAGTGCTACCAGCTAAGGTAGTCTTTAATAGCATATAATGCGTAATACTCTCCGTGTCTTGTCCGTTGTATGCTGAAATTCGCGTTAGCGACGCTAACTCTACTAGATAACTATATCTGTTCGTCAGTTTCTAGACCAGTCGATAGTGGATCGCCGCGCCGATAAGTGCTCCTGTATTGATAAAGGCTCTTAGCTAAAGGGGACGGTGTAAGCCGTTAAGGGGGTAGACAGTAATCGGAAGGATAATAGCGGTCTCTGCATTCACTTCTACCGCCGCTAAGAGCGGTCGTTACAACTGTTAATGCTTCCTTCTTCTAGCGATGCTAATCGTATCAGTGCCCTATTGTCTATACTAGATAGGGGGCCTATCCGTCCAGGTAATCTTATCCTATTATTCTTAATAGCACTCTACTGTCTACACTGTCGGTGTCGTTCGCTGCCGGCTCGATAGCTTGGATAGTCTTTCTCGGCAGCGGCGGCTTTATAGCACGATATTCCTGCTTCTGCTAAGCTGTCGCTTGGCACCTGGTAGCGATATAGCTAGGCTTTCTGTACGCGTAACAGGTAGGGACGAACGACGAGCGCGGCAAATAGGATAGCTGCTAGGGGCCTCTTTGAAAAGGAGCAGCAGGGGGGCGCGTAGTCGGCGCCGACGGCTTCTAGATCGATTCGCGTGCCACCGATTTTGTATATGCGTTTAGGTTTCTAGCAGTAACTCTCGCCTAGTGCACGAAACTCTCGAGATCTTCGTCTTCTACCAAAGCTATAGCTCCAGCCAGTTCAGGGCTTAACTTCTGTCTTAGTAAGTGCAGCTGCTCGTCTTCGGACACTTTAGCTCTAATAGCATACTTCCTAAACAGTCCGTAAAACTCCTTAAACGTTAGCCTGTTTTGGTTGATTTTATCTACTGCTTACAGGCTGTCTTCTTCTAGAAAGGGTCTCCGAAGCGTTGGTCTAGGGCTTTGATCGCTTCGTCGGCAGTTACATCTTCTAGGTCCGCTACCAACGAGAACGCTTTGCCTTCTAGTCGCGATTCTAGGTAGGCCAATCTGTCTTCTTTACTGCTTTCGGCATAATTACGACTTATATTGTTCTTTATATTCTTTTTAAAGGCCTCCTAGTCTTTAGGGTCTCTATCCCTAAACGCCGGTAGATTAGGTAGTAACGTTATCGAGGTGCCACCTTAACTATAGGCCGCTAGTGAGGCAGTTTCCGCTTGTTCCTGTAGTGGTAGAGGCGGCGCCGACGACGTCGCTACCTCTATGTTAGCTAACTAAGCCTTCAGCGCCTTTAGCTGCGCTAATCAACTCGCCGCTTAGTTTTCTAACACATCGATAATAGTCTCTGCTAATTCTTTCTCGGCTATTACTACCTCTATTTCTTCTCTTAGCTGTTTGTTCTCTTTTATCTTCTTATAGAACGTCTTCTCGATAAAGGTAATAGTGTTGTACACCTTTCCGGATCCGTGTTCTGCTAGGTATGCCTTAAGCTCGTCTAGCGTATAGACGTACAGCTCCTTATAGCCGGCTATACCCTCCTTTACTTTATTCGTCTCTTCTTTAGTAAGACCTTTAACGACCGCTCCGTCGTCTAGGAGGCTAGCGCGCCTGTCCTTTGCTCTGTTAATCTTTCTCTTTCTGCTGCAGCCGGTAACGCTGCCCTCTACTGTCGAGAAGCCTTCTATAGCCTTCTTACGGTGCTAGTGTAGTTGGTTTGTTGTAGTGTGCGCGTGCATTACTTAGATAGCTAGATAGTTTAACGGGCCCCTTCGCGTAGCGCAGGGTTGGTGTAGTTAGCGAGTTCGAGATATAATAATCCGAGTACGGAGATATAATTTGATACAGCTGTTTTAATAACTATATCTCGAAATAAGGAAGGAAAGGAATCTATGCGGCAGTAGGCAAGGGCTTTAGGGATGGGTATACTAAGGCCCGGCTCGGTCCGGAAGGGCCGAGCCGAAATTATAAGGGTCTACCCTATTACTTAGTCCTACCCCTTTCTGCTGCTGCAACATTAAGCACTTCGATAGTGGTTTTCGCTAACGCTCTCTTAGCGGCTATCGCTTCTACTTCCTCTCTTAACTGTCTATTCTCTTCTAACTCCTTGTAAAACATCTTCTTAATAAAGGTTATAGTGTCGTAAACCTTCTTAACTCTGTGTTCTGTTAAATGCTCCTTAAGCTCGTTAGGTGTACAGGCGTATAGTTCCTCGTAGTTAGCTATTCGCTCCTTTACCTTATTCGTCTCTTCCGCTGCAAGGCCTTTAGTAACTGTCTTATTGTCTATAACGCTAGTACGCCTATCTTTCGCTCTGTTAGTCTTTCTCCTTCTGCTGTAGCTAGTAACGCCGACTTCTACTATCGAGAAGCTCTCTATAGCCTTCTCGCGGTACTGGTTAGTTTGGTTTAGGTTATAGTGTACGCGTACAGTATTCGGGTATCCGGATGTAATTTGACGGGCCCTTTCGCGCAGTGTAGGGGTTGTATAGTTAGAGAGTTCGAGATATAACAATCCGAGCGCGCAGATATAATTTAATACAGCTGTTTTAACAACTATATCTTAAACTAAAGAGGGAAAGGAATCTATATAGCGGTGGGTAAGGGCTTTAGGAGTAGTGTGCCAAGGCCCGGCTTAGTCCTTCTAGACTAAGCCAAAATTCTAAGGATCGACCCTATTACTTAGTCCTACCCCTTTTTCTGCTGCTGTAACAATTACGATAGAGTTCGTAACCGGTCTACCAGATTCCGATAGATGCAATGCTACACTTAACGTAGTAGATTGGTTAAGCAAGGAACGTTACTTTATCCCCTGTTAAGCGAAGGATAAAGTCACTACTATAGAAGAGACTGTAAGGATGCTAATTCAATACGTATAGAAGTATTATAGCCTGCCGGATACTATTACTACAGATAAGGGTCCTTATTTTACTGTCGACGTATAGAACGCTATTAACTAAGTTCTCGGAATCTGTAGAAGGTGTTGCAGCGGCAGAAAGTAGTAGGACTAAGTAATAGGGTAGACCCTTAGAATTTCGGCTCGGCCCTTCCGGACTAAGCCAGGCCTTGGCGCACCTACCCCTAAAGCCCTTACCTACCGCCGCATAGATTTCTTTCCTTCCTTAGTTCGAGATATAGTTATTAAAACAGCTGTATTAAATTACATCTGCGTACTCGGATTATTATATCTCGAACTTACTAACTACACCAACCCTGCGCTGCGCGCAAGGGACTGTTAAACCGCATCTGGCTATCTAAATAACGTACGCGCACACTACAAACCAAACACATCAGCACTGTAAGAAGACTATAGAGGGCTTCTTAATAGTAGAGGGCGGCGTTACCGGCTAGAGCAGAAAGAGAAAGGCTAACAGAGCAAAGGGCAGGCGCGCCAGCCTCCTAGACGACGGAGCGGTTATCGAAGATCTTACTAAAGAAGAGACAAACGAAGTAAAGGAGGGCATAGCTAGCTATAAGGAGCTGTACGCCTGTACGCCGGACGAGCTAGAGGCACACCTAGCAGAACACGGATCCGGAAAGGTGTACGACACTATTACCTTCTTTAAAAAGACGTTCTATAAGAAGATAGAAGAGAACAAGCAGCTAAGAGAGGAGATAGAAGCGGTAATAGCTAAGAAGGAATCGGCAGAGACTATTATTGACGTGCTAGAAAACTAAGCAGCGAATCGACTAGTGCAACTAAAGGCGCTAAAGGCTCAGTTAGCGGACATAGAGGCAGCGATGTCGTCTGCACTACTGCCGCTACTACGAGATAACCAAGAGGAAACCGCCTTACTAGCGGCCTATAGTTAAGGTAGCACCTCGATAACGTTACTACCTAATCTATCGGCCTTTAGGGATAGAGACCCTAAAGATTGGAAGGCCTTTAAAAAGAAGATAAAAAATAAGATAAACCGCGATTATGCCGGAAGCAGTAAAGGAGACAGAATAGCCTACCTAGAATCGCGACTAGAAGGCGAAGCGTTCTTACTAGTAGCGGATCTCGAAGATGTTACCGCCGACGAAGCGATCAAAGCTCTGGACTAGCGTTTCGGAGACCTATTCTGAAAGAAGACAGCCTGTAAACAGCTAGACAAGATTAACTAGAACCGGCTAACGTTTAAAGAATTCTACGGTCTGTTTAGGAAATATGCTATTAGAGCTAAAGTGTCCCAAGATAAGCAGCTGCACTTACTAAGGCAGAAGTTAAGCCCTAAACTAGCTAAAGCTATAGCTTCGGTAGAAGACGAAGGTCTCGAGAGCTTCGTGCACTAGGCGAGAGTTACTGCTAGAAATCTAAACGTATACGGAAGATCGGCAGCAAGAGAATCGATTTAGAAGTTATCGTTAGCGCCGACAACACGACCCCCTGCCCCTTTCTAACGAGGCCCCCAGCAACTATCCTATTCGCCGCGCTCGTTATTTGTCCCTACCTGCTACGCGTACGGAAAGCCTGGCTATATCGCTACTAGATGCCAAGCAACGGCTTAGCAGAAGCAAGAATATCGTGCTACGAAGCCACCGCTACTAAAGAAGACTATCCAAGCTATCGAGCCGGCGCCAAACGATACCGACAGCGTAGACAGTAGAGTGCTATTAAGGATCTTAGGAAAAGACCAGCTGGACGGATAGGCCCCCTATCTAGCATAGACAATAGGGCATTAATACGACCCGTATCGCTAGAAGAAGGAAGTATTAACAGTTGTAGCGATCTGCTCTTAGTGGCGCTAGAAGTGAATGCAGAGACCGCTATTATTCTTCCGATTACTGTCTACCCCCTTAACGGCTCGCACCGACCACTTTAGTTAAAAGCTTTTATCGACACAGGAGCCCTTATCGGTGCAGCGATCCACTATCGACTAGTCCGGAAACTAATAAAAGGATATAGTTATCTGGTGGAATTAGCGTCGCCGACGCGAATTTCGGTATACAATAGACAAGACACAGAGAGTGTTACGCATTATGTGCTATTAAGGACCACCTTGGCTGGTCGCACTACAGAAGCAACGTTCCGAATTATAGATATCGGACAGTTCAATATTATTATAGGGCAGAAGTAGGTAAAGAACTAGAAAGACGTTATTAACGTAGGTAAAGGCACACTTAGATTCAAAACCCAGCAGAGCGGAGCCGCCGCTGCAGAATCGGTCGCTATCGCCGCCGCAAAATTGAACGTTACGACTATTAACGCGGTTCCGACCAACTGTTCCGATCCCCTGGATACCGTCGGAATAATAAGATTAGAGGCTCTAACGACTCTTGCGAAGTCGCCGGAGAATAAGATCTACGCTATCTCGATAAAAGACATCGAAGATTACCGGAAGATAATGGCGGAAGAAGAAGTGGACCTGTTAGAGGTGTTACTAAAAGAATTCTATAATTACACTAACGTGTTCTTAAAAGCCGACTCTAACCTCCTGCCTCTCTACCGACTGGAATACAACAACAAGATCCGATTGAAGGAAGGGGCTACGCTGCCGAGAACCAAACCCCTAAGATGCTTATCGCCAGCTGAGCTAGACTAAGTAGAGGTATTTGTTCGAGAAAACCTAGCAAAGAAGTTTATTACACTAAGCTCCGCCGAGTATACATTACCGATCCCTTTCGTGCAGAAACCCGGAGGTAGTCTCCGACTGTACGTAGACTACCGAGGCCTTAATAAAGTTACCAAGAGAGATGTATACCCGCTGCCGCTAATTAATAAGACTATATAACGAGTAGCGAAAGCTGAGTAGTTTAGCAAGCTGGATATTCGCTAAGCGTTCTATCGACTAAGGAACGAAGTAGGACAAACAGAAGACCTTACGACCTTCGCTACGCGTATAGGCAACTTTAAGTAGCTGGTTATGCCTTTCGGCCTTACTAACGCGCCGGCAGTGTAGCAGCGTTTTATAAACTACACCTTTATAGACATGCTAGAACGGTTCGTATCCATTTCCCTAGACGACATCCTTATCTACACCGACGGAACGAGGGAGCAATATACAGACTATATTGTAAGAGTGTTAACTAGAGTCTGTAAAGTCGGCTTAAATGCAGATATAAAGAAGAGTAAGTTCTATTAGACCGAGGTCAAATATCTTAGCCTTATCGTCAGAAGAGAAGGAATACGGATAGACCCTTTAAAGGTCACCGCTGTTGCGGAATAGAAGCAGCCGAAGTCTGGAAACACTACCCAAATCAGAGCTTTTCTTAGGTTCTGCAGCTACTATCGTTGATTTATTAAAGACTTTAGCAAAATAGCAAGACCCCTAAACGAAGCATTGAAAAAGGAGGCTGCTGGCCTATAGAACGAGAAGTGCACGGAGGCTTTTAACCGACTAAAAGAAGCGGTGGCCTCGGCGCCAGTGTTGGCGCACTTCCGACCGGAAAAGACGATCTACCTAGAGACGGACGCATCCGATACAGTAACCGCGGGGGTCCTTTCTTAATACGACGACGACGGCTAGACCCTGTATCTAGTAGCTTTCTTTAGCAAGTCTATAAATAAGGCTAAGCGGAACTACGCTATCTACGATAAGGAGCTATTAGCTATTATCTAGGCTTTCGAGGAGTAGAAGCCGGAACTTATAGCTAGAAAGAGTACGGTCCAGGTCCTTACGGACTATTAATCGTTAACCTACTTTATAAAGATGCAGAAGCTCTCGCGCCGCCAAGCTCGGTAGGCCGCTTATCTATCGAGGCTTGACTTTAAGATTACTTATCGACCCAGAGCTTAGAACGGAAAGGCTAATGCACTAACGAGAAGAGAGAGGAAGATTAGCTGCGCGAAAGAAGATCCGAACATGTTCTAGAAAGTGTTAACCGAACGGATAGTAGACGCCGAGGTGTTAAAAGAAGCAGGGATCTGCGCGATAGAGCCGCTAACCGAGGAAGAGACGCTCTACGAGAGAGTAGAGCAGCTTAGTTAGCAACAGAAGCTCGGCAAAACCGGTTTAGGGAGGCTAATAGTTCCAGAAGAACTAGTTACTAAGGTTATCTAGCTGGTCTATAGTTCTAAGGATGTTGGCTACGCTAGCTTAAAGAAGACGATAGAAGCGGTAAGGACGATTTACTAGTTTCTGCAGAGCTTTAAGCGGATTCACTGTTTTATTGCCAATTGTTACGTATACAGAGCCGCAAAGCTGCGCTACAGCCTTCCGGCTGGTCTACTAAAGCTACTTCCGATCCCTAAGAAACCGTAGTAGCACATTACGATAGATTTCGTAACCAGCCTGCCGGATTCCGATAGATACAATGCTACCCTTAACGTAGTAGATCGTTTAAGCAAGGAACGCTACTTTATCCCCTGTTAAGCAAAGGATAAAGGCACTACTGCAGAAGAAACTGCGAGGATGCTAATTTAGTACGTATAGAAGCATTATAGCCTGCCGGACACTATTACTACAGATAGGAGTCCTTAATTCACTACTGATATATAGAAGGCTATTAACCAAGTTCTCGGAATCCGTAGAAAGCAGCATAGCTGCTTACCCTTAGACGGACAGTTAGTCGGAAGTAGCTAACCGTAAGATAGAAAAATATCTGCGAATCTTCTGCAGCTATTATTAAGAAGACTAGACTAAGGTGTTGCCGATAGCCGAGCTCTGCACTAACTCGGCACTGTCTAAAGCTACCTCGCTAGCGCTATTTAAGATAACTTACAGCTATCTTCTAAGGATAAGTTTTTAACCGCCGGACGGACCTAGCCCTTCGGAACCTTTTACTACTACCTTGTTAAGGAGAGTCGCCGCCGCCGCAACAGAAGTGCTTAAAGCTTAGATAGAAGAAGCAGTCCGAATAGCGAAAGAGGCGATAGAGTCGGCTTAAGCGAAGATAGTAACTCGAGCTTATAGAAAGCAGTTACTAATAGAATTTGAAGAAGGCTAAAAGGTATAGCTTAACATACGGAACCTAAGGCTAAAAGGCAACGCTAAGCTTAACCCCTGTTACGTAGGTCCGCTTACGATAGTGGAAAAGAGGTTACTATTAACCTATCGGCTCTAGCTACTAAGATCGTTCCAAATCTACAATATCTTCTATTCGGATCTGTTAAGCCTAGACCCTAAAGATAGCCTTCTAGGGCAGGGGTTCTTTAAATCCCTACTAATCGAGATACACAGTAAAGAAGAAGAGTAGGAAGTAGAGGATGTAATAGCTATAAAGAAGATAAGAGGGTCTATCAAGGCAAGGATCCTATAGAATGGGTAGCCGGATAACTACTGATAGTATCCGATCGAGGATCTCTAGAATTTGGCGGAGCTACTAGAGGAGTTCTATACCCAGAACACGAGAAAGCTAAGACCTAAATAGCTCCAGAAGTAATAGCTCCGGAAGCAATAGAAAAAGAACAAAGGCTGCGTCCGCTCTACTAGTGCAAAAACTAAAGAAACGATCGTAGTAGCGGCGCGCTTAGTAACTGTCTTCGACGACACCTACGCTGTCTAATAGCTTAGCCGGACGAATAACGCGGATAACGTCGAGGACGACCCTACCGCTTCGGCGCAACGGTCGTCGACAGAGTCTATAGAATCGAAAGGCTCGGCTGATCGATTTTATAGACAGAGTTAGCGACAGCGGCTTTACAGTAACGCTTAAGCCTTAGTAAGAAAGAAAAGAAGAAGAGATAGAGCACTGCGGATGCACCTATATAGGGCCCTACGCAGCGGCGCACAGACTAGCTACAGCACTAGTCAGATAGCCGTTAGCTTAGATTAGATAGCTCCGATCAGATAGATACTAAGTAAAAGACTTCAGATAGCGACAATGTAAGGGAAAAGGAAGTAAGTGAAGAAAGGACGATGTTTTTAAGACAGAAGAAAAGAAGAGGTAACGTCGATTTTAAGAAGAATTTTCGCGAAGAAAGCCGCGAACTGGACGAAAAAAGAAGATAACAAAGTGGAAGAAAAAGATAAAGAAAACGAGGAAGGAAAAGAAGAAGAAAAAGAGGCAGAAGCGGAAGGATAGATAGAAGAATAAAAAGACCTAATTAGCTAGAATAAGGCCGAAGGAGCGGAAGGGATAAGTAAGCAGTCGAGGGCGACCGCTAATAAGGGAGAGGGGTAGTGTTATAGCGGCAGAAAGGGGTAGGACTAAGTAATAGGGTAGATCCTTAGAATTTCGGCTCAGCCCTTCTAGACTAAGCCGGGCCTTCGTATACTACCCCTAAAGCCCTTACCTACCGCTATATAGATTCCTTTCCCTCTTTAGTTCGAGATATAGTTATTAAAACAGCTGTATTAAATTATATCTGCGCGCTCGGATTAGTAATATGCTGCTACAATTTCTCGGGGATCGGCAGTAGCTTTAGTAGACCGGCCGGAAGGCCGTATCGTAGTTTTGCAGCTTGGCATACGTAGCAGTTAGCGATAAACTAATAGATTCGCTCAAAGATTCGCAGAAACCAGTAGACAGTCCTTATAGCCTCTATTGTCTTCTTGGTACTAGCGTAGCCGATATCCTTAGAACTATAGATTAGCTAAATAACTTCTGTAATTAGCTCTTCCGGAACTATTAGCTTCCCTAAACCGGTCTTGCCGAGCTTCTGTTTATAGTTAAGCCGCTCTACCTTTTCGTAAAGCGTCTCTTCCTCGGTTACCGGCTCTACAACGTAGATCCTTACTTCTTTTAGCACCTCGGCGTCTACTATCCGCTTAGTTAACACCTTCTGGAACATGTTCGGATCTTCCTTTGCGCCGCTAGTCTTCCCTTCTCTTCTTATTAGCGCGTCGGCTTTTCCGTTTTAAGCCCCTAGCTAATAAGTAATCTTAAAGTCGAACCTAGATAAGTAGGCGGCCTACCGAGCTTGGTAGTGTAAGAGCTTCTGCGTCTTTATAAAGTAGGTTAGTAACTGATAGTCCGTAAGGACCTAGACTGTACTCTTTCTAGCTATAAGCTCTGGCTTCCACTCCTCGAAAGCTTGGATAATAGCTAACAGCTCCTTGTTATAGATAGCGTAGTTCTGCTTAGCCTTATTTATTAGATTGCTAAAGAAAGCTACTAGATACAGGGCCTCGTTATTGTTGTTATACTAAGAAAGGACCCCTGCCGTAACTGTATCGGAAGCATCTGTCTCTAGGTAGATCGTCTTTTCTAGCTGGAAGTGCGCCAGAACTAGTGCAGTAGCTATAGCGGCCTTCAATTAGTAGAAGGCTTCTATATACCTCTTATTCTAAAGGCCGCCTACTTCCTTCTTTAATGCCTCGTTTAGGGGTCTTGCTATCTTGCTAAAGTCCTTAATAAAGCAGCGATAGTAACTGCAGAATCTAAGAAGAGCTCTGATTTAGGTAGTGTTTCTAGACTTCGGCCGCTTCTATTCTGCTATAGCGGCGACCTTTAAGGAGTCTATCCGGATGCTCTTCTTTCTAACGATAAGGCTAAGGTATTTAACTTCGGACCTGATACGGATGTAGAGGTAGAGGGCTGGAAGGTGCTGGAAGGTGGCAGGCTTGACAGGACCAGGCTTGGCGCACACTCAAATACCTCTACCTCCGCTTGAACGTAGATTCTTCCCTCTCTAGCCTTGCATATAGTTTTCAAAGTAGCCGTATTGATTTACATCTACGTGCTCAGATCAGGACCGATAGAACTTACTCTTCTTTGTGTTCGCGTTTAATCCGACCTCTTAGAGCCTAGTCAATACCTGTTCGATGTAGTCTGTATGCTGTTGTCTTGTTCTATTAGTGTACATAAGGATGTCGTCTAGGTAGATAGACACAAACTGCTCTAGTATATCTATAAAGATATAGTTTATAAAGCGTTGCTATATAGCCAGCGCGTTAGTAAGTCCGAAAGGCATAACTAGCTATTTGAAATTGCCTATACGCGTAGCGAATGTCGTAAGGTCTTCTGTCTACCCTTCTTTGTTCCTTAGCTAGTAGAACGCTTAGCGAATGTCTAGTTTGCTAAACTATTTAGCTTTTGCTACCTGCTAGATAGTCTCGTCGATTAAGGCCGCCTCTAGGTTTCTATACAAAAAGGATCGGCAATGCATACTCGGCGGAGCTTGGCGTAATAAACTTCTTTGCTAAGTTTTCTTAGACAAACACTTTTACTTAGTCTAGCTCGGCCGGCGACAGTCGCCTTAGTAGTTCGGTTCTCGGCAGCGTAGCTCCTTCCTTTAGTCGAGTCTTGTTATTATATTCCGGTTAGTAGAGAGGCAGGAGATTGGAATCGGCTTTCGAGAATACGTTAGCGTAACAATAGAGTTCTTTTAGTAACACTTTTAATAGATCTACTTCTTCTTCCGCTATTATCTTTCGGTAGTCTTCGATGTCCTTTATCGAGATAGCGTAGATCTCGTTTTCTAGTAACTTCGCGGGGGTAGTTAGGGCTTCCGAGCTTATTATTCCAATAGTGGCTAGAGGCGCGGCACAGTCGATTTTATCCGTAACAGCGGCCGTGTCTTTTGGTCTGGCAGGGGCTACACTGACTGAGTCGACGGCGGCAGTGCCCTTCTGCTAGGTCTTAAACTTTATTGTGCCTTTATCTACGTCGATAACAGCTCTTTAGTTCTTTATCTTTTTTGTCCTACAATAATGTTAAGCCGTCCGATATCTATAACTTAGAACGCCGCTTCCGTAGTTCGGCTAGCTATAGTAGTCTTTAATAGCATATATTGAGTAACTCTCTCTGTGTCTTTTCTGTTGTATACTGAAATCCGCGTCGGCGAGGCTAACTCTACTAGGTAACGGTACCCTTTCTCCAGCTTTCGAACTAGTCGATAGTGGATTGCTATACCAATAAGAGCTCCTTTATTGATAAAAGCCTTTAGCTAAAGAGGCTGGCGCAAGCCCTCTAGAGGGTAGATAGTAATTAGAAGAATAATAGCAGAGTCCGTGTTCGCCTCTACTAAGGCTAAGAGTAGGTTGTTACAGCTGTTAATGCTTTCTTCTTCTAACGACGTAGATCGTAGTAATGCCCTTTCGTTTATACTAGGTAGGGGGCCTATCCGTCTAGCTGGTCTTTTCCCAGGATTCTTAATAGTACTCTGCTGTCTATACTGTCGGTGTCGTTCGGCGCTAACTCTATAGCCTAGACACTCTTGCTTAGTAGCAGTGGCGGAAAGATAGAGAGGGCCGGTTTGATAGCGCGAACAGCGGTAGCTAACTCTGCTCTAGGGTCGCTGGTCTTCCGTATTCCTTTATGTTTCTAGCGGTAACCCTAGCTTAATCTACGAATGCTTAGAGGTCTCTAGTCCGTACAGAGACTAGAGCGTTGGCTAGCTCGGGTCTTAACTTCTTTCTTAACAGGTGTAGTTGTTCGCTCTTAGGCACCTTAGCTCGAATCGCGTGCTTCTGGAATTGTCTATAAAACTCCTCGAATAATAGCCGGTGCTGGCTTACTTTGTCGAGTTGTTCGCAGGCCGTCTGTTTACAGAAGTGGTCAGCAAAGCGCTAATTTAAAGCTTCGATAGCTTCGTCGGCGGTCGCTCCTTCCAGGTCCGCTACTAATGTAAACGCCTTACCGTCCAGTCGCGATTCTAGGTATGCTAACCTATCGCCTTCGCTGTTAGTAGAATAATCGTGGTTTATCTTGCTTAGCATCTTCTTCTTAAAAACCTTCTATATCTCTAGATTTCTGCTGCTAAAGACCTATAGGTTAGGTAGTAACGTTATCGAGGTGCTACCTTAACTATAGGCGGCAGGGGAGGCGTAGTTCGCGTAGCCTTTAGTTAGCAGCGGCGGCGCCGCCAACGACGTTAACACTGTTACATTAGCGAACTAAGCCCTTAGCCTATTTAGTTAAGCCAACCGTGCTGCAGCATAATTCTCTAGCACTTCGATAGTAGTTTCCGCTAACACCCTCTCGGCAGCTATCGCTTCTACTTCCTCTCTTTACTGTCTATTCTCTTCTAACTTCTTCTAAAACAGGGTCTCGACGAGGGCTATAGCGTCGTAGACCTTCTCGATTCTATATTCTATTATATAGTTTTCGAGCTCGTTGGGAGTGTACTCGTATAGCTTTAGGTAGTTAGTCGTACGCTCTTTTACCTCTTGGGTCTCTTCTGTAGCAAGGCCCTCTATAAGGGTCTTGGCGTTAATAATACTAGTGCGCCTTTCTTTGGTTCTGTTAGTCTTTCTCCTTCCGCTACGGCCGGTAACGCCGCTGTCTGCCGTTAAGAAGCGCTCTATAGACTTCTTATAGCGCTAGTTGGTTTGGTTTGGGTTGTAAGGTGCGCGTACATTATTTGGGTAACCGGATGCAATTTAACAGGCCCTTTCGCGCAGCGCGGTAGTAGTATAGATAGTAAGTTCGAGATATAATAATCCGAGCCCGCAGATATAATTTAATACAGCTGTTTTAATAACTATATCTCGAACTGAATAGGAAAAGGAATTTATACGGCAGTAAGTAAGGGCTTTAGGGGTAGTGTGCCAAGGCCCGGCTCGGTCCAGAAGGGCCGAGCCGAAATTCAAAGGATCTACCCTATTACTTAGTCCTACCCCTTTTTGCTACTATAATAATTTTATTCCTAGCGCAACGTACTCCCACTTGTATTGATCTAGGAGGACCTGCTACTACATGTGTTCCTATCTACGCACCTAGTTAAAGCAATCTACCTCCCGGTCTAGGAGGACATAGAAGAAGGCGGTAACTCCAAGGCCCGAGAGTACGATTTTTTTTTACAAAGACGCCTGCGCCTACGGCATTGTTATTAACTGTATCGACCTATCTATCTAACCAAAGTACAGCTCGTAACAAAAAACAGTACGAGAACTCTTCTATGCCGTCGAGATTGCTAGCTTACTAGGAACTACAGTTAATATAGAGACAGCACTTCAAAATCTATACTACCTATAGGTTAAGAACGACGATGCAAGCGGATATTGTAATTGATCTAAGTACGTAGATGTAATTCAATACAGCTGTTTTAATAACTATATCTCGAACTAAAGAGGGAAAGGAATCTACGTATATGCGGATATAAGCTCTCGTAGGGGTAGTGCGCCAAGACCCGGCACAGTCTGGAAGGGCTAAGCCGAAATGCCAAGAGTCCACCCTATTACTTAATCCTACTACTTTCTGCTACTGCAACACTACCCCCCTCCCTTATTAGCAGTCGCCCTTAACTGTCTATCTTATTCCAACCAATTAGGCCTTCTTATTTATTCCTTTCTTGATAGGCTTTCCTTTTATCGTTCTTCTGTCTCTTTCTTCTTTTTCTTCTACAGTTCGCAGTTCTTTTTACGAAAATTCTTCTTAAAATCAAAGTTACTTCTTCTTTTCTTCTAATGTAACGCAGTATACTTCAGCTAAAAGGGACTAATTAAGTAACTTAGAAGTAACTTAACTAATATGTACCAGATATATAAACCTTAGGCAAGGCTTAGTAATAACCTAGGCTAATGTTAGGGGTTTAAGAATCTTAGTTTAGAAACCTAAAGCTAAGTATCTATATAAAGGAACTAATAGGCAGTTCCTTCGGCATCTGCGGCTGCACAATTTGTACCTATAAGGCCAAGCTAGCAATTTCCCTCTATATAGGGGTACAGAGTTTTCCTTCTATATAGAGGGGCAGGAATTTCCCTCTATATAGGGATGCAGGATTTTCCCTCTGTACGAGGTTATAGGATTTTTCCTCTATACGGAGTGCAGGGTCGTGCTAGCGCTGCTAAGTCGCAATCCTAAGGGCGACGGCCTGTTTAGGTCTGGGACCTAGCAGGGCGGCGTCCTGTAACAATACTCCCCGCTGTCCTTATAGCGTTGCCCTCGTACGCTGTAGCATCTAACAGTCCTCTTAGATCTTGTCGTGTCTGTGCATCTAGGCGGCCCCTATTCCCTCTCTTCTTACCTCTATCCCTATCCCCTTCCTAGGTATTTGATGTAACGCGGTACACTTAAGCTAAAAGGGACTGGTTAAGTAACTCGGAAGTGACTTAACTAATATGTACTAGATATATAAACCTTGGCAAGGCATAGTAATAACACGGACCAACCTACCCTGTATTACTACCCCCTGCGCTACAGGCTTACGACCTCGTAAGCTGCGCTTACTTACAGGCTACGTATACTATTGCACAGCTCCCCTATACAGTATACACAATCAACCCCCCCGGCAGGTCTGCACATAGCTAGCTAGACTTTACCGGGTCTGCCTTATTCTGTACAGAGTGGTGGACAAAAGGACATACGTTAACGCTGCTTCTACTCTCCCGTTAAAAGATGCGCCCCCTAGGAATTGAACCCGGGCCTTTTATCGTACACTTTTAGCAGTTACTTCTAAGTTAAGTAATGTAACGCGGTACACTTAAGCCAAAAGGGACTGGTCAAGTAACTCGGAAGTAACTTGACTAATGTGTACTAGATATATAAACCTTGGCAAGGCATAGTAATAACACGGGCCAACCTACCCTGTATTAGTATTCTTCTATAGATGTCTTCTCCCCCCCTCCCTCCCCTCCTGCTATACAGTACAGTGCTATTGTAACTGTCGAGCGGGGTATTTTTCCTCCTACCTGTCTAGCGCTAATGTGTCCTAATGTTAGGGGGCGCCGCCCAGCCCAGGTCCTAGACTCGACCTAAGCCAGCCGTCGCCCTAAGGACTGCAAATTAGCGGCGCTAGCATAACCCTACCCTCTGTACGGAACCACCGACAGGACCCCACTCCCGTACAGAGGGAGAACCCTATAGTCCTGTACAGAGGGGAACTGCCGCCCCTCTAAATAGAGGGAAAACTCTGCATTACTGTACAGAAGGAGAACTCCCGATCCTCTATACAGAGTGTAAACCTAACACCCCTGCACAGGAGGAAATTGCTGGCTTGGCTTCGTAGGTACAAATTGTACAGTAGCGGACGACGAAGGAACTGCCTATTAGTTCCTTTATATAGATACCCAGCCTTAAGTTTCTAAACTAAGATTCTTAAGCCCCTTACATTAGGAACTAATCTTACTGTCGGTAACCGCAGTAATAAAACAAAGATAGACGGCGACATCCCTATAGAAACTACGGCTATAGAGGGGTATATGCACTGCGCGTACGAGGAGCTGCTAGAAAGCAAGAGGCAGCTCGAGCAGCAAGTAAGCTACTAGGCTGCGATGATTTCCTAACGGGAACAGGAGCTACGACAGCTTAGGGCGTCCGATCGCGATCCGACCCCTACGACGACGACGAACATAACGGCCTATACCCCGACCCCCAAAAGCAAACTCCCCGACGTCTCTACGTACGATGGTAAGGCTCCGGCCGAGTACCCCTCCTAGGCTGCCTAGATGCGCTCTAAGCTTCTAGTCGACTTAGGAGCATACCCGACTGAGCTGGACAAGGTGGTTTACCTCTTTAGGAGGTTAAAGGGCAGGGCAGCAGCACGAATTCTGCCGTACTACGAGACAGCTATTGCCAGCCCGGCAATAGCTACGACGACGATGCTCTAGGTAGCTCTAGACAAGAGCTACAAGGATCCGGACCCCGAGAGCCGAGTACTCCTACGGGTCAATACGATAAGCAAGGACGCAAGACCGTACGAGAATTCCTCGCGGAATTTAACCAGACTTTGGCAGAAGCAGGAGGTCTCTAATAGAAGGACAGGATAAAAATTACCTCTTTAGAGGTAGGCCTCTCTAAGGAGATTATAACGGGGCTAGTAGGCGTAATGCGACCAGCTACGTACGAGGAATTCTGCGATCTCCTTAGGATAGTCGACGACTAGCAGCGCAGGCTTAGACGGATAAGCTGCGCTTAAGAGATAAGACAACCCCTCTAGCGACAGACGGACGCTATAGACTAGGAACCAACGACGACGAGGGTAGCGGCAGCCGTTACTGTACAGCTAAGGGCCGCTACTAAAAGGGCGCAATAGGTAGATACAGCTACCCTTAACAAGAGACGAGCAGAAGGGAGTTGCTACCGGTGTAGCAAGATAGGCTATACTGTACGGAGTTACAGGCTTTGGCTAGCAGAGAGACCTAGGGGACGGCTGACCACTGCAAGGGTAGCAACGGCGGCGCCCTAACAAGAAGATTAAGAGTCCTACTCGGACGACGACGAGTCGGGAAAAGAGTAGCCTCTAAGCGAAGGCTCTGCCAGAGGTATGCATAAGATAGATTGCCAAACCAAAGCATTACTTAGCTACCTTTTAAGAGCAACTACATAACGACGACGCCGTTTATCGTACGGCCAACATCAAACAGGTCTGCAACGGCGCGGACATTAATTAACACAGGATGTCTGGTGTACAGAGTAATTAGCGAAGACTTCGTACAGAGACATCGGATTAAGACGACCCCTATAGTATCTGTACGCATGTTGGGCATTACCGAGCGAGGACCGGACATTACCTATATAGTGAAAGTAACGATAGAGGTACAGAGACACTATAAGCAGGACTTATACCTCTATGTCGTACAGGACAAGTTAGGGTATAACCTAATACTAGGGAAGCTATAGATAGAGCGCTAGAGGGGCAAGCTGGACGAAGCCCCTACCGATACCGGGCCGGCCCTAGCAAGATCTAACAGTAGACTTCATTACAGACCTCCCTAAGAGCGACGGACGGCGAAACATTATAGTGGTTACAGACAAGTTAACGAAGGGGGTAATACTAGAGGGAATAGACTCTATTACAGCTAAAGACACCGCCTGGGCCTTTATACGGACGACGTTTAGCAAGTACGGTTTCCCTAGGTTAATTGTATTAGACCGGAGGACATAGTTTACGAGCCAGCTCTAGGCAAGGGTCTACCAGTTGCTAAAGGTAGAACGTCGCCTGTTAACTGCATAGCACCTGCAGACGGACGGGGCGACGGAGAGGGTCAATTCAACTTTGGAAGCGTACCTCTAAGCGTACGTCGACTATAACTAGACAAACTGGAACCGACTTCTCCCTATAGCGGAGCTAGCTATTAACAGCCGTACGGCTAATGCTACAGGACTGTCCCCCTTCTTTGAAGCCTATAGGTACGACCATTCCCCGCTCCTACCGACCCTAAGTAGTAATACCCTGCGCCCTATACGATCCCCAATTCAGCAAGGAGAGGCTATCGTACGAACGATTACGAACGCCTACCAATAGGCAAAGGCGAGCCTAGCTATAGCTTAACAGAATGCGGAAGAGCAGGCCAACAAGGGACGACAGGCTGCACCAAGGTACGAGGCAGGGGATAAGGTCTAGCTAAACTAGCGAAACATCCGTATAGACTGGCCGAGCAAGAAGCTAGATTAGAGGAACAGGAAGTTTACAGTAGTGCGACCGGTAGGAACATACGCCGTATAACTAAACACTCCTCTAGGGATTTACCTAGTCCTCTATATAGACCTCGTACGGCCAGCAAATACGGACTCCCTGCTACACTAGACGACGGACGACGCGCGCCTACCGGCGATTATAACCGAAGGCTAGGAAGAGTATAAGGTAGAAGGGATCCTTAAGAGCCGAAGGAAGAAGAAGAGGGTAGAGTACCTAGTAAAGTAGAGGGGATAGGCAGAGCCTACGTAGGAACTATACGAGGCTCTATAGGACACAACTGCGCTAGACAGGTAGGAGGAGAACTAACCCCCTACCTAGTTACAGTAACACTGCGCCGTACAGCGAAGAGGGGCACGATCTACCCTAAGGACAGGGTAGCCGCTAGCGACCTAGGTTGTTAAAGGATCGAGAATTATAACGTAGGACACTACAGGATCCTACTAACATAACATCATACGACACTGTATAGGAAAAGGGCTGAAGGAGGGGAACAGCTAGGAACAGATAGGAAGGAGAGTAGGAATAGGAGGAGTTAGGAACAGAACCGTCCGAAATTTCTTACACTACCTAAGGGGGGGGGGTAGCTTACTGGCCACTACCCCGGGGGACTAGAGCAACCGACTCCTTATCTGAGATCTTAATTACCTCCCGCCCGGCAGGGCCCCCAGCCCTACTAGGGCTAGCCCTAGGGAGCAGAGGCACCCCCCTACCTCTACGCGCCTCCTCCGGACAGCAGTAGGGGCAGTAGAGGGAGCTATCCTTCTACTTGCACGAGGCATACACCCCAGCCCAGAAGCCTAGGAGGCGGTATAGGCTAAGTAAGGGCTAGGGGGAGTTGGAGCAGGGGGCATAGGGCTAGCCCTAGGTAGCGATAAGGATAGCGTTAACGTACGACGCCCAGGCCGTAGCCAGCCGCTAGGGTATAACCCGGGCAGGGTCACACTAGAAGGCGTAGTAGGGCAGCTCGGCCGCATCCTACTGTTCGTTAGTATAGCACCTAAGACGTCAGCTTAGACTGTACAGAAGACGGGAATCCGTACGAACCGGAAGCGTAGCTGTTAGTCAAATTAAGGACTCTACTGCTAGAGGCGGAAATAGGAGGGGACTCCAGCTAGATAAGTAGAGGAGGAGGAACCAGCAACTACGAGGGGGCTACTGGACAGGACGGACGACATAATAGTAGATAGTAGATAGTAGATAGTAGATAGTAGACAGTAGTGGACAGTAGTAGACAGTAGACGGCGCGGGAGGAGGAGACAGGCAGGGAATAGAAAGAAAAGGGGGAGGGAGAGAGAGGGGAGAGGCTTAGAATTTAGGGGATAACTACCTACTATAAGAGGGAATAGCAACTAGGGCAGCTGCTACAACTAGGTAAAATGGCAAGGAGGCAACTACGACCTAGTAAGCGACGAGCGACGACTATATAGACGGCCGGACGGAAATAGGAAGTCGCGACCTGCTAAAGGAACAGCAGGAACTAAGGGTGTTCGGCACGCCACTGTACGAAAAGGGCACTACGAGAAGGGAGGAGGGGGTATTGTTAGGGGGCGCCGCCCAGCCCAGGTCCTAGACCCGACCTAAGCCAGCTATCGCCCTAAGGACTGCAACTTAGCGGCGCCAGCATAACCCTACCCTCTGTACGGAACCACCGACAGGACCCTACTCCTGTACAGAGGGAGAACCCTATAGTCCTATACAGAGGGGAACTGCCGCCTCTCTAAATAGAGAGAAAACTCTGCATTACCGTACAGAGGGGGAACTCCCGATCCTCTGTATAGAGTATAAACCTAACACCCCTGCATAGGAGGAAATTGCTAGCTTAGCTTCGTAGATACAAATTGTACAGCAGCGGACGACGAAGGAACTGCCTATTAGTTCCTTTATATAGATACCTAGCCTTAAGTTTCTAAACCAAGATTCTTGAGCCCCTTACACCTAAAGAGCCTTGTACAGTTCCTATATAGGCTCTGCCTACCCTGTCTACTTAACTAAGTATTCTATCCTCTTCTGTTTCTTCTAGCTCTTAAGAATTTCTTCTACCTTATACTCCTCCTAGTCTTTAATAATAATTGCTAGGGGGCGAGCATCGTCTGTTGTCTAGTGTAGGAGGGGGTCTGTATATGCTAGCTGTACGATGTCTATATATGTAAGGGTTTAAGAATCTTAGTTTAGAAACTTGAAGCTAGGTATCTATATAAAGGAACTAATAGGCAGTTCCTTCGTCGTCCGCTGCTGTACAATTTGTACCTACGAAGCCAAGCTAGCAATTTCCCTCTGTATAGGAGTATAGGGATTTCGCTCTATATAGAGGGTTAGGAGTTTCCCTCTGTACAGGAATGTAGAGTTTTCCCTGCGTATAGAGGGGCGGCTGTTTCCCTCTATATGGGGCTAAAGGATTCTCCCTCTGCACAGGAGTAGGGTTATGTTAGTAACTCCGTACAGAGGGTAGGGTCGTACTAGCGCTGCTAAGTCGCAATCCTTAGGACGACGGCCAGTTTAGGTATAGGGCCTAGAAGGGCGGCGTCTCCTAATATTACCCCCCTCCCTCCTCGTAGTCTCGCCCCTATACGCTGCTATATTGCGCAATCGCTTATAACGTTCCCTTTATAAATAGCGCCTACCCTCGTCTAGTTGTCCGTAAGTCGACTGTCGTCTAGGCACTTGCTAGTCGGCAATGCCTGTTATATCCCCTCCCTGTTGTTACTAGGGCCTTAGGTAGCTAGTGCCCGTTTGCCGTTACCTGCTATAGCCTGCAGTTACGCAGTTACCCTACGTTCTAGGTCCCCTCCCTCCCTTAACGCTGCTGCTACCTTAGTCTTGTCCGTTTGGATCCCGAAGTTAAGGCAGAGGAAGCCCTACGAGTAGGGAAAGCAGGTAGTGCTAGATCGCTTCTACCTAATCTTAGCCGAATTCGGTCGCTACTTTAAGGATGCCGAAGCTAAGGCGGAGGAGGACCTGCGAGCGCTTATAAAGGTGCAGGAGGCGCTCGGTCCTGTCTGGTTTACTATTTCTACAGTCGCAGTCTCCCTATTTACCTACCTTTTGTCCTGTATACAGGTAAGCTGTCCTGTCCTTACCTGTCTATTTACCCCCCCTTTTATCCCTCGTCCGTTTATCTCCTAGTCTATTGCTCTAGCTGTGCAATCTGCGTCCTATCCGTACAGTCCGGCGGTAGCGGGTCGTCCGGCCGATTATCTCGGTTCCTGCTCGTTATCGTCCGTAGGGTAGGGTAGTAGCCGTTTACCTAGCAGTCTTCTGTATAGCCTTAGGCGGACGTGTTATCTCGTACGGTCCTGCCCCACTCTATACTAACTCTATTCCTACTCTTCTGCCCTTCCCTACTTCCTGCACCGATACTATGCTTCTTATAGGCTCCCTAGTGTTGTTTCCTCTCTTATATCCCTAGGGATAGACGTCCCTAGTTCCCCTCTATTCCTGTTCTTCCTTTGCAGTTTTCCAGTCCTACCTGCAGCTGCTCTATATTCCTTGCAGCTGTCTACTCCTACAGCTGCTATTTGTCCTGCCCTATACAGTATAGTATTACTGTAACCGTTTACTAGGGTGTCTCTCCTCCTATTTGTCTAGTGCCTGTGTGTCCTAAAGAGCCTTGTACAGTTCCTATGTAGGCTCTACCTAACCTGCCTATTTAACTAGGTATTCCATCTTCTTCCGCTTCCTCTAGCTCTTAAGGATTTCTTCGACTTTATACTCCTCCTAGTCTTTAGTTACGATCGCTAGGGGGCGCGCGTCGTCCGTCGTCTAGTGTAGAAGGGGGTCTGTATGTGCCGGCTGTACGAGGTCTATATAGAAGACTGGGTAGATGCCTAGGAGAGTGTTTAGTCGTATAGCGTATGTCCCTACCGGCCGGACTACTGTAAACTTCCAGTTCTTCCAATCTAGTTTCGTGCTAGGCTAGTCTGTACGGATGTTGCGCTAGTTTAGCTAGACCTTATCTCCTGCCTTGTACCTTGGTGCAGCCTGCCGTCCCTTGTTAGCCTGCTCTTCCGCACTCTGTTAGGCTATAGCAAGGCTCGCTTTCGCCTATTAGTAGGCGTTCGTAATCGCCCGCACGATAGCTTCTCCCTGCCAAATCAGGGATCGTACAGGGTATAGGATAGTGCCGCTTAGAGTTAATAGGAGCAGGTAGTAGTCGTACCTGTAGGCTATAAAGAAGGGGGACAGTCCTATAGCATTAGCTGTACGACTGTTAATAGCCAGCTCTGCTATAGGGAGGAGGCGGTTCCAACTCCTCTAGTCGTAGTTAACGTATACCTAGAGGTACGCTTCCAATATCGAGTTAACCCTCTCCGTCGCGCCGTCCGTCTACAGGTGCCAAGCGGTAGATAGGCGACGTGCTACGTTTAAAAGTGGGCAGATCCTCGCCTAGAGTTAACTCTTAAACTGCGTACCTCGGTCTAATACAATTGATCTAGGGAATCCGTGCTTGATAAACGTCGTCTATATAAATGCCTAAGTAGTGTCCTTAGCTGTAGTAGAGCCTATTCCCTCTAGTATTACCCCCTTCGTTAGTTTGTCGGTAACTACTATAATGTTTCGTCGTCTGTCGCTCTTAGGGAGGTCCGTAATAAAGTCTACTGTTAGGTCTTGCTAGGGCCGGTCCGGTATTGGTAGGGGTTTTAGCAGCCCGTACTTTAGTTTACGCTAGGGCTTCGTCCGTCCGTAGACATCGTAGCTCTGTATAAACCTACAGATGTCCCTTGCTATTGCTAGCTAGTAGTAGTTCCTAGCGACGATGCTGTTCTTCTCCTTACGCCCTAGATGTCCAATTGCTATAGAATTATACGCCCGTTGTATTAAGCTTATACAGAGCTTCTCGTCTGCTAGGACCCAAATCGGTTCCTAAACTTTAGGTTGTTCTCCTTGTCTACCGTGCACACTGCTGCTAACACCTTAAGGTAGAGCTCTGCTAGGAGCTTCTGCTGTCCTCCTTAGATCGCTGTACAGGCCCCTTATTATACGTCGTCCTTTTCTACTGCTTCTTCCTACGCTTATAGCTAGGGTTCCTATATATGTGTCGCTGCTAGGCGGATAGTCTCCTCGCCTGGTTCTTCTATAAATATCTAGAACGTTCGTAATTTCAGTCGGTCGTCGTCGTACGTCGCTAGCATGTCTTGATCCCGTCTGGATAGTGCGTTAGCCCTACTGTTGTCCTTTCCCTTGCGATACTAGAGTCTTATATTAAATCGGCTTAGGTACATCGCCTATCGTACGTGTCTTTTAGAAAGCTTCTAGGGCTGCGTAAAGTACTCGAGATTCTTGTAGTTAGTTAGGGCGAGGAACTTAGGAATAGAGCGGAGCTCTCTGTCCTATGCTTCGCAGTACTGTACGACTGCTAGCAATTCCTTGTCGTAGATAGGGTAGTTGCATTCGGCTAGGGAGTTCTTCTTAGAGAAGTACGTATATAGGTGTAGAAGGCCGTCCGGACCTACCTAGGAGAGGATCCCCTCTATATAGTAGCCTAGGGAGTCGGTTTCCAGTATCGTTGTACGTTCCGGATCGAAGGCGGCAAGCGTTAGACCTATAGTAAAGAGCTCCTTTAGCTTGTTAAAACCTTTCTAGCATTCCTCCGTCTATTTGAACTGCTTGTCCTTGTGTCTTAGCTTAACTAGAGGGCGTACTATCTCCGAGTAGTTCCGTATAAACCGGCGCTAGAAGTTGGCAAACCTAAAGAATTCTCGTACGCTCTTAACACTTATAGGGGACTTCTACTGCTTAATAGCATAAATCTTCTTCCTGTCTATACTAATGCCTTTCCCTACCTTAATAATAAACCCTAGGTATTTCGTACGCTGTACTCCGAATTTACATTTGTCGATGCTAAGGTCCAATCTAGCCTGTTGCAAACAGTCTAGCACTTTCTTAATATCCTGTACGTAGTCTTCGTAGGTCCTGTCCGTAAGCACTAGCATATTATCGAGGTATGCAGAGCAGATGTTATCTAGTAGCCCTTGTAGGGACCTGTTAATGTACCTCTAGAAGGTTGCTAATACATTGGCAAGGCTAAAGGGGGTAACAAGCTACTCGAAAAGACTATATCTTATATAGAAGGCAGTTATCTATTTACAGCCTTCCTTAACCTGTATCTTGTAGAAGGCCGAGACTACGTTAAGCTTAGTAAACCACTTTGCCTTGCTAATCTGTCCGAGGGTCTCCTTAATAAGGGGCAGGGGGTACTGGTCCTTCTTAGTAATTGCGTTAATAACTCTATAGTCTACGCAAAAACGCAAGCCGGCCGAGGCTTCCTTATAGACAAACAGTACTAGGGCTCCTACAGATAATGTACTTGCGCAGATAAAACCTTTAGCAAGTAGGTCGTCCAGTGTCTTGCGCAGTACTAGGAGTTCTCTAGAGGACATACTTTACAGCAGGCCGTACAGTACTTTAGGCAGGCTCCTATCTAGACAGGGCTCTAGCTAGATGTCGTAGTTAATTCCTTCTCCTTAGTATAGGGGCAGTTTCGAGGCTGATTTTGGCTCGAAGAGGTCTAGGTATTCTGCGTATTCTAATAGGAGCTTCTTATAGAGGTCCGTCGCTTTCTTAAGCGCTAAAGCCTTCTTAATATCTGTAGTCGCTATGTTGACCTCGGCATTAGAGTTGGTTTCGGCCTTAGCGTTACCGCCCTACAGAACTCTCCCTTAGTCTTAGAGCCTCTGCTTCGTCGCTGCCAGGTACAGGCGTCCTCGTCCGATGTCCAGCTTGCCCTGCTAGCGCTCTATCTATAGCTTCCCTAATGTTAGGTTATACCCTAACTTATCCTATACGACGTAGAGGTATAAGTCCTGCTCGTAGTGTCCTTATAGCTCTATTATTACTTTTACTATATAGATAATGTCTGGTCCTCGTCTAGTAATGCCCAGTATGCGTACAGGTACAGTAGGGGTCGTCTTAATGCAGTGTCTCTGTACGAAGTCTTCGCTAATTACTCCGTACACCAGACATCCTGTATTAATCAGCGTCTGCAGAGTAGCGGTCCTGTTTAGAGTAGATCGTACGATAAACGGCGTAGTCGTTATATAGTTGCTCTTAAAAGATAGCTAAGTAGTGCTTTAATTTAGCAATCTATCTCGTATATGCCTCTAGCTAAGCCTTTGCCTAGAGGCTATTCTTTTCCTAACTCGTCGACGTCCGAGGGAGACTCTTAGGTCTCGTGTTAGGGCGCCGCAGTTGCTACCCTCGCAGTAGTCGGCCGTCCCCTAGGTCTCTCTGCTAGCAAAAGCCTGCAATTCCGTATAGTATGCCCTATCTAGCTACACCGGTAGCAGCTCCCTTCTGCTCGTCTCTTGTTAAGGGTAGCTGCGTCTACCTACTGTGCCCTTTTAGCGCCGGCCCTTAGCCGTACAGTAACAGCTGCCGCTACTCTCGTCGTCGTCGTTGGTTCCTGGTCTATAGCGTCCTGCTGCTAATAGATAGGCTGTCGCATCTCGTAGGCGCAGCTTATCTGTCCGAGCCTGTGCCGTTAGTCGTCGATTATTCTAAGGAGATTACAGAACACCTTATATAAGGCTAGTCGTATTACGTCTACTAGTCCTGTTATAATCTCCTTCGAGAAGCCTACCTCTAAGGTAATAATTTTTACCCTGTCCTCCTATTGGAGTCCTCCTGCCTCTGCTAGGGTCTAATCGTATTCTGCGAGGAACTCTCGTACAGTCTTGCGTCCTTGCTTTATAGTATTGACCTATACGAGGGCTCGGCTTTCGCGGTCTAAGTCCTTGTAGCTCCTGCCGAGAGCTGCCTAGAGCACCGTTATAGTTGCTATTGCTGGGTTGGCAATGGCCGTTTCGTAGTACGGCAGAATCCGTGCTGCTGCCTTGTCCTTTAATCTCCTAAAGAGATACACTACCTTGTCTAGCTCGGTTAGGTATGCTCCTAAGTCGACTAGAAGCTTAGAGCGTATCTGGGCAGCCTAGGAGGGGTACTCGGCTAATGCCTTACTATCGTAGGTAGTAACGTTAGGGAGTTTGCTCTTTATAACTGTAGTGTAGGCCGTTGTGTTCGTCGTCGTAGGGGTCGGGTTGCAACCGGACGCCCTTAACCCGGGCACGCAGATACGATTTTATACAGCCTTTTTAATAACTATATCTCGAACTAAGGAGGAAAAGGAATCTATGTAGTGGTAGGTAAGGGCTTTAGGGGTGGTTTGCCAAGGCCCAGTTCAGTCCAGAAGGGCCGAGCTAAAATTCTAAGGGTCTACCCTATTACTTAGTCCCACCCCTTTCTGCCACCGCAACACCACCCCCCTCCCTTACCAGCGGTCGACCTCGACAGCTTACTTATCTATCCGTCTCTCTTCTCTTTTTTTTTATATATCGTCGCTATCTAACGTCTTTACTTAGCGTCTATCTAATTGGAAGAGCTATCTGATCTAAGCTGGCAGCCGCCTAAGCTGCAGCGAGGCTGGCCTATGCGCTGCTGCAGAGGTCTATATAGATCTATCCGTAGCTCGCTATCTCTTCTTCTTTTTTTTCTCTACTATAGCCTTTGGCGCTACCGCGAGGCTGCTTTAGTAGCGTCGGCTTCGTCTTCGCCTTTATTATCCGTCCGGCTAAGCCAGCGGATAGTAGTAGCAGAGAGCAAAGACGGTCACTAAGCGCGCCGATGCGGTGGCGCTGTCCTCGGCCTTACCGCTATTATCTGCTAGTCCTAGCTAGCGGTAGTGGTGGTGGAGCCGAGAACTCTAGCAAAGCGATCGCTACGATCGTTTTTATCGGCTTCTGCGCTAATAGAGCAGACGCGGCTTTTCTTCTTCTTCTATAACTATTAGCTTCGGAGCTACTTAGGCTTTGGCCTCTCCAGATTCCGCGTGTAGAACTCCTTTAGCAGCTCCTCCGAATTCCGGAGATTCTCGATCGGATACTATTTATAGTCTTCTAGCTATCCCTTTTATAAGATCCTTGCTTCGACGGACTCTCTTATCTTTGTTATATCTATTACGTCTTCTACCTCCTATTCTTCTTCTTTACACTCTATCTCGATTAGTAGGGGTTTAGCGAACCCCTGATCCGGAAGACCGTCTTCAGGGTCCAAACTTGGCAGATCCGAATAAAAGATATCGTAGATCCGGAATGAATTCGGTAGCTAGAGTCGATAAGTTACCAGCGACCTCTTTTCTACGATCTTAAGCGGGCCTACATAACGAGGGTTGAGCTTAGCGTTGCCTTTTAGCCTTAGGTTCCGCGTATTGAGCTATACCTTTTGGCCTTCTTCGAATTCTATCGGTGACCGCTTTCTATTAGTTTGAGTTACTATCTTCTTCTAAGCCGATTCTATCGCTTCCTTCACTACCTTAATCGCTTTTTCTATTTAAGCCTTAAGTGCTTCGGCCGCCGCGGCAGCGACTCTCTTTAACGAAGTGCCGGTAGAAGATTCTAAAGAGCTAGGTTCGTTCGGCGGTGAAAAGCTTATCCTCGGAAGATAACTATAGGTTATCTTAAACGGCGCCAGTAGGGTGGCCTCTAACTGTGCTGAATTGGCGCAGAATTCGGCTATAGATAATACCTTAACCCACTCTGCTTAATAATAACTGTAGAAGATTCGTAGATATTCCTCTAACTCGCAGTTAGCTACTTCTAACTAGCTGTCGGTTTAAGGGTAAGCGGCCGTGCTAAGCTTTCTACGAATTCCGAGAGCTTAGTCAATAGCCTTCTATACATTAGCAGTAAATTGAGGACCCCTATCTGTAGTGATAGTGTCCAGCAGGCTATAGTGCTTCTATACGTACTGGATTAGCATTCTCGCCGTTTCTTCTGCAGTAGTTTCTTTATCCTTCGCTTAGCAGGGGATAAAGTGGCGTTCTTTGCTAAGTCGATCCACTACATATAGCGTAGCGTTATATCTACCGGAGTCCGGCAGGCCAGTTACGAAATCTATCGTAATGTGCTGCTACGGTTTCTCGGGGATCGGAAGTGGCTTTAACAGACCGGCCGGAAGGCTATGTCGTAGCTTCGCGGCTCGGCAGATGTAGTAGTTAGCGATAAACCGGTGTATCTGCTCGAAGATCCGCGGGAACTAGTAGATCGTCCTTACGGCTTCTATCGTCTTCTTTAAGCTGGCGTAACCAACATCCTTAGAACTGTAGACCAACTGGATAACCTCTGTAATTAGTTCTTCCGGAACTATTAGCTTCCCTAAGCCGGTTTTGCCGAGCTTCTGCTGCTGGTTAAGCCGTTCCACTTTCTCGTAGAGCGTCTCTTCCTCGGTTGGCGGCTCTATTGCACAGATTCCTACTTCTTTCAATACCTTGGCGTCTACTATCCGTTCGGTTAACATCTTCTAAAACATGTTCGGGTCTTCTTTTGCGCGGCTAGTCTTTCCTTCTCTTCTTGTAAGCGCATTAGCCTTTCCATTTTGGGCTCTGGGCCGATAGGTAATCTTAAAGTCGAATCTGGATAAGTAGGCAGCCTACCGGGCCTAACGGCGCGATAGCTTCTGCGTCTATATAAAGTAGGTCAGTAACTCGTGGTCCGTAAGGACCTGGACTGTGCTCTGTCCAGCTATAAGCTCTGGCTTCCACTCCTCAAAAGCCTAAATAATAGCTAACAGTTCTTTGTCGTAGATAGCGTAGTTCTGCTTAGCCTTATTTATAGATTTGCTAAAGAAAGCCACTGGATAGAGGGTCTCGTCGGCGTTATTATACTGCGAAAGGACCCCTGCTGTTACTGTATCGGATGCGTCTGTTTCTAAGTAGATCGTCTTTTCCGGTCGAAAGTGCGCCAGCACTAGCGCCGAGGCCACCGCTTCTTTTAGTCGATTGAAAGCCTCTATGCACTTCTTATTCTACAGGCCAGCGGCCTCCTTCTTTAACGCTTCGTTTAGGGGTCTCGCTATCTTGCTAAAGTCCTTAATAAACTGTCGATAGTAGTTACAGAACCCGAGAAACGCTCTGATTTGCGTAGTGTTTCCGGATTTTGGCTGCTTCCATTCCGCGACAGCGGCGACCTTTAAGGGGTCTATCCTAACTCCTTCTCTTCCGACGATAAGACCGAAATATTTAACTTCAGTCTAATAGAACTCGCTCTTCTTGGTGTCTGCGTTCAATCCAACCTTGCGGAGTCTCTTTAGCACCCTCTTAATGTAGTCCGTATGTTGCTCTCTTATTCTATTAGTATAGATAAGAATGTCGTCTAAGTAGATAGACACGAACCGTTCCAGCATGTCTATAAAGGTGTGGTTTATAAAGCGTTGCTACACCGCCGGTGCGTTAGTAAGTCCGAAAGGCATTACCAACTACTTGAAATTGCCTATGCACGTAGCGAATGTCGTAAGGTCTTCTGTCCGCCCTTCTTTGTTCCTTAGTCGATAGAAAGCTTAGCGAATATCCAGCTTGCTAAACTACTTAGCTTTAGCCACTCGTTGTATAGTCTCGTCGATTAGCGGCAGCGGATATACATCTCTCTTAGTGACCTTTTTAAGGCCTCGGTAATCTACGCATAGTCGGAGACTACCTCCGGGTTTCCGTACGAAAAGAATCGGTAACGCATATTCGGCTAAGCTTGGTGTAATAAACTTCTTCGCCAGATTCTCTCGAACAAACACTTCTACCTAGTCCAGCTCGGCTGGCGATAGTCTTCTTAAGGGCTCGGTTCTTAGTAGCGTAGCTCCTTCTTTCAATTAGATCTTATTGTCGTATTCCGGTCGATAGAGCGGCAGGAGGTTAGAGTCGGCTTTTAAGAACACGTTAGTGTAACTATAAAGTTCTTTCAGTAACACCTCTAATAGGTCTACCTTATCCTCTGCCATTATCTTTTGGTAGTCCTTAATGTCTTTTATCGAGATAGCGTAGATCTTACTGTCTGGCGACCTTGCGAGTGTCGTTAAAGCTTCCGAGCTTAGCATTCCTATCGTGTCCGGAAGGGCGGGCCGATCGATCGGAGTCGCTCCGATAGTCGTAATGTTCGGTTTCGCGGCGACGAGGGTAACCGATTTGGCAGTGACGCCGCTCCGCTAGTTCTTGAACCCTAGCGTACCTTTACCTATATCAATAACGGCTTTCTAGTTCTTTATCCATTTCTGCCCTATAATAATGTCGAACTGTCCGATGTCCATAATTCGGAACGTAGCCTCCGTAGTCCGACCTGCTAGTGTGGTCCTTAATAGCATATAGTGCGTAACACTTTCTGTGTCCTGTCCGTTGTACGCCGAAATTTGCCTCGGCGATGCTAATTCTACTAGGTAACTATATCCGTTTATTAGCTTCTGAACCAATCGATAGTGGATCGCGGCGCCGATAAGAGCTCCTGTGTCGATAAGGGCCTTTAATTGGAGTGGTCGGTGCGAGCCTTTAAGGGGGTGGACCGTAATCGGAAGGATAATAGCGGTTTGCGTATTTACTTCTACAGCCGCCGAGAGCGGATCGCTACAACTGTTAATGCTTCCTTCCTTCTTCCGGTAGCGCGGATCGCGCTGGTGCCCTATTGTCTATGCTGGATAGGGGGCCTATCCGTCCAGCTGGTCTTTTCCTAAGATCCTTAGTAGCACTCTACTGTCTACACTGTCGGTGTCGTTCGGAGCCGGCTCGATAGCTTGGACAGTCTTTCTTAGCGGCTGCGGCTTGGCGGCACGATACTTCTGCTTCTGCTGATCCGTCGCTAGACATCTAGTAGCGATATAGCTAGGCTTTCCGCTTGCGTAGCAGTAGTAGAGACGAACGACGAACGACAAACGCGGCGAATAAGATAGCTGCTAGGCGGGGCCTCGTCGGAAAGGTGCAGGGGATCGCGTTGTTGGCGCTGTCGATAGTCTCTGGTGGGATTCGCGCGACACTGATTTCGCGTAAGCGCTTAGATTTCTGGCTGTTACTCTCGCTTAGTGCACGAAGCTTTTAAGGTCTTCGTCTTCTACCAAAGCTATAGCTGCAGCTAGCTCCGGGTTCAACTTCTGTCTTAGCAAGTGCAGCTGCTTATCTGCCGATACTCTGGCTCTAATAGCATATTTTTCTAAACAGTCTGTAGAACTCCTTAAACGTCTGCCGGTTCTAGTTAATCCTATCTAGTTGCTTACAGGCTGTCTTCTTTCGGAATAGATCTCCGAAGCGTTGATCTAGCACTTTGATTGCTTCTTCGGCGGTTACCTCTTCTAGGTCCGCTACTAACGAAAATGCTTTACCTTCTAGCCGCGATTCCAGGTAGGCCAATCTATCTCCTACACTGCTCCTGGCATAATCGCGGTCTATCTTATTCTTTATTTTCTTTTTAAATACTTCCCAATCTTTAGGGTCTCTGCCCTTAAACGCTAGTAGGTCTGGTAGTAACGTTATTAAGGTGCCACTTTAACTGTAGGCCGCTAGTGAGGCGGTCTCTGCTTGTTCTTCTTAATGTAGTGGCGCCGACGACATCGCTGCTTCTATCTTAGCTAACTAAGTCTTTATCGCCTTTAGTTGTGCTATTCGATTCGCCGCTTGGTTTTCTAGCACGTCGATAATAGTTTCTGCCGAATCCTTCTCGGCTATTACCGCTTCTATTTTATCTCTTAGTCGCCTGTTCTCTTCTATATTCCTGTAAAACTTTCTTTTCGACGAAGGTAATAATGTTAAATATCTTCTCGGCTCTATTTTCTGCTAGATACTCTTCTATTTTATCCGGCTTGCGTACGTACAGTTCGGCATAGCTCTCTATGCCCTTCTTCGCTTTATCTATCTCTTCTTCTGTAAGGCCCTTAGTGGCTATTCTATCGTCGAGGATGCTAGTACGCCTATCCCTCGGTCTGTTAGTCTTTCTCTTTCTACTGCGGCCTGTAACGCCGCCCTCTACTGTTAAGAAGCTCTCTATAGCTTTCTTACGGTGCTAGTGTTTGATTTGGTGTGTGTAGTGCGCGTGCGTTATTCGGGTGTCCGGATAATTCAACGGTCCCTTTCGCGCAGCGCAGAGTTGGTATAGTGAGTAAGTTCGAGATATAATAATCCGGGCACGCAGATACAATTCAATACGGCCTTTTTGATAACTATATCTCGAACTAAGGAGGAAAAGGAATCTATGTAGTGGTGGGTAAGGGCTTTAGGAGTGGTTTGCCAAGGCCTGGTTCGGTCCGGAAGGGCCGAGCCGAAATTCCGAGGGTCTACCCTATTACTTAGTCCCACCCCTTTCTGCCGCTGCAACAGCCCTAAGCTGTCGGAGCTCTTGTTCCTATCGGGAAATCGTCCAGGCCTAGTAGTCTATATAGTCTTCGAGCTGGGTCTTGCGTGCTAGCAGCTCCTCGTACATGCGGTGCATCTGATCCTGTATAGTCGTAGGTTCTATAGGGATGTCGCTGTCTATCTTCGTTGTATTACTGCAGTTACCGACAGTAAGATCAGTTCCTAATATAAGGGTTTAGTAATCTTAGTTTAGAAACTTAAGGCTAGGTATCTATATAAAGGAACTAATAGGCAGTTCCTTCGTCGTCTGCTGCTGTACAATTTGTACCTACAAAGCTAAGCTAGCAATTTCCCTCTATATAGAGGTATAGGGATTTCGCTCTATACAGAGAGTTAGGAGTTTCCCTCTATACGGGAATGCAGAGTTTTCCCTATATGCAGAGGGGCGGCTATTTTCCTCTATACAGGGCTGTAGGATTCTCCCTCTGTACAGGAGTAGGGTTATATTAGTAACTCTGTACAGAGGGTAGGGTCGTGCTGGCGCCGCTAAGTCGCAATCCTTAGGACGACGGCCAGTTCAGGTACAGGGCCTGGCAGGCAGGGCGGCGTCCCCTAACAATATAGAAAACTGGGTAGATCCCTAGGGGAGTGTTAAGTCGTACAGCGCATGTCCCTACTGGCCGGATTACTGTAAACTTCCGGTTCTTCCAGTCTAGTTTCTTGCTTAGCCGGTCTGTACAGATATTGCGCTAGTTTAACTATACCTTATTACCTGCCTTATACTTTGGGACCGCCTGCCGTCCCTTGTTGGCCTGTTCTTCTGCGTTCTGTTAGGCTATAGCAAGACTCGCTTTCGCCTATTAGTAGGCGTTCGTAATCGTCCGTACGATAGCTTCCCCCTGTTAGATTAGGCAGTGTACAGGGCGCGAGGTAGCACTGCTTAGGGTCGGCAGGAGCAGGGAGTAGTCGTATCTGTAGGTTACAAAGAAGGGGGACAGACCTGTAGCATCCGCTATACAGCTGTTAATAGCTAGCTCCGCTATAGGGAGGAGGCGGTTCTTATTAGTCTAGTTATAGTAAGCTTCTAGGGCTGCGTAAAGTGCTCGAGGTTCTTATAGTCTGTTAGGGCGAGGAATTTGGGGACTAAGCGGGGTTCGCTGTCCTACGCCTTGCAGCACTGTACGACTGCTAGCAATTCCTTATCGTAGATAGGGTAGTTGCATTTAGCTAGGGAATTCTTCTTAGAGAAGTACGCGTATAGGTGTAGGAGGCCGTCCGGGCCTACCTGCGACAAGATACCTCCTATACAGTATCCTAAGGAGTCGGTTTCCAATATTGTCGTGCGTTCCGGATCAAAGGCGGCAAGCGTTAGTCCTGTAATAAAGAGCTCCTTTAGCTTGTTAAAGCTTCTATTGTATTCGCCTGTCTACTTAAACTGCTTGTCCTTATATGTTAGCTTAACTAGGGCGGACTATCTCTAAGTAGTTCTGTATAAACTAGCAGTAGAAGTTGGCAAACCTAAGGAATTTTCGTACGTCCTTAAAACTCGTAGGGGACTTCTATTACTTAATAGTATTAATCTTCTTCCTGTCTATGCTAATGCCCTTCCCTGCCTTAATAATAAATCCTAGGTATTTCGTACGCTGTATACCAAATTCGCATTTGTTGATATCGAGGTACAATCTAGCCTGTTGCAGACGGTCTAGCACTTTCTTAATATCCTGTACGTAGTCCTCGCAGGTGCTGTCTATAAGTACTAGGGTGTTGTCGAGGTATACGGAGTAGATGTCGTCTAGGAGTCCCTATAGGGACCTCTTAATGTACCTCTAGAAGGTCGCAGGCGCGTTCGCAAGGCTAAAGGAGGAACAAGCTACTCGAAAAGGCCGTAACTCGTACAGAAGGCAGTTATCTACTTACATCCTTCCTTGATCCTTATCTTGTAGAAGGCCGAATGACGTTGAGCTTAGTAAACTACTTCGCTTTGCTAATCCGTCTAAGGATCTCCTTAATAAGGGGCAGGGGGTACTGGTCCTTCCTATTTACTGCATTGATGCCTCTATAGTCTATGCAGAAACGCAAGCCGGCTAAGCCTTCCTTATAGACAAACAGTACTAGGGCTCTAGCTAAGGACGTACTTGCGCAGATAAAATCTTTGGCAAGTAGGTCGTCTAGTGTCTTGCGTAGTACTAGGAGTTCTCTAGAGGACATGCTATACAGTAGGCTATACGGTACTTCGGGCAGGCTTCCGTCTAAGCAGGGCTCGAGCTTAATCTTGTAGTCGATTCCTTCTCCCTAGAGTAGGGGTAGTTTTGATACCAATTTGGGCTCGAAGAGGTCGAGGTATTCCGCGTATTCTAATAGGAGCTTCGTATAGGGGTCCGTAACTTCCTTAGGTGTTAGGGCCTTCTCAACGTCTGTAGTTACGGCGTCAACCTTAGCGTTTAAGCCGGCCTTGCCCTCGGCGTTAGCGTTAACCTTAGCGTTGGCATTGCTGCCTAGTAGAACTCGCCCTTAGTCTCGGAGTCTCTACTTCGTAGCTGCCAGGTACAGGCGTCCTCGTCTGACGTCGAGCTTGCCCTGCTAGCGTTCTATCTATAGTTTCTCTAATATTAGGTCGTACCCTAACTTGTCTTGTACGACGTAGAGGTAGGAGTCCTGCTTATAGTGTCCTTGCAGCTCGATCGTTACCTTTACTATATAGGTAATGTCCAGTCCTCGTCCGGTAATGCCTAGCATACATACAGGTACAGTAGGGGTAGTCTCGATTCGGTGTTTCTGTACAAAGCTTTCGCTAATAACTCCGCACACTAAACATCCTATATTAATTAGAGTTCGTATAGGGGCGGTACTATTTAGCGTAGGTCGTACGATAAACAGCGTAGTCGTTATATAGGTACTCTTAAAAGATAGCTAAGTAGTGCTTTAATTTGACAATCTATCTCGTATATGCCTCTAGTCGAGCCTTCGCTTAGAGGCTACTCTTTTCCTGACTCGTCGTTATCCGAGGGGAACTCCTAGGTCTTAGATTAGGCAGCTGCAGTCGCTACCCTCGCAGTGGCAGGCCGTCCTCTAGGTATCTCTGCTAGCAGAAGCCTGCAGTTCCGTACAGTGTGCCCTGTCTGGCTAAACTAGGAGCAGCTCCCTTCTGCCCTTCTTTTGTTAAGGGTAGCTGCATCTACCTACTGTACCCCCTTGGCGTTAGTCCTTAGTTGTACGGCAGCGGCTGCCGCTACTCTCGTCGTCGTTAGCTCCTAGTCTATCGCGTCCTGCTGCCGGTAGATAGGTTGGCGTAGTTCGTAGGCGCAGCTTATCCGTCTAAGCCTGCACTATTAGTCGTCGATTATCCTAAGGAGATTACAGAATGCCTTATACGAGGCTGGCCGTATAACACCTACTAGGCCCGTTATAATCTCCTTAGAGAGGCCGACCTCTAAGATAGTAACCTTTACCCTTTCCTCCTAGAGGAGGCCTCCTACTTTAGCTAGGGTTTGGTCGTATTCTGTAAGGAACTCTTGTACAGACTTGCGTCCTTGCTTTATAGTATTAAGGCGTATAAGAGCTCGGCTCTCGCGGTCTAGGTCCTTGTAGCTCCTGTTAAGAGCTGCCTAGAGGATCGTTATAGTTGCCTCTGCCAGACTGGCAATAGCAGTTTCGTAGTACGGCAGAATTCGTACTGCCGCCTTGCCCTTTAGTCTCCTAAAGAGTTATTCTACCTTGTCTAGCTCGGACGGGTATACTGCTAAGTCGACTAGAAGCTTAGAGCGTATCTAGGCAGCCTAGGAGGGGTACTCGGCCAGGGTTTTACTATCGTAGGTTGTAACGTTGGGAAGCTTGCTCTTTTGGGCTGTAGTGTCGGCCGTCGTCGTCGTAGGAGTCGGATCGCAATCGGACGCCCTAAGCTGTTAGAGCTCTTTTGTCTGTTGGGAAATCGTCAAGGCCTAGTAGCCTAATTGTTGTTCGAGCTGGTTCGTGCGAGCTATTAGCTCCTTATATATAGGTTGCATCTAATCCCGTATAGCTGTAGTATCTATAGGGGTAGCGTTGTCTATCTTCGTCGTATTACTGCAGTTACTAACAGTAAGATTAGTTCCTAATGTTGGGGGTTTAAGAATCTTAGTTTAGAAACTTAAAGCCGGGTATTTATATAAAGAAACTAATAGGCAGTTCCTTCAGCGTCTGCAGCTGCACAATTTGTACCTATAAGGCTAAGCCAGCAATTTCCCTCTGTACAGGGGTACAGAGTTTTCCTTCTATATAGAGGGGCAGGAATTTCCCTCTGTATAGGGGTGCAGGATTTGCCCTCCGTACAAGGTTGTAGGATTTTCCCTCTGTACGGAGTGCAGGGTCGTGCTAGCGCCGCTAAGTCGCAATCCTAAGGGCGACGGCCTGTTCAGGTCTGGGACCTGGCAGGGCAGCGTCCTGTAACAGCTAACTACCCCGTATTACTACCCCTCGCTCTATAGGCTTACGACCTTGTAAGCTGCGCTTACTTACAGGCTACGTACGCTATCGCACAGCCCCCCTATACAGCGTATGCAATCAAACCCCCCTAGCAGGTCTGTATACAGCTAGCTGGACCTTTACCGGGTCTGCCTTATTCTGTACAGAGTAGTAGACAAACGGACATACATTAACGCTGCTTCAACTCTTCTGTTAAAAGATGCGCCCTCTAGAAATTAAACCCGGGCCTTTTATCGTATACTTTTAGCAGTTACTTCTGATTTAAGTAATGTAACATAGTACACTTAAGCCAAAAGGGACTAATTAAGTAACTCAGAAGTAACTTGATCAATATATACTAGATATATAAACCTTAGGCAAGGCTTAGTAATAACCCGGGCCAACTACCCTGTATTATCTTCTATCTTAAAAACATTATCCTTTTTCTCGTTTGCTTTCTTCTTACTGCTACGTCGTTGTCCAGCTAATGTTCCGTAAAGCCGAATAGCTTAGCTGAACGTTGTCGGCCACAGCCGCTACTAGGGGACGCCGTCCTGCCAGGTCCTGGACCTAAGCCGGCTGTTGCCCTAAGGAGTGCGACTTAGCAGCGCTAGCATAACTCGGCCCGGCCGAGTCGGCGCCCCTTTCCCCCTACACCCCTATACAGAGGGAAATTTCTGCACCTCTATATAGAGGGGGGGATTCCTGCACCCCTGTACAGAAGAAGATTGCTGGCTTGCTTCGTAGGTGATCCGGGCACGCAGATATGATTCAATACGGCCTTTTTGATGACTATATCTCGAACTGAGGAGGGAAAGGAATCTATGTGGTGGTGGTGGTGGGCTTCCGTAGTGGTGGTGGTGCCAAGGCCCGGCTCGGTCCGTTCCGGAACCTAAATCCCGGAAGGGGCCGAGCCGAAATCCAGGGTCCACCCCATCAATCTGTCCCACCTCTTTCCACCGCCGCAACAGTAGGTACAAATTGTACAGTAGCAGACGACAAAGGAACTGCCTATTAGTTCCTTTATATAAATACCTAGCTTTAAGTTTCTAAACTAAGATTTTGAAACCCCTAACATTAGGAACTAATCTTACTGTTAGTAACTGCAGTAATACGACGAAGATAGACAACGCTACCCCTATAGATACTATAGACATATAGGACCAGATACGGTATATGTATAAGGAGCTAATAGCTCGTACGAACTAGCTCAAACAACAATTAGGCTATTAGGCCTTAACGATTTCCCAACAGGAACAAGAGCTCTGACAGCTTAGGGCGTCCGATCACAATCCGACCCCTACGACGACGACACCGTTTATCGTACGACCTACGCTAAACGGGACTGCTACTGTACGAACCCTAATTAATACAGGATGTTTAGTGTACAGAGTTATGTAAGGGCTTAAGAATCTTGGTTTAGAAACTTAAGGTTAGGTATCTATATAAAGGAACTAATAGGCAGTTCCTTCGTCGTCTGCTACTGTACAATTTGTACCTACGAAGCCAAGCCAGCAATTTCCCTCTGTGCAGGGGTGCAAGGTTTACACTCCGTACAGAGGATCGGGAGTTTCCCTCTATACAGTAGTGCAGAGTTTTCCCTCCGTTTAGAGAGGCAGCAACTCCCCTCTGTATAGGGCTATAGGATTCTTCCTCTATATAGGAGTAGGGTCGTGTCGGTAACTCTGTACAGAGGGTAGGGTCGTGCTGGCGCCGCTAAGTCGCAGTCCTTAGGGCGACGGCTGGCTTAGGTCCAGGACCTGGGCTGGGCGGCGTCCCCTAACAAGTTATTAGCAAAAGCTTTATATAGAAACACTACATCGAGACTACTCCCACTGTACCTGTATACATGTTAGGCATTACCAGACGAGGACTAGACATTACCTATATAGTGAAAGTGACAATCGAGCTGCAAGGACACTGCAAGCAAGACTCTTACCTCTCTGTCTTACGAGACAAGTTATAGTATAACCTAATATTAGGGAAACTATAGATAGAGCGTTAGCAGGGCAAACTCGACGTCGGACGAGGACGTCTGTACCTAGCAGCTACGAAACAGAGGGTCCGAGACTAAGGGCGTGTTCCACTAGACAGCAGTGCCAATGTTAAGGTTAACGCTAATGCCGAGGTCAATGCTGCAACTGTTGCAGCGGCAGAAAGGGGTGGGACTAAGTAATAGGGTAGACCCTTGGAATTTCGGCTCGGCCCTTCCGGACCGAGCCGGGCCTTGGCATACCACCCCTTAAGCTCTTACTTACCACTATATAGATTTCTTTCCCTTTTTAGTTCGAGATAGAGTTATTAAAAAGGCTGTATTAAAGTATATCTGCGTGCCCGGATTATTATATCTCAAACTCACTTACTACACTTACTCCGCGCTGCGCGAAAGGGACTGTTGAACTATCCGGACACCTAAATAACGCACGCGCACTATACACACCAAACCAACAACCCCCAGCACTGTAAGACAGCTATAGAGAGCTTCTTAACAGTAGAGAGCGGCGTTACTGGCCGCAGCGGAAAGAGAAAGACTAACAGACTAAGGGATAGGCGTACCAGCATCCTCGACGATAGAATAGCTACTAAGGGCCTTACAGAAGAAGAGACAGATAAAGCGAAGAGGGGCATAGAGAGCTATACCGAACTGTACGTACGCAAGCCGGAGTAAATAGAAGAGTATCTAGCAGAAAATGGAGCTAAGAAGGTATTCGACATTATTACCTTCGTCGAGAAGAAGTTTTATAGGAACACGGAAGAAAACAGGAGACTAAGAGAAGAAATAGAAACGGTAATAGCCGAGAAGGAATCGGCAGAAACCATTATTAATGTACTAGAAAACTGAGCGGCAAACCGACTAGCACAACTAAAGGCGATAAATACTTAGTTAGCTAAGATAGAAGCAGCGATATCGTTAGCGCTGCTACTACATCGAGAATAACAAGCAGAGACTGCCTTACCAGCGGCCTATAGTTAAGGTAGAGCACTGATAACGTCACTACCCGATCTACTAGCGTTTAGGGGAGGGGACCCTAAAGACTAGAAAGCGTTTAAGAAAAAGATAAAGAACAAGATAGATTGCGATTACGCCGGAAACAGTGCCGGAGATAGATTAGCCTACCTGGAATCGCGATTAGAAGGTAAAGCTTTTTCGTTAGTGGCGGACCTAGAAGAGGTAACCGCCAAAGAAGCGATTAAGGTGCTGGATCAACGCTTCGGAGACCCCTTCTAAAAGAAGACGGCCTGTAAACAGCTAGACAAGATCAACCAGAACTAGCAGACGTTCGAGGAATTTTACAGACTGTTCCGAAAATATGCTATTAGAGCTAGAGTGTCGGAAGATAAGCAGCTCTACCTACTAAGGCAGAAGCTGAACCCTGAACTAGCTGCAGCTATAGCTTCTATAGAAGACGAAGGCCTTAAGAGGTTCGTACACTAAGCGAGAGTTACTGCCAAAAACCTAAGCGCTTACGCGAAGTCGCGCGAATCGAACCAGAAGCTGTCGATAATGCAGAGAACGAGACTCCCTGCACCTTTTCGAAGAGCGCCTTAGCAGCTATCGTATTCGCCGCGTTCGTCGTTCGTCCCTACCTGCTACGTGTGTAGAAAGCCTGGCTACATCGCTACGAGATGCTAAGCATCGGATAAGCAGAAGCAGGAGTATCGTATTACGAAGCAGCCGCAGCCGCAGCCGCCGAGAAAGACTATACAAGCTATCAAGCCGGCTCCGAACGACACCAACAGTGTAGACGGTAGAGTGCTACTAAGAATCCTAGGAAAAGACCAGCTGGACGGATAGGCCCCCTATCCAGCAAGGACAATAGGGCACCGAGACGAACAACGTCGCTAGAAGAAGGAAGTATTAACAGCTGCAGCAATCCGCTCTTAGCGGCAGTGGAAGTAAACACGGAAACAGCTATTATCCTTCTAATTATTGTCCACCCCCTCGATAGCTTAAGCAGACCACTCTAGCTAAGAGCTTTTATTAACACAGGAGCCCTTAGCGGAGCCGCGATCCACTATCGACTGGTTTAGAAACTGATAAAAGGATACGGTTATCCGGTTAAGCTAGCGTCGCCGACAAGAATTTCGGCATACAACAGACAAGACACTGAGAGTGTTACGCATTATGTGCCATTAAAGACTACCCTAGCTGGTCGCACTACAGAAGCGACGTTCCGAATTTTAGATATCGGAAGGTTTAACATTATTATAGGACAGAAATAGATAAAGAACCAGAAAGCCGTCGTCGACATAGGCGAAGGCACGCTAGGGTTCAAAGACCAGCAGAGTGGAGTCGCCGCTGTATCGGCTACTGTCGTCGCCGCGGAACCGAACGTTACGACTACCAAACTGGTTCTAAGGGACCGGTCCGACCCTCTAAATGTTGCAGCGGTGGAAAGAGGTAGGACAGATTGATGGGGTGGACCCTGGATTTCGGCTCGGCCCGTCCGGGCCGAGCCGGGCCTTGGCACCACCACCATCAAAGCCCACTACCACCACTACATAGATTCCTTTCCCTCCTCAGTTCGAGATATAGTCATCAACAAGGCCGTATTGAATCATATCTGCGTGCCCGGATCACTAAACACGATCGGGATAATAAGCTCGGAGGCTTTAATAACCCTCGCGAGGTCACCGGACAATAGGATTTACGCTATCTCGATAAAAGACATTGAAGACTACTAGAAGATAATAGCAGAAGAAGAAGTAGATCTACTAGAGGTGTTGCTAAAGGAACTCTACAGCTACACTAACGTGTTCTTAAAGGCTGACTCCAATCTCCTACCGCTCTACCGACCGGAATATAACAACAAGATCTAGTTAAAAGAAGGAGCCGCGTTGCCGAGAACCGAGCCCCTAAGACGATTGTCGCTGGCTGAGCTAGACTAGGTAGAAGTGTTTGTTCGAGAGAATCTAGCGAAGAAGTTTATTACGCCGAGCTTAGCCGAGTATACGTCGCCGATTCTTTTCGTACAGAAACCTGGAGGTAGCCTCTAACTGTACGTAGATTACAGAGGTCTTAATAAGGTTACTAAGAGAGACGTGTACCCGCTGCCTCTAATCGATAAGACTATACAGAGGGTAGCGAAGGCTAAGTAGTTTAGCAAGTTGGATATTCGCTAAGCTTTCTATCGACTAAGAAACGAAGAAGGACAAACTGAAGATCTTACGACATTCGCTACGCGTATAGGCAATTTCAAGTAGTTGGTAATGCCTTTCGGACTTACTAACGCGCCGGCAGTGTAGCAACGCTTTATAAACTACACCTTTATAGACATGCTAGAACGGTTCGTGTCTATCTACTTAGACGACATCCTTATTTACACTAAAGGAACGAGAGAGCAACATACGGACTATATTAAGAAAGTGTTAACTAGGCTCCGCGAGTTTGGCTTAAACGCAGACACGAAGAAGAGCGAGTTCTACCGGACTAAAGTTAAATATCTCGGTCTTATCGTTAGAAGAGAAGGAATTCGGATAGACCTATCGAAAGTCGCCGCTATCGCAGAATGGAAGCAGCCGAGATCTGGAAACACTATGCAAACCAGAGCGTTTCTTGCATTCTGTAGCTACTATCGACAGTTTACTAAGGACTTTAGCAAGATAGCGAGACCCCTGAACAAAGCGCTAAAGAAAGAGGCCGCTAGCCTATAGAATAAGAGGTGTACAGAAGCCTTTAACCGGCTAAAGGAGGCAGTAGCCTTAGCGCCAGTACTGGCACACTTCCGACTGGAAAAGACGATCTACGTAGAAACGGACGCTTCCGACACAGTAAAAGCAGGGGTCCTTTCTTAATACGCTAACGACGACGAGACCCTCTATCCGGTAGCTTTCTTTAGCAAGTCTATAAACAATGCTAAGCAGAACTACGCTATTTATAATAAAGAACTATTGGCTATTATTTAGGCTTTCGAGGAGTGGAAGCCGGAGCTTATAGCAGGAAGAAGTACAGTCCAGGTCCTTACGGACCACCAGTCGCTTACCTACTTTATAAAGACGCAGAAGCTGTTACATCGCCAGGCTCGGTAGGCTGCCTACTTATCCGGATTCGATTTTAAGATTACCTATCGACCCGGAGCTTAAAATAGAAAGGCCGACGCGTTAACGAGAAGAGAAGGAAAGACCAGCCGCGCAAAAGAAGATCCGAACGTGTTCCAGAAGGTGTTAACCGAACGGATAGTAAACGCCGAGGTGTTAAGAGAGGCAGGGATCAGCGCGATAGAACTACTAACCGAAGAAGAGACGCTCTACGAGAGAGTGGAACGGCTTAATTAGCAGCAGAAGCTCGGCAAAACCGGCTTAGGGAAGTTAATTTGTTCTAGAAGAACTAATTACAGAGGTTATCCAGCTGGTTTATAGCTCTAAAGACGTCGGCTACGTAGGCTCGAAAAAGACAATAGAAGCCGTAAGGACGACCTACTAGTTTCCGCGAATTTTCGAGCGGATCTACCCGGTTTATCGCTAACTGTTACGTGTGCCGAGCTGCGAAGCTACGTTACGGCCTTCCGGCTGGTCTGCTAAAGCCACTTCCGATTCCTAAGAAACTGTAGCAGCATATTACGATAGATTTTGTAATCGGCCTGCCGGATTCCGATAGATATAATGCCACACTTTAACGTAGTAGATTGACTAAGCAAGGAGCGCCACTTCATTTCCTACAGAGCTAAGGATAAAGGAACTACTGCAGAGCAAACAGCGAGAATGCTAATACAGCACGTATAGAAGCACTACGGCCTGCCGGACACTATCACTACGGATAGGGGTCCTCAATTTACCGCTAATATATGGAAAGCCATCAACCGAGCTCTCGGAATTCGTAGAAAACTTAGCACGCCCGCTTACCCCCAAACCAACAGTTAGTCTAAAGTAGCTAACCGAGAGATAGAAAAATATCTACGAATCTTCTGCAGCTATTATCAAGCAGAGTGGGTTAAGGTGTTGCCGATAGCCGAATTCTGCGCCAATTTAGCACGATTAGAAGCTACCTTACTGGCGCCGTTCGAGGTAACGTATAGTTATCTTCTGAGAATAAGCTTCTAACTACCGAACGAAACCCAGCTCTTCGGACTTCTATACCCTTCCTCTTATTAAAAGACTCTTAGACGGATTAGCAAGGAAAGTAGTTTACTAAGCTTAACGTAGTCTTAGCTTTTCTACAAGATATAGATTAAGGAAGGCTATAAATAGATAACCGCCTTCTGTACAAGATATAGTCTTTAAGTAGCTTGTTACCCCTTTTAGCCTTGCTAACGTACTAGCAACATTCTAAGGTATATTAACAAGTCCTTATAAGGGTTACTAGACGACATCTGCTCGGCATACCTCGACGACCAAACTAGTTTTTACAGACGGCATCTATGAGATTATGTACAGGACGTTAAGAAGGTGCTGGACCCGACTACAGAAGGCTGGCTTGTACCTCGACATTAACAAATGTAAATTTGGTGGTCTAGTGTACGAAATACCTAGGTTTATTATCGAGGCAGGGAAAGGCATTAGTATAGATAGAAAAGAGAATTAATGCTATTAAAGCAATAGAAGCCGCCTACGAACGTTGAGGGTATACGGGAATTTCTTAGGTTTGCTAACTTCTACTGCTAGTTTTATACAGAACTACTTAGAGATCGTACGCCTCCTAGTCGAGCTAATACACAAGGACAAGCAGTTCAAATAGACGGACGAATGCAATAGGAGCTTTAACAAGCTAAAGGAGCTCTTTACTACAGGACCAACGCTTGCCGCCTTTGACCTAGAGCGTACGACGATACTGGAAACCGACTCCTTAGGGTATTGCATTAGAGGTATCCTATTACAGGTAGGCTTAGACGGACTCCTGCACCTATACGCGTATTTCTCTAAGAAGAACTCCCTAGCTAAGTGCAACTACCCTATCTACGATAAGGAATTGCTGGCCGTCGTACAGTATTGCGAAGCATAGGATAGAGAACTCTGCTTAGTGCCCGAGTTCCTCGCCCTAACTAACTACAAGAATCTAGAGTACTTTACGCAGCCCCGGAAGCTGTCTAAGAGGCATATACGATAGGCAATGTACCTAAGCCGGTTTAATATAAGACTCTAGTATTGCAAGGGTAAAGATAATAGCAGGGCCGATACGTTATCCAGACGGGACTAGGACATACCAACGATGTACGAGGACGACCGGCTAAAGTTACGAACATTCCAGATGTTTAAGGAGGAGCCAGGCGAGGAGACTATCTGCCTAGTAGCGACGCACCTATAGGAACCCTAACTGTAAGTATAGGAAGAGGCAGTAGAAAAGGACGAGGTATACTAAAGGGCCTGTACAGCGATCTAAGGAGGACAGCGGAAGCTCCTAGCAGAGCTCTATCTTAATATGTCGGCAGCAGAGTGCTTAGTAGACAGGGAGAACAACCTAAAGTTCAGGAATCGGATTTAGGTCCTAGCAGATAAGAAGCTCTGTACGAGCTTAATACAACAGGCGTACGACTCTATAGCAACTAGGCACCTAGGGCGTAAGGAGACGTACAGCATTGTCGCTAGGGACTACTACTGGCCGGCGATAGCGAAGGACATCTGCAGGTTCGTACAGAACTGCGACGTATACAGACGGACGAAGCCCTAGCGAGAACTAAAGCATAGGCTGCTAAAACCCCTACCGGTCCTAGACCGGCCCTAGCAAGACCTAATAGTAGGCTTTATTACAGACCTCCCTAAGAGCGACGGACGGCAGAACATTATAGTAGTTACAGACAAGTTAACGAAGGGGGTAATACTAGAGGGAATAAACTCTTTTACAGCTAAGGACACTGCCTAGGCATTTATACGGACGACGTTTAGCAAGTACGGTTTCCCTTAGTCGATTGTGTCGGACCGGGGTATATACAGTTTACGAGCTAGCTCTAGGCAAGGGTCTGCTAGTTACTAAAGGTAGAACGTCGCCTATTAACCGCATAGCACCTACAGACAGACAGGGCGACGGAGAGGGTCAATTCGACGTTAGAAGCGTACCTCTAAGCATACGTCGACTATAACTAGACGAACTAGAACCGACTTCTTCCTATAGCGGAGCTAGCTATTAACAGCTATACGGCTAATGCTATAGGATTGTCCCCCTTCTTTATAGCCTATAGATACGACTATTCCCCGCTCCTACCGACCCTAAGTAGCGACACCCTGCGCCCTGTACAATCCCTAATTTAGCAGGGAGAGGCTATCGTACAGACGATTACGAACGCCTATTAATAGGCGAAGGCGAGTTTAGCTATAGCTTAACAGAATGCGGAAGAGCAGGCCAACAAGGGACAGCAGGCTACACTAAGGTACGAGGTAGGAGATAAGGTCTAGCTAAACTAGCGAAACATCTGTATAGACTAGCTGAGCAAGAAGCTAGATTAGAAGAACAGGAAGTTTACAGTAGTCCGACCAGTAGGGACATACACTGTACGACTAAACACTCCCCTAGGGATTTATCTAGTCTTCTATATAGACCTCGTACGGCCAGCGAACACAGACCCGCTACTGCACTAAACGACAGACGACGCGTGCCTACTAGCGATTATAACCGAAGGCTAGGAAGAGTATAAGGTAGAAGGGATCCTTAAGAGCTAAAGGAAGCAGGGGAAGGTAGAGTACCTAGTAAACTAGAGAGGATAGGCAGAGCCTACGTAGGAACTGTACAAGGCCCTACAGGACACAACTGCGCTGGACAGGTAGGAGGAGAACCATTCTCCTGTCCAGCTACAGTAACACTACACTATATAGCAGGAAAGGGCACGATCTACCCTAAGGACAGGGTAGCCGCTAGCAACTTAGGTTGTTAAAGGATCGAGAATTACGACGTAGGACACTATAGAATCCTACTAACACGACATCGTACAACACTATATAGAAGAAGGGCTAGAGGAAGGGAACAGCCAGAAAATAGGAGGGACGGAAAGTAGAAGTAAGAGGGGTTAAGAGCGACACTGTCCAAAAACTTTTATATGCTACTTTAAGGTAGCCTACTAGCTACTACCTCTAAGACCTAGGGTAGCCAACTCTATACCTATAACCTTAATTACCTCCTAGACAGAAGGGGCCCTAGCACTAGGAAAAGTAGAAGGGTAGCTTAGCAACACCCTGCTACTAGTTAATGTAGCACCTAAGATGTCAGCTTAGACTATATAGGGGACAGAAACCTGTACAACTAGAAGCGAAGCTACGGGTCGAATTAAGCACTCTACCGCTAGAGGTAGAAATAGGAGGAGACCCTAGCCGGACGAGCAGAGGGGGAGCCAGCGACTATAAGGAAGCTACGATAAGCACGGCCGGACAGGGCGGGTAGCATAGTAGTAGTAACTAATAGTAGCTAATAGATAGTAGTTAGTAGTAGTAATAGTAGTAGTAGTAGGCGGCCAGGCGGACGGGTAGCAGGTAGAGAATAAAGAAGAAACAGAAGAAGAGAGAGGGAGAAAAGGGAAGGGGTTTATATACAGGGTAGTAGCTGCCTGCCTTATAGAGCGATAACAACTAGGGCAGCTACTAAAACTATATAAAGGAGGACAAACGAGGCAACTATAACCTAGGGCCTATACGAGCGACGGCCTACTAGACGTCCGGACGGAGGCAGGAACATCTACCTAGGAGTGAAACTCCGGACAACGACCAAGGGACAGTAATAGAGCCAAATAGCCCGGTAGCGCCGGACCGTACGGTTAGGACGTAGAGTGTATAGCTAGAGCCTAAGGGTAGGAGGAGAAGGAGCAGATAGGACTAAGCACCTCCTATACCTTTATAACTGCTTACAGGCCCCCTTAGCCTTAGCCTTAGCTTCGTTAAATTAGCAAACGGAACCGGCCAAGGTTAGGTAGAAGCGATCTAGCACTACCTGCCTTCCCTGCCTACAGACCTAGGAGGATAGGTCCAAGGTTAAACCGGCAGAGAGAGAGGTTAACAGTTAAGTAGCTAGGCGAGGACGGGAAAGTGCTACCTAGCAAAGGAACACCTAGAGCTAAGGGTGTTTAGTATGCTGCTGTACGAAAAGGGCACTACAAGAAAGGAGGGGGGGGGGGTATTGCTAGGGGGTGCTGCCCAGCCTAGGTCCTAGACCTAACCTAAGCCAGCTGTCGCCCTAAGGACTGCGACTTAGCAGTGCTAGCACGACCCTACCCTCTATACGGAATTACCGACAGGACCCTACTCCTGTATAGAGGGAGAACCCTATAGCCCTATACAGAGGGGAATTGCTGCCCCTCTAAACAGAGGGAAAACTCTGTACTACTATACAGAGGGAGAACTCCCAATCCTCTGTACAGAGTGTAAACCTTGTACCCCTGCATAGAGGGAAATTGCTAGCTTAGCTTCGTAGGTACAAATTGTACAGCAGCAGACGACGAAGGAACTGCCTATTAGTTCCTTTATATAGATACCCAGCCTTAAGTTTCTAAACCAAGATTCTTAAGCCCTTTACAAGACCCTAGCAGAGGCAGAAGGACTCTAATAGGAGGACAGGGTAAAAATTACTACCTTAGAGATAGGCCTCTCTAAGGAGATTATAACAGGACTAGTAGGCGTAATGCGACCAGCCTTATACGAGGTGTTCTGTAATCTCCTTAGGATAATCGACGACTAACAGCACAGGCTCGGACAGATAAGCTACACCTAAGAGATGCGACAACCTCTTTACTAGCAGCAGGACGCTATAGACTAGGAACTAACGACGACGACGAGAGTAGCGGCAGCCGTTGCTGTACAGCTAAGGGCCGGTACCAAAAGGGCGTAGTAGGTAGATACAGCTACCCTTAATAAGAGACAGGCAGAAGGGGCTGCTACCGGTATAGCCAGATAGGGCATACTGCACAGAATTGCGGGCTTCTAACTATAGAGAGACATAGGGCACGGCCGACTACTGCAAGGGTAGCAACTGCGGTACCCTAACATAAGACCTAAGAGTTCCCCTCGGACGATAACGAGTTTGGGAAAAGAGTAGCCTCTAAGCAAAGGCTTTGCTAGAGGCATGTACGAGATAGGTTGCCAAATCAAAGCACTACTTAGCTATCTTTTAAGAGCAATTATATAACGACTACGCTATTTATCGTACAACCTACACTAAACAGGACTGCTACTGCGCAGACGCTAATCGATATAGGGTGTTTAGTATAGAGAGTAATTAGCGAAGACTTCGTATAGAAACACTGTATTAAGACGACCCCTACTGTACCTGTATATATACTAGGCATTACTAGGCGAGGACCAGACATTACCTATATAGTAAAAGTAACGATAGAGCTGCAAGAACACTACGAGCAGGACTTATACCTCTACGTCGTATAGGATAAGTTAGGATATAACCTAATGTTAGGGAAGCTATAGATAGAGCGCTAGCAGGGCAAACTAGACGTCGGACGAGGACGCCTATACCTAGCAGCGACGAAGCAGAGGCTCCGGGACTAAGAGAGAGTTCTATAAGGCAGCAATGCCAAGGCCAAAACTAACGCTAACGCTAAGGTTAACACTGCGACTACGGACATTAAGAAGGCTTTAGCGCCTAAGAAAGCGACGGACTCCTATACGAAGCTCCTATCGGAATATGCAGAATACCTAGACCTCTTTAAGCTAAAATTGGCCTCGAAACTGCCCCTACACTAAGGAGAAGGAATTGACTACGACATCCAGCTAGAGCCCCGTCTAGATAGGGGCCTGTCCGAAGTACTGTACAGCCCGCTGTATAGCATGTCCTCTAGAGAACTCCTAGTACTACGTAAGACACTAGACGACCTATTTGCCAAAGGTTTTATTTGTATAAGTACATTATCGGCCGGAGCCCTAGTGCTGTTTGTATACAAGGAAGGCTCGGCTAGCTTGCGTTTCTATATAGACTATAGAGGCATTAACGCGATTACTAAGAAGGACCGGTACTCCCTGTCCCTAATTAAGGAGACCCTTAGATAGATTAGCAAGGCAAAGTAGTTTACTAAGCTCGACGTAGTTTCGGCCTTCTACAAGATATAGGTTAAGGAAGGCTGTAAATAGATAACCGCTTTCCGTACGAGATACGGACTCTTCGAATAGCTTGTTACTCCCTTTAGCCTTACGAACGCGCTAGCAACCTTCTAGAGGTACATTAACAGATCCCTATAAGGGCTACTAGACGACATCTGCTCTACGTACCTCGACGACATACTGGTATTTACGGACGGCACCTATACAGACTGATCCGGGCGCGCAGATAAGATTTAATACGGCCTTTTTAATAACTATATCTCGAACTGAGGAGGGAAAGGAATCTATATAGTGGTAGGCGAGAGCTTTGGGGGGGTGGTGTGCCAAGGCCCAGCTCGGTCCAGAAGGGCCGAGCCGAAATTCCAAGGGTCTACCCTATTACTTAGTCCCACCCCTTTCTGCCGCTGCAACACTATCCCCCTCCCTTATTAGCGGTCGCCCTCGACCGCTTACTTATCTGTTCCTCCCTTTGTTTTTTTTTTGTTTTTTTTAGATTTACATAGTTACTATCTAACGTCTTTACTTAGCGTCTATCTAATCCGTTCCATCTGATCGGAGCTATCTGATCGGAGCCAGCAGTTACTAGAGCTGCGGCGTAACCGGTCCGTACGCTGTCGCGTAGGTCTATATAGATCTATCTGCAGTTCCCTATCTTCTTCTTCTTCTTTCTCCACTAAGGCCTTTAGCGCTACTGCGAGACCGCTTTGTTGGCGGCTGCTTTGTTCTTTGTTACTATCCTTTCGGCCGAGCCGGCGGATAATAGTAACAGAGCGCAAAGACCGTTACCAAGCGTGCCGACGCAGTGGCGCCGTTCTCGGCCTTACTGCCTCTATCCGCCAGTCCTGGCCAGCGGTAGTAGTGGTAAGGCCCAAGACAACGGCCGGCGGACTCTACGATCGTCTCTATCGGCTTCCGCACTAATAGAGCGGACGTAGTCCTTTTCAACTGTCGAGCCACTTAGGCCTCGGCTTCTTCGGGTTTTAGACGTAAAATTCTCTTAGCACCTCCGCTGAATTCCGGAGGTTCTCGACCGGATACTATTTATAGTCTTCCAGCCATCCTTTCTATAAGATCCTCGCTTTAATAGATCCTCTTTGTTTTCTTATATTAATTACGTCTTCTACCTCCTACTCTTCTTTTTTACCGTTTATCTCGACTAACGGGGGTTCGGCGAACTCCTGTTCTAGAAGGCCGTCTTTAGGATCCAAGCTTAGCAGGTCCGAATAAAAGACATCGTGGATCCTAAACGATTTCGGCAGCTAGAGCCAGTAGGTCACCGGCGACCTCTTTTCTATTATCTTGAACGGACCTACGTAACAAGGGTTGAGCTTCGCGTTGCCTTTTAGCCTTAGGTTCCGCGTGTTAAGCTATACCTTTTGGCCTTCCTCGAATTCTATTAGTGACCTCTTTCTATTAGCTCGAGTTACTATCTTCTTCCAAGCTGATTCCATTGCTTCTTTCGCTATCTTAATTACTTCTTCTATCTGAGATCGGAGCGCTTCTGCCGCCGCTGCGGCGATTCTCTTTAACGAAGTGGTGGTAGAAGGTTCTAAAGAGCTAGGTTCGTTTGGTAGTTGAAAGCTGATCCTCGGAAGATAGCCGTAGGTTATCTCGAACAGCGCTAGTAAGGTGGCTTCTAATCGTGCGGAATTGGCGCAGAATTCGGCTATCGGCAACATCTTAACCTATTCTGCTTTATAATAGCTACAGAAGATTCTCAGATATTTCTCTATCTCTTAGTTAGCTACTTTAGACTAGCCGTCGGTCTAAGGGTAAGCGGCCGTGCTGAGCTTTCTACGAATTCCGAGGGCTTAGTTAATAGCTTTCCATACATCGGCAGTAAATTAAGGACCCCTATCTGTAGTAATAGTGTCCGGCAGCCCGTAGTGCTTCTATACGTGCTGGATTAACATTCTCGCCGTTTCTTCTACAGTAGTTCCTTTATCCTTAGCTTGGCAGGGGATGAAATAGCGTTCTTTGCTTAGTCGATCCACTACGTTAAGCGTGGCGTTATATCTATCGGAATCCGGCAGGCCGGTTACGAAGTCTATCGTAATGTGCTGCTATAGTTTCTTAGGGATCGGAAGTGGCTTTAGCAGGCCGGCCGGAAGGCCGTAACGTAGCTTCGCGGCTCTGCACACATAACAGTTAGTTATAAACTGGTGGATCCGCGCGAAGATTCGCGGGAACCAGTAGGTCGTCCTTATTGCTTCTATCGTTTTTTTCGATCCTGCGTAACCAATATCCGTAGAGCTATAGACTAGCTTAATAACCTCTGTAATTAGTTCTTCTAGAACGATTAGTTTCCCTAAGCGCGTTTTGCCGAGCTTCTGCTGCTAATTAAGCCGTTCCACTTTCTCGTGCAGCGTCTCTTCTTTAATCGGCGGCTCTACTGCACAGATCCCTACCTCTTTCAACACCTCGGCGTCTACTATTCGTTTAGTCAATACCTTCTAAAACATGTTCGGATCTTCTTTCGCGTAGCTGGTCTTTCCTTCTCTTCTCGTCAATGCGTCTGCCTTTCCATTTAAGCTCCTGGTCGATAGGTGATCTTAAAATCGAATCCGGATAGGTAGGCTGCCTACTGGGCTTGGCGCCGTAACAGCTTCTGCGTCTTTATAAAGTAGGTCAGCGACTAGTGGTCCGTAAGGACCTAGATCGTGCTCTGTCTAGCTATAAGCTCCGGTTTCCACTCTTCGAACGCCTGTATAATAGCTATTAGTTCTTTATCGTAGATCGCGTAGTTCCGCTTAGCATCGTTTATAGACTTGCTAAAGAAAGCCACCGGATAGAGAGTCTCGTCGTCGTTAGCGTATTAAGAAAGGACCCCTACTGTTACTGTATCGGAAGCGTCTGTCTCTACGTAGATTGTCTTTTCCGGTCGGAAGTACGCTAGCACTAGCGCTAAGGCCACTGCCTCCTCTAGTCGGTTAAAAGCTTCCGTACACTTCTTATTCTATAGGCTAGCGGCCTCCTTCTTCAACGCCTTATTTAGTAGTCTCGCTATCTTGCTAAAGTCCTTAATAAACTGTCGATAGTAGCTGCAGAATCCGAGAAACGCTCTGATTTGCGTAGTGTTTCCAGATGTCGGTTACTTCCATTCCGCGACGGCGGCTACTTTCGACGGATCTATCCGAATTCCTTCTCTTCTGACGATAAGACTAAGGTATTTGACTTCGGTCTGGTAGAACTCGCTCTTCTTCGTGTCTGCGTTCAATCCGACCTCGCAGAGTCTCTTTAACACCCTCTTAATGTAGTCCGTATGTTGCTCTCTCGTTCCCTTAGTGTAGATAAGAATGTCGTCTAAGTAGATAGATACGAACCGTTCCAGCATGTCTATAAAAGTGTGGTTTATAAAGCGTTGCTACACTGCCGGCGCGTTGGTAAGTCCGAAAGGCATTACCAGCTACTTAAAATTGCCTATACGTATAGCGAATGTCGTAAGGTCTTCTGTTTGTCCTTCTTCGTTTCTTAATCGATAGAAAGCTTAGCGATGTTGCGGTGGTAGAAAGAGGTGGGACAGATTGATAGGGTGGACCCTGGAATTTCGGCTCGGCCCGGACGGGCCGAGCCGGGCCTTGGCACCACCACCATCAAAGCCGACCACCACCACTACATAGATTCCTTTCCCTCCTCAGTTCGAGATATAGTTATCAAAACAGCCGTATTGAACCTTATCTGCGCGCTCGGATCATTATATCTCGAACTCACTCTCCACAACCCCGCGCTGCGCGAAAGGGCCCGTTGAACCATCCGGAAACCCGAATAACGCACGCGCACCCACCAACACACTAACAACAACCAACCCCAGGCACCGTAAGAAGATAGAAGACTTCTTAGCGGTAGAGAGCGGCGTTACAGGCTGCAGCAGAAGCAGAAAAGGAAAGACTAACAGAGCAAGCAGACGCTCCAGCGTAGTTGAAGATAAGGTCGTTATCAGAGGTTTTACGGCTAAAGAGACTGCAGAGATTAAGGAACGAATAAAGGAATACAAGAAGATCTACGACTGCACGATCGAGGAACTGGAAGACTACGTAAACGAGAACGGAATAGGGAAGGTCTACGACGGTATAGACCTTATTAAGACGCTGTTCTACAGGACACTGGAAGAAAACAGACAGCTAAGAGAGGAAGTAGAGACAGTAAGGGCCGAGAAGGAATCGGCAGAGACTATCGTCGAAGTGTTGGAACACTAAGCGGCGAATCGAATAGCGCAGCTGAAGGCGCTAAAGGATCAACTAGCTGATATAGAAGCAGCGAGATCGTCGCCGCCACCGCAGCGAGAAACCCAAGTGGAAACCACCTCGCCGGCGGCCTACAGTTAAGGTGGCACGTTGATAACGTTATTACCGGATCCACCGGTTTTCGGTAGCGGAGACTCCGAAGCGTAGGAGGCGTTTAAGAAGAAGATCAAGAATAAGATAAACCGCGATTACGCATTAAGCAGCGAAGAAGACAGATTGGCCTATTTAGAGGCGCGACTAGAAGGTGAAGCTTTTTCGTTAGTGGCGGACCTAGAAGAGGTAACCGCCGAAGAAGCGATCAAAGCGTTAGATCAACGCTTCGGAGACCTATTCCGAAAGAAGACAGCCTGTAAGCAGCTGGATAAGATCAACCAGAACCGGCAGACGTTTAAGGAATTCTACGGTTTGTTCAGAAAATATGCGATTAGGGCCCGAGTAGCGGAAGATAAGCAGCTCCACCTATTAAGGCAGAAGCTGAGTCCTGAGCTGGCCGCCGCTATAGCGTCTGTAGAAGACGAAGGCCTTAAGAGCTTCGTCCACCAAGCGAGAGTTACTGCAAGAAACTTGAGCGCTTACGCGAAATTACGCGAATCGAACTAGAAGCCGCTGATAACGCAGACCACACGACCCCCCGCGCCTTTCCGGAGAGCGCCACAGCAGCCACCTTATCAGTTACAGCGCTCGTCGTTCGTCCCCACCTGTTTCGCGTGTAGCAAGCCTAGCTACATCGCTACGAGATGCCAAGCATCGGACAAGCAGAAGCAGGACTATCGTGTTATAAGGCAGCCGCAGCCGCAGCAACTACCGAGGAAGACTATACAAGCTATAGAGCCAGCCCTGAACGACACCGACAGCGTAGACAGCGGCGTGCAGCTAAGAATTATAGGAAAAGACTAGCTAGACAGATAGGCCCCCTATCCAGCATTGACAATAGGGCACCGAATCGAAGCGAATCGCCACGAGAAGAAAGCATTAACAGCTGCAGCGATCCGCTCTCGGCGGCGGTGGAAGTGAACACGGAAACAGCCATTATCCTTCTAATTACTGTCTACCCCCTTGACGGATTAAGCAAACCGCTTTAGCTGAAAGCTTTTATCGACACCGGAGCTCTTATCGGCGCGGCGATCCACCACCGACTGGTCCGGAAGCTGACGAATGGATACGGTTATCCAGTGGAACTGGCATCGCCGACGCGGATTTCGGCGTACAATGGACAAGACACGGAAAGCGTTACGCACTACGTGCCGCTAAGGACCACACTAGCTGGTCGCACTACAGAGGCGACGTTCCGAATTATGGATATCGGAAGGTTTGACATTATTATAGGGCAGAAATAGATAAAGAACCACAAAGCCATCGTTGACGTAGATAAAGGAACTATCAGGTTCAAAACCCCGGGTAGCGGAGCAGGGACCATCGGAAAGGTCGCCACCGTCGTCGCCAAGCCAAAAGCTACGGAGTCTGCGAAAGAGGCTCCGTCCGATCGTTACGAACCCCCGGTTACCGTCGGAATAATGAGTTTAGAAGCCATAACGACCCTCGCGAAGTCGCCGGACAACGAGATTTACGCTATCTCGATAAAAGACATCGAAGACTACAGGAAGATAATGGCGGAAGAAGAAGTGGATCCGCTGGAGGTGCTACCGAAAGAACTCCATAGTTACGCTAACGTTTTCTCGAAGGCCGACTCCAACCTCCTGCCGCTCTATCGACCGGAATATAATAACAAGATCAGGTTGAAAGAAGGGGCCACATTGCTAAGAACCGAGCCCCTAAGACGACTGTCGCCGGCCGAATTGGACTAAGTAGAGGTGTTTGTTCGTGAAAACCTGGCGAAGAAGTTCATTACGCCGAGTTCTGCCAAATACGCGTTACCGATTCTTTTCGTAAGGAAACTAGGGGGTGGTCTGCGACTCTGCGTAGACTATCGAGGCCTTAATAAGGTCACCAAAAGAGACGTATATCCACTGCCGTTAATTAACGAAACTATCCAAAGAGTGGCAAAGGCTAAATGGTTCAGCAAGCTGGACATCCGCCAAGCGTTCTATCGATTAAGAAACGAAGAAGGGCAAACAGAAGACCTTACGACGTTCGCGACGCGTATAGGCAATTTTAAGTAGTTGGTGATGCCTTTCGGACTCACCAACGCGCCGGCGGTATAGCAACGCTTTATAAATCACACCTTTATAGATATGCTGGAACGGTTTGTGTCTATCTACCTGGACGACATCCTTATCTATACAGATAGAACGAGAGAGCAACACACAGACCACATTGAGAAAGTGTTGAAGAGGCTCCGCGAGGTGGGACTGAACGCAGACATAAAGAAGAGCGAGTTCTATCAAACTAAGGTCAAATATCTCGGCCTTATCGTCGGAAGGGATAGAATTCGGATGGACCCGTCGAAAGTCGCCGCCGTCGCCGAATAGAAGCAACCGAAGTCTGGAAACACTACGCAAATCAGAGCGTTTCTCGGCTTCTGCAGCTACTATCGACAGTTTATTAAGGACTTCAGCAAGATAGCGAGACCCCTGAACGAGGCGCTGAAGAAAGAGGCCGCCGGCCTATAGAATAAGAAGTGCACGGAAGCTTTCGTACGGCTGAAAGAGGCAGTAGCCTCGGCGCCGATTCTGGCGCACTTCCGACCGGAAAAGACGATCTACGTAGAAACGGACGCTTCCGACACAGTGACGGCAGGGGTCCTTTCTCAATACGCTAACGATGGCGAGACCCTTCACCTAGTGGCCTTCTTCAGCAAATCCATAACGGAAGCTAAACGGAACTACGCTATCTATAATAAGGAGCTGCTAGCGATCATTCAGGCTTTCGAGGAGTGGAAACCGGAGCTTATAGCTGGAAAGAGCACGGTCCAGGTCCTCACGGACTACCAGTCGCTGACCTACTTTATAAAGATGCAGAAGCTCTTACGACGTCAAGCACGGTGGGCCGCCTACCTATCAGGGTTCGATTTTAAGATCACCTATCGACCAGGGGCTCAAAACGGAAAGGCCGACGCGCTAACGAGAAGAGAGGGGAAGACCAGCCGAGCGAAAGAAGATCCGAATATGTTCCAGAAGGTGTTGACCGAGCGGATAGTAGACGCAGAGGTGTTGAAAGAGGTAGGGGTCTGCGCAGTGGAACCGGCCCCTAAGGAAGAAACTCTCTACGAAAAGGTGAAACAGCTTAATCAACAACAGAAGCTCGGCAAGACCGGCTTAGGGAAGATGATAGTTCCAGAAGAACTAATTACGGAGGTCATCCAGCTGGTCCATAGCTCCATAGACGTTGGCTACGCCGGCTTAAAGAAGACGATGGAAGCTATAAGGACGGTCTACTGGTTTCCACGGATCTACGAACGGATCCATCGATTTATTGCCAATTTCTACGTATGCAGAGCAGCGAAGCCACGTTACGGCCTTCCGGCAGGCTTACTAAAGCCGCTTCCGATCCCCGAGAAGCCGTGGCAGCACATTACGATGGATTTCGTAACCGGCCTGCCGGATTCCGATAGATATAACGCTACGCTAAACGTAGTGGACCGATTAAGCAAAGAACGCCACTTTATCCCCTGTCGAGCGAGAGACGAAGGAACCAATGCGGAAGAAACAGCGAGAATGCTGATTAAGCACGTATGGAAGCACTATAGGCTGCCGGACACTATCACTACGGATAGGGGTCCTCAATTCACTGCCGACGTATGGAAAGCTATCAACCAAGCTCTCGGAATTCGTGGAAAGCTCAGCACAGCCGCTCACCTGCAGACCGACGGTCAGTCTGAAGTCGCTAACCGTAAGATAGAACGATACCTACGAACCTTCTGCGGCCACCATTAAGAAAAATGGGCCGAGGTGTTGCCGATAGCTGAATTCTGCGCGAACTCGACACAGTCGGAAGCAACGTCGCTAGCGCCGTTCGAGATAACACACGGCTATCTTCCGAGAATGAGCTTTCAGCCGCCGAGCGACGCAGACTCGCAGGGGCTTTCCACCGCTACGTCGTCAAAGAGAGTCGCTGCTACAACGGCAGAAGCGCTACAATCTCAGATGGAAGAAGCGATCAAAGTGGCGAAAGAAGCGATAGAATCGGCTCAGAAGAAGATAGTGAATCGAGCTAATAGAAAGAGGTCACCGATGGAATTCGAGGAAGGCCAAAAGGTATGGCTCAATACGCGGAACCTGAGGCTAAAAGGGAACGCGAAGCTTAACCTACGCTACGTGGGTCCGTTCAAGATAATAGAAAAGAGGTCGCCGGTGACCTATCGACTCGAGCTGCCGAAGGCGTTCTGGATCTACGACGTTTTCCATTCAGATCTGCTAAGCCTGGACCCTAAGGACAGCCTTCCGGAGCAGGGCTTCGCCGAGCCCCTACCAGTCGAGATAGAAGGTAATAAGGAAGAGTAGGAGGTAGAAGACGTAATAGACATAAAGAAGATAAGGGGGTCCATTAAAGCGAGGATCTCGTAGAAGGGGTGGCCGGAAGACTATAAATAGTATCCGGTTGAAAACCTGCGGAATTCGGCGGAGCTGCTAAAAGAGTTCTACGCGCAGAACCCAGAAAAGCCGAAGCCATCGTGGCTCTGATGCCAGCAATGGAGACACGTCCGCTCCACCGGCGCGGAAGCCGATAAAAACGATCGTGCTGGAAGTGATTGCTTTAGGGACTACTACGTCGGCCGGCAGCGCCGCCGCCCGCGTAGTAGGTGAAGGCTTTGGTGGAAGAGAAAAAGAGGAAGAAAAATGGCGCCGCGGAAAGATCTATATAGACCTCTGCGACGACGCACAGACCAGCCACGCCGCAGCTCAGGTGACCCACGGCTCAGATTAGATGGCACGGATCAGGCGCGTCCATTACATAAACGACCAAGTGAAGGACTTCAGATGTTAATAACGTAAGAGATTCAAGAAGCGATAAGAGAAGGAAAAGGTAACATTACTATCGGAGGGGATTAAAAAAAAAAAAAAAAAAAAAAACAGTGGGGGTTTTTAGGATGGATGGGATGACTAAGCGGTCGAGGGCGACCGCTGGTGAGGGGGGGGGGTAGTGTTGCGGTAGTAGAAAGAGGTGGGACAGATTGATAGGGTGGACCCTGGAATTTCGGCTCGGCCCGTCCGGGCCGAGCCGGGCCTTGGCACCACCACTATCAAAGCCTACCACCACCACTACATAGATTCCTTTCCCTCCTCAGTTCGAGATATAGTTATCAAAACAGCCGTATTGAACCTCATCTGCGCGCTCGGATCAAGCGAATATCTAGCTTGCTAAACCACTTAGCCTTAGCTACTCGTTGTATAGTCTTATCTATCAGCGGCAGCGGATACACATCTCTCTTAGTAACCTTATTAAGGCCTCGGTAATCTACGTATAGGCGGAGGCTACCTCCTAGCTCTCTTATAAAAAGAATCGGTAACGTATATTCCGCTAAGCTTGGCGTAATGAACTTCTTCGCCAGATTCTCTCGAACAAACACTTCTGCTTAGCCGGTGATAAGCGTCTTAGGGGTTCGGTTCTCGGCAGCGCGGCTCCTTCTTTTAACCAGATCTTGTTGTTATATTCTGGTTGGTAGAGCGGCAGTAGATTAGAGTCTCCTTTCGAGAACACATCGGTGTAGCTATAGAGTTCTTTCGGTAACACCTCTATCGGGTCTACTTCTTCTTCTGCCATTATCTTCCGGTAGTCTTCGATGTCTTTTATTGAGATAGCGTAAATCTCGTTGTCTAGCGACCTCGCGAGGGTCGTCAGAGCTTCTGAACTTATTATTCCGATCGTGTCTGAAGGGTCGGACCGATCCTTTAAAGCCACTTCGACGGTCGTAACGTTCGGTTTGGCGTTGGCTACTGTAACCGATTCGGCGGCGATTTCGGTCTGCTGATTTTTGAATCCAAGGGTGCCTTTACCTACGTTAATAACGACTTTCTGGTTCTTTATCTATTTCTGTCCTATAATGATGTCAAACTTTCCAATATCTATAATTCGGAACGTCGCTTCTGTAGTGCGACCTGCTAAGGTAGTCTTTAATAGCATATAGTGCGTAACACTCTCAGTGTCTTGTCCGTTGTACGCCGAAATCCGTATCGGGGATGCTATCTCCACTGGATAGCTATATCTCTTTATTAGTTTTTAAACCAATCGATAGTGGATTGCCGCTCCGATAAGGGCTCCCGTGTCGATAAAAGCTCTTAGCTGAAGTGGTTTGCTCGATCTATCGAGGGGGTGGACAGTGATTAGAAGGATAATAGCTGTTTCCGTGTTTACTTCTACTGCTGCCGAGAGCAGATCGCTGCAGCTGTTGATACTTCCTTTCTCCGGTAACGCAGTTCTTGTTGGTGCCCTATTGTCTATACTAGATAGGGGGCCTATCCATCTAGCTAGTCTTTTCCTAGGATTCTTAATAGCACTCCACTGTCTACACTGTCGGTGTCGTTCGGAGCCGGCTCGATAGCTTGTATAATCTTCCTTAGCAGCTGCGGCTGCTTTATAACACGATACTCCTGCTTCTGTTGGGCCGTTGCTTAGCATCTCGTAGCTATATAGCCAGGCTTTCTATACGCGTAGCATGTAGGGACGAACGACGAACGCGGTAACTCATAAGATAGCTGCAGAGGTGCTCTCCGGAAAGGTGCGGGGGGTCTCGTCGCCTACGTCAACAACAGCTTCTAGTTCGATTCGCGTAATTTCGTGTAAGCGCTTAAGTTTCTCGCAGTAACTCTCGCTCGGTATACGAAGCTCTTAAGGTCTTCGTCTTCTACCGATGCTATAGCTGCTGCCAGTTCAGGGTTTAGCTTCTGCCTAATACGGGGTGGATTGGCCCGTGTTATTACTATGCCTTGCCAAGGTTCATATATCTAGTACACATTGGTCAAGTCACTTCCGAGTTACTTAACCAGTCCCTTTTGGCTTAAGTGTACTGCGCTACATCACTTAACTCGGAAGTGACTGCTGAAAGTGTACGATGAAAGGCCTGGGTTCAATTCCTAGGGGGCGCATCTTTTAACGGGAGAGTGGAAGCAGCGTTAACGTATGTCCGTTTGTCCACTACTCCGTACAGAATAAGGCAGACCCGGTAAAGGTCCAGCTGGCTGTGTGCAGACCTGCCGGGGGGGGGTTGATTGCGTATGCTGCATAGGGGGGCTGTGCAATAGCATACGTAGCCTGTAAGTAAGCGCAGCTTACGAGGTCGTAAGCCTGTAGCGCAGGGGGTAGTGATACAGGGTAGGTTGGCCCGTGTTATTACTATGCCTTGCCAAGGTTTATATATCTGGTACACATTGGTCAAGTCACTTCCGAGTTACTTGACCAGTCCCTTTTGGCTTAAGTGTACCGCGCCACATCACTGCCTTAGTAGGTAGAGCTGCTTATCTTTTGCTACTCTGGCCCTAATAGCATATTTTCGGAATAACCTGTAGAATTTCTTAAACGTCTGCCGGTTCTGGTTGATCTTATCTAGCTCTTCGCAGGCCGTCTTCTTTCGGAAGAGGTCTCTAAAGCATTGATCTAGCGCTTTAATCGCTTCCTCGGCAGTTACCTCTTCTAGGTCCGCTACTAGCGAAAAAGCTTCGCCTTCTAATCGCGACTCCAGGTAGGCCAATCTATCTCTGGTACTGTTTCCGGCGTAGTCGCGATCTATCTTGTTCTTTATCTTCTTCTTAAACGCTTCCCAGTCTTCGGGGTCTCCGCCTCTAAACGCCGGTAGGTCCGGCAGTAATGTTATTAAGGTGCTACCTTAACTGTAGGCCGCTAGTAAGGCGGTCTCTGCTTGTTCTTCTTGATGCAGTAGCGGCGCTAACGACATCGCTGCTTCCATCTTAGCTAGCTAAGTCTTTATCGCCTTTAGTTGTGCCAGTCGGTTCGCCGCTTAGTTTTCCAGCACATCTATAATAGTCTCTGCCGATTCCTTCTCGGCTCTTACCGCCTCGGCTTCCTCTCTTAATCTCCTGTCTTCTTCTGTGTTTCTATAAAACTTCTTCTTAATAAAGGTAATAATGTCGCATACCTTCTTAGCTCTATTCTCTGCTAGATGCCCTTCTATTTCTTCCGGCGTACGTACGTACAGCTCGGTATAGCTCTCTATGCCCCTCTTCGCTTTATCTATCTCTTCTTCTGTAAGGCCCTTAGTAGCTATTCTGTAATCGAGGATGCTAATACGCCTATCCCTCGGTCTATTATTCTTTCTCTTTCCGCTGCGGCCTGTAACGCCGCCCTCTACCGTTAAGAAGCTCTCTATAGCTATCTTACGGTGCTGGTGTTTGGTTTGTGTAGTGCGCGTGCGTTATTCGAGGGTCTGGATAGTTTAACGGTCCCTTTCGTACAGCGCGGTAATAGTGTAGGGAGTGAGTTCGAGATATAATAATCCAGGCGCGCAGATAAGATTCAATACGGCCTTTTTGATAACTATATCTCGAACTGAGGAGGGAAAGGAATCTATGTAGTAGTGGGCGAGAGCTTTGGGGGGGTGGTGTGCCAAGGCCCGGCTTAGTCCAGAAGGGCCGAGCCGAAATTCCAAGGGTCTACCCTATTACTTAGTCCCACCCCTTTCTGCCGCCGCAACACAGACTACGTACAGGACGTTAAGAGGGTATTAGACCGACTGTAACAGGCTAGATTGTACCTCGACATTAATAAATACAAATTTGGTGTACAGCGTACGAAATACTTAGGGTTTATTATTAAGGTAGGGAAAGGCATTAGTATAGACAGGAAGAAGATTAATGCCATTAAGCAATAGAAGCCCCCTACAAGTATTAAGGGCGTACGAGAATTCCTTAGGTTTGCTAACTTCTACTGCTAGTTTATACAGAACTACTCGGAGATCGTACGCCCCCTAGTCGAGCTAATATAAGGACAAACAGTTTAAGTAGACAGACGAGTGTAATAGAAGCTTCAACAGGCTAAAGAAGCTCTTTACTATAGGACTAACGCTTGCTGCCTTCGATCTAGAACGTACGACGATACTAGAAACCGACTCCTTAGGGTATTATATAGGAGGTATTCTATTACAGGTAGGCTCGGACAGGCTCCTGTACCTATACGCGTACTTCTCTAAGTAGAACTCTCTAGCTAAATGCAACTACTCTATCTACGACAAGGAATTGCTAGCGGTCGTAGAGTGTTGTAAGGCGTAGGATAGAGAACTCCGCTCGGTTCCCAAGTTCCTCGCCCTAACTAACTATAAGAATCTCGAGTACTTTACGCAAACCCGGAAGCTATCTAAGAGGCACGTACGATAGGCGATGTATCTAAGCTGCTTTAATATAAGACTCTAGTACCGCAAAGGAAAGGACAACAGCAGGGCGAACGTGTTATCTAGACGAGACTAAGACATACCGGCGTCGTACGACGACAAGCGATTAAAGGTACAAACATTCTAGATGTTTAAGGAAGAACTAGGCGAGGAGACTATCCGCCTAGCGGCGATATATATATAGGAACCCTAGCTATAAGCGTAGGAAGAAGCAGTAAAAAAGGACGACGTTTACCAAAGTGCCTATATAGCGATTTAAGGAGGACAGCGGAAACTCCTAGCAGAGCTCTGCCTTAAGGTGTTAGCAGTAGAGTGCACGGTAGACAAGGAGAACAACCTAAAGTTTAGGAATCGGATTTAGGTCCCAGCAGATAAGAAGCTCTGTACGAGCTTAATACAACAGGCGCATAATTCTATAGTAACCGGGCATCTAGGGCGCAAGGAGACATACAGTATTATCGCTAGGGACTACTACTAGCCGGCGATAGCAAAGGATATCTGTAGGTTTGTACAGAACTGCGATGTCTGCAGACAGACGAAGCCCTAGCGCAAACTAAAGCATAGGCTGCTAAAACCCCTACTAATACTAGACCGGCCCTAGCAAGAATTAACAGTATACTTTATTACAGACTTCCCTAAGAGCAACGGACGACGAAACATTATAGTAGTTACCAACAAGCTTACAAAGGGGGTAATACTAGAGGGAATAGGCTCTACTATAGCTAAGGACACTGCTTAGGCATTTCTATAGACGACATTTAGCAAGTACAGATTCCCTAGGTTAATTGTATCGGACCGAGGTATACAGTTTACGAGTTAACTCTAGGCGAGGATCTGCTAACTATTAAACGTAGAACGTCGCCTATCTACCGCTTAGTACCTATAGACAGACGGCGCGACAGAGAGGGTTAACTCGATATTAGAAGTGTACCTCTAGGCGTACGTTAACTATAACTAGACGAATTGGAACCGCCTCCTCCCTATAGTAGAGCTAGCTATTGACAGTCGTACAGCTAACGCTACAGGACTGTCCCCCTTCTTTATAGCCTATAGGTACAACTACTCCCTGCTCCTACCAACCCTAAGCAGCACTACCCTATGCTCTATACGATCCCCGATTTAGCAGGGAGAAGCTATCGTACAGACGATTACGAACGCCTACCAATAGGCAAAAGCGAGCCTTGCTATAGCCTAATAGAGTGTAGAAGAGCAGGCTAACAAGGGACGACAGGCTGCACCAAGGTACGAAGCAGGGGATAAAGTATAGCTAAACTAGCGCAATATCTGTATAGACCGGCTAAGCAAGAAACTAGACTAGAAAAACCGGAAGTTTATAGTAGTCCAGCCAGTAGGGACATACACTATACGACTTAATACTCCCCTAGGGATCTACCCAGTTTTCTATATAGACCTCGTACAGCTAGCATATACAGACCCCCTACTGCACTAGACGACGGACGATGTACGCCCCCTAGCAATAGTAGCTAAAGACTAGGAGGAGTATAAAGTAGAAGAGATCCTTAAGAGCTAGAGGAGACGGAAGAAGATAGAATACCTAGTTAAGTAGGCAGGTTAGGCAGAGCCTATATAGGAACTGTATAAGGCTCTCTAGGACATACAGGCACTAGACAGATAGGAGGAGAAACACCCTAGTAAATAGTTATAGTAATACTGTACTATATAGAGTAGGACAGACAGCAGCTATAGGACTAGACAGCTACAAGGAACATTAGGCAGCTGCGGCTAGAACTAGGCAGCTACAAGAGACGTTAGGCAGCTATAGACAGGATTAGGCAGCTATAGGCAGGACTAGGAAGCTGCAAAGGAAGAGTAGGAATAGAGGGGAACTAGAGACATCTATCCCTAGGGATGTAAAAGAGGAGACGACACTAGGGAACCTACAAGAAGCATAGTAGAGATGTGATCTGACTGCAGTAGACGCAAGGTCAATACCCGTCTTTAATAACTATATTCAAGGCTAGAGAGGGAAGAATCTACGTACAAGCGGAGGTAGAGGTATTTGAGTGTGCGCCAAGCCTGGCCCTGCCAAGCCTAGCTGCTAGCTGTCCACATCTATATCCGTATTACTACCGCCCTCCCCAACCAGCGATTGCCCTTAATCGCAATCAGCCAATCAATCGCAATCAGCCCATTAATTGCAATTAGCTAAACCAGGTCGCGTCGTGCCAAACCAGGTTACATCGTGCCAAACTAGGTCGCTTTAAACCAGGTCGTAGGGGTCGCAGAGGTCGTAGGGTTCGCAGATTCAGCTTTGCTATCGGCCAATTAGGTCGCTCCAAAACAGGTCGCTTTTGAGGTCGCTTTTGAGCTTCAATTTCTGTGCGTTTTGAGTCTTAATCTCGTGCCTTTTGCTGTCGCTTTCGGCCCTAATTAGTGCCTTGTTTGCTGCCTTGTTTGGTGCCTTGTCAAGGCTGCAGAATTCTCAGAGGTCGCGGCTGCAGAGGTTGTTAGGGCTGCGGAGGTCGCAGAGGTCGCTGAGGTTGTAGAAGGTCGTAGAGGCTTATAGAGGTCGCTTTGCAAATACGTGCTGCTTCTGAACTGTCGCTTCTCGACGGTCGCTTCTCGAGCTGTCGCTTCTCGACGGTCGCTTCTCGAGCCGTCGCTTTGCTTCTTAAGCTGTCGCTTCTTAAGCCGTTGCCTCTTATTCTCGACGGTCGCTCGCTTCTTAACAGTCGCTCGCTTCTTAACAGTTGCTTCTCGACAGTCGCTTCTTAGACAGTCGCTCGCTTCTCGGACAGTCGCTCGCTTCTTAAACGGTCGCTTCTTAGACAGTCGCTTTGCCTGTACTTTGCCTAGTGCTCTGCCTAGTGCTCTGCCTAGAGCTCGTGCCTAGGTGCTCGTGCTTAGGTGCTCGTGTCTCTAAACTATGCTGCCTCTGCTTTGCCTGTATTGTCTGCAGCTGCTCTGTGTTGCCTAGTGCTCTGCCTTGTGCTCTGCTAGTGCAGCTGTACCTCTGTTATCTACAGCAGCTGTGCCTGTCTGTAGCAGCTGTGCCTGTCTATAGCAGCTGTGCCTGTCTGCAGCAGCTATGCCTCTGTTGTCTGCAGATGTGCCTTGTCTTGTCGCTGTACTAATTGCTGTATGTCTCGATTGCTGGCCGTACACCTCGATTACTTAACGTGCTGTGCCCTTCTGTATATGCCGAATGTGTCGCTTAAGCTGCGTCCCTTATGTCGCTTTGCCTTGTCTTGTACTGCTTGTCTTGTCTCGACTGCTAAACTGTGCTAATTGCCGGTCGTATTGTGCCTAGTCTCGATTGCTAAACTGCCGGTTGCTTCGCTGGTGTCGCTTGTGCTGCTCGTATTGCCGATTGCTAAACTGTCTCGATAGGCCTTGTCCGAATAGAATAGTCTGTTAAAGACCCGAAAAAAACGAATGTCGTCGCTCTAGGTCCTGCTAGGTGCGCTCTCGTTATCGTCGCTCCGTCGTCGTCGCTCTCGCTTCTCGATCTCGCTCCTATATCGTCCTTCTCGACCTTCTCGTCGCTCTCGTTCTCGTCGCTCTTATTCTCGTCGCTCTCGTCGTCCAAATCTCTCCCAAAACTTCAGAACTTGCGCGACCTGCTCGCAGGGGCACTTCTCTTCCTAAAACTCTTCTCTCTCTCTCTCTTCTTCTCGATAGGGGCACTTCTCTTCCCTAAAACTCTTCTTCTCGATTGGGGGAGGGATAGAGTAGTATGCATATATACAATTAAGTAACCGGATATAAATCAACGGCCTCCTTCGTACATATATAGTACATACTCTGGGTTGGTTGCACGTACGTTAATCGAGTACCTGGATGTAATTCAACGGGCTCTTTCGCATAGTGCGGGTTAGGTGTTGGGTTTGAGCCTTGGATATAATGATCTAACTGCAGTAGACGCAAGGTTAATACCTATCTTTAATAACTATATCCAAGGCTAGAGAGGGAAGAATCTACGTACAAGCGGAGGTAGAGGTATTTGAGTGTGCGCCAAGCCTGGCCCTGCCAAGCCTAGCTGCTAGCTGTCCACATCTATATCCGTATTACTACCGCCCTCCCCAACCAGCGATTGCCCTTAATCGCAATCAGCCAATCAATCGCAATCAGCCCATCAATTGCAATTAGCTAAACCAGGTCGCGTCGTGCCAAACCAGGTTACATCGTGCCAAACTAGGTCGCTTCAAACCAGGTCGTAGGGGTCGCAGAGGTCGTAGGGTTCGCAGATTCAGCTTTGCTATCGGCCAATTAGGTCGCTCCAAAACAGGTCGCTTTTAAGGTCGCTTTTAAGCTTCAATTTCTGTGCGTTTTGAGTCTCAATCTCGTGCCTTTTGCCGTCGCTTTCGGCCCTAATTAGTGCCTTGTTTGCTGCTTTGTTTGGTGCCTTGTCAAGGCTGCAGAATTCTCAGAGGTCGCGGCTGCAGAGGTTGTTAGGGCTGCGGAGGTCGCGGAGGTCGCTAAGGTTGTGGAAGGTCGTAGAGGCTTGTAGAGGTCGCTTTGCAAATACGTGCTGCTTCTAAACTGTCGCTTCTCGACGGTCGCTTCTCGAGCTGTCGCTTCTCGACAGTCGCTTCTCGACGGTCGCTTCTCGAGCCGTCGCTTCGCTTCTTAAGCTGTCGCTTCTTAAGCCGTCGCCTCTTATTCTCGACAGTCGCTGGCTTCTTAACAGTCGCTTCTCGACGGTCGCTTCTTAGACAGTCGCTCGCTTCTCGGACAGTCGCTCGCTTCTTAAACGGTCGCTTCTTAGACAGTCGCTTTGCCTGTACTTTGCCTGGTGCTCTGCCTAGTGCTCTGCCTAGAGCTCGTGCCTAGGTGCTCGTGCTTAGGTGCTCGTGCCTCTAAACTATGCTGCCTCTGCTTTGCCTGTATTGTCTGCAGCTGCTCTGTGTTGCCTAGTGCTCTGCCTTGTGCTCTGCTAGTGCAGCTGTGCCTCTGTTATCTGCAGCAGCTGTGCCTGTCTGTAGCAGCTATGCCTATCTGCAGCAGCTGTGCCTGTCTGCAGCAGCTATGCCTCTGTTGTCTGCAGATGTGCCTTGTCTTGTTGCTGTACTAATTGCTATATGTTTCGATTGCTGGCTGTACACCTCGATTGCTTAACGTGCTATGCCCTTCTGTATATGCCGAATGTGTCGCTTAAGCTGCGTCCCTTATGTCGCTTTGCCTTATCTCGTACTGCTTGTCTTGTCTCGACTGCTAAACTGTGCTAATTGCCGGTCGTATTGTGCCTAGTCTTAATTGCTAAACTGCCGGTTGCTTCGCTGGTGTCGCTTGTGCTGCTTATATTACCGATTGCTAAACTGTCTCGATAGGCCTTGTCCGAATAGAATAGTCTGTTAAAGACCCGAAAAAAACGAATGTCGTTGCCCTAGGTCCTGCTAGGTGCGCTCTCGTTATCGTCGCTCCGTCGTCGTCGCTCTCGCTCCTCGATCTCGCTCCTATATCGTCCTTCTCGACCTTCTCGTCGCTCTCGTTCTCGTCGCTCTTATTCTCATCGCTCTCGTCGTCCAAATCTCTCCCAAAACTTCAGAACTTGCGCGACCTGCCTGCAGGGGCACTTCTCTTCCTAAAACTCTTCTCTCTCTCTCTCTTCTTCTCGATAGGGGCACTTCTCTTCCCTAAAACTCTTCTTCTCGATCGGGGGAGGGATAGAGTAGTATGCATATATACAATTAAGTACCTAGATATAAATTAACGGCCTCCTTCGTACATATACAGTACATACTCTAGGTTGGTTGCACGTACGTTAATCGAGTACCCGGATGTAATTTAACGGGCTCTTTTGCGTAGTGCAGGTTAGGTGTTGGGTTTAAGCCTTGGATATAATAATCTGACTGCAGTAGACGCAAGGTCAATACCCGTCTTTGATAACTATATCCAAGGCTAGAGAGGGAAGAATCTACGTACAAGCGGAGGTAGAGGTATTTAAGTGTGCGCCAAGCCTGGCCCTGCCAAGCCTAGCTGCTAGCTGTCCACATCTACATCCGTATTAAGATGCAGGAAGTAGGGAAAGGTAGAAGAATAGGAATAGAACTGGTATAGGGTAGGGTAGGACTATACGAGATAACCAGTCTGCCCGAGACTGTACAGACGACTACTAGGTAAACGGCTACTACCCTACCCTATAGGCAACGACAGGCTGGGACATCTACCTAAGACCTTAAGACTATAGCTAGCGACCGAAGTACCAGAAAACTACGAGATTGTAGATCTTACGCCCTAACTGGACGATAGGGCCTCTATCTAGATAATAGAGTTAAGGTAAATAGACAGGTAAGGACGGGACAGCTTACCTGCATACAGTAGGAGCCCTATAGAGGCCTATATACGAAGTTCCTACTACTAACCTACAGTCTAGACTACGACTATAGAAAATAGTAAACTAGACAGGACCGAGCGCCTCCTATACCTTTATAACTGCTTGTAGATCCTCCTCTGCCTTGGCTTTAGGACCCTAATAGACAAGTCCAAAAGGGGAATATTGAATAAGGCAACTGCTAACGGAGGCCCTAGTAACCTATAAGGAGGGAGCATCTAGCAGTTACTGCAGGAGAGGTACCTAGACGATAGTCGACTTTACGGACAACTAGACGAGTATAAGCAAACACTAGTTGCGAAGGGAACGCTATAAGCAAGCGTACAGCACGACGACGTACAGGGACAAGACTACGAAGAGAGAGGGGGGTAATGTTAGAGGACGCTGCCCTACCAGGTCCTGTACCTAAACTAGCTGTCGTCCTAAGGATTGCGACTTAGCAGCGCTAGCATAACCCTACCCTCTATACAGAGGAAAATCCTGCAACCCTATGCAGAGAGAAAACTCTACTTCCCTGCCTAGGGAGAAATCTCTAATATACCCTATATAGAGGAAGATGTTAGGGAGCGCCGCCCAGCCTAGGTCCTAGACCTAACCTAAGCCAGCCGTCGCCCTAAGGACTGCGACTTAGCGGCACTAGCACGACCCTACCCTCTATATAGAATTACTAACAGGACTCTACTCCTATATAGAGGGAGAACCCTATAGCCCTATACAAAGGGGAATTGCCGCCCCTTTAAACAGAGGGAAAACTCTACACTACTATATAGCGAGAGAACTCCTAATCCTCTATATAGAGTATAAACCTTGCACCCCTATACAGAGGGGAATTGCTAGCTTAGCTTCGTAAGTACAAATTGTACAGCAGCAGACGACGAAGGAACTGCCTATTAGTTCCTTTATATAGATACCCAACCTTAAGTTTCTAAACCAAGATTCTTAAGCACTTATATTAGGAACTAATCTTACTGTCGGTAACTGCAGTAATAAAACAAAGATAGACAGCAATATCTCTATAGGACCTACGGCTATGCAGGGACAGATGCACCGCGTGTACAAAGAGCTGTTAGTACACAAGGCCCAGCTCGAACAGCAAGCAAGCTACTAGGCTGCGATAACTTCCTAACAGGAACAGGAGCTACGACAGCTTAGGGCGTCCGATTGCGATCCGACCCCTACGACGACGACGACGACGACGACGAACACGATAGCCTACACCCCGGCCTCTAGGAGCAAACTCCCCGACGCTACTACCTATAATAGTAAGGCTCCGGCCGAGTACCACTCCTAGGCTACCTAGATACGCTCTAAGCTTCTAGTCGACTTAGGAGCATACCTAACCGAGCTGGACAAGGTAGTATACCTCTTTAGTAGGTTAAAGGGCAGGGCAGCAGCACAGATTCTGCCATACTACAAGACGGCTATTGCCAACCTAGCAATAGCTACAACGACGATGCTCTAGGCAGCTCTTAACAAGAGCTACAAGGACCTAGACTACGAGAGCTAAGCACTCCTACGGGTTAACATAATAAAGCAAGGGCGCAAGACTGTACGAGAGTTCCTCGCGGAATTCGACCAGACTCTGGCAGAGGTAGGAGGACTCTAATAGGAGGACAGGATAAAAATTACCTCTTTAGAGGTAGGCCTCTCTAAGGAGATTATAACAGGACTAGTAGGCGTAATGCGACCAGCTACGTACGAGGAATTCTGTAATCTCCTTAGGATAGTCGACGACTAGCAGCGTAGGTCGGACAGATAAGCCGCACTTACGAGATACGACAACCCCTCTAGCGGCAGACGAACGCTATAGACTAGGAACTAACGATAACGAGGGTAGCAGCAGCCGTTACTGTACAGCCAAGGGCCGCTACTAAAAGGGCACAATAGGTAGACATAGCTACCCTTAACAAGAGGCGAGCAGAAGGGAGCTGCTATAGGTATAGCAAGATAGGCTACACTGTACAGAATTGCAGGCTTTTGCTAGTAGAGAGACCTAGGGGACGGCCGACTACTGTAAGGGTAGCAACTGCGGCGCCCTAACAAGAGGATTAGGAGCCCTACTCGGACGACAACGAGTCGGGAAAAGAGTAGCCTCTAAGCGAAGGCTCTGCTAGAGGCGTATACGAGATAGATTGCCAAATCAAAGCACTACTTAGCTATCTTTTAAGAGCAACTACATAACGGCTACGCCGTTTATTGTATAGCTAACGTTAAACGGGTCTGCAACGGCGCGGACATTAATTAACATAGGATGTTTAGTATACAGAGTAGTTAGCAAAGACTTCGTATAGAGACACTGTATTAAGACGACCCCTACTGTACCTATACTTATGTTGGGCATTACCAGGCGAGGACTGGACATTACCTATATAGTAAAAGTAACAATAGAGATATAGGGACACTATAAGCAGGACTTATACCTCTATGTCGTACAGGACAAGTTAGGGTATAACCTAATACTAGGGAAGCTATAGATAGAACGCTAGCGGGGCAAGCTAGACGTTAGACGAGGACAGCTGTACCTAGCAGCGACAAAGCAGAGGCTCCGAGACCAAGGGAGAGTCCTATAGGTTAGCAATACTAAGGCCGAAGCTAACACAGCGACGAAGCAGAGGCCCCGAGGCTAAGGGAGGGCTCTGTAGGGTAGCAATGCTAAGGCCGAAATTAACACTACGACTACAGACATTAAGAAGGCATTAGTGCCTAAGAAAGCGACGGACCCCTATACAAAGCTCCTAAGGGAATACATAGGATACCTAGACCTCTTTAAGCCAAAGTCGGCCTCGAAACTGCCGCTATACTAAGGAGAAGGGATTAACTACGATATCTAGCTAGAGCCCCGTCCAGATAGGAGTCTGCCTAAGGTACTGTACAGTCCGCTGTACGGAATGTCCTCTAGAGAACTCCTAGTACTACATAAGACACTGGACAACCTACTTGCTAAAGGTTTTATTTAGGCAAGTACCTTGTCTATAGGAGCCCTAGTGCTGTTTGTCTATCAGGAGGGCAAGGCCGGCTTGCGTTTCTGCGTAGACTACAGAGGCATTAACGCGATTACTAAGAAGGACCGGTATCCCCTACCCCTTATTAAGGAGACTCTCGGACAGATCAGCAAGGCAAAGTAGTTTACTAAGCTTAACGTAGTCTCGGCCTTCTACAAGATACGGATTAAGGAAGGTTGTAAATAGATAACTGCCTTCTGTACGAGATATAGTCTTTTTAAGTAGCTTGTTACCCCCTTTAGCCTTGCTAACGTACCTGTAACCTTCTAAAGATACATTAACAAGTCCTTGCAAGGGTTACTAGACGACATCTGCTCGGTATACCTCGACGACACCCTAGTTTTTATAGACGGTACCTATACAGATTACGTACAGGACGTTAAAAAGGTACTAGATCGACTGCAACAGGCTGGATTGTACCTCGACATTAACAAATATAAATTCAGTGTACAACGTACGAAATACCTAGAGTTTATTATTAAGGCAGGGAAAGGCATTAGCATAGATAGGAAGAAGATTAATGCTATTAAGCAATAGAAGCCGCCTACGAACGTTAAGGGCGTATAGGAATTTCTTAGGTTTGCTAACTTCTACTGCTAGTTTATACAGAACTACTCAGAGATCGTACGCCCCCTAGTCGAGCTAATATACAAGGACAAGCAGTTTAGGTAGACGGACGAGTGCAATAAGAGCTTTAACAGGCTAAAGGAGCTCTTTACAATAGGACTAACACTTGCCGCCTTTGACCTAGAACGTATAACGATACTAGAAACCGACTCCTTAGGGTACTGCATAGGAGGCATCTTGTTATAGGTAGGCTTAGACGGACTTCTGCACCTATACGTATACTTCTCTAAGAAGAACTCCCTAGCTAAGTGCAACTACCCTATCTACGATAAGGAGTTGCTAGCAGTCGTATAGTATTGCGAAGCATAGGATAGAGAACTCCGCTTAGTTCCTAAGTTCCTCGCCCTAACTAACTACAAGAACCTAGAGTACTTTACGCAGCCCCAGAAGCTGTCTAAGAGGCATATACGATAGGCAATGTACCTAAGCTGGTTTAATATAAGACTCTAGTATCGTAAGGGTAAGGACAACAGCAGGGCCGATACGCTATCCAGATAGGACTAGGACATACTAACGACGTACGAGGACGATCAGTTAAAATTACGAACATTCCAGATATTTAAGGAGGAGCTAGGCGAAGGGACTATCCGCCTAGCAGTAGTATATATATAGAAGCCCTAACTGCAAGCGTAGGAAGAGGCAGTAGAGAAGGACGATATATACTAAGGGACCTGTATAGAGATCTAAGGAGGACAGCAGAAGCTCCTAGCAGAGCTCTATCTTAAGGTGTCAGCAGCAAAGTGCTTAGTAGACGAGGAGAACAACCTAAAGTTTAGGAATCGGATTTGGGTCCTAGCAGACGAGAAGCTCTATATAAGCTTAATACAACGGGCGTATAATTCTATAGCGACCGGGCACCTAGGGCGTAAGGAGATGTACAGCATTGTCGCTAGGGACTACTACTAGCTAGCGATAGCGAAGGACATTTGCAGGTTCGTACAGAACTGCGATATATACAGACAGACGAAGCCCTAGCATAAACTAAAGTATAGGCTGCTAAAACCCCTACCGATACTAGACCGACCCTAGCAAGACCTAACAGTAGACTTTATTATAGACCTCCCTAAGAGCGACGGACGGCAGAACTTTATAGTAGTAATGGACAAGCTAACGAAGGGGGTAATACTAGAGGGAATAGACTCTATTGCAGCTAAGGACACTGCCTAGGCCTTTATATAGACGACGTTCAGCAAGCACGGGTTCCCTAGGTCTATCGTATTAGACCAGGGCTTACAGTTTACGAGCCAGCTCTAGGCTAGAGTATGTTAGTTGCTAAATGTAGAACGTCGCCTGTTAACTGTATAGCACCTACAGACGGACGGTGCGACAGAGAGGGTCAATTCGACGTTAGAAGCGTACCTCTAAGCGTACGTCGACTATAACTAAACGAACTAGAACTGCCTTCTCCCTATAGCAGAGCTAGCTATTAACAGCTGTATAGCTAATACTACAGGACTGTCCCCCTTCTTTATAGCCTATAGATACGACTACTCCCCGCTCCTGCCGACCCTAGGTAGTAACACTCTGCGCCCTGTACGATCCCAAATTTAGTAGGGAGAGGCTATTGTACAGACGATTACGAACACCTATTAATAGGCGAAGGCGAGTCTAGCTATAGCTTAACAGAATGCGGAAGAGCAGGCTAATAAGGGACGGCAGGCCGCACTAAGGTACAAGGCAGGGGATAAGGTCTAGCTAAACTAGCGCAACATCCGTACAGACCGGCTAAGCAAGAAGCTAGATTGGAAGAACAGGAAGTTTACAGTAGTCCGACTAGTAGGGACATATGCTATACGACTTAACACTCCCCTAGGGATTTATCCAGTCTTCTATATAGACCTCGTACAGCTAGCAAACACGGACCCCCTACTGCACTAGACTACAGACAATGCGCGCCTACTAGCGATTATAACTAAGAGCTAGGAAGAGTATAAAGTAGAAGGAATCCTTAAGAGCTAAAGGAAGCGGAAGAGGGTAGAGTACCTAGTAAAATAGAGAGGATAGGCAGAGCCTACGTAGGAACTATACAAGGCCCTATAGGACACAACTATGCTAGACAGATAGGAGGAGAACTATCCCCCTGCCCAGTTATAGTAACACTGCGCTATATAGCGAAAAGGGGCGCGATCTATCCTAAGGACAGGGTAGCCGCTAGCAACTTAGGTTGTTAAAGGATTAAGAATTATAACGTAGGACACTATAGGATCCTACTAATACTACACTATACGATACTGTACGGAAGAAGGGCAGGAGGAAGGGAACAGCTAGAAAGCAGATAGGAAGGAAAGTAGAAGTAAGAGGGGTAGAGAGCAGAAATGTCCGAAAATTTCTTACACTACCTTAGGGGGGGGGGGGGGGGGGGGGGTAGCTTACTAGCTACTATCCTGTAGGACTAGAGCGGCCGACTCCCTATCTAAAATCTTAATTACCTTCCGCCTAGCAGGACCCCTACCTAGGCCAGCCCTAGGGAGCAGAGGCACCCCCCTACCTACGCGCCTCTTCCAGACGGTAGTAGGGGCAGTAGAGGGAGCTATCCTTCCACTTATACAAGGCGCAGACCCCAGCCCAGAAGCCGGAGAGGCGGTATAGGCTAAGTAAGCCCTAGGGGGAGTTAGGGCAGGGGGCGTAGGGCTGGCCCTAGATAGCAATAAGGATAGCGTTAACGTACGACGTACAGGCTATAGCGACCTGCTAAGGTATAACCTAGGCAGGGTTACACTAGAAGGCGTAGAAGGGTAGCTCGGCTACGTCCTGCTGCTCGTTAGTATAGCACCTAAGACGTTAGCTTAGACTATACAGAGGACGGGAACCTATACGAACTAGAAGCGAAGCTGCTAGTCGAATTAAGCATTCTACTACTAGAGGTAGAAATAGGAGGGGACCCTAGCTAGACGAGCGGAAGAGGAGCTAGCGACTACGAGGGAGCTACAGCGAGCATAGCCGGACAGGGCGGGTAGCATAGTAGTAGCGACCAGTAGTAGCTAGTAGGTAGTAGTAACTAGTAGTAGGGCCAGGGTAGACGGTACATATAGATAGTAGACAGTAGACGTAGATAGTAGACGCCAGACAGTAGACAGTAGACAGTAGTAGACAGTAGACAGCGTAGAAGGAGGGAGGCAGGCAGGGAATAGAAGGAAAAGAGGGAAGGGAAAGAGAAGGGAGAGGCTTAGTATTTAGGAGGTAGCTGCCTACTATAGGGGGCAATAGCAACTAGAGCAGCTGCTACAGCTGTATAAAAAGGCAAGGAGGCAACTACGCCCTAGTAGGCGACGAGCAACAGCTATATAGACGACTAGACAGAAATAGGAAGTCGCAACCTGCGAAAGGAACACTAGGAGCTAAGGGTATACGACACGCTGCTATACGAAAAGAGCACTATAAATGTTGCAGTAGCAGAAAGGGGTGTTGCGGCGGTAGAAAGAGGTAGGACAGATTGATAGGGTGGACCCTGGATTTCGGCTCGGCCCCTTCCGGGATTTAGGTTCCGGAACGGACTAAGCCGGGCCTTGGCACTACCACCACGAAAGCCCACCACCACTACTACATAGGTTCCTTTTCCTCCTCAGTTCGAGATATAGTTATCAAAAAAGGCCGTATTAAATCATATCTGCATGCCCGGATTATTATATCTCGAACTCATTCTCTACACAAATCCCGCGCTGCGCGAAAGGGCCCGTCGAACCATCCAGAAACCCGAATAACGCACGCGCACTAACACCAACAACAACAATCCCCAAAGGCACTGTAAGAAGATAGAAGGCTTCTTAGCGGTAGAGAGCGGCGCAACAGGACGCTGCGGAAAGAGAAAGACTAACAGAGCGAGTAGGCGCTCCAGTGTCATTAATAATAAGATTATTATTAGCGGTTTTACAGCGGAAGAGACTGCAGAGATCAAGGAACGAATAAGCGAATACAAGAAGATCCACGACTGCACGATCGAGGAACTGGAAGACCATATAAACGAGAATGGGATAGGAAAGGTCTACGATAGTATAGACCTTATTAAGACGCTGTTCCACAGAACGCTAGAAGAGAACAGACAACTAAGAGAAGAAACTAAAGCGGTAAGGGCTGAGAAGGAATCGGCAGAAACTATTATCGACGTGTTAGAAAACCAGGCGGCGAATCGACTAGCGCAGCTAAAGGCGCTAAAGCATTAAATAGCTGATATAGAAGCAGTAAAGTCGCCGCTACCGCGTCGAGAAGAACAAGCGGAGACCGCCTTACCGCAGGCCTATAGTCAAGGTAGCACTACGATAACGCCACTGCCGGACCTACCTGCTTTCGGCGGCGGAGACCCTAAAGCGTAGGAGGCATTTAAGAAGAAGATCAAGAATAAGATAAGCTGCGATTACGCATCGAGCAGCGAAGAAGACAGATTGGCGTACCTGGAATCGCGACTAGAAGGTAAAGCTTTTTCGCTAGTAGCGGACCTAGAAGAGGTAACCGCTAAAGAAGTGATTAAAGCGCTAGATCAACGCTTCGGAGACCCATTCCGGAAGAAGACGGCCTGTAAGCAGCTGGACAAGATCAACCAGAACTGGCAGACGTTCGAGGAGTTCTACGGACTGTTTAGAAAATATGCTATTAGAGCGAGAGTAGCAGAGGATAAGCAGCTGCACTTACTAAGACAGAAACTAAGCACTGAGCTCGCTGCAGCTATAGCCTTGGTAGAAGACGAAGACCTTCAAAGCGTCGTATACCAGGCGAGAGTCACCGCCAGAAACTTGAACGCGTACGGAAAACTGACGACACGTAAACTGATTCAGAAGCCGTCGCCGTCGGCGCAGCCGATAAGAGCCCCTACGCCTTTCCGACGAACCCCCCAGCAGTCGTCGTATTTACTACGATCGGCGTTCGTCCCCACCTGTTTCGCATGTGGAAAGCCTGGCTACATCGCTACTAGGTGCCAAGCAACGGCCCAGCAGAAGCAGGAGTATCGCACTATAAAGCAGCCGCAGCCGCAGCTATCGAGAAAGACTATTCAAGCCATCGAACCGGCGCCGAACGATGCTAACAGGGTGGACAGTAGGGTGCAGTTAAGGATTATAGGAAAAGACCAGCTGGAAGGATAGGCCCCCTATCTAGCACTGACAATAGGGCACCGCACCGGAGCGAATCGGAACGAGAAGAAAGCATCAGCAGCTGCAGCGATCCGCTCTCGGCAGCCGTAGAAGTAAACACAGAAATAGCTATTATCCTTCTAATCACTGTCTACCCCCTCGACGGATCGAGCAAACCACTTTAGCTAAAAGCTTTTATCGACACCGGAGCTCTTATTGGCGCGGCGATCCACCACCGGCTAGTTCAGAAGCTGATAAATAGATACGGCTATCTAGTAGAACTGGCGTCGCTGACGAAGATTTCGGCATACAACGGACAAGACACAGAAAGCGTTACGCACTACGTGCCGCTAAGGACTATACTGGCTGGTCGCACCACAGAAGCGACGTTCCGAATTATGGATATCGGAAGGTTTGACATTATTATAGGGCAGAAATAGATAAAGAGCCAGAAAGCCATCGTCAACGTAGATAAAGGAACGATCAGATTTAAAACCCTAGGTAGCGGAACAGGGGCCATCGGAAAGGTCGCCACCGCCGCCGCCGAGCCGGAAGCTACGGAGTCCGCGAAAGAGGCTCCGTCCGATCGTTCCGAACCCCTGGTCACCGTTGGTATAATAAGTTTAGAAGCTATAACGACCCTCGCGAAGTCGCTGGACAATAAGATCTACGCTATCTCGATAAAAGACATTAAAGACTACAGGAAGATAATAGCGGAAGAAGAAGTAGACCTACTAGAGGTGTTGCCAAACGAGCTCTACGGTTACGCTAACGTGTTCTTAAGAGCCGACTCCAACCTCCTGCCGCTCTACCGGCCGGAATACGACAACAAGATCCGACTGAAAGAGGGAGCTACGTTGCTAAGAACCGAGCCCCTAAGACGACTGTCGCCGGCGGAACTGGACTAGGTAGAGGTGTTTGTTCGCGAAAATCTGGCGAAGAAGTTTATTATGCCGAGTTCCGCCGAATACGCGTCGCCGATCCTTTTTGTACAGAAACCCGGAGGCGGTCTCTAAGTATATGTAGATTACAGGGGCCTTAATAAGGTTACTAAGAGAGACGTATATCCACTGCCGCTAATAGATAAGACTATACAGCGCGTAGCAAAGGCTAAGTGGTTTAGCAAGCTGGACATCCGCCAAGCGTTCCATCAACTAAGGAACGAAGAAGGGCAGACAGAAGACCTTACGACGTTCGCGACGCGTATAGGCAATTTCAAGTAGTTGGTAATGCCTTTCGGACTCACCAACGCGCCGGCAGTATGGCAACGCTTTATAAACCACACCTTTATAGACATGTTAGAACAGTTCGTGTCCGTCTACTTGGACGACATCCTTATCTACACCGATAGGACGAGAGAACAGCACACGGACTACATCGAGAAGGTGTTAACTAGGCTCTGTAAGGCCGGACTGAACGCAGACACGAAGAAGAGCGAGTTCTATCAAACTGAGGTCAAATATCTCGGTCTGAAGAAGAGCGAGTTCTATTAGACTGAGGTTAAGTATCTCGGTCTTATCGTCGGAAGAAATGGAATTCGGATAGACCCCTTAAGGGTCGCCGCCGTAGCGGAATAGAAGCAACCGAAATCCGGAAACACTACGCAGATTAGGGCGTTTCTCGGATTCTGCAGCTACTATCGACGGTTTATTAAGGACTTTAGCAAGATAGCGAGACCCCTAAACGAGGCGTTAAAGAAAGAGGCAGCTAGCCTATAGAACGAGAAGTGCACAGAAGCCTTTAACCGGCTAAAAGAAGCGGTAGCCTCTGCGCCAGTTCTGGCACACTTCCGACCGGAAAAGACGATCTACGTAGAAACGGACGCTTCCGATACTGTAACAGCAGGGGTCCTTTCTCAATATAGTAACGACAAAACCCTCTATCTAGTAGCTTTCTTCAGCAAGTCAATAAACGAAGCTAAGCGGAACTACGCTATCTACGATAAGGAGCTGCTAGCGATCATTTAGGCTTTCGAGGAGTGGAAACCGGAGCTTATAGCTAGAAAGAGCACAGTTCAGGTCCTTACGGACCACCAATCGCTAGTCTACTTTATAAAGACGCAGAAACTCTTACGTCGCCAAGCTCGGTAGGCCGCCTACTTATCAGGGTTCGACTTTAAGATTACCTATCGACTAGGGGCTCAAAACGGAAAGGCTAACGCGCTAACGCGAAGAGAAGGGAAGACGAGCCGCGCGAAGGAAGATCCGAACATGTTTCAGAAGATGCTAACTGAACGGATAGTAGACGCCGAGGTGTTAAAGGAAGCGGGGATCTGCGCAGCGGAACTGCAGACCGAAACGGAACTAATAGAGCCGCCGATCGAAGAAAAGACTCTCTACGAAAAGGTGGAGCAGCTTAACCAGCAACAGAAACTCGGCAAAACCGGTTTAGGGAAGCTGATAGTTCTGGAAGAACTAATTACTAAGGTCGTCCAACTGGTCTATAGCTCTAAGGACGTTGGTTACGCCGGCTCGAAAAAGACGATAGAAGCTATAAGGACGATCTACTGGTTTCCGCGGATCTACGAACGGATCCACCGATTTATCGCCAATTGCTACGTATGCCGAGCCGCGAAGCCGCGTTACGGTCTTTCGGCGGGTCTACTAAAGCCACTGCCGATCCCCGAGAAACTGTAGCAACACATTACGATAGACTTCGTAACCGGCCTGCCGGACTCCGATAGATATAACGCTACACTAAACGTAGTGGACCGGCTAAGCAAAGAGTGCTACTTTATCCCCTGTCGAGCCAGAGACGAAGGAACGACTGCAGAAGAGACCGCGCGGATGCTGATTAGACACGTATAGAAGCACTATAGCCTGCCGGACACTATCACTACGGATAGGGGTCCTTAATTCACTGCCGACGTATAGAAGGCTATTAATCAAGCTCTCGGAATCTGGGGAAAGCTTAGCACTGCCGCTCACCCTTAAACTAACAGTCAGTCTAAAGTGGCTAATCGCGAGATAGAGCGATATCTGCGAACCTTCTGCGGCCATTATTAAGAAAAGTGGGTTAAGATACTGCTAATAGCTGAATTCTGCGCGAACTCAGCACAGTTAGAAGCAACGTCGCTAGCGCCGTTCGAGATAACCTACGGCTGTCTTCCGAGGCTAAGCTTCCAGCCGCTGAGCGACGCAGGCTCGCCGGAGTTTTCCACTGCCACTACGTCGTTAAAGAGAGTCGCCGCTGCAGCGGCGGAAGCGCTCTGATCTTGAATAGAAGAAGCGATCAAAGTAGCGAAAGAAGCGATAGAATCGGCTTAGAAGAAGATAGTAACTCGAACTAATAGAAAGCGGTCGCCGACGGAATTCGAGGAAGGTCAAAAGGTCTGGCTTAACACGCGGAACCTAAGGCTAAAAGGGAACGCCAAGCTCAATCCGCGCTACGTAGGTCCGTTCACGATAGTGGAAAAGAGGTCGCCGGTAACTTATCGGCTCTAGCTACCGAAACCGTTCCGGATCTACGATGTCTTTTATTCGGATCTGCTAAGCTTGGACCCTAAGAACAGTCTGCCGGAATAAGGGTTCGCCGAACCCCCGCCTATTAAGATAGACGGTAAGGAAGAAGAGTAGGAGGTAGAAGATGTAATAGACGTAAAGAAGATAAGGGGGTCCATTAAAGCGAGGATTTCGTAGAAGGGGTAGCCAGAAGACTACGAATAGTATCCGATCGAGAACCTGCGGAATTCGGCGGAGCTGCTTAGAGAGTTCTACGTACAGAACCTAAAGAAGCCGAAACCCGGATGGCTCCGAAACTGAAGACCTCTGAAAGAGATAAAAGAAGAAAGCCGCGTCCGCTCTACCGGCGCCGAAGCCGATAAAGACGATCGTAACGGTCGCCTTTGGGGAGGCCTTCGACGCGGCCACTACCCACTGCAGGGTCGGCAGGCAGCTCGCCAACGCTGTAGCGTGCCAGCGCCGCCGACCCTGTAGTAGGTAAAGGCTTTGGTAGAAGAGAAAAAGAAGAAGAAAAACGGCGCTGCGGAAAGATCTATATAGACCTCTAAGGCGACGTACAGACCAGCTACGCCGCAGCTTAGATAACCTAGGGCTCAGATCAGATAGCACGGATTAGGCGCACGGATTAGATAGACGCCAAGTAAAGGACTTTAGACGCTAACGACGTAAGAAATTGAAGAAGCGATAAAGAGAACGTTGTTTTTAATAGAAGACGGAAGAAGTGACGTCGGCGTTGGAGGGGATTTTCGAGAAGGAGACGACGAATCAAAAAAAAAAAGCAGAGATTTTCAGATAGATAGGGTGACTAGGCGGTCGAGGGCGACCGCTAGTAAGGGAGGGGGGTAGTGTTGCGGCGGTAGAAAGAGGTAGGACAGATTGATAGGGTGGACCCTGGATTTCGGCTCGGCCCCTTCCGGGATTTAGGTTCCGGAACGGACCGAGCCGGGCCTTGGCACCACCACTACGAAAGCCCACCACTACTACTATATAGGTTCCTTTCCCTCCTCAGTTCGAGATATAGTTATCAAAAAAGGCGGTATTGAATCATATCTGCGTGCCCGGATTAAGGGGTAGGACCAAGTAATAGGGTAGACCCTTAGAATTTCGGCTCGGCCCTTCCGGACCGAGCCGGGCCTTAGCACGCCACCCCCTAAAGGTCTTGTCTACTACTACATAGATTCCTTTCCCTCCTTAGTTCGAGATATAGTTATCAAAAAGGCCGTATTAAATCTTATCTGCACGCCTGGATTGTTATATCTCGAACTCACTCCCTACACTATTACTGCGCTGCGCGAAAGGGACCGTTAAACTATCCGGACCCCTAAATAACGCACGCGCACTACACAAACCAAACACTAGCACCGTAAGATAGCTATAGAGAGCTTCTTAACGGTAGAGGGCGGCGTTACAGGCTGCAGCGGAAAGAGAAAGAATAATAGACCGAGGGATAGGCGTATTAGCATCCTCGATAACGGAATAGCTACTAAGGGCCTTACAGAAGAAGAGATAGATAAAGCGAAGAGGGGCATAGAGAGCTATGCCGAGCTGTATATACGCACGCCAGAGGAAATAGAAGAGCATCTAGCAGAGAATAGAGCTAAGAAGGTGTTCGACATTATTACCTTTATTGAGAAGAAGTTTTATAGAAACACGGAAGAGAACAGGAGATTAAGAGAGGAAATCGAAGCAGTAAGAGCCGAGAAGGAATCGGCAGAGACTATTATAGATATGCTGGAAAACCAAGCGGCGAACCGACTAGCACAACTAAAGGAGATAAAGACTTAGCTAGCTAAGATAGAGGCAGCGACGTCGCTGCCACTGCATCGAGAAGAACAAGCAGAGACCGTCTTACCGGCGGCCTACAGTTAAGGCGGCACACTAATAACGTTACTACCGGATCTACCGGCGTTTAGAGGCGGAGATCTTAAGGATTGGGAAGCATTTAAGAAAAAGATAAAGAACAAGATAGATCGAGACTATGCCGGAAACAGTGCCAGAGATAGATTAGCCTACCTAGAGTCACGATTAGAAGGCGAAGCTTTTTCGCTAGTAGCGGACCTAGAAGAGGTAACCGCCGAGGAAGCGATCAAAGCGCTAGATCAACGCTTCGGAGACCCCTTCCGAAAGAAGACGGCCTGCGAACAGCTAGATAAGATCAACTAGAACTGGCAGACGTTCGAAGAGTTCTACAGACCGTTTAGAAAATATGCGATTAGGGCCTAAGTAGCAGAAGATAAGCAGCTCTATCTACTAAGGCAGAAGCTGAACCCTAAACTGGCCTTAGCTATAGCCTCGGTGGAAGATAAGGACCTTAAGAGCTTCGTGCACCGAGCGAGAGTTACTGCGAGAAACTTGAGCGCTTACGCGAAATCGCGTAAATCGAACTAGAAGCCGTCGATAACGCAGGCAACGCGACCCCCTGCACCTTTCCGGAGAGCGCCTCTGCAGCTATCTTACCAGTTACTGCGTTCGTCGTTCGTCCCTACCTGTTACATATATAGAAAGCCTAGCTACATCGCTACGAGATGCCAAGCATTAGATAAGCAGAAGCAGGAGTATCGTGTTACGAAGCAGCCGCAGCTGCAGCTGCTGAGAAAAACTATACAAGCTATAGAGCCGGCTCCGAACGACACCGACAGCGTAGACAGTAGAGTGCTACTGCGAATCCAAGGAAAAGACTAGCTAGAAGGATAGGGCCCTATCCAGCGTAGACAATAGGGCACTAACACGAACTACGTTACCGGAGAAAGAAAGCATTAACAGCTGCAGCGATCCGCTCTCGGCAGCGGTGGAAGTAAACACAGAAACAGCTATTATCCTTCTAATTACTGTCTACCCCCTCGATAGATCGAGCAAACCACTTTAGCTAAAAGCTTTTATCGACATAGGGACCCTTATTAGAGCGGCGATCCACTATCGATTGGTTCAAAAGCTAATAAAGAGATATAGCTATCCAGTAGAGATAGCATCCCTAACACGGATTTCGGCATATAACGGACAAGACACCGAGAGTGTTACGCACTATATACTACTAAAGACCACCTTGGCAGGTCGCACTACAGAAGCGACGTTCCGAATTATAGACATCGGAAGGTTTAACATTATTATAGGTCAGAAATAGATAAAGAACTAGAAGGCTGTTATCGATGTAGGTAAAGGCACGCTAGGGTTCAAAAACCAGCAGGACGGAGTCGCCGCCAAACCGGCTACCGTCGTTACTATAGAACCGAACGCTACGACTATCGAAGCGGTCCCGAAGGATCGGCCCGACCCTTAAGACACGATCAGAATAATAAGTTCAGAAGCTTAAACGACCCTCGCGAGGTCGTCAGACAACGAGATTTATGCTATCTTAATAAAGGATATCGAAGACTACCGGAAGATAATAGCGGAAGAAGAAGTAGATCTACTAGAGGTGTTACTAAAAGAACTACATAGTTACACTAACGTGTTCTTAAAGGCCGACTCCAACCTCTTGCCGCTCTACCGACCGGAATACGACAACAAGATCCGATTAAAAGAAGGAGCTGCACTGCCGAGAACCGAGCCCCTAAGACGCTTATCGCCAGCGGAGCTGGACCAGGTAGAAGTGTTTGTTAGAGAAAACTTGGCGAAGAAGTTTATTACGCCAAGCTCTGCAGAATATACGTTACTAATTCTTTTCGTACGGAAACCCGGAGGCGGTCTCCGACTGTATGTAGATTACCGTAGCCTTAATAAGGTCACTAAGAGAGATGTGTATCCGCTGCTGCTAATAAACGAGACTATACAACGAGTAGCTAAGGCTAAGTGGTTTAGCAAGCTGGATATTCGCTAAGCGTTCTATTAGTTAAGGAACGAGGAAGGACAAACGGAAGACCTTACGACATTCGCTATGCGTATAGGTAATTTCAAGTAGTTGGTAATGCCTTTCGGACTTACCAACGCGCCGGCTATATAGCAACGCTTTATAAACTACACCTTTATAGACATGCTAGTACGGTTCGTTTTAATCTACTTAGACGACATTTTTATCTATACTAAGGGAACGGGAGAGCAACACACGGACTACATTAAGAGGGTGTTAAAGAGACTCCGCGAGGTCGGATTAAACGCGGACACGAAGAAGAGCGAGTTCTACCAGACCGAAGTCAAATACCTCGGTCTTATCGTCGGAAGAGAAGGAATTCGGATAGACCTATCGAAAGTGGCCGCCGTCGAGGAATGGAAGCAACCGACATCCGGAAACACTACGCAAATCAGAGCGTTTCTCGGATTCTGCAGCTACTATCGACAGTTTATTAAGGATTTCAGTAAGATAGCGAGACCACTGAATAAGGCGTTAAAGAAAGAGGCCGCTAGCCTATAGAATAAGAAGTGTACAGAAGCTTTCAACCGACTAAAGGAAGCGGTAGCCTTAGCGCTAGTGCTAGCGCACTTCCGACCGGAAAAGACGATCTATGTAGAGACGGACGCTTCCGACACAGTAATAGCAGGAGTCCTTTCGCAGTACGCTAACGATAAAGAAACTCTCTATCCAGTAGCTTTCTTTAGCAAGCCTAAAAATAATGCTAAACGGAACTACGCTATATATAATAAAGAACTGTTAGCTATTATACAGGCGTTCGAAGAGTGGAAACCGGAGCTTATAGCTAGACAGAACACGATCCAGGTCCTTACGGACTACCAGTCGCTAACCTACTTTATAAAGATGCAGAAGCTGTTACGGCGCTAGGCCCGGTAGGCTGCCTACTTATCTGGATTCGACTTTAAGATTACCTATCGACCAGGAGCTTAAAATAGAAAGGCTAATACGCTAACGAGAAGAGAAGGAAAGACTAGCCGCGCGAAAGAAGATCCGAACATGTTTCAGAAAGTGCTAACAGAATAAATAGTAGACACTAAGGTGTTAAAAGAAGTAGGGATCTATACGATAGAGCCGCCGATTAAAGAAGAGACGCTGCACAAGAAAGTGGAACTGATACGGATGTAGAGGGCTGGAAGGTGCTGGAAGCTAGGCTTGGCAGGGCTAGGCTTGGTGCATACGGATGTAGAGGGCTGGAAGGTGCTAGAAGCTAGGCTTGGTAGGGCTAGGCTTGGCGCACACTCAAATACCTCTACCTCCGCTTGTACGTAGATTCTTCCCTCTCCAGCCTTAGATATAGCTATCAAAGACGGGTATTGACCTAGAGTCTACTGCAGTTAGATCATTATATCCAAGGCTCGCTTCAACAATACCCGCACTACGCGAAAGAGCCCGTTGAATTACATCTGGGTACTCGATTAACGTACGTGCAAGCGACAACCCAGAGTGTATACTGCAGATATACGAAGGAGGCCGTTGAATTATATCCAGTTACTTAATCGTACATATGCATACTACTCTACCCCCCCCTCCCCCGATTAAGAAGAAGAGAGAGTTTTAGGGAAGAGAAGTGCCCCTACGAGAGGGATGTTAGGAAGAGAAGTGCCCCTACGAGCAGATCGTACGAGTTTTGAAGTTCTAAGATAGGACGAGAAGGACGAGAGCGAGAACGATAATGTAGGAGCGACGAGGACGAGGAGCGAGAGCGACGACGACAGAGCAACGACGACGAAAGCGCACCTAGCAGGACCTAGGGCGACGACATTCGTTTTTTTTCGGGTCTTTGACAGACCAATTCAGGTCTTTGACAGACTATTCTATTCGGACAAGGCCAATCAGGACATTTAGCAATCGAGACATACAGCAATTGGTACAGCGACAAGACAAGGCACAGCAGCTGCAGACAACAAAGCACAAGGCAGAGCACTAGCTGCAGAGCACCAGCTGCAGAGCACCAGCTGCAGAGCACCAGCTGCAGAGCAAGAGCACCTAGGCTGAGCAAGAGCACCGAGCACGAGCACCTAGGCACGAGCACCCAGGCACGAGCTCCAGGCAGAGCACTAGGCAGAGCACCAGGCAAAGCACAGGCAAAGCGACTGTCTAAGAAGCGACCGTCGACAAGCGAGCGACGGTCTGAGAAGCGAGTGACGGCTTAAGAAGCGAGCGACCGTCGAGAAGCGACCGTCGAGAAGCGACCGTCGAGAAGCAACCGTCGAGAAGCGACCGTCGAGAAGCGACTGTCGAGAAGCGACCGTCGAGAAGCGACCGTCGAGAAGCGACCGTCGAGAAGCGACCGTCGAGAAGCGACCGTCGAGAAGCGACCGTCGAGAAGCGACCGTCGAGAAGCGACTGTCTAAGAAGCGACAGTTCAGAAGCAGCACGTGTTTGCAAAGCGACCTCTACAAGCCTCTACGACCTTTCGCGACCGCCGCGACCTCCGAGACCTCTGCGAGCTCTGCGACCTCTGCGAGCTCTATAACCTCCGCGACCTCTGAGACCCCTGCAACCGTCGAGAAGCGACGGCTCGAGGAGCGACGGCTCGAGAAGCGACATGTGTTTGCAAGGCAACCTCTGCAACCGTCGAGAAGCGACGGTCGAGAAGCGAGCGACCGTCCGAGAAGCAAGCGACCGTCTGAGAAGCGACCGTCAAGAAGCGACACATGTTTGCAAGACAACCTCGACGACCTCCGCGGCCTCTACGACCTCCGCGACCTCCGCGGCCCCGACAACCTCTACAGCCGCGACCTCTGAGAATTCTGCAGCCCTGGCAAGGCAGCAAACAAGGCACCAATTAAGGCCAAAAGCAACAGCAAAAGGCACGAGATTAAGGCTCAAAAAAAGCACGAGATTGAGGCTCAAAAAGGCACGAGATTGAGACTCAAAATGCACAGAAATTGAAGCTCAAAATTGAACCTTAAAAGCGACCTGTTTTGGAGCGACCTGATTGGCCGATAGCAAAGCTAAATCTGCGATACCTGCGACCTAGTTTGACTCGATACCTGCGACCTGGTTTGGCACGACGCGACCTGGTTTAGCTAATTGCGATTGATTGGCTGATTGCGATTAAGGGCAATCTCTAGTTAGGGAGGGCGGTAGTAATACGGATGTAGAGGGCTGGAAGGTGCTGGAAGCTAGGCTTGGCAGGGCTAGGCTTGGCGCATACGGATGTGGAGGGCTGGAAGGTGCTGGAAGCTAGGCTTGGCAGGGCTAGGCTTGGCGCACACTCAAATACCTCCACCTCCGCTTGTACGTAGATTCTTCCCTCTCCAGCCTTGGATATAGTTATTAAAGACGGGTATTGACCTAGAGTCTACTGCAGTCAGATTAGGAACAGCTTAATTAGCAGCAGAAGCTCGGCAAAACCGGCTTAGGGAAACTGATTGTTCTGGAAGAACTAATTACAGAGGTTATCTAGCTGGTCCATAGCTCTACAGATGTTGGTTACGCAGGATCGAAGAAGACGATAGAAGCAATAAGGACGACCTACTAGTTTCCGAGAATTTTCGAGCGGATACATCGGTTTATTACTAACTCTTACGTATACCGAGCAGCGAAGCTACGTTACGGCCTTCCGGCCGGCCTGCTAAAGCCACTTCCGATCCCCGAGAAACTATAGCAGCACATTACGATAGACTTCGTAACCGGCCTGCCGGATTCCGACGGATATAATGCTATACTTAATGTAGTGGATCGGCTAAGCAAAGAGCGCTATTTTATCCCCTGCTAAGCTAAGGATAAAGGAACTACTGCAGAAGAAACGGCGAGAATGTTAATCCAGCACGTATAGAAGCACTACGGCCTGCCGGATACTATTACTACGGATAGGGGTCCTTAATTCACTACCGACGTATAGAAAGCCATTAACCAAGCCCTTAGAATTCGTAGAAAGCTTAGTACGGCTGCTTACCCTTAGACCGACGGACAGTCTAAAGTGGCTAACTGTAAGATAGAAAAGTATCTACGGATCTTCTGCAGTTATTACCAAGCAGAATGGATTAAGATATTGCCGATAGCCAAATTCTGCGCCAATTTAGCACAGTCGGAAGCCACCTTACTAGCGCCGTTAAAGATAACATACGGTTATCTTCTAAGGATAAGCTTTCAGCCGCTGAACGAACCCAGCTCTTTAGAACCTTCTACTACTACTTCGTCGAAGAGAATCGCTGCGGCGGCGGCGGAAGCGCTCCGATCTCGGATAGAAGAAGCGATTAAGGTAGCGAAAGAGGCGATGGAATCAGCCTAGAAGAAGATAGTAACTCGAGCTAATAGAAAGAGGTTACTAATAGAATTCGAGGAAGGCCAAAAGATATAGCTTAACACGCGGAACCTAAGGCTAAAAGGCAACGCGAAGCTTAACCCTCGTTACGTAGGTCCGTTTAAGATAATAGAAAAGAGGTCGCCAGTAACCTACCGGCTCCAGCTGCCGAAATCATTCCGGATCTACAATGTCTTTTACTCGGATCTGCTTGTTGCAGCAGTGGAAAGGGGTGGGACTAAGTAATAGGGTAGACCCTCGGAATTTCGGCTCGGCCCTTCCGGACCGAGCCGGGCCTTGGCACGCTACCCCCCAAAGCTCTCGCCCACTACTATATAGATTCCTTTCCCTCCTCAGTTCGAGATATAGTTATCAAAAAGGCTGTATTGAATTATATCTGCGTGCCCGGATTATTATATCTCGAACTCACTCCCTACACTACTACCGCACTGTGCGAAAGGGACCGTTGAATTATCCAGACCCCTAAATAACGCACGCGCACTACACTAAACCAAACACCAGCACCGTAAGATAGCTATAGAGAGCTTCTTAACGGTAGAGGGCGGCGTTACAGGCTGCAGCGGAAAGAGAAAGAATAATAGACCGAGGGATAGGCGTATTAGCATCCTCGACGACAGAATAGCTACTAAGGGCCTTATAGAAGAAGAGATAGACAAAGCGAAGAGGGGTATAGAGAGCTATACCGAGTTGTACGCACGTACGCCAGAAGAAATAGAAGAGCATCTAGTAGAGAATGAAGCTAAGAAGGTGTTCGACATTATCACCTTTATCGAGAAGAAGTTTTATAGAAATACGGAAGAGAACAGGAGATTAAGAGAGGAAATTGAAACGGTAAGAGCCGAGAAGGAATCGGCAGAGACTATTATAGATATGCTGGAAAACCAAGCGGCGAACCGACTAGCACAACTAAAGGAGATAAAGACTCAGCTAGCTAAGATAGAGAGAGCGACGTCGCCGCTACTGCATCGAGAAGAACCAGCAGAGACCGCCTTACTAGCGGCCTACAGTTAAGGCGGCACGTTAATAACGTTACTACCGGATCTACTAGCGTTTAGAGGCAGAGATCCTAAGGATTGGGAAGCATTTAAGAAGAAGATAAAGAACAAGATAGATCGAGACTATACTGGAAACAGTGCCGGAGATAGATTGGCCTACCTAGAGTCGCGATTAGAAGGCGAAGCTTTTTCGCTAGTAGCGGACCGAGAAGAGGTAACCGCTAAAGAAGCGATTAAAGCGCTAGATCAACGCTTCGGAGACCCCTTCCGGAAGAAGACAGCCCGTAAGCAGCTAGACAAGATTAACCAGAACCGGCAGACGTTCGAAGAATTCTACGGACTGTTCAGAAAATATGCTATTAGGGCCAGAGTAGCGGAAGACGAGCAGCTCTATCTACTAAGGCAGAAGCTGAACCCTAAACTGGCAGCAGCTATAGCGTCGGTAGAAGACGAAGACCTTAAGAGCTTCGTGCACCGAGCGAGAGTTACTGCACAGAACCTAAGCGCTTACGCGAAATTACGCAAATCGAACTAGAAGCCGTTAATAACGCAGACAACGAGACCCCCTGTAATCCGGGCACGTAGATATGATTCAATACGGCCTTTTTGATGACTATATCTCGAACTAAGGAGGGAAAGGAATCTATGTGGTGGCGGTGGTGGGCTTTGATGGAGGGTGGTGCCAAGGCCCGGCTCGGTCCGGAAGGGCCGAGCCGAAATCCAGGGTCCACCCTATCAATCCGTCCTACCTCTTTCCACCGCCGCAACACTACCCCCCTCCCTTACCAGCGGTCGCCCTCGACCGCTTAGTCACCCCACCTATCCGAAAACCTTTCTCTATTCCTTTTTTTTTTTGATTCGTCGTCTCTTCCTCGAAAATCCCCTCCGACAGTAATGTTACCTCTTCCTTCTTCTATCGCTTCTTGAATCTCTTACGTTATCAACATCTGAAGTCCTTCACTTGGTCGTTTATGTAATCGGTGCGCCTGATCTGTGCTATCTGATCTAAGTCGTAGGTTACCTGAGCTGCGGCGTAGTTGGTCTGTGCTCCGGCGCGGAGGTCTATATAGATCTTTCCGCAGCGTCGTTTTTCTTCTTCTTCTTCTTTTCCACCAGATCCTCCACGCCGTCGCCGACCGGCCGCCTAGAGCTATAAATTCTATTACGATCGCCTTTATCGGCTTCCCCGCCGGTGGAGCGGACGTGTTTTCTTTCTTCCGGAATTGTCGACATTAGAGCTACGCCGGTTTCGGCTTCTTCGGGTTCCGCGCGTAAAAGTCTCTTAGCAGCTCCGCCGAATTCCGGAGATTCTCGATCGGATACTACTTATAATCTTCCGGCCACCCCTTCTACGAGATCCTCGCTTTTATGGACCCCCTCGTCTTCTTTACGTCCATTACGTCTTCTACCTCCCACTCTTCTTCTTTACCGTCCATCTCGATAGGCGGGGGTTCGGCGAACCCCTGTTCCGGAAGGACGTCCTCAGGGTCTAGGCTTAGCAGATCCGAATAGAAAATATCGTAGATCCGGAACGCCTTCGGCAGCTCGAGTCGATAGGTTACCGGCGACCTCTTTTCTATTATCTTGAACGGACCCACGTAGCGTGAGTTAAGCTTCGCGTTTCCTTTCAGCCTCAGGTTTCGCGTGTTGAGCTATACCTTTTGGCCTTCCTCGAATTCTATTAGGGACCTTTTTCTATTAGCCCGAGTTACTATCTTCTTCTGAGCTGATTCCATCGCTTCTTTCGCTACTTTGATCGCTTCTTCTATCTGAGATCGTAGCGCTTCTGCCGCCGCAGCGGCGACTCTCTTCGACGACGTAGCGGTCGATGGTTCCGCAGAGCTGGGTTCGTTTAGCGGCTAAAAGCTTATCCTCGGAAGATAGCTGTGCGTTATCTCGAACGGCGCCAGCGAGGTAGCTTCTGACTGTGTTGAGTTTGCGCAGAATTCGGCTATCGGCAACACCTTAACCCAGTCTTCTTAATAATGGCTGCAGAAGGTTCGTAGGTATCGTTCTATCTTACGGTTAGCGACTTCAGACTGACCGTCGGTTTAAGGGTAAGCAGCGGTGCTAAGCTTTCTATAAATTCCGAGAGCTTGGTTGATAGCTTTCTATACGTCGGCAGTGAATTAAGGACCCCTATCCGTAGTAATAGTGTCCGGCAGGCTATAGTGCTTCCATACGTGTTGGATCAACATTCTCGCCGTTTCTTCCGCAGTAGTTCCTTCGTCTTTAGCTCGACAGGGGATGAAGTGGCGTTCTTTGCTCAGCCGATCCACTACATTAAGCGTAGCGTCGTAGCCGTTCGAGTCCGGCAGTCCAGTTACGAAATCCATCGTAATGTGCTGCTACGGCTTCTCGGAGATCGGCAGTGGCTTCAATAAGCCTGCCGGAAGGCCGTAACATGGCTTCGCGGCTCTGCATACGTGGCAATTGGCGATAAATCGGTGGATCCGTTCGTAGATCCGCGGAAACTAGTAGATCGTCCTTACGGCTTCTATCGTCTTCTTCGAGCCTGCGTAACCAACGTCCTTCGAGCTATGGACCAATTGGATAACCTCTGTAACCAGTTCTTCCGGAACTATTAGCTTCCCTGAACCGGTTCTGCCGAGTTTCTGTTGCTGGTTAAGCTGCTCCACCTTTTCGTAGAGAGTCTTTTCTTTAATCGGCGGCTCTATTGGTTCCGGTTCGGTCTGCGGTTCCGCCGCGCAGATCCCCGCTTCCTTCAACACCTCGGCGTCCACTATCCGTTCGGTCAACACCTTCTAAAACATGTTCGGATCTTCCTTCGCGCGGCTCGTCTTCCCTTCTCTTCTCGTCAGCGCGTTAGCCTTTCCATTTTGAGCCCCTAGTCGATAGGTGATCTTAAAGTCGAACCCTAACAAGTAGGCGGCCTACCGAGCTTAACGCTGTAAGAGTTTCTGCGTCTTTATAAAGTAGGTTAGCGACTGGTGGTCCGTAAGGACCTAGACCGTGCTCTTTCCAGCTATAAGCTCCGGTTTCCACTCCTCGAAAGCCTGAATGATCGCTAGCAGCTCCTTGTCGTAGATAGCGTAGTTCCGCTTAGCTTCCGTTATAGACTTGCTGAAGAAAGCCACTGGATAGAGGGTCTCGTCGTCGCTAGCGAATTGAGAAAGGACCCCTGCCGTTACTGTGTCGGAAGCGTCTGTTTCTACGTAGATCGTCTTTTCCGGTCGGAAGTGCGCTAGAACCGGCGCTGAGGCCACTGCCTCTTTCAGCCGTACGAAAGCTTCCGTGCACTTCTTATTCTATAGGCCTGCGGCCTCTTTCTTTAGCGCCTCGTTTAGGGGTCTCGCTATCTTGCTAAAGTCTTTAATAAACCGTCGGTAGTAGCTGCAGAATCCGAGAAACGCTCTGATCTGCGTAGTGTTTCCAGATTTCGGCTGCTTCCATTCCGCGACGGCGGCGACCTTCGAGGGGTCTATACGAATTCCGTTTCTTCCGACGATAAGACCGAGATACTTGACCTCCGTTTAATAGAACTCGCTCTTCTTCGTGTCCGCGTTTAATCCGACCTCGCGGAGCCTAGTTAGCACCTTCTTAATGTGGTCCGTGTGCTGTTCTCTCGTTCCTTCGGTATAGATAAGGATGTCGTCTAAGTAAATAGACACGAACCGTTCCAGCATGTCTATAAAGGTGTGGTTTATAAAGCGTTGCCACACTGCCGGCGTGTTGGTAAGTCCGAACGGCATTACCAGCCACTTAAAATTGCCTATATGCGTAGCAAACGTCGTAAGATCTTCCGTCTGTCCTTCTTCGTTCCTTAGTCGGTAGAACGCTTGTCGAATGTCCAGTTTGCTAAACTATTTAGCTTTAGCCACTCGTTGTATAGTCTCGTCGATCAGCGGCAGCGGGTATACGTCTCTCTTGGTAACCTCGTTAATGATCCGGGGTGGTGTGCCCGGGTTACTGCTATGCCTTGCCAAGGTTTATAATCTGGTACACATTGATCAAGTCACTTCCGAGTCACTTGATCAGTCCCTTTTGGCTCAAGTGTACCGCGCCGCATCAGTTAAGGCCTCGATAGTCTACGCAGAGTCGCAGACCACCCCCTAGTTTCCTTACGAAAAGAATCGGTAACGCATATTCGGCAGAACTCGGCGTAATAAACTTCTTCGCCAGGTTTTCGCGGACAAACACCTCTACTTAGTCCAGTTCCGCCGGCGACAGTCGTCTTAGGGGCTCGGTTCTTGGCAGCGTAGCTCCCTCTTTTAGTCGGATCTTGTTGTTATATTCCGGTCGATAGAGCGGCAGGAGGTTGGAGTCGGCTTTTAAGAACACGTTAGCGTAACTATAGAGTTCTTTCAGTAGCACCTCTAGCAGATCCACTTCTTCTTCTGCTATTATCTTCTAGTAGTCTTCGATATCTTTTATCGAGATAGCATAAATCTTATTGTCCGGCGACTTCGCGAGGGTCGTTATAGCTTCTGAACTTATTATTCCGACGGTAACCGGGGGTTCGGAACGGTCGGACGGAGCCTCTTTCGCGGACCCTGTAGCTTTCGGCTTGGCGGCGACAGTGGCGACGTTTCCGATAGTCCCTGCTCTGCTATACAGGGTTTTGAACCTGATCGTTCCTTTATCTACGTTAACGATGGCTTTCTGGTTCTTTATCTATTTCTGCCCTATAATAATGTCAAACCTTCCGATATCTATAATCCGGAACGTCGCTTCCGTGGTTCGACCAGCCAGCGTAGTCTTTAGCGGCACGTAGTGCGTGACGCTTTCTGTGTCTTGTCCATTGTATGCCGAAATCTTCGTCGGCGACGCCAGTTCTACTGGGTAACCGTATCCGTTCGTTAGCTTCCGGATCAGTCGGTGGTGGATCGCCGCGCCGATAAGAGCTCCGGTGTCGATAAAAGCTTTCAGCTAGAGGGGCTTGCTCGATCCGTTAAGGGGGTAGACAGTAATCGGAAGGATAATAGCTGTTTCCGTGTTCACTTCCACCGCCGCCGAGAGCGGATCGCTGCAGCTATTGATGCTCTCTCTCGTCGACATAGTTCGCGTTAATGCCCTGTTGTCTATACTGGATAGGGGGCCTATCCGTCCAGCTGGTCTTTTCCTATAATTCTTAGCTGCACGCCGCCGTCTACGCTCTCGGTGTCGTTCGGGGCCGGCTCCATAGCTTGTATGGTCTTTCTCGGTGGCTGCGGCGGTTGCGGCTGCTTTATAACGCGATAGTCCTGCTTCTGCTTATCTGATGCTTGGCATCTTGTAGCGATGTAGCCAGGCTTGCTACACGCGAAACAGGTAGGGACGAACGACGAGCGCTGCGACTGATAAGGTGGCTGCTGTAGCGCTCTCCGGAAAGGCGCAGGGGGTCGTATAGTCTGCGTTATCAACGGCGACGGCTTCTGAACCGATTCGCGTAATTTCGCGTAAGCGCTCAAGTTTCTCGCGGTGACCCTCGTCTGATGTACGAAGCCCTCGAGGTCTTCGTCTTCTACTAACGCTATGGCCGCAGCGAGCTCAGGGCTCAGTTTCTGTCTTAGTAGGTGCAGCTGCTTATCTTCTGCTACTCTCGCTCTGATAGCATATTTTCTAAACAAACTGTAGAATTCTTTAAACGTCTGCCGGTTCTAGTTGATTTTATCCAGCTGCTTACAGGCCGTCTTCTTTCGGAATGGGTCTCCGAAGCGTTGATCTAACGCTTTGATCGCTTCTTCGGCGGTTACCTCTTCTAGGTCCGCCACTAGCGAAAAAGCTTCACCTTCCAGTCGCGCCTCTAAATAGGCTAATCTGTCTTCTTCGCTGCTTAATGCGTAATTGCGACTTATCTTATTCTTGATCTTCTTCTTAAACGCCTCCTACGCTTTAGAGTCTCCGCTACCGAAAACTGGTGGATCCGGTAGTGACGTTATCAACGTGCTACCTTAACTGTAGGCCGCCGGCGAGGTGGTTTCCTCGTGGGTTTCTTGCCGCAGTGGCGGCGACTTCGCTGCTTCTATGTCGGTCAGTTGATCCTTTAGCGCCTTTAGCTGCGCTATTCGATTCGCTGCTTGGTGTTCCAACACGTCGACGATAGTCTCTGCCGATTCCTTCTCGGCCCTTACTGTCTCTACTTCCTCTCTTAGCTGTCTGTTTTCTTCCAGTGTTCTGTAGAACAGCGTCTTAATAAGGTCTATACCGTCGTAGACCTTCCCTATTCCGTTCTCGTTTACGTAGTCTTCCAGTTCCTCGATCGTGCAGTCGTAGATCTTCCTATATTCGCTTATTCGTTCCTTAATCTTAGCGGTCTCTTCCGCTGTAAAACCTCTAATAACGACCTTATCGTTAACTACACTGGAGCGTCTGCTCGCTCTGTTAGTCTTTCTCTTTCCGCGGCGGCCTGTTACGCCGCTCTCTACTGTCGAGAAGCCTTCCATCTTCTTACAGTGCCTTAGGGGGGGGGGGGGGGGGGGGGGGGGGGGGGGTTGTTGGTGTGTTGGTGAGTGCGCGTGCGTTATTCGGGTTTCCGGATGGTTCAACGGGCCCTTTCGCGCAGCGCGGGGTGTGGTGTAGAGAGTGAGTTCGAGATATAATGATCCGGGCACGTAGATATAATTCAATACGGCCTTTTTGATAACTATATCTCGAACTGAGGAGGGAAAGGAATCTATGTAGTGGCAGTGGTAGGCTTTGATAGAGGGTGGTGCCAAGGCCCGGCTCGGTCCGGAAGGGCCGAGCCGAAATCCAGGGTCCACCCCATTAATCCGTCCTACCTCTTTCCACTGCCGCAACACCCTGCGCCTTTCCGGAGAGTACTCTAGCAGCTACCTTATTAGTCACCGCGTTCGTCGTTCGTCCCCACCTGTTACGCGTATAGAAAGCCTAGACACATCGCTACGAGATGCCAAGCATTAGATAAGCAGAAGCAGGAGTATCGCGTTACGAAGCAGCTGCAGCCGCTGGTAAAGACTATACAAGCTATAGAGCCGGCTCCGAACGACACCGACAGCGTAGACAGTAGAGTGCCACTGCGAATCCTAGGAAAAGACTAGCTGGAAGGATAGGCCCCCTATCTAGCGTAGAAAACAGGGCACCAACAAGAACTACGTTACAGAAAGATAAGAGCATTAACAGCTGCAGCGATCCGCTCTTAGCGGCGGTGGAAGTGAACACGGAAACAGCTATTATCCTTCTAATTACTGTCCACCCCCTTAACGGATCGAGCAAACCACTTTAGCTAAGAGCTTTTATCGATATAGGGGCCCTTATCGGAGCGGCTATCCACTATCGATTGGTTTAAAAGCTAATAAAAGGATACGGCTATCCAGTGGAGCTAGCGTCGCCGATACGGATTTCGGCGTACAACGGACAAGACACAGAGAGTGTTACGCATTATATGCCATTAAGGACTACCCTGGCAGGTCGCACTACAGAAGCGACGTTCCGAATTATAGATGTCGGAAGATTTAACATTATTATAGGACAGAAATAGATAAAGAACCAGAAAGCCATTATTAACGTAGGTAAAGGCACGCTAGGGTTCAGAAACCAGCACGACGGAGCCGCCGCTAGACCGGCTACCGTCGTTACAGTGGAACCGAACGCTACGACCATCGAAGCGGCCCCGGAAGACCGGTCCGACCCTTAAGACACGATCGGAATAATAAGTTCAGAAGCTCTAACGACCCTCGCGAGGTCGCCAGACAACGAGATTTACGCTATCTTAATAAAAGACATCGAAGACTACTGGAAGATAATAGCGGAAGAAGAAGTGGATCTATTAGAGGTGTTACCGAAAGAACTCTATAGTTACACTAACGTGTTCTTAAAGGCTAACTCTAACCTCTTACCGCTCTACCGACCGGAATATAACAACAAGATCCGGCTAAAAGAAGGAGCCGCGCTGCCGAGAACGGAACCCCTAAGACGCTTATCGCTGGCCGAGCTGGACTAGGTAGAAGTGTTTGTTCGAGAGAATCTAGCGAAGAAGTTCATTACGCCAAGCTTAGCAGAATATGCGTCGCCGATTCTTTTCGTACGGAAACCCGGGGGCGGTCTCCGACTGTATATGGATTACCGGAGCCTTAATAAGGTTACTAAGAGAGATGTATATCCGCTGCCTCTAATCGATAAGACTATACAACGAGTAGCTAAGGCTAAGTGGTTTAGCAAGCTGGATATTCGCTAAGCGTTCTATCGGTTAAGGAACGAGGAAGGACAAACGGAAGACCTTACGACATTCGCTACGCGCATAGGCAATTTCAAGTAGCTGGTAATGCCTTTCGGACTTACCAACGCGCCGGCAGTGTAGCAACGCTTTATAAACTACATCTTTATAGATATACTGGAACAGTTCGTATTAATCTACTTAGACGACATTCTAATCTACACCAAAGGAACGAGAGAACAATATACGGACTACATTAAGAGGGTGTTAAAGAGACTCTGCGAGGTCGGATTAAACATAGACACGAAGAAGAGCGAGTTCTATTAGACCGAAGTCAAATATCTCGGTCTTATCGTCGGAAGAGAAGGAATTCGGATAGACCTGTCGAAAGTGGCCGCTGTCGCGGAATGTGTAAGGGGCTCAAGAATCTTGGTTTAGAAACTTAAGGTCGGGTATCTACATAAAGGAACTAATAGGCAGTTCCTTCGTCGTCTGCTCCGTACGATTTGTATCTACGAAGCCAAGCTAGCAATTTCCCCTCTATGCAGGGGTGCAAGTTTCACCCTCCGTACGGAGGATCGGGAGTTACCTTCTCTGTACGGTAGTGCAGGGTCTTTCCCCTAATCCGAGGGGCGGTAGCTCCCCTTTATGCAGGACCGCGGTGTTCTCCCTCTATACAGGAGTAGGGTCCTGTCGGTGGCTCCGTACGGAGGGTAGGGTCGTACTGGCGCCGCTGAGTCGCAGTCCTCGGGGCGACGGTCGGCTTAGGTCAGGTTTAGGACCTAGGCTAGGCGGCGCCCCCTAACAATACCCCCCCCCTCCCCTTCTCGTAGTGTTTCTTCTATACAGCGGCGTGCTTACACTACCTAGCTCCCGCCATCCCTTTGGCAGGTCGCGGCTTCCCGTTTTTTTTTGGTTGTCCGAGTCGTCGTCTATTGTCGCTTCCCCCTAGGTCGCGGTTGCCTCTTGCCATTTTACTTGTTTGCAGCAGCTGACCTGCTTGCCACTCCCCCTCTGACAGGCACCGTCCCCTATGGCAGGCAGTCTGCTTAATCCCTCTCTCTCTTCTTCCCTTCCCCCTTCTCTTCTCCCTGTACACTGTACACTACTATCCGCTACTATCCACTAACCGCTAACTACCAACTACTAACTAGCTACTAACTACTACTAGCCACTATGTCGTCCGCCCCGTCCGGTGCTTCCCTTGTCGTTGCTGGCCCCGCTACGCCCCCTCGTCCGGCTGGGGTCCCCCCCTACTTCGAGCTCGTACAGTAGGATCCTTAACTTGACCGGCAGCTGCGCTTCCGGTTTGTACAGATTCTCGTCTTCTGTACAGTCTTAGCTAACGTTCTAGGTGCTACACTCGCGAGCAGCAGGATGCGGCCGGGCTCCCCTTCTACGCCTTCTAGTGTAACTCTGCCTAGGTTACACTACAGCGGGTAGCTACGGCCTGCCTGTCGTACGTTAACGCCCTCCTTATTGCTACCTAGGGCTAGCTTTATGCCCCCTGCCCCAACTCCCCCTAGCCTACACTTGGCCTATACCGCCTCCTAGGTTTCTAGGCAGGGGTGTATACCTCGTATAAGTAGAAGGATAGCTCCTTCTACTGCCCCTTCCGCCGTCTAGGGGAGGCACGTAGGGGTGGGGGGGTGCCTCTGCTTCCTGGGGCTGGCCCCGGTAGGGGTAGGGGCCCGGCCGGGCCCGAGGTAGTAGAGGTGTTAGATAATAAGTAGGTAGTTCTGGTCCCCGGGGGGGGGTAGTGGTCAGTGAGCCCCCCCCCCCCCCCCCCCCCCCCCCCCCCAAGATAGTGTAAGAAATTTCGGACGGTGTCCCTCTTAGCTCGTCTTATTTCTACTCCCCCTCCAATTTGTCCCTTGGCTGTTCCTTCCTTCCAGCCCTTATCCTGTACAGTGTCGTACGATATTATGTTAGTAGGGCCTCGTAGTGTCCTACGTCGTAGTATTCGATCCTTTGACAACCTAGGTCTGTCCGCAGCTACCCTGCCTTAGGGTGGATCGTGCCCCCTTCCGCTATACGACGCAGTGTTACTGTTACTAGGCAGGGGGATGGTTCTCCTCCTATCTGTCTAGCGCAGTTGTTTCCTGCAGAGCCTCGTACGGTTCCTACGTAGGCTCTGCCTATCCTCTCTATTTTACTAAGTACTCTACCTTCCCCCGCTTCTTCCGACCCTTAATAATCCCCTCTACTTTATACTCTTCCTGGCCGTTGGTGATAATTGCGGGTGGGCGCGCGTCGTTAGTCGTCTAGTGCAGTAGGGGGTCCGTGTTCGCCGGTCGTACGAGGTCTACGTAGAAGACCAGGTGAATCCCTAGGGGGGTGTTCAGTCGTATAGCGTATGTCCCTACCGGTCGGATTACCGTAAACCTCCTGTTCCTCTAATCTAGCTTCTTGCTCGGCCGGTCCGTATAGATGTTCTGCTGGTTTAGCCAGACCTCGTCCCCTGCCTCGTACCTTAGTGCAGCCTGTCGTCCCTTGTTCGCCTGCTCTTCCGCATTCTGCTAAGCTATAGCTAGGCTCGCCTTTGCCTATTGGTAGGCGTTCGTAATCGTCTGTACGATAGCCTCTACTTGCTGGATTAGGGATCGTATAGGGCGCAGGGTGTTACTACTTAGGGTCGGTAGGAGCGGGGAATAGTTATATCTATAGGTCGTAAAGAAGGGGGACAGTCCTGTAGCATCGGCCGTACAGCTGTTAATAGCTAGCTCCGCTATTAGGAGGAGGCGGTTCCAGTTCGTCTGGTTATAGTCGACGTACGCTTAGAGGTACGCTTCCAAGGTTGAATTGACCCTCTCTGTTGCCCCGTCCGTCTGCAGGTGCTATATAGTTGACAGGCGACGCTCTACCTTCAGCAACTGGCAGATCCGTACCTAGAGCTGGCTCGTAAACTGCGTCCCCTGGTCTGATACAATGGACCTAGGGAAACCGTGCTTGCTAAACGTCGTCCGGATAAAGGCCCAGGCGGTATCTTTAGCCGTAATAGAGTCCATCCCCTCCAGTATTACCCCCTTCGTTAGCTTGTCCGTAACTACTATAATGTTTTGCCGTCCGTCGCTCTTAGGGAGGTCAGTAATAAAGTCTACAGTTAGATCTTGCTAGGGACAGTCCGGTATCGGCAGGGGCTTTAGCAGCCCGTGTTTTAGCTCGCGCTAGGGCTTCGTCTGTCCGTATATATCGCAGTTCCGTACGAACCTGCGAATGTCTTTCGCTATCGCCGGCCAGTAGTAGTCCCGGGCGATAATGCTGTACGTCTCCTCGCGCCCTAGGTGCCCGGTAGCTACAGAGTTATGTGCCCGTTGTATTAGGTTCGTACAGAGCTTCCCGTCCTCTAGGACCTATATCCGATTCCTAAACCTTAGGTTGTTCTCCTCGTCTACCGAGCACTCGGCTGTCGACACCTTAAGGTAGAGCTCGGCTGGGAGCTTTCGTTGCCCTCCCTAGATCGCTGTACGGGCCCCTCGGTATACCTCGTCCTTTTCTACTGCTTCTTCCTATGCTTGCAGTTGGGGTTCCTACAGGTGTGTCGCTACTAGGCAGATAGTCTCCCCGCCCGGCTCCCCTTTAAACATCTGGAATGTTCGTAACTTTAGCCAGTCGTCCTCGTACGTCGTTGGCATGTCCTAGTCCCGTCTGGACAGAGCATCGGCCCTGCTGTTGTCCTTACCCTTGCAGTACTGGAGTTTGATGTTGAAACGGCTTAGGTATATTGCCTATCGTACGTGCCTCTTAGACAGCTTTAAGGGTTAAGTGAAGTATTCTAAGTTCTTATAGTCCGTTAGGGCGAGGAACTCGGGTACTAAGCGGAGTTCTCTATCCTAGGCTTTACAACACTGTACGACTGCTAGCAATTCTTTGTCGTAGATAGGGTAGTTGCACTTAGCTAGGGAGTTCTTCTTAGAGAAATACGCGCATAGGTGTAGGAGTCTGTCCGAGCCTACCTGTAACAGGATACCCCTAATGCAGTACCCTAAGGAGTCAGTTTCCAGTATTGTCGTACGCTCCGGGTCGAAAGCGGCAAGCGTTGGTCCTGTAGTAAAGAGTACCTTTAGCTTGTTAAAGCTCTTATCGCATTCGTCCGTCTATTTGAACTGCTTGTCTTTGTGCGTTAGCTTAACTAGGGGTTGTACGATCTCCGAGTAGTTCTGTATAAACTGGCGATAGAAGTTGGCAAACCTAAGAAATTCCCGTACGCCCTTAACGTTCGTAGGCGGCTTCTATTGCTTAATGGCGTCAATCTTCTTCCTATCTATGCTAATGCCCTTCCCTGCCTCGATAATAAAACCTAGGTATTTCGTACGTTGGACACCGAATTCGCATTTGTCGATGTCGAGGTACAAGCCAGCCTGCTGCAGCTAGTCCAGCACCTTCTTGACATCTCGTACATAATCTGCGTAAGTGCCGTCCGTAAAAACTAGGGTGTCGTCGAGGTATGCCGAGCAGATGTCGTCCAATAACCCCTGTAGGGACTTGTTAATGTACCTTTAGAAGGTTGCCGGTGCATTGGCAAGGCCGAAGGGGGTAACAAGCTACTTAAAAAGACTATATCTCGTACAGAAGGCCGTTATCCATTTACAGCCCTCCTTAATCCGTATCTTGTAGAAGGCCGAGACTACGTTAAGCTTAGTAAACTACTTCGCCTTGCTAATTCGTCCGAGGGTTTCCTTAATAAGGGGTAGGGGGTACCAGTCCTTCTTGGTAATCGCGTTGATGCCTCTGTAGTCTACGCAGAAGCGCAATCCGGCCTTCCCCTCCTTATAGACAAACAGCACTGGGGCTCCCGTAGACGACGTACTGGCCCGAATAAATCCTTTGGCAAGCAGGTCGTCCAGCGTCTTGCGCAATACCAAGAGTTCTCCAGAGGACATTCTGTACAGCGGTCCGTACGGTACCTCTAGCAGGCCCCTATCCGGACGGGGTTCTAGCTAGATGTTATAGTTAATTCCTTCCCCTTAGTGTAGTAGCAGCTTCGAGGCTGACTTTGGTTCAAAGAGGTCTAGGTACCCTATATACTCTCTTAGGAGCTTCGTACAGGGGTTTGTCGCCTCCTTAGGTGCCAATGCCTTCTTAATGTCCGCCGTTGCTGTGTTAATTTCGGCCTTAGCATTGCTACCTTGCAGGAGCCTCCCCTGGTCCCGGATTCTCCGCTTCGTTGCTGCCAGGTACAGCCGTCCTCGTCCGACGTCTAGCTTGCCCTGCTAGCGCTCTATCTAGGGCTTTCCTAGTATTAGGTTATACTCTAACTTGTCCTGTACGACATAGAGGTATAAGTCTTGCTTGTAGTGTCCCTGTACCTCTATTGTTACTTTCACTATATAGGTAATGTCCGGTCCTCGCCCGGTAATGCCCAGCATGCGTACAGGTACTATAGGGGTCGTCTTAATCCGATGTCTCTGTACGAAGTCTTCGCTGATTACTCTATATACCAAACATCCTGTGTTAATCAATGTCCGCGCCGTTGCGGACCCGTTCAACGTCGGCCGTACGATAAACGGCGTCGTCGTTATGTAATTGCTCTTAAAAGATAGCTAAGTAATGCTTTGATTTGGCAGTCTATCTCGCACCCGCCTCTAGCAGAGTCTTCGCTTAGAGGCTACTCTTTTCCCGACTCGTCGTCGTCCGAATAGGACACCTGATCTTCTCGTTAAGGCGCTGCAGTTGCTACTCTCGCAGTGGTCGGCCGTCTACTAGGTCTCTCTGCTGGCAGAAGCCTGCAGTTCCGTACGGTATAGCCTATCTTGCTACACCGGTAGCAGCTCCCTTCTGCTCGTCTCTTGTTAAGGGTGGCCGTGTCTACCTATTGCGCCTTTTTGGTAGCGGCCCTTGGCCGTACGGTGGTTGCTGCCGCTACCCTCGTCGTCGTTGGTTCCCAGTCTATAGCGTCTGTCTGTCGCTAGGGGGGTTGTCTTATCTCCTAAGCGCAGCCTATCCGTCCTAGCCTGCGTTGCTGGTCGTCGACTATCCTAAGAAGGTTACAGAATTCCTCGTACGTAGCTGGCCGCATTACACCTACCAGCCCTGTTATAATCTCCTTAGAGAGGCCTACCTCTAAAGAGGTGATCTTTATCCTGTCTTCCTATTGGAGGCCCCCTGCTTCTGCCAAAGTCTAGTCAAATTCCGCGAGGAATTCTTGTACAGTCTTGCGTCCTTGTTTTATCGTATTGACCCGTAGGAGTGCTCGGCTCTCGCGGTCCGGGTCCTTGTAGCTCTTGTCTAGAGCTGCCTAGAGCATCGTCGTCGTAGCTATTGCCAGGTTGGCAATAGCTGTCTCGTAGTACGGCAGAATCCGTGCTGCCGTCCTGCCCTTTAATCTCCTAAAGAGGTAGACTACCTTGTCTAGCTCAGTCGGGTATGCTCCTAAGTCGACTAGGAGCTTGGAGCGCATCTAAGCCGCCTAGGAGGGGTACTCGGCCAGAGCCTTACTATCGTATATAGAGACGTCGGGGAGTTTGCTCTTAGGGGTCGGGGTGTGGATTATTGTGCTTGTCGTCGTCGTAGGGGTCGGATCGCGATCGGACGCCCTAAGCTGTCGTAGCTCCTGTTCCTGTTGGGAAATCATCGCAGCCTAGTGGCTTACTTGTTGTTCGAGCTGCCTCTTGCTTTCCAGCAGCTCCTCGTACATGCAGTGCATATGTCCCCCTATAGCCGTAGGTTCTATAGGGATGTCGCCGTCCATCTCTGTTCTATTACTGCAGTTACCGACAGTGCGATTAGTTCCTAATGTAAGGGGCTTAAGAATCTTGGTTTAGAAACTTAAGGTCGGGTATCTACATAAAGGAACTAATAGGCAGTTCCTTCGTCGTCTGCTCCGTACGATTTGTATCTACGAAGCTAAGCTAGCAATTTCCCCTCTGTGCAGGGGTGCAAGTTTCACCCTCCGTACGGAGGATCGGGAGTTACCTTCTCTGTATAGTAGTACGGGGTCTTTCCCCTAATCTAAGGGGCAGTAGCTCCCCTTTGTGCAGGACTGCGGTGTTCTCCCTCCGTACAGGAGTGGGGTCCTGTCGGTGGCTCTGTACGGAGGGTGGGGTCGTGCTGGCGCCGCTAAGTCGCAGTCCTCGGGGCGACGGTCGGCTCAGGTCGGGTTCAGGACCTGGGCCAGGCGGCGCCCCCTAACAGAATGGAAGCAACCGACATCTGGAAACACTACGTAAATCAGAGCGTTTCTCGGATTCTGCAGCTACTATCGACAGTTTATTAAGGACTTTAGCAAGATAGCGAGACCACTGAATAAGGCGTTAAAGGAGGAGGCCGCTAGCCTGTAGAATAAGAAGTGTACGGAAGCTTTTAACTAACTAAAGGAGGCGGTAGCCTTAGCGCCAGTGCTAGCGCACTTTAGACTGGAAAAGACGATCTATATAGAGACAGACGCTTCCGACACAGTAACAGCAGGGGTCCTTTCTTAATACGCTAACGACGACGAAACGCTCTATCCGGTAGCTTTCTTTAGCAAGTCTATAAATAATGCTAAACGGAACTACGCCATCTATAATAAAGAGCTGCTAGCTATTATTTAGGCGTTCGAAGAGTAGAAACCGGAGCTTATAGCTAGACAGAGCACGATCCAGGTCCTTACGGACCACCAGTTACTAACCTACTTTATAAAGACGCAGAAGCTGTTATAGCGCTAAACCCGGTAGGCTGCCTACTTATCCGGGTTCGACTTCAAGATCACTTATCGACCTGGAGCTCAAAATAGAAAGGCTAATATGCTAACGAGAAGAGAAGGAAAGACCAGCTAAGCGAAAGAAGATCCGAACATGTTTCAGAAGGTGCTAACAGAACGAATAGTAGACACCGAAGTGTTGAAAGAGGTAGGGATCTGTACGATAGAGCCGCCGATTAAAGAAGAGACGCTGCACGAGAAAGTAGAACGGCTTAATTAGCAGCAGAAGCTCGGCAAAACCGGCTTAGGGAAACTAATCGTTCTAGAAGAGCTGATTACAGAGGTTATCTAGCTGGTCTATAGCTCTATAGACGTTGGCTACGCAGGATCGAAGAAGACGATAGAAGCAATAAGGACGACCTACTGGTTTCCGCGAATCTTCGAGCGGATACATCGTTTTTTTACTAACTGTTACGTATGCCGAGCAGCGAAGCCACGTTACTGCAGAAGAAACGGCGAGAATGCTGATCCAACACGTATAGAAGCACTATAGGCTGCCGGACACTATTACTACAGATAGGGGTCCTCAATTTACCGCCGATATATGGAAAGCGATCAACCAAGCCCTTGGAATCTGTAGAAAGCTTAGTACAGCCGCTTACCCTCAGACCGACGGCTAGTCTAAAGTGGCTAATCGTAAGATAGAAAAATACCTAAGAATCTTCTGCAGCTATTATAAGCAGAACCTAAGGATAAAAGGCAACGTAAAACTCAATCCCCGTTACGTAGGTCTGTTTAAGATAATAGAAAAGAGGTCGCCAGTAACCTACCGGCTCCAGCTGCCGAAAGCGTTCCAGATCTACGATGTGTTTTATTCGGATCTGCTAAGCTTAGACCCAGAAGACGGCCTTCTAGAGGAAGGGTTTACTAAACCCCTACCAGTAGAGATAGATAGTAAAGAAGAAGAATAGGAAGTCGAAGATGTTATAGATATAAGAAGACGAAGAGGATCTATCGAAGCGAGGATCTTATAGAAAGGATAGCCAGAAGACTATAAATAGTATCTGGCTGAGAACCTGCGGAATTCGGCGGAGCTGCTAAGAGAATTTTACGCCTAGAACCTGAAGAAGCCGAGGCCTAAGTAGCTCGATAGTTGAAAAGAAGGCCAAGTCTGCTCTATCGGCACGAAGCCGAAGGAAACGATCGTAACAGTCGCTTCGCCGGAGTCTTCGGATCGGCTACTACCTATCTTTGCATCGGTAGTGATCCGGGCACGCAGATATGATTCAATACAGCCTTTTTTAATAACTATATCTCGAACTAAAGAGGGAAAGGAATCTATGTAGTGGTAGTGGTAGGCTTCCGTAGTGGTGGTAGTGCCAAGGCCCGGCTCGGCCCGTCCGGGCCGAGCCGAAATCCAGGGTCCACCCTATCAATCTGTCCTACCTCTTTCTACCGCCGCAACACTACCCCCCTCCCTTACTAGTGTTGCGGCAGTGGAAAGGGGTGGGACTGGATAATGGGGCGGACCCTGGAATTTCGGCTCGGCCCTTCCGGACCGAGCCGGGTCTTGGCACGAGCGCCGCCCCCCTTGAAGCGCGCACCCACCACTACATAGATTCCTTTCCCTCCTCAGTTCGAGATATAGTTATCAAAACAGCCGTATTGAACCTTATCTGCGCGCTCGGATCATTATATCTCGAACTCACTCATTACACCACTACCCGCGCTGCGCGAAAGGGCCCGTTGAATCATCCGGCTACCTGAATAACGCACGCGCACCCAACAACACTAAATCAAACTACATCAGCACCGTAAGAAAGCAATAGAGGGCTTCTCAACGATAGAAAGCGGCGTTACAGGCCGCAGCGGTAAGAGAAAAACTAACAGACCGAGAGATAGGCGTACAAGCATTCTCGTCGACGAGACGATCTATAAAGGCCTTACGGAAGAAGAGGCAGATAAAGCGAGAAAGGGCATAAAGGACTATGCCGAACTATATGCACGCACGCCGGACGAGATAGGGAAATATCTTACAGAACACAGAGCCGGGAAGGTGTTTGACACTATTACCTTCATCGAAAAGAAATTCTACAGGACTATAGAAGAGAACAGACAACTGAAGGAAGAAATCGAGGTGTTGGCCGCAGAGAGGGCAGTTTCTGAAACCACTATCGAAGTAATAGAAAACGCTGCAGCGAAGCGACTAGCTTAACTAAACGAAATGAGAACTTAACTGCAGGAAGCGCAGGCGGCAGAACCAGCGGCGCCGTCGCCCTACGCGCGCTACCAGGCACCGTCGACGCAGCAGCAGCGCCAGCGAGAAGACCAGACTGACCACGGGTCACCGGCCGCGTTCAGTTAAGGTGGCACGTTAATAACGCTATTACCCGACCTACCGGCATTCCGCGGCGGCGACCCCGAAGATTGGGAAGAATTTAAGAAGAAAATAAAGAATAAGATTAACCGCGACCTCGCTACCAGCAGCAAGGCAGACCGATTAGCCTACCTGGAGGCTCGACTGGGAGGCGAAGCCTTCTCTTTGGTAGGTGACCTAGAAGATGTAACTGCTAACGAAGCGATCAAGGCACTAGATCAGCGTTTTGGCGACCCGTTCCGAAAGAAGACAGCTCGCAGCAAGATAGACGAAATCATGCAGAACAAGCTGCCGTTCGAGGAATTTTACGGAATATTCAGAAAATATGCTATTAGAGCCAAAATTTCCGAAGACGAGCAGATGCACCTGCTAAGGAAGAAGATAAACCCTCGGCTCGCCGCGGGTTTGGATTCGGTAGAAGACGAAGATCTACAGAGCTTCGTACACAGAGCGAGAGTCACCGCTAGGAACCAGAAGCTGTATAGAAAACCAACGTGCGACGACCGAGAAAAGGCGTCGTCGTCGTCGGCGGCGGCGCGAACCCCTGCGTCCTTCCGACGAACCCTGCAACAATCGTCGTCTTCGCTACGGTCGGCGTTCGTCCCTACGTATTACGCATATAGAAAGCCTGGTCACATCGCAACTAGGTGTCAGGCGACGACGCAGCAGAAGCAAGAATATAGGGCAACGAAGCCGCCGAGGAAGACCATTCAAGCTATCGAAGTGGCACTGAACGATACTAACAGTGTAGACGGGGGGGTCCAATTAAGAATTATAGGAAAAGACCAGCTGGACGGATAGACCCCCCACCTAGCGTAAACGATAGGGCACCCCTGCACACGTCGCCGCCGAACGAAGAGAGCATCAACAGCTGCAACGATCCGCTGTCGGCGACAGTAGAAACGAACACAGAAACGGCCATCATCCTACCGATCACCGTCTACCTACGTAACGGCTCGAGCCGACCCCTCAAACTGAAAGCCTTTATCGATACAGGGGCGTTAATCGGCGCAGCAATCCATTATCGGTTAGTTCGAAAACTGATAAAGGGATATAGTTATCTGGTGGAATTGGCGTCGCCGACGCGGATTTCGGCTTATAACGGACAAGACACGGAAAGCGTTACGCACTACGTACCGCTAAAGACTACGTTGGCTGGTCGCACGACGGAAGCGACGTTCCGAATTATGGATATCGGAAGGTTTGACATTATTATAGGGCAAAAGTGGATAAAGAACCAGAAAGCCATTATTGACGTAGGTAAAGGAACGATCGGATTCAAAGCCAGCGAACCGGTTACTGTCGTCGTCGCCGGACCCGAAGCGACGAACGACGAAACGGCTCCGCCACCCTCTGCTAAGCCTGCGCCAACGATCGGAATAATAAGCTTAGAAGCGTTAACGACCCTCGCGAAGTCGCCGGACAGTAAGATTTACGCCATCTCAATAAAGGATATTAAAGACTACAGAAGGCTGATAGCGGAAGAAGAAGTGGACCTACTAGAGGTGTTGCCAAAAGAGCTCCATAGTTACGCTAACGTGTTTTCGAAAGCGGACTCCAACCTATTGCCGCTCTATCGACTGGAATACGACAACAAGATCCGACTGAAAGAAGGGGCTACGCTGCTACGAACCGAGCCCCTAAGACGACTGTCGCTAGCGGAGCTGGACCAGGTAGAAGTGTTTGTTCGAGAAAACCTCGCGAAGAAGTTCATTACGTCGAGCTTAGCTGAATACGCGTTGCCGATTCTGTTCGTAAGAAAGCTAGGGGGCGGACTGCGACTCTGCGTAGACTACCGAGGCCTCAACGAGGTCACCAAAAGAGACGTGTATCCGCTGCCGCTGATCGACGAGACTATACAACGGGTGGCTAAAGCTAAATAGTTTAGCAAACTGGATATTCGGCAGGCGTTCCACCGGCTAAGGAACGAAGAGGGGCAAACGGAAGACCTTACGACGTTCGCAACACGTATAGGCAATTTCAAGTAGCTGGTGATGCCCTTCGGCCTCACTAACGCGCCGGCAGTGTAGCAACGCTTTATGAACCACACCTTTATGGATATGCTGGAGCGGTTCGTGTCCATCTATTTGGACGACATTCTTATCTACACGGATAGAACGAAAGATCAATACACGGACTACATCAAGAAAGTGCTAAAGAGACTCCGCGAGGTCGGATTGAACGCGGACACGAAAAAGAGCGAGTTTTATCAGATTAAGGTCAGATACCTTGGTCTTATCGTAGGACGAGAAGGAATCCGGATGGACCCCTTAAAGGTCACTGCCGTAGCGGAATGGAGGCAGCCGAAATCCGGAAACACTACGCAGATCAGGGCGTTTCTCGGATTCTGCAGCTATTACTGACGGTTTATTAAGGACTTCAGTAAGATAGCGAGACCACTGAACGAGGCATTAAAGAAGGAGAACGCCGGCCTGTAGAATAAGAGGTGCACGGAAGCCTTTAACTGGCTAAAAGAAGCAGTGGCCTTAGCGCCGGTTCTGGCGCACTTCCGACCAGAAAAGACGATCTACGTAGAAACAGACGCTTTAGACACTGTAACCGCCGGGGTCCTTTCTCAATACGGTGACGACGAAACCCTCCATCTAGTGGCTTTCTTCAGCAAATCCATAAACGAAGCTAAGCGGAACTACGCTATCTATAACAAGGAACTGCTGGCGATTATTCAGGCTTTCGAGGAATGGAAGCCGGAGCTTATAGCTGGAAAGAGCACGGTTTAGGTCCTTACGGACCATCAGTCGCTGACCTACTTCATAAAGACGCAGAAGCTCTTACGCCGCCAAGCTCGGTAGGCCGCCTACCTATTAGGATTCGATTTCAAGATCAACTATCGACCAGGGGCTCAAAATGGAAAGGCTAACGCGCTAACGAGACGCGAAGGAAAGACCAGCCGCGCGAAGGAAGATCCAAACATGTTTCAGAAGGTATTGACTAAACGGATAGTAGACGCCAAAATATTAAAGGAAGCAGGGATTGGCGCAGTGGAATCGTCGACTGAAGAAGAAGAGACACTCTACGAGAAGGTGGAGCAGCTCAACCAACGGCAGAAGCTCGGCAAAACGGGCTCAGGGAAGCTAATAGTTCTGGAAGAACTGATTACTAAAGTTATCCAACAGGTGCATAGATCGAAAGACGTTGGCTATGCCGGCTCGAAGAAGACGATGGAAGCAATAAGGACGATCTACTGGTTTCCGCAAATCTATAAGCGGATCCACCGATTTATCGGCAATTGCCACGTATGTCGAGCCGCGAAGCCACGTTACGGTCTTCCAGCCGGTCTGCTGAAGCCGCTTCCAATCCCCGAGAAGCCGTAGCAGCACATTACGATGGATTTCGTAACTGGACTGCCGGATTCGGACGGTTACGACGCCACGCTCAACGTAGTGGACAGGCTAAGCAAGGAACGCTATTTCATCCCCTGCCGAGCAAGAAACGAAGAAACCACTGCGGAAGAAACAGCTAAAATGCTGATCAAGCACGTGTAGAAGCACTACAGTCTGCCGGACACTATCACTACGGATAGGGGTCCTCAGTTCACTGCCGACGTTTGGAAAGCGATCAATCAAGCCCTCGGAATCCATGGAAAGCTCAGCACGGCAGCTTACCCTCAGACCGACGGTCAGTCGGAAGTAGCTAACTGTAAGATAGAGAAATATCTACGAATCTTCTGTAGCTACTATCAAAATAAGTAGGTTAAGATGCTGCCGATAGCGGAATTCAGCGCCAATTTAGCATAGTCAGAAGCGACGTCGCTGGCGCCGTTCGAGATAACCTACAGTTATCTTCCGAGAATAAGCTTCCATCTACCGAGCGACGTCGGATCGCCGGAGTCTTCCACCGCTACGTCGTCGAAGAGAATGGCCGCTGCAGCGGCGGAAGCGCTCCGATCTTAGATGGAAGAAGCGATCAAAGTGGCGAAAGAAGCGATGGAATCGGCTTAGAAGAAGATAGTAACTCGAACTAATAGAAAGCGATCGCCAATAGAGTTTAAGGAAGGTCAAAAGGTATAGCTCAACACGCGAAACCTGAGGCTAAAAGGGAACGCCAAGCTCAATCTACGCCACGTAGGTCCGTTCAAGATAGTGGAAAAGAGGTCGCCGGTAACCTATCAACTAGAGCTGCCGAAGGCGTTCCGGATCCACGACGTTTTCCATTCAGATCTGCTAAGCTTAGACCCTAAGGACGGTCTGCCGAGGCAGGGGTTCGCCGAACCCCTGCCGGTTAAGATAGAAGATAGTGAAGAAGAGTAGGAGGTAGAAGACGTAATGGACGTAAAGAAGATAAGGGGGTCCCTTAAAGCAAGAATCTCGTAGAAGGGGTAGCTAGAAGACTATAAATAGTATCCGATCGAGAACCTCCGGAATTCGGCGGAGCTGCTAAGAGACTTTTACGCGCGGAATCCGACGAAGCCGAAGCCGGAATGGCTCTAATGCCGATCCTTACGGAAGAAGAAGAAAGCAGCGTCCGCTCCACTGGCGCAGAAGCCGATAAAGACGATCGTCGCTTTCGGGGAGGTCTTCGAGGACGCCGCCGCCGCACGTGCAGTAGGAGGCATCTCGCCGACCCTGTAGCGCGCCAGCGCCGCTGACCGCGTCGGCGGCGATAACTTTGTAGGATAAGGAAGAAGAAGAAGAAAAAGAAACGGCGCCGCGGACGGATCTATATAGACCTCCGAGGCAATGCACGGACCGTCCAGACCGCAGCTCAGATAGCGAACGGCTTAGGTCAGATGGAGCCGATCACATAAACGCTAAGTAAAGGACTCCAGATACGGACGATAACAAGGTAACGTCGGCGGAGCTGCTAAGGGACTTTTACGTGCGAAACCCGAAGAAATCGAAGCCGGAATAGCTCTGAAGCCGATGCAGAAGAAAAGGAAGAATGCTACGTCTGCTCTACCGGCGCGAAAGCCGATGAAAACGATCGTAATGGCTCCAGGCAGATCGTGGCGGTCGGCAGGCCGCGCACGCCGTAGCGTGCCAGCGCTGCCGCCCCCCTGCGATAGAGTGCTGACTTCGGTAGAGAAAGAAAAGAAGAAGAACCGGAGCCGCGGACGGATCTATATAGACCTCCGAAGCAGCGTACAGACCGCCCAGACCGCAGCTCAGATGACCGAACGGTTCAGTTCAGATGGCGCCGATTACATAAACGCCAAGTAAAGGACTTCAGACGCTGAAGATATAAGAAATGGAAGAAGCGATAAGAAGAACGTTGTTTTCGACAGAAGAAAGACGAGGTGACGTCAACTTCGAGGGGGATTTCAACTGACTAAGCGGTCGAGGGCGACCGCTGGTAAGGGAGGGGGGTAGTGTTGCGGCGGTAGAAAGGGGTGGGACTGGATAATAGGGCGGACCCTGGAATTTCGGCTCGGCCCTTCCGGACCGAGCCGGGTCTTGGCACGAGCGCCGCCCCCCTTAAAGCGCGCACCCACTACTACATAGATTCCTTTCCCTCCTCAGTTCGAGATATAGTTATCAAAACAGCTGTATTGAACCTTATCTGCGCGCTCGGATCAACTAGCGGTCGCCCTTAACCGCTTAGTTACCCTATCTATCCGAAAATCTCCACTTTTTTTTTTTTTTTTTGATTCGTCGTCTTCTTCTCGAAAATCCCCTCTAACGCCAACGTCACTTCTTCTGTCGTCTATCAAAAATGTTGCGGCGGTGGAAAGAGGTAGGACGGATTGATAGGGTGGACCCTGGATTTCGGCTCGGCCCTTCCGGACCGAGCCGGGCCTTGGCACTACCCTCTATTAAAGCCCACCACCGCTACTATATAGATTCGTTTCCCTCCTCAGTTCGAGATATAGTTATTAAAAAGGCCGTATTGAATTATATCTGCGTGCCCGGATTATTATATCTCGAACTCACTCTCTACACTACACCTACGCTGCGCGAAAGGGCCCGTTGAACTATCCGGAAACCCGAATAACGCACGCGCACCCACCAACACACCAACAACAACCCCCCCCCCCCAAGGCACTGTAAGAAGATAGAAGGCTTCTCGACGGTAGAGAGCGGCGTTACAGGCCGCAGCAGAAGCAGAAGAGGAAAGACTAACAGAGCGAGCAGACGCTCCAGTGTAGTTAACGATAAGATTGTTATTAGAGGTTTTACAGCGGAAGAGACTGCAGAGATTAAGGAACGAATAAGGGAATACAAGAAGATCTACGACTGCACGATCGAGGAACTGGAGAACTACGTAAATAAGAATAGGATAGGAAAGGTCTACGACGGTATAGACCTTATTAAGACGCTGTTCTACAGAACACTAGAAGAAAACAGACAGCTAAGAGAGGAAGTAGAGACAGTAAGGGCCGAGAAGGAATCGGCAGAGACTATCGTCGACATGTTGGAACACTAAGCGTCGAATCGACTGGCGCAGCTAAAGGCGCTGAAGAATCAGATGGCTAATATGGAAGCAGCGAAGTCGTCGCCGCTACCGCGGCGAGAAACCCACACAGAGACTGCCTTACTAGCAGCCTATAGTCAAGGTAGCACTACAATAACGCTACTGCCGGACCTACCTGTTTTCGGTAGCAGAGACCCTAAAGCGTAGAAGGCATTTAAGAAGAAGATCAAGAACAAGATAAGCCGCGATCACGCATCGAGCAGCGAAGAGGATAGATTGGCGTACCTAGAGTCGCAATTGGAAGGTAAAGCTTTTTCGCTAGTGGCGGACCTGGAAGAAGTGACGGCCGACGAAGCTATCAAAGCGCTGGACCAGCGTTTCGGAGACCCCTTCTGGAAGAAGACGGCCTGCGAGCAGCTGGATAAGATCAACCAGAACCGTTAGACATTCGAGGAGTTCTACGGACTGTTTAGGAAATACGCTATTAGAGCGAGAGTAGCAGAAGATAAGCAGCTGCACCTACTAAGGCAGAAACTAAGCCCTGAGCTCGCCGCGGCCATAGCGTCAGTAGAAGACGAAGACCTTCAGAGCTTCGTGCATTAAGCGAGAGTTACTGCTAGAAACTTGAACGCGTACGGAAAACCGACGACACGCGAACTGATTCAGAAGCCGTCAGCGCAGCCGACGAGAGCCCCCGCGCCCTTCCGATGCGGCCCCTAGCCGCCTTACGTGCTGCGACCGTCGTTCGTCCCTACCTGTTTCGCATGCGGAAAGCCTGGCTACATCGCTACGAGCTGCCAAGCATCGGATAAGCAGAAGCAGGAGTATCGTGTTATAAAGCAGCCTTAGCCGCAGCCGCCGAGAAAGACAATTCAAGTCATCGAGCCGGCTCCGAACGATACTGACAGCGTAGACGGCGGCGTGCAGCTAAGAATTATAGGAACAGACCAGCTAGACGGATAGGCCCCCTATCTAGCATAGACAACAGGGCATTAACGCGAACTACGTCGACGAAAGAAAGCATCAACAGCTGCAGCGATCCGCTCTCGGCGGCAGTGGAAGTGAACACGGAAACAGCTATTATCCTTCCAATTACTGTCTACCCCCTTAACGGATCGAGCAAACCACTTTAGCTAAAAGCCTTTATCGACACTGGAGCTCTTATTGGCGCAGCGATCCACCACCGACTGGTCCAGAAGCTAATAAATAGATACGGCTATCTAGTGGAACTGGCGTCGCCGACGCAGATTTCGGCGTACAACGGACAAGACACGGAAAGCGTTACGCACTACGTGCCGCTAAGGACCACACTGGCTGGTCGCACTACGGAAGCGACGTTCCGAATTATGGATATCGGAAGGTTTGACATCATTATAGGGCAGAAATAGATAAAGAACCAGAAAGCTATCGTTGACATAGATAAAGGAACTATTAGGTTCAAAACCCCGGGTAGCGGAGCAGGGACCATCGGAAAGGTCGCCACCGTCGCCGCCAAGCCGAAAGCTACGGAGTCCGCGAAAGAGGCTCCGTCCGATCGTTCCGAACCCCCGGTTACCGTCGGAATGATAAGTTTAGAAGCTATAACGACCCTCGCGAAGTCGCCGGACAATAAGATTTACGCTATCTCGATAAAAGACATCGAAGACTACAGGAAGATAATAGCGGAAGAAGAAGTGGATCTGCTAGAGGTGCTACCGAAAGAACTCTATAGTTACGCTGACGTTTTCTCGAAGGCCGACTCCAACCTCCTGCCGCTCTATCGACTGGAATATAACAACAAGATCCAGCTAAAAGAAGGAGCTACGCTGCTAAGAACCGAGCCCCTAAGACGACTGTCGCCGGCGGAACTGGACTAAGTAGAGGTGTTTGTTTGCGAAAACCTGGCGAAAAAGTTCATTACGCCGAGCTCTGCCGAATATGCGTTACCGATTCTTTTCGTAAGAAAACCAGGGGGTGGTCTGCGACTCTGCGTAGACTATCGAGGCCTTAACGAGGTCACTAAGAGAGACGTCTATCCACTGCTGCTAATAGATAAGACTATACAGCGCGTAGCGAAGGCTAAGTGGTTTAGCAAGCTGGACATCCGCTAAGCGTTCTATCGATTAAGGAACGAGGAAGGGCAAACGGAAGATCTTACGACGTTCGCGACGCGTATAGGCAATTTCAAGTAGTTGGTAATGCCGTTCGGACTCACCAACGCGCCGGCAGTGTAGCAACGCTTTATGAACTACACCTTTATAGACATGCTGGAACGGTTCGTATCTATTTACTTAGACGACATCCTTATCTATACCGAAGGAACGAGAGAACAGCATACGGACCACATCAAGAAGGTGCTAACCAGGCTCCGCGAGGTCGGATTGAACGCGGACACGAAGAAGAGCGAGTTCTATCAAACAGAGGTTAAGTATCTCGGTCTTATCGTCAGAAGAAACGGAATTCGTATAGACCCCTCGAAGGTCGCCGCTGTCGCGGAATAGAAGCAGCCGAAATCCGGAAACACTACGCAGATCAGAGCGTTTCTCGGATTCTGCAGCTACTACCGACGGTTTATTAAGGACTTCAGCAAGATAGCGAGACCCCTAAACGAGGCGTTGAAGAAAGAGGCTGCGGGCCTATAGAATAAGAAGTGCACGGAAGCTTTCGTACGGCTGAAAGAGGCAGTGGCCTCGGCGCCGGTTCTAGCGCACTTCTGACCGGAAAAGACGATCTACGTAGAAACGGACGCTTCCGACATAGTAACGGCAGGGGTCCTTTCTCAATACGCTGACGATAGCGAGACCCTTTACCTAGTAGCCTTCTTTAGCAAATCCATAACGGAAGCTAAACGGAACTACGCTATCTACGATAAGGAGCTGCTAGCGATTATTTAGGCTTTCGAGGAGTGGAAACCGGAGCTTATAGCTAGAAAGAGCACGGTCCAGGTCCTTACAGACCACCAGTCGCTGACCTACTTTATAAAGACGCAGAAGCTCTTACGACGTCAAGCACGGTGGGCCGCCTACCTATTAGGGTTCGATTTTAAGATTACCTATCGACCAGGGGCTCAAAACGGAAAGGCCGACGCGCTGACGAGAAGAAATAGAAAGACCAGCTGCGCGAAAGAAGATCCGAACATGTTCCAGAAGGTGTTAACCGAGCGGATAGTAGACGCAGAGGTGTTGAAAGAGGTAGGGGTCTGCGCAGTAGAACCGGCCCCTAAGGAAGAGACACTCTACGAGAAGGTGGAACGGCTTAATCAACAACAGAAGCTCGGCAGAACAGGCTCCGGAAAGCTGATAGTTCTGGAAGAACTAATCACTAAGGTCGTCCAACTGGTCTATAACTCTATAGATGTTGGCTACGCCGGCTTAAAGAAGACGATGGAAGCTATAAGGACGATCTACTAGTTTCCGCAGATCTACGAACGGATCCACCGATTTATCGCCAATTGCCACGTGTGCAGAGCCGCGAAACCACGTTACGGTCTTCCGGCCGGTCTGCTAAAGCCACTTCCGATCCCCGAGAAGCCGTAGCAGCACATTACGATGGATTTCGTAACCAGACTGCCGGACTCGAACGGCTACGACGCTACGCTTAATGTAGTAGATCGGCTAAGCAAAGAACGCCACTTTATCCCCTGTCGAGCTAAAGACGAAGGAACTACTGCGGAAGAAACGGCGAGAATGTTGATCCAATACGTGTAGAAGCACTATAGCCTGCTGGACACTATTACTACGGATAGGGGTCCTCAATTCACCGCCGACGTATAGAAAGCCATTAACTACGTTCTCGGAATTCGTAGAAAGCTCAGCACAGCCGCTTACCCTCAAACCGACGGTCAGTCTGAAGTCGCTAACTGTAAGATAGAGCGATACCTACGAACCTTCTGCAGTCATTATTAAGAAGATTGGGTTAAGGTGTTGCCGATGGCCGAATTCTGCGCGAACTTAGCACAGTTAGAAGCAACGTCACTGGCGCCGTTCGAGATAACGCACAGTTGTCTTCCGAGAATAAGCTTTCAGCCGCTAAAAGAACCTAGCTCCGCGGAACTATCTACTGCTACGTCGTCGAAGAGAGTCGTCGCTGCAGCGGCAGAAGCGCTACGATCTCAGATAGAAGAAGCAATTAAAGTGGCGAAAGAAGCGATAGAATCGGCTCAGAAGAAGATAGTGACTCGAACTAATAGAAGCCGGTCGCTAATAGAATTCGAAGAAGGTCAAAACGTATAGCTCAACACGCGAAACCTAAGGCTGAAAGGAAACGCGAAGCTCAACCCGCGCCACGTAGGTCCGTTCAAGATAATAGAAAAGAGGTCGCCGGTGACCTATCGGCTCTAGCTGCCGAAATCGTTCCGGATCTACGATGTCTTCCATTCCGATCTGCTAAGCCTGGACCCTAAGGACGGCCTTCCGGAACAGGGGTTCGCCGAACCCCTACCAGTTAAGATAGACGGTAAAGAAGAAGAGTAGGAGGTAGAAGACGTAATAGACATAAAGAAGACGAGGGGGTCCATTAAAGCGAGGATCTCGTAGAAGGGGTGGCCGGAAGATTATAAGTGGTATCCGATCGAGAATCTCCGAAATTTGGCGGAGCTGCTAAGAGACTTTTACGCGCGGAACCCGAAGAAGCCAAAACCGGCGTGGCTCTGATGTCGACAATTCCGGAAGAGAGAAGAAAGCCACGTCCGCTCTACCGGCGGGGAAGCCGATAAAGGCGATCGTAATGGAATTTATAGCTCCAGGCGGCCGGTCGGCGACGGCGTAGAGGATCTGGTAGAAAAGAAGAAGAAGAAGAAAAACGACACTACGGAAAGATCTATATAGACCTCCGCGCCGGAGCACAGACCAATTACGCCGCAGCTTAGATAACCTACGACTTAGATCAGATAGCACAGATCAGGCGCACCGATTACATAAACGACTAAGTAAAGGACTTCAGATGTTAATAACGTAAGAGATTCAAGAAGCGATGGAAGAAGGAAGAGGTAACATCACCGTCGGAGGGGATTTCCAAGGAAGAGACGACGAATCAAAAAAAAAAAAAAAAAAGGGAATAGAGAAAGGTTTTCGGATAGATAGGGTAACTAAGCGGTCGAGGGCGACCGCTGGTAAGGGAGGGGGGTAGTGTTGCGGCAGTGGAAAGAGGTAGGACGGATTAATAGGGTGGACCCTGGATTTCGGCTCGGCCCTTCCGGACCGAGCCGGGCCTTGGCACCACCCTCTATCAAAGCCCACCACTGCCACTACATAGATTCCTTTCCCTCCTCAGTTCGAGATATAGTTATCAAAAAGGCCGTATTGAATTATATCTGCGTGCCCGGATTAAAAAACAACATTCTCTTTATCGCTTCTTCAATTTCTTACGTCGTCAGCGTCTGAAGTCCTTTACTTAGCGTTTATGTAATCGACGCTATCTGATCTGATCCGCGGTCTTCTAAGCTGCGGCTCGGCTGGTCTGTGCGTCGGCGCAGAGGTCTATATAGATCTTTTCGCGGCGCTGTTTTTCTTCTTCTTTTTCTCTTCTACTAAAGCCTTTACCTACTACAGGGTCGGCGGCGCTGGCACGCTACGGCGTCGGCGAGCTGCCTGCCGAACCGGTGGTGGGTAGTGGCCGAGTCGAAGACCTCCCTGAGGCGACCGCTACAATCGTTTTCTTCGGCCTCTGCGCCGATAGAGCGGACGCGGCTTTCTTCTTCTTTCTTCTGCATTGTCGACATTAGAGCTATGCTGGTTTCGGCTTTTCCGGGTTCCGCACGTAGAACTCTCTTAGCAGCTCCGCCAAATTCCGGAGGTTCTCGATCGGATACTATTCGTAGTCTTCTGGCCACCCCTTCTACGAAATCCTCGCTTTGATGGACCCCCTTATCTTCTTTACGTCCATTACATCTTCTACCTCCTACTCTTCTTCCTTACCGTCTATCTCAATAGGCAGGGGTTCGGCGAACCCTTGTTCTGGCAGACCGTTCTTAGGGTCCAAGCTTAGCAGATCCGAATAAAAGACATCGTAGATCCGAAACGGTTTCGGTAGCTAGAGCCGATAAGTTACCGGCGACCTCTTTTCTACTATCGTAAACGGACCTACGTAGCGCGGATTGAGCTTGGCGTTCCCTTTCAGCCTTAGGTTCCGCGTATTAAGCTAGACCTTTTGACCTTCCTCGAATTCCGTCGGCGACCGCTTTCTATTAGTTCGAGTTACTATCTTCTTCTAAGCCGATTCTATCGCGTCTTTCGCTACTTTGATCGCTTCTTCTATCTGAGATCGGAGCGCTTCCGCCGCTGCGGCGGCGACTCTCTTTGACGACGTAGCTGTAGATAGTTCCGTAGACCTAGGTTCGTTTAGTAGCTAAAAGCTTATCCTCGGAAGATAGCTATGCGTTATCTCGAACGGCGCTAGCGAGGTGGCTTTAGACAGTGCCGAGTTGGCGCAGAACTCGGCCATCGGCAACACCTTGATCCATTCTTCTTAGTAATAGCCGCAGAAGGTTCGCAGATATCGCTCTATCTCTCGGTTAGCTACTTTAGACTGACCGTCGGTCTGCGGGTAAGCGGCCGTGCTGAGCTTTCTACGAATTCCGAGAGCTTGGTTGACAGCTTTCTATACGTTAGCGGTGAATTGAGGACCCCTATCCGTAGTGATAGTGTCCGGCAGGCTATAGTGCTTCTATACGTGTCTAATTAGCATCCGCGCAGTCTCTTCCGCAGTGGTTCCTTCTTCTCTAGCTCGACAGGGGATGAAGTAGCGCTCTTTGCTTAGCCTATCTACTATGTTAAGGGTGGCATCGTATCTATCTGAATTCGGTAGGCCGGTTACGAAATCTATCGTAATGTGCTGCTACAGCTTCTCGGGGATCGGAAGTGGCTTTAGTAGACCCGCCGGAAGACCGTAACGTAGCTTCGCGGCTCGGCACACATAGCAATTGGCGATAAACCGGTGGATCTGCTCGTAGATCCGCAGGAACTAGTAGATCGTTCTTACGGCCTGCATCGTTTTTTTCGAGCCGGCGTAACCAACGTCCTTAGAGCTATAGACCAGTTGGACGACCTTAGTAATTAGTTCTTCCGGAACTATTAGCTTCCCTAAACCGGTTTTGCCGAGTTTCTGTTGCTGGTTAAGCTGTTCCACCTTTTCGTAGAGAGTCTTTTCTTCGACCGGCGGCTCTATTAGTTCCGGTTCGGTCTGCAGTTCCGCCGCGCAGATCCCCGCTTCCTTCAACACCTCGGCGTCTACTATCCGTTCGGTCAGCACCTTCTGAAACATGTTCGGATCTTCCTTCGCGCGGCTCGTCTTCCCTTCTCTTTGCGTTAGCGCGTTAGCCTTTCTGTTTTAAGCCCCTAGTCGATAGGTGATCTTAAAGTCGAACCCTAATAAGTAGGCGGCCTACTGAGCTTGGCGACGTAAGAGTTTCTGCGTCTTTATAAAGTAGACCAGCGATTGGTAGTCCGTAAGGACCTGAACCGTGCTCTTTCTAGCTATAAGCTCCAGTTTCAACTCCTCGAAAGCCTGAATAATCGCCAGTAGCTCCTTATCGTAGATAGCGTAGTTCCGCTTAGCTTCGTTTATTGACTTGCTAAAGAAAGCTACTGGATAGAGGGTTTCGTTGTTACTATATTAAGAAAGGACCCCTGCTGTTACAGTATCGGAAGCGTCCGTTTCTACGTAGATCGTCTTTTCCGGTCGGAAGTGTGCCAGAACTGGCGCAGAGGCTACCGCTTCTTTTAGCCTGTTAAAGGCTTCCGTGCACTTGTCGTTCTCCAGGCCAGCTGCCTCCTTCTTTAACGCCTCGTTCAGGGGTCTCGCTATCTTGCTAAAGTCCTTAATAAACCGTCGATAGTAGCTGCAGAATCCGAGAAACGCCCTAATCTGCGTAGTGTTTCCAGATTTCGGTTGCTTCCATTCCGCTACGGCAGCCACCTTTAAGGGGTCTATCCGAATTCCATTTCTTCCGACGATAAGACCGAGATACTTAACCTCGGTCTAATAGAACTCGCTCTTCTTCGTGTCCGCGTTTAATCCTACTTCGCGGAGTCTCTTTAGCACCCTCTTGACGTAGTCCGTGTGCTGTTCTCTCATCCTATCGGTGTAGATAAGGATGTCGTCCAAGTAGACGGACACGAACTGTTCCAACATGTCTATAAAGGTGTAGTTTATAAAGCGTTGCTATACTGCCGGCGCGTTGGTAAGTCCGAAAGGCATTACCAACTACTTGAAATTGCCTATACGCGTCGCGAACGTTGTAAGGTCTTCTGTCTGCCCTTCTTCGTTCCTTAGTCGATAGAACGCTTAGCGGATGTCCAGCTTGCTAAACCACTTAGCCTTTGCTACGCGCTGTATAGTCTTATCTATTAGCGGCAGTAGATACACGTCTCTCTTAGTAACCTTATTAAGGCCCCTGTAATCTACGCATACTCGGAGACCGCCTCTAGGTTTCTGTACGAAAAGGATCGGCTACGCGTATTCGGCGGAACTCGGCGTAATAAACTTCTTCGCCAGATTTTCGCGAACAAACACCTCTACCTAGTCCAGTTCCGCCGGCGACAGTCGTCTTAGGGGCTCGGTTCTTAGCAACGTAGCTCCCTCTTTCAGTCAGATCTTGTTGTCGTATTCCGGCTAGTGGAGCGGCAGGAGGTTGGAGTCGGCTCTTAAGAACACGTTAGCATAACCGTAGAGCTCGTTTGGCAACACCTCTAGTAGGTCTACTTCTTCTTCCGCTATTATCTTCCTGTAGTCTTCGATGTCTTTTATCGAGATAGCGTAGATCTTATTGTCCGGCGACTTCGCGAGGGTCGTTATAGCTTCTGAACTCATTATTCCAACAGTGACTAGGGGTTCGGAACGATCGGACGGAGCCTCTTTCGCGGACTCCGTAGCTTCCGGCTCGGCAGCGGCGGCAGCGACCCTTCCGATAGCCCCTGTTCCGCTACCTAGGGTTTTGAATCTGATCGTTCCTTTATCTACGTCGACGATAGCTTTCTAGTTCTTTATCCATTTCTGCTCTATAATAATGTTAAACCTTCCGATATCTATAATTCGGAACGTCGCTTCCGTAGTGCGACCAGCTAGTGTAGTCCTTAGCGGCACGTAGTGCATAACGTTTTCCGTGTCTTGTCTGTTGTATGCCGAAATCTTCGTCGGCGACGCTAATTCCACTGGATAGCCGTATCTATTCGTCAGTTTCTGAACCAGTTAGTGGTGGATCGCCGCGCCGATAAGAGCTCCGGTGTCGATAAAGGTTTCTAGCTAAAGTGGTTTGCTCGATCCGTTAAGGGGGTAGACAGTGATTGGAAGGATAATAGCTGTTTCCGTGTTCACTTCTACCGCCGCTAACAGCGGATCGTTGCAGCTGTTAATACTCTCTTTCGCTGACGTAGTTCGCGTTAGTGCCCTGTTGTCCGTGCTGGATAGGGGGCCTATCCGTCTAGCTGGCCTTTTCCTATAATCCTTAACTGCACCCCGCCGTCTACGCTGTCAGCATCGTTCTAAGCCGGCTCTATAGCTTGTATGGTCTTTCTCGGTAGCTGCGGCTGCGGCTGCTTTATAACGCGATACTCCTGCTTCTGCTTATCCGATGCTCGGCATCTCGTAGCGATGTGGCTAGGCTTGCTATACGCGTAGCAGGTAGGGACGAACGCCGATCGTAGTAAATACGACGACTGCTGGGGGGTTTATCGGAAAGGCGCAGGGGCTCTTATCGGCTGCGCTGACGGCGACGGCTTCTGAATCAGTTCACGTGTCGTCGGTTTTCCGTACGCGTTCAAGTTTCTGGCGGTGACTCTCGCCTAGTGTACGAAGCTTTGAAGGTCTTCGTCTTCTACTAAGGCTATAGCTGCAGCGAGCTCAGTGCTCAGTTTCTGTCTTAGTAAGTGCAGCTGCTTATCCTCTGCTACTCTCGCTCCAATGGCATATTTTCTAAACAGTCCGTAGAACTCCTCGAACGTCTGCCGGTTCTGGTTGATCTTGTCCAGCTGCCTACAGGCCGTCTTCTTCCGGAATAGGTCTCCAAAGCGTTGATCCAGCGCTTTAATCGCTTCTTTAGCGGTTACCTCTTCCAGGTCCGCCACTAGCGAAAAAGCTTTACCTTCTAGTCGCGATCCTAGGTACGCCAATCTGTCTTCTTCGCTGCTCGATGCGTAATCGCAGCTTATCTTATTCTTGATCTTCTTCTTAAATGCCTCCTACGCTTTAGGGTCTCCGCCGCCGAAAGCAGGTAGGTCCGGCAGTGGCGTTATCGTAGTGCTACCTTGACTATAGGCCTGCGGTAAGGCGGTCTCCGCTTGTTCTTCTCGACGCGGTGGCGGCGACTTTACTGCTTCTATATTAGCTATTTGATGCTTTAGCGCCTTTAGCTGCGCTAGTCGATTCGCCGCCTGGTTTTCTAACACATCTATAATGGTCTCGGCCGATTCCTTCTCGGCTCTTACCGCTTTAGTTTCTTCTCTTAGTTGTCTGTTCTCTTCTAGCGTTCTATAAAACAGTATCTCGATAAGGTCTATGCCGTCGTAGACCTTCCCTATTCTATTCTTATTTACATAGTCCTCCAGTTCCTCGAGCGTACAGTTATAGATCTTCCTATATTCGGCCATTCGTTCCTTAAACTCTGCGGTCTCTTCCGCTGTAAAACCGCTAATAATAATCTTATTATCAATAACACTGGAGCGCCTGCTCGCTCTGTCAGTCTTTCTCTTTCCGCAGCGGCCTGTTACGCCGCTCTCTACCGCTAAGAAGCCTTCTATCTTCTTACAGTGCCTTAGGTGTTGTTTGGTTTGGTTGTGTAGGTGCGCGTGCGTTATTCGGGTTTCCAGATAGTTCGACGGGCCCTTTCGCGCAGCGCGGGATTTGTGTAGAGAACGAGTTCGAGATATAATAATCCGGGCACGCAGATATAATTCAATACGGCCTTTTTTAATAACTTTATCTCGAACTGAAGAGGGAAAGGAATCTATGTAGTGGTAGTGGTGGGCTTCCGTAGTAGTGGTGGTGCCAAGGCCCGGCTCGGCCCGGACGGGCCGAGCCGAAATCCAGGGTCCACCCTATCAATCTGTCCTACCTCTTTCCACCGCTGTAACAAGGGCGACAGCTAGCTTAGGTTAGGTCTAGGACCTAGGCTGGGCGGCGCCCCCTAACAATACCCCTCCCCTCCCTTCTTATTGATCTGGGCGCGCAGATAAGATTCAATACGGCCTTTTTAATAACTATATCTCGAACTAAGGAGGGAAAGGAATCTATGTAGTAGTAGACGAGACCTTTAGGGGGTAGCGTGCTAAGGCCCGGCTTGGTCCGGAAGGGCTGAGCCGAAATTCCGAGGGTCTACCCTATTACTTAGTCCTACCCCTTTCTGCCGCCGCAACACCACCCCCCTCTCTTATTAGCAGTCGCCCTCGACCGCTTACTTATCTGTTCCTCTTTTTTTTTTTTTTTTTTTTTTAAGATTTACATCGTTACTATCTGACATCTTTACTTGGCGTCTATCTGATCCGTTCTATCTAATTGGAGCTATCTGATCGGAGCTAGCAGTTACTAGAGCTGCGGCGTAACCGGTTCGTACTTTGCTGTAGAGGTCTATATAGATCTATCTGCAGCTCGTTATCTTCTTCTTTTTCTTCCTCTACTAAGGCCTTTAGTGCTACTACGAGGCTGCTTTAATAGCAGCCGCTTCGTTCTTCGTCGTTACTATCCTTTTGGCCGAGTTGGCAGATAGCGGTAACAGAGAGTAAAGACAGTTACTAAGCGCGCCGACGCGGTGGCGCCGTTCTTGGCCTTACCGCTCTATCCGCTGGTCCTGGCTAGCGGTAGTGGTAGTAAGGCCTAAGACAACGGCTAGAGGATTCTACGATCGTTTCTATCGGCTTCCGCGCTAATAGAGCGGACGTAGATATCCTTCTTCTTTATCGACTTTCGAGCTATACAGGCCTTAGCTTCCTCGGGTTTCGAATGTAAAATTCTCTTAGCAGCTCCGCCGAATTCTGCAGGTTCTCGGCTAGATACTATTTATAGTCTTCCGGCTATCCTTTCTATAAGATCCTCGCTTCGATAGATCCTCTTCGTCTTCTTATATCTATAATATCTTCTACCTCCTATTTTTCTTCTTTACTGTCTATTTCGATCGACGGGGGTTTAGCAAACCCCTAATCTAGAAGACTATCTTTAGGGTCTAGGCTTAGCAGTGATCCGGGCACGCAGATATGATTTAATACGGCCTTTTTGATAACTATATCTCGAACTAAGGAGGGAAAGGAACCTATATAGTAGTGGGCGAGAGCTTTAGGGGGTGGCGTGCCAAGGCCCGGCTCGGTCCGGAAGGGCCGAGCTGAAATTCTGAGGGTCTACCCTATTACTTAGTCCCACCCCTTTCCACCGCTGTAACACTACCCCCCTCCCTTATTAGCAGTCGCCCTCGACCGCTTACTTATCCGTTCCTCCTCTCTTTGTTTTTTTTTTTTATTTATATCGCTGCCATCTAACGTCTTCACTTAGCGTCTATCTAATCCGCTCTATCTGATCGTAGCTATCTGATCAGAGCCAGCGGTTACTAGAGCTGCGGCATAACCGGTCCGTACGCTATCGCGTAGGTCTATATAGATCTAACTGCAGCTTGCTATCTTCTTCTTTTTCTTTCTCTACTAAGGACCTTACCTACTGTAGGGCTGGAGGCGTCAGCGCCGATTTACAGCATCGGCGAGCTTCCTGCCTGTTGCAGCGGTAGAAAGAGGTAGGACAGATTGATAGGGTGGACCCTGGATTTCGGCTCGGCCCGGACAGGCCGAGCCGGGCCTTGGCACTACTACTACGAAAGCCTACTACCACTACCACTACATAGATTCCTTTCCCTCCTCAGTTCGAGATATAGTTATCAAAAAGGCCGTATTGAATCATATCTGCGTGCCTGGATTATTATATCTCGAACTCACTCTCTACACAAACCCCGCGCTGCGCGAAAGGGCCCGTCGAACTATCCAGAAACCCGAATAACGCACGCGCACCTACACTACAACTAAACCAAACAACACCCAAGGCACTGTAAGAAGATGGAAGGCTTCTCAGCGGTAGACAGCGGCGTAACAGGCCGCTACGGAAAGAGAAAGACTGACAGAGCGAACAGGCGCTCCAGTGTTATTAATAATAAGATCCTTATTAGAGGTTTTACAGCAGAAGAGACCGCAGAGATTAAGGAACGAATAAGCGAATATAGGAAGATCTACGACTGCACGATCGAGGAACTGGAAGACCATGTGAACGAGAATAGGATAGGAAAGGTCTATAATAGTATAGACCTTATTAAGACGCTATTCTACAGAACGCTAGAAGAGAACAGACAACTAAGAGAAGAAACTAAAGCGGTAAGGGCCGAAAAGGAATCGGCAGAGACTATTATCGACGTGTTAGAAAACCAAGCGTCGAATCGACTGGCGTAGCTAAAGGCGCTAAAGAATCAGATAGCTGATATGGAAGCAGCGAAGTCGTCGCCGCCACCGCGGCGAGAAACCCACGCAGAGACCGCCTCACCAGCGGCCTATAGTCAAGGTAGCACTACGATAACGCCACTACCGGACCTACCGGCTTTCGGTAGCGGAGACCCTAAAGCGTAGGAGGCGTTCAAGAAGAAGATCAAGAATAAGATAAGCCGCGATTACGCAGCAAGCAGCGAAGAAGACAGACTGGCCTATTTAGAGGCGCGACTAGAAGGCGAAGCGTTCTCGCTAGTAGCGGACCTAGAAGAGGTAACCGCTGAAGAAGCGATTAAAGCGTTAGATCAACGCTTCGGAGACCCATTCCGAAAGAAGACGGCCCGTAAGCAGCTAGACAAGATTAATCAGAACCGGCAGACGTTTAAAGAATTCTACAGCTTGTTCAGAAAATATGCGATTAGGGCCCGAGTGGCGGAAGACGAGCAGCTCTACCTACTGAGGCAGAAGCTGAACCCTGAACTGGCCGCCGCTATAGCATCTGTAGAAGACGAAGACCTTAAGAGCTTCGTGCACTGAGCGAGAGTTACAGCGAGAAACTTGAGCGCTTACGCGAAATCACGCGAACCGATTCAGAAGCCGTCGCCGCAGACTACACGACCCCCTGCGCCTTTCCGGAGAGCACCCCAGCAGCCATTTAATTCGCAGCGTTCGTCGTTCGTCCCTACCTGTTTCGCGTGCAGAAAACCCGGCTATATCGCCACGAGATGCCAAGCAACGGCCCAGCAGAAGCAGGAGTATCGTGTTATAAAGCAGCTGCAGACACTGAGAAAGACTATACAAGCTATAGAGCCGGCTCAGAACGAAACTAACAGCGTAGACAGTGGGGTGCAGTTAAGAATTATAGGAAAAGACCAGCTGGACGGATAGGCCCCCTATCCAGCATTGACAATAGGGCACCGAATCGAAGCGAATCGCTACGAGGAGAAAGCATTAACAGCTGCAGCGACCCGCTCTCGGCGGCAGTGGCGGTAAACACGGAAACAGCTATTATCCTTCTAATTACTGTCTACCCCCTTAACGAATCGAGCAAACCACTTTAGCTAAAAGCCTTTATCGACACCGGAGCTCTTATCGGCGCAGCGATCCACCACCGACTAGCTCAGAAACTAACGAAGGGATACGGCTATCCAGTAGAACTGGCGTCGCTGACGAAGATTTCGGCATACAACGGACAAGATACGGAAAACGTTACGCACTACGTGCTGTTAAGGACCACACTAGCTGGTCGCACTACGGAAGCGACGTTCCGAATTATGGATATCGGAAGGTTTGACATTATTATAGGGCAGAAATGGATAAAGAACCAGAAAGCTATTATCGACGTAGATAAAGAAACGATCAGATTCAAAACCCCGGGTAGCGGAGCAGGGACTATCGGAAAGGTCGCCGCCGCCGAGCCGAAAGCTACGGAGCCCGCGAAAGAGGCTCCGTCCGATCGTTCCGAACCCCCGGTTACCGTCGGAATAATAAGTTTAGAAGCTATAACGACCCTCGCGAAGTCGCCGGACAATAAGATCTACGCTATCTCGATAAAAGACATCGAAGACTACAGGAAGATAATAGCGGAAGAAGAAGTAGATCTACTAGAAGTGTTGCCAAACGAGCTCCACGGTTACGCTAACGTGTTCTTAAAGGCCGACTCCAACCTCCTGCCGCTTTATTAACCGGAATATAACAACAAGATCCGGCTGAAAGAAGGAGTCGCGCTGCCGAGAACCGAGCCCCTAAGACGACTGTCGCCGGCGGAACTGGACTAGGTAGAGGTGTTCGTTCGCGAAAACCTGGCGAAGAAGTTTATTACGCCGAGTTCTGCCGAATATGCGTTACCGATTCTTTTCGTAAGGAAACTAGGGGGTAGTCTGCGACTCTGCGTAGACTATCGAGGCCTTAACGAGGTCACCAAGAGAGACGTATACCCGCTGCCGCTAATCGACGAGACTATCCAGCGCGTAGCAAAGGCTAAGTAGTTTAGTAAGCTGGACATCCGCTAAGCGTTCTATCGACTAAGAAACGAAGAAGGGCAGACGGAAGATCTTACGACGTTCGCGACGCGTATAGGCAATTTCAAGTAGTTGGTGATACCTTTTAGACTTACTAACGCGCCGGCAGTATAGCAACGCTTTATAAACCACACTTTTATAGACATGCTGGAACGGTTCGTGTCCGTCTATTTGGACGACATTCTTATCTACACTGATAGGACGAAAGAACAGCACATGGACTACATTAAGAAGGTGCTAACTAGGCTCCGTAAGGTCGGATTAAACGCGGACACGAAAAAGAGCGAGTTCTATTAGACTGAAGTCAAATATCTCGGTCTGATCGTCGGAAGGAATGGAATTCGGATAGACCCCTCAAAGGTCGCCGCCGTCGCCGAATAGAAGCAGCCGAAGCCTGGAAATACTACGCAAATCAGAGCGTTTCTCGGCTTCTACAGCTACTATCAAAGGTTTATTAAGGACTTTAGCAAGATAGCGAGACCCCTAAACGAGGCGCTAAAGAAAGAGGCCGCCGGCCTATAGAATAAGAGGTGCACAGAAGCCTTTAACTGGCTAAAAGAAGCAGTGGCCTCGGCGCCGGTTCTGGCGCACTTCCGACCAGAAAAGACGATCTACGTAGAAACGGACGCTTCCGATACAGTAACGGCAGGGGTCCTTTCTCAATACGCTGACGACGACGAAACGCTCCATCCGGTGGCTTTCTTTAGCAAATCTATGTCGGAAGCCGAGAGGAACTACGCGATCTACGATAAAGAACTGCTGGCGATTATTCAGGCTTTCGAGGAGTGGAAACCGGAGCTTATAGCTAGAAAGAGCACGGTTTAGGTCCTTACGGACCACCAGTCGCTAACCTACTTTATAAAGACGCAGAAGCTCTTACGTCGCTAAGCTCGGTAGGCCGCCTACTTATTAGGGTTCGATTTTAAGATCACCTATCGACTAGGAGCTCAAAATGGAAAGGCTAACGCGTTGACGCGAAGAGAAGGGAAGACGAGCCGCGCGAAGGAAGATCCGAACATGTTCCAGAAGGTGCTGACCGAACGGATAGTAGACGCCGAGGTGTTAAAGGAAGCGGGGATCTGCGCGGCGGAACCGCAGACCGAACCGGAACCGATAGAGCCGCCGATCGAAGAAGAGACGCTCTACGAGAAGGTGGAACGGCTTAATAAGCGGCAGAAGCTCGGCAGAACAGGCTTAGGGAAGCTAATAGTTCCAGAAGAACTAATTACAGAGGTTATCCAGCTAGTCCATAGCTCGAAGGACGTTGGTTACACTAGTTCGAAGAAGATAATAGAAGCCGTAAGGACGACCTACTGGTTTCCGCAGATCTACGAGCGGATCTACCGGTTTATCGGCAACTGTTACGTATGCCGAGCCGCGAAGCTACGTTACGGTCTTCCGGCCGGTCTGCTAAAGCCACTTCCGATCCCCGAGAAGCCGTAGCAGCACATTACGATAGATTTCGTAACCGGCCTGCCGAATTCAGACAGCTACGACGCTACGCTTAATGTAGTGGACCGGCTAAGCAAAGAGCGCTACTTCATCCCCTGTCGAGCTAGAGACGAAGGAACGACTGCGGAAGAGACCGCGCAGATGTTGATTCAATACGTATAGAAGCACTATAGCCTGCCGGACACTATCACTACAGATAGGGGTCCTTAATTCACTGCCGACGTATAGAAAGCCATCAACCAAGCTCTCGGAATTCGTAGAAAGCTCAGCACCGCTGCTCACCCGCAGACCGACAGTTAGTCTAAAGTAGCTAATCGCGAGATAGAGCGATATCTGCGAACCTTCTGCAGCCATTACCAAGAAAAGTGGGTTAAGATGCTGCTAATAGCAGAATTCTGCGCGAACTCAGCGCAGTCAGAAGCAACGTCGCTAGCGCCGTTCGAGATAACGCATAGCCATCTTCTGAGGATAAGCTTTCAGCTACCAAACGAACCATCCACCGCTACGTCGTTAAAGAGAGTCGCCGCCGCGGCGGCGGAAGCGCTCCAATCTTAGATAGAAGAAGCGATCAACGTAGCGAAAGACGCGATAGAATCGGCTTAGAAGAAGATAGTAACTCGGGCTAATAAGAAGCGGTTACTAATAGAATTCGAAGAAGGCCAAAAGGTATAGCTTAACACAAAGAACCTAAGGCTAAAAGGCAACGCCAAGCTCAATCCGCGCTGCGTAGGTCCGTTCACGATAGTAGAAAAGAGGTCGCTAGTGACTTATCGGCTCCAGCTACCGAAATCGTTCCAGATCTACGATGTCTTTTATTCGGATCTGCTAAGCTTAGACCCTAAGAACAGTCTGCCGGAACAGGGGTTCGCCGAACCCCTGCCTATTGAGATAGACGGTAAGGAAGAAGAGTAGGAGGTAGAAGATGTAATGGACGTAAAGAAGATAAGGGGGTCCATCAAAGCGAGGATCTCGTAGAAGGGGTGGCCGGAAGACTACGAATAGTATCCGGTCGAAAACCTCCGGAATTCGGCGGAGCTGCTAAGAGAGTTCTACGTGCGGAACCCGGAAAAGCCGAAACCAGCATAGCTCTAATGTCGACAATGCGGGAGAAAGAAGAAGAAGAAGAAATAGAGCCGCGGAAAAGATCTATATAGACCCCTGCGCCGACGCACAGACTAGCCGAGCCGCAGCTCAGAAGACCGCGGATCAGATCAGATAGCATCGATCACATAAACGACAGGTAAAGGACTTCAGATGCCGACGATGTAAAAAATGGAAAAAGCGACGAAAAGAACACTGGTTTTGATAGAAGATAGAAGACGCGACGTCGGCGTCGGAGGGGATTTTCGAGAAGGAAACGACGAATCACAAAAAAAAAAAAAAAAAAAAAAAGTGGAGATTTCCGGATAGATGGAGTGACTAAGCGGTCGAGGGCGACCGCTGGTAAGGGAGGGGGGTAGTGTTGCGGCGGTGGAAAGAGGTAGGACAGATTAATAGGGTAGACCCTGGATTTCGGCTCGGCCCGGACGGGCCGAGCCGGGCCTTGGCACTACTACTACGAAAGCCCACTACTACCACTACCACACAGATTCCTTTCCCTCCTCAGTTCGAGATATAGTCATCAAAAAGGCCGTATTGAATCATATCTGCGTGCCCGGATCAGCCCTAAGGACTGCGACTTAGCGGCGCTAGCACGACCCTACCCTCTGTGCGGAATCACCGATAGGACCCTACTCCTGTACAGAGGGAGAACCCTATAGCCCTATATAAAGGGGAATTGCCGCCCCTCTAAACAGAGGGAAAACTCTGCACTACTGTACAAAGGGAGAACTCCCGATCCTCTATATAGAGTATAAACCTTATACCCCTACATAGAGGGAAATTGCTAGCTTAGCTTCGTAAGTACAAATTGTACAGCAGCAGACAACGAAGGAACTATCTATTAGTTCCTTTATATAGATACCTAACCTTAAGTTTCTAAACCAAGATTCTTAAGCCCTTATAGAAGAATCCTACAGCCTATATAGAGGGAAATAGGCGCCCCTCTATATAGGGAAAAACTCTGCATTCCTATACAGAGGGAAACTCCTAACCCTCTATATAGAGAGACAACCTTATACCCCTTAGGGATACAGTAGGAAATTGCTAGCTTAGCTTCGTAGGTACAAATTGTATAGCAGCAGACGACGAAGGAACTGCCTATTAGTTCCTTTATATAGATACCTAGCTTTAAGTTTCTAAACCAAGATTCTTAAACCCTTATAAAAAAGAAGAAAAGAAAGATGAAAAAAAGGGAGGCAGAAGGGATAAGTAAGCAGTTAAGGACGGCTGCTAATAAGGGAGGGGAGTAGTGTTACAGCAGCAGAAAGGGGTAGGACTAAGTAATAGGGTAGACCCTTAGAATTTCGGCTCAGCCCTTCTGGACTAAGCCGGGCCTTAGCATACCACCCCTAAAGCCCTTACCTACCGCTATATAGATTCCTTTCCCTCCTTAGTTCGAGATATAGTTATTAAAACAGCCGTATTGAATTATATCTGCGTGCTCAGATTAGTAACTAGATGTAATTTGACAGGCCCTTTCGCACAGTGCAGTATTAGTGTAGTTAGCGAGTTCGAGAGATAATAATCTGAGCACGTAGATATAATTTAATACAGCTGTTTTAATAACTATCTCTCGAACTACAGAGGGAAAGGAATCTACATATGCGCAGATGTAAGTTTTCGTAGGGATAGCGCCAAGATCCAGCTCGGTCCGGAAGGGCCGAGCCGAAATTCTAAGGGTCCACCCTATTACTTAGTCCTACCACTTTCTGTCGCCGCAACAAAATCCTATTTAGTAGAGCAACAAAAATACCTTCTATTAGACAGACTTGTTAGGTACTAGAGATTTCAAAGGTTTCTATTGTTAATACAGATAACAAAGCTCTCTATATCAAACTACGAGAAGACGCTTAGAGTCAAAGTCAGAGTTAAGTATTGGCTATATTAGTTTCCGACGGCAGTGTCGATAAGAACAGTGTTCAAGCGTAAATATGGATAGTTAGAATTAGGACGATATCCAATTCACTGCCAATTCTTGGCAGATCGGCCGAGAAAACATCGCAGGGCAGCCTAACTGCGAGAAATGCAGCAATGCGAACTGCAGAAGCTGACGCGCACGCCGTGGTCCTTGGCCTTCCTTCACCGGCGCGCATCGTCCTCGCGGAGATGGGACCGGTGATGAGCCATTTCGAGTCACGGGAATCGGCATCCTTCAGCGCGAGAACTGCTCCCTAACGCCGTGTATTGGAAGGGCAGCGGCAATCGCAGATGATCGCAGACACACGGGAGAGTATGATGCTCTAGTCAAAACCTTCGCAACAGTCGACGGAGCTTTCTTGTGCCCTCTCTGTACTGCTCTTTTCCTCTCTGCACTGCTCGTTCCCTCTCTGCACTGCCCTTTCCCCCTCTGTACTGCTCTTTCTCTCTCTGAGCCCCTCCTTCCCCCTCTGCACGACTCTTTCCCGCGCTGCTAGCCGCCTTCGACCACCGACCCTTCCCATTCGGGCAACGGGGACGACAGCTTGACACAGCGCGTTCGGGGCAGGTACAGTCAGCAACATGTGGGGATCAACCGTCGACGAACGCGGGCTGGCGAGAACAGCTTCGAACGCGCCTGCCAACCAATGGTATGTACCCGCGATCCATGCTTCCCGACCACATGCATTCTAACCCTTCTCGTCATCATCATCAGGCATGCCGTCGGCGACGGACAGCAACAAGATGCAGCCAGAGTGCACCCGCCTCTACACCCTGCAGAGGAGGTCGAAGCAGGCCACGCTCGGGGCCACTCTGGCACGTGGGGCGAAGCAGATGTGGGCGCCTTTGATCCAGACCAAGCCAGACTGGAATATGAGAATCTTAGGAAGGGCCTCACTGATCTGGAACGAACGCGCTCTAAGGATACACAGCACTCTTCATTACGCCGCACGACAACTCGCGGCAGCCATCGGAGCCGGAAACTGAGCCGGCCAGCGACAAGACGGGCTGAAACTGCATCGACTGCATCTGGTCGCGGTCCAGCAAGCGTTGGCCGTACCCCAACGCAGGCTACACTTGGTGAGGACCTCGAAGCCGGTCCCCAGGCAGAAGCCGAGGAAGAGGAAGAAGGGTTTGAGCTGGAGCAATTCATGCGTAATGGCAAGTTCGAAAAGCGCGCTGATGGCAAGCCCCAGAAGAAAGTGGGTGTCATTTTCAAACGTCTGTCTGTAAAGGGCATTGGCTCGACTGCATCTTTTGTCAAGACTCTTCCAGACGCCGTGATGGGTACTTTCGGCCCGGATCTTTGGAGGGTGATATGTCGATTCGTCCCTGCTCTGAGAAGACGAAGTGTCGAGACTCGCACGTTGCTTAACAATTTCACGGGCTGTGTACGCGATGGCGAGATGCTGCTGGTTCTTGGACGGCCTGGATCGGGATGCTCTACATTCCTCAAGGTTGTGTCAAACAACCGCCAGTCTTATGCTGCTGTTACCGGAGAAGTGTTGTACGGCGGCATTCATGCTGACAAGCAGAAGAAGATGTATCGAGGCGAGGTCAACTACAGCCAAGAAGACGATGTTCATTTCGCATCTTTGAACGTCTGGCAGACTTTTACCTTCGCTCTGATGAACAAGACCAAGCAGAAGGCAAGAGATGAAATACCCATTATCGCCAACGCCCTCCTCAAAATGTTCGGCATCTCGCACACCAAGTACACACTGGTTGGTGATGAGTATACTCGTGGAGTGTCTGGAGGTGAGCGCAAACGTGTGTCCATCGCCGAGACTCTCGCCAGCAAGAGTACCGTCATTGCATGGGACAACAGCACACGAGGACTTGATGCTTCGACAGCCCTGGATTATGCTCGCTCACTTCGCATTATGACTGACGTCAGCAACCGCACTACGCTTGTGACACTGTACCAAGCCGGCGAAGGAATCTACCAAACTATGGACAAAGTGCTCGTCATTGATCAAGGTCGACAAATCTATATGGGCCCGGCACAGGAAGCGAAACAGTATTTCATCGACCTTGGCTTCGACTGCCCTGAGCGACAGGCCACTGCCGATTTCCTCACTGCCGTCACCGATCCCATTGAGCGCCGCTTCAGGTCTGGATACGAGGACAAAGCGCCCAAGACACCAGAAGATCTCGAGCAAGCCTTCAGAGAATCAGCCGCCTACCAGAAAGTCCTTCGGGATGTTTCAGAGTACGAGCATTATCTTCAGGAATCCAATTACGAAGATGCGCAGCGCTTCGAAAACGCCGTGCAAGAGGGCAAGTCAAAATATGTACCCAAGAAGTCACCATATACTGTCTCTTTCCCACGACAAGTCATGGCATGCACCAAGCGCGAATTTTGGCTGATCTTTGGCGACACCACGACCCTGTGGACCAAGATCTTCATCATTATCTCGAACGGTCTCATCGTCGGCTCGCTGTTCTACGGTCAGCCATCCAACACCGAGGGCGCATTCTCCCGCGGTGGTGCACTTTTCTTCTCTATCCTCTTTCTAGGATGGCTTCAATTGACTGAGCTCATGAAAGCAGTCAGTGGCAGAGCCGTGGTGGCTCGCCACAAAGACTACGCTTTCTATCGACCAAGCGCCGTCAGTATTGCTCGCGTGGTAGCCGATCTCCCGGTCATTCTGGTACAGGTTGTGTTCTTCGGCATAATCATGTACTTCATGACCAACTTGACCGTCACCGCTGGACGATTCTTCATCTACATGCTCTTCGTCTATGTGACCACGATCCTGCTCACGGCACTCTACCGCATGTTCGCCTCTGTATCGCCAGAGATCGATACTGCAGTCCGCTTTTCTGGCATCGCGCTGAACCTGCTGGTCATCTACACTGGTTACGTGATTCCCAAGACCCAACTTTTGTCTCAGTACATCTGGTTTGGCTGGATATACTGGATCAATCCTATCGGCTACTCCTTCGAGTCTGTTCTCACCAACGAGCTTACGGGTCGAACAATGGAGTGCGCATCTTCGCAGCTCGTGCCCCAAGGCCCAGGCATTGAGCCAGCATACCAAGGATGTGCCGTTGCTGGTGCGCAACTGGAAGCAACATCGGTCTCTGGAGCTGCTTATCTGCAAACCCAATACAACTACTCGCGGGGTAACCTTTGGCGTAACTTCGGTGTCGTCATCGCCTTCATCGTGCTGTACATCTTGATCACCGCGCTGGCGACGGAGTTGTTCGACCTCTCGGCCAGCGGAGGTGGCGCGATCGTGTTCAAGAAGACCAAGCGCGCCAAGCAAGTCGTCAAGGAAGCATCGCCCGCAGATGAGGAGAAAGCTGGCATTTCCGAAGACGCGGGCAGCTTTTCCAAGCAGGAGGCTGGCATGGGTGATTCTGGAGACAAAGAAAAAGAGGCCGAGGCTTTGGATCATATCACCAAGAGCGATAGCATCTTTACCTGGAAAGACATTGAATACACCGTGCCGTATTTGAATGGCGAGCGCAAGCTTCTCAACCACGTCAACGGTTACGCAAAACCTGGTGTGATGGTAGCACTTATGGGTGCTTCAGGGGCAGGCAAGACCACCCTCCTCAATACCCTCGCACAGCGCCAAACTATGGGAATTGTCAAGGGCGAGATGTTCGTCGACGGCCGGCCGCTCGGGCCCGAGTTTCAGCGCAACACTGGCTTTTGTCTTCAAGGCGATCTACACGATGGTACTGCCACAATTCGCGAGGCGCTGGAGTTCTCTGCCATCTTGCGGCAAGACGCCAGTATTCCACGCAGGGAGAAGCTGGATTACGTGGACCGCATCGTTGATCTCCTTGAGCTCAATGACCTACAAGATGCAGTCATCATGAGTTTAGACGTCGAGCAGCGAAAGCGTTTGACCATTGGAGTTGAGCTCGCAGCCAAGCCTTCTTTACTCCTTTTTTTGGATGAGCCAACGTCTGGCCTCGACTCCCAAAGCGCTTACTCCATCGTGCGTTTTCTCAAGAAGCTTGCGCACGCTGGTCAAGCCATTGTTTGCACCATCCATCAGCCTTCCAGTGTTCTCATCCAGCAATTCGACATGATCTTGGCTCTGAACCCAGGTGGTAACACATTCTATTTCGGACCAGTTGGAGAGAAAGGCAAAGATGTCATGAACTACTTCAGCGAGCGCGGAGTAAACTGCCCTGCTGATAAGAACGTCGCTGAATTCATCCTCGAAACTGCCGCCAAACCTCACAAAAACGCCAACGGCACGCGTATCGACTGGAACGAAGAATGGCGCAACTCCCAGCACGCAAAAGACGTGATAGAAGAGATCGAAGGTCTCAAACTCGCACGAAGCAAGACGGTACCAGAAACCAAGCGCCGGGAGCAAGAGAAGGAATTCGCTGCCTCCACTTGGCTGCAATGCAACGAGCTGCTCAGGCGCACTTTCGCTCAGCACTGGAGAGATCCCAGCTACATCTACGGCAAGCTCTTCGTCTCGGTCATCATCGGCACCTTCAATGGCTTCACCTTCTGGCAGCTCGGCTACACCATCCAGGACATGCAGAACCGCATGTTCACGAGCTTCATCATCCTTACCATCCCACCCACGATCGTCAACGCCGTCGTGCCCAAGTTCTTCGCCAACATGGCACTATGGCAAGCTCGCGAGTATCCTTCCCGTATCTATGGCTGGCAGGCATTCTGCTTCGCCCAGACCGTGGCTGAGATACCGCCTGCAGTCGTTGGAGCTGTGGTGTACTGGGTCTTGTGGTACTGGCCAACTGGACTGCCCACCGAGAGCTCCGTTTCAGGCTACGTCTTCCTGATGACCTTGCTGTTCTTCTTGTTCCAGGCAAGCTGGGGTCAATGGATCTGCGCTTTCGCGCCGTCCTTCACCGTCATCTCGAATGTCCTGCCATTCTTCTTCGTGATGTTCTCCCTGTTCAACGGGGTTGTTCGGCCCTATTCCATGCTTCCGGTATTCTGGCGATCCTGGATGTACTGGGTCAACCCATCGACGTGGTGGATCGGAGGAGTACTCGCGGCAACCCTGGACGGAGTTCCGATCCAGTGCGCGGAGTCAGAAACAGCACACTTCAATGCCCCTCCCGGCCAGACCTGCCAGAGCTATGCTGGCGCATTCGCGACGCAGTCTGGCGGCTACCTCCTCAATCCAGATGCAAGCACCGACTGTATGATGTGTCCATACACCGCTGCCACCCAATACTTGTCGACGCTGAACATTGAGGCATCCCAGAAATGGCGAGATTTGGGGGTCTTCTTGGTCTTTGTCTTCACGAACTGGTTCCTGTAAGTGTAGTCCACCCACTCACGGCGCATGCCCCGGCTGACATGATTACAGCGTGTTCTTCTTCGTCTGGAGTGTCCGTGTCAAGGGCTACGGCTTCGGCATGGGCTACCTGTTTGGTAGTCTCGGCAAGATGGTCGACTCCGTCAAGCAGCCAGTGGGGAGGCTCGTCTGCAAGCAACCGAAGTAAGATGTCTCTGCACAAGGCTGCCCCGTGTCCAGGCCAGTGCGGGCGTCATGGTGAACGGAAGATGAGGAATCGAGCAGTACTAGAGCGGATATCGATTATGAAAGAACCGTCACGTGTTCAGTCGGCTTCACGCACGAGCGGCTACGCAGCGTGGAGGGAAATTGGTGTTGAGCGTTCTGTTGCACGACATCAGCCTGCCGGCGGGTGGCAGCCGCTCGCGCGGCGCTGGTGGTTCCGCAAGCCGAGGCTACCACACGGCCGGGTGACGGTGAAGGGCAAAGCAGAGACCTCGCCGGGATCACTTGCCACCTTCTTCCTCACTTGGAGTGCCCGGAACGCTGGTTGGCCCTGTGCGCTGCCGCACGGCACCGGCCTGATCGAGACGGGTGATGCCGGCGGAGATGGGGGTCAAACAGCGTACGTGGGTGGAGTGGGTGAGGCAATCGGGAGCATTCATTTCGAGCAATCATCAGTGGTCCGCTGACGGCGACACTGCGGAGTGACGGGTTTGGGGTTGGTGGGCTAACTCGTGCTGGATATGCGCCCAGTCCCGGCACCTGAGACAATCCCGTCTATCCATCCTCTTCTTCCGCATCCATCCATCCTCTTCTCCCGCATCGTGGCGCAGAGTCAGAAACGCAGCCTTCCAGCAGCTCCATCCATCCGCTCGGACCTTTTTGGCTGGAGCACACACATCTGGCAAGGGCTCGGGCGGCATCGTTGCCCGTGGCGACGGTGACGATGGCGATGGTGGTGGTGTTGGTGATGGTGGTGGCGGTGGTGATGGTGGCGATGATGGTGATCGTTTGCTCCATCTCCAGCCCAAACACATGAGCATGGTGCTCCAAGAGGCTGGAGCGTGCCACCTTCCAACCACCATCGATCTGGTCACGGCACTCGCGCCGTCGGCTCCATCTCGTTGCCCAGCCGTCTGCACAAACGCTGCTCTGCATGCTCGCTGCATGGCACTCGAGGGCAAGCACGTCTAAGACCACTGCTTTGTCCCACACCGCAACCCCGTCTTTGATATCCGAACGGTCTGGATCGGCGCAAATAAGTCCATAGCAAGGCCTCCCTTGCGGTTCTCGCCCCCACGGCAAGCGATTTGACCACACCGTGCAGTCGTCTCGTACCATCGAGCATCAACGCCTTCTTTGACCGAGACACTGCGGGTCGTGCCCACGATCTCTTTGGCGGGCGAAGTCGATGTTGGGCCGTGTCAAGGATGTCACGCGTGGGTGAAGCCGATCCTCACTTGTTTCTGCGCTATAAGGCATTTCGTCCTCGTCCTGGAGCCTGCGGGCTCACCGCCTCGTCTCCCTCGTCCGCCGTTCGTCTCGTCTTTCACGGGCCGCCTACTCACCCAGCCATCGCCCATCAAGCCATGCCCTCCTCTTTCGCCCACCACATGCATCCCCCTTCACCCGATCCTCAGTCGCATCCTCGCCAGGGACCGCAAGAATACCGGCCCCATCCTTCGGCGGCAACGATGCTGAAGATACACGCCTTGCTCAACCCGACTTCCGACAACAGCAGCTGGCACCACCATGCGGGAGCCACGCCACCGCTGACACCGGCGTATTCTTCCCACGCGAGCTACGGCTCATCGCCAGCTGGAACTCCGCGCCCAGCGACTCCAGCAACTCCGGCAAGCTCGAAACGGCAGAAGCTGGTCAAGGATGCAGCAGTCTTCCTCCGTGGCTCGTACAAAGGCCACATCAACTATCCGCCGTTCGAGTGCGAGGAAGAAAATCCTTGTCTGGATCAGCAGCGACACCAAGAGCTCGCCGAGCAACAGCGGAGATTCCAAATCTTTCCTTCTGGACGAGGCGATCAAGGGCTCATCAAGGACTATGTGAGGCACATACCTTACTCGAGTGAGAAGAAGGACTTTCTCAGCAAGACCGGGCGAGACGCTTTCGACGGTGAGTCTATGCATCGCCATCCACCAAATCACCACCGCTAACATGGTTCCCGTAGTCTTCCAGTACACCTTCACGGTGCCAGGTGACCCCGATAAGCGTACACACGTGGTCATGTGGGACTACCAGATCGGTCTCGTACGCATTACGCCCTTCTTCAAGGCGTGCAGGTATTCCAAGGTGAGCACATGTCCTCGCATCCATGCCATCGTCCAGCCAAGGACTGACTCGGCCCAACAGACCACACCAGCGAAGGCGCTTACCACCAACCCCGGCTTGAAAGAGCTCTCTCACTCCATCACGGGCGGCGCTCTGGCTGCCCAAGGATACTGGATGCCCTACTCATGTGCGCGTGCCGTCTGCCTGACCTTCTGCTACCATATCCGATGGGCACTCACGCCCATCTTCGGCGCGTCCTTCATCACAGAGTGTCTCGGACCAGAGCACCCAGGCTTCGGCCGCTTCAAGATCGACGTGGATATTGTTCGATGCGCAGCCTTGGAAGCAGAAGGCTGGAAGCCCGGGAATGCCAGTGGCAACAGCACTCCGTGCGGCACGGCGAACGAGGGGGGAATGCCTCCAAGTGCACCCAGACCGGCACCGAGAGGCAGAAACGATCAACTGAACTTCAAATCGGGCTCGCCATTCGACTCGGGGTCGGAGCGCTCTCCGGGCGGCGGCCACTACACCTACACATCACCACCCATCCATTCGCCAGCTCTGTCGCCCAAGTCCCGCCCACGTGGCCCGCCCGGCTGGACAAGCATCAACGGGGCCCACGACAGCAGCACGCCTTCACCGGCCCAGGCGCCGTCCGTCGCCGCTCTCGCCAACTCCCTGCTCACGCAGCCGCGATACTCACCAGCGGTGTCATGGCGTGCCGCGGACCCGACGACCGCCCGCAGATGCCACCACCTCCCTCGCCAAGAGCACACCGATCACGACGACGGCCACCGGGTCCGCAAGCGCCGTCGCACTGGCACTCCCGACGCTCGGCCCGACGCTCGGCGTGCTGCGAAACCCCCGCGCTCTCCGTCCGCCAGCGCCAGCGACGATGCCGACATGCCCGTATCCCCACGATCCAGGAAGTTGTCCAAGCGCGCCAAGACGCACAAGCACCGCTCCGGCAAGGGCTCCGCGTCGAGATACGCCGCCGGAGACGCCCATGCTGCGCAGTGGCTCCTGAACCTGAGCATGAGGGATCAGCAGCTTGCATCAGGTCCCAACGTCATCACGAACCACGGCCGGGCAGAAGAGCAAGGCTGATCATCGCGCGTATGCGTATGCAGATCGGGGTTGGGCCGCGGCGGAGGGATATGAATTATGATTTACGCCGGCTTCTTGTTTTTTCTCGTGTGTGTGTGCGTGTGTGCGTGTGTGTTTGGGGGGCGCAGGACTCTGCACCTCTGTACAGTCAAGTAGTCAGGTAGGACGTTGTTGTGTCGATGGCCGCTTGCGTCATCGGGCGGCGGAAGCAACCGCGCCTGAGCCTCGAGGCAAGCATGAAAAAGTCTCCGTCGTGGCGACCGACTCATTATTTCCTTCTTCAATTTCTTCGTGAGCTCGTGGGCAAAACGGACCGGCAGCCCGCGCACACAATGGCGTCCGACGAGAAGAGTGACAAGCGGCCGAAATCGTTCGAGGCGCTGACTCCGGAGCTCTCCACATGGATCCTGGACTTCACCAAAGCCATGGGCTTCGCGCGGGCGACCCCCGTTCAGGCCATGGCAATTCCCCTCCTGATGGGCAATCGGGATCTCGTCGTCGAATCGGTGACCGGCAGCGGGAAGACCCTGAGCTTCCTGGTGCCGCTTGTCGAGCGGATCTTGAGGGCCGAAGAACCCAACCGGAAAGGATATGTTCGATCCATCGTAGTCGCGCCGACGAAGGAACTGGCCAGTCAGATTGACCACGTTCTGAGAGCCTTGCTGCACTCTCACCCGCCGTCTGCGGCAAAGCTCGGGCAAGCCGGCACGCCCGGGCAAGACGGCGAGGATGAGGTGATGGAGAATGCTGCGGTCCAAGACGCCCCGCCTGGACCGTGTGTGGTGCCGCAATTGCTTGTTGGTGGCAGAACGAAACTGTCCGAAGACCTGTCCACTTTCTCCACGCTCCATCCCAACGTCTTGATTGGCACCCCGAGAAGGCTGGTGGAGGTCATGCAGTCGCCAAAGGTGGTGCTGAAGAGGCACTGGTTCGATCTGCTGGTGCTGGACGAGGCAGATCGACTCCTTGACGCCAACTTCCAGCCGGACTTGCAGAAGATGCTCGAGCTTGTTCCCAAAGAGCGCCGGACGGCGCTTTTCAGCGCATCCGTATCGGAAGCGGTCGATGAGCTTGTGCGAGTTGGCATGCGATATCCCTTCAAGATCAGTGCTAAGGTACGCAGCAAATCGGGAGCACTGGACAAACGGACGCCTGAGAGTCTCAAGCTGTATTATCTTGCCACGCAGCCAACGCTGAAGTTGCCTCATCTCAAGAAAATTCTCCAACAGGCACAGGCCGAGAAGACAATTGTCTATGTTTCCACGCGAGCCGCTGTTGACTATTGGAATCACGTCCTCCCTGCCATCTTGGGTGTGTCCATATACCCTCTCCACGGCGACCACAAATCCGCCATCCGCACAAAGAACCTCCAACGCTTCCGCGACTCAACAACTCCCGCCGTCCTCCTCACAACGGACGTCCTCGCCCGAGGAATCGACATTCCCGGCATCGACCTCGTCGTCCAACTCGACCCACCCAAACAACCCAAAGATTTCATCCACCGCTGCGGCCGCACAGGACGAGCAGGAAAACGCGGCATGGCCATAACCTTCCTCAGCTCGGGCTCAGAAGAAGACTACGTCAAATATCTCTCCCTCCAAGGCACCGTTCTCGAACCATACCCCAACCCCCCCTCTGTCCCCCCCGAAGTCGTAACACACACCCTCTCGCAAATCCGCGACCTCCTCACATCCAAACGCGAACTCCACGACCGCTCCCAAAGAGCCTTCGTGTCCTGGATCCAAGCCTACACCAAAACCCTCCCCACCGAAATCTTCTCCATCCGCAACCTCGACTGGCCCGAGGCCGGAAAATCATGGGCTCTCCTCCGCTGGCCCAAAATGCCCGAACTCAAACGCCATTTCCCCGCCGCGGTATCGGACCGGACCTCCTCCCTCTCCCTCCCTCTCGATTTCTCTTTAGACGCCGTCCCCTATGCCGACAAACTCCGCGAATCCAAACGCCGATCCGACAACGCCGCGTACGCTCGCGGTGAAATTCCCGAGGATTCCCAGACGAGGGCGTTGAGGGGGAAGGCTGCCGCGGCCAACTTGAGGAAGGAGAGGGCGTGGAGCGAGAAGAAGGGTGGCCGGCGAGAAAAGGAGGTTCGGAGGGAGAGGAAGGCAGCGAGGAGGGAGGCGGAGGGGAAGAAGAGGATGAGCGAGGAGGACAAGAAAAAGGAGAGTGAGTTGGAGGCTTTGATCGAGAAGGTGAGGGTGCGGAATCGGATCAAGGAAGCCGAGGGCGCGGAATAGGATCAAGGCAAAGTGACGGCGCGGAATGGGCGAGGGATGGGAGTGGGTGGTCGCGGGATTGAGCGAGGGAATGTGGCGAGGGTTTTATATACGCAGCGAGACGATGCTGTCGTGCGAAGCATTGGTGGATTGTGCGACCCCCCCCCCCCGAGTCGGCGTGCAATGGTGAGTGCGTGTCTCGAACTCCCTCTGGCATCTTCTCTCCTCCTCCGTCGTGAGAGTGAGTCTACATGCTGGGTGGTCCGTTCGCGCCCATTGCCATTCCTGTCTTGTGCCGTGGTCACGCCGTTGCCGATCTGCTCCCTGGGCCGCACGAATGCTAAAACCCGCTGATGTAATTGTTGACGCGGTCTTTCTGGTTCTGCGCAATGCATTCCGAAATCCAAGTGATGTTCCGTATTTCCTGTAGCGCGCCGCGGGTCAGTCTCGCGGGCGGGGGCCTCGCGCCAACTTTCCGCAGGCAAACTCACCTGCTCCCTCAGCTTCACCCACGCATAGACGACGGCATGGGTGAACTGATATGTGAAAGCCAACTTGCTGAGCTCCACTTCCTTCTGGTAAAACAGATCTTCCAGGCTCCTCCCCTCATCGCCGCCCATGCCGCCGCTCTGGTTCCCGATCGAGTTGCCCCCCATGCCCGTCTGATCAAGCATTTTGCGGTAGTCGTGGACGCCGTCGACCGCGATCCGCACGCCCTCGACATCGTCCGCTCGGCTCAGCATCAGAGTGCCTTCCGGGTGCAGACGGCCAAAGTTGGGGTAGAGCTTCTTGCGATCGTGCTTGCTCAACTCCGTGCCAAAACTGTTGACCGTGATGTTGATGCTTCTGCGGTCGGCTTCGAATTCGAGCATCTCGCTCATGACGTCTTGGGTGGGGGTGCCGGCGATGCCGGGTGCGGTGTTGACGAAGCGATGGAAGTCCTCGAGGTAGTTCTTGTAGAGCGTGTTGCGGATGATCTCGATGTTCAGCTCGTCGAGATCCTGGTGCGAGAGCGAGCCCTTGAAGTACGGTGCGAGTGGCGTCTCGATCAGCACCGAGTTGTACAGCTCTTCGATGTTGGTCGCCACGCAGAGCACGGGCATGGTCTCGAACCATCCCAGCGGGTGACATCGCTCGAGCAGCTCCTTCGTGTCGCGCTCGTGGAGTGTGCCGGTGATGAGCAGCGCCACGTTGTCGATCATGTAGGCGTAGGTCAGGTAGTCCATGAACTTGGCCAGGCTGCCCGTCGCCTGCGCCTGCACATAGCGAAACTCGGCCACCAGCTTGTCGAGGAGCTTGTCGGCGAGGGCGGATGTGGACGGGTTGGGTGGGAGGGCGGCGAGAAAGTCGCCGTACGCTGGTCCGAGTTGGAGTTTGACATCTGCGCGCAGCCATCTCAGCTCTGCAGAAGCCGCTGCTGCAACGCCACCGCCGCATACCGTCGATCGTCTCGCACTGCGTCAAATTGCCGTAGTTCTGGCCGGTGAGCAGTGCGCTGCGGTAGCCCCGGACGATGCCTTCGACATAGCCGTTGGTCGCATTCTACGTCGCGGTCAGCCGCAGCCGCTGTGCATCACGTCGTCGCCCGCGGCACCCACATAAAACATTCCCTCGGCCATTGTGGCGGTGTTGAAGGTGGAGGATGTGGGTTCGGGAGCGTGCTGTGGCCACTGCTGCCGCCTGGCTGGCCTCTCCCAGTTGGCGCCGGCTGCCCTCGTTTCTGGGCTACGGCCGACAAAGGAGCGATCGACATCGTCGATTCTTCGCCTGCTCTGCGGCTTTCTTGATCTTCCACTTCGCCTGCTCTGCGGCTTTCTTCATCTGCCACTTCGCCTGCAAGCACCTACATTGGCCGAATGATGATCGCGAGCGCTTCACTGTTCGGAGGCACATCTGGAGCGACACACCACCGGTACCGCGACACCGACATGGCTCCGTGCGGACAGAAGACACAGAGTGAGAGAGGTAATGGGAAGTAGCATTTCGTCACTATTTGGTGGGTCACGGCGTACTTCGTCTTCGTGCGGGCGTTTTGCACCGAGTAAGCAATAGCAAGTAATAATACACTCATGCATCAATGTCAACCAGGCACTGGCAGGCCATCGCGATCCGTCTCGCGCAAGCAATACGTCAACTGCGTCTCAACTCCAGCGCTCCAGCGCGAGTCGTTTTCGGACGCCGGGGGTCTTGAGAGATCCAGAAAAAGGCATTTTTAGCAGATCGAGGCAATCAGTTCGCCAGTATGTCCGCGTATATTTAGGCGAGGCATATCCGTCTGCCACCTAGTCCAGCTCCATGGCGTGAGCCGCGCATCCGCTGGTTTGGCTGTAGGCCTCGGCCATGGCGGCAGTGGCCTCGTTCTGGGAAGCGGTGATTGGACCCGACTCGGCTCGAAGGACCCCGCCCGGGGCTGCAAGTTCCAGTGCCGGAAGCAGCTGCAGACGTGGAATGAGTTGCGATGGGTCCGTGGTGATGCGGCGGGCTTCGGTCAGGTCATCGGAGAAGACGAGGTACTCGTGCTGGCCGTTGTGGGCGTTGATTGCGGCCACGATGTAGCCTGGAATTGAGCTGTTCTCGAACCAGACTGCGACGTCAGTAAGGCTTGGATAGTGGTTGCGGATCCATTTTGAGTAAGCCTTCTGGTTGATCACACGAGCTTCAGTGGAGTCCATCCGAGAAAACGAGATCCCAAGACGACGAGTGGCTTCGTCAACGAGAGGCTCATCGGTCACCTCACGAATGCCTTGGGGCAGGACAAGCTGGGCGAGATCGTCTGGGCCGATAGCCTTGGAATCCATGCGTTGCGACTTGCGGCTGGTCACTGATGGCCTATTGATGTGAGCGAACGGCTTGCGAGCGGAATCTTCTTCGACCCAGGTTCCAGACTGCGATTCCGCACAAGCAGCGTAGCCGGGGTCGTCTGGATATAGGATGGTCATTCCTGGCCCGTACACAGGCTTGCCGCGAGGCTTTGACGAATGGCCGTCGACAGGTGTGACGATTGAGCCATCCTCTGGAACCTCTTCCTCTTCTTCATCAGCTCGAGAAAACATGTCGTTGCGGCAGCGCTTGCGACCGGCGAGAGCGCCTGGAGTTGGTGCTGGAGTCGAGCCGTTTGATGCGATTGTATTCGGATTCGCGAGGCCGCTAGGCGAGGTGACATTGAGCATGAGAGTATTGTTGCTATTGCTGTGACCGGCGTATTGGCTTTTGACAAAGTACTGGTTCGGTGCTGCTGGCGGGAGCACAACCGTTGGCGAGTAGAAGAAGCTGTTTGAAGACATGTCGCCGGTATGAGAAGCTGGGTCAGTATCAAGATCTAACAACATCAATTGCTTATCCTGCTGCTGTTTATGTGCAAGCCTTTTCGAACGCCGGCGGTGCGAAGGTCGCTGGTCGGCGAAGATGCTCACGTGATGTGACTGGTAGTGGAGCTTGGTGAGGTGGGTGGTGGGAGGTGAGGCCGGTGAGATGAGGCCTCGCAACGAATACTTGCGGAGTGATGGAAGGTCGGGCGGCGGCAACGAGGTCGCAATGGATGGTATCGCCAATGGCGGGTGGAGGGAAAACGATGCTGTTGGATAACTGTTGGATAACTGTGGTGATGGAAGAGCTTGAGCGCGTGGGGTTATGTGCGGATATGTGATGGAGTCGCGGGTCTGATGTGGATGTCAAAGAGCAGAAGAGCGTCGAGAACGGGAAGAAGTTCTGGAGTTGGATCGCGAATGGCGGATGACGAATGGCGGCGCTCCAATGCGGCATCGCGGGCCGCTAGTGGATGGCCGGCAGGAACGGTCCGGCAGCTTGCTTGCCTCGGTCACTTCTCGGCGGCGACCGTGAAACACCGATATCTTACATCGGTATACAGTAGTAGACATCGGTATCATGAAGTGGTTAGTCTTGGTGGTAAATATATTATATCAGTCAGCCGTTTAGTATCAACTGGTTTTGGCTAGTCTTCGATGTAGTCATCAAATAAGCTCCAATAATTACAGTTCCAACAAGTCTATCTAAGCGTAGCGGTCTATAGACACTACAGTAGACGAAAACAATGTAGACAGCCCGAACGCGTCTACACTAGACGTAGGTATAGTTACTAGACGCAACGAGTATGCAATCGTCTTTCCTTCAGTCTTCGTAAGTTTGCAATACCTAGGACAAGTCGACCAACTAGTCTGAGACGCTTTACAAGGAATGAAATTTTGGATTTCCGCTGACGAATTGGAAGTTGTCGGCACATTAAATGCCGATATACATTCCCCGTGAAGCGTCTGGGCTTGTGAGATAACTAACTGACAAGTCTATCAGCACCCGATGCCAGCCGGCCAGCCACCACATTTCACTATCGCTTCGGTGTTGGCGGGACAACGCATATGCCGTTCTCGACACCTCCGGCACTCGCGAAGGGATCGCGGTATAACTAATAATATTGAGCTTTGGATTTCCGGGGGCAAAGCTTGAACCTTTTATGAACTCAGCGGCCGATGAGTTTGGAGTCCACACGCCTTCGGTTTAATCTTCCCGTCGGCCAGCATGTCTCCCGTCGAGCAGCTCATCGAGGCTTATCCGGTCTGGACTTGCTCGGCCACGCAGCAAAATACGACCAAGCAATGTAGAAAGAATGAAGGCCAGCCAGAAGAGCTGTCGCCAGACGAGGCGCCGCAAAGACTGCACGATTCTGGGCCATTAGACTGGGGCCTTCAGCAGACTGACTGGCGACGGTTTGACCGTTCCTTGCCCACGGGTTCAAGCGTAAGGATGTATGTATGCATACAGAAGTGCGTGCGAGAGACGGTGACAACCTCGGCCATCGCGGCACGGATCCGCGGTAGCTAAGCCTGCACTGACACAAACCAATCTCTGTGCTCGTGAACCATGGCAATATTGTATGTAGTTACCTAGTACCTTCCATCTTTCTCTCATGACCATGCTGTTGTCCTCGCTCCGCCGCCACTCCCTTGCGACAGCATCGCGAGCATCCAGCACAGTGTCAGCTTCAAGACAAAGACTGCAACAAGTCCAAAGACACTTTTCGTCCTCCGCCCGTCGGCCCAAAGAAATCCAAGATGCCTACATCGTCTCTGCCGTTCGCACACCTTGCGCAGTCTTCAATGGCTCCTTCTCCTCCGTATCTGCACCGGAGTTGGGAGCCACAGCAATCCGCGCAGCGATCAAGCGGTCCGATGTCCCCAAAGAGAAATTCACACACGTATACATGGGCAATGTGATGCAGGCGAGCGTTGGTCAGGCACCAGCTCGACAAGCCACAATCTTCGCCGGGCTTGATCCTTCAGTAGAGGCGACCACAATCAACAAAGTCTGCGCCTCAGGAATGAAAGCCGTAGCAATCGCTGCACAGCAGGTGGAGTTGGGACAGGAGGAAGCGTTGGTTGCAGGCGGGATGGAGAACATGAGCAGAGTGCCATACTACGTACCTAGGGGTCCACAATTGCCGGCCTTTGGCAATGTGACGGCCGAGGATGGGTTGTTGAAGGATGGGCTGTGGGACGTGTATAACCAGATCCATATGGGCAACTGTGCGGAGAGCACGGCAAAGAAGTATGGGATTACACGGGAACAGCAGGACGCGTATGCGATCGAGAGTTTCAGGAGGGCACAGGAAGCATGGAAGAATAGGCTGTTTGACGATGAAATCGTCCCCGTGACGATCAAGGGCAAGAAGGGTGAGACTGTGGTTGCGGAGGATGAGGGATATGGAAGACTCAAGGTGGATAAGGTGGCCACGCTCAAGCCGGCGTTCGATCGCAGCGGGAAGGGCACGATCACGGCCGCGAATAGCTCGAGCATGAACGATGGCGCGAGCGCGTTGGTGATCACGAACAAGGAGCTGGCGAAGCAGTATGGCCCGGGCAAGAGAGTGTTGGCGAAGATTGTGGCATATGCAGATGCTGCTGTTGATCCGATTGATTTTCCAGTTGCGCCAGCGAAGGTTGTGCCTATTGTGCTGGAAAGGGCGGGGATATCAGCCGACCAGGTCAAAGTGTGGGAGTTCAATGAGGCGTTTGCTGCCGTCATCAAGGCAAATGCGAAGGTGAGTGGTCTCGTCGGGTGGGAAGAGCGAAGAGCCGGCTACAGCTGACGCTGTTGACAGATCCTTGGGCTAGAAAACGCCGCTGTCAACCCCAGGGGAGGAGCCATATCGCTCGGACACGCGCTGGGGAGCTCGGGAAGCCGGATTCTCGTCACGCTGCTGCACCAGTTGGAGAAGGGCGAGTACGGATGCGCCGCGATATGCAACGGCGGCGGTGCTGCCAGCGGAATGGTCATCCAGATGGTGGATGCCGATGAGCTATGAATGGATGCCGATGAGCTATGAAGCGATGCCACAAGCACGTAGATATGTCTGCTCCGTCCTTCTCCCTCCTTGAGACTTGCGTATCGCCGAAGTGAAGGCCGACAAACAGGCGCCGCTGGGCAGAGCGTCCGCAGGTCTGAGCGTCTGTCGGTTGTTTGCGCCGAACACCTCGCACACTCCCAAACCGATTGGTTGCCGGCCGACACGCGAGAACTCGTCGTCCATCTCACGCGCGCTCCCGAGGCGGGTGCAACCAGATTCGTCATATCGCTATCGACCGGGAGAATCGCGCGTCCCTCTGTACTGATCCTCTATCCCGAAGTGCGCGGCAACAACTGCAGCACCACCACTACCACCACCGCCACCACCACAACCACCACCACCACCACCACACACCACAACCACCACCGCCGCCGCCACTCCAGCCCTCGTTACAGGCGCAACATATCACTAGACGCGCCTCGGGCGCCAAACATCGCCCAACATGTCGACCTCAAACACCATCAAAGTCGTTGCTCGTTTCAGGCCCCAGAACAAGGTCGAGGCTGCGGCTGGCAGTGTGCCGATCGTTGAGTTTCCGAGCGAAGAGACGTGTGAGATCAACAGCAAAGAAGCCAGCGGCAGCTTCACCTTCGACCGCATCTTTCCAACCAACACCCAACAGCACGATGTCTTCGACTACTCCATCCGCAGCACGGTCGATGATGTGCTGGCAGGATATAATGGCACCGTCTTTGCCTACGGCCAGACTGGTTCCGGCAAGACATACACCATGATGGGTGCAGACATCGCCGACGAGGCCACCAAGGGTATCATTCCGCGAATCGTCGAGCAGATTTTCACCACCATCATGCGCAGCGACCAGAACATCGAGTTTATGGTCAAGGTCAGCTACATGGAAATCTACATGGAGAAGATCAGAGATCTGCTGATACCCCAAAACGACAATCTGCCGGTGCACGAAGACAAGCAGCGCGGGGTGTATGTGAAGGGCCTGGGAGAGTTTTACGTGGGATCCGCGGACGAGGTCTACACGATATTGGAAAGAGGAGGCCAGGCGCGAGCCGTGGCGTCGACCCACATGAATCAGGAGTCTTCCCGATCGCACTCCATCTTCGTCATTGAGGTCGCCCAAAAGAATGTCGAGACTGGCTCGGCTCGATCAGGTCGCCTGTTCCTGGTCGATTTGGCAGGTTCGGAAAAGGTGGGCAAAACAGGTGCTAGTGGCCAGACGCTGGAAGAAGCGAAGAAGATCAATAAGTCGCTCTCTGCACTCGGCATGGTCATCAACGCCCTCTCCGATGGCAAGAGCAGCCATATTCCATACCGAGATTCGAAGCTCACCCGTATCCTACAAGAATCGCTTGGCGGTAATTCCCGGACGACGTTGATCATCAACTGTTCACCCATGTCTTACAACGATGCCGAGACACTGTCGACGCTGCGGTTCGGCGAACGTGCAAAGACGATCAAGCAGAAGGCCAAGATCAACGAAGAGCTTTCGCCGGCACAGCTCAAGGCGTTGCTCAAGAAGGCGCAAGGGCAGCTCACGACTTTCGAATCGTATATATCATCTCTCGAGGGCGAAGTCGGACAATGGCGAAAGGGTGAAGCGGTATCAAAAGACCGGTGGGTGCCGGCGCTGAAGGAGTTCAAGGCGCCTGCAGACGCTCCGGCGAGAGCACAGACACCTACAAGCAGAGTCAAAGCACAAGATGGCGTTGGGACACCACGGCCGGACAGCAGACAAGATCTGGAGAGAGCGGCGACTCCAAGTCTGCCTCTGCTGCCTCTGGAGAAGGACGAAAAGGAGGAATTTCTCAAGAGAGAAAATGAGCTGCAAGACCAGCTGGCCGAGAAGGAGCGCAGTCTCGAGGCGGCAGAAAGCGCACTTCGAGCTGCTCGGAGTGAGCTCAAGGACCTGCGCGAAACGCAATCCAACGCTATGCGAGCCAAGGAACAACTCGAGAGCACCACAGAGGGTCTCCGGATGCAGGTGGAGAAGATAGAATTCGAGACCAAGGAGGCGGCCATCACGATGGATTCTCTCAAGGAGGCCAACGCCGAGCTGACCGCAGAACTCGACGAAGTCAAGCATCAACTGCTGGACGCCAAGATGTCTGCGAAGGAGTCCTCTGCCATACTTGACGAGAAGGAGAGGCTGAAAAAGGAGCGCATGGCACAGATGATGGCGGGCTTCGACCTTGGCGACGACATGATGTCGCAAGGCGAGATGCAGGTCCGAGAAATGGTGCAGCGGGTTCAAAGCTTGCTGGACATGGCAGACGGTGGCGGAGCGGTTGCATCGGATGAGCTGCTCGCGCTGAAAGACCGGCTTCTCGAACTACAGGGCGTGGTGCGGCAGATGGAGATCAGCACCAGCAGCCACGTCGACAGCACACAAACCGCCATCCTGGAACAGAAGCTGAGCCAAGCCCACCGCGAGTATCAGGAGTTGCTCGAGAAGAACCTCGGCGAAGAGGACAAGGAAGAAATCAAGCGCAGACTGTTTGACTCGATGTTGGCTCAGCAGAACGGCCACGGCCATTCCGCCGACTTGGAAGACGCGCTCCAGCGTCAGCAAGAAGAGAATGCACGGATCCGCAGCGAGCTCGAAGCGTTGCGAAAACAGACGATCAACGGGGCTCACGGCGGCACACTCAGCAAGCAGCTGTCGGATTTCGACGCGATCAAGAAGTCGCTGATGCGCGACTTGCAGAACCGATGCGAGCGGGTGGTGGAGCTCGAGATCAGCCTCGACAGCACGCGGGAGCAGTACAACTCGATCCTCCGCAGCAGCAACTCCAAGCAACAGCAGAAGAAGCTCGCGTTCTTGGAGCGCAACCTCGAACAGCTCACGCTTGTGCAGAAGCAACTGGTGGAGCAGAATGCTCAGCTCAAGAAGGAGGTGGCCATCGCCGAGCGCAAGCTGGTCGCGCGAGGAGAGCGGATCAGAGGGCTCGAAGGCCTGGTGCAGGAGAGCCAAGAGAAGCTCATGCTTGCCAACCATAAGTACGATGGGACGCGCGTGCCCGACACGACCACATTGCTGACTCGTCGTGTGCCCGCAGATTCGAGAGCCAACTCCGGGCGGTCAAGGAACGGCTTGAGGCGGCGAAGACGGGCTCGACCAGGGACCTGCCCAACTCACCCGCGCCCAACAGCTTTGGCGGCAATTCGTTCGGCAGGATCGCCAAGCCACTGCGAGGCGGGGGAGTCGGCGAGCCGCCTGCGATTCCGACGTTTGCGGGACTGCAGCAAGCCGAGAGCAGCGGCAACAAGAGGTCATCGTGGTTCTTCAACCAGCGAGCATCGTAGCCGAGGCGCTTGCGCGAGAAGCGGTCATGTGTCTGCGGGTCGACGGGGGATGCCACGATGCGGGCGATGACGAGAGGAAGGAGAGGAAGGCGGGACGCTGCAGCGCGGAGTGTGTGATGGTGTTGTTGCGTGCTGTCGCGTGCTGTCGTCCGAAACAGCGCAGGATACCCCGGCCCGGGCCTGTGGGGAGTGGGGAGTGGGGGTGTTCTTCTGTGGGGTGCAGGGGAATGGATGTCATGAGCGGTAGAAGCAAGAACGACGGGTAGGATATTCGGATATTCGGCCGTCTCGGCGTCTCGGGCGGCTCGGCGCCTCGACAGCCGACGGGACGGGGACGGGCCTTCGCTTTCCGCCGACCCGGTTCCCTTCGCTTTCCACCGACCCGGCTGCCGTCCCTCTCCTCCGCCCCATCTCCATGCTCGCATGTCTCCGCCGCACATGTGCACCGGCCGCGCGGGCGGCAGCCTCGTGCGCGCGCGGCTCCCGCCCGGCGCCCGGCGCCAGAGCTACACCCGACCGGCCTTCGCCCCGCGGCCCGCGCCCGACCTCCAGCACATCCGGCAGGCGCCGGGCCTCTACGAGCAGAACTGCCACGACCGCGGCCGCGGCGCGCTGGCGCAGCACAGCTGGCGCATCCTGGCCCTGCACGACCGCATCGCCGGGCTGCAGCACGAGGGCGCGCGTCTGCGGCAGAGGCGCAACGCCATCGGGCGCGCGGTGCAGCAGGCGGCCGGCGAGCGCGCGGGGCTGCTGGACGAGGCCAAGGACGTGAAGCAGCGGCTGGCCGCCTTCGCCGCCCGCACCAAGCTTCTGGCGGACGAGATGGGCCGCTTGGCGCTGGAGCTGCCCAACTTGAGCTCCGTCTACACGCCGGTCGGGGCCGAGCCGCGGCTGATTGGAGAGATTGGGACGAAGCAGGAACGGCGAGGCGGCGGCGGAGCGGCAGCGGCAAAGAGTCACGTGGAGATCGGTAGAGAGCTGGATCTCCTGGACTTCGAACGCGCGGCGACCACGTCCGGCTGGGGCTGGTACTTCCTCAAAAACGAGGCGGCGCTTCTCGAGCAAGCTCTCGTCCAGTACAGCTTCGGCGTGGCGCTGAAGCGCGGGTGGAAGGTCGTGACGCCGCCGAGCCTGGTCTACTCGCACATCGCCAGCGCGTGCGGCTACATGCCCCGGGACCGCAATGGGGAGACTCAAATCTACGAGGTCACGGGCGACGGCGATGCGCGGTTGGTTCTGGCGGGCACGGCGGAAATCCCCTTGGCCGGCAGCCACGCGAACCAGACCTTGAACCCGGACGACTTGCCGATCAAGCTCATCGGACCGAGTCGCTGCTATCGTGCCGAGGCCGGCGCGAGAGGCGTGGACACCAAGGGGTTGTATCGCGTGCACGAGTTCACCAAGGTCGAGATGTTTGCCTGGACCTTGCCTCGTCCCGACCCGGACCACGGAGATCGCTTCGGCGCCTTCGACCACGCGAGCTCGCAGACCGACGTCGTCTTCGACGAGATGCTCTCCATCCAGAAAGAGATCCTCACCTCGCTCGGGCTTCACGCGCGCGTGTTGGAAATGCCGACGGCGGATCTCGGAGCCAGCGCGAGTCGGAAAATCGATCTCGAAGCTTTCTTCCCCTCTCGCACCGCCATCAACGAGGGATACGGAGAGGTGACGTCCGCTTCCCTGTGCACCGATTATCAAAGTCGGCGGCTCGCGACCCGGTTACGGGCCCGTGGCGGAGGCGGAAAGCTGAGTTATCCGCACACCCTCAACGGGACCGCGACGGCGGTGCCCCGACTCCTCGCGTGTTTGATCGAGAACCACTGGGACGAGGACGCCCGGGTGGTCCGGGTGCCGGAGGTTTTGAGAAGGTATCTGCCGGGTGGGATGGAGAGCATCGGGAGGACGTGACGCCGGTGCATCGGACACGAGAACATGGGCACGCTTGGGCCGCCCGGGACCGGATGGACGGACGGATGGACGGACGATGCAGGTGTGTGAGGGACAGCTGGGGGCATCGCAAGGCTCTCTCTCGCATCCGCATCCGCATCCTTCAGCACCGTGACCATGATGCGGGACTCGTGCTCGGCGTTTCGGCATCGCCCCCGTCACCACATCTTCTCCCTTGCGCGCGGCATACACCATGTGCGAGCAGAGCGCGAGCGGAGCGATGGCTCTCCGCATCCGGCGTGACACGAGAGGCGCAAGCGCCACCGTGGCGCTGCGTCTGCGGTCGTGCGTCTGCCGGAACAACAATGAACGGCCTGGCCGAGCGCGAGTGCGAGAGACGCAACGGCATCGGTCACGCTTCACCGGCGGTGGGAGACGACGTGACGTAGGGTGCTTGTGCCACCAAATGACCCGCAGCTGGGAAACACGGCCCCACCACCGAGAAGACCGGTGACAATACACATACAGAATACACGGCACGTATGTCAGACCACGCGGGGGGGGTGGGGAACGCAATGTACGCTGCGGCGAATCTTGTATGTTGTACATACAGGAGGAGTGGTACAACCCAAGACCGGATCTTGCTCGTCCATATGTATGGATCCATCCCTGATCAAACCGAAAAAAAACACGAGAAAAGAAAAAGAAACCCCCCTCCCCGCCATCGTAATCATTGGGTCTGTGCCACGTCGCTCGCGGGTGCGACCGCAAGGGATTGCGTCGAAAGGCTGTGTGGTTGTGGGACTGTCCAGGAGGATGTGTGCAACGCGCGATTGTCCAAATGCACGCCAATGGTTGTATGTAGCGGTCCAAATCGTCACATGTGGTGAGAGGAACGACTCGAGCGCGCGGTTCACAGCCACGGCGCCTCCCCCGCTTCGGCCGCGGTGCTCATGCGGCCATCCCATTTCCACGCCTTCAGGGTCTCCGCCCCGACGCTGCGCTTGTTGGCGAGTGCCTGGCCTCTCAGCTCCTTCAAGACCGGATCGGCCGCCTCGAGCTGCTGCAGCCGATGTGGAGACGCTTCCAGCATCTGCGTGGCCGATGACGAGTTGCGACGGATGTGATGCCAAATCTGGCGAGCCGTGTCCGCGCCGGCTTCGGCCGGCGTGGCTTTCCGACATCGTGGCGTGCCGCGAGCGTCGGGTTCAGGCGCGGGCCCTGCCGAAAGACCAGCAGCGGTGGCGGTGGTGATCTGGGGCGACGATGTTGTGCGTACGGGTACTATGGTGTTGGTTGTTGAGGAATGCTGCAACTTGCTACATGGCCGTGCAATCGGAAGCCCATAGGCCGATGCGGCGCGTGGAGCTGCTGTCGGACTGTGGTGACTTGATGGGCTGGTGTGATGGGTATCGGCGTCGGTCACGATCACGGTCGGGCTGGCGTCGGTTCTGGCGTCGGTTCTGGCGTTCGTTCTGGCGTCGGTTCCATTCGGTCGTGGTGCAAGCAGTTCCAGATGCCTTCGAACTTGCAAGACTCGCTTGGTGTTGGCCAGGTTCCAGTGGTCGATCAGCTTGAGTGCTTTCGCGCTGGGATAATGTGAGGCCAAAAATCGCGCCAGCTTGACATGGACATCCTCCAAGGCGCTCTTGTCGGCCGAAGTGGCACTCAAACTCCATCGGGATTCCATTCTGGGGCGCTTGATACTGCAGATCTGCCGCACCGTGGCAACATGGTCGGACGGCAAAGAGCTATGACGATAACGAGCCTCGACGTGGAGGAAATTCGACTCCAGCGTGCCAACGATGCTCTTAAGCTCGGCGAACAGGGAGTCTTGGTCGGTCTCGTCCGGCGCTTGGTCCGTGTCCATGCTGGGTATGCGGACCTTGATGAACAGCGAACAGCGCTTCCCAGGGCCGAGGTCCTTCATTGCCATTTCCCCAACGACCTCGGTGATGCGGGTATCGTTCATGGGCTTGTAGCATAACCGCAGGCTCGGGATCACGCCGGAGTGGCAGTCATGGCGAATGTCTCGAAAGACGTTGTCAAGCACGCCCAAGGCGGAGTCGTCGTCCTCGCCGCGGATTTCGAGGCTCCAGCAGTGCTTGCTGCGAGGGACAGCGGTACGCTGGTGGACGGCAGCTTGCCCAACTTTCACGGCATGGGTTGGCCATCCAGTCGCGCTGGCAATTGCTTGAACCAAATGTACGGGATCCGGCGAGAGCACAAACACGTGCGTCGTGCCATGACGAGTGCCCTGCTCCAGGGTGTTGCCAAGCGCAACCCGCAGAGGCTGCCACGGGTGGAGAGAATCCAGCACGCTGTCTCTGGCCGACGTCGGCGTGAATCCAAGCTTGTCGAGCACGGCCGCGGTGCGAGGAGGCTGCAGCGAGTGCAGCTCGGCGCACTCGCAGCCGATGGCGGTGGCATCCCGGCGCACTGGTTTGGCGACGAGGACGGCCAAGCGGTCGTCTCGTACGCTGAGCCTGGCACACAGCTCGATGAAACACTGCTGCGAAAGGTCCGCGCACGTCTCCACCGCGTCTTGGCTCAGGACAACGACGGCATCGATGGGCTGCTCTCGGACATGTGCCGGCTCCGAAGGAGACGCGGAGCCGGCACCCACCAGCTTCGTGCGCACCGTGGCTTCGACTGCGACCCACACGTCGCGGGAGAAATTGACATCGACCGACCTCCGGTCAGCGCCGACGCGGAGGTCGATGTACGGCACCGCGACCGGCAGCGAGCCCAAGGTTGGCTTCGCAGTCAGCGGCGAGCCACGGGCCAATGCTCGCGGCGTCGGCTCTCCCACCGGCGACCGGGGTTCGGGGGTGGGCGATGGTGGCAGGAGCGCGCTCGACGGACGTCGCGACCCCAGTCCGGCACTTGGCGGCGGTGTGAGGTTGGCAGGAGCGGCCACGAGCTCATGGGTGGAGATGCTCGAGTCGGTGAAGGAGCGGTGGTTGGCTCGGCGCCGATGCACATCCTCCTGGCTCTCGATGCTTTCCCGGCTGACTTCGAAGCTCCGCGATCGTGACTGCTCCTCGGCGCCACTGTGCTTGCGGCGCCCCGAGCGGCGACGCACGGGCGCCTGGTCGTCGGCAGGCCGCCCGGAATGGGAACTGCGCGAACGATGCGCGATGCCCTCCTTGACCCGCGACAACATGCGCCGGCTGACAGACTTGTGCCGGGCCATCTTTCCCGGCACGGGCAGGGGCGGTGACGCGGGCGCGGGCGCGGCCGCGTCCGCCTCGCGCAAGCTGCTTGCGGCCGAGACCAGCGTCGTGCCGGTCAGGTCGTTCTGTTCCGCGAAGCCGACCAGACGACCCACCGAGCTGTTCAGCGTGGTGGCGCTGGTGAAGCTCAGGGCGGGCGGGGCGCCGTCGTCGCGGGCGGCGCGTGGCGCTGCAGCATGCACGCACGGCGGGGGCACGTGGCCACCCACGCCGGCCTGTCGGAGCGCTTCCCGCGTCTTGCGCACGTGGAGAGGCGAACCGGCACTTCGGCACGCGGAATGGTCTCGCTGGCGGGCCAGCGACGGCTGGTTGCCGGGCGCGAGGAGGCCAAAGGGAGGCGGCGCAGACGACGCGGCGTGCTGCCAGTGGCGGATGCCCAGCGTTGCCGACGGGTTCCCCGGCGGCGTGTCGCCGCCCCGCGGCAGGCTCGGTCCCTTTCTCGGCGGGAGGTTCTCGGGCCATCGTCAGCGAGTCTGTCGTTGCGCCGTCTCTCGGGGCCGTCTCGGGCTGCTCCCCTCACCTCCTTGTTCGCCATGGCCTGGCTCGGCCCGGGTTGTCGCTCGGAGACTGCGCGGCGTCCGACCGACCGACGCGCTTCCGGGTTCGTGGAGGGGAGAAGAACAGGACGACGGTGGCGAGCGTGAGCGTGGGCGCCCACGCAAGAGCTTTCGGTGACGCCGCGGCAAGTGACTGGTTGGCTGCTACACCTATCTCTCTCTGTCTCGCGCCTGCCCCGAACAGCAGCGCGAGAGCGTCAAACTGCACCTGCTCCATGCCACCGCATACCGCGTACCGCGTACCGCACGCCCTGTCTTGATTCATGGCCCATCATTGTGTGCGCACGCATTGTGGCCCCTCCGAATCGCCATCGGCGTCTGGCGCAGGTGAAATGCGGCTCACGGCTGCCGCATCCATCTTCAAGAAGGCGATCTGGAAGGCAAGTCAGTCTGCTCCAATCTCTGGGCCACACGGGCGGGAGGATGCGGCGGAGGAGAGGGGCAAGCATAAGCATACCACGTCGTGGGTCGGAGCCCCGTACAGGGCCGGCTCCGACAGGCTGTTCGCCACGCTCCTCCTCACCCGCTCTTCCCACACGCCCTGCCAGTTCCATTCGCCCGGCTTCCGTGCGCCACCCGGCTGCTGCCGCGGCGAAGTGCTGCGCTCTGCGCTGGCTCTTCTCTCGTGCGCACCCTGCCGGACTGCCGATGGAGATGGGCTCGAGTGCTCCGAGCGGTAGCTGTGGCGCGCGTGCCACGCCCCGGCATTGGCAGCAGCTTCCAGCGGGACGCTGTCCAGTACGTGGTCCGTGTCAAACACGAGTCGCACGTACTGCAGCAGCTCGACGACATGCGGCGGGCGACGGTGCTTGCGCGAGGCCTGTCCGTTGGTGGTGCGGTGGAACGGAGCACGATGGCGTGAAGCGTCGGCCTGTCCGTCATCACTGGTCACATCACTGGCCACGGCTCCGTCCGTCGCTCCATCCGTCGCTCCATCCGTCACTCCATCCGTCACTCCATCGAACCACTCCGGAAACCCATGACGCAGGCTGAGGCCGCCCGGTGGCAGGCGCTGCTCCTGTGCGGCGCGCGGGGGATCCGCGCCGAAATCCCTGGTGGAGTAGGTGTATGTGGTGAGCGGTGTCACCAGCGGATGGAAGACATCGCTCTGGAACACCACGATCGGCGGCGTGTGCGGATAGTCGTGCGGGAAATGGATTTGGAAGCGGAGGATGGCGGTGGCATACGGTCCTAAGCCGTGGGATGAGCTCTTCCGGCCACCGTCAGTTGTGCGGTCTGGGTACCGACCTTTGCGAACGAAGAGCACTCCCGCCCAGAGCAGAGGCTCGTCGGGAACTGGTGCCACGTAGACGCCGTGGGGACAGGCGTGCTTCAGACTCGCGCTGATATGCACACACGATCAGCAGGCAACACACGCGCCAAACTCCGGAGTCGCGGGGCGGCGTACAGGTCCACACAGAGCTTTTGCCGTGTCAAGGCCGGTGACAGAAAGGTTGGACGCTGCATCGTATGTATCGTTGTGGCCCTGCCCACAACACACACATACACACACACACACACAGGCACGCACACAGGCACACACACAGGCACACACACAGGCCACGAAAACGCCAACCACCGCTGGTGGTTCGGCGGTCGGCAGGGGGGGGCGCGGGGGGGGCCTCGGGAAGGAAATGGCCTCGGGAAGGAAATGGTCGGGCAGCGTCTTGTCTGTCCCCGGGCTACGACCTTCCGAATTCCTCTCGGATTACAAACACGTTTCTATTGGCAACAAGGCCAGCTCACACCGCCTGGTGCCATGTGGTGTGATTGCTCTCTCCCGTCCCCCATCTGCCGGGCAGAATCTGACCTGTCGCGTCTGAATTTGTCATGGCGCCGTTCCGGGAGGGACTCGCCGCTCGCGCTCGCTGGTGCCGCAAGGTGTGGAAGGATTACTCCCGAGTGCCACCTGCGTCTGAATTATTATTTTTTTCCGCGTGATACAGATCGAATCTGACCGGAGTGCGCCGCTCCAGGTGGTGAGCCACCTTCTGCGCCGCGCATCTGGGATGCGAAAAAAGGCGACTCGAGCTCACGGCACACGATGCAACGCAGAACAGCAGACCCGCATTTCTACCCCCGATGACGTTTTCGGGACCGGGGCCACTCGTCGGGAGAAGCTTTCAAGGTTCCAGAGAAGCGCGCGGCAGGGGGGACGAACGGCTGTGGATTGGTGGTCGCGTGGGGAAGAGTCGCGGTGGCCCTGATAAGGCCCGGTAGGACTGCGGGTGCCGGAAGCGCCCCGGGGATCTTGCCGTGGCACCACGTCGGGAAGCGCGGTGGTTGGCTCTCCGGTGCCCGGAAGGCGGGCGTGCAGGAAACGTGTAGTTAGTTATGCGCGGGAGACGGGAGACGGGAGACGGCTGGTCATGCCACCAGACGCACGCCTTCGTCCTCCCTGCCGACGCACTGAACGCAGCCTCGCCGCTCACCGCTTGTTCAGTCGCCGTGCCGCCGTTGGCGCAGCAGCGGAGCAGCGGAGCAACGGGCCGCTGCTGTCGTGCGGGCGAGAGTCAGAGGGTGCCGTGAGGCACGGGGTGGAGCGGGCGGTCCGGTTGCGCCATGTCCGCGCAGCCCTGCAGCCCAGCAGAAGGGCTGCGAAGGGTCAGGCGTTCCGCGAGGCCACGGCCTTGACAGCGACACGCGGACAGCTCGCGGAGACGCATGGGCATGTGCTGCGTAGGGCTGACTGAGCGCGCGCCGATGGCCCCATGCGGCCTCGGCCGGCCTGCGTGCCGTGCGGGCCTGGGCGTTGGCTGGGCGGCAGCACGGGCGGCTGCGCCCCGCTTTGCCGCGGCTGCAGCCGGGCGCCCTGCCGGCGACGAGCGCTGCACGCGGAGCCGCTTCCGCCTTCCGCAGCGAATCACCCGCACGGCCGACGCCAGTGCCACAGCCCCGGCGTCGGGAGCGATCCAGTTTGCCGCTAGCCCGGCCGCCCGTCGGAGCGGGGCAGGGCAGGATCGGCGCGATGACATGTCCGCGGGGGGGCGGTGGGGGGTTCCATGCACGGCGCACCGGGGCAATCTTGTCTCCAGCGCCGGAACTACGGTCGGTGGGAGGCCAGTGGCGTCGACGGCGACCGCAATTGCGGTCGCCGTCTGCCTCGCCCTGCCCTATCGATTGTCCCCACGGTGCTGCCGGGCGCGCGCCGACACCTCCCCCCTCACCCGCCCCCCGTCCCGACGCACTTCCTGCGCCGTCCTCACGTTCCACCGCTCCCCCGATCCCTCAGAGCCCCCCATCCCCCAACCCTGCCTCGTCCGCGCGCCAGACGCTGCGCTCCGCTTGCCTCCTGCGTCACCCTCGCCCGCGCCCGGACGCGAACGTGGTGGCAGATCTATTCCTTGTTGCCTTGTGCAGTGAATGCTCCCGCACGTGTATAACAACCCACCGACCGCCTCGCACCTGCCGCTGCAGCGACCGCCTCCTCGTGCGCTGGGCCTCGCCACCGACTCCCTCCACCGGCGCCCCATCCTCCAACAATGCCGCACGCCGACGTGGCCAGTCGGCAGCACTCCACCGCTTTCCCGTTTCGGCAGCTCTTCGTGCTCGGTACACATTTCCCGTGATCCGTCAATGCACCCCCCCCCCACCGCCCCAATCGCTGACGGTAACCCGCCCCTTAGGCCTGTGCCGGATATGCGAGCCCATCGCCTTCATGTCCATCTTCCCCTACATCTACTACATGATCGAGTCCTTCCACGTCACCGACAACGCCGATCGCATCGCCCTCTACGCCGGTCTCGTGACCTCGGTCTTTGCCGCTGCCGAATGCCTGGGGGCCGGCTTCTGGGGCGGCCTGAGCGATCGCATGGGACGCAAGCCCATCCTCCTCACCGGCTTGGCGGGCACGGGCATCAGCATGCTCATGTTCGGATTTGCACCCAACCTCCCCACGGCCCTGTTGGCACGGGCCGTGGGCGGCGCCCTGAACGGCAACATCGGTGTTCTGCAGACGACCGTCAACGAGGTTGTCCACGTCGAGGCACACCAGGCACGCGCATTCGCCATCATGCCCACGGTGTGGTGCATGGGTGCTTTCATCGGATCGGGCTTGGGAGGAGCTTTGGCCGATCCCGTCCGCAGCTACCCGGGCACCTTCCACCCCGGAAGCATCTTCGACACCTTCCCCTACCTCTTCACCAACCTCGTGTGCACCGCAGTCGTGGGCTTCAGCATGGTCGTCGGCGTCCTGTTTCTGGAAGAGACGCACGAAGATCACAAGCACCGGGCCGACCGTGGGCTGCAGGCCGGAAACTGGATTCTGTCCCAATTCTCGCCCCCGTCCAAGTCGTGGATCTCCGGTCGCAAGGGCGAATGGAGTGACGGGGCTCTCACGTTGATCGACGACATGCCTCCGGACTACAGAAGCACCGCTTCCTCGCCCGCGCTGATTCCCTCCCATCATCTCTCCAGCTTGCCGCCTCCGGCGTATCGATCGATCGATGCGTCTCCCCGAAGTTCCCTGACCGACGATCCGCTGGACCTGGCGAGAGACGTCGACGAGGCGCTCGGCCGATCGCAGGAACACCCGCAGGCCCAATCGGGAATGGCAACCGCTTTCACGAAGCAGGTCGTGCTCAACATTACGGGATTTGGCATTCTGGCCTAGTGAGTCGGGCCATTCCTTCTCCGCCGCCGATCGACTCGCACGACTGACATTGCTTTCGCAGCCATACCATATCTGCCGAGCAGCTCTTCCCCGTGCTCCTGTCCATGCCCAAGTCGGACGAACCACCGCGCCTCCCATTCCACTTCCACGGCGGCTTCGCGATGGCCACCAAGGCCATCGGCGGCATCCTGTCGATCCAAGGTGTGATTCAAATGATCGCCACCATCCTCGTGTTCCCCATCGTCAACCGAAAACTGGGGAGCTTACGGACCTACCGCATGGTGGTCCTGTCGTACCCGATGCTGTACTTCCTGGTGCCCTACATGACCCTGGTCCCGGAGCGGCTGAAGCTCCCGTGCATCTATATGGCTCTCTGCTGGAAGGTCACCGCGCAAGCCTTCGCCTTCCCATCCAGCAGCATCATGCTCGCCAACGCCGCCCCGTCGAGCAAGGTGCTGGGCAAGCTGAACGGCGCCGCCGCCTCGGCCGCCTCGGCGTGCCGCGCGTTTGGACCCACCGTCTCCGGCCTGTTGCAGTCGGCCGGACTCTCCATGGGAACGCTCGGCCTGCCGTGGTGGATCAACGTGCTGGTGGCCGGCCTGGGAGCGGTCATCGGCATCTTCATGGCGGAGGAGAAACGGCGACGCTTCCAGGACGACAAGGAGACCTCCCCCGAGCCGCCACCGACCGCATCCGATATCGCCGGCGCGGCCGAATATGGTTCCGGCATGGCCGTCGCCGAAGACGCCAGCGCCGACTCCACCCCGTCCGCTCCCCCATCGCCCCTCCTCACCCGATTCTCCCTCGACATCCGACGCCATCACCACTCCCGTCGCGACAGCAAGACATATCGGGCTTGACGCCCGGGATGAACTCCCGTCCCCGCTTTTGAGGGGACGTGTTTTTTTTTTCTTCTTCTTTTCTTCCGGGGAATGACTGCGTTTGGGACCGGCTTTCTGAGCGAAACTTGAACATTCTACTAACTACTTACCACGGGCATTGATGCCGGCGCGCCCCTCCATCCGTTTTTGGACAGCGAAAGAATGGGAGAGGGGGGGGGGGGGTTGGCTTGATATTTCTTGGGCCTGTTCTTTTTGTGCTCTTCTCTCGAATGATATTTCTCCTCCAGCATTGGAACAGGCGGCGATTATGATACCCCTATGACGACGGCAACGGCACCCCGATTCGTGGGCCTTTTGGCACAAGACATGGATGCGAGTTATGTACAAACGTTATGTAGGACTGCTATGCTACGTCGGACGCCAGAAGGACCAGTATGTCCTGCGAATCCCGGTGGCGGGATGGTGGAACGAGCATAGGGTCATGGCCTGTGAGCTCACGATATCTTGAGGGGAGCCTGAGGCCTCATGGCCAAGACCGGCTGCTGCCGCGCGTGCGGCACACACCGCAAAGCACACGTTGCTGATGCCGATTGAAGGGCACTGGTTGGTTCAAGATCAGCACCATTGATTGGTATGAGGGTGTACTGGTCGGTATGTGGGTGTGGTGATTGGTATGTGTGTACTGATTGGTATGTGTGTACGGATTGGTATGTGTGTACGGATTGGTATGTGTGTACGGATTGGTATGTGTGTACGGATTGGTATGTGTGTACGGATTGGTATGTGGGGCGGCTCCACACCTCGGAAAACGCGGGGTCCGCCACGTCCCGGTCACGTGTTCTCAACGCCATGTGAGTCTCCACAAACAAGACTCATCGCCGTGCTACGTGGTTGACTGAGTCAACCTTGAGAAAAGACGTTGATGCCATGAGGGTCTCCAAAAGAGAACCAGACCAATATGCCACGATTACCGCAGGAGAGCCCCGGGGCGACAGGGCGGCCCCGCGATACCCTGCTGATCGGGGTGGCCCGCGGGGCGCTGTCCGGAAGCTGGGCCCAAGACATTGATGCCAACCAGGAAATACGCTTCCACCCTGGTCGAGACATTGATGGCATATTCGTTGCACGAGATCTGGTCAGTGCACGTCGACGCCGGGAGAGGGCCGACAGCGAGGCCATTGTCGAGGCCATTGTCGAGGCCATTGTCGAGGCCATTGTCGAGGCCATTGTCGAGGCCATTGTCGAGGCCATTGTCGAGGCGGCGGCATCGATCCTGCTCGAAGCGGTACAATCCAGCAGCCTCTGCAAGTCCACATTGGACCGCCGATGTCGCGCTGAGAGCAGAGCGCGTGTTCGAAGTCGAAAGAAGGTGTGAGAATGTAATTTGGTGATGACAATAGAATGATGGATGATCTTCCAAGGGCGGTGTAAGTGAGTTGGTGATACGAAAACCCATTCTGACCATGTGATCAAAAGAAATTGGCGATGCTGCCCGGCCTTTGCGAAAGATAAGCAAGGGTCTACTCCGATAGGCATATGCAGCATGTTGGTCTAGTGAGTTATGTGGGAGACCAACATGGCATCAGTGGAACTGTTGTCTGAAAGTTTAGTTAGTTACATTAGCATACATGCCCAAAACCACCGGCGGGGCGATGCTGGCCAGTCCCGCGCCTGCCACCAAGATGAGCAGCGGATATGGGTCTTTCGGGAGGTGTACAACGGCATCAATGTGTGTGACGGGGCGGCGGTGACATGGCGGGGAGAAGTCCTTCGCCCTTTCTGGCTCCGGCCGACCCGACAGCGCGCTTGTCCACCCTCCAGGTTGCTTTTCCACCCTCCGGGTCGCTTTTCCACCCTTCGAGTGACGACTAGGCCTGACCGTCCGGCCGGCCATAAGATGGCCTTTCGACACCCATGGTGGTACGACTCAGCCCTGTCCTTCCGTGCGACATACCGATGCTGTTCACGAATCCCGCCCCCCCCCCCCCCCACCCCCTGCCTGGTAATATCGCCTCCCCTGATCTTTTGAGCCTGGCGGTGCCGTTCTGGATGTATATATATATATATATATATACACGTGGTGTGGTGGTGGCAGACGCGATTCCCGACCAAGTCGCCGCGGGACTGGATTTGCCACCATGCAGCTCCATCTCGTTCTCGTCGCTCTTGTTCAGCAAGCGCTATGTGCGCACCAAGTCCTGGATGCCGCCGAGACGCACAAAGCCCTCCAGACCGAGCGCCTGGACACGTGGGTCGAAAGCATCGCCGCCAAGCGACAGCTCTCGAAGGATGCGGTGCGGGCCAACGTGCGGGCGGTGAAATACTACCTGGGGCCGCAGCAGCCGAGCGCTCCGGCCGGCGCCGCTGCGGGCGGAGGCGAGCACGCACAGCTCCAACGACGGGACGTCGTCGCCTATCCGCGGGTGCATCTGCGCGAAGATCAAAACGACGACCTGACCAACGACCGGCTCCAGCTGTATCATGCCACGTGCGCCGACAGCTTCCCACCGCTAGCAAACAGCCCGCACACCCCGGCTCACGGCATCCGCTCATTCTGGCGCGCGGCCAGAGGCGGCTGCCGTGAGAATAATAAGGTGCGAATCTTCTGCAAGATGCCGACCGAGTTTGCGCCCGCAGGCTGGGACCTCCACGATCCAACCCACATCCGCGAGGTGGTGATAGCTTGCACAAAGGACCACGTATGCGAAACCTTTCGGGCATATGGCTTCCCAGACCCGGCCCGCCCCATCAGGTTCGGCGGCTGCGTCGAGGTGCCAAAGATGAAGAAGCAGAGGGCGGTGAACAATGTCCCGACTTACGAGGACGTAGTACCGTGTCCGATCAAGCCTGAGACAAAGAGCAGTTGGGATGTCTATGGCTACACGGCCGACAGCATCGTTCCCGACTGGACGCTTTTCACGGGCATGTCCGGAGAGCAGCTTCACTATTCTCATTCGTCGGATTTCATGTTTAGCAAATTTGTCCGATGGAGAGGAAAAGACCCTGACTATCAGCCCTGGCTGAAGATCGCGAGTCGAGGGACGCCTGCGACTGTTTACTTGTATTCGCATGTGCTATAATGGGGGATAACTTGTACTCGCACGTCGCATAACCCGTCACAGTCAACGTGTGTTCGCACGTCGGATCCAACTAATAGCCGTTCCCGCTCCCCCCCGTGCCGAAAAAGAAGGTGTCGAACATGTCGGCGTTGGCCCCCCAAGCGCCACTGCCGTCGTCGAAAGCTGCTGCTGCTCCGTTCGCCCCGCTTCCCAGGCCAAGCTGATCCAGATGGTGATTGGCAGGGCCCCCCCACATCTGGGTGGTCCCGCCGGGGTCGGTGGCGAGCGTGAAGTCGGTCAAGAAGTCGAGATGGTCCAAGGAATAATCGGGCTGCACCAGCTGTGGGACGGCGGGCTCCGTCGGGGGCGCGTATGGTTGCGGCGGGGCCGCCGATGTCGGGTGGTGTGGCGATGGCGGCGAAGCGTGGTGCTCTGGCCACGGATGTGAGTTCTGGTACGGAGCAGGTGCGCCCTGGACCCCCCCCTGCGCGAACGCTTGCAGCTTGTGTGGTTGTGTCGGTGGTGGGCGGCTGGCTAACTCTTCGTCGGAGAACAAGTCTTTCAGGTTCATGTCAAATTTGGGCAGCGATCTCCGCGCCGGACGTGGCGGTGTGACCTGCTGCTGCTTCGTGGCCGTGGTCGTCACGGTGTTCCGGTGGGCGCGGTGGGCGCGGTAGGCTTCGGGCTTGCTCAAGGAGGGTGGTTGTGTGCCGAGAGTCGATCGGTGGCCGAAGCCAGTCGTGCTCATCACCATGGACACGGTGGCCTTGCTCATGCGCACAAAAGCATCGCGACAGGATTCTGCAGGCGGACACACGGGGATGAGATCACTCAGGACCGAGGTGGCCGCAAGCACTGTGAAGTCGACGTCGTCGATGGTCATCTGCGACCGCACGAGCGTGGAATGCCAAATGGCATAGAGGAAGGAGATGCCACCTGCGACATGTCAGCCAGGGTGCATCACATGTGTGTGTGTGTGTGTGTGAGAGAGAGAGAGAGAGAGAGAGTTTGTGTGTGTGTGTGTGTGTGTGTGTGTGTGGATGGAGCCAGAAGAATCGGGGCGGAACTGACTCATGAACAGATGATGGGTGGCGAGGAAAGTGTAATTGACAAGTTTCAGTCGGTGAAGCTGTCGGTAGATGCGCAGAACCATCTGCCCTGCTTCGGCCACCTTGATGAAGACCATTTGCTCGTCGTCTTCGTGCTCGAAGTTGACATTGCCCGGGCTCTGCACATCATCTCCCGTGGCCGGACTGAGTTCGCCGGCCAACTGTTCGGGCACGGACAAGGATTGCCGATACAGCATGATGACGGCCTGCCAGTAGTTGAGCTCGAGAAAGAGCGGATTGAAGCCGACGCCGGTATCCCATCGCTGCGGAGCACTCTCTTTCCACTGGAGCAGCCTGTGGTCTATATCGACCCGCCAATGCCGGAATGAGGAAAAGTGGGTGACGAAGGGCGACTCGAGACGGGTTGGGATGAAGGTGTTGTCGGCATTGGCGCCCATTGTCCGCGCCGATTCGGCTTGACGGTGCTGCAAGACCTGCAGGATCTCCGATTGCAGAAGCCGCAGTCGGATGTATTGACGCGAAACGAGCTTGTAGCTGGGCACCTCGACGGCGGCGGGAGGTTGAAGGAAGCCGGATGGCGTGATGTACTTGTCATCCAGAAGGCTGGGAAACTCGGTGGTGACCACGGCTTCACTGACCGCCACCGGTCGCCCCACACACGACGACACGAGACGATCCAGATTGAATACGCACCACCACAGCCTTCGGCGCAGATCTCGAGTCCACTGCTTTCGTCCCAGATGCTGGCGGGACACGTCCACGTCGGGATGGGTGGCGCGGGAGTCGAGGTCGGCGTCAATGTCTTCGAAATGGAGGCCCAGATCCACGCTCAGCCGGACTGCGACGCCGATGATGTACCACAGTCCAGGGGCGACGGGTCGGAGCAAAGCCAGGCCGGCGAGCAGGAGGACGGCTTGGAGCTCTTCCAGCCCGCCACCGACGGCCTCGGCGGCGGGTGGGGAGGTCAGGAAACTTTCGAGGTGGATGATGGCGGATGAGTGGTAGTGCTCGGGCTGGTGTGGAGGGGCGGAAAGCTTCTGCCTCTTCTTGCTGGGCGGCGCGGTCGTGCTGGGCGGTGCGGGATGGTGGGCGGCGTGTGCTGCCGCTGCGCCGGTGTGCGGCACGCTCGGCGAGTCGACGATGATTCCGGAGCCGATGGCGAAGACGATGTTGAGCAGATAGAGCTCCCGCGGCGTGCGTTCCTTCGCGTCGGCGCCGTAGACGCGCTCGAAGAGGGACATGAACTCGCCGCGGTGCAAGACGGGGATCTGCGGGTTGGCGTGCTCGAAGTACAAGTCGGTGAGCCGGGCGCCCAGCTCCTTGGGGGGAAACGGGGCGGGTTTGATGGCCGGCCGGGTGTGGAGTCCGAAAAAGGAGTCTCTCATGGTGGTGGCGGCACCGGCGGCGGCGGCATCGCGCGCCGCCGCGAAGGGTTTCGTGCAGGCGGCCTGGTCGGCGGCGGTCGGGGCGTGAGTCGTCGATGTCGACTGCTTGACCGCGGCGAAGACGACGCGGGCGAAAGAGATGCCGGCGGGGACGCTCGACACGCGGGAGTGCGGGCTGCCCGGCACCGCCGCGCCGCCGACGCGCGTGCCGAGCTTCGCGCCGGGGTGGTGGGGGTGGTGGTCATGGTGGTGGTGGGCGGGGTGGTGGTGGTCGTCGTCGTGGTGGTCGTGCAGGGCCGGGTCGAATGCGAGCGGGCTGTCCGGCGACGGCGATGCCGATGCCGATGCCGGTGCCGATGCCGATGCCGATGCCGATGCCGATGCCGATGCCGATGCCGATGGCGCAGGCGTGTCGGCGGCGGCGGCGGCGGCGGGCGGGGCGGCGGCAGGCGGGGCGGCGGCAAACGTGCCGGGGGCGGTGATGGCGGGCCGGGCGGCGTCGGCGATGGCGAAGTCGTCGCGGGGCGGCGGACAGGCGATGTTGCGGGCGGCCAGCAGCGCCTCCAGCTTCTGCACGCGCGTTTCCAGGTAGCCGACGTAGCTGCGCGGGATCTCGCGCTTGCTGACCGGGTCGAAGCCCACGCAGCGCACGTTGGCCTTGGCGCAGTTGCTGCAGCGTGGCACCGTCTGGTCGCAGCGGTTCTTGCGGCGGCGGCACCGGCTGCACGCCGACACATGCCGGAAGCCGGTCGTCGGCGGCGGCCCGGGGCGGAAATGCTCGCCGTCGCCGCCGCCCTCACGCGGCTGCGCCCTCATCGTCGCGGCCGTGTGCGTGCCGTCGTCGTCGTCGACGCAGCCGGCCGGTGGCAAGCCACGGCATTTCCTATCTCAGGCCAGTCGGTGGCACAGTGACACCGCCGCGGCCGTCCCCCCGCCGGCCATGCAACGGACGCACCCACCCGACCGCTTCGGCCGGGTCGTGGGCGATGGTGCAGCTCACGAGGGAGAAAGACAGAGGCCGTCACGTGAGAGCTGCGAGAGCTGCGAGACCTGTTGCGGCAGAGGCGGAATGTGCGAGGGGTGGTGGAAGGCAGACGGTGGGCGGTGGTGGAAGGCAGACGATGGGCGGTAGTGGAAGGCAGACGATGGGCGGTGGCGGGTCACAGACGTCGGTCTGCTTGCAATTATACACGGTCGTCGCGTCAAGGATGACGGCGGCTCAGGCACCGATGCGCAAAACGCCTCCCAGATGCAGTGGGGTATCTCCTGTCCCAGACGCCGTGCTCGTACCAAGTATGTCACACCAAAACTCCTCCCGCTCGCGTCATCGCTCCATCACGCCTCCGACGTCGTGGCGGGGAGACATGTCGTCACGGCCTTCCTTGGCCGGGCAGCTCTGGTCTGGCCGCCACGGGCCTGCCGGTGTGTCCTTGTGCTCCGTGGAATGCTGGCACCTTCAGGTGTCGATGCCATGTCCCGCGCCCGGGGCATCCGCTCCAGAAGCATGGGCCGTCTCGTGCGTGTGTGATAGCAGCCCTCCCGGATCTTGTAGCGACATGTGCGTCTCCTGCCGCTCGATCATGGGCCCCCGCACCCCGGCGGTTGCTGCTCGTCGCCTCCGAGAGCCACGACTCGTCTCTCGATCGCCACGCGGTGAGCCGCTGCTGTTTCGGACGAGGCTGGGGGAAAGGATGCCACCGACATCTCGCAGGAACGCGCGCGCACCGCCTCGGGCCGCTCGTTCACCACCCGCTCCCCAGGCAAAGTCATGCGCCGACACGCCACCCAGCGAGGCCGTCGGGGCCATCTGACCGCCGGCGGCACGGCGACCCCGGGGCGGTGAGACTCCCGATCGCTGCTGCTGCTGCTCTTCGAGAAGGTGACCGACATCGAACAGTGTTCCACTCAGACATGGGCTCACACGTGATGGCGGAACGGTGGGTTTCGGGGCGGCCATCGCCGTCGCGGTCGCATTCGCCGGTAATGCCGGCGGTGCGGGACGGGGTGCCGCCGCCGCCGCCGCCGATTCCTTCCTCAAGTGTTCCGGCACTCGGCAGCCGAGCTCGATGAAGAGATCTTCATCACTCTCGGCGGCCGCGTAGCGCACCGGCGCCGGTCGCCGGGCCGACGTGCGGTCGATGCTCTCGGTCATGCTGTGGGATTTGAACTTGTTCTTCTTCGTGCCTTTGTCGCGGAGCATCGACCCGAGGATGACGGCGTTCGAAACGGCACTGGCGGCGAGGATCTCGCAGGATGCCCACACGGTTCGATACTGCTGCCTCCCGTGCTTGGCGATGACTTCCGGGATTCGAGCGGCCGTCACGCCAATCATGATGGCGGACAGGCTGAACAGCAACACCATCTGCAGCTTCCGTTTCCAACTGACCCCCGACGTGAGGACGACGGGGATGGGGAAGGCGATCAGCAGGATGTCGGTGACCATGTCACAGCCTCCCATGACCAGCAGTTGAGCGAAGCCTTGACGACAGTGCGGGCCCGGGTCGGGAACGACCTGCCAGTAGTGATGGAAGGGCTGGCATTCTGCCACGGTCGCGATGACCACGGCCACGAAGGTCACGACGAGGAAGGCACGGATGCCTTGCAAGGTGCGCTGGTGGCTCTTCCGCCAGATGCGCAACGTGATGCGCTTCAGAAACTCGGACACGGTGAATTTGCTGGTCCAGATGAACAGGGCGTAAAAGATGCGTGCGGGAAGGACCAGCTGTGCGCCGACGGCGTGGGCACGGAGCTGCAGCGGCGTGAGCTCGCGGTGGGCGGTGTTGATGTTGTTGGTGCCGTAGATGAGGACGAAGTGGATGAGGAGCATGCGCACGAAGAGCGGGACCAATGCCGCCGTCATGATGTAGTCCTCGCGGAACAGCTTGTTGCTCCGCGTCTTCCGACCCCACAGCCTCGTGACGATGATGACGGCGGCGAAGATGGTGCACCTGCTTCCGCGTCAGTCGCACGCCGTGGCAGGCGCACGCGGCCGCCCCTTCCATACCACCACGAAAAGAGCAGCGTCGGCCAATTCGACAGCCGGGAGCGCGGCTCCGGGGGCTCCGAGGCCCAGAAGGCGCGGGGCTCCAGCACCATGACGACCGCTCCCGCGCGGCCTGCTCAGCCCGTGGAGGGCGAGCGCCAGATCGGGGGTGGCGAGCAGCGCAGCCCGGCGGAGGACGAGCGGCGCGGAGCGGCTGTGGATCTTCTCGCGGCGTGGCCGGCCCAAAAGTACTGCCTGCGCGGAGCCCGGCGCCAACCGGCAGGGCATCGTCGGCGCAAGAGGCTGTGGCACATGCGAGGCTACGAAGAAAGAAACGCACACGGTGCGCCGTCCTCCCGCAAGGACACGGCGTTCCGTCCTTCAGCCATTGCGGCCGCGCGCTGCCACTGGGCGATGCGCCAGAAGACAACCATGACGCGACGTCAGCCCGTAATTATGCCCGCTGGCCGGCCGCCGACCGGCTGCCGCGCGTGGGCCGTGTTCGTGTTCGTGCTGCACAGGGAAGCGCCGAGCTCGACTGGCGGTGGCGCCGGCCGTCTGCGGTATGCTGGACAGAAGCCCGGCCGATGCCGTGTGAGGTCGATGCGTTCCTTGCCCGACGACGCAGAGAAAACGCCGTGTTATATCCAGGCAAACTCTATGCGCGTGGGAGCAAGGGAAGGCGGGTGACGGTGGGAATGCGCTGAGCCATTTATGGGCGCGAGCCAGAGGCGGCGCAACGGGACGGACGGCAACGGACACAGCTTCGAAATGGCGGGGTTGGCACCGCCGCAGCGCACGGCATTTGCGGCGGGGCGACGCGGACCGGTTCCCCATTCATTCCCCCCCCACACCTTCGAGTCGCCTCGGCTCGACGCTGCCCCCAGCGGCGACCGAGCCATCCTCCTTCTCCGCTGCCGCATCGTCGACCCTCGGCTGATGCCCGTCCTCCGCCTCGCCTGGGCCCGAGACTCGGCCGCGAGGAGGCTCCTCGGCCTCTCGCTTGACCTCCCGTCCTCCGTTCTGCTTGGCATCGGAATGATTGATGAGCTCGACATCCTCATTGTAAATGCGCAGCAGCATCGCCTTTCGCTCCTCCTTGGGCAGCATGAGGTTGACGCTGGCCTTGCTTCGCCAGAGCGGTAATGTCATGGGCTCCTTGAACCCGTCTTCGCCCGCAGCGGGCCCGCCTTCCACTCGGAGCAAGCAGCAGCCGCCGCCGATGTTGTTGACCTGCTCGCCGATTTCTCCCAGCTCCGTCCACCCTCCACGCTCCGTGCCATCCTCGTTCTGCGTCGCGGCAACCTTGGGGAACATCTCGACCAACAGTTTTCGCAGAGTGCTCTTCTTCGTCAGGCGCACAACTCGACCGTCACCGACCCAGCCCTCGACGATCGGCAGGCCTTCGGTCTGGATGCGCCATCGACAGATGTCCTGGCCTTGGGCGTCTTGCTTCATGAACATTTTCACGCCGGCGTGCACAAACTTCATCCCTCGCTTTTCGTTCGACGTCAGGATCTCCTTGACCAGCCGGGCGGCGTAGTAGATGCCCTTGACGGGATCACCAGCAGGATTCCGAACCAGAAATCGATCCCGAGGAAATGCGGGATGCAGTTGGTAGAATTGGTAGATGCCCAGCAGCTCTGGATGGTCTGGCGCGAGGAACTTGAACGCTTCCTCGTTCGCATCTGGCTTTCCTCTTCTCGACGGAGCATTCTCGGCCGATGACGGCACGCTTTCCGCACGTGGTGGTGCTTCCGTCACAGCATCCTCGAAGTCGTGCGTCATGTCGACTGTGCCGCCGCCCTCAGTCATGGCAATGTCGGTGTCCTTGGGACCATCCTCCAACTTGGCCTTCTTTGCGCTTGCAGCAGCTTCCGCGGCATCGTGCTCATCTGCGCTGGGCGAGGACCGCTTCTGTCCGGCAAGGCTTCCGGTGGCGGTGAGAGGGCCGTTCTGTCGCTCAGCCGCTGATCCAGTCGACGCATCGACCGCTTGCGGCTTCTCCGCATCGCCGTTGGTCATGTTCTCGATCGTGTCGGCGGGGGCCGTCTTCTCGGGGACCACGGGCTTGACAAATGTCCAGTCCTTGTTTCCCGATTTCGTCTCGGTCTCGGGCTTTGCGCGAATGTCGCCCAACTTCTCCAGGGCGGCAATGAAAAAGCCGCCAGTGTCTTGCTGATGCGGATAGACTCGCATGCAGTTCTCGAGGGGTATCTCCTCTGCTTCGTCGGGTGGGAACATGCCTGGGACAATCTTACTGCCCTCCTGCTCGAACTGTGATGCTTCGGCCCATGATTCGTAAATGGTGCCGCTGCGACTCATGACGCTCCAATCTTTCAAGCCTGGTTTCCTGTGGAGAGCGGGAAGGCGATTGGAAGAGTCGCAGAGCTTCACTTTCGCCACCCCTCCGCAGCGCTCGATTGCTGACGAGACGACAGCCTCATTCTCGACGGGATTCAAGCTGCATGTACTGTAGACCACCCGGCCTCCGACTTTGAGCATTTGCAGCGCTCGTGTGAGAATCCGCACCTGCGTGACGTAGAGTCCCAGACCGTTCTGGGGAGTCCATTCGTTCCAAATGCTGGGGTTCTTCCGGCACGTGCCATCGCCGCTGCATGGCACGTCGGCCAAAATGCGATCGAACTTCAGCCAAGCACGTTTCTTTTTTCCGTCGGGCAGTGTCTCGGGTGGGGTTGCTATCGATGGGAACATGGTTGCGTCGTGGTTGGTAACAATCAAGTTGGGCGAGTTGAGGCGTTTGACCTGGTGCACCAGCATCTGCGCGCGCTGGTAGTTGACGTCGTTGGCGACGAGAATGCCGGTTGAACGGCCGTAGTCCTGCGGCGAGCTCTCGCTTCCGTGCTCTCCAGCCTCGCCAGCGGACTGCGCGATGGCCTCGGAGACACGCTCTTCCTCGCCCGCATGCAGCAGCTCGACCAGTTGCGCGCTCTTGCTCCCCGGAGCTGCACACAAGTCGAGCACGGCGTGATGCGGCTCCACGTCCAGCAGAAGTGGGGGGATCATGCTGACCTCCTCCTGCCTGCTGATGTTGCCCACTCCCGTCTCACTGACCAGGAACTTCTGGAAATGCTTGAAGGGCTCGTACTTGCGGACGACATTCTTGGGAGTGGTCATGCTGTATGCAAGGCCGTTGGGATACCAGGGCATGGGCTGGGGCAAATCGACCGGCCGACCGTCGTGCTGGATCTGTCGGAGCAGCGGAAAGAAGCGATGGACGAGGTTGTCGCGGACACCCAGCGCGTGTGCTTTGGATCCCGTGAAGCGGAATGAGTTGGGCAGCTCTCGGCGCAAGGCCTTCCAGAAGGCATCGCGTTCGTCGCCTTCGGGGACGATGCCGATGGTGTTGTAGTACGTCTCGAATTTCTCGTTGCGCTTGTCGATGTTTTCGAAGGAGACGCGGTTGTCCGGGAAGGTCCTCTGGCCCCGGCCGCCGCCGCCGCCGCCACGGCCGCGCCTCTTGCCACCACTCTTGCCACGCGGCATGGTTGTTGTCGGGCCCACGCGAGGTCTGCGGGCGGCGACGAGAAAAGCTCGAATGCGGCGCGGGGCATGCATGCAGCGTGGCCTTGGCAGGCGCTTAGGGTTAGGTTAGGCGGTGGCAGGCGCTGAGGCTCAGGGTCAGGCCGTGGCAGGCGCGATGTGGTCAAGGGTTACAAGGGTTACAAGGGTTAGCCACGCGCGGGCTGAGGGTCAACTGGTGACTGGTGCAGACGGGTGCAGCGCCGGCTGATGGGTGCGGACGGCGATGGCGCCGCAGCCAGAACGCGGTGCACGAGGCAACGCCCGCATCACCTCGTTCTTCGCCAAATACCGCTGCCCCCGCCCCCGCCCCCCGCCCGAATCTCCCGGTTCGGCGGCCCCGTCGGCGCCCATCAGCACCGCCTCCGCCCCCGCCCCCGCCCCCGCCCCCGCCTCCGCCTCCGCCTCCAGCAAGCGCGTGGTGAGCGGCGGGCTCCAGGGCGTCGCCAACTCCGACTCCGACGACGACGAGCTGCCCGACGTGTCGACCTTCTTCGCCCGCCCCAAGCCGCGGCCGTCTCCCGCCGGCGACGCCGCCGCCAGACCGAGCAGCCGGTGCCAGCGGTCCGCCAGCGCCACCCCGCCTCGGCCCGGCTGCAGCCACAACCATCTGCTCCAGCTGGCGGCACAGCACGACGCCTGGCAGCGGTCCGAGGCAAGGATTGCGAGCCTCGAACGGGCAGTCGCGGAGGCGAGGAAGGAAGACGACGAGGAAGCGCAGCGCGATGCGGCCGATGCGAGCGTCGAGCGTGCGGTGTTGGTCGCCGCGACGGGCAGCGACGATGACCAGCGAGAGCGCACCCTCATGGCTTTGCAGCGCACCGAGGCCCTCCATCACCACAACCGCGCCTACTACTTCTTCCGCGACAGTCGGCCGCAACTCGCCCCGCCCCCGTTTCCCCTCGGCTCGCTGCCCGACGAACCCTGGGCAGCACTGTACCGGAACGAGAGACGCCGCCGAGAGGCGTGCGTGTCCGGCTTCGCCGCCGAAATGGCCGCTCGGCACCCATTGCCGGTGGCGGTGACCAACTGGCTGGCCCACCAGCTGCTCTACGAGCGCGACGAGCTTCTTTGCCAGGCATACGTGAGCCTTCTGCAAGTCGCCAGTCGCGAGCGGACGTCGGTGTCGGACACGATAGCGTCGTTGTCATCCATGTACCGCACCCGCTCCATCTTCGAGCACGGCCCACAACATCAGATACGACGAGGTTTGCCGCCGGGACTCAAGCACGTGATGAACGTGGTCCAATTCTGCGCCCCGGCTTCCGACAGTGTTGTGCCGGATGCCGCGCCTACCATGGCCACGGCAGCCTTCGTCGACCTCGCACTGATCAACATCGATGAGCATGTGCGCCAGGACGTCGGTCTTTCGCTCAGTCTTGCGTCTTGCATCGAGAAAATGCTGGATGAGTTGCCCGAGAACGCTTTTCGCATGCTGGTCACGCAAGCCATCGGCACTCTCTTCCTTCCTGATCACCTGACCTCCCTGATCCGATGTCGCCTCATCGCATCTCTGCCGGCTGGTACCGAGCGGGCATGCCACGTGCGTCGGCGTCTCGCGCTTGAGTGCTTCTCTGCCCCCGAAGATCAGACCGCCGATGAGGCTCACGATTGCATGCAATCTGTCCTCAAGTCACTACAGTCCCGCCCCGAGTTCAACATATCCGGGCGTACGGACTACAACCTGCTCACGTCCATGATCGATGTGCTCGACATTGCCCTTTCGGCTGGCTCCACTCCGTACGCGGAGCTGCATCCACCCCGCCCACGACCGGTCGGGCCATTTTCAAAGCCTCTCCGGCCAACGGCAGCGGCCCAAGCCCACAACACCCAGGTCGACGCCGTGGTCTCCGAGCTGAACTACATGGCGTCCCGGATCCGCGATGCCGGCACATCTCACCTCCGGCGAATCGAGGTCAAAAGCCAGATTGAGAGATTGGTCGCGAGGCTCGAGTGTTCGGTGAGGACCAAGTCGAAGCCGAAGAAGAGCGTCTTCGGAGCGCCGGTCTGGAGCCAGGCAAAATTCGACAAGCCCACCGCCTCCTCCTCAAGGCCCAACCTGGAGGAGCTCAAGCTGAACATCTCTCCTCCGAGCTCCGCCAAGGACCAGGAATCCGAAGCCAGCTGGACCTCGTCTGCTGAGGCTGCTGAGAAGGGGATCCTGCCTGCCGCGGATGATGAAGATCCCGTCGAAATTGACGATGGACAACAACTGTCCAGCGATGGGGACGACTCGCAAGAGTTCCAGACGTGCGTCGAGTTTGACCCGCAGCCGCAATAGGCTTTATTCATTGGCGGGCTGTCGCCGTTGGTTGGCATCATCGGGCATTGACGGAACCACCCGGCCGCCTGTGTACGTATACCGCCGCCCCCAGCCCATTATGAATGGTTAATAACCCCAGCGCCACGAGTGACCCAGAAGATCCTACCTCCTCCTTACTACCCCCGTGCGTACGAGAGAGTCGTGGACAACAAACACGTGCAAAACAACTACGCCGCCACCACTTCGATGCCGTCCAAGCTCTGCAGTCCCCTCATACCCTGCCTCTCGAACGCCTCCACCATGCTCTCGCATTTCCGCTTCAATTCGTCCTCGGCCTGTGCGGCGCGGTGTCGCACCCATTCCTCCACACTCATCGTCTGCTCCGCGCTCGTCAGAGCACCGGCCGCGGCCAGAAGCTGCTCGCCCATCCGACCGGGCGAGGGTTGCGGGCTGGGCAGGAGCACCGCGTCGACATCGACGCCCACCCACGGCGCGGCAGACGTGAGCCCGCCCATCTGCGGCTGCTTCGAGGGGGAGAGGAGGATGGCTTTGAAGGGAGATCGGTTCGGCGTCGACGCGGCGAGCGGCACGCGAGTGGCCTTGGTCGGGCTGATGAGAGTGATGATGGCGGGCGCTCGGTGGGCCGCCGCCGGCTGCTGCACGACGACGGAGGAAGGCTGATTCTCCTTGTCGCTGCCGCCGGGACTGGGAGTGAAGGCGCCTGGCATCTGCGACTTCCGCTGCGGCGTAGGCGCCGCCCTCCCTCCTCCTCTCCCCACAGCGTTAGCTTCCGGCTCCCTCTCGGCGTCGATTTCTTGTCGCAGCTGTTGTAGTTCTCCGCTGTCCTTGCTTCGCCGGCCCTCGGACGGGGAAATTTCGTATTCTTCCGCGAGGTCCTGTTCGGCTTGGATGGGATTTGCTTCTTCTTCCCACGCTTGTCGCTCCGAAGCCATGCGCGCCAGTTCTTGCTCAATCTCCGACTCGTCTCGGCCGAGATCGTCGTCGGGCTGTTCTAATGCTGGCTCTGGTCCTGGTTCCGATGCGGTGACGGTGGGATTCGAAGATGGTGCGGACGACGCCTTCTTACCCTTCGCCTTGCCTTTGCCCTTCTTAGAAGCTGCTTTCGCCTTCGTTGGCTGGGGGTTCTCGTCATCGGCTCCAGCCCCTTGACTTGCAGGCAGCTCGAGCTCTATTCGGCGTTGTGGCACAAATGCAAAACCGACCTCTGCCACGAGCTCTTGCTCAATGTCAGTCGAGGCGCCCGAGGTCTGCTTCGCTCGTTTGCCACGCTTGCTCTTCGCAGCTGGCTTGTGTTGTGCCGGTGGCCAGACCCCCTCGACCGCACTGGCTTCCTGCTGCTTCCGTAGTCCGTCCGAAGTCCGCTTGACGCCTCGCCTCGGTTGTGGTGTTTCTGCCAACGGCGTCGAGTGGTCCAGATCTCCACCGAAGTTATCAACTGAGTGCTCAAGCTCATCTTGAAGCTGCGCCGAGACTTCGCTGAGGCGTTTATTCTTTAGCGCATTGACGTCTGGTGTTTGTGGTGTAGCAGCGATTTCGGGTTCGATTTCGGATTCGGGATCGACTTCTTCGGGTTCGGGATCGACTTCGGGCTCGGCTTGTGCCTTCGCCTTTCGGCCACGCGTCGCCTTCTTCGGAAAAGCCGCTTCGATGGCACTGATCTCAACCACGGAGGAGTCGGCTGCCTGTTGTTTGCCTCTCCGAGTCGATTTGGCTGGTATTGGTGGCGCAGGCTCGTCTTCTGCTTCCAGCCGGCTGGACAGAACAGCTGCTGGGTCCTGATCCGGCATCTCGACGTCCTCATTCGTGGTTTGATTCCTGCCCTTGATGCCTTTCGCGGCAGCTTTTGTCCTTCCGCCCTTCTTCTTGCCCTTCGGGGCCGTTGCCGTAGAAGTCGTGGTCGCAGCCGTGACGATACTATGATCAACGCGTGCCAGGCTGCTGTCGACCTGAATGTCGGCCAGACTCTCGACTCGACTCGGCGCATCGCTTGCCGCGGTCACGGTGCTCTGGGTGCTCATCCGGCTGGCCTTGCTGGCCGTACTCCCTCTGGCGGCACCTCGACCTTTGCCCTTCTTTGGTGGTTCTGCAGCGCCATGGTAGCGCTCGAGCAGCTGGAAATATGGACAGTGCGGCTCCCTCCTCTTGTGCTCCACCAGCGGGTCGTCTTTGGGTTCCCAGCCGTCCAGACTCAAGGCGCAGTAGAAGCAGGTCACCCCATCAGGCTCGTCGCCTTCTGCCTGGTCCCAACACCAGCCGGCGTCGACCAGCTTCGCAATCTTGCACTTCCAGCCCTTCTTGCCTTCATGTGGCCAGCCGCGTCCCAGCTGAAAGGTCGCTTTGCGGGCTTGGTACATCTCTTCCGACAACGGGTCGCGGTCTTCGGGCGGCTTCTCGGTGTCGTCGTCTCGCGTGACACTGATAGCCGTCGCCCAGGCGCAGCCTTTGGAATGCGCCAGGTGCTCCGAGATGGGATCGTCGCTTTCTTCCCATCCATCGAGCTTGACTGTGCAGAGGAAGCATTGGACGTTGTCGTATGAATCGTGTGTCGGGCGGTAGAAGAAGCCGGCGCGTGCGAGCTGGAAGAAGCAGCGTCAGCATGACCGTCCGTCCGCGCTGGGTGCAGTCTCCGCCCATACCGCTTCTTTGGACGGCTGGTGGTGCGGCCATTCGACGTGATTGACGTGATGGCCGGCTTTCTTCTTGCTGGACGTGCTGGATGCGCGTCGTTTGGCGAGCGGGTGCGGCTGCTCGAACGTGGCCAAGCGCGCGGTGAAGGAGTTCATGTCCTTTGCTGACGAGCCCATCGTGGCGCAATGTCGATGGCTGTCGACAACCGACTGCTCCGGTGTTTGTTTACCTTGACACGGCTGCTCCCGCAGCATCCGGCGGTCCGGTCTTTCCTCGGCGCAGAGTCCGGCGGTTCGGTCTTTCCTCGGCGCGACTTCTCTCTGTGTCTCCTCGATGTCTCTATGGACCGACCACACCACACCCTCCACGATGAATCGATTCAGAGCCATGACTAACCCGCAAATATGGACAATGTGAACACTTAACCCTGCTGGGGCCGTTGGCAACGCTGCTGGCAACGCTGCTGGCGTCTCTCGGGCATCTCTCAGGCATCTCCCTCGGGCATCTCTCAGGCATCTCCCTCGGGCATCTCTCAGGCATCTCCCTCAGGCATCTCTCAGGCATCTCTTGCGCATCGCTTTGCCCATCGCCATGTCGTCGTCGCCGGCCTTCCACACTTTCCTGCGCGCAACCCCGCTCGTCTGGTTAGCCCCTCCAGCATGTCACCATTCGCCCTCGACCCCTCTCCACGCCTCCCTTTGCCACTCTCGCTCCTTCGGCGCTGCGGGAAAGCTCCGTGAGCAGCAATGGCGGGAACATGCCCAATCGGAGATGCCGCCTCCGCCAGCTTCATCCTCGTCGCCATCTTCAGCTTCATCCTCGTCGCCATCTTCAGCTTCATCCTCGTCGCCATCTTCAGCTTCATCCTCGTCGCCATCTTCAGCTTCGTCGGTCAAAAGCGCAGCTTCAGCGACATCCTCCGGCAGCTCCGGCAGCTCCGGCAGCTTGAAACGGGAGGAAAATTCCCCAGGATGGAAGGACACAACGGCCACCGACAGCACCGCCAGGGACGGTGCCATACAAAGTCTGCCTCCCGGTTGGGAAGAGAACGCCGACTACAACATCAGCGATTTCTCCGATTTGCCGCATCGCTTCTTTGGGTACAACCAGCACATCAAAATCAACGAAGATTTCAAGGAGTCGTTGAGACGGGTTTTGTGGCAGTTCCGAGCTCCCATACGATACGCATTCGCCTACGGGTCGGGGGTGTTTGGACAGACGTCTTCAGGCCCAAGTACGGCTTCTGAATCCTTGAGCCCACACCCGAACCCGCCCAAAGCCGTCGAGGATTGGCAGAAGGGGGGCGCGAAGATGATCGATTTCATCTTCGGTGTCAGCCACACGCAGCATTGGCACAGCTTGAACCTGGCTCAGCATCCTGACCACTACTCCGGCCTGCGATACATCCCGAACAGCTCCGCCGTCGTGTCCTGGATGCAGGATAAATGGGCCGCGGGCATCTACTACAATCCATACATCACCGTCAACGGCATCATGATCAAGTATGGTGTCGTCAACCTGGATACTCTGGCGCGAGACTTGAGCGAGTGGGACACGCTCTATCTCGCCGGGCGTTTGCAAAAGCCCGTCAAAATCCTACGCGACGATGCACGGATACGCCTTGCCAATCAAGTCAATCTGATTTCCGCGCTCCGAACAGCTCTGCTCATGCTCCCCGAGAGCTTCACCGAACGCCAGTTGTATGAGCGCATCGCCCATTTGTCATATCTCGGCGACCCTCGGATGCATTCGTTGATTGCTTCGGAAGCCCCGAACAAGGTGTCAAATATCGTTGGCGCACAACTGCCAGGCTTCCGGCAGCTTTACGTGCCGCTGATCGAAAACCTGCCGAACATCAGCTTTACAGATGCACGCACGCCGAGGAAACACGGCTGGGAGAAGGAAGAGGCAATTCGACACACGGGAACCCGCGCGACGACCCAGGACGTGCTCGGCGGCGACGATGGACTCTCCATGCAGCAAGATCTGGACCCCACCAAGCGAGGAAACATGGTTCGAAGACTGCCCAAGGAGTTCCGGAAGAAGCTCTACTACCAATACAAGAGCAAGTTTGGCATCCCAGGCAGCGCGTTCGACGACATCTTGAAGCAGACCGACGACGAAGATGCGACCGGGTTCAAGCGTCGCGAGGGTGGTGACTTTGAGAGACGCATCGCCGAGCAGAAGGACCTTCCTGAGGTGGTGGCCACGTGTGTCCGCTCTACTGTACAGTGGCCTGCGACCATGCAGACGGTCAAGGGTGTGTTCACTGCCGGTCCTGTGCGCAGCCTCAAGTATGTGCAAGAGAAGCGGTCCAAAGGAAAGGCGAAGAAGACGGTAGCCACGGCAGGCGAAAGAGAGGAGAGCACGGGGTCTGAAAAGAACACGGAGCACGCGTCCAGGCCCTCCGACCAGCCCAACAAGGCAGGCGGGCACGGTGCGACGGAGAAGACAGCAGCGCACAAGGGCGCGTAGTCGACGACGGCTTCGAAGTGGGTTGCACGCAGGAATGCTACCGCGCACGGCGTAGCGAAATGGGTTGGGGTGGGTGGGACACGGAAGGTCCCAGTGTACACGATGAGCAGCCAAGTCGGCCTGGGTCAGGGTCGGAGGGACCGGCGTGACACACCGCCGAGGGCATCATGTCCGGCCGACCCGGACACGCCTTGATCAGGCCGTTTGCTGTTGTGCATAATACTCTTTGGAGCTGATCACGATCAGAGAGACGCTGAGATGCTGGCGAAAGAGCGTCCGCCGGCGCTCTCATCCCAGAGGTCGGCCTCGTACCGAGCTCGCTACGATGGAGGATGATTGAGGGGACGAGCTCCGGCCGACAGCGATTGGCTCGGGCATGCCCGGCGCTAGCTCAGGTCCTTGAATTTTTCCCAAGTCGAGGTGTCGGCCGCGGTGCGTCATCGCCCACGAGCAGCATGCACGAGCGTTGGCGAGCGGACCGCAGATGCCGAGAAGATGGCCGATTGGCGACAGCAGCGAGGCGTGCTTCTGCTTCTTCTCCGTCGGAACGTGCGGGCAAAGCTGTTGTGGTTGTTGTCGTTGTCGTCGTCGTCGTCGTGTTGTCGTCGTCGTCGTCGTCGTTGTCGTCGTCGTCGTCGTCGTTGTTGTTGTTGTTCCTGCCGCTTGCCAAGCCAATCGAGAACGTACACTAGTTCGCCACACCCTCCACAGCCCCCGACATCACCAGTCAACGACCGGCGTGGCAAACAAGGTCCAGATGCGTGCCGCCCCATCCCCCCCCGCCACATCCTTCCATCCCGATTCTGACCCACGCCCACACCCACACCCCGTCCCCTCCGTGCCCCCCGTCACTCGCCGCCCAGCACCAACATGTCTGCCCCGATTGTGCCCAAGATCAACACCACGGATGTGCAGGGCCAGGATGTTGTGAGCGGTATGTCGTCCGCCGTGGCCCGCCCTTCACGTGCCGGCGCCGTGAACATGGTCTGACCGAGTGAGTCTCCGCCGGCCCAGAATCTTCCGACGACCATTTCTCGTCGGCCGACGAAGGCACCCCCAACCCGGCCCGCCGGAGCACCGACGGCTCTCGGTCTCCGATCCCCATCACGCGGGTGGAGAGGGTCGACGACAAGGCTGCCCACGGCGAGGTGCCGGGGACGCCAGCCTACCAGCAACGCCTGACCGACGCCGTGCCCGACGAGCTCGAGATTGTGCCGGAGGGCAGCAGACCCCGCAGCGGCACTCAGAGCCGCGCACGAAGCCACTCCAACCTGAGCCTTTCCCGCACACCCGAGACGCCCGGTGGCTCGCCTGTGCCGCGGCTCGTCGTCCAGCGTGTGGACAACAAGCCCGCGCACGGCGAAGTCGTCGGCACACCCGCACACGACATGAGAATGGCCGACGCTGTGCCAGATGAAGTGCGCACGGCCCCGTCCGACGCTCGGGATGGCCCCGATGGTAGGTCAGTTGCTACGAGGTTGCGTCTTCGAATACCTGCTCAGGCCATGACCGCAGCGCCGCCGAAATAGACCCCGACGACAGCCAGGCCTTCTTCAAATCAATGTGGGAAAGAAACCCAGACGGGAAGCAAGCTCCAGAGCGCAGACGACCAGAAGAGCACGAGACGTCGAACGATGCAGACGCAGAAAACGACGACGACTTTGGCGATGACTTCGACGAATTTGCACAAGGCGGCGAGGCTGATGGCTTTGGAGATTTCGATGAAACAGAACCAGAAACTCCGGCAACATGCTCTCAAGAAGCTGAACATGCTCCTCCCTCTTCCCTACCGAACACATGGGCAGCGCTTGTAAGTAGACTTTCAATGAGTGATGTTGTGCCGCGCGTGGCTGGAGGCTGACCCTTCCCCGTACAGCCGCCTCAAGACCTGAAGCTTGATCTTTCCGGCTCCCATCTCCAGCACGCCATGACGCCGTATCTGGACCTCATATTCCCCAACTCAGCCGCTTCTCCTCCGCCATCTGCACTGCCGGAAATCGATATGTCGGACTGCTCGCCATTTCTTTCCGACCGATCCTTGTCGCTTTGGCAGCAGCTGGTCTCGCCGCCGCCGATGCAACCGCCAAACTGGACCAGGAGCAAGATTCGACGATTGTTCCTCGTATCCTTGGGTGTGCCGGTGGACCTTGATGAGATCCTGCCACCGTCGAAACAGAAGCGTCTCGTGCTGCCGAACATCAATCTCACGTCACCGCGAGCGTCCACCGCGCAGCTGGGACGGCTGAGGCAAGGCGGCAACGACAGCTCCACATCCGTCGACTCCAAGACCGGCGAACGGAAGAAGGGCGGCCTGAAACGGTCGGGCACTGTCCGAGGCGCACCCGCGCCACCTGAATTTGACTCCAACACAGCCATGCTCGCGTGCCGAACCACCGAAGAAGCGCTGACGATCCTCGACGACCACGAATTGCAGCACCACGTCTTCACGCTCCAGATGCTGATCAAGGATGCGGAGAAGGTGCACGAGTACTGGCTCCAGCGGACCGACGAGGCACTCCAGACCAAAGAGGCCCTGGAAGCGTACGTCGAGAATTTGGTGGGGTTCGTCAAAACCCGGAGAGGGAAGTAAGGCTTGGGAGGGGCATCATCGTCGGTCGCATGCATGGAGATACATGCATGTGGACCTCCTCCATTCACGCCTTCTTCGTCTTGAAAGGCTCTGCCTCCTCTCACTCTCACTCTCCCTCTCCCCTCCCTCTCCCTCTCCTCTCACCCCTCCCTCTCCCTCTCCTCTCACCCCTCCCTCTCCCTCTCCTCTCACCCCAACCAACACGGCCCTGGCCGGTCCGTCCGCTCTGAGCGCCGCCGCGATCATCGGCATCCAGCAGCGACATGAGATGCATGGCTGGACGAGGAACGGGGAGGCGCAGAGGTGAGGTTGCACGGAACGAGTGAGAAGTCAACCAGGCAAATGCATGGCAGAATGCCGATCAAAGAAATGAGCCAGACTCGCAATTGCTACCGGCACGCTACCCACCAATGTGCGATTGTACAAAAGGATCAGATCTGGCTTCACTCCCCAAGGGAGTTACTAACGCCCTGCACCCCGAGAAGGTACCGATCCAAATGCAGGGCGCCCACCCAGCGGACCGCTCACTGGCCAGAGGCAGACACATTGTTGACTGGGTGGTCTCAGTGTCCCTTCAAGTCATGTTGGTGTATGGTGTATGCAAGCGCAGTGCAAGCGCAGTGCAAAAGCCGTGGAATCAAAGTATGTGAGGAAAGGGAAGAGAAGAAGGAGGCGGCAGCAGCAGCAGCAGCGCGGCCTATACAGATAGACCAGAACGCTTGGTCCGGGTGGCCGAACGTGAATGGTGTGTGCGCTGAGGTCGCGAAGTAGAATGTAGGAAAGTTCAGCAAAGCAGCAACGATGTTGACGTAGCAATGATGCTCTCCATAGCAACAACGATGCTCACGGAGTACGAAAGGAGCAACGATAGCCGAGTAGCACCGCACACGGACACGGCAGCGCTTGACTGCGCCCACCGCCGCCTGTCGCCTGTCGCCTGTCGCCTGTCGCCGTCGCCGTCGCCGTCGCCGTCGCCGTGACAGGCAGGATTCCGGCGCCGTAACAGGCAGGATTGCGTGGTGCGGTCCAAGAGGAAAAGGTGATTCCCGCCGGCGGCGATGATTCTCGTTGCAGGACGGAGGGTGTCGATGATCGTGCGGTCGCGAGTTCGAGGGCAGCGGTGCCGTGTGATAGCGAGCAGCCATGCCGCATGGTGAAGAGCTATGCCGGCCGGACGATGAAGAGCAGCCAGGCCGTGTGATGGAGCGGGCGAGTGTGAGTGGAGAGAGTGCCTTCCCGCCGATAACAAGGAGAGTGCCTTCCCGCCGGTGGCAACCAGAGTGCCTTCCCGCCTGTGACATCGAGAGTGCCTTCCCGCCCATGACAACGAGAGTGCCTTCCTCTTCCTCTTCCTCCCCCTATTCCTCTTCCACTCCGCCATCGTCCTCGCATGCTCCTCGGTCTCAACCGTGAAAGCGGCCGGGCACGGCAAGAAACGCGTGGCACGAACCGCCATCTCCGATACGTGCAAAAAGACGGCGGTGGAGAACAGTGGACGTGCCGACAGGTACGCGTGAGCGTGCGCCGTTTGCAGCGTGTGAACAATCACTATCGTACGGTCTGCAGACGTGACCGGCTCCATCTCTCCACCCGCGTCGGTGATGGTTCGAAAATGCACGGGACGCCCGTCACGGCCACCCTTTGAGGCTGCTCCATATATGCACACTGTTGGCAAGGAGCAGCGCCACGGCGCTAGTCGCCACGTCTGATCGATGAAAGGGTCGCGGCCTGAGCACGTCCCAGACCGGGCACCTGCCATCGCAGTACGCCATGGCAGCTACCGTCATCGCCGTGCGGGCGGACCAGTCCAAGACGACGACCGGCATCGTGATGCCGAAGGTGAGGCGCTCGGCGAGGAACAGCTTGATGGCGGTCTGCCAGTAAAGGTTGCTGTCGGTGTGCACCGCTTGCACGTATCGGTCGAGTTCGGAAAATGTGACGGACCGGATGGCTGTGCCGTCGTACTCAGCGTCGCGCCGGCTTTCAGGCTGGGGGTAGCTCGCGGCAGCGGGCGGACATCGCAGGCGCCGAAGACAGCTCCACCGCAGGCCGTGAAGCAAGCCCTTCCGCCCTTTCGATCCGGGAGCAGGTGGAACCGCGTGCTCCATGCATTGCAGCAGAATCGGCAGTGCCGAGGCTCCATCAATCACAAGGGTGCGGTTCTTCTCGTCCGCGGCGAGACATTCTCGATCGAAAGCCTGTGCCGCGTGTGCATAATGCACGAAGCGGCTGTAGAATGCTGGCGACAGTATCGTCAACGTCACCGTGGTCGAGTGATGGTGTTCGTTTGTGAAAGCAGGAGAGGACAGAACCAGCCTCTCCTCTCCGTCGTGATGTGGAGGCCCATAAATGACTCGCAGCGGTTGCTCTCCCTTCTCGACCGCTCGAGTCAAAAAGGAGCGAAAGAAGTGCTCGAGCACTTTCTCCTCTGGGGTGAACTCGCGGCTGACACTCGCTCTGCTCACCTCCGGTCGATACCACACGTGCAATTTTCGCCCCAAGAAGAGTTTCTGTGCTTCCCAGAGGATGCGTGGAAATGTGAGCAGCCCGACCCACCACCAGCCCGCGATGAACCTGGCCAGTTCCGCAGAGGCAACGTGTTCTGCTTCTCGCGGTGCACCCTCGGACCACACCCGAGCGACTATCTTCGGGTGCCCGCCTGACGAGCGCAGAACGATGGTGTTGTCGATCTTGACCTGCGCTTGTCGCTCGAAAGCGGAAAGTGGGTCGATGGCTCTCAGCGAATACCGGCCTCGGCGACTGTTGAAGGGAGAGACGTGGAAGTCCTTGTCCCATTCGCCGCTGAAGGTCTTGTGCTGGGTGAGGGGTTCGGGTTGCAGGCCGCGGTCAGCCTTCAGCAGATACATTCGGCGTTCTCCGAATGTGTTGTTCACTTCCAGAACCATGTACTTCAGGCATGTGTCGGAGTCGTACAGGTACCAGAACGAGACGGGATTGAAGCTGTAGCCGAGAAAGCGAGGCGCCGTCACCAGATACGCGAACGCATAGTCCCCATCGGCGACGCCTTGAGCATGCAGGTAGCGTGTGAGCTTCTCGGCAAAGCCACGTGCGGAAGGACTTCGGTCGAGATAGTCGCGGGATCGCACATGGAACCACGCGGGGGGTCGAGTGTCGACGGAGAGGACGTTGGCAACCGAGCCCTGGAGGCCAATGGGGAGGCCAACGAGGAGGTAGGGGTAGGAGAAGGAATGCTGGCGGGGAAACAGTCTCGAGTGCGTGGTACGGCTTGGGATCAGGAGAGGCGGCAGCCATGACTCTTCGATGCGCGGCGCCCGAATGGGTTGCTCGGATTCTTTGGCCTTCAGCTGCTGGCCTCGGAGCACGATGGAGCCCGCCAGGCCGCCACACAAGGCCAGCAGTGTGAAGACTTGGCCATGCACCAGGAGGCGGTCATGGCGCAGATGCCAGGAGAACGAGGGAAGCGATGGGGGAGACCAGGAGGGAAGCGATGGGGAGGACCAGGAGGATGCGGTGCACAGCAAGGGGGATATGGTGTGCAGAGAAAGGAAGAGGAGAAGGTCCTGGGCGCAGGTGTGGTCACGGCGCACGATGCGGACAAGCCATAGAGGCTGGAAGAGCACAAGGCGCGCGGCCAGTGTTGCTGGCGGCTCGGCCCAGACGGTCCAGAGCAAGGTACAGGAACAGGCGCAGACAAGTGCAAGAAGGGGAGCCGTGGGCAGACGGCTGGGGTCGCCTGCACGCATGGACGGCCGCACGGGGGTTTGGAGAAGAAGCGTTAGGGTGGGCAGTGTGAGGGGAGGAAGGCCAGTGAATGTTGACTAGTTGAATGTCAGTTAGACATAACTAGTTAGTTAACTAGTGACCGGCAAAAAGGTTCCGCTGCAGGTCATGTGATCGACAGACACAGCCAGCCTTTCGCATGGGGCCCCGCGCATACTGAACCTCGTTGATCCGAGCACGGATGCGACGGGGTGCATGAAGAGATTGTGACGGCTAATTATAGGGACAGGTGGATATGTTGGCGACGTTGTTGAAAACAGCACATGCATACCGTCCGTACGAGTGAGCGGCAATATCCCGTGGCTCTCGCGGGACTGACTTCCATGCCTTCCGCGGGGAGACGTGCAGCACGGCCCTCGCACCGTGCCAGATTTGCTCTCCGACGACGAAGTCCAGCGCTCATCTCAAGCCCGGGTTCGGCCCAAAGAGTGCCTCCGGCGTCGTGGCTGCCCAGGGCGCACAATCCTCCATCGTCTGCGCCCTGGGCACCTGCAAAGGACGTCGCGGCCGGCAAGCCGGGTCAAAATTGAGCAGGTCGCTCGCGTCGCCTGGGCGAGCAACAGCGTGGACCAGCTCTGCTGTGGCCCCGTCTGTGATGAATGGCGCCGGACGCTACGAAATGGTGTCGAGATCCCCGCTCCGTGACCTGCCTTGCCGATGCATTCTCACGCGCTCGCACTCCCGGGCCGCGGTGCTGGGCTCTGGTGAGCGGTGTCCTGCGAGCTGCCGGCCGCGTGCGCCGCGAACAGTCTCTCATCGTGCGCCTCACAGACGAGGGCCTCGTGATACCCCGGCGGCTTCAGCCCCGCCTTGTCTCGGGACAGCGTCTGCAGAGGCACTGCAGGGCCCTGGCCACCCACCTGCCGTCCTGCTGTCTCGTCCGCCTCCCGCGGCTTCGGCACGTACGGTGGCGGCGCTTCGCCATTCTCGTCCAATCCCTCCTCGCAACCAACGTCCGTCGAGCGCCACCTGCCCTGCCAATAGCGCCCCCGGGCGAGCCCGGGGGCGTAGTATGCTCGAATGTCTCGCCCAACGGCATCATGTCGGTGGTGCCGGGCCATGATGCTCATCTTCTTCTTTCGGCGCCAGAACAACAGCGCGCCCAGCCCAAAGACCATGACGACGAGGACGAGGAAGACAAAATAGTACTGCGCCAGTCCGCCGACGTCGCGATTGCGGTGGTCGTCATCGTTGCTGCTGTTGCCGCCGCTGGCGGTGTTGGGTGGTGACGATGTGGCGTAGGGGTTCGGGATGGATGAGGTTGCGCCTTGAGCGGCCGCGAGAGCGAAGGGGATGATGCAGAGGCTCGGGAGCAGGCGCGTCATGCCTCATGCCTTCCAGGGGGGGGGGGGGGGGGGTTGGTGTGCTCGAGAGGCGTGTGGCCGCTCTGGGAAGCAGCAGGATCGACGAGCAGGAGACGCTCTCTGCGCCGCAGGAGGTGGGATGGGTCGCCGGGATGGAATGTCGGTCGGGGGGCGGCTGTCGGGAGGCGACGTTCAACGGCGGTGCCGCGTAATCATGCTGGGCGGTGAGGGGCGAGCGGCGAACGGGTCCAGGATGATGTGTGCGACCCGTGGGCGGGATGACGCCGTGCTGCGCCGTATGTGGCTCGGTGTGTGCGCCGTGTGTGCGCCGTGTGTGCGCCGTATGTGCTCCGCACGTGCTCCGTATATGCCTGGCTTCATCTGTTTGCCCGGGACAATAGTGCAGTTGAAAGGAAAGCAGGCAGGCGGCTCGCCTCAGTTCTCAGCTACTTCCAGTCCTCAGAGCTACTTCCATATGCATGCGCGACAGTGCGTTTGTAATCCCTACTGATAAGTCGCGCTAGCTACTGATGGCAACCAGTTAGCCATCGGACAGAGTCACCAGTACATCGCCACCTCACCCACACGGCGTCGGGCACGTCACGATGCCTCGCGCGACAGCAGGTATGCGCCATCGGATGACGATGATCCGCCTTCCCCCGGCCCCGCCCTCTGCCTGCTGATGGCCGGCGCCGCCAGGGATCTTGGTCGAGTGCGACCCCTCGATTCTCTCCATCATCAAGAAGATCGACGACGAGAACGGCCACGACTTCATCATCGAGGTCATCGACGACGAGCACGTTCTCGTCAAGGGCGGCAAGCATGAAATGTTGAAGGGACTGCTGAAAGACGTGCGTGGGGGGCGGGACCCGCCATGTCGCCGTCACGTGCTGACCGTGCCGGCAGTACCTCCAGGACGCCGTCCGCGAGCCCGAGGAGAGTTCGGGCGAGGACTGAGACTATATGTGGTAGGATCGGGACCCGGAGTTCTCCCCAACCCAAAAAAGGAGCGGGCGTGCATGAACACCGACGGCTATCGGCGTGTGTATGTAGAGTTACAAATATATGAAAGATGCCCACGGCGTTGTGCGTGACTATGGATGTATTGTACGTTCCGCCCCCCGACGCGCGTGTAGGAGAGCTCTAGCACTCCACGCCCTGCGGCACACCCGTACACCCGTTGACGTCGCGGCCGCCCGAGATCTCCACCCCGCTCCACGACCACCGATGGCACGCCGCACACATGATCCACACCCCGTGCCCGAACTGCCCCACGTCTCCGCGCACGTTGCGAACGGTGATATCGGTGATCGGCACGCCGGCCGTGGGACGGCCCGTGGTGCCCTTGTTGAGGTAGTCCTGCTCGATCACCACGGCGTACTGGCTGATGCGGTGCAGGATGATGTCGGTGAAGGTGACGTTGCTGACGGAGCCCGTCGCGCCGGCGATGGTCTTGATGCGCACGCCGAACTGCGAGTCGGATACCACCGAGTTGGAAATGTGCACGTTGGAGACCTTGTTGTCGCCCAGAGCCCCGACCGAGCCCACGCTCAGCCCGTGGCCTTGCAGGCACTCCCCGTCGGTGAAGGTGATGTCGCTGCCGCACTTGATCGCCAGGCAGTCGTCCTTGTTCGTCACCCGCGCCCCGGAGATGTGCACCCCCGTCGAGTATCCCACCACGAACGCGTCGTCGTTGTGGCCGAGATCGCCCGCGGCCGAGTTGTCGATGGTCAAGTGCTTGATGCGGAGGTTCTTGCATCCGTCGATGGACATGCACTGCTCGGGGTAGTTCTGGATGTTGAGGTCCTGGATGATCGAGTCGGTCAGGTAGTGGGCCCAGAAGAACGAGGGCTTGGCCGAGCCGCCGTTGGCGCCCTCGCCGTCCCACCACTTGGCTCCGTTGCCGTCCAGCACGTGTCCCGGGGCTCCCGCGATGGTGATGCGGTTGCCCGAGAAGCTGATCATAGGCCCTTCCCACTGCTTGAATCCGAAGGTCGTCTTGCCCTCGAACGTGACCGTCGTGCCGTCGTTGAGATTCGTCATGTCCAGAGTCACGCCCCCGGGCACCGCTATGTTGCGGAGCACGATCGAGCTGCACTTGTTCTTGCTCGCAATCGCCGTGCGGTAATCGGTGAACGTGCAGGAGTTGGTCGACACCGAAGAGCCGGAACCGCCCGAACCGCCGGAACCGCCGTCAGGGTCCCCCGAGCCCGGAGACCCGGAATTGTTAGACGACTTCCCGCCGGTCCCCGAAGAGCCGGAATTGTTGGACTTCCCCGTCTGCGAAGAGCCGGAATTGTGGGACGACTGCCCCGTCTGCTGATAGCCGGAATTGTGGGACGAGTGCCCCGTCTGCGAAGAGCCGGAATTGTGGGACGAGTGCCCTGCCTCCGTAAAGACGGGATTGTGCGTCGACTGACTCGACCCCGAATTGCCGTAATGGTGAGAAGACTTTTTCGACCCCGAATGGCCAGACTTGTGGGAAGACTTCCTCAAAGAGCTTGGACTTGTCAGCAGGTTTCCTCACGGCTGGGCGGGACAGATCCAGTGACTAGTGGGATACTAGCGCTGGCCACTCACGTCAGCACGCCGTTGGGGTCTTCATTGGCATCGAACTGTTGGTTGGCATTGAGATGTTGGTTGGCATCGAGCTGTTGATTGGCATCGAGCTCTTCATTTTCGTTCAACTTTTGATTGGCATCGAGCTCCTCATTGGCGTTGAGCTGTGGTTTGACACCGAGCTCTTGAGTGGCGGGTGGGTTCGAGGTTGGATAGTAGTCTCTCGGGAGCTTGGCGTGTGAGAATGCTGTCGACCTGTGAACATGGTGACCACGAGTCTTCAGACTCCATCCCGATGCTGGATGGGCAGCGACAAGCCCGGCGCCAGCACCGAGCAGGAGAGAGGTCAAAATGGTTTGGGAGACCATCTCGTTGTCAACCGAGTTAGTTTTGCAAGGGAGCGATACGGTAGATGGCTAGTGGCTAATGCCGAGTCCGAAAGAGAAAAGAGAAGAGTGAAAGGAGCAGCACCGGCTGTCCTGGAACCAAGCGAGCGACCTCCTGAGTGTTTGTGCGGGAGGGATGGAGTGAACCTGCTCGAGGAGCTAGTAAGCATATATACTGTATCAAGCTGCCTCAGACGCCTCACCTGTTCAGGGTTGGGTCAGCCGCGTTATACCCCGAGCCCCAGTTCAGGGGAGTGTGGTAAACGGGCACTTTTCCTAGCGGTCCGCACGTAAATGACGGTCCATGGGTATGTTACAGTCCCCACATTGTATAAATATCGTACGTGGCTGACACTACCTCGTTTTCTAGCAGTTGACTGCTATAACCAACAGTCGTGTAACTCCAGGGAATATATCGAAATATCGTTCTTCATCTTCACGGGTTTATGGGCTGCAATCCCCTCCGCTCCGCAGAAGGGCAGTTTGCTGAAACCAGTCGCGTGGACGACTCAAGTGAAGAATCTTCTCGCTGCCTCAGAGTTGACGATATCCTCGCGCCTATCGTTGTCGCTGACTCTTTACCCTCGTCTGTTACACAAACTGATTGTGAGATCGCGCACGGGATCCGCAGGATCTCAATCGCGAATCTCCTTCATACAAGACAATGTCGACGGTAGCAACACTCGTATTCGGCTCTCGACTTACCGGGGTGGGCTGCATGTTGGAGAGTCCAACCGTCCTGTCATTGTCAAATACGACTCGTACAACATCGCTGTGCTTTAGTCGATAGAATGAGCGCTCGATGACGTGCAGCTTAAGCTTCACAGAGGGACGGCTGCTGCACAGCAACGGCTCGATCTTTATCCCATCGAGCTAGTGTGAAACGTAGTTCACCCGGGCCTCAATAGCACCTTGCTGTCAACGGACAGTTTTACGTCCACATTGACGAGCCTTTGCCTCAAGCTCCGGATCCGTGAACGCGCCGACAGACACAAAACGACTGATTAACTCATTTCATTGCTGCCGCGGGGCTCGACCGAGACCGACTCGGAACAACTTCGCTGTACACGATAACTTTCACTTGGGTTGTTACAGGAATGCTGCCACGAGCGTCCGGGACGCGATTTGGGACGTGTACAGAGCGGCACAGCCTCAATCACGTGTGGATCGGTCAGAAAAGTGGCACTTTCCGCGCGTGGATCGGTCACAAAAGCGGCCCTTCGACGAATGGCCGACAGGGAGTGGTGTGCTTCATCAAACCCTGGATACCATGTTCTCCTGCCTAGCCCACAAGGGAAGCCGTGGTGGACTGGTCGGAGAAGCAGTGTCGCAAGTCAGGTCGGCATCGGCGCGGCAGGCCAGCGGACCATCGTGGGCGTGCCCGACAGAGGCAATGCTCTGGTCAGCGACAAGGACGACTTGGCCAGCACACACATGGATGGCGCCTAGAACGGTCTGATGGATTGGCACTTGTCACATTTGCATGTGGCCGACCAAGTGAGACAGTAGCGTGAAACACGAACGGTGACAAGGATACCTTCAGACTCTTGTCCGACATTACTGCCGCAGGCCGATCGGGCGCGCGCGTATACGGCTCCCGGGGAGGGGGGGGCGGAGACCTTCTCGGAGATTCTTCAAAGTGGGGTGGCAGCAGGTTCCGCGTCCTCGAGAGGTCGGGGAGATTGTACGACATCCCGGGAATACAGCAGCGTGAAACACCGGCCGTGATGGGGTCGCCCGACATCATTGCCGCAGCCCGATCGGCGGGGAGACATGAGAACACCTCGGGATGTTTGTGGGTGATTCTTGACCGTCTTCCTACCAGTTACCAGCTTGGCTAGCTGCGACTGGTTGGTGGCCAGGAATCGGTCGACTGAGCTATTTGCGCGGCCAAATGACGCCGAGTGCCAGCATCATGAATCAATTACATTTCGGAATTCGAGGTCAGGCAATCGTGGTTGTTCGGGGGGCCGGGGGGGGGGCGCCGGGTAGGGGGACCCAGCAGGGCGGGGAGGCTTCAAGGTGCCACGTGCGAGTAGGACCGCTCCAGACCACCGGGTGTTTCCCGGCAATCTCAGCTTTATATCAAGATCGAGCCTGTGCCACAGGAGGGCATTTACAAACGGATGTGCAGCTTCCGCCGAGGACAGCAGCCTGTCAACTTTTCGGAGCGAGTGACTGTGGCGATAGAAGCAACGCGCAATCGATAACATTGTGACCAGCAATGCTGATATCACCTGCCAAAAAAGCTAGTGATCTTGGCATTGCCGCCTTTCGACGGCGCTTTTGCCACAGTGTTGTTTGTTGTCGCGCTTCTGGTCTTCTTTCCAGCGTTGGACTTCACAGTTGGACTCTGGGCTGGCGAAGCACTTGAATGCTCCGTCTTGATCGCTTTGTTTGGTGGGCTCTCAGCAACATCAATCAAAGATTGATCATCGACTTCAGATCTTTCGCGCTTGATGCCCTTCTCGCTTTGCTGCTCATTAGCTTTGCTGATGGCCCTTGCGTCATGCTCCTCCTCAGTCTCGTGGATGCGTTGAGAAAGGTCATGACCGATCTCGCCTTTAGGCCTGGGCAGTGGTGCGTTGTCTCGGTTGCTCTCGGTCTTGATCGTCGTGTCTCGATTCTCGTCTTGATGCCTCCCACGCTTGACATGGTCCATGTGAACCGCTTCGTTCTTCGCAGCGACCTCATCAGCGGTAGGGCGTCGTGTTCCGAAGAAATTGGCGATGTTCTTCTTGTTCTCCTTGCTGTCAATGGGAATGACGAATGTCGGACTGTTGTTGCCCACTCTGCCCACAGCCTTGTCAACTGGGTAGCACTCGAGTTCTCCATCGCAAGGCTTCAGAATGCTCTGCAGCTCCTTCGACCAGCCAACATTGTTCGGATCCAGCCACATCCTCATCGCATCGCTGTCCGCTTCCAGTATCACTGGCATGCGATCGTGTAAGAAGCTCAACTGCTTGTTCGAATGTGTCGTGATGATGGTGTAGGTGTACAGCTTCTCGCCACTGCCTTCGTACTGCACCATGTCCCATAGACCGGCGAGTGCCATCAACTGCCCGTCCTTGCGCTTGACCAAGTGCGGGATCTTCTCTTTACCGTTGTTCGTCTTGAGCCATTCGTAGAAGCCCTCAGCCACCACAATACAGCGTTTTCGCTGCTTCATGGTATTCCACACGCCCCGGTTTTCGACCAAGCTGTCGTCGCGGCAGTTGATAGTTTTCATCTGACTGCCACCGTGCGGCGGCCGCTTGGTCCAGAAGGGTATCAGACCCCATTGGGCTGCTTGAAGCTGGTACTTGGTCGCCTGAGTTCCAGCACGCTCGTATGTCCGAGCGCGATAGATCAATCCATGATAGCCGGGAGCAAAGTTGTAGCTCTGTCGCAGCTGCTGGTCGTCATCGTCCGGCGCATCGTCGACCGGCATATCTTGCTCTGCCAAACGTCGCCGCACCTCTGACGGCCGCATATGCAAGACATATCGCCCGCACATGCTGTCTGACCGACCGCCCGGTGCAGATATGGACCGTCGACAGTGGCGTCACCAATCTGGGGACGCGTCGTTCGTCCGGGAATGATCGCCATGCATCCGTTCACCGTCCGCTCCAGAACAATCACATTTCCGCCGTCATGTCTGCTCGAGCTCGACATGCCTGTAGCAAGGCTCTTCCACTGCGGCCAGCATTCCGACAGGCATGTGCGAAGGCGAGGGGACTACATGCGCCGCCGACGCCTCCAGGCCGCCCTCGACCCGCAGTCCGCCGTGCGCCGACCCAATGCCTCCATCAGCGACGGGCCAAAAGCGCCGGCTCCTTCGCCGAAAGGGCGACGAGCCTGTTCAGGCAGAATCCATTCAGTGTCGCTCTGGCCGCTGTGGCCATCCTGATGGGGGCTGGCAGCATCCTGTACGCCAACTACAAATACCAGACCTACATCCTGGCCTCCTTCCACAAGTACCCCGAAGAAGTCGCAAAGAAGCTTCGGAGAGCGCTGTACTACACCAACATCGATCTCCAACCCAAGGAAGCCCTCAAGTACTACAAGCAAGCTCTCCAGGCGGCGGAAGAGGTGCAGATGGACCCATTCAGTGACGAGATCCTCGGAATCAAGATCCAGATCGCCAAGCTGCTGGAAGACATCAACCACTGGCAAAAAGCCATTGAGGTGCTGGAGAGAACGCGGACCGACAACTTGGCCTGGCTGGAGCAATATGGCGTGCTCGATCGCAACAAGGCGCGCAGGACCCATGTGTTGGCCAAGACGATCGCTGTCACCGTCAAGCTCGGCGAGCTCTACGCGCATCCTGCCATCTACGACCGGGACACTGCGCAAGAACGACTGGTGTGGGCGGTGGAAACGGCGCTGAAAGAGCAACAGCGCCGAGTCACCCACAACGTCAAAGAAGAAGACGAAGGCAGATGGATGAGCAGCGAAGAGATGGGCGGCTCTCTCGAAGCGCTCGCGCACAGCTACGAAGCCAAAGACCAACACTACCTCGCCGCACCACTCTTCCTGCAGGCCTTGTCCCTCTATCCCGCACACGACTGCCACCGAGTCGTGCTCATGAACAACCTCGCCTCCAGTCTCGCCCAACAATCGCCACGCGCCGCCCGCGAGGGACAAGCCTACGCCGCCTCGCAAAACATTTCCGAACGACCCACGGGTCCGGCCGGCTCCAAAGAGAGCATGATTGCCAACGCGAAACTCTGGGCTCAAAAGGCCGTAGAGATGGCGGCGAGCATCCAGCCGCCGGAGAGGACTGAGGAGTGCGACATGGGGTGCGCAGTCGCGATGCATAACTTGGGCGAGTTCGCCGAGATGAGTCGAGATTTGGGGCTGGCGAAGGAGAAGTACAAGGAGGCAGTTCGCGTTGCCAGCGCCATTGGCTTCCAAGAGGGTGTTGAGCAGAGCAGTGCCCGCTTACGCGAGCTGGCGAAGGCCGCGTGATGAAGCCTCTGCCACTCCACGCGAGTCAGGCGCGTCGTGCGTGCCTCGATCGAGTATTTGCACGTGGCATGCCCGTAGTGGGATGGCATGGACGTGTGCTGTGCACGCAGTTTGTCCACGGACCAGGATCAGGCACACCGGTCCTTGGTCCTCTCTGCCTCCTCCACCGGGACTGCCGCACCAATCATGCTGCCGTCACCCAGCTTACTCCCATGCGAAGAAGGACGCAGGCAGCACAGCCAGGGGGATTCTCGATGCGTGAAAAGCCTGCATACACCTGTCTCCTCCACTTTGGCCACGCTTCCGCCGACGCTGACGCCCACGTCGATGTCTGTGCCGCGACATGGAATGCGGTTGCCTCGTGATTGTACCATTTACCCACCGCCCGTTTTCCACACTGCGGAAATTTCGTCTCGGAGTAACTAGTCCAGAATGGCACCGTGCGTGCTGTAGGACACTCCAAATTTACGGCAAGGTTTCGGACGGCGACCGCCTACGGCAAGAGCCGCCGCATCTGCTGTCATGAAAGTGTGGATTTGGGTGTGGGTGTGTAAAGGAGAGAGAGACAGGGAGGGGGGGGGAGAGAGAGTGTGTGTACTGTAGCCATGTGCTCCTCGAAACGCAGCAACAACGACAACAACAACAGCAGCAACAATAACAACAATAACAACAGCAGCAACAGCAACAACAGCAAACAGCAAGAACCATGATCGCTGCGAAGCGGGCCTCACCGTGGATGCTGCTTTGGATTTGACTCGCATTGGGTTCAATCGCCCGGCCCATCCGCCCGCCGGCCGCCTCAGGTTCCTGCCGCGGCGCGGTGGCGTCGAAGGGCATGGATGCGGGACAGAAGGGAGAGGTTGGATGCACGGCATGGCATGCAAGAGGGCGAGGAGGCGGGCGCGTGATAAGATGCTCCGTCCTAGTTCGGAAGGAGCGAAGGCCGAACAGGAGGCGTCGCAGGTGCCTGACCGTACGCCCGCTCTCTCTCTCGCCGGCCGGCTGTGGTGTCGCGGGGATGGATGGATGGATGGACGGACGGATGGATGGATGGTGAGGGAAGGCGGCCACGGGGGTCGATGTGGTCCGATGTGGTCGGCGAGCATGCGAGACGTGCGTGGTCCGTCGTCCAAGCCGCTGCTGTCGCCGCCGCCGCCTCCTCCCAGCTGCTTTCGCCGCCGCCGCCGCCGCCTCCTCTCCCCTTCGGCACGCCAACCCATGCCCGTAGCCTCCACGCCCGCCCACTGTTGGACTGCGTCATGTGCGAAACCGCGCATCCTTGTCCCACGGCGCTCGTTTGGGAACAGCTTCAAGCTGCTGCACCTCCGCCGACACGTTGCATGCTGCAGGAAATTGTCGTTGGCGTGGCCGGGCCTGCCACCTATAATCGCGCGCCCTCCCCCATTTCCTGCCCGCCGCCCTATCGCCGCCACTGCCCGCCGCCCGCCGCCCGCCCCCCCTTCACCCGTGCACCCACCGCCCGCCGCGCCGGTCGTCGCGCGCCATGTCGTCCCTGTGTGCGCTGCTGTCGCAGCAGAACACCAGCCTGCAGACACGCAGCGGGCTCATCGTGCTGGGCCTGCAGAACGACTTCATCGCCCCCGACGGCAAGCTGCCCGTGGGCGACACGAGCTTCGTGCAGCGCCTCGCGGCCTTCGTGCCGCGCTTCCGTGCGCACGGCGACATCATCTGGGTGCGCTCGCAGTTCGAAGCCACCCGACCGGTCAACGGGCTGGACCCCGCGGGCGATCGCGTCATTGCTGGCCCGTCCTCGGCCCAGCACCCCGCGCTGTCGTCCACGACGACGACGGCGAAGAAGAAGACGAAGAAGGGCAAGACGCCGTCCTCCTCCGCCCCCGCGACGGCGGGGCCCGACGATGACGAGCTCTTCCTCACGCGCACCGCGGCCAAAGAGCCGTGCTGTGTGCGCGGCTCTCGCGGGGCCGAGTACGCCGACTGCATCCAGCCTCTGATCCAGCCGCGAGACCTGCAGCTCACCAAAACCCACTACTCGGCCTTTGGAGCGACGTCGTTGCTGCTGAGCCTGCGCGCCAAGCTCATCACCCACCTGTTCGTGTGCGGCTGCATCACGAACCTCTCCGTCTACGCCACCGCCCTGGATGCTGCGCGCTACGGGATCCGCATCATCCTGGTCGAGGACTGTCTGGGGTATCGGCGGAAGGAGCGCCACGACCTGGCCATCCGCCAGCTGGAAGACTTCATGTCGGCCGAGACGATGAGGAGCACCCACGCACTGCAGCAGCTGCGCACTTCCAACCGAGATCATGCTCTCCCGGACCGCGAGCACCAATCGCATCCATCACCCGTGCAGTCTCGCGCAGAACCCGGTACTCCTGAGCCGGACACCCGTCACGACGGCGGCGACGACGACGACGACGATGACGATGACGACGACGACGACGACGTCTCCTCGCCCATCGTATGTCCATCCACGAAGCTGCTAGATCACTCGAGTGAGAACTTACGTGCAACAGCCGGGCCGCGCGGCATCGCTAGCTCCCCGCCTGCGGAACCTTCGGGCTCTCAGCCTATCGCTCGCAGGCGGTCAGTACCGCAACCGAACACCCATGAACAACGAGCTTCTGTCCAGCCCGACGTCGACAAAACATCACGTCTTCGCGAGCTAAATGCTCGTGAGTCGCCGCCAAGAAGTCCAGTCCACTCGAGCCGCGCAACAGTGACACGATCGCAAGCATCCGCACAACCATCGCATCGCGGTCTGGTCGCTCGGTGTGTTGCAGTCGGAAAATCTTCGTGAATGGTCTTCGAGTACATGTTCCATGATGGAGAGCGCACGGGAACAGCCGCTCGCTCGCCGTGGCGAGCCACTTTTTGGCGCAGGAAACGAATGCGGCAGCCACGGCTCTCGAATGATACACGGCCTTCTCCCAGCGCATGTCGCCGAATCGATTTTTGATGAGCTGATTCGCGAAGTGAAATGGCAGACGTTGCGCCATCAAACCGGGGTGGTCCCACGGCTGGTATGTTGCCAGGCCTCCGTCGACGATGACGGCGGCGTCCCGGTATATCGACATCCATCAGACCATACCTTGCCAACCAACCCCTGGACCCCGTTCGTGGACACCGTGAGGCGAGCAGCGGAGCAGGTGGTCGGCCATCCTGTGAACCATGCTCTGATCCAGCTCTACCGCAGCGGCAACGATTACATTTCCGAGCACTCGGATAAGTCATTGGACATCGTTCCAGGCAGCAGCATCGTCAACGTCAGCTTCGGAGCTCAAAGAACCATGCGACTGAGAACGAAGCGTGGCGCACTGAGCGCCGGCGAAAGCCCGGTCCGGACCACACATCGAATCGCCATGCCTCACAACAGCATGCTTGTCATGTCGCTGGAGACGAATGCCCAGTACCTGCATGGCATCAACTGGGATCGTCGACCTGGCGTCGAATGGTCCGCAGCCGAGAAGGCTTTCGGTGGACGGCGCATCTCCCTCACATTTCGCAACATCGGTACATACTTGGACCCGGAATCGGCCAAGATTTGGGGACAAGGGGCGACGGCCAAGACCAAGGATGAAGCTCGACCGGTCATCATTGGCGACGCCGCTGCAAGTCAGGAACTGCTCCATGCTTTTGGCAAGGAGAACGCCGCGTCGACTATTGATTATGACGACATGTACGGTCGAGGATCTGACGTGTTGCATTTGACGTGATTTGATGTTTTGCGCGTGAAAGGATGTGGAGTTAACTGGTGCACTGAATTGAATCTGTGTCGCTGGAACCGTCGGACGAATTTCCGCCAGTCGGACTCGTGCACTCAACGTTCCATTTTCGCGTCTTTCCCATCTTTACCCAAATGGCATCTCGACCCACGACCGACCCCCAGCTCGATCAAAACATGCCTCGCCATCCGACCTCGGTCTCTCCTGCCCCGCAAGCCGAATTCAGCGCCTGGCACATCTGGTTCAACAGGAGGCTGTCATCGGTGGCATCAAACTACATACAGAGAACGTATATTCCTGATCACGCGCGCAGGTCCTTCTTCCATTGTACATATGCCTATCGTCCATCCAACCTTGGTATGTCCTGTCACGGCTACTCAGTGTCCGAACCCGTCGAATCGTCGGATGTCTACGGCGCCACCCGCGGTCGAACGTTGGGCGGCGAGCTGACATTGGCGGTGGAATCGAGGAGCGGATGTTCCGCCAAACAACAACAAAAAAAAAGACCGTGAAGAACCGCCTTCCCCGGGATATGCCACCGTGGCGGAATCCGCGGTGTCATCCGCGGTGTCATCGCTGCTGGGTATGCTGGGAAGGTGATCAAGCCAAAGACGACCGCCCCACCGCCAACGATCAACGCACGACCGAGCGGCGGCTCACGAACTCGCCGAGTCCTTCTGCTCCATCTCTTCGCCGTTGAGATGTCTGTCATGGCTGCTGGGATTCTTGCGCGACTGGGTTCGCTTGTACTCGCCGTACAGGATGGCGAGGACGTAGAGCAGTCCCATGAGACCGGCACCCACGCCGTATCCGACCTTGGCGCCCGTGCTCTTGCCACCGAGCTGGAGTCCCAGGCCTCCGTTGATGATGCCCAGCAGAATGACCATTCGTCCCACGCCGAGATGGAGCCAGGATGGGAGCGTGCGGCCTTGCTTCTTCTTGTACATCCTGTGGTGCAGGATGCCCCAGAGCGGCTGGGTGAGCATGAGCGCGAAGACGACGGTGCCGATGATGGGGTGACGGTCGCTCCAGTAGTCCTCTTTCGACGCATAGTACGCGCCGAGGCCGAACGCGACGATGTAGAAGGAGAGTCCGAGGTACTGGATGGCCGAGTGGATGATGAGCAGATTGGGCAGATGGGCCACGCGGATGAGGATGCCGCCGATGGGAAGGACGAAGGCCACGGCAAGACAGGCAAAGACGGCGTGCGCGATGATGTAGGAGTCGGGCACGCCTCCGCCCGTCGCCTCGACACTGGCCGCGCTGGCCGCGGTGGTGAGGAAGGGGTTCGAATTCGCCGAGACTTCACCTCCCTTGGCGTTTCCGAAGTCCCAGTTGAACACGCCGTAGTCGTCGTGAATGGAGATGTCGGCGCCGACGTCGTCGGACTGGATCGGAGTGCCGGCCTTGGACGCGTAGATCCAGCTACCACTGGGGCCCGAAAAGTCCATGGCGCCTCCCGTCCACGAAGAGCACCCCAAACACCTCACGTTCGCCGTCAGCTTTCCGTTCTCCACCCCCGAGCCCGCAAGGAGCATGAGTTCTGCTGCTTGGCCGCTGTGTTTGGGCTCCACGTGCCCGACGCCCAGTCGGGCCGAGACGGTGACGTTCGTGCCGTCGGCCGAGAGGTAGACGACGAAGATGTTGGAGTCCGTCATGCTGCGACCCTGGCCGAGTGAAACCCATTCGTGCGAGGTTGCCGGCGCGGTGATCTGGAAGAAAATATCGCCACTGCCGGACTGCGCCGTCCGATCGGGGATGGACAGCGAGTAGCAGATCCCGGAGCTCGAGGAAGGACATGTTTGCGAGACGGCGGATTGTGCGGCGGCAGCTGCCACATGTCGTCAGTCGATGGAACGCGTATGTGTGTGTGTGTTGGGGGGGGGAGGAGGCGGGGAGAGATCACCCACCGGGCAGGAAAGCAACAGCCAGGGCTCGGGACCACGATCGTCTCATGGCGGGTGAGGGAAGATGGATAAGGTCCGCAGTGCGAGCAAAAGGTGTCGGGACATGAGGGGCGATTGTCGACTGCGGTATAAATGTATGAATAACTACGGCGAACGGGACTTCCGGATTATCGATCCAGCACCTAGCACGGGAGTGTGTATGTCCCTCACGGCCGATGGTCTGGCCCCCTTGGCGTGGTGGCACGCTTATCACCTCCGGATTGCAGGACTACGTGTGAGCACAGCGTCATCGACCGGCGTGTGGTGTGTGTTGGATGACGGGCCAAGGAACGGCGGGCCAATGGGTTCGTGTCGATTACGCCCGGCCGCAACCTGCCACACCTCCCAGCACCCGTGCCGACAACCCCGACTTCCCCCGACTTCCGGACTGGGAGAAACAGCTGGGGCCGCTGGCGAGAACGCATCTCCTCGCGTGCCCATTGGACCGGGAAGCGTGCCGGCATTGGGTATGCTGCCCCGTGGCAGTGGATCCCAATGCCTATTTCCGACTGACACGCGCCCTCAGAAGGGTCCCTCGCCCGTTCCCCCGGGTCCCCTAACCGCTTGTCAGGATCGAAGGGGAACCCTTGCCAAGCTGGGCAAATGGCCAAGCCAACGTCAGACATTTTGCTGTGCCCCATCGTGACGTATGGGAGCCGAGTGCATCCGTAATCTTGACATGTGTCAAAGATCCTTTGACACACCTCTTGGCAGTTACAGCTGCCTCGAGGTCTTGGTAGACCTATAAAAGTCCGCGCCCATAGTAGTCTGGTTGGACACTTTTCTGAAATTTATGCCGCCAATTCGTTGCAAGTTATGGTCTGGCAAATCGCTTGCGGAGGACGTTGCAGAATTAGGGCGCGGTTGTAAGTGTCGCGGTGTGGGCGACTTCTCAAATGTGTGTTCTAAAAGTGGATGATTTTTCGTTATCTACGAGGGAAGGTTTAAGTACCCTTCAGCATTAGGTAACCACAATAGACTTGGGTCTTAGTTGCTGTCGAAGTTATAGATTGATCCGAGCACGCAGATATAATTCAATACGGCTGTTTTGATAACTATATCTCGAACTAAGGAAGGAAAGGAATCTATGCGGCAGTGGGTAAGGGCTTTAGGGGTGGGTGTGCCAAGGCCCGGCTCGGTCCGGAAGGGCCGAGCCGAAATTCCAAGGGTCCACCCTATTACTTAGTCCCACCCCTTTCTGCCGCCGCAACACTACTCCCCTCCCTTACTGGCGGTCGCCCTTAACCGCTTACTTATCTTATCTGCCTCTTTTTTTTTTTTTTTTTTTTTTTGATTCGTCCTTCTCTTCTTCTTTTTCTTCTTTTTCTTCGTCTTTTTCCTCCGTCCGATTCGCAGAGAATCCTTCTTATAATCGACGTTACCTTATCGTTTCTTCTATCTCGAAAACGTTACCCTTTCGACTTCTTCTTTCTTCTTATATCGTCGCTATCTAAAGTCCTTTACTTAGCGTCTGTCTAATCAGAGCTATCTAATCTGTTAGGGGGCGCCGCCCAGCCTAGGTCCTGGACCTAACCTAAGCTAGCCGTCGCCCTAAGGACTGCGACTTAGCAGCGCTAGCACGATCCTACCCTCTGTACGGAATCACCGACAGGACCCTACTCCTATATAGAGGGAGAACCCTATAGCCCTATACAGAGGGGAATTGCCGCCCCTCTAAACAGAGGGAAAACTCTGCACTACTATATAGAGGGAGAACTCCCGATTCTCTGTACAGAGTATAAACCTTACACCCCTATATAGAAGGAAATTGCTAGCTTAGCTTTGTAGGTACAAATTGTACAGCAGCAGACGACGAAGGAACTGCCTATTAGTTCCTTTATATAGATACCCAACCTTAAGTTTCTAAACTAAGATTCTTAAGCCCTTATATTAGGAACTGATCTTACTGTCGGTAACTGTAGTAATACAATAAGGATGGACAGCGACATCTCTATAGAACCTATAGCTATACAGGGACAGATGCACTGCGCGTACGAGGAGCTGTTAGCACACAAGGCCTAGCTCGAACAGCAAGTAAGCCAACAGGCTGCGATAATTTCCCAACAGGAACAGGAGCTACGACAGCTTAGGGCGTCCGATTGCGATCCGACCCTACGACGACGACGGCGACGAACACGATAGCCTACACCCCGGCCTCTAGGAGCAAACTCCCCGACGTTACTACCTATAATAGTAAGGCTCCGGCCGAGTACCCCTCCTAGGCTGCCTAGATACACTCTAAGCTTCTAGTCGACTTAGGAGCATACCTAACGGAGCTGGACAAGGTAGTGTACCTCTTTAGTAGGTTAAAGGGCAGGGCAGCAGCACGGATTCTGCCGTACTACGAGACGGCTATTACTAACCTAGCAATAGCTACGACGACGATGCTCTAGGCAGCTCTTAACAAGAGCTATAAGGACCTAGACTGCGAGAGCTGAGCACTCCTACAGGTTAACACAATAAAGCAAGGACGTAAGACTGTCCGAGAGTTCCTCGCAGAATTCGACTAGACTCTAGCAGAGGCAGGAGGACTCTAATAGGAGGACAGGATAAAAATTACCTCTTTAGAGGTAGGCCTCTCTAAGGAGATTATAACAGGACTAGTAGGCGTAATGCGACTAGCTACGTACGAAGAATTCTATAATCTCCTTAGGATAGTCGACGACTAGCAGCGTAGGCTTAGACGGATAAGCTGCGCTTATAAGATGCGACAACCCCTCTAGCGGCAGACGGACGCTATAGACTAGGAACCAACGATAACGAGAGTAGCGGCAGCCGTTACCGTACGGCCAAGGGCCGCTACTAAAAGGGCACAATAGGTAGATATAGCTACCCTTAACAAAAGGCGAGCAGAAGGGAGCTGCTATAGGTATAGCAAGATAGGCTACACTATACAGAATTGCGGGCTTTTGCCAGCAGAGAGACTTAGGGGACGGCCGACTACTGCAAGAGTAGCAACTACAGCGCCCTAACAAGAGGATTAGGAGTCCTACTCGGACGACGACGAGTCGGGAAAAGAGTAGCCTCTAAGTAAAGGCTCTACTAGAGGCGTATACGAGATAGATTGCTAAATTAAAGCACTACTTAGCTATCTTTTAAGAGCAACTATATAACGACTACGCCGTTTATCGTATAGCCTACGCTAAACAGATCCGCAACGGCGCGGACATTAATTAACACAGGATGTTTAGTATACAGAGTAATTAGCGAAGACTTCGTACAGAGACACTACATTAAGACGACCCCTACTGTACCTGTACGCATATTGGGCATTACTAGGCAAGGACCGGACATTACCTATATAGTAAAAGTAACGATAGAGATACAGGGACACTATAAGCAGGACTTATACCTCTACGTCGTACAGGACAAGTTAGGATATAACCTAATACTAGGGAAGCTATAGATAGAGCGCTGGCGAGGAAAGCTAGACGTTGGACGAGGACAGCTGTACCTCGCAGCGACAAAGTAGAGGCTCTAAGACTAAGGGAGGGCTCTGTAGGGTAGCAATACCAAGGCTAAAATTAATACAGCGACAAAGCAGAGGCCCTAAGACTAAGGGAGGGCTCTGTAGGGTGGCAATGCTAAGGCCGAAATCAATACAGTAACTACAGACATTAAGAAGGAATTAGCGCCTAAGAAAGCAACAGACCCCTATACGAAGCTCCTAAGGGAATATGCAGGATACCTAGACCTCTTTAAGCCAAAGTCTGATCCGGGCGCGCAGACATGATTCAATACGGCCTTTTTGATAACTATATCTCGAACTGAAGAGGGAAAGGAATCTATGTGGTAGTAGTGGTGGGCTTTGATGGTGGTGGTGCCAAGGCCCGGCTCGGCCCGGACGGGCCGAGCCGAAATTCCAGGGTCCACCCTATCAATCTGTCCCACCTCTTTCTACCACCGCAACACTACCCCCCTCCCTCACCAGCGGTCGCCCTCGACCGCTTAGTTACCTCATCCATCCGAAAATGTCCACTTTTTTTTTTTTTTTTTTTTTTTTCGAAAACTCCTTTCAACGTCGACGTTACCTCTTCCTTCTTCTATTAAAAACAATGTCCTCTTCGTCTCTTTCTCAACTTCTTACGTTATCTGCATCCGAAGTCCTTCACTTGGCGTTTATGTGATCGACGCTATCTGATCCGTGCTATCTGATCTGAGCCGTAGGTTATCTGAGCTGCGGCGTGGGTGGTCTGTGCTCCGGCTCGGAGGTCTATATAGGTCTGTCCGCGGCGTCGTTTTTCTTCTTCTTTTTCTTTTCCACCAAGGCCTCTACGCAGTCGCCGAGCGACTGCCTGGAGCAATCAATTCCACTACGATCGTTTTCATCGGCTTCCGCGCCGGTGGAGCGGACGCGGCTTTCTTCTTTCTTCCGGCGTCGTCGACATTAGAGCCACGCCGGTTTCGGCTTTTCCGGGTTCCGCACGTAGAACTCTCTTAGCAGCTCCGCTGAATTCCGCAGGTTTTCGACTGGATACCATTTATAGTCTTCCGGCCAGCCCTTCTACGAGATCCTCGCTTTGATGGACCCCCTCGTCTCCTTTACTTCTATTACGTCTTCTACCTCCCATTCTTCCTTATCGTCTATCTCGATTGGCAGGGGTTCGGCGAACCCCTGTTCCGGAAGGCCGTCCTCAGGGTCTAGGCTTAGCAGATCTGAATGGAAAACATCGTGGATCCGGAACGCCTTTGGCAGCTCGAGTCGATAGGTCACCGGCGACCTCTTTTCTATTATCTTGAACGGACCTACGTAACGTGGGTTAAGCTTCGCGTTCCCTTTTAGCCTTAGGTTCCGCGTGTTGAGCCATACCTTTTGGCCTTCCTCGAATTCCGTCGGTGACCGCTTTCTATTAGCTCGAGTTACCATCTTCTTCTGAGCCGATTCCATCGCTTCTTTCGCCACTTTGATAGCTTCTTCCATCTGAGATCGTAGCGCTTCTGCCGCCGCGGCGGCGACTCTCTTCGACGACGTAGCGGGGGTGATTGAAAGCTCCGGCGAGCCGGCGTCGCTTGGCGGCTGGAAGCTCATCCTCGGAAGATAGCTATGCGTTATCTCGAACGGCGCCAGCGAGGTTGCTTCGGACAGTGACGAGTTAGCGCAGAATTCGGCCATCGGCAACACCTTAACCCAATCTTTTTGATGATGGCCGCAGAAGGTTCGTAGATATCGCTCCATCTCTCGGTTAGCCACTTTAGACTGACCGTCGGTCTGTGGATAAGCGGCTGTGCTGAGCTTTCCACGAATTCCGAGAGCTTGGTTGATGGATTTCCATACGTCGGCGGTGAATTGAGGACCCCTATCTATAGTGATAGTGTCCGGTAGGCTATGGTGCTTCTACACGTATTGGATTAACATCCGTGCTGTCTCTTCCGCGGTGGTTCCTTCATCTCTCGCTCGGCAGGGGATGAAGTGGCGTTCTTTGCTTAATCGGTCCACTACGTTCAGCGTAGCGTCGTATCTATCGGATTCCGGCAGGCCGGTTACGAAGTCCATCGTGATATGTTGCCATAGTTTCTCGGGGATTGGAAGTGGCTTCAGCAGACCGGCCGGAAGACCGTAACGTAGCTTCGCGGCTCTGCACGCGTAGCAGTTGGCGATAAACCGGTAAATCCGCTTATAGATCCGCGGAAACCAGTAGGTCGTTCTCAATGCCTGTATCGTTTTCTTCGCGCCTACGTAGCCGACATCCACAGAGCCGTAGACCAGTTGGATGACCTCAGTAATTAGTTCTTCCGGAACTATCAGCTTCCCTGAACCGGTTTTGCCAAGCTTCTGCTTCTGGTTGAGCTGCTCCACCTTCTCGTAGAGAGTCTCTTCCTTAGGGGCCGGTTCCATTGGTTTTGGTTCGGTCTGCAGCTCCGCCGCGCAGATCCCCGCCTCCTTCAACACCTCTGCATCTACCATTTGCTCGGTCAACACCTTCTGGAACAGGTTAGGGTCTTCTTTCGCGCGGCTGGTTTTTCCTTCTCTTCTCGTCAGCGCATTAGCCTTTCCATTTTGAGCCCCGGGTCGATAAGTGATCTTAAAGTCGAATCCTAATAAGTAGGCCGCCTACCGTGCCTGACGTCGTAAGAGCTTCTGCGTCTTTATAAAGTAGGCCAGCGACTGGTAGTCCGTAAGAACCTGGATCGGCCCTTTTCCAGCTATGAGTTCCGGTTTCCACTCTTTAAAGGCCTGAACGATAGCTAGCAGCTCCTTATCGTAGATGGCGTAATTCCGCTTAGCTTCGCTTATTGACTTGCTGAAGAAGGCGACTGGATAGAGGGTTTCGTCGTCACTATATTGAGAAAGGACTCCGGCTGTTACTGTGTCGGAAGCGTCTGTTTCTACGTAGATCGTCTTTTCTGGCCGGAAGTGTGCCAGAACTAGCGCAGAGGCCACTGCTTCTTTTAGCCGTATGAAAGCTTCCGTGCACTTCTTATTCTATAGGCCGGCGGCCTCTTTCTTCAGCGCCTCGTTTAGGGGTCTCGCTATCTTGCTGAAGTCCTTAATGAACCGTCGATAGTAGCTGCAGAAGCCGAGAAACGCTCTGATTTGCGTAGTGTTTCCGGATTTCGGCTGCTTCCACTCTGCGACGGCGGCGACCTTTGAGGGGTCCATACGAATTCCATCTCTTCCGACGATAAGACCGAGATATTTGACCTCGGTTTGATAGAACTCGCTCTTCTTCGTATCCGCGTTCAATCCCACCTCGCGGAGCCTCTTTAACACTCTCTCGATGTGGTCCGTGTGTTGCTCTCTCGTTCCATCGGTGTAGATAAGGATGTCGTCCAAGTAGATAGACACGAACCGTTCTAGCATGTCTATAAAAGTGTGGTTTATAAAGCGTTGCCACACTGCCGGCGCGTTGGTAAGTCCGAACGGCATTACCAGCCACTTGAAATTGCCCATACGCGTCGCGAACGTCGTAAGGTCTTCCGTCTGCCCTTCTTTATTCCTTAGTCGATGGAACGCTTGGCGGATGTCCAGCTTGCTAAACCACTTAGCCTTCGCTACGCGCTGTATAGTCTCGTCTATTAGCGGCAGGGGGTATACGTCTCTCTTGGTGACCTCATTAAGGCCTCGATAGTCTACGCAGAGTCGCAGACTACCCCCCGGTTTCCTTACAAAAAGAATCGGTAACGCGTATTCCGCGGAACTCGGCGTAATAAACTTCTTCGCCAGGTTTTCGCGAACAAACACCTCCACTTGGTCCAGTTCGGCCGGCGACAGTCGTCTTAGGGGCTCGGTCCTTGGCAGCGTAGCTCCCTCTTTCAATCGGATCTTGTTGTTATATTCTGGTCGATAGAGCGGCAGGAGGTTGGAGTCGGCTTTTAAGAAGACGTCAGCGTAACTATGGAGTTCTTTCAGTAGCACCTCCAGCGGATCCACTTCTTCTTCCGCTATTATCTTCCTGTAGTCTTCGATGTCTTTTATTAAGATGGCGTAAATCTCGTTGTCCGGCGACTTCGCGAGGGTCGTTATAGCTTCTGAACTTATTATTCCAACGGTGACTGGGGGTTCGGAACGATCGGACGGAGCCTCTTTCGCAGACTCCGTAGCTTTCGGCTCGGCGGCGACGGTGGCGACCTTTCCGATGGTCCCTGCCCCGCTACCCGGGGTTTTGAACCTGATAGTTCCTTTATCTACGTCAACGATGGCTTTCTGGTTCTTTATCCATTTCTGCCCTATAATGATGTCGAACCTTCCGATATCCATAATTCGGAACGTCGCTTCCGTGGTTCGACCAGCTAGCGTGGTCCTCAATGGCACGTAGTGCGTGACGCTTTCCGTGTCTTGTCTGTTATATGCCGAGATTCGCGTCGGCGACGCCAGTTCTACTGGATAACCGTATCCATTTATCAGCTTCCTGACTAGTCGGTGATGGATCGCCGCGCCGATAAGAGCTCCTGTATCGATAAAAGCTTTCAACTGAAGTGGTTTGCTCGATCCGTCAAGGGGGTGGACAGTGATTAGAAGGATAATAGCTGTTTCCGTGTTCACTTCCACCGCCGCCGAGAGCGGATCGCTGCAGCTATTGATGCTCTCTTTCGTCGACGTAGTTCATGTTGATGCCCTGTTGTCTATGCTGGATAGGGGGCCTATCCGTCTAGCTGGTCTTTTCCCATAATCCTTAACTGCACCCTACCGTTACTGTTAGTATCGTTCGGAGCCGGCTCCATAGCTTGTATAGTCTTCCTCGGTGGTTGCTGCGGCTGCGGCTGCCTTATAACACGATAGTCCTGCTTCTGCTTATCCGATGCTTGGCAGCTCGTAGCGATGTAGCCAGGCTTTCCGCACGCGAAACAGGTGGGGACGAACGACGGTCGCGGCACGTAAGGCGGCTGGGGGCCGCGTCGGAAGGGCGCGGGGGCTCTGGTTGTCCGCATCAGCGACGGCGACGGCGACGGCTTCTGAACCGATTCTCGTGATTTCGCGTAAGCGCTCAAGTTTCTCGCGGTAACCCTCGTTTGATGCACGAAGCCCTTAAGGTCTTCGTCTTCCACAGACGCCATAGCGGCGGCCAGCTCAGGGCTCAGCTTCTGCCTCAGTAGGTAGAGCTGCTCATCTTCCGCCACTCGGGCCCTAATCGCATATTTTCTGAACAAACCGTAGAACTCCTTAAATGTCTGCCGGTTCTGGTTGATCTTATCCAGCTGCTTACGGGCTGTCTTCTTTCGGAATGGGTCTCCGAAGCGTTGATCTAACGCTTTGATCGCTTCTTCGGCGGTTACCTCTTCCAGGTCCGCCACTAACGAAAAAGCTTCACCTTCTAGTCGCGCCTCTAAATAGGCCAATCTGTCTTCTTCGCTGCTTAATGCGTGATCGCGGTTCATCTTATTCTTGATCTTCTTCTTGAACGCCTCCTACGATTTAGAGTCTCCGCTACCGAAAACCGGTGGATCCGGTAATGACGTCATCAACGTGCTACCTTGACTGTAGGCCGCCAGTGAGGCGGTCTCTGCTGGTTCTTCTCGGCGCGGCGGCGCTGGCATCGCTGCTTCTATATCAGCTAGTTGATCCTTTAGCGCCTTCAGCTGCGCTATTCGATTCGCCGCTTGGTGTTCCAACACTTCGACGATAGTCTCTGCCGATTCCTTCTCGGCCCTTACCGTCTCTACTTCCTCTCTCAGCTGTCTGTTTTCTTCTAGTGTCCTGTAGAACAGCGTCTTAATGAGGTCTATACCGTCGTAGACCTTCCCTATTCCGTTCTCGTTTACGTAGTCTTCCAGTTCCTCGATCGTGCAGTCGTGGATCTTCTTATATTCGCTCATTCGTTCCTTGATCTTAGCGGTCTCTTCCGCTGTAAAACCTCTAATAACGATCTTATCGTCAATTACACTAGAGCGCCTGCTCGCTCTGTTAGTCTTTCTCTTTCCGCGGCGGCCTGTTACGCCGCTCTCTACCGCTAAGAAGCCTTCCATCTTCTTACGGTGCCTTGGGGTTGGTTGGTTTGGTGTTGTTGGGTGCGCGTGCGTTATTCGGGTTTCCGGATAATTCGACGGGCCCTTTCGCGCAGCGCAGGGTTGTAGAGAGTAAGTTCGAGATATAATGATCCGGGCGCGCAGATATGATTCAATACGGCCTTTTTGATAACTATATCTCGAACTGAAGAGGGAAAGGAATCTATGTGGTGGTGGTGGTGGGCTTTGATAGTGGTAGTGCCAAGGCCCGGCTCGGCCCGGACGGGCCGAGCCGAAATTCCAGGGTCCACCCCATTAATCTGTCCCACCTCTTTCTACCACCGCAACAAAGTCGGCCTCGAAACTGCCGCTATACCGAGGAGAAGGGATTAACTACGACATCTAGCTAGAACCCCGTCTGGATAGGAGTCTGCCTAAGGTACTATACGGTCCGCTATACGGAATGTCCTCTAGAGAACTCCTAGTACTGCGCAAGACACTGGACAACCTACTTGCCAAAGGGTTTATTCGGGCAAGTACCTCGTCTGTAGGAGCCCTAGTACTGTTTGTCTATAAGTGTTGCAGCAGCAGAAAGGGGTGGGACTAAGTAATAAGGTAGACCCTCGGAATTTCGGCTCGGCCCTTCCGGACCGAGCCAGGCCTTGGCACACCACCCCCAAAGCTCTTACCTACCACTACATAGATTCCTTTCCCTCCTTAGTCCGAGATATAGTTATTAAAAAGGCCGTATTAAATCTTATCTACGTGCCCGGATTATTATATCTCGAACTTACTTACTATACCATCCCTGCGCTGTGCGAAAGGGACCGTTAAACTATCTGGACACCTAAATAACGTACGCGCACTACACAAACCAAACTAAACACTGGTACTGTAAGACAGCTATAGAGAGCTTCTTAACGGTAGAGAGCGGCGTTACAGGCCGAAGCAGAAGCAGAAGGGAAAAGACTAACAGAGCGAGCAGGCGCTCCAGTGTTATTAATAATAAGTTTATTATTAGAGGTTTTACAGCAGAAGAGACTGCAGAGATTAAGGAACGAATAACCGAATACAAGAAGATCTATAACTACACACTCGAGGAACTTAAAGATTACGTAAACGAGAACAGAGTAGAGAAGGTCTACGACAGTATAGACCTTATTAAGAAGCTGTTTTACAGAACCCTAGAAGAAAAGAGACAGTTAAGAGAGGAAGTCGAGGCAGTAAGAGCCGAGAAGGAATCGGCAGAGACTATTATAGATGTACTGGAAAACCAAGCGGCAAACCGACTAGTATAACTAAAGGCTATAAAGACTCAGCTAGCTAAGATAGAGGCAGCGATGTCGCCGCTACCGCGCTAAGAAGAACAAGCAGAGACTGCCTTACTGGCAGCCTATAGTTAAGGCGGCACCTTAATAACATTACTACTGGATCTACCGGCGTTTAGAGGCGGAGATCCTAAGGACTAGGAGGCATTTAAAAAAAAGATAAAGAACAAGATAGATCGAGACTATGCCGGAAACAGTGCCGGAGATAGATTGGCCTACCTAGAATCGCGATTAGAAGGTAAAGCTTTTTCGCTAGTAGCGGACCTAGAAGAGGTAACCGCTAAAGAAACAATTAAAGCGCTGGATTAACGTTTTGGAGATCTATTCCGAAAGAAGACAGCCTGTAAGCAACTGGACAAGATTAATCAGAACTGGCAGACGTTTAAGGAATTCTACGGACTATTCCGAAAATATGCTATCTAAGCTAGGGTGTCAGAAGATAAGCAGCTCTACCTACTAAGGCAGAAGCTGAACCCTGAACTGGCCGCAGCTATAGCCTTAGTAGAAGACGAAGACCTTAAGAGCTTCGTGCACAGAGCGAGAGTTACTGCCAGAAACCTAAGCGCTTACGCGAAATCGCGCGAATCGAACCAGAAGCCGTCGATAACGCAGGCAACGCGACACCCTGCACCTTTCCGGAGAGTACCTCTGCAGCTATCTTATCAGTTACCGCGTTCGTCGTTCGTCCCTACCTGTTACGCGTATAGAAAGCCTAGCTACATCGCTACGAGATGCCAAGCATTAGATACGCAGAAGCAGGAGTATCGTATTACGAAGTAGCCGCAGCAGCCGAGAAAGACTATACAAGCTATCGAGCCGGCTCCAAACGACACCGACAGTGTAGACGGTAGAGTGCTACTGCGAATCCTAGGAAAAGACCAGCTAGACGGTGGAAAGAGGTGGGACAGATTGATGGGATGGACCCTGGATTTCGGCTCGGCCCTTCCGGGCCGAGCCGGGCCTTGGCACCACCACTACAAAAGCCTACTACCACCACCACATAGATTCCTTTCCCTCCTCAGTTCGAGATATAGTTATTAAAAAGGCCGTATTGAATTATATCTGCGTGCCCGGATTATTATATCTCGAACTTACTTACTATAACAAACCCTGCACTGCGCGAAAGGGCCTGTCGAACTATCCGGACACCCGAATAACGCACGCGCACCCACACAACCAAACCAAACATCAGCACTGTAAGAAGATGGAAGGCTTCTCAACGGTCAAGGGCGGCGTTACAGGCTGCAGCAGAAGCAGAAAAGGAAAGGCTAACAGAGCGAGTAGGCGCTCTAGTGTAATTAACGATAAGATCGTTATTAGCGGTTTTACAGCAGAAGAGACTGCTAAGGTCAAGGAACGAATAGCCGAATATAGGAAGATCTACGACTGTACAATCGAGGAACTAGAAGACTATGTAAACGAGAATGGAATAGGGAAGGTCTACGACAGTATAGACCTTATCGAGATGCTGTTTTATAGAACGCTAGAAGAGAACAGACAACTAAGAGAAGAAACTAAAGCGGTAAGGGCCGAAAAGGAATCAGCGGAGACTATTATCGACGTATTAGAGAACCAGGCGGCAAATAGACTGGCGCAACTGAAGGCGCTGAAGGATCAACTAGCTAAGGTAGAAGCAGCGAGGTCGTCGGAGCCGCCACTGCGGCGAGAAGAACACGCGGAGACCGCCTCACTGGCGGCCTACAGTCAAGGTAGCACTACGATAACGCCACTGCCGGATCTACCTGCTTTCGGTGGCGGAGACCCTAAAGCGTAGGAGGCGTTTAAGAAGAAGATCAAGAACAAGATAAGCCGCGATTACGTAGGAAGCAGTAAAGAAGACAGACTGGCCTATTTAGAGGCACAACTAGAAAGAGAAGCGTTTTCGCTAGTAGCAGACCTAGAAGAGGTAACCGCTAAAGAAGCGATTAAAGCGCTGGATCAACGCTTTGGAGACCCCTTCCGGAAGAAGACGGCCTGTAAGCAGCTAGACAAGATTAACTAGAACTGGCAGACGTTCGAGGAGTTCTACGGATTGTTTAGGAAATATTCGATTAGGGCCCGAGTAGCGGAAGATAAGCAGCTCTACCTACTAAGGCAGAAGCTGAACCCCGAACTAGCCGCCGCTATAGCGTTAGTGGAAGACGAAGACCTTAAGGGCTTCGTGCACCGAGCGAGAGTTACTGCGAGAAACTTAAGCGCTTACGCGAAATTACGCGAATCGAACCAGAAGCCGTTAATAACGTAGACAACACGACCCCCTGCGCCTTTCCGGAGAACACCCTAGCAGCCACCTTATCAGTTACAGCGTTCGTCGTTCGTCCCTACCTGTTACGCGTGCGGAAAGCTGGGCTATATCGCCACAAGATGCCAAGCAACGGATAAGCAGAAGCAGGAATATCGTGTTATAAAGCAGCCGCAGCCACCGAGAAAGACCATACAAGCTATAGAGCCGGCTCCGAACGACACCGAGAGCGTAGACAGTGGGGTGCAGTTAAGGATTATAGGAAAAGACCAGCTAGATAGATAGGCCCCCTATCCAGCACTAACAATAGGGCACTGCACCGGAGCGAATCGACAAGAGAAGAAAGCATTAACAGTTGTAGCGATCCGCTCTCGGCAGCCGTAGAAGTAAATACGGAAACGGCGATTATCCTTCCTATTACGATCTACCCTATTAAGAAGTCGCGCCAACCCCTCCAGTTGAAAGCTTTTATCGACACCGGAGCTCTCATTGGCGCGGCGATCCACCACCGACTGGTTCAGAAACTAATAAAAGGATATAGCTATCCAGTAGAGCTAGCGTCGCCGACGCAGATTTCGGCGTATAACGGACAAGACACAGAAAGCGTTACGCACTACGTGCCGCTAAAGACTACCTTGGCTGGTCGCACTACGGAAGCGACGTTCCGGATTATAGATCTCGGACGATTTGACATTATTATAGGGCAGAAATAGATAAAGAACCAGAAGACTATTATTGACGTAGATAAAGGCACTATAGGATTCAAAACCCTGTATAGCAAAGCAGGGACTATCGGAACGGCCGCCACCGCAACCGCCGCTGCCGAGCCGAAAGCTACAGAGTCCGCGAAAGAGGCTCCGTCCGATTGTTCCGAATCCCTGGTCACTGTCGGAATAATAAGTTTAGAAGCTATAACGACCCTCGCGAAGTCGCTGAGCAACGAGATCTACGCTATTTCGATAAAAGACATTAAGGACCACCGCAAGATAATAGCGAAAGAAGAAGCGGACCCGTTGGAGGTGCTGCCGGTAGAGCTCTATAATTACGCTAACGTCTTCTCAAAAGCCGATTCCAACCTCCTGCCGCTCTATCGACCGGAATACGACAACAAGATCCGACTAAAGGAAGGGGCTACGTTGCCGAGAACCAAGCCCCTAAGAAGATTGTTACCGGCCGAGCTGGACCAGGTAGAAGTGTTTGTTCGAGAGAACCTATCGAAGAAGTTCATTACGCCGAGCTTAGCAGAATATGCGTTACCGATTCTTTTCGTGCAGAAGCCCGGAGGTGGTCTCCGACTGTATGTGGGCTACTGAGGCCTTAATAAGGTTACCAAGAGAGATGTGTATCCACTACCTCTGATCGATGAAACTATACAACGAGTAGCTAAGGCTAAGTAGTTCAGCAAGCTAGATATTCGCCAAGCATTCTATCGATTAAGGAACGAAGAAGGACAGACGGAAGACCTTACGACGTTCGCGACGCGTATAGGCAATTTTAAGTAGTTGGTAATGCCTTTCGGACTTACTAACGCGCCGGCAGTGTAGCAACGCTTTATAAACTACACCTTTATAGATATGCTAGAACGGTTCGTGTCAATCTACTTAGACAACATTCTTATCTACACTAAGGGAACGAGAGAACAACACACGGACCACATCGAGAGAGTGTTAAAGAGGCTCCGCGAGGTCGGATTAAATGCGGACACGAAGAAGAGCGAGTTCTATTAGACTAAGGTCAAATACCTTAGTCTTATCGTCGGAAGAGAAGGGATTAGGATAGACCCCTTAAAGGTCGCTGCCGTAGCGGAATGGAAGCAACCGAAATCCGGAAACACTACGCAGATCAGAGCGTTTCTCGGATTCTGCAGCTACTACCGACGGTTTATTAAAGACTTCAGCAAGATAGCGAGACCCCTAAACGAAGCACTAAAAAAAGAGGCCGCTGGACTATAGAACGAGAGATGCACAGAGGCTTTTAATCGACTAAAAGAAGCAGTGGCTTCAGCGCCGGTTCTGGCGCACTTCTGGCCGGAAAAGACGATCTACGTAGAAACGGACGCTTCCGACGCAGTTACGGCAGGGGTCCTTTCTTAATACGCCAACGACAAAGAGACCCTCCATCTAGTGGCTTTCTTTAGCAAGTCTATAACGGAGGCCGAACGGAACTACGCAATCTACGATAAAGAACTGCTGGCCATTATATAGGCGTTCGAGGAGTGGAAGCTAGAGCTTATAGCTGGAAAGAGCACGGTCCAGGTCCTTACGGACCACCAGTCGCTAACCTACTATATAAAGACGCAGAAGCTCTTACGACGTTAAGCACGGTGGGCTGCCTACTTATCTAGGTTCGACTTTAAGATTACCTATCGACCCGGAGCTCAAAACGGAAAGGCTAACGCACTAACGAGAAGAGAAGGAAAGACCAGCCGCGCGAAAGAAGATCCGAACATGTTCCAGAAGATGTTGACCGAGCGGATAGTAGACGCAGAGGTGTTGAAAGAGGTAGGGGTCTGCGCAGTGGAACCGGCCCCTAAGGAAAAGACTCTCTACGAAAAGGTAGAGCAGCTTAATCAGCAGCAGAAGCTAGGCAAAACCGGTTCAGGAAAGCTAATAGTTCCGAAAGAACTAATTATAGAGGTTGTCCAGCTAGTCTATAGCTCTGTAGATGTTGGCCACGCAGGAGCGAAGAAGACGATACAGGCAGTAAGGACGATCTACTGGTTTCTGCAAATATTCGAGCGAATCCACCGATTCATCGCCAACTGCTACGTATGCCGATCGGCGAAGCCGCGTTACAGCTTTCCAGCAGGCTTATTGAAGCCACTGCCGATCCCCGAGAAACTATAGCAGCACATTACGATGGATTTCGTAACCGGCCTGCCGGACTCCGATAGATATAACGCTACGCTTAATGTAGTAGATCGGCTGAGCAAAGAGCGCTATTTCATCCCCTGCCGAGCTAGGAATAAAGGAACTACTGCGGAAGAAACGGCGAGAATGTTGATCCAACACGTATAGAAGCACTATAGGCTGCCGGACACTATCACTACGGATAGGGGTCCTTAATTTACAGCCGAAGTATGGAAAGCTATCAACCAAGCCCTCGGAATTCGTAGAAAGCTTAGCACAGCCGCTTACCCTTAAACTGACAGTTAGTCTAAAGTAGCTAACCGCGAGATAGAACGATATCTGCGAACCTTCTGTAGCTATTATTAAGAAAAGTAGGTCGAGGTGTTGCCAATAGCTGAATTCTGCGCGAACTTAGCACAGTTAGAAGCAACGTCGCTGGCGCCGTTTGAGATAACCTACAGTTATCTTCCGAGGCTAAGTTTCCATCCGCTAAGCGACGCCGGCTCGCCGGAGCTTTCCACTACTACGTCGTTAAAGAGAGTCGCCGCCGCGGTAGCAGAAGCGCTACGATCTCAGATAGAAGAAGCGGTTAAGGTAGCGAAAGACGCGATGGAATCAGCTTAGAAGAAGATAGTAACTCGAGCTAATAAGAAGCGGTTACTAATAGAATTCAAGGAAGGCCAAAGGGTATAGCTTAACACAAAGAACCTAAGGCTAAAAGGCAACGCCAAGCTGAATCTACGCTACGTAGGTCCGTTTACAATAATAGAAAAGAGGTCGCTGGTAACTTATCGGCTCCAGCTGCCAAAGGCGTTCCGGATCTACGACGTTTTCTATTTAGATCTGCTAAGCCTGGACCCTAAGAACGGTCTGCCGGAGCAGGGGTTCGCTAAACCCCCGCCAATCGAGATAGACGGTAAGGAAGAAGAGTAGGAGGTAGAAGACGTAATAGACGTAAAGAAGACGAGGGGGTCTATCAAAGCGAGGATCTCGTAGAAGGGGTAGCCGGAAGACTATAAATAGTATCCGGTCGAGAACCTCCGGAATTCGGCGGAGCTGCTAAGAGAGTTCTATGTGCAGAACCCGAAGAAGCCGAAACCCGAATGGGTCCGAAGCTGATTATGCCGGAAGAAAGAAAGAAGAAAGCCGCGTCCGCTCTACCGACACAGAAGCCGATAAAAACGATTGTAACGGCCGCCTTAGGGAGGTCTTCGACGCGGCCACTACCCACCACCGGTTCGGCAGGCAGCTCGCCGACGCCGTAGCGTGCCAGCGCCGCCGACCCCGTAGTAGGTAAAGGCTTTGGTAAAAGAGAAAAAGAAGAAGAAAAACGGCGCTGCAGAAAGATCTATATAGACCTCCGCACCGGCGCACAGACCAGCTACGCCGCAGCTCAGATAACCCACAGTTCAGATTAGATAGCACGGATTACATAAACGCTAAGTAAAGGACTTCAGACGCCGACGACGTAAGAAATTGAAGAAGCGATAAAGAGAACGTTGTTTTTAATAGAAGACGGAAGAGGTAACATCGGCGTTCGAGGGGATTTTCGAGAAGGAGACGACGAATCAAAAAAAAAAAAAAAGCGAAGATTTTCGGATAGATAGGGTAACTAAGCGGTCAAGGGCGACCGCTGGTAAGGGAGGGGGGTAGTGTTGCAGCGGTGGAAAGAGGTGGGACAGATTAATAGGGTGGACCCTGGATTTCGGCTCGGCCCTTCCGGGCCGAGCCGGGCCTTGGCACCACCACCACGAAAGCCTACCACCACCACTACATAGATTCCTTTCCCTCCTCAGTTCGAGATATAGTCACCAAAAAGGCCGTATTAAATCATATCTGCGTGCCCGGATTAATCTACACTAAGGGAACGAGAGAGCAACATACGGACTATATTAAGAGGGTGTTAAAGAGACTCCGCGAGGTCGGATTGAACGCAGACACGAAGAAGAGCGAGTTTTATTAGACTGAAGTCAAATACCTCGGTCTTATCGTCAGAAGAGAAGGAATTCGGATAGACCTATCGAAAGTCGCTGCCGTCGCGGAATAGAAGCAACCGATATCTGGAAACACTATGCAAATTAGAGCGTTTCTCGGATTCTGCAGCTACTATCGACGGTTTATTAAGAACTTTAGTAAGATAGCGAGACCACTAAACAAGGCATTAAAGAAGGAGGCTGCTAGCCTATAGAACGAGAGGTGTACGGTGATCCGGGCACGCAGATAAGATTCAATACAGCCTTTTTAACAACTATATCTCAAACTGAGGAGGGAAGGGAATCTATATAGTAGTAGGTAAGAGCTTTAGGGGTAATGTACTAAGGCCCGGCTCGGTCCGGAAGGGCTAAGCCGAAATTCCGAGGGTCTACCCTATCACTTAGTCCTACCCCTTTCTGCCGCCGCAACACCACCCCCCTCCCTTATCAGCGGTCGCCCTTGACCGCTTACTTATCTGTTCCTTAAAAAAAAGGTTTTTTTTATATCGTTACTATCTAACGTCTTCACTTGGCGTCTATCTGTCAGAGAAGAGGCTAAGGTGTGTGTAGGTTGTTGTAAGAGCTGAAGTTAAGAGGAGGAGCTAAAGAACTAAAGTCTAAAGTGTAGTTGTATATTGGGAGTTAGAAGGTTGTTCTAAGTTGATTGTATAAGACAAGCTATAAAGAAGGAAAACAGAAAGATAAGGGGGCGGCAGCTGCTTCTTATATCCCTCTGCCCTAGCTAGTTGTTTGCCCCTTTACTGCTGGATTTCCCAAGAAGTTTCTTAACAAACTTCTCTCCTTTGTTCTGTTAACCGAGTTACTTCTAAAACCTTCTTTTCCTAAAGGTTCCAGAACTGAAACAGAACATTCTAAAGAGTGGGTCGAGTCGCTTCTAGTGTGCCTAGAAGCTTCTTAGTTAGACTAGTAAGTGTTAAGTTATAAGCTGTTAGGGGTAGTAGAGCTAGATAGGACCTTAGGACTGTTAGGGGTTTTCCACTGTCTGCTAGCTGTAGTTCCAGTAGCTTTCTTAACCAGATTGTTCGTTTCTGTAGAACCGATTGTAGCGTTTCCAACGCGGCTAGAGTTGTCTTAGTTGGACCTTTGGTTGTTAGGATATAGCCTGTAAACTATAGTAGTGCTTAGTAGGACTTGAGTACTGTTGTCCTTGTTCTTCCAGCTGTTAACCGTAACAGTAGCCCCCCTTAATATAGCTGAGTTCCTACGAAGCCTAAGTAGTTCCAGATACTAAGGGTAAGCCTGTTTATTCCCAGGAGCAGGTCTGATGTTACAATTAATATTCTATTGGTATGCAGCATCCAGTTCCTCTTTGCTGTACCTGTTTTTAAGGTAATGTCCTTAAGAGTCTAAGAGGTCCTGTTAGTAGAAAGCTTCAATCTTGTCCTTGTTAAAGATAATGTTCCTAAGGGGTTCCTAAGTAGTATCCTAGTCTTTATAGCTTTGCTATTGGACTTTGTACTTAGTTTGTCTATCTACAACTTAACAGTCTGTAATGTTGCGTACGTAGTACTCTTCTTCCTTATCTTTATTATTATCTGCTGCAGGGAGGATGTAAGTTCGTTCCTAATCTTGTACTTAAATTGGGAAGGGATCTCCTTCTTTAGGCCTTAGCCTAACAGGATAAAAGACGTTGTGGATTTCCCATTCTCTAGGCAGTTGGAGACGGTATGCGTGCGAGCTGATCTTCTCTGTAATAGTAAAGGGGCCCAGTTTTTTCCAGTCGAGTTTGCGAGAAGGTCTTCCTATAACAATGTTCTTAGAGTCTAGGTACACTCTGTCTCCTACTTAGTAGTTAGGAGCTGGCTGTCTTTTTCGATTAGCTTGATCTTCGTAGATAGCCTAAGCGTAAGTTATCTCTTCTTGGACTTCTTGGTAGATCTAGGAAAGGTGTGTTGCCTAGTCGTCTGCGTTAACTTCGTCTAGGTTGTTAGGTCGTAGTAGTGGGTCTTAAGGTTCCATTCCTGTTCTAGGGTAGTAGCCTCTAGTAGTGTAGAAGGGGGAATGTCCAGTTGTTTCTGATTCCTAGTTGCGAGCTAAGAATTCTACTGTAGGAATGTGTTTTGGCTAATCCTTTTAGTAGTAGTCAATAAAGCAACGCAGCGTCTGTTTAAACAGGGCATTAGCAATCTCTGTCTGTCTATCTGTTTCTAGGTAGTAGGAGGTCGAAATGTAGTGGTTAATGTTTAGGAACTTGCACAGGCGTTTCCAGAACTTAGCAATAAACTAAGAACCTCTGTTAGATATAATGCTGTTAGGGAGGCCTACGTAGCGCCAGACGTATTCGTAAAAGAGCCTGGCGGTTTCCTTAGAAGTTATGCTCTAGCAGGGTATTATAAAGCGGTCCTTAGAGTGTCGATCTATAACTACAAAAACATTCTTTGCCTTAACACCTGCCTAAGTAGTTCCTTAAGGGAGACAGGTAACAAAGTCTATCGTAATGTGTTTCCAAGGGTGTTTAGGAGCCGGCAGAGGTTTTAGTAAGCCCTGTAGGGGTTGTCGATTATGTTTGGCTGCTTTACAGATAGGACAGTTGTTTCTATACCTGCGTACATGCTTCTACATTAATGGCCACCAATAGTAGCGTAAGGTAAGCTTGTAAAGCTTAGAGCGTCCTAGGTAGCCTCCTGCTGCTAAGTTGTGAACTGTCCTAAGGATGTAAGGTCGTATTAAGTTGTCTGCCCCTTTAGGAATAAAAAGGCGAGAGCGAAAGTAGACCAGTCCATCCCTAAGCTTATATTCTAAGAGGGAAAAGCCAGGGAAGGTGCGTTGGCCTATCTTAAGGGCGTAGATCAACTCTTAAGCTTGCTGGTCTAATTCGTAAGCCTCTCTAATTATTAGGAGCAGTCCTCTAGGGTAGTTAGCTTCTTTAGCTACTTTTTTATCTTCTAAGTCAGTGTTAGAGGTAACAGAGCCTTTAGTTTCAGAGTCTTTAGTGTTGTCTGTTGTGCTTTCTAAATCGTTATCTTCTATAAAAGCAGGCGCAAGATACAGGGCAAAAGAGGCAGCAATTGATTGGTTGCCTTCCTGTAAGTAGGTCTTTAAGTCTTTACTTAGGTTATAGGCCTTTAGGATGGTTTAGTTACAAATTGCTTAACCTTCTCCTCTGTCTACTAGATGGATTCCAGGCATCCTAGTAAGGGCGTTAGCTTTTAAGTTAAGGGATCCTAGTGCGTATTAAATAACAAAGTTGAACCTAGAAAGGAATTCACTCTATCTGGCTTGTCGTCTGTTAAGGATCTTGTTCTTTATAAAGTGGACCAAGTTCTTGTAATCAGAGCTGACTTAAGTTGGAAAGGCTGCACCTTCAAGTTCTGGACGCTATTCTTTAAAGGCCTTTACAATAGCTAGGAGTTCCTTGTCGTAAATTTCGTAATTGCATTTAGCTAGAATTATCTTCTTAGAGAGGTAGGCTACTAGAAGCTATAGTTAGTTGGGTGCTTTTCTTTAAAGAAGGACAGCTCCAATAGCTCTATTAGAGGCGTCTGTTTCTATACGGGTTTCTAAATTAAAGTCGAAGTGTTAAAGGATAGAATCCTTAGTAAACTTTTGTCGTAGGAGGTCAAAGGCTTGTTGGCATGCTCCAGTCTATTTAAACTTGGCTTCTTTCCTTGTTAGAGCTGTTAGAGGCTTTATAATTAAGCTAAAGCCTTAAATAAAGCGTCGATAGAAATTAGCAAACCTAAGGAAGCCTTGTACTTCCTTAACTGTCTTTGGAACCTTCTAGTTAAGAATTGCTTGAATCTTTGCTAGGTCTATACGTATGCCTTTGTCTGAAATAATAAGCCCAAGGAATTGGACTTCTTGCTTGTAGAATTTACACTTGTTAATGTCCAGATGTAAGCCTGCTTCTTCTAGTTTGGCCAGTACTTTGCGGACGTCTCCCTAGTGTTCTCTTAGTGTCTTGCTGTATACTAAGATGTCGTTAATGTAAGCCGTAACAAACTGATCCAAGTATTCTCTTAGAGTGTCGTTTATGTATTCCTAAAAGGTGCTAGGTGCATTGCACATGCTAAAGGGCATAACTAAGGATTCAAACAAGCCGTATCGAGTCCTGAATGCAGTTATCTATTCTTGTCCTTCTGCTATTCGAATCTTGTTAAATGCTGCAATTATATTCAGCTTAGTAAACTATTTTGCTTTCGAAAGGCGTTCTAGAGTTTCCTGTATTAGAGGGATTAGGTAGCGATTCTTCTTAGAAATAGCATTAAGGTTGCGATAGTCGACATAGAAGCGTAGCCCTCTACTAGGTTTCTTAACAAATATAACAGGACTAGCTGCTGGAGAGCGACTGGATCTAATAAAGCCTTTCTAGAGGTTCTGCTGTATAAACTTTTGCAGGACTTAAAGTTCTTCGCGAGACATCTAGTAAAGGGGGCTAAAGGGGGGTGTCTTGCCCTCTTCCAGTTCAATCTTGTGGTCGTAGGGGCGGTAAGGAGGCAGCTTGTCAGCTTCTTGAACTAACCAGACACTAAGGAAGTCGTAGTATTCTTCTGGTACTTTTGTCTCTAGGTTAGTAGCCTCTCTTTTGTTATTATACTTAGCAAGAGCCTTCTTAATGTCCTCTATTGACGTAGCAAAGATTTGAGCTCCTTTCTCCTTTGCAGCTGTGTAGAAAGCAGCTGCAGATACTTGGAAGATTAAATTATTATTGCTATATGCAGGAGTAAGCTGAATAGAAGGGTAGCAATAGGTTTGGCAGTGTTCTAAGTTTAGGCAAAGGGTTCCAGTGTTCCAGTTAATCTGTAGGTTGTAAAGCTTTAACTAAGGCAGTCTAAGGATAAGCTTCTAGTTAGGCAGAGGGGTAACAAAGCAAGAGAGGTGTTCCTAGTGGTTTCTAAGGTTGAGCTTAATATAGGCGATCTAAGTTACGCCTCCTAAGGAGGCCTTACTGCCGTTAAACATTCTTAAGGGTCTAGGGTGCTTTAAGGTCTAAGTAGTAATTCCTAAAGAGTTAGCAAGTTAAGGGTTAATAAAGCTTTTGCCAGTTGCGCCGCAGTCGATTATCGTAAGTATTAAGTGTGCTGTGTTCTTCTTTGTGTAAATTTCTGCTGTAACAACTAAGGGAGGACAAGTTAGTTTATCCTCTGTCTTAGTATAGAATTGTACAGCAGAAGAAGAGATTGCATAATGTCGATCTAAGTGCCTGCCTATTAGGCGTCTTGTTGACAGGCTTAGGCGTTTCCCTAGTCCTTGTTGTTGTCTTGTAGTGTAGGAGCTGCTGCAGAGAAACCAAGAGGTGTGCCTATCTTAGTACGTCTTGTAGCCAGTGTTAGACAGTTAATAGCAATGTAGTTAGGTTTACTACAGTACATACAGAGGCGTAGGCGGCGGCGTCGTTCTTTCTCGTCCTGTGTAAGGCGGCCGTCTTAGAGCTTAGCTAAGCTTAAGTCTATAGGGTCTCCTTAGGTAACAACTGGTTAAGGGGAAAGGCGTAAGGTTAGTCTGTAGGTTCCTACATTTGGAGTAACGTTTGCAGGAGTCGAAACAGGTCGTTAACTGTTACGATTGTTGCTTCTGGCCTTAATAATGTCTACAAACAAATTCCTACAGCTGTTAAGGCGTTGGCAGAGGGTAACAAGTTCCTAGAAGGATAGGACTTTATATTCCTAATCCTTAAGTTTCGTAAGGAGTTCTGTACTTAACCCAGCAACTAGGGCTGACTTCTGAGCCTCTATGTCGTATTTACAGTGTCTAATCTCTCGTAAGAACTGGGCGTAGTAGTCTGCAAAAGGCTTGTTAGTTTGCTTAAGTGTTCTAATAAATTGTTAAGCTGTAGACTTGCGATATAGGTTTCCAAAGGCTTAATTAAGAGAGGTAAGTAAGGCCTTAATGTCTGGACAAGTGACTTAGAGTGTCTGTAGGTTGAACCAGTGTAAGACTTGCTAAAGTGCCTTGCCTGCTAGGAGGGAGAATACGTAGGAGACCTTCTGGTTTTTATTAGGGAAGTGGTCTGCATTGGCTAAGAGTTTAATAGATAGTCGTAGGCGAAATTCATTAAACTTTTCTTTGTCCCTATAGAATGTTTTAGGATTAGCAACTTTCTTGCTAGTGGAATCTCTAGTAGCAGTAGGTGTCCTTAGGTTTAGGGCTTCTTATAGTTGTCCTTGTGTTTGTGCCTTCTTAAGTGTAAGAGTAGCTATCTTTTGTTCTATCTCTTGCAGCTGTTTCTTGCCTTTAGACAGCATTGCCTCTAGACTATTAATGTAGTTGCTAAGGTCTTTTATTTGTTCTGTTCCTGTGTAAACAATGTTTGCTGCTGTAAAAAGGACTCGTAGGGCAAGGGTAGGGTTACTGTTTATTAAATTAGAAGTGCCTTATATAGAAAGATCCAGTTTAGAGTATTCCTTAAAGGGAATCTCTTAAGGTAGTATATAGAAGACTATGTTAATTGATAGTCTTAGGTTGGTTAATAGCTTGTAATGTCAGAGAAGAGGCTAAGGTATATATAGGTTGTTGTAAGAGCTAAAGTTAAGAGGAGGAGCTAAAGAACTAAAGTCTAAAGTATAGTTATATATTGGGAGTTAGAAGGTTGTTCTAAGTTAATTGTATAAGACAAGCTATAAAGAAGGAAAACAGAAAGATAAGGGGGCGGCAGCTGCTTCTTATATCCCTCTGTCCTAGCTAGTTGTTTGCCCCTTTGCTGCTAGATTTCCTAAGAAGTTTCTTAACAAACTTCTCTCCTTTGTTCTGTTAACTAAGTTACTTCTAAAACCTTCTTTTCCCAAAGGTTCCAGAACTGAAACAGATCATTCTAAAGAGCGGGTCGAGTCGCTTCTAGTGTGCCTAGAAGCTTCTTAGTTAGACCAGTAAGTGTTAAGTTGTAGGCTGTTAGGGGTAGTAGAGCTAGATAGGACCTTAGGACTGTTAGGGGTTTTCCACTGTCTGCTAGCTGTAGTTCCAGTAGCTTTCTTAACCAGATTGTTTGTTTCTGTAGAACCGATTGTAGCGTTTCCAACGCAGCCAGAATTGTCTTGGTTGGACCTTTGGTTGTTGGGATATAGCCTGTAAACTATAGTAGTGCTTAGTGGGACTTTGGTACTGTTGTCCTTGTTCTTCCAGCTGTTGACTGTGACACTATCTGATCCGTTCCATCTGATCGGAGCCAGCGGTTACCCGAGCTGCGGCGTAACCGGTCTGTACGCCGTCGCGTAGGTCTATATAGGTCTATCTGCAGCTCGCTGTCTTCTTCTTTTTCTTTCTATCGTAGCCTCGAGCTCTACCGCGACGCTGTTCCCTGTAGCGTCGGCTTCGTTCTTTTCCGTCACTATCCGACCGGCCAAACCGGCGGTTTGGTAGTAGCAAAGGCGAACTGGCATCACTAAGAGCACCGGAAAGGGTAGTTCCGTCCCCAATCTCGTCGTTATTATCCGTCCGGCGAAGCCTACTAGTAAGGACGATGCTAACGAGGACGGTGGCCAGGCTCGCCGATCTCGATCGTTTTTACCGGTATCTATACCAATAGGGCGGACGCGGTTCTTCTTTTTCTTCCTAATCCGTTAGCTTTATAGCTACTCGGGCTGCAGCTTCCTCGGATTCCGGACGTAGAATTCCTTTAGCAGCTCCGCAGAGTTCCGTAGATTCTCTATCGGGTACTATTTATAATCTTCTAGCTACCCCTTCTACGAAACCTTTACCTTAATGGACCCTCTTATCTTTTTTACGTCCGTTACGTCTTCCACTTCCTACTCTTCTTCTTTACTATCTATCTCTACTAGTAGGGGTTCAGTAAATCCCTGTTCCAGAAGGCCGTCTTCCGGGTCCAAGCTTAGCAGATCCGAATAAAAGACATCGTAGATCCGGAACGATTTCGGCAGTTGGAGCCGGTAGGTCACCGGCGACCTCTTTTCTATTATCTTAAACGGACCTACGTAACGAGGGTTAAGCTTCGCGTTGCCTTTTAGTCTTAGGTTCCGCATATTGAGCTATACCTTTTGGCCTTCCTCGAATTCTATCGGTAACCTCTTTCTATTAGCTCGAGTTACTATCTTCTTCTAAGCTGATCCTATCGCCTCTTTCGCTACCTTAATCGCTTCTTCTATCTAAGATCGGAGCGCTTCTGCCGCTGCTGTAGCGACTCTCTTCGACGAAGTGGCGGTGGATGGTTCTAAAGAGCTGGGTTCGTTTAGTAGTTAAAAGCTTATCCTTAGAAGATAACTGTAGGTTATCTCGAACGGCGCCAGTAAGGTGGCTTCTGATCGTACAGAATTGGCGCAGAATTCGGCTATCGGTAACGCCTTAACCTATTCTGCTTAGTAATGTCTATAGAAGATCCTTAAATATTTCTCTATCTTACGATTGGCCACTTTAGACTGGCTGTCGGTCTAAGGGTGAGCTGCTATGCTGAGCTTTCTACGAATTCTAAGGGCTTGGTTAATAGCTTTCTATACGTCGGCAGTGAATTAAGGACCCCTATCTGTAGTAATAGTATCCGGCAGGCCGTAGTGCTTCTATATATGCTGGATCAACATTCTCGCCGTTTCTACTGCAGTAGTTCCTTTATCCCTAGCTTGGCAGGGGATGAAATAGAGCTCTTTGCTTAGCCGATCTACTATATTGAGCATAGCGTTATATCTATCGGAATACGGTAGGCCGGTTACGAAGTCCATTGTAATGTGCTGCTATAGTTTCTTAGGGATCGGAAGTAGCTTCAACAGGCCGGCCGGAAGGCCGTAACGTAGCTTCGCTGCTCGGTATACGTAACAGTTAGTAATAAATCGATGTATCCGCTCGAAGATTCGCGGAAACTAGTAGGTCGTCCTTATTGCTTCTATCGTCTTCTTCGATCCTGCATAGCCAACATCCGTAGAGCTATGGACCAGCTGGATAACCTCTGTAATCAGTTCTTCTGGAACAATTAGTTTCCCTAAGCCGGCTTTGCTAAGCTTCTTCTGCTAATTAAGCCGTTCTACTTTCTTGTGCAGCGTCTCTTCTTTAATTAGCGGCTCTATCGTACAGATCCCTACCTCTCTTAACACCTCGGCGTCTACTATTCGTTCTGTTAGCACTTTCTGAAACATGTTCGGATCTTCTTTCGCGCGGCTAGTCTTTCCTTCTCTTCTCGTTAGCGCATTAGCCTTTCTATTTTAAGCTCCAGGTCAATAAGTAATCTTAAAGTCAAATCTGGACAGGTAGGCGGCCTACCTAGCTTGGCGGCGTAATAGCTTCTGCGTCTTTATAAAGTAGGTCAGCGACTGATAGTCTGTAAGGACCTGGATTATGCTCTGTCTAGCTATAAGCTCCAGTTTCCACTCCTCGAAAGTCTGAATAATAGCTAGCAGCTCTTTATTATAGATAGCGTAGTTCCGTTTAGCATTATCTATAGACTTGCTAAAGAAAGCTACCGGATAGAGAGTCTCGTAGTCGTCGGCGTATTAAGAAAAGACCCCTGCTGTTACTGTGTCGGAAGCGTCCGTTTCTATGTAGATCGTCTTCTCTAGTCAGAAGTGTGCTAGAACCGGCGCCGATGCTACTGCCTCTTTTAGCTAGTTAAAGGCTTCCGTGCACCTCTTATTCTATATGCCAGCGGCCTCCTTCTTTAATGCCTCGTTCAGGGGTCTCGCTATCTTGCTAAAGTCCTTAATAAACCGTCGATAGTAGCTGCAGAAGCCTAGAAACGCCCTGATTTGCGTAGTGTTTCCAGATGTCGGTTGCTTCCATTCTGCGACAGCGGCTACTTTCGATAGGTCTATCCGAATTCCTTCTCTTCCAACGATAAGACTAAGGTATTTGACTTCGGTCTAATAGAACTCGCTCTTCTTCGTGTCTGCATTCAATCCGGCCTCGCGCAGTCTCTTTAACACCCTCTTAATGTAGTCCGTATGTTGTTCCCTCGTTCCCTTAGTATAGATAAGAATATCGTCTAAGTAAATAGACACGAACCGTTCTAGCATGTCTATAAAGGTGTGGTTTATAAAGCGTTGCTACACTGCCGGCGCGTTAGTAAGCCCGAAAGGTATTACTAACTACTTAAAATTGCCTATACGCATAGCGAATGTCGTAAGATCTTCGGTTTGTCCTTTTTCATTTCTTAATCGATAGAAAGCTTGGCGAATATCCAACTTGCTAAACTACCTAGCCTTAGCTACTCGTTGTATAGTCTCGTCTATCAGCGGCAGCAGATACATATCTCTCTTAGTTAATACAGGGTGGGTTGGCCCGTGTTATTACTATGCCTTGCCAAGGTTTATATATCTAGTACACATTAGTCAAGTCACTTCTGAGTTACTTGACCAGTCCCTTTTGGCTTAAGTGTACCGGGTCACATTATTAGTAACCTTATTAAGGCCTCTGTAATCTACGCATAGGCGGAGGCTACCTCCGGGCTTTCTTACGAAAAGAATCGGTAACGTATATTCTGCTAAGCTCGGCGTAATAAACTTCTTCGCCAAGTTCTCTCGAACAAACACTTCTACCTAGTCTAGCTCGGCCGGCGATAAGCGTCTTAGGGATTCGGTTTTCGGCAGCGCGGCTCCTTCTTTCAACCTGATCTTGTTGTTATATTCCAGTCGGTAGAGCGGCAGTAGGTTGGAGTCTGCTTTCGAGAACACATTAGTGTAGCTATAGAGTTCTTTTAGTAACACCTCTATTAGGTCCACTTCTTCTTCTGCTATTATCTTCCAGTAGTCTTCGATGTCTTTTATTAAGACAGTGTAAATCTCGTTGTCTGGCGACCTCGCAAGGGTCGTTAAAGCTTCCGAGCTTATTATTCCGATCGTGTCTGGAGGGTCGGACTGATCCTCCGGAACCGCTTCGATAGTCGTAGCGTTCGGTTCTACAGCGACGACAGTAACCGTTTTGGCGGCGACTCCGTCCTGCTGGTTTTTGAACCCTAGCATACCTTTACCTACGTCGATAACAGCCTTCTGGTTCTTCATCTATTTCTGCCCTATAATGATGTCAAACCTTCCGATATCTATAATTCGGAACGTCGCTTCTGTAGTGCGGCCTGCCAAGGTGGTCTTTAATAGCATATAGTGCGTAACACTCTCAGTGTCTTGTCCGTTGTATGCCGAAATCCTTGTCGGCGACGCCAGCTCTACTAGATAGCTGTATCTGTTTATCAGCTTTTAAACCAATCGATAGTGGATCGCCGCGCCGATAAGGGCTCCCGTATCGATAAAAGCTCTTAGCTAAAGGGGTTTGCTCGAGCTATCGAGAGGGTGGACAGTAATTAGAAGGATAATAGCTGTTTCCGTGTTTACTTCTACCGCTGCCGAGAGCGGGTCGCTGCAGCTGTTGATACTTCCTCGCTCCGGTAACGCGGTTCGTGTTAGTGCCCTATTGTCTATACTGGATAGGGGGCCTATCTATCTAGCTGGTCTTTTCCTAGGATTCTTAGTAGCACTCCACCGTCTACGCTGTCGGTGTCGTTTAGAGCCGGCTCGATAGCTTGTATAGTCTTTCTTAGCAGCTGCGGCTGCTTCGTAACACGATACTCCTGCTTCTGCTAGGCCGTTGCTTGGCATCTCGTAGCGATATAGCTAGGCTTTCTATATGCGTAACAGGTAGGGACGAACGACGAACGCAGTAACTAATAAGAGGGCTGCGGAGGTGCTCTCCGGAAAGGTGCAGAGGGTCGCGTTGCCTGCGTTATCGACAGCTTCTAGGTCGATTCGCGCGATTTCGCGTAAGCGCTTAGGTTCCGTATAGTAACTCTCGCTTAGTGCACGAAGCTCTCGAGGTCTTTATCTTCTACCGACGCTATAGCCGCGGCCAATTCAGGGTTCAGCTTCTGCCTCAATAGGTAGAGCTGCTTATCTTCCGACACTCTGGCCCTAATAGCATATTTTCAGAATAATCCGTAGAATTCCTTAAACGTCTGCGGGTTCTAGTTGATCTTGTCCAGCTGCTTACAGGCCGTCTTTTTCCGGAAGGGGTCTCCGAAGCGTTAATCCAGCGCTTTGATCGCTTCTTTAGCGGTTACCTCTTCCAGGTCCGCTACTAGCGAAAAAGCTTTACCTTCTAATCGCGATTCTAGGTAGGCCAATCTATCTCCGGCACTGTTTCCGGTGTAGTCGTAGTCTATCTTGTTCTTTATCTTCTTCTTAAACGCCTCCTAGTCTTCGGGGTCTCCGTCTCTAAACGCCGGTAGGTCCGGTAGTAATGTTATTAAGGTGCTACCTTAACTGTAGGCTGCTAGTAAGGCGGTCTCTACTTGTTCTTCTCGATGCGGTAGCGGCGACAGCGACATCGCTGCTTCTATCTTAGCTAGCTAAGTCTTTATCTCCTTCAGTTGTGCTAGTCGATTTGCCGCTTAGTTTTCCAGCATATCTATAATAGTCTCTGCCGATTCCTTCTCGGCTCTTACCGCCTCGATTTCTCCTCTTAACTGTCTCTTTTCTTCTAGGGTTCTGTAAAACAGCTTCTTAATAAGGTCTATGCTGTCGTAGACCTTTCCTACTCTGTTCTCGTTTACGTAATCTTTAAGTTCCTTAAGTGTACAGTCGTGGATTTTCTTGTATTCGTTTATTTATTCCTTAATCTCTGCAGTCTCTTCTGCTGTAAAACCTCTAATAATAAACTTATTATCGATAACACTGGAGCGCCTACTCGCTCTGTTAGTCTTTTCTCTTCTGCTTCTGCTTTGGCCTGTAACGCCGCTCTCTACCGTTAAGAAGCTCTTTATAGCTATCTTACGGTGCTGGTGTTTGGTTTGGTTTATGTAGTGCGTATGCGTTATTCGGGTATCCGGATAGTTTAACGGTCTCTTTCGTGCAGCGCAGGGATAGTGTAGTAAGTAAGTTCGAGATATAATAATCCGGGCATGCAGATATAATTCAATACGGCCTTTTTGATAACTATATCTCGAACTGAGGAGGGAAAGGAATCTATATAGTAGTGAGTAAGAGCTTTGGGGGTAATGTGCCAAGGCCCGGCTCAGTCCGGAAGGGCCGAGCCGAAATTCTAAGGGTCCACCCTATCGCTTAGTCCTACCCCTTTCTGCCGCCGCAACATAGAGGTCTATATAGATCTATCTGCGGCTCGCTATCTTCTTCTTTTTCTTTCTCTACTAAGGCCTTTGGCGCCACTGCGAGGCTGCTTTGTTAGCAGCTGCTTCGTTCTTCGTCGTTATTATCCTTTCGGCCGAGCTGGCGGATAGCAGTAACAGAGCGCAAAGGCCGTTACTAAGCGTGCTGACGCAGTGGCGCCGTTTTCGGCCTTACCGCCTCTATCCGCCGGTCCTGGCCAGCGGTAGTAGTAGTAAGGCCTAAGACAACAGTCGGCGGATTCTACGATCGTTTCTATCGGCTTCTACGTTGATAGAGCGGACGCAGGTTTTCTTCTTCTTTATCGACTTTCGAGCCACTTAGGCCTTGGCTTCCTCGGGTTTCGAACGTAAAATTCTCTTAGCAGCTCTACCGAATTCCGGAGGTTCTCGGCCGGATACTATTTATAGTCTTCCGGCTATCCTTTCTATAAGATCCTTGCTTCGAGGGATCCTCTCCGCTTTCTTATATCTATAACATCTTCTACTTCCTATTCTTCTTCTTCGCTGTCTATCTCGACCGACAGGGGTTCGGCGAACCCCTGTTCCGGAAGGCCGTCTTCAGGATCTAAGCTTAATAGATCCGAATAGAAGACATCGTAGATCCGCAATAATTTCGGCAGCTAGAGCCGGTAGGTTACTGGCGACCTCTTTTCCACTATCTTGAACGGACCTACGTAATAGGGGTTAAGCTTCGCGTTGCCTTTTAGCCTTAGGTTCCGCGTGTTAAGCTATACCTTTTGGCCTTCCTCGAATTCTATTAGTGACCTCTTTCTATTAGCTCGAGTTACTATCTTCTTCTAAGTCGATTCTATTGCCTCCTTTGCTACCCTAATCGCTTCTTCTATCTGAGATCTAAGCGCTTCTGCCACTGCTGTGGCGACTCTCTTCGACGAAGTAGCGGTAGATAGTTTTAAAGAGCTAGGTTTGTTCAGTGGTTAAAAGCTTATCCTTGGAAGATAACTGTAGGTTATCTTGAACGGCGCCAGTAAGGTAGCTTCCGACTGTGCTAAATTGGCGCAGAATTCCGCTATCGGCAACACCCTAACCTACTTAGCTTAGTAATAGCTACAGAAGATCCTTAAATATTTCTCTATCTTACGATTGGCTACTTTAGACTGGCTGTCGGTCTAAGGGTAAGCGGCCGTGCCAAGCTTTCTACGAATTCCGAGGACTTGGTTAATAGCTTTCTATACGTCGGCGGTGAATTAAGGACCCCTATCCGTAGTAATAGTGTCCGGCAGGCCGTAGTGCTTCTATATATACTGGATTAACATTCTCGCCGTTTCTTCTGCAGTAGTTCCTTTATCCCTAGCTTGGCAGGGGATGAAATAGAGCTCTTTGCTTAGCCGATCTACTATATTGAGCATAGCGTTATATCTATCGGAATACGGTAGGCCGGTTACGAAGTCCATTGTAATTGTTGCAGCGGTGGAAAGAGGTGGGACAGATTGATAGGGTGGACCCTGGATTTCGGCTCGGCCTGACCGGGCCGAGCCGGGCCTTGGCACTACCACTATCAAAGCCCACTACCACCACCACATAGATTCCTTTCCCTCCTCAGTTCGAGATATAGTTATCAAAAAGGCCGTATTGGATCATATCTGCGTGCCTGGATTATTATATTTCGAACTCACTCTCTACACCAACCCTGCGCTGCGCGAAAGGGCCCGTCGAAACATCCGGAAACCCGAATAACGCAAGCGCACTACACTACACAAACCAACAACAACACCTAGGGCACTGTAAGAAGATAGAAGGCTTCTTAGCGGTAGAGAGCGGCGTTACAGGCCGCAGCAGAAGCAGAAAAGGAAAGACTGACAGAGCGAGTAGGCGCTCAAGCGTCATTGACGATAAGATCGTTATTAGCAGCTTTACAGCGGAAGAGACCGCTAAGTTCAAGGAACGAATAGCTAAGTATAGGAAGATCTATAACTGCACGATCGAGGAACTGGAAGACTATGTAAACGAGAACGGGATAGGAAAGGTCTACGACAGTATAGACCTTATTAAGACGCTGTTTCTCAGAACGCTAGAAGAAAACAGACAACTAAGAGAAGAAACTAAAGCGGTAAGGGCCGAGAAGGAATCGGCAGAAACGATTATCGACGTGTTAGAAAACCAGGCGGCGAATCGAATAGCGCAGTTAAAGGCGCTAAAGAATCAACTAACCGATATGGAAGCAGCGAAGTCATCGCCGCCACTGCGTCGAGAAACCCACGAGGAGACCGCCTTACTAGCGGCCTATAGTCAAGGTAGCACTACGATAACGCCACTGCCGGACCTACCTGCTTTCGGCAGCGGAGACCCTAAAGCGTAGGAGGCATTTAAGAAGAAGATCAAGAACAAGATAAGCTGCGATTACGCATCGAGCAGCGAAGAGGATAGATTAGCGTACCTAGAATCGCGATTGGAAGGTGAAGCTTTTTCGCTAGTAGCGGACCTAGAAGAAGTGACGGCCGACGACGCTATTAAAGCGCTAGACTAGCGTTTCGGAGACCCCTTCCGGAAGAAGACGGCCCGCAAGCAGCTGGATAAGATTAACCAGAACCGTCAGACATTCGAAGAGTTCTACGGACTGTTTAGGAAATACGCTATTAGAGCGAGAGTAGCAGAAGATAAGCAGCTGCACCTACTAAGGCAGAAACTAAGCCCTAAGCTCGCCGCAGCCATAGCGTCAGTAGAAGACGAAGACCTTCAGAGCTTCGTACATTAAGCGAGAGTTACCGCTAGAAACTTGACCGCGTACAGAAAACCGACGACACGTAAACTGATTCAGAAGCCGTTAGCGCAGCCGATAAGAGCCCCCGCGCCCTTTCGACGAACTCCCTAGCAGTCGCTATATTCACTACGATCGGCGTTCGTCCCCACCTGCTACGCGTATAGAAAACCCGGCTATATCGCTACGAGATGCCAAGCAACGGCACAGCAGAAGCAAGAGTATCGAGCAACGAAGCAGCCGCCACCGCCGAGAAAGACTATTCAAGCCATCGAACCGGCTCTGAACGAAACGGACAGCGTAGACGGCGGGGTGCAGTTAAGAATTATAGGAAAAGACTAGCTGGACGGATAGGCCCCCTATCCAGCGTAAAGAACAGGGCACCCCTGCGAAAGGCACTACACCGAAGCGAATCGCCACGAGAAGAAAGCATTAACAGCTGCAGCGACCCGCTCTCGGCGGCGGTGGAAGTGAACACGGAAACAGCTATTATTCTTCCAATTACTGTCCACCCCCTCGACGGATCGAGCAAACCCCTTTAGCTGAAAGCTTTTATCGACACCAGAGCTCTTATCGGTGCGGCGATCTACTACCGACTAGTCCGGAAGCTGACGAATGGATACGGCTATCCGGTAGAACTGGCGTCCCCGACGAAGATTTCGGCATACAACGGACAAGACACGGAAAGCATTACGCACTACGTACTGCTAAAGACTACGCTAGCTGGTCGAACCACGGAAGCGACGTTCTGGATTATAGATATCGGAAGGTTTGACATCATTATAGGGCAGAAATGGATAAAGAACTAGAAAGCCATCGTTAACGTAGATAAAGGAACGATAAGATTCAAAAGCCCGGGTAGCGGAGCAGGGACTATCGGAAAGGTCGCCGCCGCCGCTAAGCCGAAAGCTACGGAGTCCGCGAAAGAGGCTCCGTCCGATCGTTCCGAAGCCCTGGTCACCGTCGGAATAATAAGTTCAGAAGCTATAACGACCCTCGCGAAGTCGCTGGATAATAAGATCTACGCTATCTCGATAAAAGACATCGAAGACTATAGTAAGATAATGGCGGAAGAAGAAGTGGATTCGCTAGAGGTGCTACTGAAAGAACTCTATAGTTACGCTAACGTCTTCTTAAAGGCCGACTCCAACCTCCTGCAGCTCTATCGACCAGAATATAACAACAAGATCCGGCTAAAAGAAGGAGCCGCGCTGCTGAGAACCGAGCCCCTAAGACGACTGTCGCTGGCGGAACTGGACTAGGTAGAGGTGTTTGTTCGCAAAAATCTAGCGAAGAAGTTCATTACGCCGAGTTCTGCCGAATATACGTTACCGATTCTTTTCGTAAGGAAACCAGAGGGTGGTCTGCGACTCTGCGTAGACTATCGAGGCCTTAACGAGGTCACTAAGAGAGACGTCTATCCACTGCCGCTAATAGATAAGACCATACAGCACGTAGCGAAGGCTAAGTAGTTCAGCAAGCTGGACATCCGCCAAGCGTTCTATCGATTAAGGAACGAGGAAGGGCAAACGGAAGATCTTACGACGTTCGCGACGCGTATAGGCAATTTCAAGTAGTTGGTAATGCCTTTTGGACTTACCAACGCGCCGGCAGTGTAGCAACGCTTTATAAACCACACCTTTATAGACATGCTGGAACGGTTCGTATCTATCTACTTGGACGACATCCTTATCTACACCGAAGGAATAAGAGATTAGCACACGGACTACATTAAGAAGGTGCTGGCTAGGCTCCGCAAGGTCGGATTGAACGCGGACACAAAAAAGAGCGAGTTCTATCAAACCGAGGTTAAATATCTCGGTCTTATCGTCAGAAGAGATGGAATTCGTATAGACCCCTCGAAGGTTACTGCCGTCGCAGAGTGGAAGCAGCCGAAATCCGGAAACACTACGCAAATCAGAGCGTTTCTCGGCTTCTGCAGTTACTATTAGCGGTTCATTAAGGACTTTAGCAAGATAGCAAGACCCCTGAATAAGGCATTAAAGAAGAAGGCCGCTAGCCTGTAGAATAAGAGGTGCACGGAAGCGTTTAACCGGCTGAAAGAAGCAGTAGCCTCGGCGCCGGTTCTGGCACACTTCCAGCTGGAAAAGACGATCTACGTAGAAACGGACGCTTCCGACACAGTAACGGCGGGGGTCCTTTCTTAATATAGTAATAACGAAACCCTCCATCCAGTCGCTTTCTTTAGCAAGTCAATAAGCGAGGCTAAACGGAACTACGCGATCTACGATAAAGAACTGCTGGCTATTATTCAGGCCTTTGAAGAGTGGAAACCGGAGCTTATAGCTAGAAAGAGCACGGTCCAGGTTCTTACGGACCACTAGTCGCTGACCTACTTTATAAAGACGCAGAAGCTCTTACGCCGCCAAGCTCGGTAGGCCGCCTACTTATTAGGATTCGACTTTAAGATTACATATCGACCGGGGGCTTAAAACGGAAAGGCGGACGCGCTAACGCGAAGAGAAGGAAAAACAAGCTGCGCGAAAGAAGATCCGAACATGTTCCAGAAGGTGTTAACCGAGCGGATAGTAGACGCAGAGGTGTTGAAAGAGGTAGGGGTCTGTACAGTAGAGCCGGCCCCTAAAGAAGAGACGCTCTACGAGAAGGTGAAGCAGCTTAACCAGCAACAGAAACTCGGCAAAACTGGTTCAGGGAAGCTAATAGTCCTGGAAGAACTAATTACGGAGGTTATCCAGCTGGTCCATAGCTCTATAGACGTTGGTTACGCCGGCTCAAAGAAGACGATAGAAGCTATAAGGACGGTCTACTAGTTTCCGCGAATCTACGAACGGATCTATCGATTTATCGCCAATTGCTACGTATGCAGAGCCGCGAAGCTACGTTACGGCCTTCCGGCAGGCTTATTAAAACCACTTCCGATCCCTGAGAAACTATAGCAGCATATTACGATAGACTTCGTAACCGGCCTGCCGGATTCCGATAGAGATGACGCTACGCTGAACGTAGTGGACCGATTAAGCAAAGAACGCCACTTTATCCCCTGTCGAGCGAGAGACGACGGAACTACTGCGGAAGAAACGGCGAGAATGTTGATTCAACACATGTGGAAGCACTATAGCCTACCGGACACTATTACTACGGATAGGGGTTCTCAATTCACCGCCGATGTGTAGAAAGCTATCAACCAAGCCCTCGGAATTTATAGAAAGCTCAGCACCGCCGCTTACCCTCAAACTGACGGCCAATCAGAAGTGGCCAACTGTAAGATAGAGAAATATCTACAGATCTTCTGCAGCTATTATCAGGAAGAATAGGTTAAGGTGTTGCCGATAGCCGAGTTCTGCGCTAACTCGGCACCGTCTAAGGCCACCTCGCTGGCGCCGTTTGAGATAACGCACGGCTATCTTCTAAGGATAAGCTTTCAGCTGCCAAACGAACCCAGCTCCGCGGAACTACCTACCGCTACGTTGTCGAAGAGAGTCGCCGCCGCGGCGGCAGAAGCGCTACGATCTCAGATAGAAGAAGCGATCAAGGTAGCGAAAGAAGCGATAGAGACGGCTTAGAAGAAGATGCTGACTCGAACTAATAGAAGCCGGTCGCCAATAGAATTCGAGGAAGGTTAAAAGGTGTGGCTTAACGCGCGAAACCTAAGGCTAAAAGGAAACGCGAAGCTCAACCTACGCTACGTGGGTCCGTTCAAGATAATAGAAAAGAGGTCGCCGGTGACTTATCGGCTAGAGCTGCCGAAGGCGTTCCGGATCTACGACGTTTTCTATTCCGATCTACTAAGCCTGGACCCTAAGAACGGTCTGCCGCAGCAGGGGTTCGCCGAACCCCCACCAGTCGATATAGACGGTAATAAAGAAGAGTGGGAGGTGGAAGACGTAATAGACGTAAAGAAGACAAGGGGGTCCATTAAAGCGAGGATCTCGTAGAAGGGGTGGCCAGAAGACTATAAATAGTATCTAATCGAGAATCTCCGGAATTCGGCGGAGCTGCTAAGAGACTTTTACGCACGGAACCTGGAAAAACCGAAGCCAGCGTAGCTCTAATGCCGACAATAGAGACACGTCCGCTCCACCGGCGCGGAAGCCGATAAAGACGATCGTGCTTCTGGAATTGATAGCTCCAGGCACCACTACGTTGGTCGGCGACTGCGTAGAGGGTAAAGGCTTTGGTAGAAGAGAAAAAGAAGAAGAAAAACGGCGCTGCGGAAAGATCTATATAGACCTCTGCGCCGGCGCACAGACTAGCCACGCTGCAGCTCAGATAACCTACAGCTCAGATCAGATAGCGTCGATTACATAAACGCCAAGTAAAGGACTTCAGATGCCAATAACGTAAGAGGTTGAAAAAGAGATAAAGAGGACGTTGTTTTTAATAGAAGACGGAAGAAGTAACGTCGGCGTTGGAGGGAATTTTCAAGAAGGAAACGATAAAAAAAAAAAAAAAAAAAAAAAGAGAGAGTGCAGTTTTTTGGATAGATAGGGTGACTAAGCGGTCGAGGGCGACCACTGGTAAGGGAGGGGGGTAGTGTTGCAGCGGTGGAAAGAGGTGGGACAGATTGATAGGGTAGACCCTGGATTTCGGCTCGGCCCGACCGGGCCGAGCCGGGCCTTGGCACCACCACTACCAAAGCCTACCACCACCACCACATAGATTCCTTTCCCTCCTCAGTTCGAGATATAGTCATCAAAAAGGCCGTATTGAATCATATCTGCGTGCCCGGATCAGTAATGTGCTGCTATAGTTTCTCGGGGATTGGAAGTAGCTTTAACAGGCCGGCCGGAAGACCGTAACGTGGCTTTGCTGCTCGGCATACGTAACAGTTAGTAATAAACCGATGTATCCGCTTAAAGATTCGTAGAAACTAGTAGGTCGTTCTTACGGCTTCTATTGTCTTCTTCGATCCTACGTAACCAACATCCTTAGAACTATAGACTAGCTGGATAACCTCTGTAATTAGTTCTTCCAGAACAATCAGTTTTCCTAAGCCGGTTTTGCCGAGCTTCTGCTGCTAATTAAGCCGTTCTACTCTTTCGTAGAGCGTCTCTTCTTCGGTCGGTGGTTCTATCGCGCTGATCCCTGCTTCTCTTAACACCTTAGCGTCTACTATCCGTTCGGTTAACACCTTCTGGAACATGTTCAGATCTTCTTTCGCGCGGCTGGTCTTCCCTTCTCTTCTTATTAACGCGTCTGCCTTTCCATTTTAAGCTCCTGGTTGATAGGTAATCTTAAAATCGAATCTGGATAAGTAGGCGGCCTACCGGGCCTAGCGGCGTAATAGCTTCTGCGTCTTTATAAAGTAGGTTAGTAACTGGTGGTCTGTAAGGACCTGGACCGTGCTCTGTCTAGCTATAAGCTCTGGTTTCCACTCCTCAAAAGCCTGAATAATAGCTAACAGTTCTTTATTATAGATAGCGTAGTTCCTCTTAGCATTATTTATAGACTTGCTAAAGAAAGCTACCGGATAGAGAGTCCCGTCGTCGTTAGCGTATTAAGAAAGGACCCCTGCTGTTACTGTGTCGGAAGCGTCCGTTTCTATATAGATCGTCTTTTCCGGTCGAAAGTACGCTAGCACTAGCACTAAGGCTACCACCTCCTTTAGTCGGTTAAAAGCTTCTGTACACTTCTCGTTCTATAGGCCAGCGGCCTCCTTCTTTAACGCCTTATTTAGGGGTCTCGCTATCTTGCTAAAGTCCTTAATAAACCGTTAATAGTAGCTGCAGAATCCGAGAAACGCTCTAATTTGCGTAGTGTTTCCTAATTTCGGCTGCTTCCATTCCTCGATCGCAGCGACCTTTAAGGGGTCTATCCGAATTCCCTCTCTTCCGACGATAAGACCGAGGTATTTGACTTCGGTCTGGTAGAACTCGCTCTTCTTTGTGTCTGCGTTTAATCCGACCTCGCGGAGTCTCTTTAACATCCTCTTAATGTAGTCCGTGTATTGCTCTCTCGTTCCCTTAGTGTAGATAAGAATGTCGTCTAAGTAGATAGACACGAACCGTTCCAGCATGTCTATAAAGGTGTGGTTTATAAAGCGTTGCCACACTGCCGGCGCGTTGGTAAGTCCGAAAGGCATTACCAGCTACTTAAAATTGCCTATACGCGTGGCGAATGTCGTAAGGTCTTCCGTTTGTCCTTCCTCGTTCCTTAACTAGTAGAACGCTTAGCGAATATCCAGCTTGCTGAACTACTTAGTCTTTGCTACCCTCTGTATAGTCTTATCGATTAGAGGTAGCGGATACACATCCCTCTTAGTAACCTTATTAAGGCTACGGTAATCTATGCACAGTCGGAGACTACCTCTAGGTTTCCGTACGAAAAGAATCGGTAACGCATATTCTGTAGAGCTTGGCGTAATAAACTTCTTCGCTAGGTTCTCTCGAACAAACACTTCTACCTGGTCTAGCTCTGCTAGCGACAGTCTTCCTAAGGGCTCGGTTCTCGGCAGCTTAGCTCCTTCTTTTAGCCGGATCTTGTTGTTATATTCCGGTCGGTAGAGCGGCAAGAGGTTGGAGTCAGCCTTCAAGAACACGTTAGTGTAACTATAGAGTTCTTTCGGTAACACCTCTAGTGGATCCACTTTTTCTTCTGCTATTATCTTCTAGTAGTCTTCGATATCCTTTATTAAGATAGCATAAATCTCGTTATCCGACGACCTCGCGAGAGTCGTTAAAGCTTCTAAGCTCGTTGTTCCTATCGTGTCTTAAGGGTCTAACCGATCCTTCGGAACTACTTCGATAGTCGTAACGTTCGGTTTTGCGTTGGCGACTGTGACCGATTCGGCGGCGATTCCGGTCTGCTAGTTCTTAAATCTAAGGGTGCCTTCGCCTACGTTAATAATAGCTTTCTGGTTCTTTATCTATTTCTGTCCTATAATAATGTCAAACCTTCCGATATCTATAATTCGGAGCGTCGCTTCTGTAGTGCGACCTGCTAAGGTAGTCTTTAATAGTATATAGTGCGTAACACTCTCGGTGTCTTGTTCGTTGTATGCCGAAATACGTGTCGGCGACGCTAGCTCTACTGGATAGCCGTATCTGTTTATCAGCTTTTGAACCAGTCGATAGTAGATCGCTGCGCCGATAAGGGCTCCTGTATCTATAAAAGCTCTTAGTTAAAGGGGCTTGCTTAAGCTATCGAGAGGGTAGACAGTAATTAGAAGGATAATAGCTGTTTCCGTGTTTACTTCCACCGCCGCCAAGAGCGGATCGCTGCAGCTGTTGATGCTTCCTTTCTCCAGTAACGTAGTTCGTGTTAGTGCCCTATTGTCTATACTGGATAGGGGGCCTATCCTTCTAGCTAGTCTTTTCCCAGGATTCGCAGTAGCACTCCACCGTCTACGCTGTCGGTGTCGTTCGGAGCCGGCTCTATAGCTTGTATAGTCTTTCTCGGCGGCTGCGGCTGCTTCGTAACACGATACTCCTACTTCTGCTAGGCCGTTGCTTGGCATCTCGTAGCGATATAGCTAGGCTTTCTACATGCATAACAGGTAGGGACAAACGACGAACGCGGTAACTGATAAGATAGCTGCGGAGGTGCTCTCTGGAAAGGTGCAGGGGGTCGCGTTGTCTGCGTTATCGACGGCTTCTAGGTCGATTCGCACGATTTCGCGTAAGCGCTTAGGTTTCTCGCAGTAACTCTCGCTCTGTGCACGAAGCTTTCGAGGTCTTTGTCTTCTACCGACGCTATAGCTGCAGCCAATTCGGGGTTCAGCTTCTGCCTTAATAGGTGGAGCTGCTTATCTTCTAATACTCTAGCTCTAGTAGCATATTTTCGGAATAGTCCGTAGAATTCCTTAAACGTCTACCGGTTCTGGTTAATCTTGTCTAGCTGCTTACAGGCCGTCTTCTTCCGGAAGGGGTCTCTAAAGCATTGATCTAGCGCTTTAATCGCTTCTTTAGCAGTTACCTCTTCTAGGTCCGCTACTAGCGAAAAAGCTTTACCTTCTAATCGCAATTCTAGGTAGGCCAATCTATCTCCGGCACTGTTTCCGGCGTAATCTCGGTCTATCTTGTTCTTTATCTTCTTCTTAAACGCTTCCTAGTCTTTAGGGTCTCCGCCTCTAAACGCTAGTAGGTCCGGTAGTAATGTTATTAAGGTGCCGCCTTAACTGTAGGCTGCCAGTAAGGCAGTCTCTGCTTGTTCTTCTCGATGCGGTAGCGGCAGTAGCGACATCGCTGCTTCTATCTTAGCTAGCTAAGTCTTTATCGCCTTTAGTTGTGCTAGTCGGTTTGCTGCTTAGTTTTCCAGCATATCTATAATAGTCTCTGCCGATTCCTTCTCGGCTCTTACCGCCTCGATTTCCTCTCTTAGCTGTCTCTTTTCTTCTAGGGTTCTGTAAAACAGCTTCTTAATAAGGTCTATGCTGTCGTAGACCTTCCCTACTCCGTTCTCGTTTACGTAATCCTTAAGTTCCTCGAGTGTGCAGTCGTAGATTTTCTTATATTCGTTTATTCGTTCCTTAATCTCTGCAGTCTCTTCCGCTGTAAAGCCTCTAATAATAAACTTATTATCGATAACACTGGAGCGCCTACTCGCTCTATTAGTCTTTTCTCTTCTGCTTCTGCTTTGGCCTGTAACGCCGCTCTCTACTGTTAAGAAGCTCTCTATAGCTATCTTACAGTGCTGTTGTTTGGTTTGGTTTGTATAGTGCGCGTACGTTATTTAGGTGTCCAGATAGTTCAACGGTCCCTTTCGCGCAGCGCAGGGATAGTGTAGTAAGTGAGTTCGAGATATAATAATCCAGGCACGCAGATAAGATTCAATACGGCCTTTTTAATGACTATATCTCGAACTAAGGAGGGAAGGGAATCTATATAGTGGTAGGTAAGAGCTTTGGGGGTAATGTGCCAAGGCCCGGCTCGGTCCGGAAGGGCCGAGCCGAAATTCCGAGGGTCCACCCTATTACTTAGTCCCACCCCTTTCTGCCGCCGCAACATACGGAAGCCTTTAACTAGCTAAAAGAAGCAGTAGCGTCGGCGCCAGTTCTGGCACACTTCCGACCAGAAAAGACAATCTACGTAGAAACGGACGCTTCCGACACAGTAACAGCAGGGGTCCTTTCTTAATACGCTAACGACGACGAGACTCTCTATCTAGTAGCTTTCTTTAGCAAGTCTATAAATAATGCTAAGCAGAACTACGCTATCTATAATAAAGAACTGTTAGCTATTATATAGGCGTTCGAAGAGTGGAAACCGGAGCTTATAGCTAGACAGAGCACGATCCAGGTCCTTACGGACCACTAGTCGCTGACCTACTTTATAAAGACGCAGAAGCTATTACGCTGCTAAGCTTAGTAGGCCGCCTACTTATCCAGATTTGATTTTAAGATTACCTATCGACTAGGAGCTCAAAATGGAAAGGCAGACGCATTAACGAGAAGAGAAGGAAAGACCAGCTGCGCGAAAGAAGATCCGAACATGTTCTAGAAGGTGTTAACCGAACGGATAGTAGACGCCGAGGTGTTAAGAGAAGCAGGGATTAGCGCGATAGAAGCACCGACCGAAGAAGAGACACTCTACGAAAGAGTAGAACGGCTTAATTAGCAGCAGAAGCTCGGCAAAACCGGCTTAGGGAAACTAATTATTCTGGAAGAACTAATTACAGAGGTTATCTAGCTAGTCTATAGTTCTACAGATGTTGGTTACGTAGGATCGAAGAAGACGATAGAAGTAATAAGGACGACCTACTAGTTTCCGCGAATCTTCGAGCGGATACACCGGTTTATTACTAACTGTTATGTGTGCCGAGCTGCGAAGCTACGTTACAGCCTTCCGGCCGGCCTGTTGAAGCCACTTCCGATCCTCGAGAAACTATAGCAGCACATTACGATAGACTTCGTAACCGGCCTGCCGGATTCCGATAGATATAACGCTACGCTTAATATAGTAGATCGACTAAGCAAAGAACGCTATTTCATCCCCTGCTAAGCTAAGGATAAAGGAACTACAGCAGAAGAAACAGCGAGAATGCTAATCCAATACGTATAGAAACACTATAGCCTGCCGGACACTGTTACTACGGATAGGGGTCCTTAATTTACTGCCGACGTATAAAAAGCCATTGTTAGGGGGCGCCGCTCAGCCTAGGTCCTGGACCTAAGCCAGCCGTCGCCCTAAGGACTGCGACTTAGCAGCGCCAGCACGACCCTACCCTCTGTACGGAATTACTAACAGTGCCCTACTCCTGTACAGAGGGAGAACCCTATAGCCCTATATAGAGGGGAGAGGCCGCCCCTCTAAACAAAGGGAAAACTCTGCACTACCGTACAGAGGGAGAACCCCCAATCCTCTGTACAGAGTGTAAACCTTGCACCCCTATATAGAGGGAAATTGCTAGCTTAGCTTCGTAGGCACAAATTGTATAGCAGCAGACGACGAAGGAACTGCCTATTAGTTCCTTTATATAGATACCTAATCTCAAGTTTCTAAACCAAGATTCTTAAGCCCTTACAGCCATTAACTAAGCCCTCGGAATTCGTAGAAAGCTCAGCACGGCCGCTTACCCTCAGACCGACAGTCAGTCTAAAGTGGCTAACCGAGAGATAGAAAAGTATCTACGAATCTTCTGCAGCCATTATCAAGCAGAATAGGTTAAGGTGTTGCCGATAGCCGAATTCTGCGCCAATTCTGCACGATCAGAAGCTACCTTACTAGCGCCGTTCGAGATAACCTATAATTATCTTCCGAGGATAAGCTTTTAACTACCGAACGAACCCAGCTCTTTAGAACTATCTACCGCCACTTCGTCGAAGAGGATCGCCGCAGCGGCGGCAGACGCGCTTAGATCTTAGATAGAAGAAGCGATCAAAGTAGCAAAGGAGGCGATAGAATCGACTTAGAAAAAGATAGTAACTCGAGCTAATAGAAAGAGGTTACTAATAGAATTCGAGGAAGGCCAAAAGGTATAGCTCAACACGCGGAACCTAAGGCTAAAAGGCAACACCAAGCTTAATCCCTGCTACGTAGGCCTGTTTAAGATAGTAGAAAAGAGGTCGCCGGTAACCTACCGGCTCCAGCTGCCGAAATCGTTCCGGATCTACGATGTCTTCTACTCGGATCTGCTAAGCTTAGACCCTAAAGATAGTCTTCCGGATCAGGGGTTCGATAAACCCCTACCAATCGAAATAGACGGTAAAGAAGAAGAATAGGAGGTAGAAGATGTTATAGATATAAGAAAGCAGAGAGGGTCCCTCGAAGCAAGGATCTTATAGAAAGGATAGCCGGAAGACTATAAATAGTATCCGGCCGAGAACCTCCGGAATTCGGTAGAGCTGCTAAGAGAATTTTACGTTCGAAACCTAAGGAAGCCGAGGCCTAAGTAGCTCGAAAGTCAATAAAGAAGAAGAAAACCTGCGTCCGCTCTATCGATGCAGAAGCCAATAGAAACGATTGTAGAATCCGCTAGCCGGTGTCTTAGGCCTTACTTACCACTACCGCTGGCCAGGACCGGCGGATAGAGGCGGTAAGGCCAAGAACGGCGCCACTGCGTCGGCACACTTTATAACGGTCTTTGCTCTCTATTACTGCTATCTGCCGACTTAGCCGAAAGGATAGTAACGACGAAGAATGAAGACGCTGCCATTAAAGCAGCCTCGCAGTAGCGCCGAAGGCCTTAGTAGAGAAAGAAAAAGAAGAAGATAGCGAGCTGTAGATAGATCTATACAGACCTACGCAGCAGCGTATAGACCGGTTACGCCGCAGCTCGGGTAACCGCTGGCTCCGATCAGATAGAACGGATCAGATAGAACGGATCAGATAGACGCCAAGTAAAGACGTCAGATAGTAATAATATAAAAAAAAAAATCTAGGAGAACAGATAAGTAAGCGGTCGAGGGCGACCGCTAATAAGGGAGGGGGGTAGTGTTGCAGCGGCAGAAAGGGGTAGGACTAAGTAATAAGGTAGATCCTCGGAATTTCGGCTTAGCCCTTCCGGACCGAGCCGGGCCTTGGCACACTACCCCCAAAGCTCTTACCTACTACTATATAGATTCCTTTCCCTCCTCAGTTCGAGATATAGTTATCAAAAAGGCCGTATTGAATCTTATCTACGTGCCCGGATCAATAAGGAGGGGAAGGCCGGCTTACGTTTCTACGTAGACTATAGAGGCATTAATGCAATTACTAAGAAGGACCAGTACCCCCTACCCCTTATTAAGGAGACTCTCGGACGGATCAGCAAGGCAAAGTGGTTTACTAAGCTTAACGTAGTCTCGGCTTTCTACAAGATACGGATTAAGGAAGGGTGTAAATAGACAACTGCCTTCTGTACGAGATATAGTCTTTTTAAGTAGCTTGTTACCCCCTTTAGCCTTGCCAACGCACCGGCAACCTTCTAAATGTATATTAACAAGTCCTTACAAGGGTTACTAGACGATATCTGCTCGGCGTACCTCGACGATACACTGGTTTTTACGGACGGCACCTATGCAGATTACGTACAGGACGTTAAGAAGGTGCTAGACCGACTGCAGCAGGCTAGCTTATACCTCGACATCGACAAATGTAAATTCAGTGTCTAGTGTACGAAATACCTAGGGTTTATTATCGAGGCAGGGAAAGGCATTAGCATAGATAGGAAAAAGATTAATGCTATTAAGCGATAGAAGCCGCCTATAAGCGTTAAGGGCGTACAGGAATTTCTTAGGTTTGCCAACTTCTACCGCTAGTTTATACAGAACTACTCGGAGATCGTACGCCCCCTAGTTAAGCTAACATATAAGGACAAGCAGTTTAAGTAGACGGACGAGTGCAATAGGAGCTTTAACAAGCTAAAGGAGCTCTTTACTATAGGACTAACGCTTGCCGCCTTCGACCTAGAACGTACGACAATACTAGAAACCGACTCCTTAGAGTACTATATAGGAGGCATCTTGTTACAGGTAGGCTCGGACAGACTTCTGCACCTATACGCGTACTTCTCTAAGAAGAACTCCCTAGCTAAGTGCAACTACCCTATCTACGACAAGGAGCTGCTAGCAGTCGTACAGTATTGCGAAGCGTAGGATAGAGAACTCCGCTCGGTTCCCGAGTTCCTCGCCTTAACTAACTACAAGAATCTAGAGTACTTTACGCAGCCCCGGAAGCTATCTAAGAGGCATGTACGATAGGCAATGTACCTAAGTCGGTTTAATATAAGACTCTAGTATCGCAAGGGTAAGGACAACAGTAGGGCCGATATACTATCTAGACGGGACTAGGACATGCTAACGACGTACGAGGACGACTAGTTAAAGTTACGAACATTCTAGATGTTTAAGGAGGAGCTAGGCGAAGGGACTATCTACCTAGTAGCGGTATACATATAGAAACCCTAACTGCAAGTATAGGAAGAGGCAGTAGAGAAGGACGAGGTGTACCGAGGGGCCTATACATTGATCTAAGGAGGACAGCGGAAGCTCCTAGCCGAGCTCTATCTTAAGGTATTAGCAGCAGAGTGCTTAGTAGACGAGGGGAACAACCTAAAGTTCAGGAATCGGATTTAGGTCCTAGCAGACGAGAAGCTCTATACGAGCTTAATACAACGGGCGTATAATTCTATAGCTACCGGGCACCCAGGGTGCGAGGAGGCGTACAGCATCGTCGCTAGGGACTACTACTGGCCGACGATAGCGAAGGATATCCGCAGGTTTATACAGAACTGCGATGTATATAGACGGACGAAGCCCTAGCGTAAACTGAAGCATAGGCTGCTAAAACCCCTACCGATCCCGGACCGGCCCTAGCAAGACCTAATAGTGGACTTTATTACAGACCTCCCTAAGAGCGACGGATAGCAGAACATTATAGTAGTTACGGACAAGCTAACGAAGGGGGTAATACTAGAGGGAATAGACTCTATTACGGCTAAGGACACCGCCTAGGCCTTTATATAGACGACGTTTAGTAAGCACAGTTTCCCTAGGTCAATTGTGTCGGACTAGGGTACACAGTTTACGAGTTAGCTCTAGGCAAGGGTCTGCCAGTTGCTGAATATAGAACGTCGCCTGTTAACTGTATAGCATCTGTAGACGGACAGTGCGACAGAGAGGGTCAATTCGACGTTAGAAGCGTACTGTTACGGCGGTGAAAAGGGGTGGGACTAGATAATAGGGTGGACCCTGGATTTCGGCTCGGCCTGTCCGGGCCGAGCCGGGCCTTGGCACACCACCCTCCATCAAAGCCCACCACCACCACTACATAGGTTCCTTTTCCTCCTTAGTTCGAGAGATAGTTATCAAAAAGGCCGTATTGAATCATATCTGCGTGCCCGGATTATTATCTCTCGAACTCACTCTCTACACTACACCCTGCGCTGCGCGAAAGGGCCCGTTAAACTATCCGGAAACCCGAATAACGCACGCGTACCTACCAAAACACCAACAACAACCCCCCCTAAGGCACTGTAAGAAGATAGAAGGCTTCTCGACGGTAGAGAGTGGCGTAACAGGCCGCCGCGGAAAGAGAAAGACTAACAGAGCGAGTAGGCGCTCCAGTGTCATTAACGATGAGATTGTTATTAGAGGTTTTACAGCGGAAGAGACCGCTAAGATTAAGGAACGAATAAGCGAATATAGGAAGATCTATAACTGCACGATCGAGGAACTGGAGAACTACGTAAACGAGAACGGAATAGGGAAGGTCTACGACGGTATAGACCTTATTAAGACGCTGTTCTACAGAACACTAGAAGAAAACAGACAGCTGAGAGAGGAAGTAGAGACGGTAAGGGCCGAGAAGGAATCGGCAGAGACTATCGTCGACGTGTTGGAACACCAAGCGGCGAATCGAATAGCGCAGCTGAAGGCGCTAAGGGATCAACTAACCGACATAGAAGCAGCGAAGTCGCCGCCACCGCGGCGAGAAACCCACGTGGAAACCACCTCGCCGGCGGCCTACAGTCAAGGTAGCACGTTGATGACGTCACTACCGGATCCACCGGTTTTCGGTAGCGGAGACTCTAAAGCGTAGGAGGCGTTTAAGAAGAAGATCAAGAATAAGATAAGCCGCGATTACGCATTAAGCAGCAAAGAAGACAGATTGGCCTATTTAGAGGCGCGACTAGAAGGTGAAGCTTTTTCGCTGGTAGCGGACCTAGAAGAAGTGACAGCCGACGACGCTATTAAGGCACTGGACCAGCGTTTCGGAGACCCATTCCGAAAGAAGACGGCCTGTAAGCAGCTGGACAAGATCAGTCAGAACCGGCAGACGTTTAAAGAATTCTACGGCTTGTTTAGAAAATATGCGATTAGGGCCCGAGTGGCGGAAGATGAGCAGCTCCACCTATTAAGGCAGAAACTGAACCCTGAACTGGCTGCCGCTATAGCGTCTATAGAAGACGAAGACATTAAGGGCTTCGTGCATTAGACAAGGGTTACCGCGAGAAACTTAAGCGCTTACGCGAAATCACGCGAATCGGTTCAGAAATCGTCGCCGTCGCTAATGCAGACAACCAGAGCCCCCGCACCCTTCCGACGCGGCCCCCAGCCGCCTTACGTGCCGCGATCGGCGTTCGTCCCTACCTGTTTCGCGTGCGGAAAACCCGGCTATATCGCCACGAGATGCCAAGCAACGGCCTAACAGAAGCAGGAGTATCGCATTATAAGGCAGCCGCAGCAGCCGCAGCCACCGAGAAAGACTATACAAGCTATAGAGGCGGCTCCGAACGACACCGAGAGCGTAGACGGTAAGGTGCAGCTGAGAATTATAGGAAAAGACCAGCTGGACGGATAGGCCCCCTATCTAGCATAGACGAAAGGGCATCAACGCGAACTACGTCGACGAAAGAGAGCATTAACAGCTGCAGCGATCCGCTCTCGGCAGCCGTAGAAGTGAACACGGAAACAGCGATCATCCTTCCTATTACGATCCACCCTGTTAAGAAGTCGCGCCAACCACTTTAGCTAAAAGCCTTTATCGATACAGGAGCTCTTATCGGCGCGGCGATCCACTACCGATTGGTCCGGAAGCTAATAGATGGATACGGCTATCCGGTGGAACTGGCGTCGCCGACGAAGATTTCAGCGTATAACGGACAAGACACAGAAAGCATTACGCACTATGTGCCGTTAAGGACCACCTTGGCTGGTCGCACTACGGAAGCGACGTTCCGAGTTATGGATATCGGAAGGTTTAACATTATTATAGGGCAGAAATGGATAAAGAACTAGAAAGCTATCGTCGACGTAGATAAAGGAACGATCAGATTCAAAACCCTGGGTAGCGGAGCAGGGACTATCGAAAAGGTCGCCGCCGTCGCTAAGCCGAAAGCTACGGAGTCCGCGAAAGAGGCTCCGTCCGATCGCTCCGAACCCCTGGTTACCGTCGGAATAATAAGTTCAGAAGCTATAACGACCCTCGCGAAGTCGCCGGATAATAAGATCTACGCTATCTCGATAAAAGACATCGAAGACTATAGGAAGATAATGGCGGAAGAAGAAGTAGATCCGCTAGAGGTATTACCGAAAGAACTCTATAGTTACGCTGATGTCTTCTTAAGAGCCGACTCTAACCTCCTGCCGCTCTATCGACCGGAATATAACAACAAGATCCGGCTAAAAGAAGGAGCCGCGCTGCCGAGAACCGAGCCCCTAAGACGACTGTCGCTGGCGGAACTAGACCAGGTAGAGGTGTTTGTTCGCGAAAATCTGGCGAAGAAGTTTATTACGCCGAGTTCTGCCAAATATGCGTTACCGATTCTTTTCGTAAGGAAACCAGGCGGTAGCCTGCGACTCTGCGTAGACTATCGAGGCCTTAACGAGGTTACTAAGAGAGACGTATACCTACTGCCGCTAATCGACGAGACTATACAACGAGTAGCTAAGGCTAAGTGGTTTAGCAAGCTGGACATCTGCTAAGCGTTCCACCGACTAAGAAACGAGGAAGGGCAGACAGAAGATCTCACGACGTTCGCGACGCGTATAGGCAATTTCAAGTAGTTGGTGATGCCTTTCGGACTTACTAACGCGCCGGCAGTGTGGCAACGCTTTATAAACCACACCTTTATAGACATGCTAGAACGGTTCGTGTCTATCTATTTGGACGACATTCTTATCTATACGGATAGAACGAGAGATCAGCACACAGACTACATTAAGAAGGTACTAACCAGGCTCTGCGAGGTCGGATTGAACGCGGACACGAAAAAGAGCGAGTTTTATCAGACTAAAGTCAAATACCTCAGCCTTATCGTCGGAAGAGATAGAATTCGGATGGACCCCTTAAAGGTCGCCGCTGTAGCGGAATGGAAGCAGCCGAAATCCGGAAACACTACCCAAATCAGAGCGTTTCTCGGATTCTGCAGCTATTATCGACGGTTTATCAAGGACTTTAGCAAGATCGCGAGACCCCTAAACGAGGCGTTAAAGAAAGAGGCCGCCGGCCTATAGAACGAGAAGTGCACGGAGGCTTTTATACGGCTTAAAGAAGCAGTGGCTTCGGCGCCGGTTCTAGCGCACTTCCGACTAGAAAAGACGATCTACGTAGAAACGGACGCTTCCGATACAGTAACGGCAGGGGTCCTTTCTCAATACGCTGACGATAGTAAGACCCTTCACCTAGTAGCCTTCTTTAGCAAATCTATAACGGAAGCTAAGCGGAACTACGCCATCTACGATAAGGAGCTGCTAGCAATTATTCAGGCTTTCGAGGAGTGGAAACCGGAGCTTATAGCTGGACAGAGCACGGTCCAGGTCCTTACGGACCACCAGTCGCTGACCTACTTTATAAAGACGCAGAAGCTCTTACGACGTCGAGCACAGTAGGCCGCCTACTTGTCAGGGTTCGATTTTAAGATTACCTATCGACTAGGGGCTCAAAATGGAAAGGCTAACGCGCTAACGAGAAGAGATAGAAAAACCAGCCGCGCGAAAGAAGATCCGAACATGTTTCAGAAGGTGCTGACCGAACGGATAGTAGACGCTGAGGTGTTGAAGGAAGCGGGGATCTGCGCGGCGGACCTGCAGACCGAACCAGAACCAATAGAACCGGCCCCTAAGGAAGAGACGCTCTACGAGAAGGTGGAACGGCTCAATTAACAGCAGAAGATCGGCAGAACCGGTTCAGGGAAGCTGATAGTTCCGAAAGAACTGGTTACAGAGGTCATCCAGCTAGTCTATAGATCGAAGGACGTTGGCTACGCTGGCTCGAAGAAGACGATAGAAGCCGTAAGGACGATTTACTGGTTTCCGCGGATCTACGAACGGATCCACCAATTTATCGCCAATTGCTACGTATGCAGAGCCGCGAAACCACGTTACGGTCTTCCGGCCGGTCTGCTAAAGCCACTTCCAATCCCCGAGAAGCCGTAGCAGCACATTACGATAGATTTCGTAACCGGCCTGCCGGAAGCCGATAGATATAACGCCACGCTTAATGTAGTAGACCGGCTTAGCAAAGAACGCTATTTTATCCCCTGCCGAGCTAAGGATAAAGGAACTACTGCAGAAGAGACCGCACGGATGTTGATTAGACACGTGTGGAAGCACCATAGCCTGCCGGACACTATTACCATGGATAGGGGTCCTCAATTCACCGCCGACGTATAGAAAGCCATTAACTACGTTCTCGGAATTCGTAGAAAGCTCAGCACAGCCGCTTACCCTCAAACCGACGGTTAGTCTGAAGTCGCTAACCGAGAGATAGAGCGATATCTACGAACCTTCTGTGGCCATTACCAAGAAAAGTGGGTCGAGATGCTGCCGATAGCTGAGTTCTGCGCCAACTCGGCACCGTCTAAAGCCACCTTACTGGCGCCGTTTAAGATAACGTACGGCTATCTCCAGAGGATAAGCTTTCAGCCGCTGAACGAACCCAGCTCCGCGGAACTATCCACCGCCACGTCGTCGGAGAGAGTCGCCGCCGCGGCGGCAGAAGCGCTACGATCTCAGATGGAAGAAGCGATTAAAGTAGCGAAAGAAGCGATAGAGACGGCTCAGAAGAAGATAGTAATTCGAGCTAATAAGAAGCGGTCACCGATAGAATTCGAGAAAGGTCAAAGAGTATAGCTCAACACGAAGAACCTGAGGCTAAAAGGCAACGCCAAGCTTAATCCGCGCTACGTAGGTCCGTTCAAGATAACAGAAAAGAGATCGCCAGTGACCTATCGGCTCGAGCTGCCGAAGGCGTTCCGGATCTACGACGTTTTTCACTCGGATCTACTAAGCCTGGACCCTGAGAACGGCCTGCCGGAACAGGGCTTCGCCGAACCCCTGTCAATCGAGATAGATAATAAGGAAGAATAGGAGGTAAAAGACGTAATGGACGTAAAGAAGATAAGGGGGTCCATCAAAGCGAGGATCTTATAGAAGGGGTGGCCGGAAGACTACGAATAGTATCCGGTCGAGAACCTGCGGAACTCGGCAGAGCTGCTAAGAGACTTTTACGCGCGGAACCCGAAGAAGCCGAAACCGGCGTAGCTCTAATGTCGACGATTCCGGAAGAAAGAAAACACGTCCGCTCCACCGGCGCGGAAGCCGATAAAGGCGATCGTGTTGGAATTAATAGCTCCAGGCACCGCCACGTCGCTCGGCGACCGCGTAGAGGGCGGAAGCTTTAGTGGAAGAGAAAAAGAGGAAGAAAAACGGCGCTGCGGAAAGATCTATATAGACCTCTGCGACGACGCACAGACCAGCCACGCCGCAGCTTAGATAACCTACGGATAAGATCAGATAGCACGGATTAGGCGCACCAATCACATAAACGCCAAGTAAAGGACTTCAGATGCCGATAACGTAAGGGCTGAAAAAGCGATAACGAGACGTTGTTTTTGATAAAGGACGGAAGAGGTAACGTCGACGGTAGAGGGGATTTTCGAGAAAAAGAAGACGAATCAAAAAAAAAAAAAAAGACGGAAAGAAGGGAGATTTTCGGATAGGTGGGGTAACTAAGCGGTTAAGGGCGACCGCTAGTAAGGGGGTGGGGTAGTGTTACGGCGGTGAAAAGGGGTAGGACTGGATAATAGGGTGGACCCTGGATTTCGGCTCGGCCCGACCGGGCCGAGCCGGGCCTTGGCACACCACCCTCCATCAAAGCCTACTACCACTACTACATAGGTTCCTTTTCCTCCTCAGTTCGAGAGATAGTTATCAAAAAGGCCGTATTGAATCATATCTGCGTGCCCGGATTACGTACCTCCGAGCGTACGTCGACTATAATTAGACGAACTGGAACCGCCTTCTCCCTATAGCGGAGCTGGCTATTAACAGCCGTACGGCTAATGCTACAGGATTGTCCCCCTTCTTTATAGCCTATAGATACGACTACTCTCCGCTCCTGCCGACCCTAAATAGTAACACTCTGCGCCCTATACGATCCCCAAATCAGTAGGGAGAGGCCATCGTACAGACGATTACGAACGCCTACTAATAGGCGAAGGCAAGCCTAGCTATAGCTTAACAGAATGCGGAAGAGCAGGCTAACAAGGGACAGTAGGCTGCACTAAGGTACGAAGCAGGGGATAAGGTCTAGCTAAACTAGCGCAACATCTGTACAGACCGACTAAGCAAGAAACTGGACTAGAAGAACTCGAAGTTTACAGTAGTCCGGCCGGTAGGGACACATACCGTACGACTTAACACTCCCCTAGGGATCTACCTAGTCTTCTATATAAACCTCGTACAGCTAGCGAACACGGACTCCCTACTACACTAGACGACAGATAACGCGCGCCTACTAGCGATTATAACTAAGGGCTAGGAAGAGTACAAGGTAGAAGGGATCCTTCAGAACCGAAGGAAGCGGAAGAGGGTAGAATACCTAGTTAAGTAGTGTTGCGGCGGTGGAAAGGGGTAGGACTGAGTAATAGGGTAGACCCTCGGAATTTCGGCTCGGCCCTTCCGGACCGAGCCGGGCCTTGGCACACCACCCCCCCTAAAGGTCTCGTCCACCACTACATAGATTCCTTTCCCTCCTTAGTTCGAGATATAGTTATCAAAAAGGCCGTATTGAATTATATCTACGTGCCCGGATAATTATATCTCGAACTTACCTCCCTATACTACTACCGCGCTGCGCGAAAGGGACCGTTGAACTATCCAGACCCCCGAATAACGCACGCGCACTACACCAAACCAACAACCCTAGCACCGCAAGAAAGCTATAGAGAGCTTCTTAGCGGTAGAGAGCAGCGTTACAGGCCGAAGCAGAAGCAGAAGAGAAAAGACTAACAGAGCGAGCAGGCGCTCCAGTGTTATCGATAATAAGTTTATTATCGGAGGTTTTACAGCAGAAGAGACCGCAGAGATTAAGGAACGAATAGGCGAATACAAGAAAATCTACGACTGCACGCTCGAGGAACTTAAGGATTATGTAAACGAGAACGGAGTAGGAAAGGTCTACGACAGCATAGACCTTATTAAGAAGCTGTTTTACAGAACCCTAGAAGAAAAGAGACAGTTAAGAGAGGAAGTAGAGATAGTAAGAGCTAAGAAGGAATCGGCCGAGACTATTATAGATGTGCTGGAAAACCAAGCGGCGAACCGACTGGCACAACTAAAAGCGATAAAGGCTTAGCTAGATAAGATAGAAGCAGCGATGTCGTCGGCGCCGCTACTGCATTAAGAAGAACAAGCAGAGACCGCCTTACCGGCGGCCTACAGTTAAGGCGGCACGTTGATAACGTTACTACCGGATCTACCGGCGTTTAGAGGCAGAGATCCTAAAGATTAGGAAGCATTTAAGAAGAAGATAAAGAACAAGATAGATTGAGACTATGCCGGAAACAGTGCCAGAGATAGATTGGCGTACCTGGAATTGCGATTAGAAGGAGAAGCTTTTTCGCTAGTAGCGGACCTAGAAGAGGTAACCGCTAAGGAAGCGATTAAGGCACTAGATCAACGTTTCGGAGACCCATTCCGAAAGAAGACAGCCTGTAAGCAGCTGGATAAGATCAACCAGAACCGACAGACGTTTAAGGAATTCTACAGGCTATTTAGAAAATATGCGATCCGGGCCCAAGTAGCGGAAGATAAGCAGCTCTACCTGCTAAGGCAGAAGCTAAACCCTAAACTGGCTGCAGCCATGGCCTCGGTAGAAGATAAAGACCTTAAGAGCTTCGTGCACCGAGCGAGAGTAACCGCGAGAAACCTGAGCGCTTACGCGAAGTTACGCGAATCGAACTAGAAGCAGTTAATAACGCAGACAGCGAGACCCCCTGCACCTTTCCGGAAAGCACCCCAGCAGCCACCTTATTAGTCACCGCGTTCGTCGTTCGTCCCTACCTGTTACGCGTATAGAAAGCCCGGCTATATCGCTACGAGATGCCAAGCATTAGACAAGCAGAAGCATGAATATCGTGTTATAAAGCAGCAGCAGCCGCAGCTACAGCCACTGAGAAAGACTATACAAGCTATAGAGCCGGCTCCGAACGACACCGACAGCGTAGACGGTGGAGTGCCACTAAGAATCCTGGGAAAAGATCAGCTAGAAGGATAGGCCCCCTATCCAGCGTAGACAACAGGGCACTAACACGAACTACATTACAGAAAGGAAGTATCAACAGCTGCAGCGATCCGCTCTTAGCGGCAGTGGAAGTAAACACGGAAACAGCTATTATCCTTCTAATTACTGTCTACCCCCTTAAAGGATTAAGCAAACCACTTTAGCTAAGAGCCTTTATCGACACAGGGGCCCTTATCGGAGCTGCTATCCACTATCGATTAGTTCAAACGCTAATAAAAGGATACGGCTACCTAGTAGAGCTAGCGTCGCCGACACGGATTTCGGCGTACAACGAACAAGACACAGAGAGTGTTACGCATTATATGCCATTAAGGACCACCTTGGCAGGTCGCACTACGGAAGCGACGTTTCGAATTATGGATATCGGAAGGTTTAACATCATTATAGGGCAGGAATAGATAAAGAACTAGGGAGCAATTATTAATGTAGGTAAAGGGACACTCGGATTCAGAACACTATACAGCGGCTCCGCCGCCGTCAAATCAGTTACTGAGGTCGCAGTGGAACCGAACGTTACGACTACCGAAGAGGTTCCGAAGGATCGGTCTAACCCTTAAGACACGATTAGAGTAATAAGTTCAGAAGATCTAACGACCCTCGCGAGGTCGCTAGACAACGAGGTCTACGCTATCTTAATAAAAGACATCGAAGACTACAGGAAGATAATAGCGGAAGAAGAAGTGGATCTATTAGAGGTGTTACTGAAGGAACTCTATAGTTACACTAACGTGTTCTTAAAGGCTAACTCTAACCTCCTGCCGCTCTACCGACCGGAATATAACAACAAGATCCGGCTGAAAGAAGGAGCCGCGCTGCCGAGAACGGAACCCCTAAGACGCTTATCGCCAGCCGAGCTAGACTAGGTAGAAGTGTTTGTTAGAGAAAACTTGGCGAAGAAGTTCATTACGCCAAGCTTAGCGGAATATGCGTTACTGATTCTTTTCGTACGGAAACCCAGAGGTGGCCTCTGACTGTGTGTGGACTATCGAGGCTTTAATAAGGTTACCAAGAGAGATGTATATCCGCTGCCTCTAATCGATAAGACTATACAACGAGTAGCTAAGGCTAAGTAGTTTAGCAAGCTGGATATCCGCTAAGCGTTCTACCAGTTAAGGAATAAAGAAGGACAAACTGAAGATCTCACAACATTCGCTACGCGTATAGGTAATTTCAAGTAGCTAGTAATGCCTTTCGGACTCACCAACGCGCCGGCTATGTAGCAACGCTTTATAAACCACACTTTTATAGACATGCTAGAACAGTTCGTTTCAATCTACTTAGACGACATTCTTATCTACACTAAGGGAACGAGAGAGCAACACACAGACCACATTAAGAGGGTGTTAAAGAGACTCTGCGAGGTCGGATTAAACGCAGACACGAAGAAGAGCGAGTTCTACCAGACCGAAGTCAAATATCTCGGTCTTATCGTCGGAAGAGAAGGAATTCGGATAGACCCGTCGAAAGTGGCCGCCGTCGCGGAATAGAAGCAACCGACATCTAGAAACACTACGCAAATAAGAGCGTTTCTCGGATTCTGCAGCTACTATCGACAGTTTATTAAGGACTTCAGTAAGATAGCGAGACCACTGAACGAGGCGTTAAAAAAGGAGGCAGCTAGTCTATAGAATAAGAGGTGTACGGAAGCTTTTAACCGACTAAAGGAGGCGGTAGCCTTAGTGCTAGTGCTAGCGCACTTCCGACCAGAAAAGACGATCTATGTAGAGACGGACGCTTCCGACATAGTAACAGCAGGGGTCCTTTCTTAATACGCTAATAACGGCGAGACTCTCCATCCAGTGGCTTTCTTCAGCAAGTCTATAAATAATGCTAAACGGAACTACGCTATCTATAATAAAGAACTGCTAGCTATTATTCAGGCTTTCGAGGAGGGGAAACTAGAGCTTATAGCTAGATAGAACACGATCCAGGTCCTTACGGACCACCAGTCACTAACCTACTTTATAAAGACGCAGAAGCTGTTACGCCGCTAAGCCCGGTAGGCAGCCTACCTGTCCGGATTCGATTTTAAGATTACCTATCGACCTAGAGCTCAAAATGGAAAAGCTAATGCACTAACGAGAAGAGAAGGAAAGACTAGCCGAGCGAAAGAAGACCTGAACATGTTCCAGAAGGTGTTAACCGAACGGATAGTAGACGTAGAGGTATTAAGAGAAGCAGGGATCAGCGCGATAGAACCTCCGACCGAAGAAGAGACGCTCTATAAGAAAGTGGAACGGCTTAATCAGCAGCAGAAGCTCGGCAAAACCGGCTTAGGGAAACTAATCGTTCTGGAAGAACTAATTACAGAGGTTATACAGCTGGTCTATAGATCTACGGATATAGGCTATGCAGGATCAAAGAAGACGATAGAAGCAGTAAGGACGACCTACTAGTTCCCGCGAATTTTCGAGAAGATCCACCGGTTTATCACTAACTGTCACGTATGCTAAGTAGCGAAGCTACGTTACGGCCTTCCGGCCGGCTTGTTAAAGCCACTTCCGATCCCTAAGAAACTATAGCAGCACATTACGATAGACTTCGTAACCGGCCTGCCGGATTCCAACGGATATAACGCTACGCTTAATGTAGTGGATCGACTGAGCAAAGAGCGCTATTTCATCCCCTGCCGAGCTAAGGATAAAGGAACTACTACGGAAGAAACGGCGAGAATGTTGATCCAGCACGTATAGAAGCACTACGGGCTGCCGGACACTATTACTACGGATAGGGGTCCTCAATTCACTGCAGACGTCTAGAAAGCTATCAACTAGGCCCTCGGAATTCGTAGAAAGCTTAGCACGGCTGCTTACCCTTAGACCGACAGCCAGTCTAAAGTAGCCAATCGTAAGATGGAAAAATACCTAAGAATCTTCTGCAGCTATCATTAAGAAGGATAGGTTAAGGTGTTGCCGATAGCCGAATTCTGCGCCAATTCAGCACGATCGGAAGCCACCTTACTGGCGCCGTTTAAGATAACACATAGTTACCTTCCGAGGATAAGCTTTCAGCCGCCAAACGAACTTAGCTCTTTAGAACCTTCTACTACTACTTCGTCGAAGAGAATCGCTGCGGCGGCGGCAGAAGCGCTACGATCTTAGATAGAAGAAGCGATTAAGGTAGCGAAAGAAGCGATAGAATTAGCTTAGAAGAAGATAGTAACTCGAGCTAATAGAAAGAGGTTACTAATAGAATTCGAGGAAGGCCAAAAGGTATAGCTTAACACGCAGAACCTAAGGCTAAAAGGCAACGCGAAGCTTAACCCTCGTTACGTAGGTCCGTTCAAGATAACGGAAAAGAGGTCGCCGGTGACCTACCGGCTCTAGCTACCGAAATCGTTCTGGATCTATAATGTCTTTCATTCGGATCTGCTAAGCCTAGACCCTAAAGATAGTCTTCCGGATCAGGGGTTCACCAAACCCCTGTCGATCGAAATAGACAGAGAAGAAGAAGAATAGGAAGTTGAAGATATTATAGACGTAAGAAGACGAAGAGGATCTATCGAATCGAGGATCTTATAGAAAGGATAGCTAGAAGACTATAAATAGTATCCAGCTGAGAACCTGCAGAATTCGGCGGAGCTGCTAAGAGAGTTTTACGTCCGGAACCCGAAGAAACCGCGGCCCGAGTGGCTATAAAGCTAGCGGATTAGGAAGAAAAAGAAGAACCTCGTCCGCTATATCGATATAAATATCAGTAAAAGCGATCGAGATCGGCGAGCCTAGCTACCGTCCCCGTTAGCATCGTCCTTATTAGTCGGCTTCGCTAAAAGGATGACAACGTCGAGATTGGGACGGAACTACCGGTTCCAGTGCTTTTAGTAACGCCAGTTTGCCTAAGAACGAAACCGACGCCGCTAGCCCTGCAGTGGCTAAGGTCCTTAGTAGAGAAAGAAAAAGAAGAAGATAGAGAGCAGCAGACGGATCTATATAGACCTATGCAATGGCGCACGGACCGGTTACGCTGCAGCTTAGGTAACCGCTAGCTCGGATCAGATAGAACGGATCAGATAGACGCCAAGTGATCCGACTGCGGTAGACTCTAGGTCAATACCCGTCTTTAGTAACTATATCCAAGGCTAGAGAGGGAAGAATCTACGTACAAGCAGAGGTGGAGGTATTTAAGTGTGCGCCAAGCCTGGCCCTGCCAAGCCTAGCTGCCAGCTCCACATCCGTATCACTACCGCCCTCCCTAACTAGCGATTGCCCTCAATCGCAATCAATCCATCAATCGCAATCAGCCAATTAGGTCGCACCAATCCAGGTCGCAAATTCAGTCGCAAATTCAGTCGCAGAGGTCGCTTTTCAAGCTCCAATTTCTGAGCCTTCTGCCATCGCTTTCGGCCAATCAGGTCGCTCTAAAACAGGTCGCTTTTAAGCTTCAATTTCCATGCGTTTTGAGCCTCAATCTCGTGCCTTTTTAAGCCTCAATCTCGTGCCTTGTTTGGTGCCTTGCCAAGGCTGCAGAATTCTTAGAGGTCGCGGCTGCAGAGGTCGTCGGGGCCGCGGAGGTCGTCGAGGTCGCGAAGGTCGTAGGGTCGCAGAGGCTTCCAGAGGTCGCAGAGGTCGCGGAGCTCGCAGAGGTCGCGGAGTTCGGAGTCGCGGAGTCGTCAGGGTCGCAAGGTTGTCAGGGTCGCAAGGTCGCAGAGGTCGTTAGGGTCGCAGCTGCAGAGGTTGTCGGGGCCGCGGAGGTCGCGGAGGTCGTTAAGGCCGCGGAGGTCGCGGAGCTCGCAGAGGTCGCGGAGCTTGCAGAGGTTACAGAGCTCGCAGAGGTCGCAGAGGTCGCAGCCTACGTATGTCGCTTCTCGACGGTCGCTCGCTTCTCGACGGTCGCTCGCTTCTCGACGGTCGCTCGCTTCTCAGACGGTCGCTCGCTTCTTAGACGGTCGCATCTTAACGGTCGCTTCTTAGACGGTTGCTCGCTTCTCGGACGGTCGCTCGCTTCTTAAGCCGTCGCTTCTTAAGCCGTCGCTTCTTAAGCCGTCGCTTCTTAAGCCGTCGCTTCTTAAGCTGTCGCAGAGGTCTCGGAGGTCGTTAGGGTCGCGGAGGTCGTAGAGGTTGCCTTGCAAACATATGTCGCTTCTCGAGCCGTCGCTTCTCGAGCCGTTGCTTCTCGAGCTGTCGCTTCTCGACGGTCGCTTCTCGGACGGTCGCTCGCTTCTTAGACCGTCGCTTTGCCTATGTTGTCTGCAGCAGTGTGTTGTCTGCAGCTGCCTGCCTGCAGCTGTACCTAGAGCTGGCTATGCCTGGCCGTAGCAGCCCTGTATTGCCTATACTGTCTGCAACTGTATTGCCTGCAGCTGTGCCTGTCTGCAGCTATGCCTCTGAACTGTACTGCTTCTGAACCTAAACAGTATATGTTGTCTGCAGCTGTACCTCTGTTGTCTGTAGCAGCTGTGCCTGTCTGCAGCAGCTGTGCCTGTCTGTAGCAGCTGTGCCTGTCTGCAGCTGTGCCTTGTACTCTGCCTAGGTGCTCTGCCTAGATTTCTCTACCTGGACCTAAACAGTATATATTGTCTGCAGCTGTATATTGTCTGCAGCAGCTGCCTTGTATTGCCTGCACTGTCTGCACCTGTATTGCCTACAGCCGTGCCTCTGTTGTCTGTAACAGCTGTGCCTATACCTAGGTGCTCTTGCTCTGTGCTCTTGCTCTGTGCTTAGGTGCTCTGCCTAGGTGCTCGTGCCTAGAGCTGAGCCTGGTGCTAAGCCTCGATTGCTGAACTTCTTAATAGGCCTTGTCCGAATAGAATAGTCTGTTAAAGACCCGAAAAAAAAACGAATGTCGTCGCCCTAGGTCCTGCTAGGTGCGCTCTCGTCGTCGTCGCTCCCGTCGTCGTCGCTCTCCTTGTCCTTACATCGTCGTCGTCGCTCTCTCGCTCCTCGCCTCGCTCTCGTCGCTCTCTCGTTGCTCTCGCTCTTCTTCAAAACTCTCTCTCTTCTCGATAGGGGCACCTCTCTTCCCTAAAACTCTCCTTCTCGATGTCCTCTGTAATGGACCTCTCTCTTCAAAACTCTTCTTCTCGATTCTCGATAGGGGCACTTCTCTTCCCTAAAACTCTCTCTTCTTCTCGATCGGGGGAGGGGGGGTAGAGTAGCATGCACATGTACGATTAAGTAACCGGATATAATTCAACGGCCTCCTTCGTATATATACAGTACACACTCTAGGTTGGTTGCACGTACGTTAATCGAGTACCTAGATGTAATTCAACGGGCTCTTTCGCATAGTGCAGGTGTTGTTAAAGTGAGCCTTAGATATAATGATCCGACTGCGGTAGACTCTAGGTTAATACCCGTCTTTAATAACTATATCCAAGGCTGGAGAGGGAAGAATCTACGTACAAGCGGAGGTAGAGGTATTTGAGTGTGCGCCAAGCCTGGCCCTGCCAAGCCTAGCTGCCAGCTCCACATCCGTATCACCAAGTAAAGATGTCAGATAGTAACGATGTAAATCAAAAAAAAAAAAAAAAAAAGAGGACGAACAGATAAGTAAGCGGTCGAGGGCGACTGCTAATAAGGGAGGGGGGTAGTGTTGCAGCGGTGGAAAGGGGTGGGACTAAGTAATAGGGTAGACCCTCGGAATTTCGGCTCGGCCCTTCCAGACTAAGCCGGGCCTTGGCACGCCACCCCCCCCAAAGGTCTCGTCTACTACTACATAGATTCCTTTCCCTCCTTAGTTCGAGATATAGTTATCAAAAAGGCCGTATTGAATTATATCTGCGTGCCCGGATTATTAGGCAGCTGCAGGCAGGATTAGGCAGCTATAGGCAAGACTAAGAAGCTGCAAAGAAGGGGCAGGAATAGGGGAGAGTTAGAGACATCTACCCCTAGGGATATAAAAGAGGAGACGGCACTAGGGAACCTGCAAGAAGCATAGTATAGATACAGGAAGAGGGAAAGGAAGAAGAATAGGAATAGAGCTAGTATAGGGCAGGGCGGAACTGTACGAGATAACCGGCCTGCCTAAGACTGTACAGACGACTGCAAGGTAAACGACTACTACCTTACCCTACAGACGATAATAGGGGAACATCTACCTAGGAGCTAAACTCTAGACGACGAATAAGGCACAGGGACAGAGCTAGACGGCCCGCTGCTACTGGACTGTACAGATAGGACGCGGAGTGCACGGCTAGAGCTATAGGGTAGGAGATAAACGGACGAGGGATAAGAGGCAGGTAAATAGACAGATAGGACTAAGCACCTCCTATACCTTCGTAACTGCTCGCAGGTCCTCCTCTGCCTTAGCTTTAGCACCCTAAAAGTAGCAAACGGAATCGGTTAAGATTAGGTAGAAGCGATCTAGCACTACCTGCCTTCCCTGCTCGTAGGTCCTCCTCCGCCTTAGCTATAGGATCCAAATAGACAGGCCTAAGGTTGCAGCAACAATAGGGAGGGCATCTAGCAGGAATTGCCGACTAGCAAGTGCCTAGACGACAGTCGACTATAGACAACTGGACGAAGATAGGAAAGCGCTACCTGCAAGAGGAACGCTAGGAGATAAGGCCGTACGACACGTCGTCGTACGAGGGAAGCACTATAGGAAGAGAGGGGGGTATTGTTAGAGGGCGCTGTCCAGCCTAGGCCCTAGACCTAAGCCAGCCGTCGCCCTAGGGACTGCGACTTAGCAGCGCTAGCACGACCCTACCCTCTGTATAGGGTCGCCAATATAACCCTACTCCTGTACAGAGGGAGAATCCTATTACTAATACGACCCTACTCCTATATAGAGGGAGAATCCTATAGCCCTATACAGAGGGGAATTGCTGCCCCTCTAAACAGAGGGAAAACTCTGCATCCTGTATAGAGGGAAACTCCCGACCCTCTATACAGAGTTAGGAACCTTGCTTCCCTATATAGAGGGAAATTGCTAGCTTAGCTTCGTAGGTAAAAATTGTATAGCAGCAGACGACGAAGGAACTGCCTATTAGTTCCTTTATATAGATACCTAGCCTTAAGTTTCTAAACTAAGATTCTTAAGCCCTTATATCTACCTCCGCTTATACGTAGATTCTTCCCTCTCTAGCCTTAGATATAGTTATCAAAGTAGCTATATTGAATTATCTACGTGCTTAGATTATTATATCCAAGGCTTAACCCAATACCTAAACTGCACTACGCGAAAGAGCCTATTGAATTACATCCGGGTACTCGATTAACGTACATGCAACTAACCTAGAGTGTATACTATATATGTATAAAGGAGGCCGTCGAATTATATCTAGTTACTTAATCGTATATATGCATACTACTCTACCCTCCCCCTATCGAGAAGAAGAAGAGTTTTTAGGGAAGAGAAGTACCCCTATCGAGAAGAGAGAGAGTTTTAAAGAGAGAGAGTTTTAAAGAGAGAGAGTTTTAAAGAGAGAGAGTTTTAAAGAGAGAGAGTTTTAAAGAGAGAGAGTTTTAAAGAGAGAGAGTTTTAAAGAGAGAGAGTTTTAAAGACAGAGAGTTTTAAAGAGAGAGAGTTTTAAAGAGAGAGAGTTTTAAAGAGAGAGAGTTTTCAAGAGAGAGAGTTTTAAAGAGAGAGAGTTTTAAAGAGAGAGAGTTTTAAAGAGAGAGAGTGCCCCTACGAGAGGGATATTAGGAAGAGAAGTGCCCTACGAGCAGATCGTACGAGTTTTGAAGTTCTAAGATAGGACGAGAAGGACGAGAGCAACAAGAAGGACGAGAGCGACGAGAAGGACGAGAGCGACGAGAAAGACGAGAGCGACGAGAAGGACGAGAGCGACGAGAAGGACGAGAAGGACGATGTAGGAGCGACAAGGACGAGAAGCGAGAGCGAGGAGCGAGAGCGACGACGACGATAAGATACACCTAGCAGGACCTAGGGCGACGACATTCGTTTTTTCGTGTCTTTAACAGACTATTCTATTCAGACAAGGCCTATCGAGACATTTAGCAACTAGGACAATTAGCAATCGAGACGTCTAGTACAATCGAGACGTCCAGCACAATCGACACATTCTGCAATTAAGGCAATCGCAGCAATCGAGGACAAGACATACAGCAATTGGTACAGTTTAGCAAAGCAAAGCGACACGAGCAGCAAAGCGACACGAGCAGCAAAGCGACACGAGCAGCAAAGCGACACGAGCAGCAAAGCGACACAAGCAGCGCAACTAGCAGTACAATTAAGACAAGCAACAGAGGCACAGCTATAGGCAACAGGCAGCTGCAGACGACACAGAGCTACTGCAGACAACACAGCTGCAGACAATACACAGCTGCAGACAATCTAGGCAAAGCAGAGGCAAGGTACAAGGCAGAGCACCTAGCTGTAGAGTACCTAGCTGCAGAGTAAGAGCAGCAGGCTTAGCACTAGGCTCAGCACTAGGCAGAGTACTAGGCAGAGCACTAGGCAGGTACAGCTACAGGCAGGCATAGCTGCAGGCAGGCACAGCTGCAGATAATCCGGGCATGCAGATATAATTCAATACAGCCTTTTTAATAACTATATCTCGAACTAAAGAAGGAAAGGAATCTATGCAGCAGTAGGTAAGGGCTTTAGGGGTAGTATGCCAAGGCCTGGCTCAGTCCAGAAGGGCCGAGCCGAAATTCTAAGGGTCTACCCTATTACTTAGTCCTACTCCTTTCTGCTGCTGCAACACTACCTGTTAGGGGGCGCCGCCCAGCCCAGGTCCTAAACCCGACCTAAGCTAGCCGCCGCCCTAAGGACTGCGACTTAGCGGCGCTAGCACGACCCTACTCTCTGTACGGAATCATTAACAGGACCCCACTTCCGTACAGAGAGAGGACCCTATAGCCTATACAGAGGGGAATTGCTGCCCCTCTAAATAAAGGGAAAACTCTATACTACTGTATAGAGGGAGAATTCCCGATCCTCTATACAGAGTATAAACCTTGCACCTCTGCATAGAGGGAAATTGCTAGCTTAGCTTCGTAGGTACAAATTGTACAGCAGCAGATAACGAAGGAACTGCCTATTAGTTCCTTTATATAGATACCCAACCTTAAGTTTCTAAACTAAGATTCTTAACCCCCTTATATTAGGAACTAATCTTACTATCGGTAACTGCAGTAATAAAACAAGATAGACAGCGACATCCCTATAGAACCTACGGCTATACAGGGGCATATACACTGTGCGTACGAGGAGCTGCTAGAACACAAGAGGCAGCTCGAGCAGTAAGTAAGCTACTAGGCTGCGATAATTTCCCAACGGGAACAGGAGCTACGACAGCTTAGGGCGTCTAATCGCGATCCGACCCCTACAACGACGAACACGATAGCCTACACCCCGACCTCTAAGAGCAAACTCCCTAACGTTACTACGTACGATAGTAAGGCTCTAGCTAAGTACCCCTCCTAGGCTGCCCAGATACGCTCTAAGCTTCTAGTCGACTTAGGAGCATACCCGACCGAGCTGGACAAGGTAGTTTACCTCTTTAGGAGGTTAAAGGGCAGGGCAGCAGCACGGATTCTGCCGTAATACGAGACGGTTATTGCGAACCTAGCAATAGCTACGACGACAATGCTCTAGGCAGCTCTTAACAAGAGCTACAAGGACCTAGACTGCGAGAGCCGAGCACTCCTATAGGTTAATACGATAAAGCAAGGACGCAAGACCGTACAAGAATTCCTTACAGAATATAACTAGACTCTAGCAAAGGCAGGAGGTCTCTAATAGGAGGACAGGATAAAAATTACCTCTTTAGAGATAGGCCTCTCTAAGGAGATTATAACGGGACTAGTAGGCGTAATGCGACTAGCTATATACGAGGAATTCTGCGATCTCCTTAGAATAGTCGACAACTAGTAGCGTAGGCTTAGACAGATAAGCTGCGCTTACGAGATAAGACAACCCCTCTAGCGGCAGACAGACGCTATAGACTAGGAACTAACAACGACGAGGGTAGCGGCAGCCGTTACTGTACAGCTAAGGGCTGCTACTAAAAGGGCACAATAGGTAGATATAGCTACCCTTAACAAGAGGCGAGCAGAAGGGAGCTGCTACAGGTATAGCAAGATAGGCTACACTGCACGGAATTGCAGGCTTTTGCTAGCAGAGAGACCTAGGGGACGGCCGACCACTGCAAGGGTAGCAACTGCGGCGCCTTAACAAGAGGATTAGGAGTCCTACTTAGACGTCGACAAGTCGGGAAAAGAGTAGCCTCTAAGCGAAGGCTCTGCTAGAGGCGTATATAAGATAGATTGCCAAATTAAAGCACTACTTAGCTATCTTTTAAGAGCAACTATATAACGACTACGCTGTTTATCGTACAGCCAACGTTGAACAGGTCCGCAACGGTGCGGACATTAATTAATACAGGATGTTTAGTATACAGAGTAATTAGCGAAGACTTTATACAGAGACACCGGATTAAGACGACCCCTACTGTACCTGTATACATGTTGGGCATTACTAGGCGAGGACCAGACATTACCTATATAGTAAAAGTAACGATAGAGATACAGAGACACTATAAGCAGGACTTATACCTCTATGTTGTACAGGACAAGTTAGGGTATAACCTAATACTAGGGAAGCTATAGATAGAGCGCTAGAGGGGCAAGCTAGACATAGGACGAGGACGGCTGTACCTGGCAGTAACGAAGCAGAGGCTCTAAGACTAAGGGAGGGTCTAGTAGGGCGGCAATGCCGAGGCCGAAACCAATAAGGCGACGAAGCAGAGGCCCTAAGACTAAGGGAAGGCTCTGCAGGGTAACAATACTAAGGCCGAAATCAACACAGCGACAGCAGACATTAAGAAGGCATTGGCACCTAAGAAAGTAACAGACCCCTATACGAAGCTCCTAAAGGAATACGCAGGATACCTAGACCTCTTCGAGCCGAAGTCGGCCTTAAAACTGCCGCTAGACTAAGGAGAAGAGATTGACTACGATATCTAGCTAGAACCCTATCTAGATAGGAGTCTGCTAGAGGTACTGTACGGACTGCTGTATAGAATGTCCTCTAGAGAACTCCTAGTACTGCACAAGACACTAGACGACTTGCTTGCCAAAGGTTTTATTTAGGCAAGTACCTCGTCTGCGGGAGCCCTAGTGCTGTTTGTCTATAAGGAGGGGAAGGCCGGCTTGCGTTTCTGCGTAGACTACAGAGGCATTAACGCAATTACTAAGAAGGACCGGTACCCCTTACCCCTTATTAAGGAGACCCTCGGACGGATTAGTAAGGCAAAGTAGTTTACTAAGCTCAACGTAGTCTCGGCCTTCTACAAGATACAGATTAAGGAAGGTTGTAAATAGATAACTGCCTTCTGTACGAGATATAGTCTTTTTAAGTAGCTTGTTACCCCCTTTAGCCTTGCTAACGCATTAGCAACCTTCTAAAGGTATATTAACAAGTCCTTATAAGGGTTACTAGACGACATCTGCTCGGCGTACCTCGACGACACCCTAGTCTTTACAGACGGTACCTATGCAGATTACGTACAAGACGTTAAAAAGGTGCTAGATCGACTGCAGCAGGCTAGCTTGTACCTCGATATCGACAAATGTAAATTCGGTGTCTAGCGTACGAAATACCTAGAGTTTATTATCGAGGCAGGGAAAGGTATCAGCATAGATAGGAAGAAGATTAATGCTATTAAGCAATAGAAGCCGCTAACGAACGTTAAGGGCGTACCGGAATTTCTTAGGTTTGCCAACTTCTACTACTAGTTTATACAGAACTACTTAGAGATCGTACGCCCCCTAGTCGAGCTAACACACAAGGACAAGCAGTTTAAATAGACGGACGAGTGCGATAGGAGCTTTAACAAGCTAAAGGAGCTCTTTACTACAGGACCGACGCTCGCCGCCTTCGACCTAGAGCGTACGACGATACTGGAAACCGACTCCTCGGGATATTGCATTAGAGGTATCCTGTTACAAGTAGGCTTAGACGGACTCCTATACCTATACGCGTATTTCTCTAAGAAGAACTCCCTAGCTAAGTGCAACTACCCTATCTATAACAAGGAGTTGCTAGCAGTCGTACAGTGTTGCGAAGCATAGGACAGAGAACTCCGCTTAGTGCCTAAGTTCCTCGCCCTAACTAACTACAAGAATCTGGAGTACTTTACGCAGCCCTAGAAGCTGTCTAAGAGGCACGTACGATAGGCAATGTACCTAAGCCGGTTTAATATAAGACTCTAGTATCGCAAGGGTAAGGACAACAGCAGGGCCGACGCATTATCCAGACAGGACCAGGACATGCTAACGACGTACGAGGACGACTAGCTAAAGTTACGAACATTCCAGATGTTTAAGGAGGAGCTAGGCGAGGAGACTATCCGCCTGGTAGCGATATACCTATAGGAACCCTTACTACAAGTATAGGAAGAGGCAGTAGAAAAGGACGAGGTATACTAAGGGGCCCGTACAGCAATCTAAGGAGGACAGCGGAAGCTCCTAGCAGAGCTCTATCTTAAGGTGTCGGCAGCAGAGTGCTCTGTAGACGAGGAGAACAACCTAAAGTTTAGGAATCGGATTTGGGTCCTAGTAGACGAGAAGCTCTGTACGAGCTTAATACAACGGGTATATAATTCTATAGCTACCGGGTACCTAGGGCGTAAGGAGATGTACAGCATTGTCGCTAGGGACTACTACTAGCCGGCGATAGCGAAGGACATCCGCAGGTTCGTACAGAACTGCGACGTATATAGACGGACGAAGCCCTAGCAGGAACTGAAGTATAGACTGCTAAAACCCCTACCGATCCTAGACTGGCCCTAGCAAGACCTAACAGTAGACTTCATTACAGACCTCCCTAAGAGCGACGGACGGCAGGACATTATAGTAGTTACAGATAAGCTAACGAAGGGGGTAATACTAGAGGGAATAGACTCTATTACAGCTAAAGACACTGCCTAGGCCTTTATACAGACGACGTTTAGCAAATACGGTTTCCCTAGGTCAATTTTATCGGACTAGGGCACACAGTTTACGAGCTAGCTCTAGGCAAGGGTCTGCCAGTTGCTAAAGGTAGAACGTCGCCTGTTAACTGTATGGCATCTATAGATAGATAGGGCGACGGAGAGGGTCGATTCGACGTTGGAAGCGTACCTCTAAGCGTACGTCGACTATAACTAGACGAACTGGAACTGCCTCCTCCTTATAGCAGAGCTGGCTATTAACAGCTATACGGCTAATGCTACAGGATTGTCTCCCTTCTTTATAGCCTATAGATACGACTATTCCCTGCTCCTACCGACCCTAAGTAGTAACACGCTGCGCCCTGTACGATCCCTAATTCAGCAGGGAGAGGCCATCGTACAGACGATTACGAACGCCTACTAATAGGCAAAGGCGAGCCTAGCTATAGCTTAACAGAATGCGGAAGAGCAGGCTAACAAGGGACGGCAAGCTGCACTAAGGTACGAGGCAGGGGATAAGGTCTGGCTAAACTAGCAAAACATCTATATAGACTGGCCGAGCAAGAAGCTAGACTAGAAGAACAGGAAGTTTACAGTAGTCTAATCGGTAGGGACATACACTATATAACTAAACACTCCCCTAGGGATTTATCCAGTCTTCTACGTAGACCTTGTACAGCTAGCAAACACGGACCCCCTGCTGCACTAGACGACAGACGACGCGCGCCTACCAGCGATTATAACCGAGGGCTAAGAAGAGTACGAGGTAGAAGGAATCCTTAAGAGCCGAAAGAAGCGGAAGAGGGTAGAGTACCTAGTAAAATAGAGAGGATAGGCAGAGCCTATATAGGAACCCTATAAGGCCCTATAGGACACAACTGCACTAGACAGGTAGGAGGAGAACCATCCCCCTGCCCAGTTACAGTAACACTGCGCCGTACGGCGAAAAGGGGCACGATATACCCTAAGGACAGGGTAGCCGCTAGCAACTTAAGTTGCTAAAGGATCGAGAATTACGACATAGGACACTATAAGATCCTACCGACACGACACTGTACGACACTGTACAGAAGAAGGGCTAGAGGAAGGAAACAGCTAGGAGACAGGTAAGATAGGTGAAATAAGAAGGGAATAGGAACGACACTGTCTAAAAACTTTTACATACTACCTTAAGGTAGCTTACTAGCTGATCCGGGCACGCAGATATAATTCAATACGGCCTTTTTGATAACTATATCTCGAACTAAGGAGGGAAAGGAATCTATATAGTAGTGGACGAGACCTTTAGGAGGGTGGCGTGCCAAGGCCCGGCTCAGTCCGGAAGGGCCGAGCCGAAATTCTGAGGGTCCACCCTATTACTTAGTCCCACCCCTTTCCACTGCTGCAACACTAGCCACTACCCCTAGGACCCAGGCCAGCCAACTCTACACCTATAATCTCAATTACCTCCTAGACGGAAGGGGCTCCAGCACTAGGAAAAGTGGAAGAGTAGCTTAGCAACACCCTGCTACTAGTTAATATAGCACCTAAGATATTAGCTTAGACTGTACAGAGGACGGGAACCTATACGAACTGGAAGCGAAGCTACTAGTCGAATTAAGCATTCCACTGCTAGAGGTAGAGATAGGAGGAGACCCTAGCCGGACGAGCAGAGGGGGAGCTAGCGACTATAAGGGAGCTACGACGATTACAGCCGGACAGGGCGGGTAGTATAGTAGTAGTAACTGGTAGTAGCTAGTAGGTAGTGTTAACTAGTAATAGTAGTTAGTAGTAGTAATAGTAGTAGTAGCAGACGGCCGGGCGGACGGATAGCAGGTAGAGAATAAAAAAGAAAGAGAAGAAGAGAGAGGGAGAAAAGGGAAGGGGTTTATATACAGGGTAGTAGCTGCCTGCCTTGTAGGGCAATAACAACTAAGACAGCTGCTACAACTGTATAAAGGAGGACAAACGAGGCAACTACGACCTAGAGCCTGTACGAGCGACAGCCTACTAGACAACTGGACAGAGGCGGGAACATCCACCTAGGAGTGAAACTCTAGACAACGACTAAGGGACAGGGACAGAGCCAAATGGCCTAGTAGCGCCGGACTGTACGGTTAAGACGTAGAGTGCATAGCTAGAGCTTAAGGGTAGGAGGGGAAGGAGCAGACAGGACCGAGCACCTCCTGCACCTTTATAACTGCTTGCAGGCCTCCTTAGCCTTAGCCTTAGGTTCGTTGAATTGGCAAACAGAACAGGCTAAGGCCAGGTAGAAGCGATCTAGCACTACCTGCCTTCCCTCCTATAGACCTAGGAGGACAAGTCGAAGGTTAAACCGGTAGAGAGGGAGGTTAACAGTTAAGTACCTAGGCCAAGACGGGAAAGCGCTACCTAGCAAAGGAACACTAGGAGTAAGAGTATACAGCACGCCGCTATACGAAAAGGGCACTACGAGAAGGGAGGGGGGGGTATTGTTAGGGGGCGCCGCCTAGCCTAGGTCCTAAACCCGACCTAAGCCAGCTACTGCCCTAAGGACTGCGACTTAGCGGCGCTAGCACGACCCTACTCTCTATACGGAATCACTAATAGGACCCCACTTCTATATAGAGGGAGAGCCCTATAGCCTATACAGAGGGGAATTGCCGCCCCTCTAAACAGAGGTGTTGCGGCAGTGGAAAGGGGTGGGACTGGATAATAGGGTGGACCCTGGATTTCGGCTCGGCCCGTCCGGGCCGAGCCGGGCCTTGGCACCACCACTACGAAAGCTCCCCACCACCACTATACAGATTCCTTTCCCTCCTCAGTTCGAGATATAGTTATCAAAAAGGCCGTATTAAATTATATCTGCGTGCCCGGATTATTATATCTCGAACTTACTCTCCACAACCCCGCGCTGCGCGAAAGGGCCTGTTGAACCATCCGGAAACCCGAATAACGCACGCGCACCGACAACAACAACACCTAAGGCACTGTAAGAAGATAGAAGGCTTCTTAGCGGTAGAGAGCGGCGTAACAGGCCGCTGCAGAAAGAGAAAGACTAACAGAGCGAACAGGCGCTCCAGTGTCATTAATAATAAGATCATTATTAGAGGTTTTACAGCGGAAGAGACCGCAGAGATCAAGGAACGAATAAGCGAATATAAGAAGATCCACGACTGCACGATCGAGGAACTGGAAGACTATATAAACGAGAATAGGATAGGGAAGGTCTACGACGGTATAGACCTTATTAAGACGCTGTTCTACAGAACGCTAGAAGAGAACAGACAACTGAGAGAAGAGACTAAAGCGGTAAGGGCCGAAAAGGAATCGGCCGAGACCATTATATATATGCTGGAAAACCAGGCGGCGAATCGACTGGTGCAACTGAAGGCGCTAAAGGATCAACTAACTGATATAGAAGCAACGAAGTCGTCGCCGCCACTGCGTCGAGAAACCCACAAGGAGACCGCCTTACCAGCGGCCTATAGTTAAGGTAGCACTACGATAACGCTACTGCCGGACCTACCTGCTTTCGGCAGCGGAGACCCTAAAGTATAGGAGGCATTTAAGAAGAAGATCAAGAACAAGATAAGCCGCGATTACGCATCGAGCAGCGAAGAGGATAGATTAGCGTACCTGGAATCGCGATTAGAAGGTAAAGCTTTTTCGCTAGTAGCGGACCTAGAAGAAGTAACGGCCGACGACGCTATCAAAGCGCTGGACCAGCGTTTCGGAGACCCCTTCTGGAAGAAGACGGCCTGCGAGCAGCTGGATAAGATCAACTATGTAAGAGGCTCAAGAATCTTGGTTCAGAAACTTAAGGTCGGGTATCTACATAAAGGAACTGATAGGCAGTTCCTTCGTCGTCTGCTCTGTACGATTTGTACCTACGAAGCTAAGCCAGCAATTTCCCCTTTGTGCCGGGGTGCAAGGTTTACCCTCCGTACGGAGAATCGGGAGTTACCTCCTCTGTACAGTGGTGCCGGGTTTTCCCCTAATCCAAGGGGCGGTAGCTCCCCCTTTGTGTAGGAACGTAGTGTTCTCCCTCCGTACGGAAGAGGGGTCCTGTCGGTGACTCTGTACGGAGGGTAGGGTCGTGCTGGCGCCGCTAAGTCGCAGTCCTTAGGGCGACGGTCGGCTCAGGTCGGGTTCAGGACCTGGGCCGGGCGGCGTCCCCTAACAATACCCCCCCTTCCCTTCTCGTAGTTTTCTTTCGTACGGCGGCGTGCCCAAATCACCCAGCTCCTGCTGTTTTTTTTTTTTTTTTTTTGGTTCAGGTTGCGGCGTCCCATTTCGTACGGTGCCGAGTCGTCGTCCCTCGTCGCTTCCTCTAGGTCGCGGTTGCCTCTTGCTATTTCACCCGTCTGTGGCAGTTGCCCTGCTTGCTATTCCCTATAGCAGGCAGTTAGCCCAAGCCTCCTCCCTTCTCTTCTCTTCCCCCTTCTCTTCTCCCTGTACACCGTCTACTGTACACCATCCACTATCTATTATCTACTATCTACTACTAGCCACCACTAGCCACCAACCAACCACTAACTACTATGTCGTCCAGTAGTTCCCTCGTCGCCGCTGGCCCCGCCCCTCCCCCTTGTCCGGCTAGGGTCCCCCCCCACTTTGTCCTCGTACAGTAGGGCCCTTAACTTAACCGGCAGCTGCTCCTCCGGTTTGTACGGATTCTCGTCTTCCGTACGGTCTGGGCTGACGTCTTAGGTGCTACACCCGCGAGCAGCAGGACGCGGCCGGGCTCCCCTTCTACGCCTTCTAGTATAACCCCGCCTAGGTTATACCCGAGCAGGTGGCTACGGCCTAGCCGTCGTACGTTAACGCCCTCCTTATCGCTACCCGGGGCCAGCTCTGTGCCCCCTGCCCCAACTCCCCCCGGCCTTTACTTGGCCTATACCGCCTCCTAGGCTTCTAGGCTGGGGTGTGTACCTTGTGTAAGTAGAAGGATGGCTCCCTCTACTGCCCCTTCCGCCGGCCGGGGGAGGCACGTAGGGGTAGGGGGGTGCCTCTGCTCCCTAGGGCTGGCCCTAGTGGGGGTGGGGGGGTGCCTCTGCTCCCTAGGGCTGGCCCTGGTAGGGGTAGAGGCCCGGCCGGGCCTAAGGTAGTGGAGATTTTAGACGATAAGTAGGGTAGTTTAGTTCCCCTCTAGGGAATATAAGAATCTTCGGCCGGTTTTCTCTCTTGTCTTATTTCCGCTCCCCCCTCCTATTCGTCCCTTAGCTGTTCCTTTCTTCCAGCCCTTATCTCGTACGGCGTCGTACGGTGTCGTATCAGTAGGCTCCTATAGTGTCCTACGTCGTAGTGCTCGATCCTTTAACAACCCAGGTCTGCCTACGGCTACCCTGTCCTTAGGGTGGATCGTGCCTCTTTCCGCCGTACAGCGCGGGGTTATTGCAACTAGGTAGGGGGATGGTCCTCCTCCTATCTGTCCAGTGCGGTCGTGTCTTGCAGAGCCTCGTACAGTTCCTACGTAGGCTCTGCCTATCCTTTCTATTTTACTAAGTACTCTGCCTTCCTCTGCTTCCTCTGGCTCTTAAGGATCCCCTCTACCTCGTACTCTTCTTGGCCCTCGGTTATAATTGCGGGTAGGCGCCTGTCGTTAGTCGTCTAATGTAGCAAGGGGTCCGTGCTCGCCGGTCGTACGAGGTCTACATAGAAGACTAGGTAAATCCCTGGGGGAGTGTTTAGTCGTACAGTATGTGTCCCTACCGGCCGGATTACCGTAAACTTCCTGTTTCTCTAATCTAACTTCTTGCTCGGCCGGTCTGTACGGATGTTTCGCTGGTTTAGCCAGACCTTATCCCCTGCCTCGTACCTTGGTACAGCCTGTCGTCCCTTGTTGGCCTGCTCTTCCGCGTTCTGCTAGGCTAGGGCTAGGCTTGCTTTTGCCTATTGGTAGGCGTTCGTAATCGTCCGTACGATGGCCTCTCCTTGCTGGATTAGGGATCGTATAGGGCGCGGGGTGTTGCTACTTAGGGTCGGTAGGAGCGGGGAATAGTCGTATCTATAGGTTATAAAGAAGGGGGACAGTCCTGTAGCATCGGCCGTACGGCTGTTAATAGCCAGCTCCGCTATTAGGAGAAGGCGGTTCCAGTTCGTCTAGTTATAGTCGACGTACGCTCGGAGGTACGCCTCTAGGGTTAAGTTAGCCCTCTCCGTCGCCCCGTCCGTCTACGGGTGCTATGCAGTAGACAGGCGACGCTCTACCCTGAGTAACTGGCAGATCCGTGCCTAGAGTTAGCTCGTAAACTGTAACCCCCGGTCTAATACAATTGACCTAGGGAAACCGTGCTTGCTGAACGTCGTCCAGATAAAGGCCTAGGCGGTGTCTTTAGCCGTAATGGAGTCTATCCCCTCCAGTATTACCCCCTTCGTTAACTTGTCCGTAACCACTATAATGTTTCGCTGTCCGTCGCTCTTAGGGAGGTCTGTAATAAAGTCTACGGTCAGGTCTTGCCAGGGTCGATCCGGTATCGGCAGGGGCTTTAGCAGCCTATACTTTAGCTCGCGCTAGGGCTTCGTTCGTCTGCACACATCGCAGTTCCGTACGAACCTGCGAATGTCCTTCGCTATCGCTGGCCAGTAGTAGTCCTAGGCGATAATGCTGTACGTCTCCTCGCGCCCTAGGTGCCCGGTGGCTATAGAGTTATGTGCTCGTTGTATTAAGCCCGTACGGAGCTTCTCGTCCGTCGGGACCTATATCCGATTTCTGAACTTCAGGTTGTTCTCCTCGTCCACTGAACACTCGGCTGCTGATACCTTTAGGTAGAGCTCGGTTAGGAGTTTCCGTTGCCCTCCCTAGATCGCTGTACAGGCCCCTCGGTATGCCTCGTCCTTTTCTACTGCCTCTTCCTAAGCTTGCAGTTGGGGTTCCTATAGATGTGTCGCCGCCAGGTGGATAGTCTCCCTGCCTAGCTCTTCCCTGAACATCTGGAATGTCCGCGACTTCAGCCGGTCGTCCTCGTACGTCGTTGGCATGTCCTGGTCCTGTCTGGACAGTGCATCGGCCCTGCTGTTGTCCTTACCCTTGCAGTACTAGAGTCTTATGTTAAACCGGCTTAGGTACATTGCCTATCGTACGTGCCTCTTAGACAGCTTCTGGGGTTAAGTGAAGTATTCCAGGTTCTTGTAGTCCGTTAGGGCGAGGAACTTAGGTACTAAGCGGAGTTCCCTATCCTAGGCTTCGCAACACCGTACGACTGCCAGCAACTCTTTGTCGTAGATAGGGTAGTTGCACTTAGCCGGGGAGTTCTTCTTAGAGAAATACGCGTATAGGTGTAGGAGTCCGTCCGGGCCTACCTGTAACAGGATACCCCTAATGCAGTACCCTAAGGAGTCGGTTTCCAGTATTGTCGTACGCTCCGGGTCAAAGGCGGCGAGCGTTGGTCCTGTAGTAAAGAGCTCTTTTAGCTTGTCGAAGCTCTTATTGCATTCGTCCGACTATTTGAACTGCTTGTCCTTGTGCGTCAGCTTAACTAGGGGGCGTACGATCTCCGAGTAGTTCTGTATAAACTGGCGGTAGAAGTTGGCAAACCTAAGGAATTCCTGTACGCCCTTGACGTTTATAGGCGGCTTCTATAGCTTAATAGCATCAATCTTCTTCCTATCTATACTGATGCCTTTCCCTGCCTCGATAATAAAACCTAGGTATTTCGTACGTTGGACACCGAACTTACACTTGTCGATGTCGAGGTACAAGCCCGCCTGCTGCAGACGGTCCAGCACCTTCTTAACATCCCGTACGTAGTCTGCGTAGGTGCCGTCTGTAAAAACCAGGGTGTCGTCGAGGTATGCCGAGCAGATGTCGTCTAGTAACCCTTGCAGGGACTTGTTAATGTACCTTTAGAAGGTTGCTGGTACATTGGCAAGGCTAAAGGGGGTAACCAGCTACTCAAAAAGACCGTATCTCGTACGGAAGGCAGTTATCCATTTACAGCCTTCCTTAATCTGTATCTTGTAGAAGGCCGAGACTACGTTAAGCTTAGTAAACCACTTCGCCTTGCTGATCCGTCCGAGGGTCTCCTTAATAAGGGGTAGAGGGTACCGGTCCTTCTTAGTAATCGCGTTAATGCCTCTATAGTCTACGCAGAAACGCAATCCAGCCTTCCCCTCCTTATAGACAAACAGTACTAGGGCTCCTGCAGACGACGTACTGGCCCGGATAAACCCTTTGGCAAGCAGGTCGTCCAGCATCTTGCGCAGTACCAGGAGTTCTCTAGAGGACATCCTGTACAGCGGTCCGTACGGTACCTCCAGCAGGCTCCTATCTAGGCGGAGTTCCAGCTGGATGTTATAGTCAATCCCTTCCCCTCGGTATAGCAGCAGTTTCGAGGCCGACTTCGGTTTAAAGAGGTCTAGGTACCCAATATACTCTCTTAGGAGCTTCGTACAGGGTTTTGTCGCTTCCTTAGGTGCTAATGCCTTCTCGATGTCCGCCGTTGCTGTGTTGATTTCGGCCTTAGCATTGCCACCTTGCAGGGACCTGCCCTGGTCCCGGATTCTCCGCTTTGTTGCTGCCAGGTACAGCCGTCCTCGTCCGACGTCCAGCTTGCCCTTCCAGCGCTCTATCTAAGGCTTCCCTAGTATTAGGTTATACCCTAACTTGTCCTGTACGACATAGAGGTACGAGTCTTGCTCGTAGTGTCCTTGTACCTCCATTGTTACTTTCACTATGTAGGTAATGTCCAGTCCTCGCCCGGTAATGCCCAGCATGCGTACAGGTACCGTAGGGGCCGTCTTAATCCAATGTCTCTGTACGAAGTCTTCGCTAATTACTCTATACACCAAACATCCTGTATTAATTAGTGTCCGCGCCGTTGCGGACCTGTTCAATGTCGGCCGTACGATAAACGGCGTCGTCGTTATGTAATTGCTCTTAAAAGATGGCCAAGTAATGCTTTGATTTGGCAGTCTATCTCGCACCCGCCTCTAGCAGAGTCTTCGCTTAGAGGCTACTCTTTTCCCGACTCGTCGTCGTCCGAGTAGGACACCTGATCTTCTCGTTAAGGCGCTGCAGTAGCTACCCTTGCGGTGGTCGGCCGTCCCCTAGGTCTCTCTGCTAGCAGGAGCCCGCAATTCCGTACAGTGTGGCCTATCTTGCTACACTGGTAGCAGCTCCCTTCTGCTCGCCTCTTGTTAAGGGTAGCTGTGTCTACCTATTGCGCCTTCTTAGTGGCAGCCCTTAGCCGTACGGTGGCTGCTGCTGCTACCCTCGTCGTCGTCGGTTCCTAGTCTATAGCATCTGTCTATCGCTAGGGAGGTTGTCTTATCTCCTAAGCACGGCCTATCCGTCCCAGCCTGCGTTGCTAGTCGTCGACTATCCTGAGAAGGTTACAAAATTCCTCGTACGTAGCTGGCCGCATTATACCTACCAGCCCCGTTATAATTTCCTTAGAGAGGCCTACCTCTAGAGAGGTGATTTTTATCCTGTCCTCCTATTGGAGACCCCCTGCTTCTGCCAAAGTCTGGTCAAATTCCGCAAGGAATTCTCGTACGGTCTTGCGTCCTTGTTTCATCGTGTTAACCCGTAGGAGCGCTCGGCTCTCGCAGTCCGGGTCCTTGTAGCTCTTGTCTAGAGCTGCCTAGAGCATCGTCGTCGTAGCTATTGCCAGGTTGGCAATAGCCGTCTCGTAGTACGGCAGAATTCGTGCTGCCGCCCTGCCCTTTAACCTCCTAAAGAGGTAGACTACCTTGTCTAGCTCGGTCGGGTATGCTCCTAAGTTAACTAGGAGCTTAGAGCGCATCTAAGCCGCCTAGGAGGGGTACTCGGCCGGGGCCTTACTATCGTACGTAGAGACGTCGGGGAGTTTGCTCTTAGGGGTCGGGGTAGGGGTCATCGTGTTCGTCGTCGTAGGGGTCGGATCGCGATCGGACGCCCTAAGCTGTCGTAGCTCCTGTCCCTGTTGGGAAATTATCGCAGCCTGGTGGCTTACTTGCTGTTCGAGCTGCCTCTTGCTTTCCAGCAGCTCCTCGTATACGCGGTGCATGTGTCCCTCTATGGCCGTAGGTTCTATAGGGATGTCGCTGTCTATCTTGCTCTATCACCGCGGTTACCGACAGTGAGATCAGTTCCTAATGTAAGAGGCTTAAGAATCTTGGTTCAGAAACTTGAGATCGGGTATCTACATAAAGGAACTAATAGGCAGTTCCTTCGTCGTCTGCTCCGTACGATTTGTACCTACGAAGCTAAGCCAGCAATTTCCCCTTTGTGCTGGGGTGCAAGGTTCACCCTCCGTACAGAGAATCGGGAGTTACCTCCTCTGTACGGTAGTGCCGGGTTTTCCCCTAATCCAAGGGGCGGTAGCTCCCCCTTTGTGCAGGAACGTAGTGTTCTCCCTCCGTACGGAAGAGGGGTCCTGTCGGTAACTCCGTACAGAGGGTAGGGTCGTGCTGGCGCCGCTGAGTCGCAGTCCTTAGGGCGACGGTCGGCTCAGGTCGGGTTCAGGACCTGGGCCGGGCGGCGTCCCCTAACAAACCAGAACCGTTAGACATTCGAAGAGTTCTACGGACTGTTCAGGAAATACGCTATTAGAGCGAGAGTGGCAGAAGATAAGCAGCTGCACCTACTAAGGCAGAAACTGAGCTCTAAGCTCACCGCGGCTATAGCGTTAGTAGAAGACGAAGACCTTTAGAGCTTCGTGCATTAAGCGAGAGTTACTGCTAGAAACTTGAACGCGTACGGAAAACCGACGACACGTAAACTGATTTAGAAGCCGTTAGCGCAGCCGACAAGAGCCCCCGCGCCCTTTCGACGAACTCCCTAGCAGTCGCTATATTCACTACGATCGGCGTTCGTCCCCACCTGCTACGCGTATAGCAAGCCTGGCCACATCGCTACGAGATGCCAAGCATCGGATAAGCAGAAGCAGGAGTATCGTGTTATAAAGCAGCCGCAGCCGCAGACACCGAGAAAGACTATACAAGCTATAGAGGCGGCTCCGAACGACACTAAGAGCGTAGACGGTAAGGTGCAGTTAAGGATTATAGGAAAAGACCAGCTGGACGGATAGGCCCCCTATCTAGCAAGGACAACAGGGCACTAATGCGAACTACGTCAGCGAAAGAGAGTATCAACAGCTGCAACGACCCGCTCTCGGCAGCAGTGGAAGTAAACACGGAAACAGCTATTATCCTTCTAATTACTGTCCACCCCCTTAACGGATCGAGCAAACCACTTTAGCTGAAAGCCTTTATCGACACCGGAGCTCTTATCGGCGCGGCGATCCACTACCGACTGGTCCGGAAGCTGACAAATAGATACGGTTATCCGGTGGAACTGGCGTCGCCGACGAAGATTTCGGCGTACAACGGACAAGACACGGAAAGCGTTACGCACTACGTGCCGCTAAGGACTACACTAGCTGGTCGCACTACGGAAGCGACGTTCCGAATTATGGATATCGGAAGGTTTGACATTATTATAGGGCAGAAATAGATAAAGAACCAGAAAGCTATCGTTGACGTAGATAAAGGAACGATCAGGTTCAAAACCCCGGGTAGCGGAGCAGGGACCATCGGAAAGGTCGCCACCGTCGCCGCTAAGCCGAAAGACACAGAGTCTGCGAAAGAGGCTCCGTCCGATCGTTCCGAACCCCCGGTTACCGTCGGAATAATAAGCTTAGAAGCTATAACGACCCTTGCGAAGTCGCTGGACAATAAGATTTACACTATCTCGATAAAAGACATCGAAGACTACAGGAAGATAATAGCGGAAGAAGAAGTGGATCCGCTAGAGGTGCTACTAAAAGAACTCCATAGTTACGCTAACGTCTTCTTAAAGGCCGACTCCAACCTCCTGCCGCTCTATCGACCGGAATATAACAATAAGATCCGACTAAAAGAAGGAGCTACGCTGCTAAGAACCGAGCCCCTAAGACGACTGTCGCTGGCGGAACTGGACTAGGTAGGGGTGTTCGTTCGCGAAAATCTGGCGAAGAAGTTCATTACGCCGAGTTTGGCCGAATACGCGTTACCGATTCTTTTCGTAAGGAAGCTAGGGGATAGTCTGCGACTGTACGTAGACTATCGAGGCCTTAACGAGGTCACTAAGCGAGACGTATATCCACTACCGTTAATCGACGAAACTATACAGAGAGTAGCAAAGGCTAAGTGGTTTAGCAAGCTGGACATCCGCCAAGCGTTCTATCGACTAAGGAATAAAGAAGGGCAGACAGAAGACCTTACAACGTTCGCGACGCGTATAGGCAATTTCAAGTAGTTGGTGATGCCTTTCGGACTCACTAACGCGCCGGCAGTGTAGCAACGCTTTATAAACTACACTTTTATAGACATGCTGGAGCGGTTCGTGTCTATCTACTTAGACGACATCCTTATCTACACCGATAGAACGAGAGAGCAGCATACGGACTACATTAAGAAGGTGCTAACCAGGCTCCGCGAGGTCGGATTAAACGCGGACACAAAGAAGAGCGAGTTCTATTAGACCGAGGTCAAATATCTCGGTCTTATCGTCGGAAGAGATGGAATTTGGATAGACCTAACAAAGGTCGCCGCCGTTGCGGAATGGAAGCAGCCGAAATCCGGAAACACTACCCGAATCAGAGCGTTTCTCGGATTCTGCAGCTATTATCGACAGTTTATTAAGGACTTCAGCAAGATCGCGAGACCCCTAAACGAAGCGTTGAAGAAAGAGGCCGCCGGCCTATAGACTAAGAGGTGTACGGAAGCCTTTAACCGGCTGAAAGAAGCAGTAGCCTCAGCGCCGGTTCTGGCGCACTTCCGGCCGGAAAAGACAATCTACATAGAAACGGACGCTTCTAATACTGTAACAGCAGGGGTCCTTTCTCAATATAGCGACGACGAAACCCTCTATCCAGTAGCTTTCTTTAGCAAATCCATAACGGAGGCTAAGCGGAACTACGCCATCTACGATAAGGAGCTGCTAGCGATCATTTAGGCATTTAAGGAGTGGAAACCGGAGCTTATAGCCGGACAGAGCACGGTCCAGGTCCTTACGGACCACCAGTCGCTGACCTACTTTATAAAGACGCAGAAGCTCTTACGTCGCCAAGCACGGTAGGCTGCCTACTTATCTAGGTTCGACTTCAAGATTACCTATCGACCCGGAGCTTAAAACGGAAAAGCTAATGCACTGACGCGAAGAGAAGGAAAGACTAGCCGCGCGAAAGAAGATCCGAACATGTTCCAGAAGGTGCTAACCGAGCGGATAGTAGACGCCGAGGTGTTAAAGGAAGCGGGGATCTGCGCAGCAGAACTGCAGATCGAACCGGAACCGATAGAGCCGCCGATCGAAGAAGAGACGCTCTACGAGAGGGTAGAACGGCTTAATAAGCAGCAGAAGCTAGGCAAAACCGGCTTAGGGAAGCTGATAGTTCCGGAAGAACTAATTACGGAGGTTATCCAGCTGGTCTATAACTCTATAGATGTTGGCTACGCCGGCTCGAAGAAGACGATAGAAGCCGTAAGGACGATCTACTGGTTTCCGCGGATCTACGAACGGATCCACCGGTTTATCGGCAACTGTTACGTGTGCCGAGCCGCGAAGCTACGTTACGGTCTTCTGGCGGGTCTGCTAAAACCGCTTCCGATCCCCGAGAAACTGTAGCAACACATTACGATAGACTTCGTAACCGGCCTGCCAGACTCCGATAGATATAACGCTACACTAAACGTAGTAGACCGACTAAGCAAAGAGCGCCACTTCATCCCCTGTCGAGCTAGAGACGAAGGAACGACTGCAGAAGAGACCGTACGGATGTTGATTAGACACGTATAGAAGCACTATAGCCTGCCGGACACTATCACTACGGATAGGGGTCCTTAATTTACCGCCGACGTGTAGAAAGCTATCAACCAAGCTCTCGGAATTCGTAGAAAGCTCAGCACCGCCGCTTACCTGCAGACCGACAGTTAGTCTAAAGTGGCTAATCGCGAGATAGAGCGATATCTAAGAACCTTCTGCAGACATTATTAAGAAAAGTAGGCTGAGATGCTGCCAATAGCCGAATTCTGCGCGAACTTAGCACAGTTAGAAGCAACGTCGCTGGCGCCGTTCGAGATAACGCACGGCTATCTTCCGAGGATAAGCTTTTAGCTACTAAGCGACGCCGGCTCGCCGGAGTTTTCCACTACTACTACGTCGTCAAAGAGAGTCGCCGCCGCAGCGGCGGAAGCGCTCCGATCTCAGATAGAAGAAGCGATCAAAGTGGCGAAAGACGCGATAGAATCAGCTTAGAAGAAGATAGTGACTCGAGCTAATAAGAAGCGGTTACCGACGGAATTCGAAGAAGGCCAAAAGGTATAGCTTAACACGAAGAACCTAAGGCTAAAAGGCAACGCCAAGCTCAATCCGCGCTACGTAGGTCCGTTTACGATAGTGGAAAAGAAATCGCCGGTGACTTATCGGCTCGAGCTGCCGAAGGCGTTCCGGATCTACGACGTTTTCCATTCCAATCTACTAAGCCTGGACCCTAAGAACAGTCTGCCAGAACAGGGGTTCGCTGAACCCCTGCCAATCGAGATAGATAATAAAGAAGAGTGGGAGGTAGAAGATGTAATGGACGTAAAGAAGATAAGAGGGTCCATTAAAGCGAGGATCTCGTAGAAGGGGTGGCCGGAAGACTACGAATAGTATCCGGTCGAGAACCTGCGGAACTTAGCAGAGCTGCTAAGAGACTTTTACCGAAGAAGCCGAAGCCGGAATAGCTCTAAAGCCGATCCTTCCGGAAGAAAACGAAGAAAGCTGCGTCCGCTCCACCGGCGCGGAAGCCGATAAAAACGATCGTAGTCTGGAATTGATAGCTCTAGGGACTACTACGCAGCCGGTAGCTGGCGGACGCCGTAGCGTGCCAGCGCTGCCGACCGCGTAGTAGATAAAAGCCTTGGTGGAAGAAAAAAGAAGAAGAAAAACGGCGCAGCGGAAAGATCTATATAGACCCCCAAAACAACGCACAGACCAGCCACGCAGCAGCTTAGATAACCCACGGCTTAGATCAGATAGCACGGACCAGGCGCACCGATCACATAAACGCCAAGTAAAGGACTTCAGATGCCGATAACGTAAGGGCTGAAAAAGCGATAATAAGACGTTGTTTTTAATAAAAGACGGAAGAGGTAACGTCGACGGTAGAGGGGACTTTCGAGAAAAAGAAGACGAATCAAAAAAAAAAAAAAAAAAAAAGAGACGGAAAGAAGAGAGATTTTTGGATAGGTAGGGTAACTAAGCGGTCGAGGGCGACCGCTGGTAAGGGGGGGGGTAGTGTTGCGGCGGTAGAAAGGGGTGGGACTGGATAATAGGGTAGACTCTAGATTTCGGCTCGGCCCGTCCAGGCCGAGCCGGGCCTTGGCACTACTACTACGAAAGCTCCCCACTACCACTACATAGATTCCTTTCCCTCCTCAGTTCGAGATATAGTTATCAAAAAGGCCGTATTGAATCATATCTGCGTGCCCGGATCAAGAGGGAAAACTCTGTACCACTATGCAGAGGGAGAACTACCGATCCTCTATACAGAGTGTAAACCTTGCACCCCTATACAGAGAGAAATTGCTAGCTTGGCTTTATAGGTACAAATTGTACAGCAGCAGACGACGAAGGAACTGTCTATTAGTTCCTTTATATAGATACCTAACCTTAAGTTTCTAAACCAAGATTCTTGACCCCCTTACACTACCCCCCTCCCTTACTAGCAGTCGACCTCGACTGCTTACTTATCTATCTCTCTCTCTTTTTTTTTTATATCGTCGCTATCTAAAGTCCTTTACTTAGCGTCTATCTAATCCGTGCTATCTGATCGGAACTAGCGGTTACCTAAGCTGCGGCGTAACCGGTCTGTGCGCTGCTATAGAGGTCTATATAGATCCTTCCGTAGCGCTGTTTCTTCTTCTTTTTCTTTCTCTACGAAGGACCCTACCTACTGTAGGGCCGGCGGCGCCGACGCCGCTTTACTTCCTGTTTGGGGCGGCGTCGGCGAGCGTCGCGCCGAAGCGGTAGTAGGTAGTAGCCGAGTCGAAGACTCCGGCTACGCGCGTCGCTACGATCGTTTCTGTCAGTTTTTCTACTAATAGAGCAGACGCGGTTTATCCTCTTTTTCTAGAACTATTAACTTTAGAGCTACTTAGGCTTTGGCTTCTTCGGATTCTGCGTATAGAACTCCTTTCGCAGCTCTACCAAGTTCCATAGATTCTCGACTAGATACTATTTATAGTCTTCTGCCTATCCCTTCTATAAGATCGTTGCTTCGATAGACTCTCTTATCTTTCTTATATCTATTATATCTTCTACCTCCTATTCTTCTTCTTTACTATCTATCTTAACTAGCAGGGGTTCAGCAAACCCCTAATCTGGAAGACCGTCTTTAGGGTCTAAACTTAGCAGATCTGAATAAAAGACGTCGTAGATCCGGAACGATTTCGGTAGTTGGAGCCAATAAGTTACTAGCGACCTCTTTTCTACTATCTTAAACGGGCCTATATAGTAGGGGTTAAGCTTAGCGTTGCCTTTTAGCCTTAGGTTCTGCATGTTAAGCTATACCTTTTAGCCTTCCTTAAATTCTATCGGCGACCGCTTTCTATTAGCTCTAGTTACTATCTTTTTCTAAGCCGATTCTATCGCCTTCTTTGTGATCCGAGCGCGTAGATAAGGTTCAATACGGCTGTTTTGATAACTATATCTCGAACTAAGGAGGGAAAGGAATCTATGTAGTAGTGGTAGTAGGCTTCCGTAGTAGTGGTAGTGCCAACGCCCGGCTCGGCCCGTCCAGGCCGAGCCGGGCTTAGTCCTACCCCTTTCTGCTGCCGTAACACTACCCCCCCTCCCTTACCAGCGGTCGCCCTCGACCGCTTAGTCACCCTATCTATCCAAAAATCTCTTCTGTGTTTTTTTTTTTTTGATTCGTCGTCTCCTTCTCGAAAATCCCCTCTAACGGTGATGTCACTTCTTCTGTCTTCTATCAAAAACAACGTTCTCTTTATCGCTTCTTGAATTTCTTACGTCGTCGGCATCTGAAGTCCTTCACTTGGCGTTTATGTGATCGTCGCTATCTGATCTGAGCGTAGGTTATCTGAGCTGCGGCGTAGCTGGTCTGTGCGTCGCCTCGGAGGTCTATATAGATCTTTCCGCGGCGCCGTTTTTCTTCTTCTTTTTCTCTTCTACCAAAGCCTTTACCTACTATGGGGTCGGCGGCGCTGGCACGCCACAGCGTCGGCGAGCTGCCTGCCGACCCTGCGGTAGGTAGTGGCTGCGTCGAAGACCTCCCCGAGGCGACCGCTACGATCGTCTTTATCGGCTTCTGCGCCGGTAGAGCGGACGCGGCTTTCTTCTTCTTTCTTCCGCATTGTCGACATCAGAGCTACGCTGGTTTCGGCTTTTCCGGGTTCCGCACGTAGAACTCTCTTAGCAGCTCCGCCGAATTCCGGAGGTTTTCGACTGGATACTATTTATAGTCTTCCGGCTATCCCTTCTACAAGATCCTCGCTTTAATGGACCCCCTTATCTTCTTTACGTCCATTACGTCTTCTACCTCCTACTCTTCTTCCTTACTGTCTATCTCGATAGGCAGGGGTTCGGCGAACCCCTGTTCCGGCAGGCCGTCTTTAGGGTCTAAGCTTAACAGGTCCGAATAGAAGACATCGTAGATCCGGAACGATTTTGGTAGCTGGAGCCGATAGGTCACCGGCGACCTCTTTTCTATTATCTTGAACGGACCTACGTAGCGTAAGTTGAGCTTGGCGTTGCCTTTTAGCCTTAGGTTTCGCGTGTTAAGCTATACCTTTTGGCCTTCCTCGAATTCTATCAGTAACTGCTTCTTATTAGCTCGAGTTACTATCTTCTTCTAAGCTGATTCTATCGCGTCTTTCGCCACTCTGATTGCTTCTTCCATCTGAGATCAGAGCGCTTCTGCCGCCGCAGCGGCGACTCTCTTTGACGACGTAGTGGTAGTAGAAAGCTCCGGCAAGCCGGCGTCGCTCAGCGGCTGGAAGCTTAGCCTCGGAAGATAACCGTAGGTTATCTCGAACAGTGCCAGCGACGTTGCTTCTAACCGTGCTAAGTTCGCGCAGAATCCAGCTATTAGCAGCATCTTAACCCACTTTTCTTAATAATGGCTGCAGAAGGTTCGTAGATATCGCTCTATCTCGCGATTAGCCACTTTAGACTGACCGTTAGTTTGAGGGTAAGCGGCGGTGCTGAGCTTTCTACGAATTCCGAGAGCTTGATTAATAGCCTTCTATACGTCGGCAGTGAATTAAGGACCCCTATCCGTAGAGATAGTGTCTGGCAGGCTATAGTGCTTCTATACGTATCTAATCAGCATCCGCGCGGTCTCTTCCGCAGTCGTTCCTTCGTCTCTGGCTCGACAGGGGATGAAGTAGCGCTCTTTGCTTAGCCGATCCACTACATTGAACGTAGCGTCGTAGCCGTCTGAATTCGGCAGGCCGGTTACGAAATCTATCGTAATGTGCTGCTATAGCTTCTCGGGGATCGGAAGTGGCTTTAGTAGATCCGCTGGAAGACTATAACGTAGCTTCGCGGCTCGGCATACGTAGCAATTGGCGATAAATCGGTGGATCTGTTCGTAGATCCGCGGAAACTAGTAGATCGTCCTTACGGCTTCTATCGTCTTCTTCGAGCTGGCGTAACTAACGTCCTTCGAGCTATAGACTAGTTGGACGACCTTAGTGATTAGTTCTTCCGGAACTATTATCTTCCCTAAACCGGTCTTGCCGAGCTTCTGTTGCTAATTAAGCTGCTTTACCTTTTCGTAGAGAGTCTCTTCCTTAGGGGCCAGTTCCATTGCGCAGACCCCTACTTCCTTCAACACCTTGGCGTCTACTATCCGTTCGGTCAGCACCTTCTGAAACATGTTCGGATCTTCCTTCGCGCGGCTCGTCTTCCCTTCTCTTCGCGTTAGCGCATTAGCCTTTCCGTTTTGAGCCCCTAGTCGATAGGTAATCTTAAAGTCGAACCCTAATAAGTAGGCGGCCTACTGAGCTTGGCGACGTAAGAGCTTCTGCGTCTTTATAAAGTAGACTAGCGATTGGTAGTCCGTAAGGACCTGAACCGTGTTCTTTCTAGCTATAAGCTCCGGTTTCTACTCCTCGAAAGCCTGAATAATAGCTAGCAGTTCTTTATCGTAGATTGCGTAGTTCCGTTCGGCCTCCGTTATGGACTTGCTAAAGAAAGCTACTAGATAAAGGGTTTCATCGTCTCCGTAGTAAGAAAGGACCCCTGCCGTTACTGTGTCGGAAGCGTCCGTTTCTACATAAATCGTCTTTCCCGGCCGGAAGTGTGCCAGAACCGGCGCTGAGGCTACTGCTTCTTTTAGCCGGTTAAACGCTTCCGTGCACCTCTTATTCTATAGGCTAGCTGCCTCTTTCTTTAGTGCTTCGTTCAGGGGTCTTGCTATCTTGCTAAAGTCCTTAATAAACTGTCGATAGTAGCTGCAGAATCCGAGAAACGCCCTAATCTGCGTAGTGTTTCCGGATTTCGGCTGCTTCCATTCCGCGACGGCGGCGACCTTTAAGGGGTCTATACGAATTCCGTTTCTTCCGACGATAAGACCGAGATATTTGACTTCGGTCTGATAGAACTCGCTCTTCTTCGTGTCTGCGTTTAATCCGACCTTGCGGAGCCTGGTTAGCACCTTCTTAATGTAGTCCGTATGCTGTTCTTTCGTCCTATCGGTGTAGATAAGGATGTTGTCCAAGTAGACGGACACGAACCGCTCTAGCATATCTATAAAAGTGTAGTTTATAAAGCGTTGCTACACTGCCGGCGCGTTGGTAAGTCCGAAAGGCATTACTAGCCACTTGAAGTTGCCTATACGCGTAGTAAACGTCGTAAGATCTTCCGTCTGTCCTTCCTCGTTTCTTAGTCGATAGAACGCTTAGCGGATGTCCAGCTTGCTGAACTACTTAGCCTTTGCTACGCGCTGTATAGTCTTATCTATTAGCGGCAGTAGATATACGTCTCTCTTAGTAACCTCGTTAAGGCCTCGATAGTCTACGCAGAGTCGCAGACTACCCCCTTGTTTCCTTACGAAAAGAATCGGTAACGTATATTCGGCAGAACTTGGCGTAATAAACTTCTTCGCCAGATTTTCGCGAACAAACACCTCTACCTAGTCCAGTTCCGCCGGCGACAGTCGTCTTAGGGGCTCGGTTCTTGGCAGTGTAGCTCCCTCTTTTAGTCGGATTTTGTTGTTATATTCCGGTCGATAGAGCGGCAATAGGTTGGAGTAGGCTCTTAAGAACACGTTAGCGTAATCGTAGAGCTCGTTTGGCAACACCTCTAGTGGATCCACTTCTTCTTCTGCTATTATCTTCCAGTAGTCTTCAATGTCTTTTATTAAGATAGCGTAAATTTCGTTGTCTAGTAACTTTGCGAGGGTCGATAAAGCTTCTAAACTTATTATTCTAACAGTGACCAGGGGTTCGGAACGATCGGACGGAGCCTCTTTCGCAGACTCCGTAGCTTTCGGCTCGGCGGCGGCGGTAGCGACCTTTCCGATAGTCCCTGCTCCTCTACCTAGGGTTTTGAAACTAATCGTTTATTTATCTACGTCGACTATAGCTTTCTGGTTCTTTATCCATTTCTGCCCTATAATAATGTCAAACCTTCCAATATCTATAATTCGGAACGTCGCTTCCGTAGTGCGACCAGCTAAGGTAGTCTTTAGCGGTACGTAGTGCGTAACACTTTCTGTGTCTTGTCCGTTGTACGCCGAAATCTGTGTCGGCGACGCTAGTTCCACTAGATAGCCGTATCCCTTCGTCAGTTTCTGGACCAGTCGGTAGTGGATCGCTGCACCGATAAGAGCTCCGGTATCGATAAAAGCTCTTAGCTAAAGTGGTTTGCTCGATCCGTTAAGGGGGTAAACAGTAATTAGAAGGATAATAGCTGTTTCTGTGTTCACTTCTACGGCTGCCGAGAGCGGATTACTGCAGCTGTTAATGCTTTCTTCTCGTGCCGATTCGCTCCGGTGCAGTGCCCTATTGTTAGTGCTGTTGCGGCGGTAGAAAGGGGTGGGACTGAGTGATAGGGTAGACCCTTGGAATTTCGGCCCGGCCCGTCCAGGCCGAGCCGGGCCTTGGCACCACTACTACGAAAGCCCACCACCACCACCACATAGGTTCCTTTCCCTCCTCAGTTCGAGATATAGTTATCAAAAAGGCTGTATTAAATCATATCTGCGTGCCCGGATTATTATATCTCGAACTCACTCTCTACACACCCTGCGCTGCGCGAAAGGGCCCGTCGAACTATCCGGAAACCCGAATAACGTACGCGCACCTACCAACACACTAACAATAACCCCCCTAAGGCACTGTAAGAAGATAGAAGGCTTCTTAGCGGTAGAGAGCAGCGTAACAGGCCGCTGCGGAAAGAGAAAGACTGACAGAGCGAACAGGCGCTCTAGTGTCATTAATAATAAGATCATTATTAGAGGTTTTACAGAGGAAGAGACCGCAGAGATTAAGGAGCGAATAAGCGAATATAGGAAGATCTACGACTGCACGATCGAGGAATTGGAAGACTACGTAAACGAGAATGGAATAGGAAAGGTCTACGACGGTATAGACCTTATTAAGACGCTGTTCTACAGAACACTAGAAGAAAACAGACAGCTAAGAGAGGAAGTAGAGACAGTAAGGGCCGAAAAGGAATCGGCAGAGACTATCGTCGACGTGTTAGAACACTAAGCGTCGAATCGACTGGCGCAGCTAAAGGCGCTAAAGGATCAACTAGCTAATATAGAAGCAGCAAAGTCGCCGCCACCGCGTCGAGAAGAACAAGCAGAGACTGCCTTACTAGCGGCCTATAGTCAAGGTAGCACTACGATAACGCCACTGCCGGACCTACCTGCTTTCGGTAGCGGAGACCCTAAAGCGTAGGAGGCATTTAAGAAGAAGATCAAGAACAAGATAAGCCGCGATTACGCATCGAGCAGCGAAGAGGATAGATTAGCGTACCTGGAATTGCGATTGGAAGGTAAAGCTTTTTCGCTAGTAGCGGACCTGGAAGAGGTAACCGCAGAAGAAGCTATTAAGGCGCTGGACCAGCGTTTCGGAGACCCCTTCCAGAAGAAGACAGCCCGCGAACAACTGGATAAGATCAGTCAGAATCGGCTGACATTTAAAGAATTTTACGGGCTGTTTAGGAAATATGCCATTAGAGCGAGAGTGGCTAAGGATAAGCAGCTGCACCTACTAAGACAGAAACTGAGCCCTAAGCTCGCTGCGGCTATAGCGTTAGTAGAAGACGAAGACCTTCAGAGCTTCGTGCATTAAGCGAGAGTTACCGCTAGAAACTTGAACGCGTACGGAAAACCGACGATACGTAAACTAATTCAGAAGCCGTTAGCGCAGCCGACAAGAGCCCCCGCGCCCTTTTGACGAACCCCCTAGCAGTCGCTATATTCACTACGATCGTCGTTCGCCCCCACCTGTTTCGCGTATGGAAAGCCCGGCTATATCGCTATAAGATGCCAAGCAACGGCCTAGCAGAGGCAGGAGTATCGCGTTATAAAGCAGCCGCAGCCGCAGACACCGAGAAAGACCATACAAGCTATGGAACTGGCTCCGAACGACACTGACAGCGTAGACGGTAGGGTGTAGTTAAGAATTATAGGAAAAGACTAGCTAGAAGGATAGGCCCCCTATCTAGCATTGACAATAGGGCACCGAATCGAAGCGAATCGCTATAAGGAGAAAGTATCAACAGCTGTAGCGATCCGCTCTCGGCAACCGTAGAAGTGAATGCGGAAACGGCGATTATCCTTCCTATTACGATCCACTCTGTTAAGAAGCAACGCCCACCGATCTAGCTAAAAGCTTTTATCGACACTAGAGCTCTTATCGGCGCGGCGATCCACCACCGACTGGTTCAGAAACTAAAGAAGGGATACGGCTATCCGGTGGAACTGGCGTCGCCGACACGGATTTCGGCATACAACGGACAAGACACGGAAAGCGTTACGCACTACGTGCCGTTAAGGACCACACTAGCTGGTTACACTATAGAAGCGACGTTCCGAATTATGGATATCGGAAGGTTTGACATTATAATAGGGCAGAAATAGATAAAGAACCAGAAAGCCATTATCGACGTAGATAAAGGAACGATAAGATTCAAAACCCCGGATAGCAGAGCAGGGACTATTGGAAAGGTCGCCGCTGCCGCTGAGCCGAAAGCTACAGAGCCCGCGAAAGAGGCTCCGTCCGATCGTTCCGAACCCCTGGTCACTGTTAGAATAATGAGTTTAGAAGCTTTATCGACCGAAGCTATAACGACCCTCGCGAAGTCGCTGGATAATAAGATCTACGCTATCTCGATAAAAGACATCGAAGACTAGAGGAAGATAATAGCGGAAGAAGAAGTAGATCCGCTAGAGGTGCTACCGAAAGAACTCTATAGTTACGCTGACGTCTTCTTAAAGGCCGACTCCAACCTCCTGCCGCTCTATCGACCGGAATATAACAACAAGATCCGGCTGAAAGAAGGAGCTACGCTGCTGAGAACCGAGCCCCTAAGACGACTGTCGCTGGCGGAGCTGGACTAGGTAGAGGTGTTTGTTCGCGAAAATCTAGCGAAGAAGTTTATTACGCCGAGTTCTGCCGAATATGCGTTACTGATTCTTTTCGTAAGGAAACTAGGGGGTAGTCTGCGACTCTGCGTAGACTATCGAGGCCTTAACGAGGTCACTAAGAGGGACGTCTATCTACTGCCGCTAATAGATAAGACTATACAGCGCGTAGCGAAGGCTAAGTAGTTCAGCAAGCTGGACATCCGCCAAGCGTTCTATCGATTAAGGAACGAGGAAGGGCAAACGGAAGATCTTACGACGTTCGCGACGCGTATAGGCAATTTCAAGTAGTTGGTAATGCCTTTCGGACTTACTAACGCGCTGGCAGTGTAGCAACGCTTTATAAACTATACCTTTATAGACATGCTAGAACGGTTCGTGTCTATCTACTTAGACGACATCCTTATCTATACCGAAGGAACGAGAGATTAGCATACGGACTATATCAAGAAGGTGCTGACCAGGCTCCGCGAGGTCGGATTGAACGCGGACACGAAAAAGAGCGAGTTCTATCAAACTAAGGTCAAATATCTCGGCCTTATCGTCAGAAGAGATAGAATTCGGATGGACCCCTTAAAGGTCGCCGCTGTAGCGGAATAGAAGCAACCGAAATCCGGCAACACTACGCAGATTAGGGCGTTTCTCGGATTCTGCAGCTACTATTGACGGTTTATTAAGGACTTTAGCAAGATAGCAAGACCCCTAAATAAGGCATTGAAGAAGGAGGCCGCTGGCCTATAGAATAAGAAGTGCACAGAAGCTTTCGTACAGCTGAAAGAAGCAGTGGCCTCGGCGCCGGTCCTAGCACACTTCCGACCGGAAAAGACAATCTACGTAGAAACGGACGCTTCCGATACAGTAACGGCAGGGGTCCTTTCTCAATACAGAGAACGGAGACGACGAAACCCTTTATCTAGTGGCTTTCTTTAGCAAGTCCATAACGGAGGCCGAACGGAATTACGCCATCTACGATAAGGAGCTGCTAGCGATTATTCAGGCTTTCGAGGAGTGGAAACCGGAGCTTATAGCTAGAAAGAGCACGGTCCAGGTCCTTACGGACCACCAGTCGCTAACCTACTTTATAAAGACGCAGAAGCTCTTACAGCGTTAAGCACGGTAGGCCGCCTACTTATTAGGGTTCGATTTTAAGATCACCTATCGACTAGGAGCTCAAAATGGAAAGGCCGACGCGCTAACGCAAAGAGAAGGAAAGACTAGCCGCGCGAAAGAAGATCCGAACATGTTTCAGAAGGTGTTGACCGAGCAGATAGTAGACGCAGAGGTGTTAAAAGAGGTAGGGGTCTGCGCAGTGGAACCGGCCCCTAAGGAAGAGACTCTCTACGAGAAGGTGGAGCAGCTTAATCAGCAGCAGAAGCTAGGCAAAACCGGCTTAGGGAAGCTGATAGTTCCAGAAGAGCTAATTACAGAGGTTATCCGGCTGGTCCATAACTCTATAGATGTTGGCTACGCCGGCTTAAAGAAGACGATAGAAGCTATAAGGACGATCTACTAGTTTCCGCAGATCTACGAACGGATCCACCGATTTATCGCCAATTGCCACGTGTACCGAGCTGCGAAACCGCGTTACGGTCTTCCAGCGGGTCTACTGAAGCCACTTCCGATCCCTAAGAAACCGTAGCAACACATTACGATGGATTTCGTAACCGGCCTGCCGGAAGCCGATAGATATAACGCTACGCTGAACGTAGTGGACCGGCTAAGCAAAGAGCGCCACTTAATCCCCTGCCGAGCTAGAAACGAAGGAACGACTGCAGAAGAGACCGCGCAGATGCTGATTAGACACGTATAGAAGCACTATAGTCTGCCGGACACTATTACTACAGATAGGGGTCCTCAATTCACCGCCGATGTATAGAAGGCTATTAATCAAGCTCTCGGAATTCGTAGAAAGCTCAGCACCGCCGCTTACCTGCAAACCGACAGTCAGTCTAAAGTCGCTAACCGAGAGATAGAGCGATATCTACGAACGTTCTGCGGCCATTATTAAGAAAAGTAGGTTAAGATGCTGCCAATGGCCGAATTCTGCGCGAACTCGGCACAGTCAGAAACGACGTCGCTGGCGCTGTTTAAGATAACGCACGGCTATCTTCCGAGGATAAGCTTTTAGCTGCCAAACGAACCCAGCTCCGCGGAACTATCCACCGCTACGTCGTCGAAGAGAGTCGCCGCTGCAGCGGCAGAAGCGCTACGATCTCAAATGGAAGAAGCGATCAAAGTGGCGAAAGAAGCGATAGAGACGGCTTAGAAGAAGATAGTAACTCGAACTAATAGAAGCCGGTCGCTAATAGAATTCGAAGAAGGTCAAAAGGTCTGGCTTAATACGCGGAACCTAAGGCTAAAAGGGAACGCCAAGCTCAATCCGCGCTACGTAGGCCCGTTTATAATAGTGGAAAAGAGGTCGCCGGTGACTTATCAGCTCTAGCTACCGAAATCGTTCCGGATCTACGACGTTTTCTATTTGAATCTGCTAAGCCTAGACCCTAAGAACGGTCTGCCGGAACAGGGGTTCGCCGAACCCCTGCCTATCGAGATAGACGGTAAGGAAGAAGAGTGGGAGGTAGAAGATATAATGGACGTAAAGAAGATAAGAGGGTCGATTAAAGCGAGGATCTCGTAGAAGGGGTAGCCGGAAGACTACGAATAGTATCCGGTCGAGAACCTACGGAACTTAGCAGAGCTGCTAAGAGACTTTTACGCGCGGAACCCGAAGAAGCCGAAGCCGGAATGGCTCTGAAGCCGATCCTTCTGGAAGAAAACGAAGAAAGCCGCGTCCGCTCTACCGGCGCGGAAGCCGATAAAAACGATCGTAGTCTGGAATTGATAGCTCCAGGGACCACTACGCGGCCGGTAGCTGGCGGACGCTGTAGCGTGCTAGCGCCGCCGACCGCGTAGTAGGTAAAAGCCTTGGTGGAAGAAAAAAAAAAGAAGAAGAAAAACGGCGCAGCAGAAAGATCTATATAGACCCCCGAAACAACGCACAGACCAGCTACGCCGCAGCTCAGATGACCTACGGCTTAGATCAGATAGCACAGATCAGGCGCACGGATTAGATAGACGCCAAGTAAAGGACTTTAGATGCCGACGATATGAAAAATAGAAAAAGCGACGAAAAGAACGCCGGTTGTAATGGAAGATAGAAGACGCGACGTCGGCGTCGGAGGGGATTTTCGAGAAGGAGACGATAAATCAAAAAAAAAAAGCGGAGATTTTCGGATGGATGGGGTGACTAAGCGGTCGGGGGCGACCGCTGGTAAGGGAGGGGGGTAGTGTTGCGGCGGTAGAAAGGGGTAGGACTGAGTAATAGGGTGGACCCTTGGAATTTTGGCCTGGCCCGTCCAGGCCGAGCCGGGCCTTGGCACCACCACTACGAAAGCCCACTACCACCACCACATAGGTTCCTTTCCCTCCTTAGTTCGAGATATAGTCATTAAAAAGGCCGTATTAAAGCATATCTGCGTGCCCGGATTAAGTGCTAGATAGGGGGCCTATCCGTCTAGCTGGTCTTTTCCTATAATCCTTAACTGCACCCTACTGTCTATACTGTTAGTATCGTTCGGCGCCGGTTTGATAGCTTAAATAGTCTTTCTCGGCAGCTGCGGCTGCAGCTGCTTTATAGCGCGATACTCCTGCTTCTGCTAGGCCGTTGCTTGGCATTTCGTAGCAATGTGGCCTGGCTTTCCGCATGCGTAGCACGTAGGGGCGAACGACGGTCGCAGTACGTAGTGCGGCTGGGGGCTGCATCGGAAGGGTGCAGGGGCTCTGGTTGTCTATGTTGCAGCGATAGAAAGGGGTGGAACAGATTGATAGGGTGGACCCTAGATTTCGGCTCAGCCTAGAAGGGCCGAGCCGGGCCTTGGCACTACTACTACGAAAGCCCACTACCACTACTACATAGATTCCTTTCCCTCCTTAGTTCGAGATATAGTTATCAAAAAGGCCGTATTGAATTATATCTGCATGCCCGGATTATTATATCTCGAACTCACTCTCTACACACACCCCTACGCTGCGCAAAAGGGCCCGTCGAACTATCCGGACGCTTAAATAACGCACGCGCATACACACACACTAAAACAACAACCCCCAAGGCACCGTAAGAAGATGGAAGGCTTCTCAGCGGTAGAGAGCGGCGTAACAGGCTGTCGCGGAAAGAGAAAGACTAACAGAGCGAGTAGGCGCTCTAGTGTTATTGATAATAAGATTATTATTAGCAGTTTTACGGCGGAAGAGACCGCAGAGATCAAGGAACAAATAAGCGAATACAAGAAGATCTACGACTGTACGATCGAGGAACTGGAAGACTATGTAAATAAGAATAGGATAGGAAAGGTCTACGATAGCATAGACCTTATTAAGACGCTGTTCCACAGAACGCTGGAAGAGAACAGACAACTAAGAGAAGAAACTAAAGCAGTAAGGGCCGAGAAGGAATCGGCAGAAACTATTATCGACGTGTTAGAAAACTAGGCAGCGAATCGATTGGCGCAGCTAAAGGCGCTAAAGCATCAAATAGCTGATATGGAAGCAGCAAAGTCGCCGCTACCGCGTCGAGAAGAACAAGCGGAGACCGCCTTACCGCAGGCCTATAGTCAAGGTAGCACTACGATAACGCCACTGCCGGACCTACCAGCTTTCGGTAGCAGAGACCCTAAAGCGTAGGAGGCATTTAAGAAGAAGATCAAGAATAAGATAAGCCGCGACTATGCATCGAGCAGCGAAGAGGATAGATTAGCGTACTAGGAATCGCGGTTAGAAGGTAAAGCTTTTTCGCTAGTGGCGGACCTAGAAGAGGTAACCGCTAAAGAAGCGATCAAAGCGCTAGATTAACACTTCGGAGATCCCTTTAGGAAGAAGACGGCCTGTAAGCAGCTGGATAAGATTAACCAGAACCGGCAGACGTTCGAGGAGTTCTACGGATTGTTCAGAAAATATGCTATTAGAGCGAGAGTAGATAAGGATAAGCAGCTACACTTACTAAGACAGAAACTAAGCCCTAAGCTCGCTGCAGCTATAGCGTCGGTAGAAGACGAAGACCTTTAGAGCTTCGTGCACCAAGCGAGAGTTACTGCGAGAAACCTGAACGCATACGGAAAATTGACAACACGTAAACCGGCTTAGAAACCGTCGCCGTCGCCGCAGGGAACCAGAACCCCTGTCCTATGCCGACAACGCCCCTAGCAGCCATTTAATTCGCAGCGTTCGTCGTTCGTCCCCACCTGCTACGCGTATAGCAAGCCTGGCCACATCGCTACGAGATGCTAAGCATCGGATAAGCAGAAGCAGGAGTATCGTGTTATAAAGCAGCCGCAGCTGCAGACGCCGAGAAAGACTATTCAAGCTATCGAACCGGCACCGAACGATACTAATAGTGTAGACGGTAGGGTGCAGTTAAGGATTATAGGAAAAGACCAGCTAGACGGATAGGCCCCCTATCCAGCATTAACAATAGGGCACCGCACCGGAGCGAATCGACACGAGAAGAAAGCATTAACAGCTGTAACGATCCGCTCTCGGCAGCCGTAGAGGTAAATACGGAAACGGCGATCATTCTTCCTATAACGATCTACCCTGTTAAGAAGTCGCGCCAACCCCTCTAGTTAAAAGCTTTTATCGACACCGGAGCCCTTATTGGCGCGGCGATCCACCACCGACTGGTTCAGAAACTAAGGAAGGGATACGGCTATCCGGTGGAACTGGCGTCGCAGACACGGATTTCGGCGTACAACGGACAAGACATAGAGAGTGTTACGCACTATGTGCCATTAAGGACTACCTTAGCAGGTCGCACTACGGAAGCGACGTTCCGAATTATAGATATCGGAAGGTTTGACATCATTATAGGGCAGAAATAGATAAAGAACCAGAAAGCCATTATCGACGTAGATAAAGGAGCGATCAGATTCAAAACCCCGGGTAGCGGAGCAGGGACTATCGGAAAGGTCGCCACCGCCGCTGCCGAGCCGAAAGCTACGGAGCCCGCGAAAGAGGCTCCGTCCGATCGTTCCGAACCTCTAGTTACTGTCGGAATAATAAGTTTAGAAGCTATAACGACCCTCGCGAAGTCGCCGGACAATAAGATCTACGCTATCTCGATAAAAGACATCGAAGACTATAGGAAGATAATAGCGGAAGAAGAAGTAGACCTACTAAAGGTGTTGCCAAAAGAGCTCCACGGTTACGCTAACGTGTTCTAAAAAGCCGACTCCAACCTCCTGCCGCTCTATCGACTGGAATATAACAACAAGATCCGACTAAAAGAGGGGGCTATGCTGCCAAGAACCGAGTCCCTAAGACGACTGTCGCCGGCGGAACTAGACCAGGTAGAGGTGTTCGTTTGCGAAAACCTAGCGAAGAAGTTTATTACGCCGAGTTCTACTGAATACGCGTTACCGATTCTTTTCGTAAGGAAACTAGGGGGTGGTCTGCGACTCTGCGTAGACTATCGAGGCCTTAACGAGGTCACTAAGAGAGACGTATATCCGCTGCCGCTAATAGATAAGACTATACAGCGCGTGGCAAAGGCTAAGTAGTTCAGCAAGCTGGACATCCGCCAAGCGTTCTATCGACTAAGAAACGAGGAAGGACAGACGGAAGATCTTACGACGTTTGCTACGCGTATAGGCAACTTCAAGTAGCTAGTAATGCCTTTCGGACTTACCAACGCGCCGGCAGTGTAGCAACGCTTTATAAACCACACTTTTATAGACATGCTAGAGCGGTTCGTGTCCGTCTACTTGGACAACATCCTTATCTACACCGATAGGACGAAAGAACAGCATACGGACTACATTAAGAAGGTGCTAACCAGGCTCCGCAAGGTCGGATTAAACGCAGATACGAAGAAGAGCGAGTTCTATCAGACCGAAGTCAAATATCTCGGTCTTATCGTCGGAAGAAACGGAATTCGTATAGACCCCTTAAAGGTCGCCGCCGTCGCGGAATGGAAGCAGCCGAAATCCGGAAACACTACCCAAATCAGAGCGTTTCTCGGATTCTGCAGCTACTATTGACGGTTTATTAAGGACTTTAGCAAGATAGCAAGACCCCTAAATAAGGCATTGAAGAAGGAGGCCGCTGGCCTATAGAATAAGAAGTGCACAGAAGCTTTCGTACAGCTGAAAGAAGCAGTGGCCTCGGCGCCGGTCCTAGCACACTTCCGACCGGAAAAGACAATCTACGTAGAAACGGACGCTTCCGATACAGTAACGGCAGGGGTCCTTTCTCAATACAGAGAACGGAGACGACGAAACCCTTTATCTAGTGGCTTTCTTTAGCAAGTCCATAACGGAGGCCGAACGGAATTACGCCATCTACGATAAGGAGCTGCTAGCGATTATTCAGGCTTTCGAGGAGTGGAAACCGGAGCTTATAGCTAGAAAGAGCACGGTCCAGGTCCTTACGGACCACCAGTCGCTAACCTACTTTATAAAGACGCAGAAGCTCTTACAGCGTTAAGCACGGTAGGCCGCCTACTTATTAGGGTTCGATTTTAAGATTACCTATCGACTAGGAGCTCAAAATGGAAAGGCCGACGCGCTAACGCAAAGAGAAGGAAAGACTAGCCGCGCGAAAGAAGATCCGAACATGTTTCAGAAGGTGTTGACCGAGCGGATAGTAGACGCAGAGGTGTTAAAAGAGGTAGGGGTCTGCGCAGTGGAACCGGCCCCTAAGGAAGAGACTCTCTACGAGAAGGTGGAGCAGCTTAATCAGCAGCAGAAGCTAGGCAAAACCGGTTTAGGGAAGATAATAGTTCCGAAAGAACTAATTACAGAGGTTGTCCAGCTAGTCTATAGCTCTGTAGATGTTGGCCACGCAGGAGCGAAGAAGACGATACAGGCAGTAAGGACGATCTACTGGTTTCTGCAAATATTTGAGCGAATCCACCGATTCATCGCCAACTGCTACGTATGCCGATCGGCGAAGCCGCGTTACAGCTTTCCAGCAGGCTTATTGAAGCCACTGCCGATCCCCGAGAAACTATAGCAGCACATTACGATGGATTTCGTAACCGGCCTGCCGGACTCCGATAGATATAACGCTACGCTCAATGTAGTAGATCGGCTGAGCAAAGAGCGCTATTTCATCCCCTGCCGAGCTAGGAATAAAGGAACTACTGCGGAAGAAACGGCGAGAATGTTGATCCAACACATATAGAAGCACTATAGGCTGCCGGACACTATCACTACGGATAGGGGTCCTTAATTTACAGCCGAAGTATGGAAAGCTATCAACCAAGCCCTCGGAATTCGTAGAAAGCTCAGCACAGCCGCTTACCCTTAAACTGACAGTCAGTCTAAAGTAGCTAACCGCGAGATAGAACGATATCTGCGAACCTTCTGTAGCTATTATTAAGAAAAGTAGGTCGAGGTGTTGCCAATAGCTGAATTCTGCGCGAACTTAGCACAGTTAGAAGCAACGTCGCTGGCGCCGTTTGAGATAACCTACAGTTATCTTCCGAGGCTAAGTTTCCATCCGCTAAGCGACGCCGGCTCGCCGGAGCTTTCCACTACTACGTCGTTAAAGAGAGTCGCCGCCGCGGTAGCAGAAGCGCTACGATCTCAGATAGAAGAAGCGGTGGACGGGCCGAGCCGAAATCCAGGGTCCACCCTATCAATCTGTCCCACCTCTTTCCACCGCCGCAACAGAGACGATAAATCGAAAAAAAAAAAGATTTTCGGATAGATAGGGTGACTAAGCGGTCGAGGGGGACCGCTAGTAAGGGAGGGGGGTGGTGTTGCAGCAGTGGAAAGGGGTGGGACAGATTGATAGGGTGGACCCTGGATTTCGGCTCGGCCCAGAAGGGCCGAGCCGGGCCTTGGCACCACTACTACGAAAGCCTACTACCACTACCACATAGATTCCTTTCCCTCCTTAGTTCGAGATATAGTTATCAAAAAGGCCGTATTAAATTATATCTGCGTGCCCGGATCAGTCTGCATCAACGACAGTGTCTTCTAAGTAGGTTCTCGCGTCGTCGATTTTCCGTATACGTTCAGATTTCTTGCTGTCACTTTCGCCTAGTGCACGAAGCTCTAAAGGTCTTCGTCTTCTACCGACGCTATAGCCGCAGCGAGCTTAGGGCTTAGTTTCTGTCTTAGTAAGTGTAGCTGCTCATCCTTAGCTACTCTCGCTCTAATAGCATATTTTCTAAACAATCCGTAGAACTCCTCGAACGTCCGCCAGTTCTAGTTGATCTTATCTAGCTGCTTACGGGCTGTCTTCTTCCTAAAGAGATCTCCGAAGCGTTGATCCAGCACTTTGATCGCTTCTTTAGCAGTTACCTCTTCTAGGTCCGCCACTAGCGAAAAAGCTTTACCTTCTAACCGCGATTCCAGGTACGCCAATCTATCCTCTTCGCTGCTCGATGCGTAGTCGCGGCTTATCTTATTCTTGATCTTCTTCTTAAATACCTCCTACGCTTTAGGGTCTCCGCTGCTAAAAGCAGGTAGGTCCGGCAGTGGCGTCATCGTAGTGCTACCTTAACTATAGGCCTGCGGTAAGGCGGTCTCTGCTTGTTCTTCTCGACGCGGTAGCGGCGACTTTGCTGCTTCCATATTAGCTATTTGATGCTTTAGCGCCTTTAGCTGCGCTAGTCGATTCGCCGCCTGGTTTTCTAACACGTCGATAATAGTCTCTGCCGATTCCTTTTCGGCCCTTACTGCTTTAGTTTCTTCTCTTAGTTGTCTGTTCTCTTCCAGCGTTCTGTAGAACAGCGTCTTAATAAGGTCTATACTATCGTAGACCTTTCCTATCCTATTCTCGTTTACATAGTCTTCTAGTTCCTCGATCGTGCAGTCGTAGATCTTCTTGTATTCGCTTATTCGTTCCTTAATCTCTGCAGTCTCTTCCACTGTAAAACCGCTAATAATAATCTTATTTTTAATAACACTGGAGCGCCTACTCGCTCTGTCAGTCTTTCTCTTTCCGCGGCGGCCTGTTACGCCGCTCTCTACCGCTGAGAAGCCTTCTATCTTCTTACGGTGCCTTTGGGGGTTGTTGTTTTAGTGTGTGTGTAGGTACGCGTGCGTTATTCGGGTTTCCGGATGGTTCGACGGACCCTTTCGCGCAGCGCGGGGTTGGTGTAGAGAGTGAGTTCGAGATATAATAATCCGAGCGCGTAGATAAGGTTCAATACGGCTGTTTTAATAACTATATCTCGAACTGAGGAGGGAAAGGAATCTATGTAGTGGTGGTAGTGGGCTTCCGTAGTGGTAGTAGTGCCAAGGCCCGGCTCGGCCCGTCCGGGCCGAGCCGAAATTCCAAGGGTCCACCCCATTACTCAGTCCCACCCCTTTCTGCCGCTGTAACACTTTGCTACGCGGATTGCTTCTTCTATCTAAGATCTAAGCGCTTCTGCCGCAGCCGCAGCGACTCTCTTCGACGAGGTAGCGGTGGATAGTTCCGAAGGGCTGGGTTCGTCCAGCAGTTGGAAGCTTATTCTCGGAAGATAACTATAGGTTATCTCGAATAGCGCCAGTAAGGTAGCCTCTAACCGTGCTGAATTGGCGCAGAATTCGGCTATAGGCAACACCTTAACCTACTCTGCTTAATAATAACTGCAGAAGATTCGTAGATATTTCTCTATCTCGCGGTTAGCTACTTTGGGCTGACTATCGGTTTAAGGGTAAGCGGCTATGCTAAGCTTTCTACGAATTCTAAGAGCTTAGTTAATAGCCTTCTATACATTAGCTGTAAATTAAGGACCCCTATCCGTAGTAATAGTGTCCGGCAGACCGTAGTGCTTCTATATATACTAAATTAGCATTCTCGCTGTTTCTTCTGCAGTAGTTCCTTTATCCTTTGCTTAGCAGGGGATAAAGTAGCGTTCTTTGCTTAGCCGATCTACTACGTTAAGCGTAGTATCGTGTCCCTCGGAATCCGGCAGGCCGGTTACGAAATCTATCGTAATGTGCTGCTACGGTTTCTTAGGGATCGGAAGTAGCTTTAACAGACTGGCCGGAAGGCCGTAACGTAGCTTTGCGGCTCGGCAGATGTAGCAATTAGCGATAAATCGGTGGATCTGCTCGAAGATTTGCGGAAACTAGTAGTCTGTCCTTACGGCTTCTATTGTCTTCTTAGAGCCAGCGTAGCCAACATCTGTAGAACTATAGACTAGCTAGACGACCTCTGTAATTAGTTCTTCTAGAACTATTAACTTCCCTAAGTCTGTTTTGCCGAGTTTCTGCTGCTAATTAAGCCGTTCCACTTTCTCGTAGAGCATCTCTTCTTCTGTCGGCGGTTCTATTGCGCAGATCCCTACTTCTTTTAACACCTCGGCGTCTACTATCCGTTCGGTTAACACCTTCTAGAACATGTTCGGATCCTCTTTCGCGCAGCTGGTCTTCCCTTCTCTCCTCGTTAGTGCGTTAGCCTTTCTATTTTAAGCTCCGGGTTAGTAGGTAATCTTGAAATCGAATCCGGATAAGTAGGCGGTATACCGAGCTTAGCAGCGTAATAGCTTCTACGTCTTTATAAAGTAGGTAAGTAACTGGTGGTCCATAAGGACCTGGACTGTGCCATTTCTAGCTATAAGCTCCGGCTTCCACTCCTCGAAAGTCTGAATAATAGCTAATAGCTCTTTATTGTAAATAGCGTAGTTCCGCTTAGCCTCGTTTATAGACTTGCTAAAGAAAGCTACTCGATAGAGGGTTTCGTCGGCGTTATTATACTAAGAAAGGACCCCTGCTGTTACTGTATCGGAAGCGTCCGTCTCTAGATAGATCGTCTTTTCTGGTCGGAAGTGCGCTAGAACCGGCGCCGAGGCTACTGCTTCTTTTAGCTAGATAAAAGCTTCCGTACACTTCTTATTCTATAGGCCAGCGGCCTCCTTCTTTAATGCTTTGTTTAGGGGTCTTGCTATCTTGCTAAAGTCCTTAATAAACTGTCTATAGTAGCTGCAGAATCTGAGAAACGCTCTAATTTGTGTAGTGTTTCCGGATTTCGGCTGCTTCCATTCTGCGACGGCAGCGACCTTTAAGGGGTCTATCCGAATTCCTTCTCTTCTAACGATAAGACCGAGATATTTGACCTCGGTCTAATAGTACTCGCTCTTCTTCGTGTCTGCGTTTAATCCGACCTCGCGGAGCTTAGTTAGCACCTTCTCGATGTAGTCCGTATGCTGTTCTCTCGTTCTATTGGTGTAGATAAGAATGTCGTCCAAGTAGATAGACACGAATCGTTCTAGCATATCTATAAAGGTGTAGTTTATAAAACGCTGCTACACTGCCGGCGCGTTAGTAAGACTAAAAGGCATTACCAACTACTTAAAATTGCCTATATGTATAGCAAATGTCGTAAGATCTTCCGTTTGTCCCTTCTCGTTCCTTAGTCGGTAGAACGCTTAGCGAATATCCAGCTTGCTAAACTACCTAGCTTTAGCTACTCGTTATATAGTCTTATCGATTAATGGCAGCGGATACACATCTCTCTTAGTAACCTCGTTAAGGCCTCGGTAATCTATATACAGTCGGAGACTACCTCCGGGTTTCCGTACGAAAAGAATTGGCGACGTATATTCTGCAGAGCTTAGTGTAATGAACTTCTTTGCTAGGTTTTCTCAAACAAATACCTCTACTTAGTCTAGCTCGGCCGGCGATAGTCTTCTTAAGGGCTCGGTTCTTAGCAGCGTAGCTCCTTCTTTTAATCGGATCTTATTGTCGTATTCCGGTCGATAGTGTTGCAGCGGCAGAAAGGGGTGGGACTGAGTAATAGGGTGGACCCTCGGAATTTCGGCTCGGCCCTTCCGGACTAAGCCGGGCCTTAGCACACCACCCCCAAGGCTCTCGCCCACCACTACATAGATTCCTTTCCCTCCTCAGTTCGAGATATAGTCATCAAAAAGGCCGTATTAAATCATATCTGCGTGCCCGGATCAGATAGAGCGGCAGGAGGTTAGAGTTAGCTTTCGAGAACATATCCGCGTAGTTATAGAGCTCTTTTTGGTAGCACCTCTAACGGATTTACTTCTTCTTCTACTATTATCTTCTAGTAGTCTTTAATGTCTTTTATCGAAATAGTGTAGATCTTACTGTCTGGCGACCTCGCGAGGGTCGTTAAAGCTTTCGAGCTTAGCATTCCGATCGTGTCCAGAGGGTCGGGCCAATTGATCGGAGTCGCTCCGATAGTCGTAGCGTTTGGTTTTGCGGCGACGACGGTGACCGGTTCGGCAGCAGCGACTCTACTCTGCTTGATTTTGAACCCGAGCGTGCCTTTACCTACGTTAATAACGGCCTTCTAGTTCTTTATCTATTTCTGCCCTATAATGATGTTAAACCTTCCCATATCTATAATTCGGAACGTCGCTTCTGTAGTGCGACCTGCTAAGGTAGTCTTTAATAGCACGTAATGCGTAACACTCTCAGTGTCTTGTCCGTTGTATGCTGAAATTTGCGTCGGCGACGCTAGCTCTACAGGATAACCGTATCCTTTTATCAGTTTCTAAACTAGTCGATAGTTGATCGCCGCGCCGATAAGGGCTCCTGTGTTGATAAAAGCTCTTAGCTAAAGTAGGCAGTCTAATCTACTAAGGGGGTAGACAGTAATCGGAAGGATAATAGCGGTCTCCGTATTTACTTCTACCGTCGCCGAGAGCGGGTCGTTACAGCTGTTGATACTCTCTTCTTTTAGTAACGCGGATCGCGTTAGTGCCCTATTGTCTATGCTAGATAGGGGGCCTATCCGTCTAGCTGGTCTTTTCCTAAGATTCGCAGAGACACTATACTATCTACACTGTCGGTGTCGTTCAGAGCCGGCTTAATAGCTTAGATAGTCTTTCTCGGCTGCTGCTGCTTCGTAGTACGATACTCCTGCTTCTGTTAATCCGTCGCTTAGCATCTCGTAGCGATGTAGCTAGGCTTTCTGTACGCGTAGCAGGTAGGGACGAACGACGAATGCGGCGAATAAGATAGCTGCTAGGGGGCTCTTCGGAAAGGTGCCGGGGGTCGTATTGTTAGCGTTGTCGACTGCTTCTAGTTCGATTCGCGCGATTTCGCGTAGGCGCTTAGTGATACGGATGTGGATGTAGAGGGCTGGAAGGTGCTGGAAGGTGGCAGGCTTGGCAGGACCAGGCTTGGCGCACACTCAAATACCTCCACCTCCGCTTGTACGTAGATTCTTCCCTCTCTAGCCTTGGATATAGTTATTAAAGACGGGTATTGACCTAGAGTCTACTGCAGTCGGATCATTATATCCAAGGCTCACTTCAACAACACCCGCACTACGCGAAAGAGCCCGTTGAATTACATCCGGGTACTCGATTAACGTACGTGCAACCTACCTAGAGTGTATACTGTATACGTACAAAGGAGGCCGTCGAATTACATCCGGTTACTTAATTGTGCGTGTGCATACTACTCTACCCCCCGATTGAGAAGAAGAAGAGAGAGTTTTAGGGAAGAGAAGTGCCCCTATCGAGAAGAGAGAGAGTGCCCCTACGAGCAGATCGTACGAGTTTTAAAGTTTGAAGAAGGACGAGAAGAACGAGAAGGACGAGAAGAACGAGAAGGTCGAGAAGGACGATGTAGGAGCGACGAGGACGAGGAGCGAGAGCGAGGAGTAAGAGAGACGACGACGGAGCGACGACGACGAGAGCGCACCTAGCAGGACCTAGGGCGACGACATTCGTTTTTTTTCGGGTCTTTAACAGACCATTCTATTCAGACAAGGCCAATCGGGACATTCAGCAATCGAGACATACAGCAATTAGCACGGGCGACAAGAGCACAAGGCAGAGCACAAGGCACAGCTGCTGCAGACAAGGCACAGCTGCTCCAGACAGGCACAGCTACTGCAGACAACACAGACAACAGAGGTACAGCTGCAGACAACCAGGCAGAGCACCAGCTGCAGAGCACCAGCTGCAGAGCACCAGCTGCAGAGCACTAGCTGCAGAGCACCAGCTGCAGAGCACCAGCTGCAGAGCACCAGCTGCAGAGCACCTAGGCCGAGCAAGAGCACCGAGCAAGAGCACTAAGTAGGCAGAGCACCAGGCAGAGCACCAGGCAAAGCACAAGGCGAAGCGAGCGACTGTCGAGAAGCGACGGCTCGAGAAGCGACGGCTCGAGAAGCGACGGTTCGAGAAGCAAGCGACCGTCGAGAAGCGAGCGACCGTCGAGAAGCGAAGCGACGGCTCGAGAAGCGACGGTTCGAGAAGCGAGGCGAGCGTCTAAGAAGCGAGCGACCGTCTAAGAAGCGACGGCTCGAGAAGCGACCGTCTAAGAAGCGAGCGACTGTCGAGAAGCAAGCGACCGTCGAGAATGAGAAGCGACGGCTTGGAAAGCGACGGTTCAGAAGCAGCACATGCCTGCAAAGTGACCCCGAGAACCTCTGCAGCCTCGACGACCTCTGCGACCGTCTAAGAAGCGACCGTCGAAAAAGCGACATACGTAGGCTGCGACCTCTGCGCCCCCAACAACCTCTGCGACTCCGCGACCTCTGCGAGCTCTGCGACCTCTGCGACCTCTGGAAGCCTCTGCGACCCTGCGACCTCCGCAGCCTCGACCACCTCGACGACCTCCGCAACCTCCGCGACCTCTGCAGCAAACAAGGCAGCAAACAAGGCACCAATTAAGGCCGAAAGCGACGGCAAAAAGGCACGAGATTGAGGCTCAAAACGCACGGAAATTGAAGCTTAAAAGCAACCTTAAAAGCGACCTTAAAAGCGACCTGTTTTAGAGCGACCTGATTGGCCAAAAGCAATAGCAAAGTGCACTGAAATTGAAGCTGAATTTGCGGCCTTCTGCGACCTAGTTTGGCACAACAACTGCGACCTGTTTGGTACCTGCGACCTAGTTTGGTGCGACCTGATTGGCTGATTGCGATTGATAGATTGATTGCGATTGAGGGCAATCGCTGGTTAGGGAGGGCGGTAGTGATACGGATGTGGATGTAGAGGGCTGGAAGGTGCTGGAAGGTGGCAGGCTTGGCAGGACCAGGCTTGGCGCACACTCAAATACCTCCACCTCCGCTTGTACGTAGATTCTTCCCTCTCCAGCCTTGGATATAGTTATTAAAGACGGGTATTGACCTAGAGTCTACTGCAGTCGGATCACTTAGGTTTCTAGCAGTAACTCTCGCTCGGTGCACGAAGCTCTCGAGGTCTTCGTCTTCTACCGCAGCTATAGCTGCAGCCAGTTTAGGGTTTAGCTTCTGCCTTAGTAGGTAGAGCTGCTTATCTTCTAACACTCTGGCTCTAATAGCATATTTTCTAAACAGTCCGTAGAACTCCTTAAACGTCTGCCGGTTCTAGTTGATCTTATCCAGTTGCTTACAGGCTGTCTTCTTTTAGAAGGGGTCTCTAAAGCGTTAATTTAGCGCTTTAATCGCCTCTTCGGCGGTTACCTCTTCTAGGTCCGCTACTAACGAAAAAGCTTTACCTTCTAACCGCGATTCTAGGTAGGCCAATCTATCTCCTGCACTGCTTCCGGCATAATCGCAGTCTATCTTATTCTTTATTTTCTTTTTAAACGCTTCCTAATCTTTAGGATCTCTGCCCCTAAACGCCGGTAGGTCCAGTAGTAACGTTATTAAGGTGCTACCTTAACTGTAGGCCGCCAGTAAGGCGGTGTCTGCTTGTTCTTCTCGATGTAGTAGCGGCGCCGACGACGTCGCTGCTTCCATCTCGGCTAACTAAGTCTTTATCGCCTTTAGTTGTGCTAGTCGATTCGCTGCTTGGTTTTCTAGCACGTTAATAGTTAATAATAGTTTCTGCCGACTCTTTCTCGGCTATTACCACTTCTATTTTATCTCTTAGTCGCCTGTTCTCTTCTATGTTCCTATAAAACTTCTTTTCGACGAAGGTAATAATGTCGAACACCTTCTTGGCTCTATGTTCTGTAAGATATTCTCCTATCTCGTCCAGCGTACGTGCGTACAGCTCGGCATAGCCCGCTATGCCCTTCTTAGCTTCTTCTATCTCTTCTTCTGTAAGGCCCTCTACAGCTGTTCTATCGTCGAGGATGCTAGTGCGCCTATCCCTCGGTCTGTTAGTCTTTCTCTTTCCGCTGTGGCCTATAACGCCGCTCTCTACCGTTAAGAAGCTCTCTATAGCTGTCTTACAGTGCTGGTGTTTAGTTTAGTGTGTTGTTGTGCGCATACGTTATTCGGGTGTCTAGATAGTTTAATAGTCCCTTTCGCCTAGCGCGGAGTTAGTATAGTAAGTAAGGATATAATAATCCGGGCATGCAGATATAATTCAATACAGCCTTTTTGATAACTATATCTCGAACTGAAGAAGGAAAGGAATCTATACGGCGGTAGGTAAGGGCTTTAGGGGTAGTGTGCCAAGGCCCGGCTTAGTCCAGAAGGGCTAAGCCGAAATTCCGAGGGTCTACCCTATTACTTAGTCCCACCCCTTTCTGCCGCCGTAACAGCAGACAACACAGGCACTGTTAGCTTGCCAGCTCGGCTTCAAGGCTTCCACTTCTGCTCCAAAAGCCACTGCACGCCCTCCACAGATTCTTTCACAAACTTGGCGCTGGCCTTCATGCACGGAAAAATGGTCCAAAATCCATGGGGCTGGCCGGGATAGACATCGACTTTGGTGAGGACGCCGTCTTGCTCGCGAAGAATCTTTTCGTAGATCAACGCTTCATCGCGCAGAGGATCGGCCCCACAGATCTGGAAGTACTGAGGCGGCTGATGCTTATGGCCGGTGGGGAAGAGCAGGGGCGAAAAGAAGGGATGCGCTCGATCTTCTTTGTTCGGGATGTATGCTCGCGTGAACAGGCCCATAGCTTTTCTGCTCAGCACTGGAGCAAATTCCAGCGCATCCCAGGATTTGCAATCGGCCTGGAATTTTTGTGGGATCACTTCTGAATGGCAGACGGTGGGGATCATCAGGTGAGCTCCCGTGACAGGCGGCTGGTCCTTGTTGTCGCGCCAGAGATGTGATATAACACAGCAGATGTTGCCTCCGGCAGAAGTGCCGCCGATCGTGAATCCTTGGCTAGGGTTGGCTCCGAGCGCAGAAGCATTTGCAGCGACCTGTCGAGGCATTAGCGACCAAATGCAGCTGGGATCCACTCCGCTCACCCATTTCGTAGCGTCGTAGCAATCGTTAAGTGCATATGGATACTTCCATTCCGGCGCAAGCCTGTAGTCGATATTCGCGACAGTCATCCCCAACGTGCCGGCCATCGAACGACAGAGCACCTCCTCGTTATGAAGCCCACCCAGGCACCAGCCACCGCCATGGTAGAGCACGCCAAGAGGACTGCCCTCGGCAGGAGGGTTCTCTGGGTGGTATGTGCGGACATCAATCTTGTGGCCATCTCGCACCTCAACCTTATGATCCTTTTCGATCACTCCTGGTATAGGAGCTGCCCTCAATTAGCCCTGCGCTCTCGTATGGAAGCAACTACATATTGGTACCGGTACTTCCAGTAGATTTCGTTGTCGCAGCTTCGAGCATTCTTCTCATAGCAGCAATGTCGGGAAAGGCACCCAGGTTTGGCGTGCCTCCAGCTGCCTTCGCAGTCTGTGATCCACTGGTCAGCAGTTCCTCGGCGTTTTGTGCAACAAATGCGTCACCTCCTCCCATTCTGGATCAAGCTTATGCAGAGACTGCCAATCCTGAAGCTGTGCCATGTTTGCGGTGCCGAAGACGGATCGAGGAAAGGGGAAAAGGTGGGCAAGTTGGGGTAAGATATATATATGCTGATTAGTTAGATGATTGATCGACCCGAGGACGGAAAAGCCGACGCTTACATTGGGAGGGGCCACGCATCATCCTACCGCTACCCGAGAAATGCCGTCTCCACGCAAGACAAAACCCAAGATGGCCGACTTGCATCTTCTCACATCTGCGGCCTGGCCATGGCAACGGGTCTTTAGAAAGGAGCCATCTTATTCCACCAAGCCCTACCAATTGTACTGAACAGAGGCTTCAGCATGGCGTCATATCCACAGTCTACGGACGCGAGAGCGAACATGACTTTGTACATAGGACATGAAAGTAGGGGGATGAGAGGGTGGTGCTCCTCCATTGGGGCGGTAAGGACGTCTTGTAGGAAAGAAGGAAAGAAGGAAAGAAGGAAAGAAGGAAAGAAGGAAAGAAGGAAAGAAGGAAAGAAGGAAAGAAGGAAAGAAGGAAAGAAGGAAAGAAGGAAAGAAGGAAGTGAGGAGAGAAGCAAGTAAGAAGAGAAGTAAGGAAAGAAGGAAGCAAGGGAAGAAGGAACGAAAGAAGTAAGGAACGAAAGAACAGGGAGGAGTAGCAGCGGATAAATGGTCATCCGCATTTCCAGCTGCATGGTCCAAATTACCGTCTTCTTCGAGCAGCCGACCATGTTCACGCCTGAGCCGTTTCCTAGACATCTGGCCGCTGCGCCCTCATCGAGTGCGAGTTGCGCGCCCGACTGAGAGTCCTCTGCAATCGAATCCTGCCATCTTCCTCCTCTGCCCTTTCGGTCTCCTCTCCAGGCAACAGAACAGCCCGGTCAATGGCAACCGGCAACCCTCTGTGCCGACCTCTCAGCATCACAGCACAGAGGATCAGCTGACTCGAGGTGTGCCAGGTTCCACAGAAACTGTACGCATCATCTGGCGTGCCGAGACTGATCCCGACACAACCATATCCGGACACGATTTCGAACAAGAAGTTGAAGACCGAGAAGTTCTTCGGATCGCGTTCGAACTGTCCGGACTCGATGATCATGACGCAGAAGAGGGCAAGGACTATTGTCCAAGCATCGTGCGCCAGCTGAGCTCGGAGCTGTTGGCGGACAAAGTTGGAGTTGGATTCGCTGCTGGAGGCACCGCCGGAGACGAAATGGCGAGTGATGCGGCGGAGAACGCCGGGGTGTTTGTGCGATCGATCGTCGTCCACGGGATAGTCTTCGGCGTAGATGCCCAGGCTACGCTCTTCGTAGACGTTGCTGTTGCGCATGGTGATGACGACTGGGTAGACGGAAATATACATCATGACAACGTACAGCACCTGTAGGCTGATACGCACGGTGGGTATCAGTACGACGTAAAAGCCTCCACTGCGAACTGCGAAGGCTTGAAAGAGTCCGTCCATGACACGAACGCCTACGGGCAGAGCGGCGATGGCCTTGTTGTTGATGTTGAGTACTTCAAATCCGATCCAGTCTATAGCATTGAGTGTAATCACAGATGCAAAGAGCCACCATGTGTGTTTGGCTGGGAACAGGTTGGTGTAGCAACGACGAGGATGATCAAGTAAGAATTGGAGCATCTTCTCCCGTTCCTTCCAAAGTTCGGCTCCAGTCGATTCAGCCATGTACTGAACACCTTTGTAGAACGACCAGATAATGAGTCGCAGAAAGATGGGATAGCAGGTGTTTCCAGCCAAGATCAGGAAGCCCATCGTAATGAGCAGGTAGTAGCCCGTCTGGAAAGCGGTCATGTTCGCGTCGAGCAGACTCATACCACTATTGTTGAATGCAGATACGGCATTGAAGGCACCTACCCACCAGGGATTCAGTCCATTGGAAATCGTGGTATCCGGTCGATTGTAAGCAATCCACCCAGCACATCCAAGGCATCCGAGTAGTTGCATCAGGATGAAGTATACTGGCACCAACCACGCAAGGAAGCATACTGCTCGATACTCGTAGCCTCCAAGGCGCTCTCTCTCCCTGTCAACAAGCCCATGGAACTCGCTGTTCCTGCCAATCCAGCCTCTCATCGACTTGAAATACTGATCGGTGTTGCTGCTGTTCTCCGGTGGACCCGAGGTGATGTGGCACAAGTCTCGAGGGGGAACATGCAAGTCCAGACTGGCATCAGGCCGTGCTCCCACCCCTTGAGCACTCCATAAGCCTCGGCTCGGCCTTTCCTTCTTGGCGCGAGTGGTCTCGCCATGGCAGAAGATGGTGTCAGGGCCAAAAGACAGGTTGGATCGTGGTGATATTGGTCCTTCTGCAACAGCTTCTGAGGTTGCATCCTTCTCTGCACATTGGACGTCGGCCGGAGTGCGACTGCCACGCTCATCCGTCTCAACCAGATCGTCCTGATCGCGTGCGTCTGAGCCGCCGGCTTGCCTGTACCTGCTTGCGCCCCTTGACCTGCTCCGACTTCTCTGGTGTCTCTGGCGCTGGCGTTCTTGGAGGACCACGGCCTTGAACTTCGTCTCAAACGCTCGCTTCCGCACATGCACGACCAAACCAGACACGAGCACGGCCGACCCGATGATTATCAGGAGCAACAGCCAGAGCTGCTGAAAGGTGTTGAGGGTGGATAGGTTGATGGTATTGAGCCCTGCCAGAGTCATGGCACTGACTGCCAGGAAGAGCGCATCAACGAAGCTCAGGTGGCGGCCGGGGTCTGCACTCCATAGTATCACTGCGCTGACCAGGCAGGTCACAGTGAAGTATGTGTAGTGTATAGTGATGAAGTTGAGCGGCGGCAGAAGTCGTCGCAGCATTCGCGCCGAGCGCCTGAAAGGAGCAGCAAGGGCGAGAAACGCCATCGGGTGCGGAATCGATGCATAGTTGTGAGTTCACGAGTTATTTAACGTTGACCTTTTGTTGATGCGATCCGGCGGCAGTTAGTTCATCAATTTTTCCAGGTGGGCGCGTTGTTGTCTGACGTAGCTCACAGCCACATTCCTGCCCCTCCATAGTCCATCCATCTTGAATAGTTAACTAGTTGACCAACCATCCATCTGTTAGTCAACCGAACATCCATCTTGAGTAGTCAACTAACCATCCATCTTGACCAACTTGACCTCACCACGTCACCTAGCCAGCTCCTGCGTTGACACATTCAGCCAAGCCAGCTCCTGCATTGATACATTCAGCCAGCTCCTGCCTTGATACACTCAACCAGCTCCTGCCTTGATACACTCAACCAGCTCCTGCCTTGATACACTCAACCAGCTCCTGCATTGATACACTCAGCCAGCTCCTGCATTAATACACCCACCGCACGTCGGCAGTACCCCCGACCCCTTATCGCATGGCCAATCCCTCCTCAGCGCCGAACTTCACCCAACACAACAACCTCGCGCACGAGAGCCACAGCACAATGCCAGGCCATCACGACCCGAAGCTGCTCTACGCGATCACCGGCATCAAGGCCTACCACATCCAAGATGGCCAAGAGCAGGATCTTTGCCCATCTGGCCCGCAGACACTGTCACTACTGATGGTGCCGACAACTTCGCCATTCGCTGCTCTGAGCACCACCACAGGGCAAAATGACGCACCAGACCAAGACTTCTACCTACATCTCAACCTGCCGCCCGAGCTTGACCTCCCACTTCCAGCGACGACACAGGTCTACCACCAGCCACCGACGAGTTATCTGATACCGAGGTGGGATATGGGCCCAGGTGCGGGTGCATTCACTCGCATTGAGTTTCCCAACATTGGCTATGGCGTTACGCAGGATGATGTGGATACTTTCGAGACTATCCTTGCGCAATGCACCGCATTTCTCGAACGAGCGAAACCACCCGCACCGACCGAGAAGGGCGGAGTGTACAATCCGATTGACTACGCCCCCGGCGGCAAATATGCCGTGGATGAGAAGTTAGGCAGGAAGCACGGCGAGATTGTGCTTATCGACGAGGACAATGGCTCGGTGGTCGGAGAAGTCGCGGGTGACGCTCAGGTTATTGAAGACTCGAAGCTGCGGCCAGGTTCGAAGGAGCCTGTGGAAGTTCAGATCAGCCCAGACGGCAAGCGAATCGAAGTTCGGCCGGTTTCAGAAGAGTATCTCCGCATGGCCAGGCATCCTGCGTACAAAGACAGCTCCATTGTGCAGAATGCCGCGACTGCCTCTCGCTTGATCGTCACCAGCTCTTCCTTCCTCGGCAATATGATGACCAAGGGCGCCGATAACTTCACTCAAAAGACAAAGCCAATCGCCAAGCCACTTGAATTCCAGCCCGCAACACATCAGCGGGCACGCAAAGTCTGCACCTTCACTTCCTCCGTCGCGCAAACGTCAAATAAGACCATCGGTCAAATTGGAAACCACATCCAAAACCTCACCGCGAAAGCCTCAGGGCACAAGAAAGAACGACCGCACCAGGGCTACGATCAGAAGGGCAATCCACTTGACAAGAACGAACACAAGCCGGGTTTCCTCAACAAGAGCATGATTGCTTTTACCACCATCATGGACGGCATCGCCGAGAGCGGCCAGACACTGCTCAGCACGAGTGGCGCCGCGGCAAGCACCATGGTCGGACATAGATACGGTGAACAGGCCGGCTCTATCGCCGGCTCACTGGCTGGCGGTGTCAAGAATGTCGGACTCGTATATATCGACGTCACAGGTGTCTCACGACGAGCCGTCATCAAATCCGTGGCCAAAGGCATGGTCATTGGCAAGGTGCGCGGCGGTGGCGAAGTCGTCGTCGGAGGTGGCGACGGGGGTGTTGTTCCCGCAGAAGATCTCAAGAGGATGAATGAGAAGAAAAATGGCGGAGGTCCCAGCGGCTCGAGCACAGCGGGTGAACTGCAAGGTGGCTACCATCCACAGCAGGGCTCATATGGGCCCGTCGGCTACGAATCGAGCGCACCGCCCAGGTATCAGGAGTTTTGCCAGCCCAGCGGCTCGAATGTGAACGACAAAAACCATGGGTAGGGCACTGATGACTGCAGCATAGGTGAATATCACATACCATGGGAACAATTGCACGGGACGAATGGCGAGATGCATATATGATTAGATCACCGTTCTATATTCCTCAGGCTTCATGTCCATCTGCTAGACGAATGACAGCGGGACTGTTGAGGACGAATTTTTCTCGATGTGGGATGAGTCTCGACGTGACGGCCCCCTCATCCGATTTCCATCGAAAGGGGAATGCTTATACCACCCTCAAGAATCTTCATTGGTGACACGGGGGGGGGAGACGCCTGGCCGAGCATTTGTATCAGCCTAGCGGGAGACTCCAAAAGATCATTGTAGACCCGTGCCAAGTCGGTGCTGTCCGGCCTTGTAAACGCTTAGAAACTTGATCCGATGGGGCTGTCCATACCAATAGACCGGCCGCTCTTTCTTGGCACGATCAAGTTATGTCTAGTGTTACTATAGATACTAAATAAACGAGAAGCTGGAGGTACCCTCTTAATAGAACCACGACTTTGTATATTCTCTAGTACACTCGAAACTAAAGACTTAGGTACAGCCACTCCTCCTGCTGATCCGGGCACGCAGATATGATTCAATACGGCCTTTTTGATGACTATATCTCGAACTGAGGAGGGAAAGGAACCTATGTGGTGGTGGTGGTGGGGGTGGTGTGCCAAGGCCCGGCTCGGCCCGGACGGGCCGAGCCGAAATCCAGGGTCCACCCTATCAATCTGTCCCACCTTTTTCCACCGCCGCAACACTACCCCCCTCCCTTACCAGCGGTCGCCCTCGACCGCTTAGTCACCCTATCCATCCGAAAATCTCCGCTCTCTTTTTTTTTTTTTTTTTTTTTTTTTTGATTCGTCGTCTCCTTCTCGAAAAATCCCCTCCAACGCCGACGTCACTTCTTCCGTCTTCCATCAAAACAACGTTTTCTTTATCTCTTTTTCAGCTTCTTACGTTATCGGCATCTGAAGTCCTTTACTTGGCGTTCATGTGATCGGTGCGCCTGATCCGTGCTATCTGATCTGAGCCGTAGGTCATCTGAGCTGCGGCGTAGCTGGTCTGTGCGCCGGCGCAGAGGTCCATATAGATCTTTCTGTAGCGCCGTTTTCTTCTTCTTTTTTTCTTCCACTAAAGCCTTTACACATCGCAGGGGCGGCGGCGCTAGCACGCCACAGCGTCGGCGAGCTGCCTGCCGACCCTGCAATGGGTGGTGGCTGCGTCGAAGGCCTCCCGGAAGGCGACCGACACGATCGTCTTTATCGGCTTCCGCGCCGGTGGAGCGGACGTGGCTCTCTTCTTTCTTCCGGCATTATCGACATCAGAGCCACGCCGGTTTCGGCTTTTCCGGGTTCCGTACGTAGAATTCTCTTAGCAGCTCCGCCGAATTCCGCAGGTTCTCGACCGGATACTATTTATAGTCTTCCGGCCACCCCTTCTACGAGATCCTCGCTTTAATGAACCCCCTCGTCTTCTTTACGTCTATTACATCTTCTACCTCCTATTCTTCCTTATCGTCCATCTCGATTGGCGGGGGTTCGGCAAACCCCTGTTCCGGCAGACTGTTCTCAGGGTCCAGGCTCAGTAGATCGGAATGGAAAACGTCGTAGATCCGGAACGCCTTCGGCAGCTCGAGCCGATAAGTCACCGGCGATTTCTTTTCCACTATCGTAAGCGGACCTACGTAGCGCGGATTGAGCTTGGCGTTGCCTTTTAGCCTTAGGTTCTTCGTGTTAAGCTATACCTTTTGGCCTTCTTCGAATTCTATCGGTAACCGCTTCTTATTAGCCCGAGTTACTATCTTCTTCTAAGCCGATTCCATTGCGTCTTTCGCTACTTTGATCGCTTCTTCTATCTGAGATCGGAGCGCTTCCGCCGCCGCGGCAGCGACTCTCTTTGACGACGTAGCAGTAGTAGATGGTTCCGCGGAGCTGGGTTCGTTCAGCGGCTAAAAGCTTATCCTCGGGAGATAGCCGTGCGTTATCTTAAACGGCGCCAGCAAGGTGGCTTTAGACAGTGCCGAGTTGGCGCAGAACTCAGCTATCGGCAGCATCTCGACCTACTTTTCTTGGTAATAGCCGCAGAAGGTTCGTAGATATCGCTCTATCTCTCGGTTAGCGACTTCAGACTGACTGTCGGTTTGAGGGTGAGCGGCTATGCTAAGCTTTCTACGAATTCCGAGAACGTAGTTAATTGCTTTCTATACGTCGGCGGTGAATTAAGGACCCCTATCTGTAGTAATAGTGTCCGGCAGGCTATAGTGCTTCTATACGTATCTAATCAACATCTGTGCGGTCTCTTCTGCAGTAGTTCCTTTATCCTTAGCTCGGCAGGGGATGAAATGGCGCTCTTTGCTAAGCCGGTCTACTACATTGAGCGTAGCGTTATATCTATCGGCTTCCGGCAGGCCGGTTACGAAATCCATCGTAATGTGCTGCTACGGCTTCTTAGGGATCAGAAGTGGCTTCAGTCGACCCGCCGGAAGGCTATAGCGTAGCTTCGCAGCTCGGCATACGTAGCAATTGGCGATAAATCGGTGGATCCGTTTGTAGATCCGCGGAAACCAGTAGATCGTCCTTACTGCCTGCATCGTTTTCTTTGCTCCGGCATAGCCAACGTCCACAGAGCCGTAGACCAGCTGGATGACCTCAGTAATTAGTTCTTCCAGAACTATCAGCTTCCCTAAACTGGTTTTGCCGAGCTTCTGCTTCTGATTAAGCTGCTCTACCTTCTCGTAGAGAGTCTCTTCCTTAGGAGTCGGTTCTACTGCGCAGACCCCTACCTCTTTCAACACCTCTGCGTCTACTATCCGCTTAGTCAATACCTTCTGGAACATGTTCGGATCTTCTTTCGCGCGGCTAGTCCTTCTATCTCTTCTCGTTAGCGCGTCGGCCTTTCCGTTTTGAGCCCCCAGTCGATAGGTGATCTTAAAATCGAACCCTGATAGGTAGGCTGCCTACCGTGCTTAACGTCGTAAGAGCTTCTGCGTCTTTATAAAGTAGGTCAGCGACTGGTGGTCCGTAAGGACCTGGACCGTGCTCTTTCCAGCTATAAGCTCCGGTTTCCACTCCTCGAAAGCCTGAATGATCGCCAGCAGCTCCTTATTGTAGATGGCGTAGTTCCGCTGAGCTTCGCTTATTGACTTGCTGAAGAAAGCGACTGGATGGAGGGTTTCGTCGTTACTATATTAAGAAAGGACCCCCGCTGTTACTGTGTCGGAAGCGTCCGTTTCTACGTAGATCGTCTTTTCTAGTCGGAAGTGCGCTAGAACCGGCGCCGAGGCTACTGCCTCTTTTAGCCGTACGAAAGCTTCCGTGCACTTCTTATTCTATAGGCCAGCGGCCTCTTTCTTTAGCGCCTCGTTCAGGGGTCTCGCTATCTTGCTGAAGTCCTTAATAAACCGTCGGTAGTAGCTGCAGAATCCGAGAAACGCTCTGATTTGCGTAGTGTTTCCGGACTTCGGCTGCTTCTACTCCGCGACGGCGGCGACCTTTAAGGGGTCTATACGAATTCTATCTCTTCCGACGATAAGACCGAGATATTTGACCTCGGTCTAATAGAACTCGCTCTTTTTCGTGTCCGCATTTAATCCGACCTCGCGGAGCCTAGTTAGCACCTTCTTAATGTAGTCCGTGTATTGTTCTCTCGTTCCTTCGGTGTAGATAAGGATGTCGTCCAAGTAGATAGACACGAACCGTTCTAGCATGTCTATAAAGGTGTAGTTTATAAAGCGTTGCCACACTGCCAGCGCGTTAGTAAGTCCAAAAGGCATCACTAACTACTTGAAATTGCCTATACGCGTCGCGAACGTCGTAAGATCTTCTGTCTGCCCTTCTTTATTCCTTAGTCGATAGAACGCTTGGCGGATGTCTAGCTTGCTGAACCACTTAGCCTTAGCTACTCGTTGTATAGTCTCGTCGATCAGCGGCAGCGGATATACGTCTCTCTTGGTGACCTCGTTAAGGCCTCGATAGTCTACGCAGAGTCGCAGACTACCCCCTGGTTTCCTTACAAAGAGAATCGGTAACGCGTATTCGGCTGAACTCAGTGTAATAAACTTCTTCGCCAGATTTTCGCGAACAAACACCTCTACCTAGTCCAGTTCCGCCGGCGACAAGCGTCTTAAGGGCTCGGTTCTCGGCAGCGCGGCTTCTTCTTTTAGCCGGATCTTGTTGTCGTATTCCGGTCGATAGAGCGGCAGGAGGTTGGAGTCGGCTTTTAAGAACACATTAGCGTAACCGTAGAGCTCGTTTGGTAGCACCTCTAGTAGATCCACTTCTTCTTCCGCCATTATCTTCCAGTGGTCTTCGATGTCTTTTATCGAGATAGCGTAAATCTCGTTGTCCGGCGACTTCGCGAGGGTCGTTATAGCTTCCGAGCTTATTATTCCGACGGTAACTGGGGGTTCGGAGCGAGCCGACGGAGCCTCTTTGATCTTCGTAACGTTCGGTTTGGCGTTGGCCACTGTGACCGATTCGGTAACTGATTTAATGGCGGCTAAGCTGCTAATCGGTTTTCTGAATCCAATTGTGCCTTCTCCTACGTCAATAATCGCTCCCTGGTTCTTTATCCATTTCTGCCCTATAATAATGTCAAATCTTCCGATATCTATAATTCGGAACGTCGCTTCCGTAGTTTGACCAGCTAGTGTGGTCCTTAGCGGCACGTAGTGCGTAACGCTTTCTGTGTCTTGTCCGTTATATGCCGAAATCCGCGTCGGCGACGCCAGTTCCACCAGATAGCCGTATCCATTTATTAGCTTCTAAACCAGCCGGTTGATCCGGGCACGCAGATATGATTCAATACGGCCTTTTTGATAACTATATCTCGAACTGAGGAGGGAAAGGAATCTATGTGGTGGTGGTAGTGGGCTTTGATAGTGGTGGTGCCAAGGCCCGGCTCGGCCCAGTCGGGCCGAGCCGAAATCCAGGGTCCACCCTATTAATCTGTCCCACCTCTTTCCACCGCCGCAACACTACCCCCCTCCCTTACCAGCGGTCGCCCTCGACCGCTTAGTTATCCTATCTATCCTAAAACCTCCACTGTTTTTTTTTTTTGATTCGTCGTTTCTTCCATTTCTTACATCGTCGGCATCTGAAGTCCTTCACTTGGCGTTTATGTGACCGACGCTTCTGATCTAAGCCGTTCGGTTATCTGAGCTGCGGCTCGGGCGGTCTGTGCGTTGTTTCGGAGGTCTATATAGATCCGTCCGCAGCGCCGTTTCTTCTTCTTCTTTCTTTTCTATCTATAGTCTCCACCTATCGCGGGGTCGGCGGCGCTGGCACGCCACGGCGTGCGCGGCCTACCGACCGCTACGATCTGCCTGGAGCTATAAGCAGCGATCGTTTTTATCATCGGCTTCTGCGCCGGTGGAGCGGACGCGGCTTTCTTCGTTTTCTTCTGGAAGAATCGGCTTTAGAGCTATTCCGGCTTCGGCTTCTTCGGGTTCCGCGCGTAGAACTCTCTTAACAGCTCCGCCGAGTTCCGCAGGTTCTCGACCGGATACTATTCGTAGTCTTCCGGCTACCCCTTCTACGAGATCCTCGCTTTGATAGACCCCCTTATCTTCTTTACGTCCACTACATCTTCTACCTCCTACTCTTCTTCCTTACCGTCCATCTTAACCAGTAGGGGTTCGGCGAAGCCCTGTTCCGGCAGGCCGTTCTCAGGGTCTAGGCTCAGCAGATCCGAATGGAAAACGTCGTAGATCCGGAACGATTTCGGTAGCTGGAGCCGATAAGTCACCGGCGACCTCTTTTCCACTATCGTAAACGGACCTACGTAGTGCGGATTGAGCTTGGCGTTCCCTTTCAGCCTTAGGTTCTGCGTGTTAAGCCAGACCTTTTGACCTTCTTCGAATTCTATCGGCGACCGGCTTCTATTAGTTCGAGTTACTATCTTCTTCTGAGCCGTCTCTATCGCTTCTTTCGCTACTTTGATCGCTTCTTCTATCTGAGATCTTAGCGCTTCTGCCGCCGCGGCGGCGACTCTCTTTAACGACGTAGCAGTAGTAGATGGTTCCGCAGAGCTGGGTTCGTTCGGTAGCTGAAAGCTTATCCTCGGAAGATAGCTATGCGTTATCTCGAACGGCGCCAGCGACGTTGCTTTAGACGGTGCCGAGTTAGCGCAGAACTCGGCTATCGGCAATACCTTAACCTATTTTTCTTGATAGTGGCTGCAGAAGGTTCGTAGGTATCGCTCTATCTCGCGATTAGCCACTTTAGACTGACTATCAGTTTGAGGGTAAGCAGCGGTGCTGAGCTTTCTACGAATTCCGAGAGCTTGGTTAATAGCTTTCTATACGTCGGCTGTAAATTGAGGACCCCTATCCGTAGTGATAGTGTCCGGCAGCCTATAGTGCTTCTATACGTGCTTAATCAGCATTCTCGCTGTTTCTTCCGCAGTGGTTCCTTCGTCTCTCGCTCGACAGGGGATGAAGTGGCGTTCTTTGCTCAATCGGTCCACTATGTTCAGTGTAGCGTCGTATCTATCGGATTCCGGCAGGCCGGTTACGAAGTCCATCGTAATGTGTTGCCACGGTTTTTCGGGGATCGGCAGTGGCGTTAGTAAGCCTGCCGGAAGGCCGTAACGTGGCTTCGCGGCTCTGCACACGTAGCAATTAGCGATAAATCGGTGGATCCGTTCGTAGATCCGCGGAAACCAGTAGATCGTCCTTACGGCTTCTATCGTCTTCTTCGAGCCTGCGTAACCAACGTCCTTCGAGCTATAGACCAATTGGATGACCTCTGTAATTAGTTCTTCTGGCACTATTAGCTTCCCTGAACCGGTTTTGCCGAGCTTCTGCTTCTGATTGAGCTGCTTGACCTTCTCGTAGAGAGTCTCTTCCTTAGGGGCCGGTTCCACTGCGCAGACCCCTACCTCTTTCAACACCTCTGCGTCTACTATCCGCTTGGTTAACACCTTCTGAAACATGTTCGGATCTTCCTTCGCGCAGCTCGTCTTCCCTTCTCTTCTCGTTAGCGCGTTAGCCTTTCTGTTTTGAGCTCCTGGTCAATAGGTGATCTTGAAGTCGAACCCTAATAAGTAGGCGGCCTACCGAGCTTGGCAACGTAAGAGCTTCTGCGTCTTTATAAAGTAGGTCAGCGACTGGTAGTCCGTAAGAACCTGGACCGTGCTCTTTCCGGCTATAAGCTCCGGCTTCCACTCCTCGAAAGCCTGAATAATCGCTAACAGCTCCTTATCGTAGATCGCGTAGTTCCGCTTAGCTTCCGTTATAGACTTGCTGAAGAAAGCCACTAGATAGAGGGTTTCGTCGTCACTATATTAAGAAAGGACCCTTGCCGTAACTGTGTCGGAAGCGTCTGTTTCTACGTAGATCGTCTTTTCCGGTCGGAAGTGCGCCAGAACCGGCGCCGAGGCCACTGCTTCTTTCAGCTATACGAAAGCTTCTGTGCACTTCTTATTCTATAGGCCGGCGGCCTCTTTCTTTAACGCTTCGTTTAGGGGTCTCGCGATCTTGCTAAAGTCCTTAATAAACCGTCGGTAGTAGCTGCAGAATCCGAGGAACGCTCTGATCTGCATAGTGTTTCCGGATTTCGGCTGTTTCCATTCCGCGACAGCGGCGACCTTCGAGGAGTCTATACGAATTCCGTCTCTTCCGACGATAAGACCGAGATATTTGACCTCGGTCTGATAGAACTCGCTCTTCTTCGTGTCCGCGTTTAATCCGACCTCGCAGAGCCTAATTAGCACCTTCTTGATGTGGTCCGTGTGCTGTTCTCTCGTTCCTTCGGTGTAGATAAGGATGTCGTCTAAGTAGATAGACACGAACCGTTCTAGCATGTCTATAAAGGTATAGTTTATAAAGCGTTGCTACACTGCCGGCGCGTTGGTAAGTCCGAACAGCATTACCAGCTACTTAAAATTGCCTATACGCATCGCAAACGTCGTAAGATCTTCTGTTTGTCCTTCCTCGTTTCTTAATCGATAGAACGCTTGGCGGATGTCCAGCTTGCTAAACTACTTAGCCTTTGCTACGCGCTGGATAGTCTCGTCGATCAGCGGCAGCGGGTATACGTCTCTCTTGGTGACCTCGTTGAGGCCTCGATAATCTACGCAGAGTCGCAGACCACCCCCTGGTTTCCTTACGAAAAGAATCGGTAACGTATATTCGGCCGAACTCGGCGTAATAAACTTCTTCGCCAGGTTTTCGCGAACAAACACCTCTACTTAGTCCAGTTCGGCTGGTAACAGTCGTCTTAGGGGCTCGGTTCTTAGCAGCGTAGCTCCCTCTTTTAGTCGGATCTTGTTGTTATATTCCAGTCGATAGAGCGGCAGGAGGTTGGAGTTGGCTTTTAAGAACACGTTAGCGTAACTATAGAGCTCTTTTGGCAACACCTCCAGTAGGTCCGCTTCTTCTTCCGCCATTATCTTCTGGTAGTCTTCGATGTCTTTTATTAAGATAGCGTAAATCTCGTTGTCCGGCGACTTCGCGAGGGTTGTTATAGCTTCTAAACTTATTATTCTAACGGTAACCGGGGGTTCGGAACGATCGGACGGAGCCTCTCTCGCGGACTCCGTAGCTTTCGGCTTAGCGGCGACGGTGGCGACCTTTCCGATAGTCCCTGCTCCGCTACCCGGGGTTTTGAACCTGATCGTTCCTTTATCTACGTTAACGATAGCTTTCTGGTTCTTTATCCATTTCTGCCCTATAATAATGTCAAACCGTCCGATATCTATAATTCGAAACGTCGCTTCCGTAGTGCGACCAGCCAAGGTAGTCCTTAATGGCACATAGTGCGTAACACTCTCTGTGTCCTGTCCGTTATATGCCGAAATCCGCGTCGGCGACGCTAGTTCCACTGGATAGCTATACCCTTTTATCAGTTTCTGAACCAATCTGTAGTGGATCGCCGCGCCAATAAGAGCTCCGGTATCGATAAAAGCTCTTAGCTGAAGTGGTCGGCTCGATCCGTTAAGGGGGTGGACAGTGATTAGAAGGATAATAGCTGTTTCCGTGTTTACTTCTACTGCAGCCGATAGCGGATCGCTGCAGCTGTTAATGCTTTCTTCTCGCGGCGATTCGCTTCGATGTAGTGCCCTGTTGTTAACGCTGGATAGGGGGCCTATCCTTCCAGCTGGTCTTTTCCTATAATCCTTAACTGCACCCTACCTTTACTGTCAGTATCGTTCGGAGCCGGCTCTATAGCTTGTATAGTCTTCCTCGGTGGCGGTGGCTGCGGCTGCCTTATAACACGATAGTCCTGCTTCTGCTTATCTGATGCTTGGCATCTCGTAGCGATGTGGCCAGGGTTGCTACACGCGAAACAGGTAGGGACGAACGACGAGCGCTGCGACTGATAAGGTGGCTGCTGTAGCGCTCTCCGGAAAGGCGCAGGGGGTCGTGTAGTCTGCGTTATTAGCGGCTTCTGGTTCGATTCGCGTAATTTCGCGTAAGCGCTCAAGTTTCTTGCAGTAACTCTCGCTTGGTGCACGAAGCTCTTAAGGCCTTCGTCTTCTACAGACGCTATGGCGGCGGCGAGCTCAGGACTTAGCTTCTGCCTTAATAGGTAGAGCTGCTTATCTTCCGCCACTCGGGCCCTAATCGCATATTTTCTAAACAAACCGTAGAATTCCTTAAACGTCTGCCGGTTCTGGTTGATCTTATCCAGCTGCTTATAGGCTGTCTTCTTTCGGAATAGGTCTCCGAAGCGTTGATCTAACGCTTTAATCGCTTCTTCGGCGGTTACTTCTTCCAGGTCCGCCACTAACGAAAAAGCTTTACCTTCTAGTCGCGCCTCTAAATAGGCCAATCTGTCTTCTTCGCTGCTTAATGCGTAATCGCAGCTTATCTTATTCTTGATCTTCTTCTTGAACGCCTCCTACGCTTTAGAGTCTCCGCTACCGAAAACCGGTGGATCCGGTAGTAACGTTATTAACGTGCTACCTTAACTATAGGCCGCTGGTAAGGCGGTCTTAGCTTGTTCTTCTCGACGCAGTGGCGGCGACTTTGCTGCTTCTATATTAGCCATCTGATTCTTCAGCGCCTTTAGCTGCGCTAGTCGATTCGACGCTTAGTGTTCCAACACGTCGACGATAGTCTCTGCCGATTCCTTCTCGGCCCTTACCGTCTCTACTTCCTCTCTTAGCTGTCTGTTTTCTTCCAGTGTTCTGTAGAACAGCGTCTCGATAAGGTCTATACTATCGTAGACCTTCCCTATTCCGTTCTCGTTTACGTAGTTCTCTAGTTCCTCGATCGTGCAGTCGTAGATCTTCTTGTATTTACTTATTCGTTCCTTAATCTCTGCGGTCTCTTCCGCTGTAAAACCTCTAATAACGATCTTATCGTTAATGACACTGGAGCGCCTACTCGCTCGGTCAGTCTTTCCTCTTCTGCTTCTGCTGCGGCCTGTTACGCCGCTTTCTACCGTCGAGAAGCCTTCCATCTTCTTATAGCGCCTTAGGGGGGGGGTTGTTAGGTGCGCATGCGTTATTCGGGTTTCCGGATGGTTCAACGGGCCCTTTCGCGCAGCGCAGGGTGTGGTGTGGAGAGTGAGTTCGAGATATAATGATCCGGGCACGCAGATATAATTTAATACAGCCTTTTTAATAACTATATCTCGAACTAAGGAGGGAAAGGAATCTATGTAGTGGTGGTAGTAGGCTTTGATGGTGGTGGTGCCAAGGCCCGGCTCGGCCCGACCGGGCCGAGCCGAAATCCAGGGTCCACCCCATCAATCTGTCCCACCTCTTTCCACCGCCGCAACACCGGTAGTGGATCGCCGCGCCAATAAGAGCTCCTGTATCGATAAAGGCTTTTAGCTGAAGTGGTTAGCGCGACTTCTTAACAGGGTGGATCGTAATAGGAAGGATAATCGCCGTTTCCGTGTTCACTTCTACGGCTGCCGAGAGCGGATTGCTGCAGCTGTTTGTTGCGGCGGTGGAAAGAGGTAGGACAGATTAATAGGGTGGACCCTGGATTTCGGCTCGGCCCGTCCGGACCGAGCCGGGCCTTTGCACACTACCCTCTATCAAAGCCTACTACTACTACTATATAGGTTCTTTTCCCTCCTTAGTTCGAGATATAGTTATCAAAAAGGCCGTATTGAATTATATCTGCATGCCCGGATCATTATATCTCGAACTTACTCTCTACACTACACCCCGCGCTGCGCGAAAGGGCCCGTTGAACTATCCGGAAACCTAAATAACGCACGCGCACCCACCAACACACCAACAACAACCCCTACGGCACTGTAAGAAGATGGAAGGCTTCTCAGCAGTAGAGAGCGGCGTAACAGGCCGCTGCAGAAAGAGAAAGACTGACAGAGCGAGCAGACGCTCTAGTGTAGTTGACAATAAGATCGTTATTAGAGGTTTTACAGCGGAAGAGACCGCAGAGATTAAGGAACGAATAAGTAAATACAAGAAGATCCACGACTGCACGATCGAGGAACTGGAGAACTACGTAAACGAGAATAGAATAGGGAAGGTCTACGACGGTATAGACCTTATTAAGACGCTGTTCTACAGAACGCTGGAAGAGAACAGACAACTAAGAGAAGAAACTAAAGCGGTAAGGGCCGAAAAGGAATCGGCAGAGACTATTATCGACGTGTTAGAACACCAAGCGTCGAATCGACTGGCGCAACTGAAGGAGCTGAAGGATCAGCTAGCTGATATGCAAGCAGCGAAATCGTCGCCGCCACTGCGGCGAGAAACCTACGCTAAGACTGCCTTACCAGCGGCCTATAGTCAAGGTAGCACGTTAATAACGTTACTACCGGATCTACCGGTCTTCGGTGGCAGAGACCCTAAAGCGTAGGAGGCATTTAAGAAGAAGATCAAGAACAAGATAAGCCGCGATTACGCAGTAAGCAGCGAAGAAGACAGACTGGCCTATTTAGAGGCGCGATTGGAAGGCGAAGCGTTCTCGTTAGTAGCGGACCTAGAAGAGGTAACTGCCGAGGAAGCGATCAAAGCGTTAGATCAACGCTTCGGAGACCCATTCCGAAAGAAGACAGCCTGTAAGCAGCTGGATAAGATCAACCAGAACCGGCAGACGTTTGAGGAATTCTACGGTTTGTTCAGAAAATATGCGATTAGGGCCCGAGTAGCGGAAGATAAGCAGCTCCACCTATTAAGGCAGAAGCTGAACCCTAAACTGGCCGCCGCTATAGCGTCTGTAGAAGACGAAGACCTTAAGGGCTTCGTGCATCAGACGAGGGTCACCGCGAGAAACTTGAGCGCTTATGCGAAATTACGAGAATCGGTTCAGAAGCCGTCGCCGTCGCCGTCGCTAATGCGGACAACCAGAGCCCCCGCGCCCTTCCGACGCGGCCCCCAGCCGCCTTACGTGCCGCGATCGGCGTTCGTCCCCACCTGTTTCGCGTACGGAAAACCCGGCCATATCGCTACGAGATGCTAAGCAACGGCCTAACAGAAGCAGGAGTATCGCGTTATAAGGCAGCTGCAGCAGCCGCAGCCACTGAGAAAGACCATACAAGCTATGGAGGCGGCTCCGAACGATACCGAGAGCGTAGACGGTGAGGTACAGCTGAGAATTATAGGAAAAGACTAGCTGGACGGATAGGCCCCCTATCTAGCATAGACAAAAGGGCATTAACGCGAACCACGTCGACGAAAGAGAGCATTAACAGCTGCAGCGATCCGCTCTCGGCAGCTGTAGAAGTGAACACGGAAACGGCGATTATCCTTCCTATTACGATCTACCCTATTAAGAAGTCGCGCCAACCACTTCAGCTAAAAGCCTTTATCGATACAGGAGCTCTTATCGGTGCAGCGATCCACTACCGACTGGTCCGGAAGCTGATAAATAGATACGGCTATCTAGTGGAACTGGCGTCGCTGACGAAGATTTCAGCGTATAACGGACAAGACACGGAAAGCGTTACGCACTACGTGCCGCTAAGGACTACCCTGGCTAGTCGCACTACAGAAGCGACGTTCCGAATTATAGATATCGGAAGATTTGACATTATTATAGGGCAGAAATGGATAAAGAACCAGAAAGCTATCGTCGACGTAGATAAAGGAACGATTAGATTCAAAACCCCGAGTAGCGGAGCAGGGACTATCGAAAAGGTCGCCGCCGCTGCTAAGCCGAAAGCTACGGAGTCCGCGAAAGAGGCTCCGTCCGATCGTTCCGAACCCCCGGTTACCGTCGGAATAATAAGTTTAGAAGCTATAACGACCCTCGCGAAGTCGCCGGACAACGAGATTTACGCTATCTTAATAAAAGACATCGAAGACCACTAGAAGATAATAGCGGAAGAAGAAGTAGATCTACTAGAGGTGCTGCCGGCGGAGCTCTACGATTACGCTAACGTGTTCTCAAAAGCCGACTCCAACCTCCTGCCGCTCTATCGACCAGAATATAACAACAAGATCTGGCTGAAAGAAGGAGTCGCGCTGCCGAGAACCCAGCCCCTAAGACGACTGTCGCCGGCGGAACTGGACTAGGTAGAGGTGTTTGTTCGCGAAAACCTAGCGAAGAAGTTTATTACGCCGAGTTCTGCCGAGTACGCGTTACCGATTCTTTTCGTAAGGAAACCAGGGGGTAGTCTGCGACTCTGCGTAGACTATCGCGGCCTTAACGAGGTCACTAAGAGAGACGTATATCCGCTGCCGCTAATCAACGAGACTATACAACGAGTAGCTAAGGCTAAGTGGTTCAGCAAGCTGGACATCCGCTAAGCGTTCTATCGACTAAGGAATAAAGAAGGGCAGACAGAAGACCTTACGACGTTCGCAACGTGTATAGGCAATTTCAAGTAGTTGGTAATGCCTTTCAGACTTACCAACGCGCCGGCAGTATAGCAACGCTTTATAAACTACACCTTTATAGACATGCTAGAACGGTTCGTGTCTATCTACTTGGACGACATCCTTATCTATACCGATAGAACGAGAGAGCAACACACAGACCACATTAAGAGAGTGTTAAAGAGGCTCCGCAAGATTAGATTAAACGCGGACATAAAGAAGAGCGAGTTCTATTAAACTAAAGTCAAATATCTCGGTCTTATCGTCGGAAGAGATAGAATTCGTATAGATCCCTTAAAGGTCGCCGCTGTCGCTAAATGGAAGCAGCCGAAATCCGGAAATACTACGCAAATCAGGGCGTTCCTCGGCTTCTGCAGCTACTATCGACAGTTTATTAAGGACTTTAGCAAGATAGCGAGACCCCTAAACGAGGCGTTAAAGAAAGAGGCCGCCGGCCTATAGACTGAGAGGTGCACAGAAGCATTTAACCGGCTGAAAGAAGCAGTAGCCTCTGCGCCAGTTCTGGCACACTTCCGGCCAGAAAAGACGATCTACGTAGAAACGGACGCTTCCGACACAGTAACGGCAGGGGTCCTTTCTCAATATAGTAACGACGAAACCCTCCATCTAGTAGCTTTCTTTAGCAAGTCAATAAGCGAAGCTGAGCGGAACTACGCTATCTACGATAAGGAGCTGCTAGCGATCATTTAGGCTTTCGAGGAGTGGAAACTGGAGCTTATAGCTAGAAAGAGCACGGTCCAGGTCCTTACGGACTACCAGTCGCTGACCTACTTTATAAAGACGCAGAAGCTCTCGCGACGTCAAGCACGGTGGGCCGCCTACTTATTAGGGTTCGATTTTAAGATCACCTATCGACTAGGGGCTTAAAATGGAAAGGCCGACGCGCTAACGAGAAGAGATAGAAAAACCAGCCGCGCGAAAGAAGATCCGAACATGTTTCAGAAGGTGCTAACCGAACGGATGGTAGACGCCGAGGTGTTAAAGGAAGCGGGGATCTGCGCGGCGGAACTGCAGACCGAACCAGAACCAATGGAACCGGCCCCTAAGGAAGAGACGCTCTACGAGAAGGTGGAACGGCTCAATCAACAACAGAAGCTCGGCAGAACAGGCTCCGGAAAGCTAATAGTTCCGGAAGAACTAATCACTAAGGTCGTCCAACTGGTCTATAACTCTATAGATGTTGGCTACGCCGGCTTAAAGAAGACGATAGAAGCTATAAGGACGATCTACTGGTTTCCGCGGATCTACGAACGGATCCACCGATTTATCGCTAATTGCTATGTGTGCAGAGCCGCGAAACTACGTTACGGTCTTCCAGCCGGTCTGCTAAAGCCACTTCCGATCCCCGAGAAGCCGTGGCAGCACATTACGATGGATTTCGTAACTGGACTGCCGGACTCGAACGGCTACGACGCTACGCTTAATGTAGTGGATCGGCTAAGCAAAGAACGCCACTTTATCCCCTGTCGAGCTAAAGACGAAGGAACTACTGCGGAAGAAACGGCGAGAATGTTGATCTAATACGTATAGAAGCACTATAGCCTGCCGGACACTATCACTACGGATAGGGGTCCTCAATTCACCGCCGACGTATAGAAAGCTATTAACTACGTTCTCGGAATTCGTAGAAAGCTCAGCACAGCCGCTCACCCTTAAACCGACAGTTAGTCTAAAGTCGCTAACCGTAAGATAGAGCGATACCTACGAACCTTCTGCGGTCATTATTAAGAAGATTGGGTTAAGGTGTTGCCGATGGCCGAATTCTGCGCGAACTTAGCACAGTTAGAAGCAACGTTACTGGCGCCGTTCGAGATAACGCACAGTTGTCTTCCAAGAATAAGCTTTCAGCCGCTAAATGAACCCAGCTCCGCGGAACTATCTACCGCTACGTCGTCGAAGAGAGTCGCCGCCGCAGCGGCAGAAGCGCTACGATCTCAGATGGAAGAAGCAATCAAAGTAGCGAAAGAAGCGATAGAGACGGCTTAGAAGAAGATAGTAACTCGAACTAATAGAAGCCGGTCGCCAATAGAATTCGAAGAAGGTCAAAAGGTCTGGCTCAACACGCGGAACCTAAGGCTGAAAGGGAACGCCAAGCTTAATCCGCGCTACGTAGGCCTGTTTAAGATAATAGAAAAGAAGTCGCCGGTGACTTATCGGCTCCAGCTACCGAAATCGTTCCGGATCTACGACGTTTTCCATTCGGATCTGCTAAGCCTAGACCCTAAGAACAGCCTGCCGGAACAGGGCTTCGCCGAACCCCTACTAGTTGAGATAGACGGTAAGGAAGAAGAGTGGGAGGTAGAAGATGTAGTGGACGTAAAGAAGATAAGGGGGTCCATCAAAGCGAGGATCTCGTAGAAGGGGTAGCCGGAAGACTACGAATAGTATCCGGTCGAGAACCTGCGGAACTCGGCGGAGCTGCTAAGAGATTTTTACGCGCAGAACCCGATAAAGCCGAAGCCGGAATGGCTCTAAAGCCGATCCTTCCGGAAGAAAACGAAGAAAGCCACGTCTGCTCTACCGGCGCAGAAGCCGATAAAGACGATCGTGTCGGTCGCCTTCGGGGAGGCCTTCAACTCGGCCACTACCTACTAGCGGGTCGGCAGGAAGCTCGCCGACGCCGTAGCGTGCCAGCGCCGCCGACCCTGTAGTAGGTAAAGGTTTTGGTAGAAGAGAAAAAGAAGAAGAAGAAACGACGCTGCGGACGGATCTATATAGACCTCTGAGACGACGCACAGACCAGCCACGCCGCAGCTTAGATAACCTACGGTTCCGATCAGATGGCACGGATCAGGCGAACGGATTACATAAACGTAAAGTGAAGGACTTCAGATGCCGACGATGTGAAAGATGCGAAAAGCGACGAAAAGAACGCTGGTTGGGATGAAGGAAGACGCGACATTAGCGTTAGAGGGGATTTTCCAAAAAAAAAAAAAAAAAAAAGAGACAATAGAGATTTTCGGATAGATGGGTTAACTAAGCGGTCGAGGGCGACCGCTGGTAAGGGAGGGGGGTAGTGTTGCAGCGGTGGAAAGAGGTAGGACGGATTAATAGGGTGGACCCTGGATTTCGGCTCGGCCCTTCCGGACCGAGCCGGGCCTTGGCACACTACCCTCTATCAAAGCCTACTACTACCACTACATAGGTTCTTTTCCCTCCTTAGTTCGAGATATAGTTATCAAAAAGGCCGTATTGAATTATATCTGCGTGCCCGGATCACTGTTAATGCTCTCTTTCGTTGACGTAGTTCGCGTTGATGCCCTGTTGTCTATGCTGGATAGGGGGCCTATCCGTCCAGCTGGTCTTTAATTCGGGCACGCAGATATGATTCAATACAGCCTTTTTGATGACTATATCTCGAACTGAGGAGGGAAAGGAATCTATGTGGTGGCAGTGGTAGGCTTTAATAGAGGGTGGTGCCAAGGCCCGGCTCGGTCCGGAAGGGCCGAGCCGAAATCCAGGGTCCACCCTATTAATCCGTCCTACCTCTTTCCACTGCTGCAACACTACCCCCCTCCCTCACTAGCGGTCGCCCTCGACCGCTTAGTTACCCTATCTATCCGAAAACCTTTCTCCATTCCCTTTTTTTTTTTTTTGATTCGTCGTCTCTTCCTCGAAAATCCCCTCCGACGGTAATGTCACCTCTTCCTTCTTCCATCGCTTCTTGAATCTCTTACGTTATCAACATCTAAAGTCCTTCACTTGGTCGTTTATGTGATCGGTGCGCCTGATCTGTGCTATCTGATCTGAGTCGTAGGTTATCTGAGCTGCGGCGTAATTGGTCTGTGCTCCGGCGCGGAGGTCTATATAGATCTTTCTGCAGCGTCGTTTTTCTTCTTCTTCTTCTTTTCTACCAGATCCTCTACGCTGTCGCCGACCGGCCGCCTAGAGCTATAAATTCCATTACGATCGCCTTTATCAGCTTCCCCGCCAGTAGAGCGGACGTGGCTTTCTTCTCTCTTCCGGAATTGTCGACATTAGAGCCACGCCGGTTTTGGCTTCTTCGGGTTCCGCGCGTAAAAGTCTCTTAGCAGCTCCGCCGAATTCCGGAGATTCTCGATCGGATACCACTTATAATCTTCCGGCCACCCCTTCTACGAGATCCTTGCTTTAATGGACCCCCTCGTCTTCTTTACGTCTATTACGTCTTCTACCTCCTACTCTTCTTCTTTACCGTCTATCTTAACTGGTGGGGGTTCGGCAAACCCCTGTTCCGGAAGGCCGTCCTTAGGGTCCAGGCTTAGCAGATCGGAATAGAAGACATCGTAGATCCGGAACGATTTCGGCAGCTAGAGCCGATAGGTTACCGGCGACCTCTTTTCTATTATCTTGAACGGACCTACGTAGCGCGGGTTAAGCTTCGCGTTTCCTTTTAGCCTTAGGTTTCGCGTATTAAGCTATACGTTTTGACCTTCTTCAAATTCTATTGGCGACCGGCTTCTATTAGTTCGAGTTACTATCTTCTTCTAAGCCGATTCCATCGCTTCTTTCGCCACTTTGATTGCTTCTTCTATCTGAGATCGTAGCGCTTCTGCCGCTGCGGCAGCGACTCTCTTCGACGACGTAGCGGTGGATAGTTCCGCAGAGCTGGGTTCTTTTGGCAGCTAAAAGCTGATTCTCGGAAGACAACCGTGCGTTATCTCGAACGGCGCCAGTAACGTTGCTTCTAACTGTGCTAAGTTCGCGCAGAATTCGGCCATCGGCAACACCTTAACCCAATCTTCTTAATAATGACCGCAGAAGGTTCGTAGGTATTGCTCTATCTTACGGTTAGCGACTTCAGACTGACCGTCGGTTTGAGGGTAAGCGGCTGTGCTAAGCTTTCTACGAATTCCGAGAACGTAGTTAATAGCTTTCTATATGTCGGCGGTAAATTGAGGACCCCTATCCGTAGTGATAGTGTCCAGCAGGCTATAGTGCTTCTATACGTATTAGATCAACATTCTCGCTGTTTCTTCCGCAGTAGTTCCTTCGTCCTTAGCTCGACAGGGGATAAAGTAGCGTTCTTTGCTTAGCCGATCCACTACATTGAGCGTAGCGTCGTAGCTGTTTAAGTCCGGCAGTCCGGTTACGAAATCTATTGTAATGTGCTGCTACGGCTTCTTAGGGATCGGAAGTGGCTTTAGCAGACCGGCCGGGAGACCGTAACGTAGTTTCGCGGCTCTGCATACGTAGCAATTGGCGATAAATCGGTGGATCCGTTTGTAGATCCGCGGAAACTAGTAGATCGTCCTTATGGCTTCTATCGTCTTCTTTGAGCCGGCGTAGCCAACATCTATAGAGTTATGGACCAGTTGGACGACCTTAGTAATTAGTTCTTCCGGAACTATCAGCTTTCCGGAGCCTGTTCTGCCGAGCTTCTGTTGTTGATTAAGCCGTTCCACCTTCTCGTAGAGCGTCTCTTCCTTAGGGGCCGGTTCTACTGCGCAGACCCCTACCTCTTTCAACACCTCTGCGTCTACTATCCGCTTGGTTAACACCTTCTGGAACATGTTCAGGTCTTCTTTCGCGCAGCTGGTCTTTCTATTTCTTCTCGTTAGCGCGTCGGCCTTTCCGTTTTAAGCCCCTGGTCGATAGGTGATCTTAAAATCGAACCCTAATAGGTAGGCGGCCTACCGTGCTTGACGTCGTAAGAGCTTCTGCGTCTTTATAAAGTAGGTCAGCGACTGGTGGTCCGTAAGGACCTGGACCGTGCTCTTTCCAGCTATAAGCTCCGGTTTCCATTCCTCGAAAGCCTGAATAATCGCCAGCAGCTCCTTATTGTAGATGGCGTAGTTCCGTTTAGCTTCTGTTATGGATTTGCTAAAGAAGGCTACTAGGTAAAGGGTCTCGCTATCGTCAGCGTATTGAGAAAGGACCCCTGCCGTTACTGTGTCGGAAGCGTCCGTTTCTACGTAGATCGTCTTTTCCGGTCGGAAGTGTGCTAGAACCGGCGCTGAGGCCACTGCCTCTTTTAGCTGTACGAAAGCTTCTGTGCACTTCTTATTCTATAGGTCCGCGGCCTCTTTCTTTAGCGCCTCGTTTAGGGGTCTCGCTATCTTGCTGAAGTCCTTAATAAACTGTCGGTAGTAGCTGCAGAATCCGAGAAACGCTCTGATCTGCGTAGTGTTTCCAGATTTCGGCTGCTTCCATTCCGCGACGGCGGCGACCTTCGAGGGGTCTATACGAATTCCGTTTCTTCCGACGATAAGACCGAGATACTTGACCTCCGTTTAATAGAACTCGCTCTTCTTCGTGTCTGCATTCAATCCGACCTCGCAGAGCCTAGTCAGTACCTTCTTGATGTAGTCCGTGTGCTGTTCTCTCGTTCCTTTAGTGTAGATAAGGATGTCGTCTAAGTAAATGGACACGAACCGTTCCAGCATGTCTATAAAGGTGTAGTTTATAAAGCGTTACCACACTGCCGGCGCGTTAGTAAGTCCGAACGGCATTACTAACTACTTGAAATTGCCTATACGCGTCGCGAACGTCGTAAGATCTTCTGTTTGCCCTTCCTCGTTCCTTAATCGATAGAACGCTTGGCGGATGTCCAGCTTGCTAAACTACTTAGCCTTCGCTACGCGCTGTATAGTCTTATCTATTAGCGGCAGTGGATAGACGTCTCTCTTAGTGACCTCGTTAAGGCCTCGATAGTCTACGCAGAGTCGCAGACCACCCCCTGGTTTTCTTACGAAAAGAATCGGTAACGCATATTCGGCAGAGCTCGGCGTAATGAACTTTTTCGCTAGGTTTTCGCGAACAAACACCTCTACTTAGTCCAGTTCCGCCGGCGACAGTCGTCTTAGGGGCTCGGTTCTTGGCAGCGTAGCTCCTTCTTTCAGCCGGATCTTGTTGTTATATTCCGGTCGATAGAGCGGCAGGAGGTTGGAGTCGGCCTTCGAGAAAACGTTAGCGTAACTATAGAGTTCTTTCGGTAGCACCTCTAGCGGATCCACTTCTTCTTCCGCTATTATCTTCCTGTAGTCTTCGATGTCTTTTATCGAGATGGCGTAAATCTTATTGTCTAGCGACTTCGCGAGGGTCGTTATAGCTTCTGAACTTATTATTCTGACGGTAACCAGGGGTTCGGAACGATCGGACGGAGCCTCTTTCGCAGACTCCGTAGCTTTCGGCTTGGCGGCGACGGTGGCGACCTTTCCGATGGTCCCTGCTCCGCTACCCGGGGTTTTAAACCTAATAGTTCCTTTATCTACGTTAACGATAGCTTTCTGGTTCTTTATCTATTTCTGCCCTATAATAATGTCAAACCTTCCGATATCCATAATTCAGAACGTCGCTTCCGTAGTGCGACCAGCCAGTGTGGTCCTTAGCGGCACATAGTGCGTAACGCTTTCTGTGTCTTGTCCGTTGTACGCCGAAATCCGCGTCGGCGACGCCAGTTCCACTAGATAGCTGTATCTATTTATCAGCTTCCGGACCAGTCGGTAGTGGATCGCTGCGCCAATAAGAGCTCTAGTATCGATAAAGGCTTTCAGCTGAAGTGGTTTGCTCGATCCGTTAAGGGGGTGGACAGTAATTGGAAGGATAATAGCTGTTTCCGTGTTCACTTCCACTGCTGCCGAGAGCGGATCGCTGCAGCTGTTGATGCTTTCTTTCGTCGACGTAGTTCGCGTTAATGCCCTGTTGTCTATGCTAGATAGGGGGCCTATCCGTCCAGCTGGTCTTTTCCTATGATTCTTAGCTGCACGCCGCCGTCTACGCTGTTAGCATCGTTCGGAGCCGGCTCGATGACTTGAATTGTCTTTCTCGGCGGCTGCGGCTAAGGCTGCTTTATAACACGATACTCCTGCTTCTGCTTATCCGATGCTTGGCAGCTCGCAGCGATGTGGCCAGGCTTTCCGCACGCGAAACAGGTGGGGACGAACGACAGTCGCGGCACGTAAGGCGGCTGGGGGCCGCGTCGGAAGGGCGCGGGGGCTCTCGTCGGCTGCGCTGACGGCTTCTGAATCAGTTCGCGTGTTGTCGGTTTTCCGTACGCGTTCAAGTTTCTAGCGGTAACTCTCGCTTAATGCACGAAGCTCTGAAGGTCTTCGTCTTCCACTAACGCTATAGCTGCGGCGAGCTTAGGGCTCAGTTTCTGCCTTAGTAGGTGCAGCTGCTTATCTTCTGCTACTCTCGCTCTAATAGCGTTTTTCCTAAACAGTCCGTAGAACTCTTCGAATGTCTGACGGTTCTGGTTGATCTTATCCAGCTGCTCGCGGGCCGTCTTCTTCCAGAAGGGGTCTCCGAAACGCTGGTCTAGCGCTTTAATAGCTTCGTCGGCCGTCACTTCTTCTAGGTCCGCCACTAGCGAAAAAGCTTTACCTTCTAATCGCAACTCCAGGTACGCCAATCTATCCTCTTCGCTGCTCGATGCGTAATCGCGGCTTATCTTGTTCTTGATCTTCTTCTTAAATGCCTCCTACGCTTTAGGGTCTCCGCTACCGAAAACAGGTAGGTCCGGCAGTGGCGTTATCGTAGTGCTACCTTAACTATAGGCTGCTAGTAAGGCAGTCTCCGCGTAGGTTTCTCGCCGCGGTAGCGGCGACGACTTCGCTGCTTCTATATCAGCTATCTGATTCTTCAGCGCCTTTAGCTGCGCCAGTCGATTCGACGCTTAGTGTTCCAACACGTCGACGATAGTCTCTGCCGATTCCTTCTCGGCCCTTACCGTCTCTACTTCCTCTCTTAGCTGTCTGTTTTCTTCTAGTGTTCTATAGAACAGCGTCTTAATAAGGTCTATACCGTCGTAGACCTTTCCTATCCTATTCTTATTTACGTAGTTCTCCAGTTCCTCGATCGTGCAGTCGTAGATCTTCTTGTATTCCCTTATTCGTTACTTAATCTCTGCGGTCTCTTCTGCTGTAAAACCTCTGATAACGATCTTATCGTTAACTACACTGGAGCGTCTGCTCGCTCTGTTAGTCTTTCCTCTTCTGCTTCTGCTGCGGCCTGTAACGCCGCTCTCTACCGTCGAGAAGCCTTCTATCTTCTTACGGTGCCTTAGGGGAGGGTTGTTGTTGGTATGTTGGTAGGTGCGCGTGCGTTATTCGGGTTTCCAGATAGTTCAACGGGCCCTTTCGCGCAGCGCGGGTGTGGTGTAGAGAGTGAGTTCGAGATATAATAATCTGGGCACGCAGATATAATTCAATACGGCCTTTTTAATAACTATATCTCGAACTAAGGAGGGAAAGGAATCTATGTGGTGGCGGTGGTGGGCTTTGATAGAGGGTGGTGCCAAGGCCCGGCTCGGTCCGGAAGGGCCGAGCCGAAATCCAGGGTCCACCCTATCAATCCGTCCTACCTCTTTCCACCGCCGCAACAGTCTTTTCCTATAATTCTTAGCTGCACCCCACCCTCTACGCTGTCAGTGTCGTTCGGAGCCGGCTCTATGGCTTGAATAGTCTTTCTCGGCGGCGGCTGCGGCTGCGGCTGCTGCTGCGGCTGCTTTATAACACGATACTCCTGCTTCTGCTTATCCGATGCTTGGCATCTCGTAGCGATGTAGCCAGGCTTTCTGCACGCGAAACAGCTGGGGACGAACGACAGTCGCAGCACGTAAGGCGGCTGGGGGCTGCGTCGGAAGGGCGCGGTAGCTCTGGTTGTCTGCATTAGCGACAGCGACGGCGACGGCTTTTAAACCGATTCTCGTAATTTCGCGTAAGCGCTCAAGTTTCTCGCGGCAACCCTCGTCTAATGCACGAAGCCCTTAAGGTCTTCGTCTTCTACAGACGCCATAGCGGCGGCCAGTTTAGGGTTCAGCTTCTGCCTTAATAGGTAGAGCTGCTTATCTTCCGCTACTCGGGCCCTAATCGCATATTTTCTGAACAAACTGTAGAATTCTTCAAACGTCTGCCGGTTCTGATTGATCTTATCTAGTTGTTCGCGGGCCGTCTTCTTCCGGAAGGGGTCTCCGAAGCGTTGATCTAACGCTTTGATTGCTTCCTCGGTGGTCGCCTCTTCTAGGTCCGCTACTAGCGAAAAAGCTTTACCTTCTAATCGCGATTCCAGGTACGCCAATCTATCTCCGGCGCTGCTTAATGCGTAATCGCGGCTTATCTTATTCTTGATCTTCTTCTTAAACGCTTCCCAATCCTTAGGATCTCCGCCTCTAAACGCTAGTGGATCCGGTAGTAACGTTATCAACGTGCTACCTTGACTGTAGGCCGCCGGCGAGGTGGTTTCTACGTAGGTTTCTCGCCGCGGTGGCGGCGACTTCGCTGCTTCTATGTCAGTTAGTTGATCCTTTAGCGCCTTTAGCTGCGCTATTCGATTCGCCGCTTGGTGTTCCAATACGTCGACAATGTTGCGGCGGTAGAAAGAGGTAGGACAGATTAATAGGGTGGACCCTGGATTTCGGCTCGGCCCGACCGGGCCGAGCCGGGCCTTGGCACCACCACTATCAAAACCCACCACTACCACTATATAGATTCCTTTCCCTCCTTAGTTCGAGATATAGTTATTAAAAAGGCTGTATTGAATTATATCTGCGTGCCCGGATTATTATATCTCGAACTTACTCTCTACAACCCCGCGCTGCGCGAAAAAGCCCGTTGAACCATCCGGAAACCCGAATAACGCACGCGTACCCACCAACACACTAACAACCCCCTAAGGCACTGTAAGAAGATAGAAGGCTTCTCGACAGTAGAGAGCGGCGTAACAGGCCGCCGCGGAAAGAGAAAGACTGACAGAGCGAGCAGACGCTCTAGTGTAGTTAACGATAAGATCGTTATCAGAGGTTTTACAGCGGAAGAGACCGCAGAGATTAAGGAACGAATAAGTGAATACAAGAAAATCCACGACTGCACGATCGAGGAACTAGAGAACTACGTAAACGAGAATGGAATAGGGAAGGTCTACGATAGTATAGACCTTATCGAGACGCTGTTCTACAGAACACTAGAAGAAAACAGACAGCTAAGAGAGGAAGTAGAGACGGTAAGGGCCGAGAAGGAATCGGCAGAGACTATCGTCGACGTGTTGGAACACTAAGCGTCGAATCGACTGGCGCAGCTAAAGGCGCTAAAGAATCAGATAGCTAATATAGAAGCAGCAAAGTCGCCGCTACCGCGTCGAGAAGAACAAGCTAAGACCGCCTTACTAGCGGCCTATAGTTAAGGTGGCACGTTGATGACGTTACTACCGGATCCACCGGTTTTCGGTAGTGGAGACTCTAAAGCGTAGGAGGCGTTCAAGAAGAAGATCAAGAATAAGATAAGCCGCGATTATGCATCAAGCAGCGAAGAAGACAGGTTGGCCTATTTAGAGGCGCAACTAGAAGGCGAAGCGTTCTCGTTAATGGCGGACCTAGAAGAAGTAACCGCCGACGAAGCTATTAAGGCGCTGGACTAGCGTTTCGGAGACCCCTTCCGGAAGAAGACAGCCTGTAAACAACTGGACAAGATTAACTAGAACCGGCAGACGTTTAAGGAATTCTACGGTTTGTTTAGAAAATATGCGATTAGGGCCCGAGTAGCGGAAGATAAGCAGCTCTACCTATTAAGGCAGAAGCTGAGTCCTAAGCTCGCCGCCGCTATGGCGTCTATAGAAGACGAAGGCCTTAAGAGCTTCGTGCACTAAGCGAGAGTCACTGTAAGAAACTTAAGCGCTTACGCGAAATTACGCAAATCGAACCAGAAGCCGCTAATAACGCAAACCACACGACCCCCCGCGCCTTTCCGGAGAGTGCTACAGCAGCCACCTTATTAGTCGCAGCGCTCGTCGTTCGTCCCTACCTGTTTCGCGTATAGCAAGCCTGGCTACATCGCTACGAGATGCCAAGCATCGGATAAGCAGAAGCAGGACTATCGTGTTATAAGGCAGCTGCAGCCGCAGCCGCAGCAGCCACCGAGGAAGACTATACAAGCTATAGAGCCGGCTCCGAACGATACTAACAGTAACGGTAGGGTGCAGTTAAGGATTATAGGAAAAGACCAGCTAGACGGATAGGCCCCCTATCCAGCATTAACAATAGGGCACCGAATCGAAGCGAATCGCTACAAGGAGAAAGTATCAACAGCTGCAGCGATCCGCTCTCGGCGGCGGTGGAAGTGAACACAGAAACAGCTATTATCCTTCTAATTACTGTCCACCCCCTTAACGGATCGAGCAAACCGCTTTAGCTAAAAGCTTTTATCGATACCGGAGCTCTTATCGGCGCAGCGATCCACTACCGACTGGTCCGGAAGCTGACGAATAGATACGGTTATCCAGTGGAACTGGCGTCGCCGACGCGAATTTCGGCATATAACGGACAAGACACGGAAAGCGTTACGCACTACGTGCCATTAAGGACTACGCTAGCTGGTCGAACCACGGAAGCGACGTTCCGGATTATGGATATCGGAAGGTTTAACATTATTATAGGGCAGAAATAGATAAAGAACCAGAAAGCTATCGTTAATGTAGATAAAGGAACGATTAGGTTTAAAACCCCGGGGGGCGGAGCAGGGACTATCGGAAAGGTCGCCACCGTCGCCGCTAAGCCGAAAGCTACGGAGTCTGCGAGAGAGGCTCCGTCCGATCGTTCCGAACCCCCGGTTACTGTTAGAATAATAAGTTTAGAAGCTATAACGACCCTCGCGAAGTCGCCGGACAACGAGATTTACGCTATCTTAATAAAAGACATCGAAGACTACCGGAAGATAATGGCGGAAGAAGAAGCGGACCTACTGGAGGTGTTGCCAAAAGAGCTCTATAGTTACACTAACATGTTCTTAAAAGCCGACTCCAACCTCCTGCCGCTCTATCGACTAGAATATAACAACAAGATCCGACTAAAAGAGGGAGCTACGCTGCTAAGAACCGAGCCCCTAAGACGACTGTCACCGGCCGAACTGGACTAAGTAGAGGTGTTTGTTCGCGAAAACCTGGCGAAGAAGTTTATTACGCCGAGTTCGGCCGAATATGCGTTACCGATTCTTTTCGTAAGGAAACCAGGGGGTAGTCTGCGACTCTGCGTAGATTATCGAGGCCTTAACGAGGTTACCAAGAGAGACGTATACCTGCTGCCGCTAATCGACGAGACTATCCAGCGCATAGCAAAGGCTAAGTGGTTCAGCAAGCTGGACATCCGCCAAGCGTTCTATCGATTAAGAAACGAGGAAGGACAAACAGAAGATCTTACGACGTTCGCGACGCGTATAGGCAATTTTAAGTAGCTAGTAATGCCGTTCGGACTCACTAATGCGCCGGCAGTGTAGCAACGCTTTATAAACTACACCTTTATAGACATGCTAGAACGGTTCGTGTCTATCTACTTGGACGACATCCTTATCTACACTGAAGGAATGAGAGAACAGTACACGGACTACATCAAGAAGGTGCTAATTAGGCTCCGCGAGGTCGGATTAAACGCGGACACGAAGAAGAGCGAGTTCTATTAGACCGAGATCAAATATCTCGGTCTTATCGTCGGAAGAGACGGAATTCGTATAGACCCCTCGAAGGTCGCCGCTATCGCGGAATGGAAACAGCCGAAATCCAGAAACACTACGTAGATCAGAGCGTTCCTCGGATTCTGCAGCTACTACCGACGGTTTATTAAGGACTTTAGCAAGATCGCGAGACCCCTAAACGAAGCGTTGAAGAAAGAGGCCGCCGGCCTATAGAATAAGAAGTGCACGGAAGCTTTCGTACGGCTGAAAGAAGCAGTGGCCTCGGCGCCGGTTCTGGCGCACTTCCGACCGGAAAAGACGATCTACGTAGAAACAGACGCTTCCGACACAGTTACGGCAGGGGTCCTTTCTCAATATAGTAACGACGAAACCCTCTATCTAGTAGCTTTCTTTAGCAAGTCTATAACGGAAGCTAAGCGGAACTACGCGATCTACGATAAGGAGCTGTTGGCGATCATTCAGGCTTTCGAGGAGTGGAAGCCGGAGCTTATAGCCGGAAAGAGCATAGTCCAGGTTCTTACGGACTACTAGTCGCTGACCTACTTTATAAAGACACAGAAGCTCTTACGTCGCCAAGCTCGGTAGGCCGCCTACTTATTAGGGTTCGACTTTAAGATCACCTATCGACCCGGAGCTCAAAACGGAAAGGCTAACGCGCTAACGAGAAGAGAAGGAAAAACCAGCTGCGCGAAAGAAGATCCGAACATGTTCCAGAAGGTGCTGACCGAACGGATAGTAGACGCGGAGGTGTTGAAAGAGGTAGGAGTCTGCGCAGTGGAACCGGCCCCTAAGGAAGAGACGCTCTACGAGAAGGTGGAACGGCTTAATTAACAACAGAAGCTCGGCAAAACCGGTTTAGGGAAGATGATAGTTCCGGAAGAACTAATTACCGAGGTTATCCAGCTAGTCTATAGCTCTATAGATGTTGGCTATACTAGAGCGAAGAAAACGATGCAGGCCGTAAGGACGATCTACTGGTTTCCGCGGATCTACGAGCGAATCCACCGGTTTATTGCCAACTGCTACGTATGTCGAACAGCGAAGCTACGTTACGGTCTTCCGGCTAGTCTACTAAAGCCGCTTACAATCCCCGAGAAGCTGTAGCAACACATTACAATAGACTTCGTGACCGGCCTGCCGAATTCGGATAGATATAACGCTACGCTTAATGTAGTGGATCGGCTAAGCAAAGAGCGCTATTTCATCCCCTATCGAGCTAAGGATAAAGGAACTACTTCGGAAGAAACTGCGAGAATGCTGATCCAACACGTGTGGAAGCACTATAGGCTGCCGGACACTATTACTACAGATAGGGGTCCTCAATTTACCGCCGACGTATAGAAATCCATCAACCAAGCTCTTGGAATTCGTAGAAAGCTTAGCACAGCCGCTCACCCGCAGACCGACGGTCAGTCTAAAGTGGCTAACCGAGAGATAGAAAGATATCTACAAACCTTCTATGGCCATTATTAAGAAAAGTGGATTAAGGTGTTGCCGATAGCCGAATTCTGCGCCAACTCGGCACTATCCGAAGCTACCTCGCTGGCGCCGTTCGAGATAACGCATAGCTATCTTCCGAGGATAAGCTTTTAGCCGCTAAGCGAACCCAGCTCTACGGAACTATCCACTGCTACGTTGTCGAAGAGAGTCGCCGCTGCGGCGGCAGAAGCGCTACGATCTCAAATAGAAGAAGCGACCAAAGTGGCGAAAGAAGCGATAGAATCGGCTCAGAAGAAGATGGTAACTCGAGCTAATAGAAAAAGGTCCCTAATAGAATTCGAGGAAGGCCAAAAGGTATAGCTTAATACGCGAAACCTAAGGCTAAAAGGAAACGCGAAGCTTAACCTACGCTACGTAGGTCCGTTCAAGATAATAGAAAAGAGGTCGCCGGTAACCTATCGGCTCGAGCTGCCGAAGGCGTTCCGGATTTACGATGTTTTCTATTTAGATCTGCTAAGCCTGGACCCTAAGGACGGCCTTCTAGAACAGGGGTTCGCCGAACCCCTACCAGTTGAGATGGACGGTAATAAAGAAGAGTGGGAGGTAGAAGACGTAATAGACATAAAGAAGATAAGGGGGTCCATCAAAGCAAGGATCTCGTAGAAAGGGTAGCCGGAAGACTATAAATAGTATCCGGTCGAAAACCTGCGGAATTTGGCAGAGCTGTTAAGAGAGTTCTACGCGCGGAACCCGAAGAAGCCGAAGCCGGAATGGCTCTAAAGCCGATTCTTCCAGAAGAAAACGAAGAAAGCCGCGTCCGCTCTACTAGCGCAGAAGCCGATGAAAACGATCGCTGCTTATAGCTCCAGGCAGATCGTAGCGGTCGGTAGGCCGCGCACGCTGTAGCGTGCTAGCGCCGCCGACCCCGCGATAGGTAGAGACTATAGATAGAAAAGAAAGAAGAAGAAGAAACGGCGCTACAGACGGATCTATATAGACCTCCGAAACAACGCACAGACCGCCCGAGCTGCAGCTCAGATAACCGAACGGCTCAGATCAGAAGCGTCGATTACATAAACGCCAAGTGAAGGACTTTAGATGCCGACAATGTAAGAAATGGAAGAAACGACGAATCAAAAAAAAAAAAAAACAGTGGAGGTTTTAGGATGGATGGGATGACTAAGCGGTCGAGGGCGACCGCTAGTGAGGGAGGGGGGTAGTGTTGCGGCAGTGGAAAGAGGTGGGACAGATTAATAGGGTGGACCCTGGATTTCGGCTCGGCCCGACTGGGCCGAGCCGGGCCTTGGCACTACCACTATCAAAGCCTACCACCACTACCACATAGATTCCTTTCCCTCCTTAGTTCGAGATATAGTTATCAAAAAGGCCGTATTGAATTATATCTGCGTGCCCGGATTAGGGTCCACCCTATCAATCTGTCCCACCTCTTTCCACCGCCGCAACACTACCCCCCTCCCTCACTAGCGGTCGCCCTCGACCGCTTAGTCATCCCATCCATCCTAAAACCTCCACTGTTTTTTTTTTTTTTTTTTTTTTTTGATTCGTCGTTTCTTCTATTTCTTACATCGTCGGCATCTGAAGTCCTTCACTTGGCGTTTATGTAATCGACGCTTCTGATCTGAGCCGTTCGGTTATCTGAGCTGCGGCTCGGGCGGTCTGTACGTTGTTTTAGAGGTCTATATAGATCCGTCTATAGCGCCGTTTCTTCTTCTTCTTTCTTTTCTATCTATAGTCTCTACCTATCGCAGGGTCGGCGGCGCTGGCACGCTACGGCGTGCGCGGCCTACCGACCGCTACGATCTGCCTAGAGCTATAAGCAGCGATCGTTTTCATCGGCTTCTGCGCCGGTAGAGCAGACGCGGCTTTCTTCGTTTTCTTCTAGAAGAATCGGCTTTAGAGCTATTCCAGCTTCGGCTTCTTCGGGTTCCGCGCGTAGAACTCTCTTAACAGCTCTGCCAAATTCCGCAGGTTTTCGACCGGATACTATTTATAGTCTTCCAGCTACCCTTTCTACGAGATCCTTGCTTTAATAGACCCCCTTATCTTCTTTACGTCTATTACGTCTTCTACCTCCCACTCTTCTTTATTACCGTCTATCTTAACTAGTAGGGGTTCGGCGAACCCCTGTTCCGGAAGGCCGTCCTTAGGGTCTAGGCTTAGCAGATCTGAATAGAAAACATCGTAAATCCGGAACGCCTTCGGCAGCTCGAGCCGATAGGTCACCGGCGACCTCTTTTCTATTATCTTGAACGGACCTACGTAGCGTAGGTTAAGCTTCGCGTTTCCTTTTAGCCTTAGGTTTCGCGTATTAAGCTATACCTTTTGGCCTTCCTCGAATTCCATTAGGGACCTTTTTCTATTAGCTCGAGTTACTATCTTCTTCTAAGCCGATTCTATCGCTTCTTTCACCACTTTGGTCGCTTCTTCCGTTTAAGATCGTAGCGCTTCTGCCGCTGCGGCGGCGACTCTCTTCGACGACGTAGCAGTGGATGGTTCCGCAGAGCTAGGTTTGCTTAGCAGCTGAAAGCTTATCCTCGGAAGATAGCTATGCGTTATCTCGAACGGCGCCAGCGAGGTAGCTTCGGATAGTGCCGAGTTGGCGCAGAATTCGGCTATCGGCAACACCTTAATCCACTTTTCTTAATAATGGCCGCAGAAGGTTCGCAGATATCTTTCTATCTCTCGGTTAGCCACTTTAGACTAACTGTCGGTTTGCGGGTAAGCGGCTGTGCTGAGCTTTCTACGAATTCCGAGAGCTTAGTTAATGGATTTCTATACATCGGCGGTGAATTGAGGACCCCTATCTGTAGTAATAGTGTCCGGCAGCCTATAGTGCTTCTATACGTATTGGATCAGCATTCTCGCAGTTTCTTCTAAAGTAGTTCCTTTATCCTTAGCTCGACAGGGGATGAAATGGCGCTCTTTGCTTAGCCGATCTACTACATTAAGCGTAGCGTTATATCTATCCGAATTCGGCAGGCCGGTTACGAAGTCTATCGTAATGTGTTGCTACAGCTTCTCGGGGATCGTAAGCGGCTTTAGTAGACTAGCCGGAAGACCGTAACGTAGCTTCGCTGTTCGACATGCGTAGCAGTTGGCAATAAACCGGTGGATTCGCTCGTAGATCCGCGGAAACCAGTAGATCGTCCTTACAGCCTGCATCGTTTTCTTCGCTCTAGCATAGCCAACATCTATAGAGCTATAGACTAGCTGGATAACCTCGGTAATTAGTTCTTCTGGAACTATTATCTTCCCTAAACCGGTTTTGCCGAGCTTCTGTTGTTGATTAAGCCGTTCCACCTTCTCGTAGAGCGTCTCTTCCTTAGGGGCTGGTTCTACTGCGCAGACTCCTACCTCTTTTAACACCTCCGCGTCTACTATCCGTTCGGTCAGCACCTTCTGGAACATGTTCGGATCTTCTTTCGCGCAGCTGGTTTTTCCTTCTCTTCTCGTCAGCGCGTTAGCCTTTCCGTTTTGAGCTCCGGGTCGATAGGTAATCTTAAAGTCGAACCCTAATAAGTAGGCGGCCTACCGAGCTTGGCGACGTAAGAGCTTCTGCGTCTTTATAAAGTAGGTCAGCGACTGGTGGTCTGTAAGAACCTGGACTGTGCTCTTTCCGGCTATAAGCTCCGGCTTCCACTCCTCGAAAGCCTGAATGATCGCCAACAGCTCCTTATCGTAGATCGCGTAGTTCCGCTTAGCTTCCGTTATAGACTTGCTAAAGAAAGCTACTAGATAGAGGGTTTCGTCGTTACTATATTGAGAAAGGACCCCTGCCGTAACTGTGTCGGAAGCGTCTGTTTCTACGTAGATCGTCTTTTCCGGTCGGAAGTGCGCCAGAACCGGCGCCGAGGCCACTGCTTCTTTCAGCCGTACGAAAGCTTCCGTGCACTTCTTATTCTATAGGCCGGCGGCCTCTTTCTTCAACGCTTCGTTTAGGGGTCTCGCGATCTTGCTAAAGTCCTTAATAAACCGTCGGTAGTAGCTGCAGAATCCGAGGAACGCTCTGATCTACGTAGTGTTTCTGGATTTCGGCTGTTTCCATTCCGCGATAGCGGCGACCTTCGAGGGGTCTATACGAATTCCGTCTCTTCCGACGATAAGACCGAGATATTTGATCTCGGTCTAATAGAACTCGCTCTTCTTCGTGTCCGCGTTTAATCCGACCTCGCGGAGCCTAATTAGCACCTTCTTGATGTAGTCCGTGTACTGTTCTCTCATTCCTTCGGTGTAGATAAGGATGTCGTCCAAGTAGATAGACACGAACCGTTCTAGCATGTCTATAAAGGTGTAGTTTATAAAGCGTTGCTACACTGCCGGCGCATTAGTGAGTCCGAACGGCATTACTAGCCACTTAAAATTGCCTATATGCGTCGCGAACGTCGTAAGATCTTCTGTTTGTCCTTCCTCGTTTCTTAATCGATAGAACGCTTAGCGGATGTCCAGCTTGCTGAACTACTTAGCCTTTGCTACGCGCTGGATAGTCTCGTCGATCAGCGGCAGCGGGTATACGTCTCTCTTAGTGACCTCGTTAAGGCCTCGATAATCTACGCAGAGTCGCAGACTACCCCCTAGTTTCCTTACGAAAAGAATCGGTAACGCATATTCGGCCGAACTCGGCGTAATAAACTTCTTCGCTAGGTTTTCGCGAACAAACACCTCTACTTAGTCCAGTTCGGCCGGTGACAGTCGTCTTAGGGGCTCGGTTCTTAGCAGCGTAGCTCCCTCTTTTAGTCGGATCTTGTTGTTATATTCCGGTCGATAGAGCGGCAGGAGGTTGGAGTCGGCTTTTAAGAACACGTTAGCGTAACCGTAGAGCTCTTTTGGCAACACCTCCAGTAGGTCCGCTTCTTCTTCCGCTATTATCTTCTAGTAGTCTTCGATGTCTTTTATTAAGATAGCGTAAATCTCGTTGTCCGGCGACTTCGCGAGGGTCATTATAGCTTCTGAACTCATTATTCTGACGGTAACTAGGGGTTCGGAACGATCGGACGGAGCCTCTCTCGCGGACTCCGTAGCTTTCGGCTTGGCGGCGACGGTAGCGACCTTTCCGATGGTCCCTGCTCCGCCCCCCGGGGTTTTGAACCTAATCGTTCCTTTATCTACGTCAACGATGGCTTTCTGGTTCTTTATCTATTTCTGCCCTATAATGATGTCAAACCTTCCGATATCTATAATCCGGAACGTCGCTTCCGTGGTTCGACTAGCTAGCGTAGTCCTTAATAGCACGTAGTGCGTAACGCTTTCCGTATCTTGTCCGTTATATGCTGAAATTCGCGTCGGCAACGCTAGTTCCACTGGATAACCGTATCCATTCGTTAGCTTCCGGACTAGTCGGTAGTGGATCGCCGCGCCGATAAGAGCTCCGGTGTCGATAAAAGCTTTTAGCTAAAGCGGTTTGCTCGATCCGTTAAGGGGGTAGACAGTAATTAGAAGGATAATAGCTGTTTCCGTGTTCACTTCTACCGCTACCGAGAGCGGATCGCTGCAGCTGTTAATACTTTCTCCTCGTAGCGATTCGCTTCGATTCGGTGCCCTATTGTTAATGCTGGATAGGGGGCCTATCCGTCTAGCTAGTCTTTTCCTATAATCCTTAACTGCACCCTACCGTTACTGTCAGTATCGTTCGGAGCCGGCTCTATAGCTTGTATAGTCTTCCTCGGTAGCTGCTGCAGCTGCGGCTGCGGCTGCCTTATAACACGATAGTCCTGCTTCTGCTTATCCGATGCTTGGCATCTCGTAGCGATATAGCTAGGCTTGCTATACGCGAAACAGGTAGGGACGAACGACGAGCGCTGCGACTGATAAGGTAGCTGCTGTAGCGCTCTCCGGAAAGGCGCAGGGGGTCGTGTGGTCTGCGTTATCAGCGGCTTCTAGTTCGATTCGCGTGATTTCGCGTAAGCGCTTAAGTTTCTTGCAGTAACTCTCGCTTAGTGCACGAAGCTCTTAAGGCCTTCGTCTTCTACAGACGCTATAGCGGCGGCGAGCTCAGGACTCAGCTTCTGCCTTAATAGGTAGAGCTGCTTATCTTCCGCTACTCGGGCCCTAATCGCATATTTTCTAAACAAACCGTAGAATTCCTTAAACGTCTGCCGGTTCTAGTTGATCTTGTCCAGTTGTTTACAGGCTGTCTTCTTCCGGAAGGGGTCTCCGAAACGCTGGTCCAGCGCCTTAATAGCTTCGTCGGCAGTTACTTCTTCCAGGTCCGCCACTAACGAGAACGCTTTGCCTTCCAGTCGCGCCTCTAAATAGGCCAACCTGTCTTCTTCGCTGCTTAATGCGTAATCGCGGCTCATCTTATTCTTGATCTTCTTCTTAAACGCCTCCTACGCTTTAGAGTCTCCGCTACCGAAAACTGGTAGATCCGGTAGTAACGTTATCAACGTGCTACCTTAACTATAGGCCGCTGGTGAGGCGGTCTTAGCTTGTTCTTCTCGACGCAGTAGCGGCGACTTTGCTGCTTCTATATTAGCTATCTGATTCTTTAGCGCCTTTAGCTGCGCTAGTCGATTCGACGCTTGGTGTTCCAACACGTCGACGATAGTCTCTGCCGATTCCTTCTCGGCCCTTACCGTCTCTACTTCCTCTCTTAGCTGTCTGTTTTCTTCTAGTGTTCTGTAGAACAGCGTCTCGATAAGGTCTATACTATCGTAGACCTTCCCTATTCCATTCTCGTTTACGTAGTTCTCCAGTTCCTCAATCGTGCAGTCGTGGATTTTCTTGTATTTACTCATTCGTTCCTTAATCTCTGCGGTCTCTTCCGCCGTAAAACCTCTAATAACGATCTTATCGTCAACTACACTAGAGCGTCTGCTCGCTCTGTCAGTCTTTCTCTTTCCGCGGCGGCCTGTTACGCCGCTCTCTACCGTCGAGAAGCCTTCCATCTTCTTACAGTGCCTTAGGGGGTTGTTGGTGTGTTAGTGGGTGCGCGTGCGTTATTCGGGTTTCCGGATAGTTCAACAGGCCCTTTCGCGCAGCGCGGGGTTGTGGAGAGTAAGTTCAAGATACAATAATCCGGGCACGCAGATATGATTTAATACGGCCTTTTTGATAACTATATCTCGAACTGAGGAGGGAAAGGAATCTATGTAGTAGTGGTGGTGGGCTTTGATGGTGGTGGTGCCAAGGCCCGGCTCGGCCCGACCGGGCCGAGCCGAAATCCAGGGTCCACCCCATCAATCTGTCCCACCTCTTTCCACCGCCGCAACAGACCCTGGATTTCGGCTCGGCCCGGTCGGGCCGAGCCGGGCCTTGGCACCACCACCATCAAAGCCCACCACCACTACTACATAGATTCCTTTCCCTCCTCAGTTCGAGATATAGTTATCAAAAAGGCCGTATTGAATCATATCTGCGTGCCCGGATCAGACGATAGTCTCTGCCGATTCCTTCTCGGCCCTTACCGTCTCTACTTCCTCTCTTAGCTGTCTGTTTTCTTCTAGTGTTCTGTAGAACAACGTCTTAATAAGGTCTATACCGTCGTAGACCTTTCCTATCCCATTCTCGTTTACGTAATCTTCCAGTTCCTCGATCGTGCAGTCGTAGATCTTCCTATATTCGCTTATTCGTTCCTTAATCTTAGCGGTCTCTTCCGCTGTAAAACCTCTAATAACAATCTTATTGTTAATAACACTGGAGCGCCTACTCGCTCTGTCAGTCTTTCTCTTTCCGCGGCGGCCTGTTACGCCGCTCTCTACCGCTAAGAAGCCTTCTATCTTCTTACAGTGCCGTAGGGGTTGTTGTTGGTGTATTGGTGGGTGTGCGTGCGTTATTCGGGTTTCCGGATAGTTCAACGGGCCCTTTCGCGCAGCGCGGGGTGTGGTGTAGAGAGTGAGTTCGAGATATAATAATCCGGGCACGCAGATATGATTCAATACAGCCTTTTTGATAACTATATCTTGAACTAAGGAGGGAAAGGAACCTATGTAGTGGTGGTGGTGGGCTTTAATAGAGGGTGGTGTGCCAAGGCCTGGCTCGGCCCGTCCGGGCCGAGCCGAAATCCAGGGTCCACCCCATCAATCTGTCCCACCTTTTTCCACCGCCGCAACACCTGCTACTGTTATGTATTCTAATATACTACCTGTCTCGAGGTGCTTTCTTGAACGCGATTTTCGCTTGGCTATTACCTCTATAATCTAAGTCGTAGATGGTTCAATCCAGCTTATTTGATAACTATATCAGAAGCTAAAGAGAAAGAATTTATGTCTGTAGTAGAATGCCGCTTTTTTAGTGTAGTAGTTGTTGCTAAGCCAGAGCTGATGCAGTGGTAGTAGTAGTAGGGGTGGTGGAACGGAATGGTGGTGGATCGGAATGGTGGTGGACCGGAATGGTGGTGGACCGGAATGGTGGTGGACCGGAATGGTGGTGGTGGACCGGTGGTGGACCGGAATAGTGGTGGTGGACCGGAAGTCCGGCCTCCCCGCATTTAGGTTCAGGGACGGACCGGCCGGGGCTTGGCAACCACCACCACCAAGGACCCGGTCTTCCACCACACAGGTGCATTGAACCATCTGCACACTCGGACCATTTATAAGATTTGTTACTAAGTAACCTTAGGAAACCCCACTATATATGACTAGTTAGTGAGATGCAGGTTATACAGGCTGATATCTGATGGCCGTTAAACCAGAGCATCGGACTACTGATGCTTGGCAGCTCGGTAGAGAAAGCAGAAATCGGCAGCCGGACTGTTGAACATAGTGCAACCCAATCTGTGTCTCCCCTTCTATCTGACAGAAACGATGCTGGGCGAGTAGGAAAAATCTTTTTGTCATGAGCGGCATATGATTCTACACCGTGTGAATGATCCGACAGAAACGAGGCTGGGCGAGTAGAAAAGATCTTTATGTCATGAGTGGCAGAGTGGCATATGATTCTACACCGTTTGAATGAAAGACAGGTAACCATGAGACGACAAATGTTGCGCAAAACTTACTGGGACGACTATATTCCCCCGCTTCCCCATCGCTGTTCACACTTCACGCCAGCCGGTCACGAGCAAGAGAATCAATCGTGCAGCACGCCATCGTTCTTCCCCTGGCGGACGTTTTCCACAAACTTCTCCACGTCTTGGTGCGTGAACGCCTGCGTCTGGAAATGTTCCCTCAGACACGGTAGGAGTGGAACGTAGAGCCCCTTCCTATGTCGCTTGGCCACCTTGAGCACAGTCTCCAGCCAGAACCTCTCCGCGGCATCCGGGGACCTGTCACCCTTCTCGAGGAAGTCGCAGCGCGAATTGAAGACATGGTCAAGCAGCTTATCTGCCCCATCGGTTTTGTTCTTCATGAGTTCCATCTCGCAGAGCACACTCAGACAATCCTTTTTCTGGTAACTGGTTTTCTCGATTCTGCTGGTAGCCTCCTCTTCGGGAGACCAGAGAACCGACTTGCCGAAGTCGCAGAGGACTATATCAGGGTAGTCGGAGAAGTCCTCAGAAGGTGATGATGATCTCGGGGCTCGGAACATGAGGTTGTAGGTGTGTATGTCATTGTGGTAGATTGGAGCCCAGTCGTTGTCGACAGTGCCGTCGGGACGAATACCGAGATGGAGGAACATGAGTGTCTCGATCATTTGGGCGATCCAGTGCCAGAGGAGTGAGGTCGGGATGGGAGGAAAAGGTGGTCTGCGGTCGATGAAATACTGCGAGCGGAGGCACCCAATAGTGCTGCCGGTCAGGAGTTCGATGGTGCACCAAGCAGAGGTGTGAGCGTGGGAGCGATCTAAGCCATCAGCAGAGATTAGTCGGGGCAGTGTTTGAAGGGGAGAGGTTGGGTGGCATACCACTGGTCTCATAGATGCGAGAAGGGAAACCTCTTTCGCCATATCTAGATCTTTCGAGATCTTGGCTGCTCGAAACTCTTGCCTGAGCCTTGAGTACATAGTTTCAGGCGCGGATGAGTGCTCGGCTATGATCTCGTCAGCGATGTGTCTCGGGATGGAAGCGTAGACTGTTGCAAACGTGCCTTCGCCGAGCTGACGCACAAGATAGTGGTCTTGAGAAAATGACTGCTCGGGGGGAATTGCAGGCGAGCCCGGAGAAAATGACTGCTCGGAGAGAGTTGAAAGCGAGTCCGGCGAAATGGACATGATTGCGGTGTTTGCGGTCAGTGTAGGAGACTGTCAGCAAAAAAACTGACGGCGGAGAGTCGAATTTATCAATGTAAGGTCCTGTTTGTGCGAGCGTCCTTCCGGTCTTTGGGTTGTTCTACTAGAACGACCTTTAACTAATTGCACTGTGCTCTCGTGAACTTCTGCGTTGTAGCAGATAACTAATTGCTTTGTGTTCTCGTGAACTTCTCCGTTGTAGCAGATAACTAATTGCTTTGTGCTTTCGTGAACTTCGCTCTCGTGAACTTCTCGTTGTAGCAGATAACTAATTGCGTTGTGCTTTCGTGAACTTCGCTCTCGTGAACTTCTCCGTCGTAGCAGATATAATTGCACTGTGTTCTCGTGAACTCCTCCGTCGTAGCAGATAATTGCATTGTGTTCTTGTGCACTTCCCCGTTGCGGCAGACAATGGCATTGTGTTCCTGTGCACTTCCCCGCTGCGGCAGACAATGGCGTTGTGTTCCTGTGCACTTCCCCGTTGCGGCAGACAATGGCATTGTGTTCTCATGCGTTGCAGCAGACAACGGCATTGTGCTCTTGTACACTTCTCCGCCGTCCAAGCAAAAGTACGGCTCGCTGCGGGAGCTCCCCGGCCCGGGTCCGGCCGTGTTGTTTGGGCGGCGTGGCTTGAGGAGGTGCTGCAACCGCTTAGTTACTTCTTGATCATCGACAGAGGTCATATCTCGATCTGGAAACCATGCTGACGATCCTCGTTGCGGCCTCAGGACTGCTGGCGGCCATCTACCACTTCTTCATCGAACCTCTCTGTGTCAACACTCTCCGCCACATCCCAGGTCCAAAGCTCTACGCCATCACCAAATGGCGGCTCGCCTGGGAAGAGTGGCAAGCGCGACGAACACGCACTATACATGCTCTGCATCAGAAATACGGTCCGGTGGTACGGGTTGGTCCCAATGAAGTGCATTTCAACTCTCTGTCTGCTCTACGCACCATCTACGGACCAGGGAGTGGCTTCGGCAGGACCGCGTTCTACCGCATGTTCGATGTCTACGGGCAACAAAACCTCTTCACTTTCCATGATGCGAAGTGCCATGGCGACAGAAAGAAACTGCTCGCGAATGCCTATAGCAAGAGCAACGTCCTTCGAGGACCAGTGGCTGAAATCGTTTCAGAAAAGGCTCGAGACTTCGTAGAGATGATTGAGAGTCGGAATGGCGACGCTGACGAGGTCTTCAAGAGTTTACACTACTATTCGCTTGACTCCATCACAAACCTTCTCTACGGACCTACTCATGGCGGTACGCAAGCAATGAAAGGGAACCAAGTACATCGCGATCTGTTAATCGACATTCTGGATCCTGCTCGTAAGCGATTGACATGGTTCGCTGCCCATCTCCCTTCCTTGACCAAGTGGCTATACACCCGCACAGGCGCAGTTGAGCGTATCTTGAAGCCACTCCTTCCAATGCAGAAGCCGGCTACGTATACGGGCATTCGAGATCATGCGCTGAAGGCCATGCACAGCTTTAGAAGCGATGCAGAAAAGCTCGACGGTTCGCTGCAGAAGAATACGATCATGGGTCGACTATACCAATTGGCATCTTCTGGCGTTGTTAGTCTCACGGACCTCGAAATCGCATCCGAGTGTGCAGACCACTTCCTCGCCGGAATCGACACGACCAGCGACACTCTCATGTTCGTGATCTGGGCACTTTCTCTACCAGGCAACGAGCACGTCCAACAAAAGCTCATCGACGAAGCGAAAGCGATCCCTGAATCCGACCTCGATCAATACGGTAACCCCACGATAGAAGCAGCTGACAAGCTACCGTACTCAGACGCCGTCATCAAGGAGACTCTGCGTCTCTATGCTGCCATACCTGGCTCGGAGCCCAGAAGCTCGAACGTGGAGACTACGATTGATGGCTATGTGATACCTGCCGGCACGACGGTGTGCGCTTCTCCCTACAGTTTACATCGGAATGAAGAAGTCTTTCCCAACCCTTTGCAGTGGAATCCTGATCGGTGGTTGGGAGATACTGAGGAAGTGGCGACGAGGAAGAAGTGGTGGTGGGCTTTCTCTTCGGGAGGCCGGATGTGCATTGGCATGCAGTAAGCTAGGCTCCGGATGAATGGACATGTCAAATGTTCAAGCTGATGTATTTTACAGCTTAGCATTGGCAGAGATGGCCCTTGTGCCGGCCATTTACAGGAAATTTCGGACCAAGATCAGAGAAGGAGACGAGAAGGTATCGCCCGGCATTACGTCGAGATTTGAGGTGTTTGGGGATGAGAGGTTCGAGCAAATCAGGGTGCGTATCATGCTAGTGGACCGAACGAGGGCTGTATGCTAACGCGAAGCAGGAAAACGAGTGCTGGGTCGAGTTCGCGAAGCAATAGCCGCTGGAGAACTGCCCCCGGCTGCAACGTCAACCAGCTCTTGCGTTCCCTCCGACATGGCCTGCGATTCCCCACGGAAGACCTCCAAGACGTGCTTCGTCTCCGTATTCCAACGACCCTCGAAGACCTTGGCACCATCAAAGCCATCGCCATCGTCGCCAAGGTCAAATGCATGTCCTGGATCGACCTGTGCAGCTCGGCCGCGGATGTCGCGATTGCGGCCAAGTCGAAGCAAGCTGTCGACGCATTCGAAAACGTCAGCCATGTCGATGCCTGCCGCCACAGTCGCGGTGGACAGCGCTGGCTTGAATCCGATGTCTATCATTCGAACATAGAGTTCTGGAGGTCGATCGAACATAGAGTTCTGGAGGTCGATCGAACATAGAGTTCTGGAGGTCGATCGAACATAGAGTTCTGGAGGTAGATAGAAGCGCCAGAAATGCCAGCTCCCGCAAGGACGATGTCAATCGCGTTCGAAGAGAAGAACCCCGCGCGGTTTTTTTGGTTCGCTGAGTGGCGCTCGAGTCTGGGCCAAGAAAGTCGAGGCCAGACGCGTGTGACAGCCTGCAGCCGCGTCTCCCGCCGCGAATCCATATCGAACACCTGAGTCCATATCGAACACCTGAATCCATATCGAACACCTGAATCCATATCGAACACCTGAATACATCTCTGACAGACGGCGGCTGCCTCACCGCCATGCCGTCAAATACGCCGCCCCCGAGGAAGCGCAGAAAAGTGCAAGCTATGGCTGCGGCTGTGCTGGAACAATGCACAATCTGCATTGAAGAGAATCTCCACTCAGCCGGCCTCGCGCTGATGACGAGCAGCTTGATCGCCGGCTCAGATGTCGGAGCGCCAGCAAGCATGCCGCCAGCACAACACCTGTCCCTTGCATCGACCTTGGCACTACATCCCTCCTTCACCACCAGAACCGATGCGATTGACAGGCATGAGGTCGCCCGGGCAGCCATGAGCTACTTGCGCCATGCTGCTGCAATGGTCGATCTAGACTCCGGGTTGAAAGACGCATTTAAGTTTAGAGGCACGCTGGACAGGAAAGAGCGAACCAAGAGAGCGATCTCGCGGCAATATGGTGTGACTGGAGCAGACGACGACGAGGACGTGTCCCAGATACGCAGTCAATATGCACAGAAGCAGTCCCTGGCAGAGAACGCCGAAGATTTCTGGGCTGTGGTTGGCTGGGCCTTCAACTGCAGTGTGAAGCGCAAGGCACGATGGGAAAGGTGGAGGCTGTGGCTGGACCTGGTCCTGGACATTATGCAGGCCGACCTTGATGAATCTGCACCCGAAGAGATGGAGCTCCGGAAACGTGCAGATCTTTCCGGCACGCTGATAGCTCACTATTTAGCTTCCCATGGTACTGGCCGGCAGAACAATCGACGGGTCATGCGTGCCATTGTGGCAGACGGCAGCACGCAGAGCATCGCACAGTTTCCAGAGATATGGAAGGATGAGACGAGGTCGCCGAAGAAGAAGAAAGATGACCGATTGTCGAAGAAGCGAAAGCTGGACTTGGATAACGAGGAGTATGGAGACTATTTCGACAATGATTCTGGAGAAGAGAGTTCTGGGGGCAGGTCGAGGAGACCCGCAACCGCGGCTTTACAGATGAGCCGTCGCAGTGCATCTCCATCGCCTACAAGATGTGGTAATGAAGGGGACAGCTCTGACGATGAACTTGAAGCGGAGTCTGCCAGCCGAGGAGTGGATAGATTCGGCGGGGCGGAATCGGTACGGATTCGCCAGAGGTTTCTCGGTTTACTGGCGCGCTTCAGCCGTGCTGCACCGACACTGTTTGTTGACACGGAAGAGCTTTTCGCCCTGTACACCGAATTTGTGCGGCCCCTACCACTGAGCATCTTTCAGCAGTTTGTGCTGCCCATACAGCCATACCTCAACCCGGATCTGCATGCTTCGTTGGTCGAAATGCTTCTTCGTCCTCTGATCGGGTCGAGCAGCTGCCAAGGCCTGATCGATCAGCAAGAGCTGGAGAATTCCTTCGCCACTCGAACTGCTACCAACACTACCGCCACGGATAATGCTAAAGTCAGCCTGCTAACGGAGAGTCTCTTGCGGGCACTTTGGCAATCAGACAGTCTCGACAGTGACCTATCTCGGCTGAGGAAGCGCATCGAGGAAGGCGTGCAGGCCAGGACGGAGAAAATAGCGAGCGATGGCCGCAAGAAGGTCGGGAAGAGGTCTGTGGCTGATGAGGAAGCACGAGTCACAATCCAATGTTCGGCAGAGCGCATGAACCTTCTACTCACAGTGCTCGCGGGCTGAGAAACCACTCTACCGCTGTGCAGTAGTTATATCACAACTAGCAAGAGATGGACGTGTATGCATACATCCCACGTCTTTCCACGCCAAGGCTGCGTCGGGTGACCCTGACACTTCACTTTCCCAAGGCTTCTCTCTCCCTTCCCACCGACATGTGACCGTATCAAGCGGCTCGTCAGCGTCTGCGGCATTCTTGTCCTCTGGCACCGAGTTTATCAGCTTTCATTATTTACTGCTTCTGCCGCGACCATGACTCTCCGATCCGACATCAAAGCCATAGCACAATACAATGCACGTCACCTACGAACCTCTCCCTTGACGGAGCTCTCTGGTGCTCTGGGCGACCTGGGTACATTATTACCTCTAATGATAGCGATGGCATTGAAAGGCTCCATCAACCTGGGAAGCACATTATTGTTCTCTGGCCTGGCGAATATCCTCACCGGGGTCTTCTTCGGCATCCCGCTGCCTGTGCAACCGATGAAGGCGATCGCAGCTGTGGCAATCCGCCAAGGATTCAACAAGCAGGAGACCGCTGCAGCAGGCCTGACGATGGGCATCGCCGTCTTCGTCCTCAGCGCTACCGGACTGCTCAAGTGGCTGCATCGTGTTGTGCCCGTCAGTGTCGTCAAAGGGATACAGGTCGGTGCGGGTCTCAGTCTTGTCATCAGCGCAGGCTCGACCTTGGTCAAGCCACTCGATTGGGCCTCACCGGCATGGGACAACCGAGTCTGGGCGATTGCTGCTTTTCTCTTTTTGCTGGCCGCAAGTCTTGGTCGGTGCATACCTTACGCACTTGTCGTGTTCATCGTTGGACTGATCATCGCCGCGGCCGTTCCTCGCTCGAGCGACCACCAAGACTTTGCCGCTGGCATCTGGCATCCATCATTGGTTGTGCCATCTGGAAAGGCTTGGAAAACTGGGGCGATCGATGCTGCAATTCCCCAGCTGCCGCTAACAACTCTCAACAGCGTCTTAGCCGTGGCTGCTCTCGCGAGTAGCCTGTTCCCGACATTTCCACCCACACCTAGCACAACCTCAATTGGCTTCTCGGTCGCGATCGCGAACCTGATCGGGTGTTGGTTCGGAGCAATGCCAGTATGCCACGGATCTGGTGGGCTGGCTGGACAATATCGCTTCGGAGCACGCAGCGGATCCAGCATCATCATTCTTGGCTCCATCAAGCTCATTCTTGGCATGTTCGTTGGCGATGCCATCATTCCCCTCTTGCAACGATTTCCACATGGTCTTCTCGGGATCATGGTGTTGGCGGCAGGAGTCGAGCTGAGCAAAGTCGGCCAGAGCGTTGGTGAATCTCGCGATCCTTGGGAGCAGGCCGAGGAGAACAACGAGCATAGTAGTCCTGCTAGTAGGAACGGTGCACGGACAGACCAGGAACGGAACGAGGGATGGATGGTCATGCTCATTACGGTTGCTGGCTGCCTTGCGTTCAAGAACGATGCGGTCGGCTTCATTGCTGGGCTCGCCTGGCACTGGGGATTGAGACTCCCTGGTGAGCTGGAGCGCGTTCGTGGTCGACGTTCAGTCCAGCTCAGGCATGATGGAGAAGAAGGCGGCCTCCTGAGATGAGTGTGATGGGAAACCGTATATCCCTGGATGCTAACCTCCGAGCCCAAAGGCAGGCGGGAAAGAATAGGCATCACTGCGATTATCGCAGACCAACATGCGAGAGTCGCGTCACCCGCCCATGCCAACAACCATAAGAGAATAGAGCCTCGTCTCCTCCCACATTTGGCATGTCAAACCTCATCAGCCGAACGTGGTGTGGCTTTGCGGTCGTGCATGCTGGTCCAAGGCTTGTCGAACCACCGTCATCCCTTGACTCCCATCCATGGCACGTTTGAACACCCATGAGATTTGCTAATGATATTTCCTGCACCGCTCCCTCTCCCCCTCAAGCTCATCGGCTGTTCGACCACTATCGACCGAGCCCGGTCAAGGCCGCCAACTGGCACAGCGTCGGGATGGCTATCAGTTCGTTGCCGGATGCTGATGGTATCGAAGCCATGCCAGAGGAGCCGAAGAAGGTCAAAAAGGCGTTGTACCTCTCCTCTCTGCCGTCTATCGATGCCTCAGGCTGCAACTCTGTACTCATGCTGCTTCCCGCGGCAAGTGTGGACTAGCGCGCTGCCAAGCTGTCCAGCAAGCCCACCTACTCGAATAAATCGCTTCGAAAAATTAGGGACAACCAGCAACATTCTCCCTCACCATCACCGCCACCACCAGCACCACCGCCACCACCGTCACTCACCCCCCCCCCCCATCGCGAGCATGGCAGAGCAACTCGTCCTCCGCGGCACCCTCGAGGGCCACTCCGGCTGGGTCACCAGCTTGGCCACGTCCCTGGAGAAGTGAGCGACAATCGCATAGCACATTGTTCTGCACCGCGACTAACCGGCGTTGCCAGCCCCAACATGCTTCTCTCCGCTTCGCGTGACAAGACCCTGATCATCTGGAACCTGACGCGCGACGACACCAGCTACGGCTACCCCAAGCGCTCGCTGCACGGGCATTCCCACATTGTCTCCGACTGTGTCATCTCCTCGGACGGCGCGTACGCTCTGTCTTCTTCCTGGGACAAGACTCTGCGTCTGTGGGAGCTCTCGACCGGCCAGACGACCCGTCGCTTCGTCGGCCACAACAACGACGTGCTCTCTGTCTCCTTCTCTGCCGACAACCGCCAGATCGTGTCTGGCTCCCGTGACCGCACTATCAAGCTGTGGAACACTCTGGGTGACTGCAAGTACACCATCACCGACAAGGGCCACACCGAGTGGGTCTCCTGCGTGCGCTTCTCGCCAAACCCACAAAACCCCGTCATCGTTTCTGCTGGTTGGGACAAGTTCGTCAAGGTCCGTACAAGACTCATCTTCCCAGATCCCCCTTCACGTGATGCCATTTCAAGTATTTGCTACTTTAGAGCGCAAGCGCTATGAAACATACTTTGCCTTCACCGGCGCACTGATCCATCGTCGACACCACTCATTCGACCTCGCGGAAAGGTCACGGAGCACATGACTGACTTTGATCCAGGTCTGGGAGCTCTCCACCTGCCGCCTGCAGACCGACCACATCGGCCACGCCGGCTACATCAACACCGTCACCATCTCCCCAGACGGCTCCCTCTGCGCCTCCGGAGGCAAGGATGGTACCACCATGCTCTGGGACCTCAACGAGTCCAAGCACCTCTACTCCCTCATCGCCGGGGACGAGATCCACGCCCTCGTCTTCTCGCCCAACCGCTACTGGCTGTGTGCTGCCACGGCCAAGCAGATCGTCATCTTCGATCTCGAGAAGAAGAGCAAGGTTGACGAGCTGCGCCCTGACTTCCTCGAGGGTGGTGGCAAGGCTCGCGAGCCAGAGTGTATCTCCCTCGCTTGGTCTGCTGACGGCCAGACTCTGTTCGCTGGTTACACGGACAACAAGATCCGCGCTTGGGGCGTCATGTCGCGGGCTTAAGCGGGTTGTCCAGCATGGAATGAGAGGACGGAAGCGGCATGGGAGAGACGGCATGATGATGGTCGATACGAGGATCGCCCGCTTTTGCTTGATTGTGGTGCTGAGGGGCAGGAGCTGGATGACGTCCGATGAAAGGTCGACTGGGGCACGTGCTCGGAAGGTTCGGATGCGCATAGATGAGTGAAAGCAGCTTGACTCGACTCTGGCCGTCATTGTTCCATGACGTGAATTGCGCCGAGACGGACGACTGTGCCGCCGACGGCGTCGATGTTCCTCAGGCCACGATGGCGCGGCAAATCCTACCGAGATCACCATCACTCATGGGCCCATGGCACGGGGTGCAGCTTTGGCTGTGGCACGGGGTGTAGCTTTGGCTGTGGCACGAGGTGTAGCGTTCGCTGTGGCACAGGGTGTAGCTTTGGCTGTGGCACAGGGTGTAGCGTTCGCTGCAGCACACGTCTAGGGCGCACACAACGTCGATCATGCTGTCGGCGGAGGGTCGCGGCAGGTTCTCTGTCTCGGCAAACCCGCTCGCTCCCCGTCTGGTCTCACGCGTACCCACCGCGAGCCCTCCTGATCATGTGCGCGCGCGTTCGGTGGGGATTGGGGATGCACCGAACCTAGCACAGACCTGCGTTAGGCATTGGGGGGGATTGGGGCGAAGCAGCTCCGGGCTTCTCGGGCGTAGATTTGACATGTCACGTGGTGCGCCGCGGCCTTCCTCAACACATGCTCCGGACACGGGTGTCGGTGCCGCTGGCAGCGAGAGCTGCACATTTCCCTCGCGCCGCATTCGACCAGCGATTCCGCATTCGACCGGCGATTCCACATTCGACCGGCGATTCCACCTCCGACCAGCGATTCCACATTCGACCAGCGCGCCCACGAACAAACACGGCTGGATCGGGCCGTCACGTGACGCGTCGATCACGTGGTCCGGAGTGGTGCCTGCCCGCGGTGCGTCTGCCCGCCGTCCATCAGCTTGCACAGCCTCGCAGCAGGTCGGCTCATACTTCACCGCCCCCATGAGCTCGGGACCTGTCCGCCTGTCCGCAAATGGGAGCCGCCTCGTGTCGCGCTCCTGTCTCGCGCCGAACCAACGCCCTCACGGCGAAAGTGGACCGCATTCTCCTGACCGCAGCAGCCACGACCCCAAACTCAATGCCCCCGACGCCGTCGGGGGGCCTGGCGCACATCGGACAGAGATATATTGATGCGCTCGTCCGCGCTGCCGCCGCGTTCTGGCGCTCCGCCATGGTCTGGCCGCGCGGGTCACGGGAGCACCATGAATGCGTCCATTGCTCTTGACCAGCCCGCCCATGTAGCCTACACCAACCTGGACCTCATCACCGGCAGCGTGGTGGTCCGCGCCGCCAAAGCCGCCGACATCAGCAGCATCATAGTCAAGCTGGAGGGCGAGTCTCGCACCCGGCTCCTCAGCCCCCAAGCACCCGGCGGCGACCGGCCCAAGCCCTTGGTCGAGTACCACAAGATCCTGTACCGTACCCAGACCGTCTTTCCGCCCACAGACGTCGCGGACAGTCGCAGTCATGCTTCCGCGCGCGCCGCCTACACGCTGCCACCGGGCGACCATGAATATCCTTTCAGCTTCAAGGTCAGTGCGTGAAAGAAGCCCACCCAGGCAAGTGTCTTGCAGTCCAGAGTCGAGACGGGCTGACCCCGCCCCAGATTCCGTTCAACAACAGCTGTTCGACGCACGCCACTGCGTTGCCGACCGTGGTCGGCATGGAGTTGGCGAGACCTGCGACTCGACATGTCAAGCGAACCCTCCCGCCGACACTGAGCGGCTTTCCAGGCGAGGCAGAGATCCGATACTTTGTCAAAGTCACGATCAATCGACACTCTTTCTTCAAAGAAAACCCTCGCGCCTATAGCCCCTTCAACTTCTTTCCCATCGAACCGCCCAGGCCTGCGACAACTGGCTCGGAAGTCTTCGCGCGGCAGAAGCACCGCTTCGAAATCTTCCCAGACTCCTCATCCTCCACATCAGCCAAGGATAAAACGAAGGCCCTCCTCTCCCCGAGGCCCACCGTGCCGCACTCGCCGATTGCCGGAGGACCGCCTGCGATCAGCGTCGATGCACGACTGCCGAAACCTGCCGTGTTGACGTGCAATCAAGCCATACCTCTTCGCCTGATCCTGAAACGACTCAACGACTTTGGCGACATTGTCTATCTGCAGTCGCTCCAGATATCGCTGATTAGCTACACCAAAATTCGAGCGCACCAAGCGTACAGGACTGAAAGCAATAGCTGGATCGTCGTCAGCACGAGTAACATGGGCATCGCCGTCGGCAAGCCCTCGGATGGTGCGGACGTTGAAAGTGTCATCGACGACTCTCTCTGGCGAACCCAAGCCTTGCCGAACACCGTGGCCCCGGACTTTACTGCTTGCAACATCGAGCGTACACACCAACTTGACGTCCGAATAGGCTTGAGTTACGGGGGACACGGCGACCACGTAAGTCGTGAGCAACGCAGTCTTTTGACCTTCTCGACCCAACGCACTGACTCGGAAGTCCACGCAGACACCAAGCGTTGTGCTCCCCCTCCGCCTCGACGCGCTTGTATATTCTGGCATCGCCCCTCCTCCTGAAGTCGTGGCACGCATGTCAGACAACAACCCGCAGGTGAGACGGAGGTCGACCAACGCGACCAGCTCGATGCACGATCCGCTTCGACGGAACCACTCCGATGTCGGTGCCACGCCGATCCCGCCGACGCCGATCGAGCCGCCTGGGTCCATGTCACCGTCGTGGCCCGCGCGAGCAGGCTCTTCGACCGTGCCGCGGTACGATGATGCGCCTCCGAGCTACGAAGATGCCGTGGCACAGAACTTGCCGCCGGTGACCGGTACCCGTCCGCAATATCTGCCGCCTCCTCCTGTCGAGGACCATGTCCTGGCGGCGGACGAGAAGAAGGCATGCTCGGGCTGACCAGTCCTGTGTTGACTGAAGCCCGGTTTCTGTAGAACACGCCAAAACGCTCATGATCAGACCCCGAGCAAGCCCTATCCACCTCTCCCCGCTCTCTCTCTCTCTCTCTCTCTTTCTCTCCAATTCCTTCTTCAGGCTCCACCGGTCCTGCTTCCAATGGCTTGGACACCTCTCTGTCATGGAGCTTGGAGGGCTTACGCCGGAGGATGCTTAGCCTCAGGCTCTGCTCAGGCCGGCGGCTGCTGCATGACTTCACAAAAACGACGACAGGAATAGCAATATACCCCTGCATCCAGGCACGGGCCGCTCCGTCTCAGAGAGTACCCGGCCTCAGAGGGTGGAGAACGGCGGCAGCGCGCAGGCAGAAGACAAGAGGTGGTGGAGAGTGAGTAGGTGGAGGTGGCGGCTGCAGGCGGCATTACATAGAGGCTACGAGCAGGTGGCACCGCATTACCCGGCGGAGGCGACGAGCCGGTGGTGCCGATGGAGGTTCTGGCCGAAGCAGCACTGTCACGTGGAAGATGTTCTGCCTCGACCGACGCTTCAGCCCCGCCGCCATCGCCACACCCACAGCAGATGGAGCCACCGCCATACCCACAGCAGATCGAGCCCTCGCCCGTCGACTCCAACGGCACCGAAGGCACAGAGATCGACGAGGACGCGCAAGAGCACGCGCCAGAGCCCGCCGACGTGAGGCCACGGCGCACCGAGCGACACATGTCCGGGTACTGACGGCGGCAGGACCAGCCGCCCAAGATCGACACCGCTCTTCCTCCGCGCCTGCATTCGGACCACGCGGCCGACAATGATCCGCCGTCGGTGATCCACGTCCCGTCCGGCTTCCAGCAGTTCGGCCAGGGACGCGCATGCGCCTCGCCGGCCGAGCCGTCTCGCCACGCCGCCAGAGCGCGCTCTCCCAGCACACCCGAGGCAGCCGTCGGCGCACCAAGGCACCGGGTAAGCAGACCAGACGCGTGCGTGATGTGCCCACCGCGATGCTGAATCCCATGGCGCAGAGGCCGTCTGCCACCACATCTCCAGCCAGCGCCCATGGGCCACGCGATATGGAACGCAAAACACCACCGGCCCCGACGCGGCCGGAGCTGGACGACGAGCACCCGCGCCAGGGCCGGCGTGCGTCGAGTCTCGAAGGTCTGCGTCCCCGCTCTGGTCACGTGCGTCGCAAGACATCTGACGATGCGGGCAGACATAGCGGAAGCGCTCGACAAAGACGACATTGACGCCGCAGACGGCGACGAGAACGACGAGGCACCACCCAGTACCACCGAGCGGGCCAGCGATGGGCCCGTGAGCCACGTGACCCAAGTCCTGGAGAGTGCCAACGACGAGGTGGCCGCACTGCGCACGGCTCTCGCGGAATGCTGGACGCTCTGCAACACGCTCGCCAACTTGTCGTCCGGCCACCGCCAACGGACGCTCATGTCCCGAGGCAAGACCGAGGTCCAGGCGCAAGCCTGGCGAAGCTGCTGGCGGCTGTGTCAAGAGCTGTACGACCACAAGGACGAACATCACACCTCCCACCTCATCCCGACCTTGGAGCTGTGTCGAGACTTTTGCCACTCTCTGTTTCATGCCCGGCGGAGGATTGACGAAGCGTCCGATTCCGTGCTCCGGGCGTGCTTCGAACTGAACACCCACCTCTACAACATCCACGATCGCAATCTACCTGACGCGTTCCTCGAGAGAACCCTGGACGGTTACGTTCCGCTGTGCCATCAACTGATGAAGCTGCGGACATGTTTGCCACGGGAGACCGACTCCCTGCTCCGAGCCTGCTGGTCCCTGGCGGAAATGCTTTTCACCTTGCGTCGGAACAGCCGAGAAGGCCGACCGGCAGGCGAAGAACTGCTCGGCTCCGCTGTCCAAGCATGCTGGGAACTGTGCGACCTCTTCCGAGAAGGCTGGACTCAAGTCCGCCCCGACCGGAACACGCCACGACCCAGCCAAACCCCCTTGGGCTCTCGCCTCTCCCTCCGCTCCGCCTCATCCCAACCCTCCAACGGCCGCTCCGCCTCCAGCGCCGCCAGTGACCGCCAATCCCACCAAGCAAGCGCCTTCCCCCCCGAAACACCCGTCACCGTCTTCGACGACACCTCTGTCGCCGACTCTTCGCCCGACTCCGTGACAGCGCCCAACATCCTGGTCCTCGGCCCCGCCAGCTCCTCCTCCTCCGGCCCCGCACGCGGCGCCGCGCCCCACCACGAACGCTGGACCAGCAACGCCTCCGTCCTCAGCGATTACTCGGAATCCGCCGCCGCCACCCACCCCCGCTCCCACCGCTCATCCTCCACCGCGACCGCCGGCGGCGGACACGGCCACCTGGCGCGTCTCCGCCGCCTGCTGCTCCACGCCGGCGTCCACGCCGGCTACTCGCGCGCCTCCGGCCAAGCCCTCCCCACCTACGTCGAATCCTTGCCGCACACCGCCTTCGGCACCCTGCCCTGGCAAATCCAAGTCTGGACCTCGTACCGCAGACTCGTCACCGCCGACGCGGGCATGCGCAACGCCCACGCCCTCGCGGCCGCCGGAGGAGGCAGCCGGACATTGGATGCCGCCGAGACGGCCGAGGCCGTCCGCTGGCTCGGTGGCAGCGAGCAGTGGGCGTGGATGAGGGACCTGTTTCGCCTCGTCTTTGGCTTTGGCGTCGACGAGGCGGAGCGGAGAGGGGGGAGTGTCCGGGTGCGATGATGATTTCGATGATGGATGATGACTTTTGATGATTTCAATCACGACTTCAATATCATGATGATAATGTGTTGACGACGATGACGACGATGACGATGATGATGACGATGACGATGATGATGACGATGATGACGACTTCGATCATGGCTTCGAATGATTTCGATCAGGACGATAACTTCCATCGCGAGAGGAACGGGCAAGGCGCAACGACACGTCGCATCGCGTGTGCGGTGCGTCACGTCAGAAAATGGAACGATGGAGGGCGAAAAGTAAACATCCACAATCCTTCTTTTTGGTCTCGGGTGAGTCTATTTGTACACAACGGGAGTACTGGAAACAAATAGGCCCCAAGGCCAAAGGGGGGGGGGGGAAGCCGTGTTCGGTGCAGGACTCGGAAGGAACTGATGTGGTGGTCAGTCATTCTCAAGTCATTCTGGGTTGCAGGATCTTTCCAAACCATGGCATCCGGCCGGCCTTTTTGGGGGAGGTCTCTCGGACGCATTTCCTCGTCATCGGAAGCATTTCCTCGTCAAACAAGTGTCGCAGGAGGCAGGCGTCTGGTAGCCCGCGTCATGGATGTTGTTCGTCGTGGTAGAGAGACCCCGGTCATGATGATGATCGTGTCGATGATGATCATGTCGATGATGATCATGTCGATGATGATCGTGTCGATGATGATCGTGTCGATGATGATCATGTCGATGATGACCATGTCGATGATGATGATGATGATGATGACGATGATGTCGATGATGATGATCATCATCATGATCATAGTCACCGGAAGGGACAGAAGCACTTTGACGCCAGAGGGCAAGAAGCTTGCGCCTACCACTCAAACTCTCCCATGCCTTTGTGGAAGACCCACTCCTTGCCATTGACGCTCATGACACCGTCTTTGAGAGTGCACTTCCACTTGTTCTTGACGCGCTGGACTTTGTCATAGGTGCAGAGAATGGTGTCGCCGAGATCGTCGTCGTCGTCGCCCATGGCCCCGGCACCATCATCATCCGAGTCATCCAGGTCACTGTTGATGGCGTTCTCATCGTCATCGCCTCGGAGGGGGGGCTTTTCATCATGGCCGCCCGCCTCACCATCAAGCTGGGGAATGGGTGGCGGGAGCGTGGACGGCCACGGCCCGACAGCGGTGGGATGCGCCGATGGGGGCTTCGTGGCGCTCGGCGAGGCGTGTTCGGCGAGTGGGAGCATGAGGCCGCTCTGCAGTCGGTCCGACAATCTCGCGACGTGATCGCGCATCAGGCGGTCGGCCTGCTGTCCCTGGCGGACATGTGCGGCACGACGGTCGGCCAGCAGCGCACGCCACTGGTGCATGTGCTCGTCGGCGCCGTCCGTCTGGCTGTAGTTGGGGCGGCGCTGTTGGTCGAAGGAGCCGGGCTGGGGCTGCGGACTGTCCGTCTCGACTTTGATGCGGGGGTGCGACTGCTGGCGCTGCAACTGCTGCTGCTGGCGCTGCATGGCCGCCTGCTGCTGCTGCTGCTGGAACTGCTGCTGCGCCGGGCTGCCGGCGGGGAGCGGGATGGCGGGCGGGCGGTGCGGGGCCGGCAGTGCCAGGGCGCCGCGCTGCATGGCGCTGACGGACGCATTGGCCGCCGATCCGTACTGTTGCTGGAGCAGCTGCTGGGCGCGCGCGGCGCCGCCTTGGGCCATGGTCGGCGCCGCATGGCCGTTCGGCGCGTACGGGGCGGCAGTGGGCAGGCCGTGGGGGTGCGGCTCGCTGCCGGGCTCGGGCTTGATGCGGGTGCCGCGGGCGGCCGCGGCAGCCGGGTCGTACGGGTGGGCGAAGGCCGGCGGCGGAAGGCCGTTGACGTGCGCGGCGGAGGCCACGGCGGCGGCGGCGGCGGCGGAGGGCGGGTGGTGGGGGTGCGGGTGCGGGGCCGGCGGCGCGGGGTCCCACGGCATGGCGGCGACCCCGCGCGCGGACAGCTTGGCCTGCCATTCCTGCGGCGGCTCGGTTAGCGGCTGGCGACGGCTGCGGCGTGCCGCCCGCGGGCGCCACCACTCGCTCACCTGCTGCAGCTCGGCCAGCGTGGCGCTGCTGACGCCGGCCTCTTCGAACTCGTTCGCCGACGCGGCGATGACCTGATCGATGATCTTGGCGTAGACGTCGCCCTGCCGCCCGCGTTAGCCCTAGCCCGCACACGTCACGTGGTCGCCGCCCCGGAGCCGCGGGCGGCCACATACCACCAGGTGGTTCGTCATGGCCGCCGCCTGCGCGCGGCTTCGGCCCGCCGCGGTCGGTGATGGGGTTCGGTTTTGGCGGAGGAGGAGGAGGAGGTGGAGGAGGAGGAGGAGGAGGTGGTGGTGGTGCAACGGTCTAATCGTCTAATCGTCGTCTCTCATCCGTTCGCATTCGGCTCTCGCTCGGCTGTCATCCGGCTCCGGCGCGTGTCGCATCCCACGCGGTCCGTTGCCCGCCCCTGTCGCCGGCGTCAGTCAGTTCTGGTCAGGCCCCGGCGCTGCGTGTGGTGGTGGGAGGGCGGAGGGCGGCGGATGCTGGCGGCGATGCAGAGGGCGATGCAGAAGCGCAGGAGTGAGGATCAAACGTGACATGGACCGCCCACCCCGGCCCGAGCCGCGGCAGCTGCCGAGCATGACTAACCGCTCTCGACTCGTAGCTGGTGATGCTGAGTCACCGGACACTCCATACGCATATTCATCCATCCGCATGTTCATCCATACGCATGTTCATCCATATTCATCCATACGCATATCCATCCACATTCATCCATACGCACATTCATCCACATTCATCCATACGCACATTCATTCATATTCATCCATACGCATACCCATACATATTCATCCATACGCACATCCATCCATATTCATCCATACGCATATCCACCCATCCCTCATGTCGCATATCCATCCGTCCCCCCCATCCGCATATGGATCCATGTCCCCTCGCACCCCACTCATCGTCTCTTGTATTTCTGGTATGAATCGTCAGCATCATCATCTACATCTACATTTACATCATCATTCATCATTCATCATTCATCATTCATCATCATTCATCATTCATCATCATCATCGCCATCATCATCACCATCATCATCATCACCATCATCATCACCATCATCGTCACCATCATCGCGTTCGACACCGAGACAGGAAGACAGGAATGATACTCACATCGTCAACCCTCCTCAAATTCTCACGATCGATCTGATTGCCCACGCCCAGGAGCGTCGTCCCCACGGCCCGCGTTGCACCAATCACGGGCCGGAGGATCAGCGTCGGAGCGTGCTTGACCACCGCCGCCGCCGCGCCGCCGGGACCACGGCTCTCTCGCACGTCGCCTTGCACGGCAATCAGTGCGTCCTTGGCGGTCAGGAGATCGTGCTCGAGATGTCGTCGCGCGCTCCGCAAGCCCGACAGCACGCCCGAGGGTTGGTTCGCGTATGCCGACACGGCGCGCACCTCGCGCTCCTCCTCGTCCGACGGCACATCGTGCGAGCCGGCACGACGGCGAGGCGTGGTCGAGCCCGCCGCGGCCGCCTCGGGCGACAGGACGCCTTCGGCGCGCGTGAGCATCGTCTGCGTTCCGAGAGCCACTTTGGCTCCCAGTCGAGCGAGCTCGGATGCCGTGGTCTTGCCGAAGTGGAAGGCGCCCTTCTGGATACTACGCACGACGCGGCCGTCTTTCTGGTACTCCTTGACCGGGATGGCGATCACGTCCCGCACGCCGCTGCCGAGATTGACCAGGCTCCGCACCGGGGCGAGACCGGCGAGCACTCGGGGGAGTTGATGGCGCTTGACGTCGGGCATCCAGATGTCGTTCAAAGTGGGATGCAGAGCGTCAAAGCCTCGCAGGCCATAGACGATGGCGTGCTTGAGGCGGATGTGGCAGCCTTCCAGCGTCACCAGGTTCATGAACTCAGTCGTCTTGCCGGAGCGGATCCCGGCGTAGTCGACGTTCTTGGGCTTGTAGTCGAGACACATGTCCACCGTGTCCACTTCCACGCGCTGGAGGAACGGCTGCTCGCCGGCCTCCGACGACGCCCTCACCTCTGCGTCCTCGAATTCGAAGAAGCGCGTGATGAAGTCGAGCGCGTCTTGGTCCACGTGGAGTCGCAGCGGCAACACCGACACGTGGAGCACAATCTCCGAAGCGGAATGGCTTTCCAGAGTCTTGACGTGGTCCAGCGCGATGTGGATCATGGGCTTGCACATTTCCCGCTGGGCGGGATCGCTGTCGAGATGCGTCAGGAACTTGCGCCACGTCGAGCTCGGCACCTTGTCGAAGATCTCAAAGTCCCCGAGCCGAAGGTCGACCGAGCTGACCACATGACCGCTCCCGCGCCCCATCACCCGCACGTCGGCAGAAACGCCTTTCAGCTCGAAGGCGATCTTGTGGGCTTTGCTGCGGCCCAGCTTCAGCCGTCTTCGCGCTCGTTGGCGCGGCTGACCCGACGCAGAGTATTGAGTGGTGGGCCGCGAGATGCCCGAACCCGGCACGCTCGCGGTCTCGCTGACATCTTCGTCAATGTTGCGATTGATCTGTCGCCTGAGCTCTTGGGCGTCATGGCCGGCCGGCACGCCGATGTAGATGGAGTTGAACAGGAAATCTCCGATGACCGACTCGTCGTCGTCGCGGTCTTGTAACGACCGTCGATGTCTGGCGCGGCGCTCTTCGGCCCGAAGTTCCACCTGTTCCACAGCTTCGACAATGCCGTCGCGTGTCCGCTGCCAGTCATAGCCATCGTAGATATGCCAGATGACGTGGAAGTCGCGTAGCCGAAGCCTGAACGGCAAATCGTCCTGCTGGCCACCGGCAAGACCATCACCGCCCAGCTCTTCCAACTCGTACAATCCGAGCTCTGCAGGCTCCTGGTCCGGTGCGGGCTTGCACTGCTTCCTGAGCTCACTCATCAGAGCATCGTCACCCAGCCGTGCGTCAGGTGCTGGGAGCGTCATCTCAAAGGGATCGCCTTCGAGCAGACTCTCGGCCGTCTCCGGGTAGTCGCCGCCCGTGCTCTCTTGGTCCGCAACATCATCGCCCGTACCAAACACGCCGCTGATCGGTCCATACAAGCTCGATGTCAGCTCCGACTCGGCCAGGAGCTCATTGGTCTCTTCATCGTCCAGCGTCGAGATGCCCAACCGGCTTTCGAGATCGTCATCACCGGGCGGTTCGTCGACGTCGAATATGGTCTCGGGCGGTCCGTCCGGTTGAACGAAAGGATCGCCGGTGAATGAAGCCATCATGTCCTCAATCCGCATCGGTTGCGTCAGGAACTTCGGCTCCGGGCTCGGCGGAGCGGGCGGCGCCAGAGCACCGAGTGTCGCGATCAGCGTCTGCGTCGAATCGGCGCACGTTTCGAGCAGAAACAGCTCGTTCTTGACGTCCACTTCCACAGACTTGGCTCCTTGCAGCCTATCGGAATCTTTGGCTCTGAACGCAACCTCGGCCGCCATGATCGAGCCCACTGAGACGAAGCCCTGCGTGATCAACGAACTCGCGAGGCGTTGTGTGGTGTTCGTGTGGATCGACGACACACGCGTCGGCCGTGGCGGGTCACTGCTGTCGGCCGACCAACGATCCGTGACGTAGATGGCCGCCTTGCGCAGCTCCAACTTGGCCGTCATCGTCTCCGCAGGCGGGATCGCGGTCGAAAGGTGGGCATCTGACAAGACTACCACGACCTTGGACGAAAGCCTCTGCGGAGTCAATCCCACCGCAGAGTCATGCACCAGAAGATCGAGCACCATTTCCTTCTGCTTCATCGTGGCCACGTCGCTCGCAGGGCTTCGCGGGAGTTTTCTGGCCGTCTCAGCCACCGCCAAACTTGCCACTGACTGCACCAGCTCATTCACGAGAACTTCCGGCTGCACGGGTGTGTCGACGCCAGTCAGATCCAGGATCACCGGCACACTGTATTCCACGCACAGATTGTACAGCTTCAGCTTGATGGTCGGCTCGAAATCATCGCCAAGCAGACGTGCCATGATGACGGGTGCGCCATCGAGCCCCGCGGGAGGCAGCTGAGGGTGGATGATTTGAGGACCGCCGATCTGCGACGCAAACAAACTGCCGACCGAGAAGGCCAGGAGCGCGGGAATGCCGACGTGTGCCAAGTGCAGATCATGCAAATCGATCCCGATCTTTCCAAAACGTTCGTTGACAGGCAGTTGTGCCTCAGCTTGTTTGACTCGCAATGTCGTCAGGAGACCAGGCTTGTCATCTTCGGGCAGATACTTGGTCACAGCGGAGAGTTTGGACAGGTCGTCTCCAAGTGCGGTCAGCGTCGATAGAGCGCCCCAATCACCAACGTTCGCCTTGACGTCTCCGATCTGCGATCGAAGCAGTGCTCCTTTTCGTCTCTGGCCGAGGAGAGTATCGATGATGATATCGCCGTCGTTCTCATACTTGTCCTTGGATGGAGTCAGAAGCGACAGGAGTCGTTCGAGATCGACGTCCTTGGGCTCGGCGAGGTATTCTATCTTCAGCGAGGCCAGGTCGATTGATAGAGGGGGCTCAGCGGGCTGATCATCGAGGTGGGGCCCAGTGAGAAGAATGCGGCTGATCGTGGCAACGGTTCCCTGCTCGCGGTACACCGTTCTCACGGTGCTGGTTTGCAGCGCAACAGCGCACGCGGGGCCCCGCAGGGTGGCAGTGAGGCCGCCAATCTCGCCGTTGGCTTTTACTTCCGAGCCCGTCGGGATAGGCTGGGGTTCTTGAGCGAAACGCACTCCTTTTGCAGGCTTCACGCCCGTGGGAGAGGCTGTGATGCTTTCGGAGAGCATCGAATTGCCCAGCTCCAACATTCCGCTGAGACCTCCGAAGGACTCGAAAGTCTCTTCCATTGTCGAAAGGTCGACTGAGCACACAAGTGGCGCCGTCTGAACATCAACATCGATGACAGGTCTCCCGGTAGCGGTCATGCGATTCTGGGAGACCTGGACAGCGATGACAGGGGCCGTCCATGGCATGATTGGGGAGTCCGCCACCCCGCCACCGCTCCGATCGAACACGAGCAGATCCTTGCCACCAAGGCCGATGGAGAAATCACCGATACGCAAATTGGTGTCACTAGCTATCCTCAGGTCGACATCGTCACAAGAGAGATCAACCGCACCTCGGCTGCTGGGGTCCATGGAGAACTGCAGCTGCCGTCGCCGATCGACTTGGTCCCGAAAGCAGAGCTGTGCATGGTCGAGATGTATCCCGACAGGCCCTGAGCGAGAGGATTGACTTCGACCCGAGGGTGGTTTCGCGGGCGTCTTTTCCTGCTTCTGGGTGGCCCGGAAGATCCGAGTGGATAGAGCATAGAGAATTCTTACGATAGGAAGGTCAATCTGCATGCAGGCCGTACCAAGCGACACGTCCACCGGTGAATCGCTCTCCGACGAGGGCGAATTCTCCTCGGGATTGAATACCACGCTATTGGTGTCGGAGGACACGGGCTTTGCACCGCCTTCCAATCGGAAGCGACTCATGTCGGAATAAGCCGAAAAGGTTCCGGGCATACCGTGAGATGAGCTCACCGGCTTGCCCGCACGTCGGGAGTGGGTAGCGTCAACTGCGGGTGGCCCGTCAGTCGTTGTGGAAGAGGAAGCGGGCAACGTAATCTCGACGGCAGAGATGTGAACGATCTGCCAGGAGGGCATGTCGGGCTCTCTTGCTGGAGGCGGTGGTGGTGTGCACGGGACAGGAGGCGTCTGGGCTCGTGGCGTTGCGTTGCCAGAGCGAGCCTCACGTGATTCTTGAGCACCGTCAGAGCCCAAGTGTTGATCTTGTCGGAGGACTTCATCCAGAGTAGGGAGACGCGCTACTTCGGGCGAGCTGGATCGAGCGCTCTGAGCCGGAGAAGCCCAGCCACCGGGCATGTCTATCTTCGGGCTCCCACTCATCGCACTCATGTACATGCTTTGTGCTTCCTCGTGGCTGAAATATTGCGATGCCAACATGCTTTCATCCATCACACCTTCCTGCTCGGGCGGTGTTCGCGGTATAGACCGCCGTGGGTGCCCTCCTTCGAGGGCAGAATGCTTGTTATCGACGGCGTCATCGGCGAAGATGAATCGAGTGTCCTGCTCCACACCAGACGTAATGCTCTCTTCGACGCCACCAGCAGATTTGAGGACCTTGTCGAGCGGTTCGAGAGCGGGATGGCGGCTTCTGCCAAGCATGGGCCACGATCCCGGGCTTGGGGTAAAACGGGTACGCTCGGGACTGTCATCTGGTCGTGGCCACGAGCCAGGACTTCGAATGCTTCGGGAGTATGGCGATACCGGCCGTCGCTGTCTTACGGCGAAGGGACTATTGCTGCGCGTGGAAGAGGCGCGTGGCGTATGAGCACGCTGGGGTTCCAGTATGAGAGATTCGGGCAGATGCTCGTCGCTGATCACAGAGTTCCATAAATCATCAGCGGGCGCACTCGTCTTGCTTCTTCGCGAACCCCAGCTGATATTATCATCACCGGGATGAATGTCCAGGTCCGATGGTCGAGCGCGCGGATCGTGCTCGTCAAGGTCTCTTGCATCTAAGAAGTGGTCCGTGTCTGCAGTTGCGAGTGATGCTGACGGGGCGAGTGGCGGCGGCGGCGATGGCTGTGGCTGTGGCTGTGGCTGTTGCTGTGGCTGTGGCTGTGGCTGTGGCAATGGCTGCGGCGATGGCTGCAATGAGTTTTTGGACGCTACGATGGGCCGCAGAGCAGAATTCCAGGACTGCGTGCTCGCAGAGCCCGAAGACCTGGTCGTATGTGTTGCCGATGGCCGACGTCCAGCCGGGTTCACGCTGGACCTGGGACTTTCGGTGGGGGACTTGTCGGTTGACGGCGAAGCACAGCGAGGCAGTCCGGAGAGCGCGGCGAGGGTCTCGTGGCTCGAGAGCAGGTCGACGGCGATGTCATCCAGACGAAAGCGTCGCATGTCGATGCCACCGGGCGTCGCTGGATCGGCGTGGCGCAATGCGTGGAGTTCGGCACTGCCGACGCGGAGGCTCAAGACGACGGGCATGCTCTGCGGCTGCTCCTCTCCCATCTCGGCGTCCAGCCGGACGTGCAGGTTGCGAACCTCCAGCCTGAACCTATCGACGATTCCTTGCAGGAAAGTGGCCAGAAATCCGGGAACGCCGACGCCGTGGCCCGTTCCGACGTCGGCGTCGCTGCTTTCGCTCACGACGGATTCGGCGACGTCGGCGTCGGGATGCGCCAGAGCGTCGAGCTCTGGCCAGTCGGCGAGTGGCTCGTGCATGAGAAAGGACTGGGCGACGTCGTGCAGTCCCGGGAGGCGAAGCCCCGCGTGGGGCGCATCCAGACCGCCGGGACGCTCGGGCGGGGGCGAGTGTAACCGCCGGGTCCTCTTGCGGTGCGGGGGGGTCTGTGCATGCAATGTGGCGCGGATCTCGATGCCGTCCACCTCGGCCACGATGCTCGCGCGGTAGAAGTCGGCGGGGATGACGAGGCGCAGCGACCGGACGCGGGCGGCCTCGACGCGGAGCGCGGGCGGCAGGCGCGCCAGCCGGGCGATGCGCTGGACGTTGAGCGCGACGTCTTTCAGCTCGATGACGTTCTGCTTGCCGACGGCGATGTCCACGTCGAGCCGGTCGATGGCGTCGTCTTCGAGCAGCCCCGTGCGCGACAGGCCGTAGCGCAGGCCGTGGCGCACGAGCTTCTCGCGCCACCAGCTCATTGTGCGGGCGGATGCGCTGGGCCGGACGATGGCGGTGGGCCAGAGGATGGCGGTGGGCCAGAGGACGGCGGGGGGCCAGAGGACGGCGGGGGGCTGCTGGTCGCCGAGCCCGTCGCTCCGGCGCGCTCCGATGTCTCGCCGGTGGTGGCGTGCCTGAGGCCGTCGCGGCGTGCGGTCATCGTTCTCCGCTCATGTCGTTGGCGATGGACGAAGGCGGAGCGGCCAGCGCGGGTGTTGTCCGAGGCCGACGATGTGGTGGTGGTGCTGTGCTGTGGTGGTGATGGTGCTGGTAGTGGTAGTGGTGCTGGTGCTGGTGCTGGTGCTGGTGCTGGTGCTGGTGCTGGTGCTGGTGATGCTGGTGCCGGTGCTGGTGATGCTGGTGCCGGTGCTGGTGCCGATGCTGGTGCTGGTGCGGGCGCTGGTGCTGGTCAACAGCTGTAAAGGGAGGGCCAGTTGCGGTCGGCCGTGGCACCGAACCTCCTCTCCACACTGGGCTTGACGTGACTGTGGCGGTCATGCGTAGGCTTATCGAAAGCTTATTGCGTTATCAGATGCGCCCATGTGTCGCCGAAAATTGACGCGGCTCAATCAAAATGCATGCTTCAGCGGGGTCCTGGTTTGGCACATTCGATCTGGTCTGATCTGCTACGGACAATTCGAGGCGCCAACGCTCATGCCATTCCGCCACCCTACCGCCAGCGGCCATCCGTCTCTCGCGTCCTGCGCCCTCCCTATGATCACATGCTGTACCCCCACGACTGCCGACAATCGTACCGATCCCCACCACTCCGTCCACCGCTGTACGTGGCAAAGCGAATGTCAATCTCGCTGTTGTATAGGTTGCAGTATGTGCCGTGCGGCTTGCTGTTCTTGAACAGGTAGTAGGCGTTGAAGAACCTGCAGCTCTGGCCGATTCCCGCCACCAGGTTCGCCGCGTTCAGGCTCAACGCATACAGATAGCAAACCTCGGGATTGAAGGGCCCCGGGAAGAATTTCTGGCCCACACAGTGTTCCGGTGCGTCAATGCCCCGGTTGCCGCAGTCCGTCGGTGGCTTGGGTGGGTTTGGGACGGGTTGCGGAGGAGCGGTGACGTTGGTCTTGTCGTAGCCGTTGGACGCCGCGATGACCACTTGGAACTGCGAGCGCTTCTCGCCCGTGTTGCTTGCGCTCGACGCGTCGATGCTGGAGCCCCACAGGGTGCACTCGAAGTTTGTTTGTGATGGAGGGTTGGGGCAGCTCTGACCCCAGACGGTACGGTAGCCCGGATCGTAGGTCGAGTCGTTGTTTGCTGGGTTCAGGGATGGGTTGCGCTCGGCGTAGCTGTGAGATTGGTTCAGTCAAGTGACGACGAGACGGCAAGTGAGGCACGAGCTGACATGTTGAAAGCAGTGCACAGGTCAGTGCAGTCGCAGAAAGCGGCACATTGCTCGACATCATACGTCTGGAGCGTTCGGAGACCGAGGTAAGACTGGGCGCTTGTAGCCGCGTCCAAGTTCCTGAACACCTCCGAGTACTGCTCGCCACCGGCAGCGGGTACAGAGGTTGGTGCGGTGAGAGCCATGGACTGCAACCTGGGATCCTTGACGAAGGCATCTGCTGTGTCAGGCGATGGGACTGGTCCGTACCCGTCTGGCTGGGGCGCACATGGGTCCAGCGGGTTAATGAAGCCGCAATATGTGCCAGCCTCCGGCTGTGTAGGACAAGCTTGGCCAGCAGTGGTAGTCTTGGTGGCGGCCAAGGCTGGATCGGTTGTGTATCCAGTAGCCAAGGCGGCGTAGTAAGGGGTGTACTCTGCGTTCGGACACTCAGGAGGGCTGGTCGTGGTGGCAGCAACAGGGGCAGTGGGTGCTGCCTCGGCGATTGTCGATGACTGAGAAGTCGATGACGGGGATGGTGGGCAATTCGGTGGTGTCAGGAGACAGAATGGGTCGTACCCTGCAGTCGACGCCTCAGCATGTGTGGTGTACGATGTCATGCTGCGATAGTTCCTTGCTTACATGGGCATGTGCATTTCCCCGGATGTTGGAAAGCACGCTTGCTTAAAGCGGCCGCAGACGCAGGAGCTGCGACTGCATAACTATAGGGTGCTGGGGCAAAGGTGGTGACCAGCGAAGCGGTCTGATCGCCATCGCCATTGTTCAATGGTCCGTTGGGAAGGCTTGGTGCAGCCGTGATTGCCGGAAAATAAGGAGCCTGGGGAGCTGGCGAGGCGCGAACGGCTACAGCAAGGGCGGTGCCTGCGATCACGCACACGCTGCAAGCCATTGTATTGCTAGAACTGAATGCAAAAGAAAGGCCCAAATCTCAGGGCTGTCGATGAGTGCTGGTGGAAGGCCCAAGGCCGTGGAGGTCGACGAGCCTGTTTATGAATCTTTGACGTTCCCACATTGACTCGCAGCTACATAGAGCAGACTTTGAACGATCGGTGTAGGGCATTTTCCATGAACCACAGCATCTGGATCACAGCATCTGCAGATAGCCTCATGGTCTTCAGCTAAAAGCGCGGACTGGCCATCCGACCAATTCATCGACGGTGGTAGTGTGGTCAACGTGATGTGCCGGATTCCACACTTGACAGCTCAGAAGTCAGTACGAGGGGGTTTCGATCTCGAGAGATGGAGGTATATACCAGGCGATGTTTGGCAGTGTGATCTTTGGTTGCTCAAGCGGCTGCTGCACGATCGCGGGTCGGGTGGGAGGCGCGGTGCCGAAATGGTCATCGACGCTCCGGGACAGAGAGGATGCCACAGCACAGCCATGCCGATGTAGGTTGGAGCCGTTGATGTTCTGCATTCACGTCCCAGATACCTCCATATTTATCATCATCAACGAGAGTTCGATGAGTACAGGCAGTGCTGGTATTCTGCATCGTGAAACAAGTATTGGGAGTCGCATGCATTGGGAGTCGCATTCAGTGAGAGTCGCATTCATCGGGAGTCGCAATCATCGGGAGTCGCATTCATCGGGGCGGAAGCACAACACTGGTGTTGCCGATGGTATCTTGGACGTGGACGTTGCACGTTGAAGGAAGCCGCGTCCGCGGACCGAGGCGCGGGTCCGGGGTGCCGACGGCTTGGACGCTTGTTTCGGGGTGTAGTAGCCTTGGCGGGCGATGCAGCGGCGGCAAGATGTGGCTGACGCGGAAGGGCGAGATGTGCTGTACCGTGGTTGAAGTTGGAACCGAGCCCAGTCCAAGTGCCGGATGCCCAGTGGATATCTCGATCGGTGACCTTCCCCTGCTCTCGCCTCGACCTGACCCCCGCAAATGAGCCGGAGCTCAATGCGGGCCAAGTGTTTGGTCCTATGCCCGACTCCCGGAACGCCGATACCTCCTAACCGTCAGCGCCATTGGTGATCGAAGATCGCTGTCGCCCACAGTATGACGACTGCTTCGTCCGCTCGTCCGCTGTGGACGGTGACGTGGCCAGCCCCACAGGCATGGCGAAGACTGCTTGATGCTGCAGAAGCCTGGGATGGAGCGGATCCGGGCGAGCCTGGGGTTAAGCACAGTAGTACATTAGCATTACATTATATACCCTCATCGGTCTGAGTCCATCGCCGTCATCGACATCCTGTTTCATGCTTGCACGCGCCGTCAAAACAACACAACCCGCCCCCCCCTTCAACAACACTTCCCGCTTCCACCGCTTCCAATATTCAGCACTTCTCCCCATCCGCTTTGACTCCTCCCTCGCCTCCTCAGGCTCCCACCACCATACCCGTCGCTCGTCAACCCGCCAACGGCACTCTTGACACTACTCCCACCATCATCACCATATCGATAATAATCCGCGTCGCCGTACTGTATCCCGCTCATGGGATCATCGGGATCAATCTCGCCCAACTCGATCTTGGTCAGAATGATGCTCGCAAGTTTGTTGAAAGCCTCTTCCACACCGTCCCCACTCAGCGCCGAAACCTCCACCGCAGCAGGAATTTGATGCTTCCTGGCCCATCCCGCAGCCACATTCTGCCGAACAGCCCTCCCATCCTCCGACAACATCGCTCTCGGTTGACTGCCCAATCCTGGCGTAGGCATATTCCTCGTACTATTGATACCACTCGCAAACACATCGTCATCATCCCATAAACCCCTCAGCCGCCTCATATCCTGTTCCTGTTCCTGTTCCTGTTGTTGTTGTTGTTGTTGTTGTTGTTGTTGTTGTTGTTGTTGTTGTTGTTGTTGTTGTTGTTGTTCTTGTTGTTCTTGTTGTTGTTGCTGTTCTTGTTCACGCTGTTCTTGTTGATGCTGTTGATGTCGTTGTTGATGCCGTTGTTGTCGTTGTCGTCGTTGTCGTTGCTGTTCTCGCTGATGCTCCTCCGCAAGGTCCGGCTGCTCCACCAAATCCCCCTTATTCCCCACCAACACACAACTCAACTGCCGACTGCCCAAACTCTTCGCGTCAGCCCAGAAATCCCCCAGCCGCGCAAAGGTCGAGAAGTCCGTCACATCATAAACCAAAAGCACCCCAGCGGCACCTCGATAATAACTCCTGCTCACACTGCGAAAGCGTTCCGTGCCCGCCGTGTCCCACAGCTGCAGCTTCATCCTCCTCCTCCGCGGCGCAGCCGGGTGGGATTTCCCGCGCCGCCGAGGGGGCGTGGCGGTGGGGTGGGGGGCATCTCCGATCTTCACGATCTTGGACGCGAACTCCACCCCGATGGTGTGGGACGAGAGGATGCGCCATTCGTTCTTCACAAAGCGGTGCAGCAGGCAGGATTTCCCGCAGCCCGAGGGGCCGAGGAGGATGATCTTGGCCAGGTAGTCGTACATGGCGCCCATTTCTTGGGGGCCGTGGTAGGGGGATGCGGCGGGCACGACGCCATTTTCGCGCGAGGAGGAGATGGTTGTGTTGGAGGTGGTGGAGGTGGCGCGTTTGCGCGGCATCGTGTGCGCGGGGCAGGTCTGGTTTCGGGCGGGTTGCGCAGGCTGACGGGACTGATATCGTAGGATCAGGTCGGCGAAGTGCTTAAGGAGATGGGTCACGGGCCGGACCATGTGATGTGATGGTCCCGTCATGTGATATGATGGTCCCGAAGATAGGGGCGCCCAATTCACTGCAGACGTATAGAAGGCTATCGACCAACCAGCTAACTACTGGGAATCTATGTGCAGTGCCATGTGCAGTGCCGTGCCTGAGGAGGCTCGAGCGGCCTGTTCAGGCGAGCCAGCCACGTGTGCACTTTCACGTGCCTGCCGCGCGGAATGACAGCTACATCGTTCCCGTTCCTCGTTCACAGCTGCAGCTGCAGCATGCCGTTTCTTCCGCCTCTCGCGCTGCCGCACCTCATGCCGCAGCTCACCGCCCACCATCCGGCCGACTCCTCAGGGCTCCTCCCCGGCCACACCCGTTCATGCTCCACCATGCATCGCCGGTCGATGCGGAACAGCTTGCGCTAGCACCAAACACGCCACGGACCCCGCGCCACGATGAGCTCGCTATTCTCGGCCTGGAATCCCGTCGTTTCCTTCCCCCCCTACCACGGCCCGTACGGAGTGGGCACCGTCGATGTCGAAATACCCGTGGCAGACCTCCCGCCGCCGTCGGAAGTGCCCGAGGGCGCTGCTCCCACCATTTCCTTTCGCATCTTCTATCCCTGTGAACAGCCGAAGAGCGGCGAGGCCGGCCGGCCAGTCCGATGGATCCCGCAGCCGCAGCGCGCAACTGTCCGCGCATTTGCCAGCTTCATGGGTGTCCAGAACCCACGCGTCGCCAACCTGATATCTTTCATGCCACAACAATTGTACTGGATCTCACTCCCCGCGCACCGCAATGCCAAGCTGCTGGGCCCACCGACCAGCAATGAAAGATGGCCCGTGACAGTATTCAGCCATGGCCTTGCTGGCAGCAGGAACGCGTACAGCTACGTATGCGGAGACCTGGCGAGTCGAGGCATGATTGTCATTGCGCTGGACCACAGGGATGGAAGCAGTCCCATACAGTACGTGAGAGAAACGGCCAGCAGCGCGGCGCACATTGTCAATCCCATCAAAATTAGCCACGAGCCAAGCCCGGAGGTGTACGAGGCAAGAGACAAGCAGTTGCGCATCCGAACCTGGGAGATCGCCACCGCTTACGAGGCCCTGGTCAAGATTGATGCGGGGCAGAGACTCGAGAATCTGGACATCAATGCGAGCACAAAGCGAAAGGAGCGTGTCGAAGTCCTGGACCAGTTCGATGGCATGCTGGACATACACCGAGTCGGGAAGGTCGCCTGGGCAGGTCACTCTTTCGGTGCCGCGACTACCGTTCAACTGCTGAAGAGCACCTTTTACACCAAAGACCGGCCGGCAACCGCAGACAAGCCAATCATCGTGCCCAATCCGGACGCTGCGATTACCCTTCAGGTCATGCCGGAATCGCCACTGCTACTGCTAGACATGTGGTGTCTACCGTTGAAGTCTCCGGACCAAGCTTGGCTTTGGGACAGACCATTACCAACCTATGCACGGGGAGGCCCAGCAGGCTCGAACGTGCTTTCCATACTGTCTGAAGCATTCTACAACTGGCACGATAACACAAGCATCAATAAACACGTCCTAGCTGCGCCGTCGTTTTCGCGAAGACCTTCCACTGCGCCACGACTTGCACGCGAACGAGGTCGATTACTCCCGGAGTGGGCGCGATTGCGAGATCCCTCACCTCCGAAGGACTCCGCTTACGTTTCTGAGCTGTCTCGCTCACCGATGCCGTCTCTCGCACGACAGCGGAGCAGAGCTAGTGGCCTCGATACGCCATCCCTGGCAACGTCATCGGTTTTGCGAGGTGCTGCGTCTGCGGGGGATTTGCCCGCAGTTGATGCCAACACGGGGAAGCCCGCAAGAACAGAAGGCCCTCACATGTTCTACGTGAAGCAAAGTCAGCACTTCAACCAGTCAGATTTTGGGCTTCTCTTCCCATGGATCGCGAAAAAACTGACCAAGGCTGAAGACCCAGAAACGATCATGGACCTCAACAACCGAGCAATGGCACAAATGTTACGAGAGAACGGGATCGAAGTGGCAGATGACCAGGACCCAGTAATTCTTGCCAAGGACGGCGATGTATACAAGTGGGTGAACATACCAATCGAGCACGAGCCTGACAGTCCAGAGGCCAGTCAACGCGTCACGAGAAAACTCTCGACTGTCTCGTCCAAGAGTTACCCCTCGCCCAGAGATGGTATGACTATGGGCATGAAGACAGAGGCAGAGCCGCCGAGACTAGAATTACCAGACCCGGCGATAGTATGATGGGACACGGCAGGGAACACGACAGATTTGGCATTCAGCGAGGGAGTCGGTGTCGAAATGGGTTGCTTTGGAATACCCTGCGTCGGCGGATATTTTTGCATTGAAAGCACACACACACTGTGACCGGAAACGGAATTCATGTGTCGGATCATGTAACGTATGACCATTAAGCGAGAAGTATCTATCATCAGGATAGAAGAATTTTCTTGGCACTGTTACAGGTGGGCTGGTCACCCACCCTGATCACGAGGGGCCAACCCAAGCTGAAGGTTCATAATCCAGTACACAATTGTCAAGTCACTTCCGAGTTACTTGATCAATCCCTTTTGGTGCACTGCGTACTGCGTCACATCACCCTTCTACCTTCTACCACTGTAAGCTGCAGTCACTAATCAAACTCCTTTATTAAGAGCCTATCTATCTATCGATCTATCTATCTATCTACAGCCTCAGGCGATTTTGCTACTAGGGGGCCCTCTGCAGCAGTAGATAGAAACACACATTCAATCCATTCTACACATCAAGTGTCACGTGTCAACAACCTCGGCTATTACCAACAGCCTATCACACCACCACCACAGGTGAACTTCTGCACTCTCATCGCTGGAGCGGAGATATCGTATAAACGAAGTATCTCTTGGCGAAGTTTCACCATTCACAGCTGGCACCACACTTGATGTCGGGGACAGATGTTGATGGCGGGGACGGTAGTTGATGTCGGGGACAGTGGCTGAAGCCAGGGACGGTAATTAGTATCGGATCGTGGTAGTGGGCATCTCGGTACTGCCAGCTCGATCGCCGCTTAAATTGCTGCATTTAGCCGTCGGAACTCATGTTTTTCCGTCCAGCTCTGCATGACAGGACGTCGTGCTCGGCTCTGGTCCTAGATTAGCAATCTTTCTTTCGCTCCAGCGTCCTCTCGATCGACGCTGTCATTGGTCAGAGTCTGAGTCGAGCGCTTCGCAGCCTCTCCACTGCTCGCGTCTCACTGCTCCCTACATCGCCGAATTCGTCTCCATTACTGGCGGTAGTGAAGTTGAGCTCCGAGTAGTCGACGACGGCAATCCAAAAGTTTGACAGCGGAACGTTATAGAACGGCCATAGTCAAGGCCAGTGTGAAGGATATCTTTCTGAGTCCGACTTTCTACCGTCCAGGCCTTCATCTTGAACCTATTGGCGTGTTGCAATGTCGACTGGGTCGCGTGGAGCTCTTGAGCACCCAAGCGTAGATGCCGCTCTATGCACTTCTTCCCAAGCCTAGGATGTTGTACTTGGTGTCTTGCGAAATGAACTCGCCCTGCAAACACGACATCGTATGGTGGGCCACCATTTGGTCGATAGTTGCATAGGAAGAAGAGCCGGACGGATGTGCCTTGGACCTAACTTGGCCTTATCTACGTTGCGACATGGGCTACGAGAACAGCAAACCGTACGACTTGGGCAGCATGAGCTATAACGAGCACAAGGAGGCGAGCGGTACACCGAAGGAATTTCTTCCATTTCCTAGTACTAGCGTGGCGGAAATAAATCGGGCATCGTAATGAGTGTCACTGTATGATTATTTGAATCCCCGTCTGCTACCTGTATAAGAGAATGCTCGGAGTTGCCCATTCGGCTGAGAGGCAATCCATTCGTTTCCCGACTCTTTCGCCAGGGCGCCAGCCTTGACTTGTATTGCCATAGGAGACAAACACTAGCCGCTATAGGTTGTTAATCACATAGTCTTGGACTATCCTTACATCTGCGACGGTACTTACATTACGCAGGTTACTTGGCCAGTGCCCTCCCCGGAAGTGCATGTCCCGTGCTTTATGACCCCCTTTGGATACCAAGTCAGTCTACGTTCAACGATTGTTAGAATTCGAGTCTTGACATACATTACAGTTGGCTGTACATTGATCGCCAGAATGGGTGCATGGGGAAGGGCAACAGTTGAGGCTCGGGCTGCATCTGTCCAGGAGAGGAAAGGCGAGGGCGGAGCTCGCAAGGGCAATGATAAGACCGAGATGAAGTTGCATCTTCAAGTATGTTTGGTACGCAGATGTCGTGGACGAAGGAACTGATGGGGCAAGAGGCAACTATATACTAACGGTTTCACCGTCGGGTTTATCTCAAGAGAAAATGAACACCGATAGATACCGTCGGATCCCATCGGATCCTACGGTATCTCGGATGCTATCGGTTCCAGGCTATGCATTACCCTGCTCGTTGTTCCAAGGGAATCTTAAGTTTGTTTGAGTAGCCAATGTGTATACTTCCAGAGTCCACAACGAGAACCATGTTGGAAGGTGCTATGTGTTGTGATAGGTCGTTAGCAACCTCGCCCAGAGTGATGATGGCTGTAATAGAATGAGTGTGTCTGTCTACTGTCTACAGAGGTCTTTATATACAAAGAGCTGATACCCCATCTCAGACTGAACTGCACGAGGTTCGGTGCCATGACGGAGATACAAGATTTCGTGCACGTCACAACGCTACGTAACTTCCTTCTCGGGCGCGGAGGAGTTGACGCCAGCAGGGATTGCATTCGGCCTCCGAGAAGCCTCCGAGGTGTCGAAGAACCAACCGACGAGCGCAAGTAACCGTGCTCTGTCCAGACGAGCGGAAGTAACCGTGCTCTGTCCAGACGAGCGTCGACGGTCAAGCGGAGCTAGACAACGTCTACGAAGCCACGAATGCCGAATGGACACCGCGCGACACTTGGTGCGACCCTAGGCCCTAAGCCAGACTTCATAGGAAGAATAGTCCTGAAGCTTGGCAGCTTTCGCATCCAAACCGACCGTCATACACGGCTGCATAGCCAGCATTAAAGCAGGTGGGGCACGGACCATTAAAGCAGGCGGGGGAGCATCAGGGTCTCTCTTCGGAACGCCCATTTCCGGTGGGGCCCCACAGCGCGAAGCCTGGGCTTGCCGACTGATAGTATCGTGATGCATTTCCATTACGAGAGCTGCGTCTTGTACACAGCCGATTGGAGATCGATTTGATTGATTGATCGAATTTGTCAAGGTATCAGGGCGTCAAAGATGTACTGAGGTAGGCCAAGGTGGTCTAAGGTGTGCTGAAGTGCCAGGTGTCAAGATGTGCTGCAAAATGTCCTAGGTTTGCCTAGACAAGCTAGATCCTTGTCAAGGTATCAGGGCGTCAAAGGTGTACTGAAGTGGGCTAAGGTGGTCTGAAGTGTGCTGGAGTCAGGTGTTAAGATGTGCTGCAAAATGTCCTAGGCTTGCCTAGACAAGCTGGTGCCTAAAGACTGATCTGAGCTCACGCAGATATCATTCGATACGGCCCTTTTGATGACTATATCTCGAACTGAGGAAGGAAAGGAACCTACATGGTGGTGATGGCCTTTCGTAGTGGTGGTGTGCCAAGGCCCGGCTCGGTCCGTTCCGGAACCTAAATCCCAGAAGGGGCCGAGCCGAAATCCAGGGTCCACCCTATCCATTTACCACTACCTCTTCCGCTACCGTAACACTACCCCCCTCCCTTATCAGCGGTTGCCCTTAACCACTTACTTATCTATTGCCCCTTCTTCTATTCTATTTCCATTCTTTTTGGCTAATTACAGCTATCTATTCTTTCTATTTTGATTGGCCTCTTTCCGTCCACTTTGCTGTTATCTTTTCTGCTTCTATTTTTACAGTGTGCTAGCTCCTTCTCTGCCTGATTTCCTTCTGTAGATACCTGAATCCTACCCCTTTCTTCTTCTATTTTAACGTTATCTTATGCCTTCTTTTGTCTGCATGTTTTCCATTCCGCCCTTTTCTTCCTTACGTACCTTTGCCTTATCTTCTTTTTCTTACGTACCTTCTTATCGTCTTACGTGTCTTCTGTAAGGGGCCCAAGGATCTTGGTCCAGAAACTTAAGGTTGGGTATCTACATAAAGGAACTGATAGGCAGTTCCTTCGACGTCTGCTCTGTACGATTTGTACCTACGAAGCCAAGCTAGCAATTTCCCCTTTGTGCCGGGGTGCAAGGTTCACCCTCCGTACGGAGGATCGGGAGTTACCTCCTCCGTACAGTGGTGCCGGGTTTCTACCCCCCCCCCCTAATCCGAGGGGCGGTAGCTTCCCTTTAAGTAGGACCGTAGTGTTCTCCCTCCGTACAGAGGTAGGGTCCTGTCGGTTGCTCCGTATAGAGGGTAGGGTCGTGCTGGCGCCGCTAAGTCGCAGTCCTTAGGGCGATGGTCGGCTTAGGTCGGGTTCAGGACCTGGGCCGGGCAGCGCCCCCTAACAATACCCCCCCCCTTTCCCTTTCTCGTAGTGCTTCGTCCGTACAGCGGCGTGTCTAAACCACCCAGCTCCTGCTGTTCCTCTGGCAGGTTGTAGCTTCCTATTTCGTCTGGTCGTCCGAGTCGTCGTCCCTCGTTACTTCCCCTAGGTCGTAGTTGCCTCTTGCTATTTTACCTGTCTGCAGTAGCTGCCTTGCTTGCTATTCCTACTATAGCAGGTAGTTAGCCTAAGCCTTCTCCCTTCTCTTCCCTTCCCCTTTCTCTTTTCCCTGTACAACGTCTACTATCTACTACTGTCTACTACCGTCTACTATCTGCTACTACTAGCTACTAACTACTAACTACTAACTAACTACTACTACTAACTAACTATGTCTGCCCTGTCCGGTCCCCTCGTCGCTGCTGGCCCCGCCCCTTCCCCTCGTCCAGCCGGGGTCCCCCCCTACTTTAACTACGTATAGTAGGGCCCCTAACTTAACTAGCAGCTACTCTTCCGGTTCGTACGGATTCTTATCTTCTGTACAGTCTAATCTAACGTCTTAGGTGCTATACCTGCGAGCAGCAGGATGCGGCTGGGCTCCCCTTCTACCCCTTCTAGTGTAACCCCGCCCAGGTTACACCCAATTAGGTAGCTACAGCCCGGCCGCCGTACGTTAACGCCCTCCTTATCGCTACCTGGGGCCAGCCCTATGCCCCCTGCTCCAACTCCCCCTAGCCCTTACTTAGCCTATACCGCCTCCTAGGTTTCTAGGCTAGGGTATGTGCCTCGTGCAAGTGGAAGGATAGCTCCCTCTACTGCCCCTTCCGCCGTCCGGGGGAGGCACGTAGGGGTAGGGGGGTGCCTCTGCTCCCTGGGGCTGGCCCTAGTAGGGGTAGGGGGGTGCCTCTGCTCCCTAGGGGTGGCCCTAGTAGGGGTAGGGGCCCGGCCGGGTCTAAGGTAGTGGAAATCTCAGATAATAAGTAGGGTGTTCTGGTCCCGGGGGGGGGGGGGGGGGGGGGGTGGTGGCCAGTAAGCTACCCCCCCCCTTAGGTAGTGTAAGAAATTTCGGACGGTGTCCTTCCTAGCTCTTCTTATTTCTACTTCCCCTCCTATTTGTCCCTTAGCTGTTCCTTCCCTCTAGCCCTTATCTCGTACAGTGTCGTACGAAGTTGTGTTAGTAGGGGTACTGTAGCGTCCTACGTCGTAGTATTCGATCCTTTAACAACCCAGGTTTGTCTGCAGCTACCCTGTCCTTAGGGTAGATCGTGCCTCCTTCCGCCGTACGGCGTAGTGTTACTGTAGCTGGGTAGGGGAATGGTCCTCCTCCTATCTGTCCAGTGCGGTTGTGTCTTGCAGGGCCTCGTACGGTTCCTATATAGGCTCTGCCTATCCTCTCTATTTTACTAAGTACTCTGCCTTCCCCCGCTTCCTCCGACTCTTAAGGATCCCTTCTACCTTATACTCTTCTTGGCCCTCGGTTATAATTGCGGGTAGGCGCGCGTTGTCGGTCGTCTAATGCGGTAGGGGGTCCGTGCTCGCCGGTCGTATAAGGTCTACGTAGAAGACTAGATAAATCCCTAGGGGCGTGTTTAGTCGTATAGCGTGTGTCCCTACCGGCCGGATTACCGTAAACTTCCTGTTCCTCTAATCTAACTTCTTGCTCGGCCGGTCCGTACAGATGTTCCGCTAGTTTAGCCAGACCTTATCCCCTGCCTCGTACCTTAGTGCAGTCTGTCGTCCCTTGTTGGCCTGCTCTTCCGCGTTCTGCTAGGCTAGGGCTAGGCTCGCCTTTGCCTATTAGTAGGCGTTCGTAATCGTCCGTACGATAGCCTCTCCTTGTTGGATTAGGGATCGTACAGGGCGCAGGGTGTTGCTACTTAGGGTCGGTAGGAGCGGGGAATGGTCGTATCTATAGGTCGTAAAGAAGGGGGACAGTCCTGTAGCATCGGCCGTACGGCTGTTAATAGCCAGCTCCGCTATTGGGAGAAGGCGGTTCCAGTTCGTCTGGTTATAGTTAACGTACGCTCGGAGGTACGCTTCCAAGGTTGAATTGGCCCTCTCTGTCGCCCCGTCCGTCTGCAGGTGCTATGCGGTAGACAGGCGACGCTCTACCTTTAGTAACTGGCAGATCCGTGCCTAGAGCTAGCTCGTAAACTATAACCCCTAGTCTAATACAATTAACCTGGGGAAACCGTGCTTGCTGAACGTCGTCCGGATAAAGGCCTAGGCAGTGTCCTCGGCTGTAATAGTGTCCATCCCCTCTAGTATTACCCCCTTCGTTAACTTGTCTGTAACTACTATAATGTTTCGCCGTCCGTCGCTCTTAGGGAGGTCCGTAATGAAGTCTACAGTTAGATCTTGCCAGGGTCGGTCCGGTATCGGCAAGGGCTTCAGCAGCCTATGCTTTAGCTTACGCTAGGGCTTCGTCCGTCTGTATACATCGCAGTTCCGTACGAACCTGCGAATGTCCTTCGCCATCGCCGGCCAGTAATAGTCCCAGGCGATAATGCTGTACGTCTCCTCGCGCCCTGGGTGCCCGGTAGCTATAGAGTTATGTGCCCGTTGTATTAAGCTCGTACGGAGCTTCTCGTCTGCCGGGACCTATATCCGATTTCTGAACTTTAGGTTGTTCTCCTCGTCTACTGAGCATTTAGCTGTCGACACCTTAAGGTAGAGCTCGGCTAGGAGCTTCCGTTGCCCCCCCTAGATCGCCGTACGGGCCCCTCGGTATACCTCGTCCTTCTCTACTGCCTCTTCCTATGTTTGTAGTTAGGGTTCCTATAGATGTGTCGCTGCTAGGCGGATAGTCTCCCCGCCTGGCTCTCCCTTAAACATCTGGAATGTCCGCGACTTTAGCCGGTCGTCCTCGTACGTCGTTGGCATGTCCTGGTCCCGTCTGGACAGTGCGTCGGCTCTGCTGTTGTCCTTACCCTTACGGTACTAGAGTCTTATGTTAAACCGGCTTAGGTACATTGCCTATTATACGTGCCTCTTAGACAGCTTCCGGGGTTAAGTAAAGTATTCCAAGTTCTTATAGTCTGTTAGGGCGAGGAACTTAGGCACCGAGCGGAGTTCCCTATCCTAGGCTTCGCAATACTGTACGACTGCTAGCAACTCTTTGTCGTAGATAGGGTAGTTGCACTTAGCTAGGGAGTTCTTCTTAGAGAAATACGCACATAGGTATAGGAGTCCGTCCGAGCCTACCTGTAACAGGATACCCCTAATGCAGTACCCCGAGGAGTCGGTTTCCAGTATTGTCGTACGCTCTAGGTCGAAGGCGGCGAGCGTTGGTCCTGTAGTAAAGAGCTCCTTTAGCTTGTCGAAGCTCTTATCGCATTCGTCCGACTATTTGAACTGCTTGTCTTTGTGCGTTAGCTTAACTAGGGGGCGTACGATCTCCGAGTAGTTCCGTATAAACTGGCGGTAGAAGTTGGCAAACCCAAGGAATTCCCGTACGCCCTTAACGTTCGTAGGCGGCTTCTATAGCTTAATGGCATTAATCTTCTTCCTATCTATGCTGTTACCTTTCCCTGCCTTGATAATAAAACCTAGGTATTTCGTATGTTGGACACCGAATTCGCATTTGTCGATGTCGAGGTACACGCCCGCCTGCTGCAGACGGTCCAGCACCTTCTTAACATCCCGTACGTAGTCCGCGTAGGTGCTGTCTGTAAAAACCAGGGTGTCGTCGAGGTATGCCGAGCAGATGTCGTCTAGTAACCCTTGTAGGGACTTGTTAATGTACCTTTAGAAGGTTGCCGGTGCATTAGCAAGGCTAAAGGGGGTAACTAGCTACTTAAAAAGACCGTATCTCGTACGGAAGGCAGTTATCTATTTACAGCCTTCCTTGATCCATATCTTGTAGAAGGCCGAGACTACGTTAAGCTTGGTGAACTACTTCGCCTTGCTAATCCGTCCGAGGGTCTCCTTAATAAGGGGTAGGGGGTACCGGTCCTTCTTAGTAATCGCGTTAATGCCTCTGTAGTCTACGCAGAAACGCAGTCTAGCTTTCCCCTCCTTGTAGACAAACAGTACTGGGGCTCCTGCGGACGACGTACTGGCCCGAATGAACCCTTTGGCAAGCAGGTCGTCCAGCGTCTTGCGCAGTACCAGGAGTTCTCTAGAGGACATTCTGTACAGTAGTCCGTACAGTACCTCTAGCAGCCTCCTATCTAGACGGGGTTCTAGCTGGATGTTATAGTCAATCCCTTCCCTTCGGTATAGCAGCAGCTTCGAGGCTAACTTTGGTTCAAAGAGGTCTAGGTACCTAACATACTCTTTTAGGAGCTTCGTACAGGGATTTGTCGCTTCCTTAGGCGCTAATGCCTTCTTAATGTCTGCCGTTGCTGTGTTAATTTCGGCCCTAGTATTGCTACCTTGCGGGAACCTCCCCTAGTCCCGGATTCTCCGCTTCGTTGCTGCTAGGTACAGCCGTCCTCGTCCGACGTCTAGCTGGCCCCTCCAGCGCTCTATCTAAGGCTTTCCTAGTATTAGGTTATAACCTAACCTGTCCTGTACGACGTAGAGGTATAAGTCTTGCTCGTAGTGTCCCTGTAGCTCCATTGTTACTTTTACTATATAGGTAATGTCCGGTCCTCGCCCAGTAATGCCCAGCATACGTACAGGTACTGTAGGGGTTATCTTAATCCGATGTCTCTGTACGAAGTCTTCGCTGATTACTCTATACACTAGGCATCCCGTATTAATCAATGTCCGCGCCGTTGCGGACCCGTTCAACGTCGGTCGTACGATAAACAGCGTCGTCGTTATGTAGTTGCTCTTGAAAGATAGCCAAGTAAAGCTTTGATTTGGCAGTCTATCTCGCACCCGCCTCTGGCAGAGTCTTCGCTTAGAGGCTACTCTTTTCCCGACTTGTCGTCGTCCGAGTAGGACACCTGATCTTCTCGTTAAGGCGCTGCAGTTGCTACTCTCGCAGTGGTCGGTCTTCCCCCAGGTCTCTCTGCTAGCAGAAGCCCGCAATTCCGTATAGTGTGGCCTATCTTGCTACACCGGTAGCAGCTCCCTTCTGCTCGTCTCTTGTTAAGGGTGGCTGCGTCTACCTATTGCGCCTTTTTGGCGGCGGTCCTTGGCCGTACGGTAGCTGCTGCCGCCACCCTCGTCGTCGTCGGTTCCTAGTCTATAGCGTCCGTCTGTCGCTGGGGGGGTTGTCTTATCTCCTAAGCGCGGCCTATCCGCCCCAGCCTGCGTTGCTAGTTATCGACTATCCTAAGGAGGTCGCAAAATCCCTTGTACGTAGCTGGTCGCATTACGCCTACTAGCCCTATTATGATCTCCTTAGAGAGGCCTACCTCTAAAGAGGTGATCTTTATCCTGTCCTCCTATTGGAGACCCCCTGCTTCTGCCAAAGTCTAGTCAAATTCCGCGAGGAATTCTTGTACGGTCTTGCGCCCTTGTTTTATTGTGTTAACCCGTAGGAGTGCTCGGCTCTCGCGGTCCGGGTCCTTGTAGCTCTTGTCCAGAGCTGCCTAGAGCATCGTCGTTGTAGCTATTGCCAGGTTAGCAATAGCCGTCTTATAGTACGGCAGAATTCGTGCTGCCGCCCTGCCCTTTAACCTCCTAAAGAGGTAAACTACCTTGTCCAGCTCGGTCGGGTAGGCTCCTAAGTCGACTAGGAGCTTAGAGCGCATCTGGGCCGCCTAGGAGGGGTACTTGGCCGGAGCCTTACCGTCGTACGTAGAAACGTCGGGGAGTTTGTTCCTAGGGGTCGAGGTGTAGGTTATTGTGTTCGTCGTCGTCGTAGGGGTCGGATCGCGATCGGACGCCCTAAGCTGTCGTAGCTCCTGTTCCTATTAGGAAATTATTGCGGCCTAGTGGCTTACTTGTTGCTCGAGCTGCCTCTTGCCTTCTAGCAGCTCCTCGTACACGCGGTGCATATGTCCCTCTATAGCCGTAGGTTCCATAGGGATGTCGCCGTCTATCTTTGTTTTGTCACCGCAGTTACCGACAGTGAGATCAGTTCCTAATGTAAGGGGCCTAAGGATCTTGGTCCAGAAACTTAAGGTTGGGTATCTATATAAAGGAACTGATAGGCAGTTCCTTCGACGTCTGCTCTGTACGATTTGTACCTACGAAGCCAAGCTAGCAATTTCCCCTTTATGCCGGGGTGCAAGGTTTACCCTCCGTACGGAGGATCAGGAGTTACCTCCTCTGTACAGTAGTGCCGGGTTTCCACCCCCCCCCCTAATCCGAGGGGCGGTAGCTTCCCTTTAAGCAGGACCGTAGTGTTCTCCCTCTATACAGAGGTAGGGTCCTGTCGGTTGCTCTGTATAGAGGGTAGGGTCGTGCTGGCGCTGCTAAGTCGCAGTCCTTAGGGCGACGGTCGGCTTAGGTCGGGTTCAGGACCTGGGCCAGGCGGCGCCCCCTAACATCTTCTTATCGTCTTACGTACCTTGTTATTGTCTTACGTGCCTTCTGATCCGAGCGCGCAGATAAGTTTCAATACGGCTGTTTTGATAACTATCTCTCGAACTAAGGAGGGAAAGGAATCTATGTAGTGGTAGTGGTGCCAAGGCCCGGCTCGGTCCGTTCCGGAACCTAAATCCTAGAAGGGGGCCAAGCCGAAATCCAGGGTCCACCCTATTAATCTGTCCCACCTCTTTCCACCGCCGCAACAAACAGCTGCAGCGATCCGCTCTCGGCAGCCGTAGAAGTGAATACGGAAACGGCGATTATCCTTCCTATTACGATCCACCCTGTTAAGAAGTCGCGCCAACCACTTCAGCTAAAAGCCTTTATCGATACAGGAGCTCTTATTGGCGCGGCGATCCACCACCGGTGTTGCGGCAGTGGAAAGAGGTGGGACAGATTGATGGGGTGGACCCTGGATTTCGGCTTGGCCCCCTTCTAGGATTTAGGTTCCGGAACGGACCGAGCCGGGCCTTGGCACCACCACCATCAAAGCCTACCACCACCACTACATAGATTCCTTTCCCTCCTTAGTTCGAGATATAGTTATCAAAAAGGCCGTATTAAATTATATCTGCGTGCCTGGATCATTATATCTCGAACTCACTCTCTACACTACACCCTGCGCTGCGCGAAAGGGCCCGTTAAACCATCCGGAAACCCGAATAACGCACGCGCACCCAACAACCCCCCCCCTAAGGCGCCGTAAGAAGATAGAAGGCTTCTCGACGGTAGAAAGCGGCGTAACAGGCTGCAGCAGAAGCAGAAGAGGAAAGACTGACCGAGCGAGTAGGCGCTCCAGTGTCATTAACAATAAGATCGTTATTAGAGGTTTTACGGCGGAAGAGACCGCAGAGATTAAGGAACGAATAAGTGAATACAAGAAGATCTACGACTGCACGATCGAGGAACTGGAGAACTACGTAAACGAGAACGGAATAGGGAAGGTCTACGACGGTATAGACCTTATTAAGACGCTGTTCTACAGGACACTGGAAGAAAACAGACAGCTAAGAGAGGAAGTAGAGACGGTAAGGGCCGAGAAGGAATCGGCAGAGACTATCGTCGACGTGTTGGAACACTAAGCGGCGAATCGAATAGCGTAGCTAAAGGCGCTAAAGGATCAACTAGCTAATATAGAAGCAGCGAAGTCGTCGCCGCTACCGCGGCGAGAAACCTACGCGGAGACTGCCTTACCAGCAGCCTATAGTTAAGGTAGCACTACGATGACGCTACTGCCGGACCTACCTGTTTTCGGTAGCGGAGACCCTAAAGCGTAGGAGGCATTTAAGAAGAAGATCAAGAACAAGATAAGCCGCGATTACGCATCGAGCAGCGAAGAGGATAGATTGGCGTACCTAGAGTCGCGATTAGAAGGTAAAGCTTTTTCGCTAGTAGCGGACCTGGAAGAAGTAACAGCCGACGAAGCTATTAAAGCGCTGGACCAGCGTTTCGGAGACCCCTTCCAGAAGAAGACGGCCTGCGAGCAGCTGGATAAGATCAACCAGAACCGTCAGACATTCGAAGAGTTCTACGGACTGTTTAGGAAATACGCTATTAGAGCGAGAGTAGCAGAAGATAAGCAGCTGCACCTACTAAGGCAGAAACTGAGCCCTAAGCTCGCCGCGGCTATAGCGTTAGTGGAAGACGAAGACCTTCAGAGCTTCGTGCATTAAGCGAGAGTTACTGCTAGAAACTTAAACGCGTACGGAAAACCGACGACACGCGAACTGATTCAGAAGCCGTTAGCGCAGCCGACGAGAGCCCCCGCGCCCTTTCGACGAACCCCCCAGCAGTCGCTATATTCACTACGATCGTCGTTCGCCCCCACCTGTTTCGCATGTGGAAAACCCGGCCATATCGCCACGAGATGCTAAGTAACGGCTCAGTAGAAGCAGGAGTATCGCGTTATAAAGCAGCCGCAGCTGCAGCCGCAGCCACCGAGAAAGACTATACAAGCTATAGAGCCGGCTCTGAACGACACCGACAGCGTAGACGGCGGCGTATAGCTGAGAATTATGGGAAAAGACTAGCTAGACGGATAGGCCCCCTATCCAGCATTAACAATAGGGCACCGAATCAGAGCGAATCGCTACGAGGAGAAAGCATCAACAGCTGTAGCGATCCGCTCTCGGCAACCGTAGAAGTAAATGTGGAAACGGCGATTATCCTTCCTATTACGATCCACCCTGTTAAGAAGCAACGCCCACCGATCCAGCTGAAAGCTTTTATCGATACTGGAGCTCTTATCGGTGCAGCGATCCACTACTAGCTGGTTCAGAAGCTGATAAATAGATACGGCTATCCAGTGGAACTAGCGTCGCCGACACGGATTTCGGCATACAACGGACAAGACACGGAAAGCGTTACGCACTATGTGCCATTAAGGACCACCCTGGCTGGTCGCACTACAGAAGCGACGTTCCGAATTATGGATATCGGAAGGTTTGACATCATTATAGGGCAGAAATAGATAAAGAACCAGAAAGCTATCGTCGACGTAGACGAAGGAACGATCAGATTCAAAACCCCGGGTAGCAGAGCAGGGACTATCGGAAAGGTCGCCGCCGCCGCCGAGCCGAAAGCTACGGAGTCCGCGAAAGAGCCACCGTCCGATCGTTCTGAGCATGCGCCTACGATCGGAATGACGAGCTCGGAAGCTTTATCGACCCTCGCGAAGTTACCGGACAACGAGATTTACACTATCTTAATAAAAGACATTGAAGACTACTGGAAGATAATGGCGGAAGAAGAAGTGGATCCGCTAGAGGTGCTACTGAAAGAACTCCATAGTTACGCTAACGTGTTCTTAAAAGCCGATTCCAACCTGTTGCCGCTCTATCGACCGGAATATAACAACAAGATCCGACTAAAAGAAGGAGCCGCGCTGCCGAGAACTAAGCCCCTAAGACGACTGTCGCCGGCCGAATTGGACTAAGTAGAGGTGTTTGTTCGCGAAAACCTAGCGAAGAAGTTCATTACGCCGAGTTCTGCCGAATATGCGTTACCGATTCTTTTCGTAAGGAAACTAGGGGGTAGTCTGCGACTCTGCGTAGACTATCGAGGCCTTAACGAGGTCACTAAGAGAGACGTATACCCGCTGCCGCTAATCGACGAGACTATACAACGAGTAGCTAAAGCTAAATGGTTCAGCAAACTGGACATTCGACAAGCGTTCCACCAACTAAGGAACGAAGAAGGGCAGACGGAAGATCTTACGACGTTTGCCACGCGTATAGGCAATTTTAAGTAGCTGGTAATGCCGTTCGGACTCACCAACGCGCCGGCAGTGTAGCAACGCTTTATAAACCACACCTTTATAGACATGCTAGAACGGTTCGTGTCTATTTACTTGGACGACATCCTTATCTACACCGAAGGAACGAGAGAACAGCACACAGACTACATTAAGAAGGTGCTAACCAGGCTCTGCGAGGTCGGATTGAACGCAGACACGAAGAAGAGCGAGTTCTATTAAACGGAGGTTAAGTATCTCGGTCTTATCGTCGGAAGAAACGGAATTCGTATAGACCCCTCGAAGGTCGCCGCCGTCGCGGAATGGAAGCAGCCGAAATCCGGAAACACTACGCAGATCAGAGCGTTTCTCGGATTCTGTAGCTACTACCGACGGTTTATTAAGGACTTTAGCAAGATAGCGAGACCCCTGAACGAGGCGCTAAAGAAAGAGGCCGCGGGCCTATAGAATAAGAAGTGCACAGAAGCTTTCGTACAGCTAAAAGAGGCAGTGGCCTCGGCGCCGGTTCTGGCGCACTTCCGACCGGAAAAGACGATCTACGTAGAAACGGACGCTTCCGACACAGTAACGGCAGGGGTCCTTTCTCAATACGCTAACGATGGCGAGACCCTTTACCTAGTGGCCTTCTTTAGCAAATCCATAACGGAAGCCGAACGGAACTACGCTATCTACGATAAGGAGCTGCTGGCGATTATTCAGGCTTTCGAGGAGTGGAAACTGGAGCTTATAGCTAGAAAGAGCACGGTCTAGGTCCTTACGGACTACCAGTCGCTGACCTACTTTATAAAGACGCAGAAGCTCTTACGACGTCAAGCACGGTGGGCCGCCTACCTATTAGGGTTCGATTTTAAGATTACCTATCGACTAGGGGCTTAAAACGGAAAGGCCGACGCGCTGACGAGAAGAAATGGAAAGACTAGCCGCGCGAAAGAAGATCCGAACATGTTCCAGAAGGTGTTAACCGAGCAGATAGTAGACGCAGAGGTGTTAAAAGAGGTAGGGGTCTGCGCAGTAGAACCGGCCCCTAAGGAAGAGACGCTCTATAAGAAGGTGGAACAGCTCAATCAACAACAGAAGCTCGGCAGAACAGGCTCCGGAAAGCTAATAGTTCCGGAAGAACTAATTACTAAGGTCGTCCAACTGGTCTATAACTCTATAGATGTTGGCTACGCCGGCTTAAAGAAGACGATAGAAGCTATAAAGACGATCTACTGGTTTCCGCGGATCTACGAACGGATCCACCGATTTATCGCCAATTGCCACGTATGCAGAGCCGCGAAACTACGTTACGGTCTTCCGGCCGGTCTGCTAAAGCCACTTCCGATCCCCGAGAAGCCGTAGCAGCACATTACGATGGATTTCGTAACCGGACTGCTAGACTCGAACGGCTACGACGCTACACTCAATGTAGTGGATCGGCTAAGCAAAGAACGCCACTTCATCCCCTGTCGAGCTAAAGACGAAGGAACTACTGCGGAAGAAACGGCGAGAATGTTAATCCAACATATATAGAAGCACTATAGCCTGCCGGACACTATCACTACGGATAGGGGTCCTTAATTCACCGCCGACGTATAGAAAGCTATCAACTACGTTCTCGGAATTTGTAGAAAGCTCAGCACAGCCGCTCACCCTCAAACCGACAGTCAGTCTAAAGTCGCTAACCGTAAGATAGAGCGATACCTACGAACCTTCTGCAGTTATTATTAAGAAGATTGGGCTAAGGTGTTGCCGATAGCCGAATTCTGCGCGAACTCAGCACGGTCAGAAGCAACGTCACTGGCGCTGTTCGAGATAACGCACGGTTGTCTTCCGAGAATGAGCTTTTAGCCGCTAAAAGAACCCAGCTCCGCGGAACTATCCACCGCTACGTCGTCGAAGAGAGTCGCCGCCGCGGCGGCAGAAGCGCTACGATCTTAGATGGAAGAAGCAATCAAAGTGGCGAAAGAAGCGATGGAATCGGCTCAGAAGAAGATAGTAACTCGAACTAATAGAAGCCGGTCGCTAATAAAATTCGAAGAAGGTCAAAACGTATAGCTTAATACGCGAAACCTGAGGCTAAAAGGAAACGCGAAGCTCAACCCGCGCTACGTAGGTCTATTTAAGATAATAGAAAAGAGGTCGCCGGTAACTTACCGGCTCGAGCTGCCGAAGGCGTTCCGGATCTACGACGTTTTCCATTCCGATCTACTAAGCCTGGACCCTGAGAACGGTCTGCTGCAGCAGGGGTTCGCCGAACCCCCACTAGTTAAGATAGACGGTGAAGAAGAAGAGTAGGAGGTAGAAGACGTAATAGATGTAAAGAAGACGAGGGGGTCCATCAAAGCGAGGATCTCGTAGAAGGGGTGGCCGGAAGACTATAAATAGTATCCGATCGAGAATCTCTGGAACTCGGCGGAGCTGCTAAGAGACTTTTACGCGCGGAACCCGAAGAAGCCGAAGCCGGCGTAGCTCTAATGTCGACAATTCCGGAAGAAAGAAAACACGTCCGCTCCACCGGCGTAGAAGCCGATAAAGACGATCGTAATGGAATTGATAGCTCTAGGCGGCCGGTCGGCGACGGCGTGGAGGCTCTGGTAGAAAAGAAGAAGAAGAAGAAGAAGAAAAACGACGCCGCAGAAAGATCTATATAGACCTCTGCGCCGGAGCACAGACCAACTACGCTGCAGCTTAGATAACCCACGACTCCGATCAGATGGCACGGATCAGGCGAACGAATCACATAAACGTAAAGTGAAGGACTTTAGATGCCGACGATGTGAAAAATGGAAAAAGCGACGAAAAGGACGCTGGTTGTAATAGAAGATAGAAGATAGAAGACGCGACGTCGGCGTCGGAGGGGATTTTCGAGAAGGAAACAAAAAAAAAAAAAGTGGAGATTTCCGGATGGATGGAGTGACTAAGCAGTCGAGGGCGACCGCTGGTAAGGGAGGGGGGTAGTGTTGCGGCGGTGGAAAGAGGTAGGACAGATTAATAGGGTAGACCCTGGATTTCGGCTCGGCCCGGACGGGCCAAGCCGGGCCTTGGCACACCACCCTCTATCAAAGCCCACCGCCACTACTACATAGATTCTTTTCCCTCCTTAGTTCGAGATATAGTTATCAAAAAGGCCGTATTGAATCATATCTGCGTGCCCGGATCAACTTCTTCCGTCTTCTATTAAAAACCACGTTCTCTTTATCGCTTCTTTAATTTCTTACATCGTCGGCGTCTGAAGTCCTTCACTTGACGTCTATCTGATCTATGCGTTTGATCCGTGCTATCTGATCTAAGCCGTGGGTTATCTGAGCTACGGTTTGGCTGGTCTGTGCGTCGCCTCGGATGTCTATATAGGTCTTCCGTAGCGCCGTTTTTCTTCTTCTTTTTCTCTTCTACCAAAGCCTTTACCTACTACGGGGTCGGCGGCGCTGGCACGCTACGGCGTTAGCGAGCTGGCGGCCGAACCGGCGGTGGGTAGTGGCCGCGTCGAAGACCTCCCTAAAGGCGACCGTTACGATCGTCTTTATCGGCTTCTGCGCTAGTAGAGCGGACGCGGCTTTCTTCTTTTTCTTCCGTCTCTTTCGGAGGTCGTCAGTTTCGGAGCTATCCGGGTTTTGGCTTTTCCGGGTTCCGTATGTAGAACTCTCTTAGCAGCTCCGCCGAATTCCGCAGGTTCCCGATCGGATACTATTCGTAGTCTTCCGGCCACCCCTGCTACGAGATTCTCGCTTTGATAGACCCCCTTATCTTCTTTACGTCTATTACATCTTCTACTTCCTACTCTTCTTCCTTACTGTCTATCTCGATAGGCGGGGGTTCGGCGAACCCCTGTTCCGGCAGGCTGTCTTTAGGATCTAAGCTTAACAGGTCCGAATGGAAGACATCGTAGATCCGGAACGATTTTGGTAGCTGGAGCCGATAGGTTACCGGTGACCTCTTTTCTATTATCTTGAACAGACCTATGTAGCGTAGATTGAGCTTGGCATTGCCTTTTAGCCTTAGGTTTCGCGTGTTGAGCTATACCTTTTAGCCTTCCTCGAATTCTAGTAGTGACCTTTTTTTATTAGCTCGAGTTACTATCTTCTTCTGAGTCAATTCTATCGCTTTCCTCGCTACCTTGATAGCTTCTTCTATTTAAGCCTTAAGTGCTTTAGCCCCGGCGGCAGCGACTCTCTTTAACGACGTGGCGGTAGATAGCTCCGGCGAGCCGGCGTCGCTCGGCGGATAGAAGCTTATTCTCGGAAGATAGCTATACGTTATTTCGAACGGCGCTAGCGACGTTGCTTCTAACTGTGCTGAGTTTGCGCAGAATTCAGCTATTGGCAGCATCTTAACCCACTTTTCTTGATAATAGCTGCAGAAAGTTCGCAGATATCGTTCTATCTCGCAGTTAGCTACTTTAGACTAACTGTCAGTTTGAGGGTAAGCGGCAGTGCTGAGCTTTCTACGAATTCCGAGGGCTTGGTTAATGGCTTTCTATACGTTGGCGGTGAATTGAGGACCCCTATCCGTAGTAATAGTGTCCGGCAGCCTATAGTACTTCTATACGTGTTGGATCAACATTCTCGCTGTTTCTTCGAAAGTAGTTCCTTTATCCTTAGCTCGACAGGGGATAAAATGGCGCTCTTTGCTTAGCCAATCCACTACATTAAGCGTAGCGTCGTAGCTGTCTAAGTTCGGCAGGCCGGTTACAAAATCTATCGTAATGTGCTGCTACAGCTTCTTAGGGATCGGAAGTAGCTTCAGTAGACCCGCCGGAAGACCGTAACGTGGCTTCGCGGCTCTGCATACGTAGCAATTGGCGATAAATTGGTGGATCCGTTTGTAGATCCGCGGAAACCAGTAGATCGTCCTTACGGCTTCTATCGTCTTCTTCGAGCCGGCGTAACCAACGTCCTTCGAGCTATAGACCAATTGGATAACCTCTGTAATTAGTTCTTCCAGAACTATTAGCTTTCCTGATCCGGTTTTGCCTAGCTTCTACTGCTAATTAAGCTGCTCCACCTTCTCGTAGAGAGTTTCTTTCTTAGGGGCCGGCTCCACTGTGCAGATTCCCACTTCTTTCAACACCTCGGCGTCTACTATCTGTTCGGTTAACACTTTCTGAAACATGTTCGGATCTTCCTTCGCTCGGCTAGTCTTCCCTTCTCTTCTCGTTAACGCATTAGCCTTTCCGTTTTGCGCTCCTAGTCGATAGGTAATCTTGAAATCGAACCCTAATAAGTAGGCGGCCTACCGAGCTTAGCAACGTAAGAGCTTCTGCATCTTTATAAAGTAGATCAGCGACTGGTGGTCCGTAAGGACCTGAACCGTGCTCTTTCCAGCTATAAGCTCCGGTTTCCACTCCTCGAAAGCCTGAATAATCGCTAGCAGCTCCTTATTGTAGATAGCGTAGTTCCGCTTAGCTTCGTTTATTGACTTACTAAAGAAAGCTACTGGATGGAGGGTTTCGTCGTTACTATATTAAGAAAGGACCCCTGCTGTTACAGTATCGGAAGCGTCCGTTTCTACGTAGATTGTCTTTTCCGGTCGGAAGTGCGCTAGGACCTGCGCCGAGGCCACTGCTTCTTTCAGCCTTACGAAAGCTTCTGTGCACTTCTTATTCTATAGGCCGGCGACCTCTTTCTTTAGTGCTTCGTTTAGGGGTCTCGCTATCTTGCTAAAGTCCTTGATAAACCGTCGATAGTAGCTGCAGAATCCGAGAAACGCCCTGATCTGCGTAGTGTTTCTGGATTTCGGTTGCTTCCATTCCGCTACAGCGGCGACCTTTAAGGGGTCTATCCGGATCCCTTCTCTTCTGACGATAAGACCGAGATATTTGACCTCAGTCTGATAAAACTCGCTCTTTTTCGTGTCTGCATTCAATCCTACCTCTCTGAGTCTTTTCAGCACCCTCTCGATGTAGTCTGTATGCTGATCTCTCGTTCTATCTATATAGATAAGAATGTCGTCCAAATACATAGACACGAACCGTTCTAGCATGTCTATAAAGATGTGGTTTATAAAGCGTTGCTACACTGCCGGCGCGTTGGTGAGTCCGAAAGGCATTACCAACTACTTAAAGTTGCCTATACGCGTCGCGAACGTCGTAAGGTCTTCTGTCTGCCCTGCTTCGTTCCTTAGTCGATAGAACGCTTAACGGATGTCCAGCTTGCTAAACTACTTAGCCTTTGCTATGCGCTGTATAGTCTTATCTATCAGCGGCAGTGGATATACGTCTCTCTTAGTAACCTCGTTAAGGCCTCGATATTCTACGTAGAGTCGCAGACTACTCCCTGGTTTCCTTACGAAAAGAATTAGTAACGCATATTCGGCAGAACTCGGCGTAATAAACTTCTTCGCTAGGTTTTCGCGAACGAACACCTCTACCTAGTCCAGTTCCGCCAGCGACAGTCGTCTTAGGGGCTCGGTTCTTGGCAGCGTAGCCCCCTCTTTTAGTCGGATCTTGTTGTTATATTCCGGTCGATAGAGCGGCAGGAGGTTGGAGTCGGCTTTTGAGAATACGTTAGCGTAACCGTAGAGCTTGTTTGGCAACACCTCTAGTGGGTCTACCTCTTCTTCCGCTATTATCTTCCTGTAGTCTTCGATGTCCTTTATAGAGATAGCGTAAATCTTATTGTCCGGCGACTTCGCGAGGGTCGTTATAGCTTCTAAACTTATTATTCTAACGGTGACCAGGGGTTCGGAACGATCGGACGGAGCCTCTTTCGCAGACTCTGTAGCTTTCGGCTTAGCGGCGGCGGTAGCGACCTTTCCGATGGTCCCTGCTCCGCTACCTAGGGTTTTGAATCTGATCGTTCCTTTATCTACGTCGATAATGGCTTTCTGGTTCTTTATCTATTTCTGCCTTATAATGATGTTAAACCTTCCGATATCCATAATTCGGAGCGTCGCTTCCGTAGTGCGACTGGCCAAGGTAGTCTTTAGCAGTACGTAGTGCGTAACGCTTTCCGTGTCTTGTCCGTTGTATGCCGAAATCTTCGTCGGCGACGCTAATTCTACCAGATAGCCGTATCCATTCGTTAGCTTCTAGACCAGCCGGTGGTGGATCGCTGCACCTATAAGAGCTCCAGTATCGATAAAAGCTTTCAGCTAGAGCGGTGGGCGTTGCTTCTTAATAGGGTAGATCGTAATAGGAAGGATAGTCGCCGTTTCTGTATTTACTTCTACGGCTGCCGAGAGCGGATCGCTGCAGCTGTTAATGCTTTCTTCTCGTAGCGATTCGCTTCGATTCGGTGCCCTATTGTCAATGCTGGGTAGGGGGCCTATCCGTCCAGCTAGTCTTTTCCTATAATTCTTAACTGCACCCCCCTGTCCACACTGTCAGTATCGTTCGGCGCCGGTTCGATGGCTTGAATAGTCTTTCTCGGCTGCTGCGGCTGCTTTATAACACGATACTCCTGCTTCTGCTTATCCGATGCTTGGCATCTCGTAGCGATGTAGCCAGGCTTGCCACAAGCATAGCAGGTGGGGACAAACGACGAACGCTGCGAATTAAATAGCTGCTGGGGGCGTTGTCGGAAGGGCGTAGGGGCTCTTGTCGGCTGCGCCGACGGCGACTGCTTCTGAATCAGTTTACGTATCGTCGGTTTTCCGTACGCGTTCAAGTTTCTAGCAGTAACTCTTGCCTAGTGTACGAAGCTTTAAAGGTCTTCGTCTTCTACTAAGGCTATAGCTGTCGTCAGTTTAGGGCTCAGTTTCTGTCTTAGGAAGTGCAGCTGCTTATCTTCTGCTACTCTGGCTCTAATAGCATATTTTCTAAACAGTCCGTAGAACTCCTCGAACGTCTGTCGGTTCTGGTTGATCTTGTCCAGCTGCTTACGGGCCGTCTTCTTCCGGAATAGGTCTCCGAAACGTTGATCCAGCGCTTTGATCGCTTCTTTAGCGGTTACCTCTTCTAGGTCTGCTACTAGCGAAAAAGCTTTACCTTCTAATTGCGATTCCAGGTACGCCAATCTATCCTCTTCGCTGCTCGATAGGTAATCGCAGCTTATCTTATTCTTGATCTTCTTCTTAAATGCTTCCTACGCTTTAGGGTCTCTGCTACCGAAAGCAGGTAGGTCCGGCAGTGGCGTTATCGTAGTGCTACCTTAACTATAGGCCGCCGGTAAGGCGGTCTCCGCGTAGGTTTCTCGCCGCAGTAGCGGCGACTTCGCTGCCTCCGTGTTAGCTAGTTGATCCTTTAGCGCCTTTAGCTGCGCTAGTCGATTCGCCGCCTGGTTTTCCAGCATATCTATAATGGTCTCGGCCGATTCCTTCTCGGCTCTTACCGTTTTAGTTTCTTCTCTTAGTTGTCTGTTCTCTTCTAGTGTTCTGTAGAACAGCGTTTTAATAAGGTCTATACTATCGTAGACCTTTCCTATCCTATTCTTATTTACATAGTCTTCCAGTTCCTCGATCGTGCAGTCGTGGATCTTCTTGTATTCGCTTATTCGTTCCTTAATCTCTGCAGTCTCTTCCGCTGTAAAACTGCTAATAATGATCTTATTATTAATAACACTAGAGCGCCTACTCGCTCTGTTAGTATTTCTCTTTCCGCGGCGGCCTGTTACGCTGCTCTCTACTGCTAAGAAGCCTTCTATCTTCTTACAGTGCCTTTGGGGATTGTTGTTTTGGTGTGTATGTAGGTGCGCGTGCGTTATTCGGGTTTCCGGATAGTTCGACGGGCCCTTTCGCGCAGCGCGGGGTTGGTGTAGAGAGTGAGTTCGAGAGATAATAATCCGAGCGCGCAGATAAGTTTCAATACGGCTGTTTTAATAACTATCTCTCGAACTAAGGAGGGAAAGGAATCTATGTAGTGGTAGTTGTAGTAGTCTTTCGTAGTAGTGGTGCCAAGGCCCGGCTCGGTCCGTTCCAGAACCTAAATCCTAGAAGGGGGCCGAGCCGAAATCCAGGGTCCACCCTATTAATCTGTCCTACCTCTTTCCACCGCTGCAACACCTTCTAAGTCCGTTCTGCCTTCTTGAAATTCTTTAGCTAATTACGTTACTTTATTCTTTTTCTTTTTAATAGTCTTCTTTTTGTCTGTTTTCTTATCTTCTTTTCGCTCTTTAATTCTGTAGTATAGCAGCCTCTTTCTACCTAATTTCTGCGCGTAGATGCCTGAATCCTATATCTTTCTTCTTCTATTTCGACTTCTGTTATAGAATAACCACTAGGGAGGTCTGGCAGGAGCACGGAGGTGCTCTAGCAGCACGACTACAAACCTAAGGGTAGCCTGCTGCTAAGGACAGCTTATGCTGCCCTAGTATATATACAAAAGGTATATAGGTAAGAATAGTAGAGAGATACTTATTAGTTTAAATACGATATTAGTTATTAGTATTAGGTACCCTATACACTACTACAATCCAATCCTACAACATTTCTAACAAGTCTACCTAAGGATAGCGGCCTATAGGCACTAATAGCGACCCTAAAGCAAGGTGCGCGTGCTCCCCCTAGGCTGTATACAGTATCTGTAGCAGGTCTTAGAGGACGGTAAGTTTGTTCTATATCTCGTTAGCAGTACCTCTACTAATCCCTTGCTAGACAGCCTCTGTAAGCTGTGTATAGGAGGATCCTTTAAACCCTATACGCTGCGTTCGTGTATGTACTGCGCGTCTGGACACTATAGCTACTTGTTGTAGCAACGGAAAGTGGTGGGACTAAGTAATAGGGTGGACCCTTGGAATTTCGGCTCGGCCCTTCTGGACCGAGCCGGGTCTTAGCGCTACCCCTACGAAAGCTTACATCTGATCCGAGCGCGTAGATAGAGTTTAATACAGCTGTTTAACGACTATATCTCGAACTAAGGAGGGAAAAGAATCTATATAGCAGTAGGTAAGGGCTTTAGGGGTAGTGTACTAAGGCCCGGCTTGGTCCGGAAGGGCCGAGCCGAAATTCTAAGGGTCTACCCTATCGTTTAGTCCTACCCCTTTCTGCTGCCGTAATACTACCCCCCTCCCTTATTAGCCGTCGCCCTCGACTGCTTACTTATCCCTTTGCTCCCTTCTATCTGATTCTAGCCAATTAGTTCTTCTTATTCTTCTATCTATTCTTCTGCTTCTGCCTCTTTTTCTTCTTCTTTTCGTTGTCTTTTTCTTTATCCTTTTCTTCTATTTCTCTGTCTTATTTTTCCGTCCGGCTTGCAGCTCTTTCTGCAAAGATTCTTCTTAAAACTGACGTTACCTCTTCTTTTCTTCTATCTAAAAAACAGTGTCCTTTCGTTACCTGTCTCTTTCTTATATCGTTGCTATCTAAAGCCTTTTACTTAGTGTCTATCTTATTAGAGCTATCTGATATAAGCTAACGGTTATCCGATCTGCGCTGTAGCTAGCCTGTACGTCGCTGTAGAGGGCCCTATATAGGTACGTCTACAGTGCTCTATCTCTTCTTCTTTTTTTCCTTACTAAGGCTTAAGCATTACTGTAAAGCGGTCGTCGCTAACCGTCGCACTAATAGAGCTAGGGCTGTCCTCGACTTTATCCTTGTTATCCGTCTAGCTAAGCTATTAGATAGCGAGTGCTAGGGGCTTAAGAATCTTAGTTTAGAAACTTAAGGCTAGGTATCTATATAAAGGAACTAATAGGCAGTTCCTTCGTTATCTGCTACTATACATTTTGTACCTACGAAGTAAGCTAGCGATTTCCCTCTATATAGGGGTACAGAGATTTTACCCTATATAGGAGTGCAGAGATTTCCCTCTATATAGGGTGCAGGGGGAGAGGATGTGATCCGGGCACGCAGATATAATTCAATACAGCCTTTTTGATAACTATATCTCGAACTACGGAGGGAAAGGAATCTATATAGTAGTGGTGGTAGGCTTTTGTAGTAGTGGTGCCAAGGCCTGGCTCGGCCCAGAAGGGCCGAGCCGAAATTCCAAGGGTCCACCCTATTACTTAGTCCCACCCCTTTTTGCCGCTGTAACACTACCCCCCTCCCTTACTAGCGGTCGCCCTCGACCGCTTAGTCACCCTATCTATCCGAAAATCCTTACTTTTTTTTTTTTTTTTTTTTTTTTTTTTTTTTGATTCGTCGTCTCCTTCTCGAAAATCCCCTCTAACGGTAATGTTACCTCTTCTGTCTTCTATTAAAAACAACGTTCTCTTTATCGCTTCTTGAATTTCTTACGTTGTCGGTATCTAAAGTCCTTTACTTAGCGTTTATATAATCCGTGTGCCTAATCCGTGCTATCTGATCTGAACCGTAGGTTATCTAAGCTGCGGCGTAGCTGGTCTGTACGCCGGCGCAGAGGTCTATATAGATCTTTCCGCGGCTCTATCTCTTCTTCTTCTTCTTTCTCTACCAAGGTCCTTACCTACCGCAGGGTTGGCGGCGCTGGCACGCTACGGCGTCGGCGAGCTGCCTGCCGAGCTGGTAGTAGGTAGTGGCCGCGTCGAAGACCTCCCTAAGGCGACCGCTACAATCGTTTTTATTGGCTTCTGCGTCGGTAGAGCGGACGCGGCTTTCTTCTTTTTCTAGAACGATTAGCTTTAGAGCCATTTGGGTTTCGGCTTTCTCGGGTTCCGTCTGTAGAACTCTCTTAGCAGCTCTGCCAAATTCTGCAGGTTCTCGATTGGATACTATTCGTAGTCTTCCGGCTACCCCTTCTACGAGATCCTCGCTTTAATAGACCCCCTTATCTTCTTTACGTCTATTACATCTTCTACCTCCTACTCTTCTTCCTTACCGTCCATCTTAATAGGCAGGGGTTCGGCGAACCCCTGTTCCGGCAGGCCGTCTTTAGGGTCTAAGCTTAACAGGTCCGAATAGAAGACATCGTAGATCCGGAACGATTTCGGTAGCTGGAGCCAATAAGTTACCGGCGACCTCTTTTCCACTATCGTAAACGGACCTACGTAGCGTAGATTGAGCTTGGCGTTGCCTTTTAGCCTTAGGTTCTGCGTGTTAAGCTACACCTTTTGGCCCTGCTCGAATTCTATCGGTAACTGCTTCTTATTAGCTCGAGTTACTATCTTCTTCTAAGTCGATTCTATCGCTTCTTTCGCCACTTTGATCGCTTCTTCTATCTGAGATTGGAGCGCTTCCGCCGCCGCGACGGCGACTCTCTTTAACGACGTAGTAGTAGTGGAAAGCTCCGGCGAGCCGGCGTCGCTCGGCGGCTGGAAGCTTAGCCTCGGAAGATAACTGTAGGTTATCTCGAACAGCGCTAGCGACGTTGCTTCTAACTGTGCTAAGTTCGCGCAGAATTCAGCTATTGGCAACACCTCGACCTACTTTTCTTAATAATGGCTGCAGAAGGTTCGCAGATATCGCTCTATCTTACGGTTGGCCACTTCCGACTAACTGTCGGTCTGAGGGTAAGCGGCTGTGCTGAGCTTTCTACGAATTCCGAGAGCTTGGTTAATAGCTTTCTATACGTCGGCAGTGAACTAAGGGCCCCTATCCGTAGTGATAGTGTCCGGCAGACCGTAGTGTTTCTATACGTACTTAATTAGCATTCTCGCTGTTTCTTCTGCAGTAGTTCCTTTATTCTTTGCTCGGCAGGGGATGAAGTAGCGTTCCTTGCTTAGTCGATCCACTACGTTAAGCGTAGCGTCGTAGCTGTCCGAGTCCGGTAGTCCGGTTACGAAATCTATCGTAATGTGCTGCCACGGCTTCTCGGGGATCGGAAGCGGCTTTAGTAGGCCCGCCGGAAGGCCGTAACGTAGCTTCGCGGCTCGGCATACGTAGCAATTGGCGATAAATCGGTGGATCCGTTCGTAGATCTGCGGAAACCAGTAGATCGTCCTTACAGCTTCTATCGTCTTCTTCGAGCCGGCGTAACCAACGTCCTTAGAGCTATAGACCAGTTAGATAACCTCTGTAATTAGTTCTTCCAGAACTATTAGCCTCCCCGAACCAGTTTTGCCGAGTTTCTGTTGCTAGTTAAGCTGCTCTACCTTTTCGTAGAGAGTCTTTTCCTTAGGGGTCGGTTCTACCGCGCAGACCCCTACCTCTTTTAACACCTCTGCGTCTACTATCCGCTCGGTTAACACCTTCTGGAACATGTTCGGATCTTCCTTCGCGCGGCTAGTCTTCCCTTCTCTTCGCGTTAGCGCGTTAGCCTTTCCGTTTTGAGCTCTAGGTTAATAGGTAATCTTGAAGTCGAACCCGGATAAGTAGGCAGCCTACCGTGCTTGGCGTCGTAAGAGCTTCTGCGTCTTTATAAAGTAGGTCAGCGACTGGTGGTCCGTAAGGACTTAGATCGTGCTCTGTCTAGCTATAAGCTCCGGTTTCTATTCCTCGAAGGCCTGAATAATGGCTAACAGTTCTTTGTTATAGATAGCGTAGTTCTGCTTAGCTTCCGTTATAGATTTGCTAAAGAAGGCCACCGGGTGGAGGGTCTCGCTATCGTTAGCGTATTAAGAAAGGACTCCGGCCGTTACTGTATCGGAAGCGTCCGTTTCTACGTAGATTGTCTTTTCTGGTCGGAAGTGTGCCAGAACCGGCGCCAAGGCCACTGCTTCTTTTAGCCGGTTAAAGGCTTCCGTGCACTTCTCGTTCTATAGGCCGGCGGCCTCTTTCTTTAACGCTTCGTTTAGGGGTCTTGCTATCCTGCTAAAGTCCTTAATAAACCTTCGATAGTAGCTGCAGAATCCGAGAAACGCTCTGATCTGTGTAGTGTTTCCGGATTTCGGCTGTTTCCATTCCGCGACAGCGGCGACCTTTAAGGGGTCTATCCGGATCTCTTCTCTTCCGACGATAAGACCGAGGTATTTAACCTCAGTCTGATAGAACTCGCTCTTCTTCGTGTCTGCGTTCAATCCTACTTCGCGGAGTCTCTTTAGCACCCTCTCGATGTAGTCCGTGTGTTGTTCTCTCGTTCTGTCCGTATAGATAAGAATGTCGTCTAAATAGATAGACACGAACCGCTCTAGTATGTCTATAAAGGAGTGGTTTATAAAGCGTTGCCACACCGCCGGCGTATTGGTAAGTCCGAAAGGCATTACTAACTACTTGAAATTGCCTATACGCGTGGCGAATGTCGTAAGGTCTTCCGTTTGTCCCTCTTCGTTCCTTAGTCGATGGAACGCTTAGCAGATGTCCAGTTCGCTAAACTATTTAGCTTTAGCCACTCGTTGTATAGTCTCGTCGATTAGCAGCAGTGGATATACGTCTCTCTTAGTGACCTCGTTAAGGCCTCGATAGTCTACGCAGAGTCGCAGACTACCCCCTGGTTTCCTTACAAAAAGAATCGGTAACGCGTATTCGGTAGAACTCGGCGTAATAAACTTCTTCGACAGATTTTCTCGAACAAACACCTCTACCTAGTCCAGTTCCGCTGGCGATAAGCGCCTTAGGAGCTCGGTTCTCGGCAGCGCGGCTCCTCCTTTCAGCCGGATCTTGTTGTTATATTCCGGCCGGTAGAGCAGCAGGAGGTTGGAGTCGGCTCTTAAGAACACGTTAGCGTAATCGTAGAGCTCGTTTGGCAACACCTCTAGTAGGTCCACTTCTTCTTCCGCTATTATCTTCCAGTAGTCTTCAATGTCTTTTATTAAGATAGCGTAAATCTCGTTGTCCAGTAACTTCGCGAGGATCGATAAAGCTTCCGAGCTTATTATTCCGATCGTAGGCGCAGGCTTGGTAGAGGTAGGCAGAGCCGTTTCGCCGCTGGTCGCCTCTGATCTTGCTGTCGCAGCTGCGACCGATTCGGTGGTAACAGCGCTGTTACCTTAGGTTTTGAATCTAATCGTTCCTTTATCTACGTCGATAATAGCTTTCTGGTTCTTTATCCATTTCTGCCCTATAATAATGTCAAACCTTCCGAGATCTATAATCTAGAACGTTGCTTTTGTAGTGCGACCAGCCAGTGTGGTCCTTCATAGCACGTAGTGCGTAACGTTTTCCGTGTCTTGTCCGTTATATGCCGAAATCCGTGTCGGCGACGCTAGTTCTACTAGGTAGCTGTATCCTTTTATTAGCTTTTAAACCAATCGGTAGTGGATCGCCGCGCCAATAAGAGCTCCAGTGTCGATAAAAGCTTTTAACTAGAGGGGTTGGCGCGACTTCTCAACAGGGTGGATCTTAATAGGAAGGATAATAGCTGTTTCCGTGTTCGCTTCTACCGTCGCCGACAGTGGATCGTTACAACTGTTGATGCTCTCTCGTTCCGTTAGTGCCTTGCGCAGGGATGCCCTGTTTTTTATACTAGATAGGGGGTCTATCTGTCCAGCTGATCTTTTCCTATAATTCTTAGCTGGACCCCGCTGTCTACACTGTCAGTGTCGTTCGGAGCCGGTTCGATAGCTTAGATAGTCTTTCTCGTCGGCGGCGGCTTCGTTGCTCAATATTCCTGCTTTTGCTAGGCCGTTGCTTAGCATCTCGTAGCGATATAGCCCGGCTTTCCGTACGCGTAGCAGGTAGGGACAAACGACGAACGCTGTAACTAATAAGGTGGCTGCTAGGGTGCTCTCCGGAAAGGCGCAGGGGGTCGTATTGTCTGCATTATTAACAGCTTCTAGTTCGATTTGCGTAATTTCGCGTAAGCGCTTAAGTTTCTCGCAGTGACTCTCGCTCGGTGCACGAAGCCCTTCAAGTCTTCGTCTTCTACTGACGCTATAGCGGCGGCCAGTTCAGGGTTTAGCTTCTGCCTTAGTAGGTAGAGCTGCTTATCTTCCGCTACTCGGGCCCTAATCGCATATTTCCTAAACAATCCGTAGAACTCCTCGAACGTCTGCCAGTTCTGGTTGATCTTGTCTAGCTGCTTACAGGCCGTCTTCTTCCTAAAGGGGTCTCCGAAGCGTTGATCCAGCGCTTTGATCGCTTCTTTAGCGGTTACCTCTTCTAGGTCCGCTAGTAGCGAAAAAGCTTTACCTTCTAATCGCGATTCTAGGTACGCCAACCTATCTCCGGCGCTGTTTCCGGCATAGTCTCGATCTATCTTGTTCTTTATCTTCTTCTTAAATACTTCCCAATCCTTAGGATCTCTGCCTCTAAACGCCGGTGGATCCAGTAGTAACGTTATTAACGTGCCGCCTTGACTATAGGCCGCTAGTAAGGCAGTCTCTGCTTGTTCTTCTTGACGCAGTGGCGGCACCGACGACCTCGCTGCTTCCTTCTCCTCTAGCTAAGCCTTTATCGCTTTTAACTGTGCCAGTCGGTTCGCTGCTTGGTTTTCCAGCACGTCTATAATGGTCTCGGCCGATTCCTTCTCGGCTCTTACCGTCTCTACTTCCTCTCTTAGCTGTCTGTTTTCTTCCAGCGTTCTGTAAAACAGTGTCTCGATAAGGTCTATGCCGTCGTAGACCTTCCCTATTCTATTCTTATTTACATAGTCTTCCAGTTCCTTAAGCGTGCAGTCGTAGATCTTCCTATATTTGGCTATTCGTTCCTTGACCTCTGCAGTCTCTTCCGCTGTAAAACCGCTAATAATGATCTTATTATCAATTAGGCTAGAGCGCCTACTCGCTCTGTTAGTCTTTCCTTTCCTGCTTCTGCTGCGGCCTATAACACCGCTCTCTACCGTTAAGAAGCCTTCTATAGCTGCCTTACGGTGCTAGGTTGTTGTTCGGTTTGTTAGTGTGAGTGCGCATGCGTTATTCGGGTTTCTGGATAGTTCGACAGGCCCTTTCGCGCAGTGCAGGGCTTAGTGTAGTGAGTGAGTTCGAGATATAATGATCCGGGCACGTAGATATAATTTAATACGGCCTTTTTGATAACTATATCTCGAACTAAGGAGGGAAAGGAATCTATGTAGTGGTGGTAGTGGGCTTTCGTAGTAGTGGTGCCAAGGCCCGGGTCGGCCTAGAAGGGCCGAGCCGAAATTCCAAGAGTCCACCCTATTACTTAGTCCTACCCCTTTCTGCTGCCGTAGCAGGATGCTAGCTAGGCCGGGTTAGGACTCGGCCTAGCTAGGTCTTGCTAAGTCGTACTCCTTAGGGCAATAGCCGGTCTAGGTCTAGGACCTGGCAGGACAGCGTCCCCTAACAAAACTCCCCACCCCCTTCTTTTAACGCTGCTATATCTCTAAGCCTGTTTAGCAAGGGTTAAACACTAGCAGTGCGCTTCTATATCTGCCTTAGTATACTTTAGTACCTTAAAGCATTCCTTAATTACAGGTTTAACTAAGGCGCTGCTACAGCGTCCCTAGCTATAGGCATACCCCTCTTACTGCCCTGTTAGTTGTATATATAGATGTTAGGAAATCTTGCAGGTGTAGGTTGTAAGGGGCTTAGGAATCTTGGTTTAGAAACTTAAGGCCGGGTATCTATATAAATGAACTAATAGGCAGTTCCTTCGTCGTCTGCTGCTGTACAATTTGTACCTACAAAGCCAAGCTAGCAATTTCCTTCTGTGTAGGGATACAAGGTTTACCCTCTGTACAGAGGATCGGGAGTTCCCTCCTCTATACAGTAGTATAGAGTTTTCCCTCTATTTAGAGGGGCAGTAGTTCCCCTTTGTGTAGGACTATAGGGTTTTTCTTCTGTATAGGAGTAGGGTCCTGTCGGTAGTTCCGTATAGCGGGTAGGGTTATGCTAGCGCTGCTAAGTCGCAGTCCTTAGGGCGACGGTTGGCTTAGGTCGGGTCTAGGACCTAGGCCGGGCAGCGCCTCCTAATAATATCCCCCCCCTTCCCTCCTTATAGTGCCCCTTTTCGTATAGCGGCATGCTAAATACACTTAGCTCCTGCTGTTCCTTTGGCAGGTCGCGACTCCCTATTTCGTCTAGTTGTCTATATCGTCGTCGCTTGTCGCCTACCGGGTCGTAGTTGCCTCTTGCTATTTTACCCGTTTGTCGTAGCTGCCCTGCTTGCTATTCCCTCTTATAGCAGGCAGTTACCTTAAGCCTCTCCCTTCTCTTTCCCTCCCCCTTTTCCTTTCCCCCTGCCTGCCTTCTCCTCCTACCCTATCTATTATCTACTACTATCTACTACCGTCCACTGTCTACTATCTACTATCTACTAGCTACTATCTACTACTACTAGTTACTAGTACTACTACTACTAGCCACTACTACTACTAGCTACTATTATGTCGTCCGCCCTGTCTAGTGGCCTCCTCGTAGTTGCTGGCCCCTCTGCCTCTGCTCGTCCGGCTAGGGTCACCTCCTATTTCTGCCTCTAGTAGTAGGGCCCTTAATTTAACTAGCAGCTATGCTTCCAGTTTGTACAGATTCCTGTCTTCTGTATAGTCTAAGCTAACGTCTTAGCTGCTATACTAACGAGCAGTAGGATGCGGCCGAGCTATCCTTCTACGCCTTCTAGTGCGACCCTGCCTGGGTTATACCCTAGCAGCTAGCTACAGCCTAGGCGTCGTACGTTAACGCCCTCCTTATCGCTACCTAGGGCCAGCCCTGTGCCCCCTGCCCTAACTTCCCCTAGCTCTTACTTGGCCTATACCGCCTCCTAGGCTTCTAGGCTAGAGTGTGTACCTCGTACAAGTGGAAGGATAGCTCCCTCTACTGCCCCTACTGCCGTCCGGCGGGGGTACATAGGGGTAGGGGGGTGCCTCTGCTTCCTAGGGTTGGCCCTAGTAGGGTAAGAGGTAGGGGCCCTGCTGGGCAGGAGGTAATTGAGATCTTAGATAAGGAGTTGATTGCTCCGGTCACCTAGGGTAGGGGCTAGTAAGCTACCCCCACCCTAGGTAGTGTAAGACATTTTAGACAGTTCTGCTCCCAACTCCTCTTATTTTTACTTTCCTTCCTATCTGTTCTCTAGCTGTTCCTTTCTTCCAGCCCTTATCTTATACAGTGTCGTACGATGTCGTATTAGTAGGATCCTGTAGTGTCCTATGTTGTAATTCTCGATCCTTTAACAGCCTAGGTTGCTAGTAGCTACTCTATCCTTAGGGTGGATCGTGCCTCCTTCCGCCGTATAGCGTAGTGTTACTGTAACTAGGCAGGGGAATGGTTCTCTTCCTACCTGTCCAGCGTAGTTGTGTCCTGTAGAGCCTTGTACGGTTCCTACGTAGGCTCTGCCTATCCTCTCTATTTTACTAGGTACTCTACCTTCCCCTACTTCCTTCGGCTCTTAAGAATCCCTTCTACTTTATACTCTCCCTAGCCCTTAGTTATAATTGCAGGTAGGCGCGCGTCGTCTGTCGTCTAGTGTAGCAGGGGGTCTGTGTTCGCTGGCTATACGAGGTCTATATAGAAGACTGGATAGATCCCTAGGGGAGTGTTTAGTCGTACAGTGTATGTCCCTACTAGTCTAACTACTGTAAACTTCCTGTTCTTCTAGTCTAGTTTCTTGCCTAGCCAGTCTATACAGATATGTCGCTAGTTCAGCTAGACCTTATTCCCTGCCTCGTACCTTAGTGCAGCCTGTCGTCCTTTGTTGGCCTGCTCTTCCGCATTCTGTTAAGCTATAGCTAGGCTCGCCTTCGCCTATTGATAGGCGTTCGTAATCGTCTGTACGATAGCCTCTCCTTGCTAAATTAGGGATCGTGCAGGACGTAGGGTGTTACTACTTAGGGTCGGTAGGAGCAGGGAATAGTCGTATCCGTAGGTTATAAAGAAAGGGGACAGTCCTGTAGCATTAGCTGTACAGCTGTTAATAGCTAGTTCCGCTATAGGGAGAAGTCGGTTCCAGTTCGTCTAGTTATAGTCGACGTACGCATAGAGGTACGCTTCTAACGTCGAATTGACCCTCTCCGTCGCCCCGTCTGTCTGCAGGTGCTATACAGTTAACAGGCGACGTTCTACCTTTAGCAACTGGCAGACCCTTACCTATAGCTAACTTGTAAACTGCGAGCCCCGGTCCGATACAATCGACTAAGGGAATCCGTATTTGCTGAACGTCGTCCGGATAAATGCCTAGGCAATGTCTTTAGCTGTAATAGAGTCTATTCCCTCTAGTATTACCCTCTTCGTTAACTTGTCTATAACTACTATAATGTTCTGCTGTCCGTCGCTCCTAGGGAGGTCTGTAATAAAGTCTACTGTTAGGTCTTGCTAGGGCCGGTCTGGGATCGGTAGGGGTCTTAGCAACCTATGCTTTAGCTCGCACTAGGGCTTCGTCCGTCTGCATATATCGCAGTTCTGTACAAACCTGCAGATATCCTTCGCTATTGCTAGCTAGTAGTAGTCCTAGGCGACAATGCTGTACGTTTCCTCGCGCCCTAGGTAACTGGTAGCTATAGAATCGTACGCCCGTTATATTAAGCCTGTACAGAGCTTTTTGTCGGCTAGAACCCAAATCCGATTCCTAAACCTTAGGTTGTTCTCCTCGTCTACTAAGCACTCTGCTGCCGACACCTTAAGATAGAGCTCTGCTAGGAGCTTCCGCTGTCCTCCCTAGATCGCTGTATAGGCCCCTTAGTATACCTCGTCCTTCTCTACTACCTCCTCCTATACTTGCAGTTAGGGTTCCTATAGGTGCGTCGCCGCTAGGCGGATAGTCTCCTCGCCTGGCTCCTCCTTAAACATCTAGAATGTTCGTAACTTTAAGCAGTCGTCCTCGTACGTCGTTAGCATGTCCTAGTCCTGTCTGGATAGTGCATCGGCCTTGCTGTTGTCCTTACCCTTACAGTACTAGAGTCTTATATTAAACTGGCTTAGGTACATTGCCTATCGTACGTGCCTCTTAGACAGCTTCTAGGGCTGCGTAAAGTACTCCAGGTTCTTGTAGTCCGTTAGAGCGAGGAACTCGGGCACCGAACGGAGTTCCCTATCCTATGTTTCGCAACACTATACGACTGCTAGCAACTCCTTGTCGTATATAGGGTAGTTGCACTTAGCTAGGGAGTTATTCTTAGAGAAATACGCATATAGGTGCAGGAGTCCGTCCGAGCCTACCTGTAACAGGATACCTCTAATGCAGTACCCTAAAGAGTCGGTTTCCAGTATCGTCGTATGCTCTAGGTTAAAGGCGGCAAGCGTTGGTCCTATAGTAAAGAGCTCCTTTAGCTTGTTGAAGCTGCTATTGCATTCGTCCGTCTAGTTAAACTGCTTGTCCTTGTATGTCAGTTTAACTAGGGGGCGTACGATCTCTAAGTAGCTCTGTATAAACTGGCGGTAGAAGTTGGCAAACCCAAGAAATTCCTGTACGCCCTTAACGTTCTTTGGCGGCTTCTATTGCTTAATAGCGTTAATCTTCTTCCTATCTATACTAATGCCTTTGCCTGCCTCGATAATAAAACCTAGGTATTTCGTACGCTGGACACTAAATTCGCATTTGTCGATGTCGAGGTACAAGCTAGCCTGCTGCAGTCGGTCCAGCACTTTCTTAACGTCCTGTACGTAATCTGCGTAGGTGCCGTCCGTAAAATCCAGGGTGTTATCGAGGTATGCTGAGCAGATATCGTCTAGTAACCCTTGCAAGGACTTGTTAATGTACCTTTGGAAGGTTGCCGGTGCGTTAGCAAGACTAAAGGGGGTAACAAGCTACTTAAAGAGACTATATCTCGTACAGAAGGCAGTTATCTATTTACAGCCTTCCTCGATCTATATCTTATAGAAGGCTAAGACTACGTCAAGCTTAGTAAACTACTTTGCCTTGCTAATCCGTCCGAGAGTCTCCTTAATAAGGGGTAGGGGGTACCAGTCCTTCTTAGTAATCGCGTTAATGCCTCTATAGTCTACGCAGAAACGCAATCTAGCCTTTCTCTCCTTATAGACAAACAGTACTAGGCCTCCCGCGGACGACGTACTTGCCTAAATAAAACCTTTAGCAAGCAGATCCTCTAGGGTCTTGCAGAGCACTAGGAGATCCCTAGAGGACATCCCGTACAGCGGTCCGTACGGTACCTCCGGCAGACTCCTATCTAGACGGGGCTCTAGCTAGATATCGTAGTTAATCCCTTCTCCTTAGTATAGCAGCAGTTTTAAGGCCGACTTCGGCTCGAAGAGATCCAGGTATCCCGCATATTCCTTCGGGAGCTTCGTATAGGGGTCCGTTACTTTCTTAGGTGCTAATGCCTTCTTAATGTCCGCTGTTGCTGTATTGATTTCGGCCTTGGCATTGTCACTCTGCGGAGCCTTCCCTTGGTCTCGGAGCCTCTGCTTCGTCGCTGCTAGGTACAGCCGCCCTCGTCCAACGTCTAGCTTGCCCCTCTAGCGCTCTATCTATAGCTTCCCTAGTATTAGGTTATACTCTAAATGTACCTAAGCTGGTTTAATATAAGGCTCTAGTATCGCAAGGGCAAGGACAACAGCAGGGCCGATACGCTATCTAGAAGGGACTAGGATATGCCAACAACGTACAAGGACGACTAGCTAAAGTTACGAACATTCCAGATGTTTAAGGAGGAGCCAGGCGAGGAGACTATCCGCCTAGCGGCAGCACACCTATAGGAACCCTAACTGCAGGTATAGGAAGAGGCAGTAGAAAAGGACGAGGTGTACTAAGGGGCCTGTACGGCGATCTAAGGAGGACAGCGGAAGCTCCTAGCTAAGTTCTATCTTAAGGTGTCGGCAGCAGAGTGCTTAGTAGACGAGGAGAACAACCTAAAGTTTAGGAATCGGATTTAGGTCCTAGCAGACGAGAAGCTCTGTACGAGCTTAATACAACGGACGCATAATTCTATAGCTACTAGGCACCTAGGGCGCGAGGAGACGTACAGCATAGTTGCTAGGGACTACTACTAGCCGGCGATAGCGAAGGACATCTGCAGGTTCGTACAGAACTGCGATGTATACGGACGGACGAAGCCCTAGCGTAAACTAAAGCATAGGTTGCTACAACCCCTACTAATACCGGACCGGCCCTAGCAAGACCTAACAGTAGACTTTATTACAGACCTCCCTAAGAGCGACGGACGGCAGAACACTATAGTAGTTACAGACAAGCTAACGAAGGGAGTAATATTAGAAGGAATAGACTCTATTACGGCTAAGGACACTGCCTAGGCATTTATATAGACAACGTTTAGCAAGCACGGTTTCCCTAGGTTAATTGTGTTAGACTAGGGTACACATTTTACGAGCCAGCTCTAGGCAAGGGTCTGCCAGTTGCTAAATGTAGAACGTCGCCTGTTAACTGCTTGGCACCTATAGACGGACGACGCGACAGAGAGAGTCAATTTGACGTTAGGAGCGTACCTCTAAGCGTACGTCGACTATAATTAGAAGAACTGGAACCGCCTTCTCCCTAAAGCGGAGCTAGCTATTAATAGCTGTACGGCTAATGCTACAGCATTGTCCCTCTTCTTCATAGTCTATAGATACGACCACTCCCTACTCTTACTGACCCTAAGTAGTAACACCCCGCGCCCCGTACGATCCCTAATTTAGTAGGGAGAGGCTATCGTACAGACAATTACGAACGCCTATTAATAGGCGAAGGCAAGTCTAGCTATAGCTTAATAGAATGCAGAAGAGCAGGCTAACAAGGGACGGCAGGCTGCACCAAGATACGAGGCAGGAGATAATGTAAGGGCTTAAGAATCTTAGTTTAGAAACTTAAGGTTAGGTATCTATATAAAGGAACTAATAGGCAGTTGCTTCGTCGTCTACTGCTGTACAATTTGTACCTACAAAGCTAAGCCAGCAATTTCCCTCTATACAGGGATGCAAGGTTTACACTCTATATAGAGGATCGGGAGTTCTCCCTCTATACAGTAGTACAAAGTTTTCCCTCTGTTTAGAGGGGTGGCAATTCCCCTCTATATAGAGCTATAGGGTTCTCCCTCTATATAGGAGTGTAGTCCTGTCGGTAATTCTGTATAGAGGGTAGGGTTGTGCTAGCGCCGCTAAGTTGCAGTCCTTAGGGCGACAGCTAGCTTAGGTCAGGTCCAGGACCTGGGCTGGGCGGCGCCTCCTAACAGATAAGGTCTGGCTAAACTAGCGCAACATCTGTATAGACCGGCCGAGCAAGAAGCTAGACTAGAAGAACCGGAAGTTTACAGTAGTCCGACCAGTAGGGACATACACTATACGACTTAACACTCCCCTAGGGATCTACCTAGTCTTCTACGTAGACCTCGTACAGCTAGCGAACACAGACCCCCTACTGCACTAGACGACGGACGACGCGCGCCTACTAGCGATTATTACTAAAGGCCAGGAAGAGTACGAGCTAGAAGGAATCCTTAAGAGCTAAAGGAAGAAGAAGAGGGTAGAGTACCTAGTAAAATAGAGAGGACAGGCAGAGCCTATATAGGAACTATACAAGGCTCTACAGGACACAACTGCGCTGGACAGGTAGGAGGAGAACTATCCCCCTGCCTAGTTACAGTAACACTGCGCCGTACAGCAAAGAGGGGCACGATCTACCCTAAGTATAGGACAGCTACTAGCAACTTAGGTTGTTAAAGGATCGAGAATTACGATATAGGGCGCAACAGGATCCTACCGACACTACACTGTACAATACTATATAGAAGAGGGGCAGGAGGAAGGGAACAGCTAGGAAACAGGTAGGAAGGAAAGTAGAAGTAGGAGGAGGTTAAGAGCAGAACTGTCCGAAAATTTCTTATACTACCTAGGGGGGGCAGTAGCTTACTAGCCACTACCCTGTAGGACTAGAGCGGCCGACTCCCTATCTAAAATCTTAATTACCTCCTGCCTAGCAGGACCCCTACCTAGGCTAGCCCTAGAGAGCAGAGGCACCCCTCTACCCCTACGCGCCTCCTCTAGACAGCGGTAGGGGCAGTAGAGGGAGCTATCCTTCTACTTACACAAGGCGCAGACCCTAGCCTAGAAGCTAGGAAGGCGGTATAGGCTAAGTCAGCCTTAGGGGGAGTTAGGGCAGGGAGCGTAGGGCTAGCCCTAGGTAGCAATAAGGATAGCATTAACGTACGATGCGCAGGCCGTAGCGACCTGCTAAGGTGTAACCTAGGTAGGGTTACACTAGAAGGCGTAGAAGGGTAGCTCGGCCGCGTCCTACTGCTTGTTAGTGTAGTATCTAGAACGTTAGCTTAGACTGTATAGAAGACGGGAACCTATACGAACTGGAAGCAAAGCTGCTAGTCGAATTAAGCATTCTACTGCTAGAGGTAGAAGTAAGAGGGGACCCTAGCCGGACGGGCAGAGGAAGAGCTAGTAACTACGAGGGAGCTACAGCGAGCACAGCCGGACGGGGCAGGTAGCATAAAGATAGCGGCTAGTAGTAGCAGCTAGTAGTAGCAACTAGTAGTAGCTGTTAGTAGTAACTAGTAGTAGGGCCTAGCTAGACTGTAGACGTTAGTAGTAGACAGTAGACAGTAGACAGTAGACAGTAGTAGACAGTAGACAGCGAGGAAGGGGGTAGGCAGGTAGGGAATAGAAGAAAAGAGAGAAGGGAAAGAGAAGGGGGAGGCTTAGTATTTAGGAGGTAGCTGCCTGCTATAGGAGGCAATAGCAACTAGAGCAGCTGCTATAGCTATATAAAAAGGGAGCAAGGAGGCAACTACGACCTAGTAGGCGGCAGGCAACGACTATATAGACGACCGGACAGAGATAGGAAGTCGCGACCTGCTAAAGGAACACTAGGAGCTAAGGGTGTACCAAGAAAGAGGCACTACGAGAAGGGAGGGGGGTATTGTTAGGGGGCGCCGCCCAGTCCAGGTCCTGGACCTAAGCTAGCCGTCGCCCTAAGAACTGCGACTTAGCAGCGCTAGTACGACCCTACCCTCTATACGGAATCACTGACACGACCCTACTCCTGTATAGAGGGAGAACCCTATAGCCCTATATAGAGGGGAATTGCCGCCCCTCTAAACAGAGGGAAAACTCTATACTACTATATAGAGGTAGAACTCCTAATCCTCTATATAGAGTATAAACCTTGCACCCCTATATAGAGGGAGATTGCTGGCTTAGCTTTGTAGGTACAAATTCTACAGCAGCAGACGACGAAGGAACTGCCTATTAGTTCCTTTATATAGATACCTAACCTTAAGTTTCTAAACTAAGACTCTTAAGCCCTTATATATATCTCGAACTAAAGAGGGAAAGGAATCTATATAGTAGTGTGTAAGGGCTTTACGGATAGTGTGCCAAGGCCCGTCTCGGTCTGGAAGGGCTGAGCCGAAATTCTAAGGGCCCACCCTATTGCTTAGTCCTACCCCTTTCTGCTGCTGCAACACTACCCCCCTCCCTTACTAGCAGTCGCCCTCGACCGCTTACTTATCTCGCCTGCCTTTCGCTCTCTTTTTTTTTGATTCGTCCGTCTTTTCTTTCTTTTCTGTCTCTTCGTCTTCTTTCCCCTTCCGATTCGCGGCTCTTTCTATAGAAAATCTTTCTCGAAATTGGCGTTACCTTATTGTTTCTTCTATCTTAAAAACATTGTTTCTTCGTTGTCTTCTTTCTTCTCTTACATTATAGCTATCTAAAGTCCTTTACTTGCCGTCTATCTAATCGGAGCTATCTAATCTAAGCTGGCAGTTATCTAAGCTGCGGCGTAGCTAGCCTATATACTGCTACAGAGGGTCTAAATAGATCTATCCGTAGCGCGCTATCTCTTCTTCTTTTTCTTCTCTACTAAGGCCTTAAGCGCTATCCCAAAGCCGCTCTATTAGCGTCGGCTTCGTTCTTCGCCGTTATTATCCGGCCTAGCAGGTCCGGCAGCTAATAATAGCAAAGGCGAAGGCCGTTACAAAGCGCGCTGACGCAGTGGCGCCGTCCTCGGCCTTATTGTTACTACCCGACCGGCGAAGCCGGTCGGCAGTAGTAGTAGTGGAGCCGAAGACCCTAAGCAAACGCGCTACCTCGATCGTTTCTATCGGCTTGCGTACTAATAGAGTAGACGCAGCTTTTCTTCTTCTTCTTCTAGAACTATTAGCTTCTAAGCTACTTAGGCCTCAGTTTCTTTAGATTCCGCGTATAAACCTCCCTTAATAGCTCTGCCGAATTTCGGAGATTCTCGACCTGATACTATTTATAGTCTTCTAGCTATCCCTTCTATAAGATCCTCGCCTTAATAGATCCTCTTATCTTCCTTATATCTATTACATCTTCTACCTCCTATTCTTCTTCTTTACTATCTATCTCGATCGGTAGGGGTTTAGCAAACCCCTGTTCTAGAAAACCGTCTTTAGGGTCCAGACTTAATAGATCTAAATAGAAAACATCGTAGATTTAGAACAACTTTGGTAGTTGGAGCTGATAAGTTACTAGCGACCTCTTTTCCACTATCTTAAACAGACCTATATAGTAGGGGTTAAGCTTAGCGTTGCCTTCTAGCCTTAGGTTCTGCATATTAAGCTATACCTTTTAGCCTTCTTCGAATTCTATTAGTAACCGCTTTCTATTAGCTCGAGTTACTATCCTCTTCTAAGCCGATTCTATCGCCTCTTTCGCTACCTGGATCGCTGCTTCTATCTGAGATCTAAGTGCTTCTGCCGCAGCGGCAGCGACTCTCTTGGACAAAGTAGCAGTAGAAGGTTCTAAAGAGCTAGGTTCGTTCGGCTGTTGGAAACTTATTCTCAGAAGATAACTATAAGTTATCTTAAACGGCGCTAGCGAGGTAGCTTTGGACTGTGCCGAATTGGCGCAGAATTCGGCTATCGGCAACACCTTAACCTACTTATCTTAATAATAGCTGCAGAATATTCGTAGATATTTCTCTATCTTACAGTTAGCTACTTTAGACTAACTGTCTGTCTAAGGGTAAGCAGCTATGCTAAGCTTTCTGTAAATTCCGAGAACTTCGTTAATAGCCTTCTATATATTAGCAGTAGATTAAGAGCCCCTATCCGTAGTAATAGTGTCCGGCAGGCTATAGTGTTTCTATACGTGCTGAATCAGCATTCTCGCTGTCTCTTTAGTAGTAGTTCCTTTATCCTTTACTTAGTAGGGGATAAAGTAGCGTTCCTTGCTTAAACGATCTACTACGTTAAGGGTAGCATTGTATCTATCGGAATCCGGCAGGCCGGTTACGAAATCTATCGTAATATGCTGCTACTGATCCGAGCGCGCAGATGAGGTTCAATACGGCTGTTTTGATAACTATATCTCGAACTGAAGAGGGAAAGGAATCTATGTGGTGGTGGTGGTGGGCTTTGATGGTGGTGGTGCCAAGGCCCGGCTCGGCCCGTTCGGGCCGAGCCGAAATTCCAGGGTCCACCCTATCAATCTGTCCCACCTCTTTCTACCACCGCAACACTACCCCCCTCCCTCACCAGCGGTCGCCCTCGACCGCTTAGTCACCTCATCCATCCGAAAATGTCCACTTTTTCTTTTTTTTTTTTTTTTTTTTTTTTTTGATTCGACGCCTCTTTTCTCGAAAACTCCTTTCAACGTCGACGTCACCTCTTCCGTCTTCCATCAAAACAATGTCCTCTTCGTCTCTTTCTCAACTTCTTACGTTATCTCCATCCGAAGTCCTTCACTTGGCGTTTATGTGATCGGTGCGCCACCTGATCTGAACCGTTCGGTCATCTGAGCTGCGGTCTGGGCGGTCTGTGCGCTGCTTCGGAGGTCTATATAGATCCGTCCGCGGCTCCGGTTCTTCTTCTTTTCTTTCTCCACCGAAGTCAGCACTCTATCGCAGGGGGGGGGGCGGCGGCGCTGGCACGCCACGGCGTGCGCGGCCTGCCGACCGCTACGATCTGCCTGGAGCAATCACGATCGTTTTCATCGGCTTTCGCGCCGGTGGAGCGGACGTGGCATTCTTCTTCTTCCGTAAGGATCGGCATCAGAGCCATTCCGGCTTCAGCTTCGTCGGATTCCGCGCGTAAAAGTCTCTTAGCAGTTCCGCCGAATTCCGGAGGTTCTCGATCGGATACCATTTATAGTCTTCTGGCCACCCCTTCTACGAGACCCTCGCTTTGATGGACCCCCTTATCTTCTTTACGTCCATTACGTCTTCTACTTCCCATTCTTCCTCATCATCTATCTCGATTGGCGGGGGTTCAGCGAACCCCTGTTCCGGCAGGCCGTCTTCAGGGTCCAAGCTTAGCAGATCTAAATGGAAAACATCGTAAATCCGGAACGCCTTCGGCAGCTCGAGCCGATAGGTCACCGGCGACCTCTTTTCTATTATCTCGAACGGACCCACGTGGCGTGGGTTGAGCTTCGCGTTTCCTTTTACCCTCAGGTTTCGCGTGTTGAGCTATACCTTTTGGCCTTCCTCGAATTCCATTGGGGACCTTTTTCTATTAGCTCGATTCACCATCTTCTCCTAAGCCGTCTCCATCGCTTCTTTCGCCACTTTGATCGCTTCTTCCATCTGAGATCGTAGCGCTTCTGCCGCCGCGGCGGCGACTCTCTTCGACGACGTGGCGGTGGAAGGTTCCGCAGAGCTGGGTTCGTTTGGCGGCTGAAAGCTCATCCTCGGAAGATAGCCGTGCGTTATCTCGAACGGCGCTAGCGAGGTGGCCTTAGACGGTGCCGAGTTAGCGCAGAATTCGGCCATCGGCAACACCTTAACCCAATCTTTTTGATGATGGCCACAGAAGGTTCGTAGATATCGCTCCATCTCTCGGTTAGCCACTTCAGACTGACCGTCGGTCTGTGGATAAGCGGCTGTGCTGAGCTTTCCACGAATTCCGAGAGCTTGGTTGATGGATTTCCATACGTCGGCGGTGAATTGAGGACCCCTATCCGTAGTGATAGTGTCCGGTAGGCTATGGTGCTTCCACACGTATTGGATTAACATCCGTGCTGTCTCTTCCGCGGTGGTTCCTTCATCTCTCGCTCAGCAGGGGATGAAGTGGCGTTCTTTGCTCAATCGGTCCACTACGTTCAGCGTGGCGTCGTATCCATCGGATTCCGGCAGGCCGGTTACGAAGTCCATCGTAATATGTTGCTACGGTTTCTCGGGGATCGGAAGTGGCTTCAGCAGACCGGCCGGAAGACCGTAACGTAGCTTCGCGGCTCTGCACGCGTAGCAGTTGGCGATAAACCGGTAAATCCGCTTATAGATCCGCGGAAACCAGTAGGTCGTTCTTAATGCCTGCATCGTTTTCTTCGCGCCTGCGTGGCCGACATCCACGGAGCCGTGGACCAGTTGGATGACCTCAGTGATTAGTTCTTCCGGAACTATCAGCTTCCCTGAACCGGTTTTGCCGAGCTTCTGCTTCTGGTTGAGCTGCTCTACCTTCTCGTAGAGAGTCTCTTCCTTAGGGGCCGGTTCCATTGGTTTTGGTTCGGTCTGCAGCTCCGCCGCGCAGATCCCCGCCTCCTTTAACACCTCGGCGTCTACTATCCGTTCGGTCAACACCTTCTGGAACATGTTCGGATCTTCTTTTGCGCGGCTGGTTTTTCCTTCTCTTCTCGTCAGCGCGTCAGCCTTTCCGTTTTGAGCCCCGGGTCGATAAGTGATCTTGAAGTCGAATCCTGATAAGTAGGCCGCCCACCGTGCCTGACGTCGTAAGAGCTTCTGCGTCTTCATAAAGTAGGCCAGCGACTGGTGGTCCGTAAGAACCTGGATCGGCCCTTTTCCAGCTATGAGTTCCGGTTTCCACTCTTCAAAGGCCTGAACGATGGCCAGCAGCTCCTTATCGTAGATGGCGTAATTCCGCTCAGCTTCGCTTATTGACTTGCTGAAGAAGGCGACTGGATGGAGGGTTTCGTCGTCACTATATTGAGAAAGGACTCCGGCCGTCACTGTGTCGGAAGCGTCCGTTTCTACGTAGATCGTCTTTTCTGGCCGGAAGTGTGCTAGAACTGGCGCAGAGGCCACTGCTTCTTTCAGCTGTACGAAAGCTTCCGTGCACTTCTCATTCCATAGGCCGGCGGCCTCTTTCTTCAGCGCCTCGTTTAGGGGTCTCGCTATCTTGCTAAAGTCCTTAATGAACCGTCGATAGTAGCTGCAGAAGCCGAGAAACGCTCTGATTTGCGTAGTGTTTCCGGATTTCGGCTGCTTCCACTCCGCGACGGCGGCGACCTTTAAGGGGTCCATACGAATTCCGTCTCTTCCGACGATGAGACCGAGATATTTGACCTCGGTTTGATAGAACTCGCTCTTCTTCGTGTCCGCGTTCAATCCTACCTCGCGGAGCCTCTTCAACACTCTCTCGATGTGGTCCGTGTGTTGCTCTCTCGTTCCATCGGTGTAGATAAGGATGTCGTCCAAGTAGATAGACACGAACCGTTCCAGCATGTCCATAAAAGTGTGGTTTATAAAGCGTTGCCACACTGCCGGCGCGTTGGTGAGTCCGAACGGCATCACCAACCACTTAAAATTGCCTATACGCGTCGCGAACGTCGTAAGGTCTTCCGTCTGCCCTTCTTCATTCCTCAGTCGATGGAACGCTTGGCGGATGTCCAGCTTGCTGAACCACTTAGCCTTCGCCACGCGCTGTATAGTCTCATCTATCAGCGGCAGGGGGTATACGTCTCTCTTGGTGACCTCATTAAGGCCTCGATAGTCCACGCAGAGTCGCAGACCACCCCCCGGTTTCCTTACGAAAAGAATCGGTAACGCGTATTCCGCGGAGCTCGGCGTAATGAACTTCTTCGCCAGGTTTTCGCGAACAAACACCTCTACCTAGTCCAGTTCGGCCGGTGACAGTCTCCTTAGGGGCTCAGTTCTTGGCAAGGTGGCCCCCTCTTTCAGCCTGATCTTATTATCGTATTCCGGCCGGTGGAGCGGCAGGAGGTTGGAGTCTGCTTTTAAGAAGACGTCAGCGTAACTATGGAGCTCTTTTGGCAACACCTCCAGCGGATCCACTTCTTCTTCCGCCATCATCTTCCTGTGGTCTTCGATGTCTTTCATCGAGATGGCGTAAATCTCGTTGTCCGGCGACCTCGCGAGGGTCGTCATAGCTTCTGAACTCATTATTCCGACGGTAACCGGGGGTTCGTAACGATCGGACGGAGCCTCTTTCGCAGACTCCGTAGCTCTCGGCTTGACGGCGATGGCGTTGCCTCGGGTTTTGAACCCTATTATGCCTCTGTCTACATCGATGACGGCTTTCTGGTTCTTTATCCATTTCTGCCCTATAATGATGTCAAACCTTCCGATATCTATGATTCGGAACGTCGCCTCTGTGGTGCGACCAGCTAGTGTGGTCTTTAGCGGCACGTAGTGCGTAACGCTTTCCGTGTCTTGTCCATTGTACGCCGAAATCCGCGTCGGCGACGCCAGTTCCACTGGATAACCGTATCTATTCATCAGCTTCCTGACCAGTCGGTGATGGATCGCCGCGCCGATGAGAGCTCCTGTGTCGATAAAAGCTTTCAACTGAAGTGGTTTGCTCGATCCGTCAAGGGGGTGGACAGTGATTAGAAGGATAATAGCTGTTTCCGTGTTCACTTCCACCGCCGCCGAGAGCGGATCGCTGCAGCTATTAATGCTCTCTTTCGTCGACGTAGTTCGTGTTGATGCCCTGTTGTCCATGCTGGATAGGGGGCCTATCCGTCCAGCTGGTCTTTTCCTATGATCCTTAACTGCACCCTACCGTTACTGTCAGTATCGTTCGGAGCCGGCTCTATAGCTTGTATGGTCTTCCTCGGTGGTTGCTGCGGCTGCGGCTGCCTTATAACACGGTAGTCCTGCTTCTGCTTATCCGATGCTTGGCATCTCGTGGCGATGTAACCAGGCTTGCCACACGCGAAACAGGTGGGGACGAACGACGAGCGCTGCGACTGATAAGGTGGCTGCTGTAGCGCTCTCCGGAAAGGCGCAGGGGGTCGTGTGGTCTGCGTTATCAACTGCTTCTGGTTCGATTCGCGCGATTTCGCGTAAGCGCTCAAGTTTCTCGCGGTGACTCTCGCTTGGTGCACGAAGCTCTCAAGGTCTTCGTCTTCCACAGACGCTATGGCGGCGGCCAGCTCAGGGCTTAGCTTCTGTCTCAGTAAGTGCAGCTGCTCGTCTTCTGCTACTCTGGCCCTAATAGCATGCTTTCTGAATAGCCCGTAGAATTCTTCAAACGTCTGCCGGTTCTGATTGATCTTATCCAGCTGCTTACGGGCTGTCTTCTTTCGGAATGGGTCTCCGAAGCGCTGGTCCAGCGCTTTGATCGCTTCCTTAGCGGTCACTTCTTCTAGGTCCGCCACCAGCGAAAAAGCTTCACCTTCTAGTCGCGCCTCTAAATAGGCCAATCTGTCTTCTTCGCTGCTTGATGCGTAATCGCGGTTCATCTTATTCTTGATCTTCTTCTTAAACGCCTCCTACGCTTCGGAGTCTCCGCCACCGAAAACAGGTGGATCCGGTAATGACGTTATCAACGTGCCACCTTGACTGTAGGCCGCCGGCGAGGTGGTTTCCACTTGGGTTTCTCGCCGCGGTGGCGGCGACGATCTCGCTGCTTCTATATTAGCCAGTTGATCCTTCAGCGCCTTCAGCTGCGCCATTCGATTCGCCGCTTGGTGTTCCAACACTTCGACGATAGTCTCTGCCGATTCCTTCTCGGCCCTTACCGTCTCTACTTCCTCTCTTAGCTGTCTGTTTTCTTCCAGTGTCCTGTAGAACAGCGTCTCAATGAGGTCTATACCGTCGTAGACCTTCCCTATTCCGTTCTCGTTTACGTGGTCTTCCAGTTCCTCGATCGTGCAGTCGTGGATCTTCTTATATTCGCTTATTCGTTCCTTGATCTCAGCGGTCTCTTCCGCTGTAAAACCTCTAATAACGATCTCATCGTCAATTACACTGGAGCGCCTGCTCGCTCTGTCAGTCTTTCCTTTTCTGCTTCTGCTGCGGCCTGTAACGCCGCTCTCTACTGCTGAGAAGTCTTCCATCTTCTTACAGTGCCTAGGGTTGGTTGTTGTTGGTGGGTGCGCGTGCGTTATTCGGGTTTCCGGATGGTTCAACGGGCCCTTTCGCGCAGCGCGGGGTTGTGGAGAGTGAGTTCGAGATATAATGATCCGAGCGCGCAGATGAGGTTCAATACGGCTGTTTTGATAACTATATCTCGAACTGAAGAGGGAAAGGAATCTATGTGGTAGTGGTGGTGGGCTTTGATGGTGGTGGTGCCAAGGCCCGGCTCGGCCCGTTCGGGCCGAGCCGAAATTCCAGGGTCCACCCCATCAATCTGTCCCACCTCTTTCTACCACCGCAACAGCTACAGTTTCTTAGGGATCGGAAGTAGCTTTAGTAGACCAGCCGGAAGGCCGTAACGTAGCTTCGCGACTCGGCATACGTAACAATTAGCGATAAACTAGTGGATCTGCTCGAAGATCCGCAGAAACCAGTAGACCGTCCTTATAGCTTCTATAGTCTTCTTTAAGCTAGCATAGCCAACATCCTTAGAACTATAGACCAGCTAGATAACCTCTGTAATTAGTTCTACCAGAACTATTAGCTTTCCTAAGCTGGTTTTGCCGAGTTTCTACTGCTAATTAAGCTGCTCTACTTTCTTATAGAGTGTCTCTTCTTCGGTCGGCAGCTCTACTGCGCAGACCCCTGCTTCTTTTAACACCTCGGCGTCTACTATCCGCTCGGTTAACACCTTCTAGAACATGTTCGGATCTTCTTTCGCACGGCTAGTCTTTCCCTCTCGTCTCGTTAGTGCGTTAGCCTTTCTATTTTAAGCTCCAGGTCAAGAAGTGATCTTGAAATCAAACTGGGATAAGTAGGCAGCCTACTGGGCTTGGCAGTGTAAGAGCTTCTACGTCTTTATAAAATAGGTTAGTAACTGATAGTCTGTAAGGACCTAGACCGTGCTCTTTCTAGCTATAAGCTCCGGCTTCTACTCCTCGAAAGCTTGGATAATAGCTAACAGCTCCTTATCGTAGATAGCGTAGTTCCGCTTAGCCTCGTTTATAGATTTGCTAAAGAACGCTACTAGATAGAGGGTCTCTTCGTCGTTATTATATTAAGAAAGGACCCCTGCAGTTACTGTATCGGATGCGTCTGTCTCTAGATAGATTATCTTTTCCGGTCGGAAGTGCGCTAGCACTAGCACTGACGCTACCGCTTCTTTTAGCCGATTAAAAGCCTCTGTGCACCTCTTGTTCTATAGGCTAGCGGCCTCCTTCTTTAATGCTTCGTTTAGGGGCCTTACTATCTTGCTAAAGTCCTTAATAAATCGTCGATAGTAGCTGCAGAATCCGAGAAAAGCTCTGATCTGGGTAGTGTTTCCAGACTTCGGCTGCCTCTACTCTGCGACAGCAGCGACTTTTGAAGGGTCTATGCGAATTCCTTCTCTTCTAACGATAAGACCGAGATACTTGACCTCGGTCTAATAGAACTCGCTCTTCTTTGTGTCTGCGTTTAAGCCGACCTCGCGGAGCCTAGTTAACACTCTCTTAATGTAGTCCGTGTGTTGTTCTCTTGTTCTACCGGTATAGATAAGAATATCGTCTAGGTAAATGGATACGAACCGTTCTAGTATGTCTATAAAGGTGTAGTTTATAAAGCGTTGCTACATAGCCGGCGCCTTAGTAAGGCCGAAAGGTATAACTAACTACTTAAAGTTGCCTATACGCGTAGCGAATGTCGTAAGATCTTCAGTTTGTCCTTCTTCGTTCCTTGGTTAGTAGAACGCTTAGCGAATGTCCAGCTTGCTAAACTACTTAGCTTTAGCTACTCGTTGTATGGTCGTATCGATTAGCGGCAGCGGATACACATCTCTCTTAGTAACCTTATTAAGGCCTCGGTAGTCTATATACAGTTAGAGACTACCTCTAGGTTTCCTTATAAACAGGATCAGTAACGCGTACTTAGCAGAGCTTAGTATAATGAACTTCTTCGCTAGGTTCTCTTAAACAAACACCTCTACTTAGTCCAGCTTAGCCGGCGATAAGCGTCTTAGGGGTTCGGTTCTCGGTAGCGTAGCCCCTTCTTTCAATCGGATCTTGTTGTTGTATTCCGGCTAATAGAGCAGCAAGAGGTTAGAGTCGGCTTTCGAGAACACGTTAGCATAGTTACAGAGTTCTTGTTGTAACACCTCTAGTAGGTCCACTTCTTCTTCCTCTATTATCTTCTAGTAATCTTTAATATCTTTTATTGAGATAGCGTAGATCTTATTCTCCGGCGACTTCGCGAGAGTCGTTAGAGCCTCTGAGCTTATTATTCCTACGGTGTCTAGGGGTTCGGAGCATCTGATTGGAACCGCTCTAGTAGTCGTAGCGTTCGGTTTCGCGGCAACGACGCCGCTCTGCTGGGTTTTGAACCCGAGTTTGCCTTTACCTACGTTAATAACGGCTTTCTGGTTCTTTATCTATTTCTGCCCTATAATAATGTTAAACCGTCCGATATCTATAATTCGGAACGTCGCTTCTGTAGTGCGGCCAGTTAAGGTGGTCTTTAATAGCACATAATACATAACACTCTCTGTGTCTTGTCCGTTGTATGCTAAAATTCGCGTTAGCGACGCTAACTCTACTAGATAACTATATCCGTTTATTAGTTTCTAGACTAGTTGATAGTGGATCGCCTCGCTGATAAGCGCTCCTATATCGATAAAGGCTCTTAACTAAAGGGGGCTGTACGAGCTATTAAGGGGGTAGACAGTAATCAGAAGGATAATAGCAGTCTCCGTATTCACTTCTACTGCCGCCGAGAGCAGATCGTTACAACTGTTAATGCTCCTTTCTTTTAGCGATGCAGTTCGTAGCAGTGCCCTATTGTCTATACTAGATAGGGGGCCTATCCGTCCAGCTGATCTTTTCCTATAATCCTTAATAGCACCCTACTGTCTACACTGTCTGTATCGTTCGGCGCCGGTTCGATAGCTTAGATAGTCTTTGTCAGTAGCTGTAACTTCGTAGCGCAGTATTCCTGCTTCTGCTAATTCGTTGCTTGGCATCTACTGGCTATATAACTAGGCTTTCCATATGCGTAGCAAGAAGGGACGAACGGCGAACGCGGCGAATAAGATAGCTGCTAGGGGCCTCGTCAAAAATATACAGAGGGGGGGCGCGTAGTCGGCGCCGACAGCTTCTAAATCGGTTCGCGCGCTGCCGATTTTCTGTAGGCGTTTAGGTTTCTGGCAGTAACTCTCGCTTAGTGCACGAAGCTTTCGAGATCTTCGTCTTCTACCAAAGCTATAGCTCCAGCTAGTTCAGGGTTTAACTTCTGCCTTAGTAAGTGTAACTGTTTGTCTTTAGACACCTTCGCTCTAATAGCATATTTCCTAAACAGTCCGTAAAATTCTTCGAACGTTAGCTAGTTTTGGTTGATCTTGTCTAGTTGTTCGCAGGCTGTCTTCTTTCGGAAGAGGTCTCCGAAGCGTTGGTCCAGTACTTTAATTACTTCGTCGGCAGTTACCTCTTCTAGGTCTGCTACTAGTAAGAACGCTTCGCCTTCTAGTCGTAATTCTAGGTAGGCTAATCTGTCTTCTTTACTGCTTCTAGCATAATCGCGGTTTATCTTATTCTTTATCTTCTTCTTAAATGCCTCCTAGTCTTTAGGGTCTCTATCCCTAAAGGCTAGTAGATTAGGTAGTAACGTTATCGCAGTGCTACCTTAACTGTAGGCTGCTAGTAAGGCAGTCTCTGCTTGATTTTCTCGCAGTAGCAGCAGTAACGGCGACGTCGCTGCCTCTATATTAGCTAGTCGAGCCTTTAGCTCCTTTAGTTACGCTAGTCGAGTTGCCGCTTAGTTCTCTAGTACGTTAATAATAGTCTCTACTGATTCCTTCTTAGCTATTACTGCTTCTATTTCTTCTCTTAACTCCTTGTTCTCTTCTATCTTCTTATAGAACATCTTCTCGATAAAGGTAATAGTGTTGTACACCTTTCCGGATCCGTGTTCCGCTAGGTGTGCCTCGAGCTCGTCTAGCGTGCAGGCGTACAGCTCCTTTTAGCTGGCTATGCCCTCCTTCGCTTTATTCGTCTCTTCTTTAGTAAGACCTTCGACGACTGCTCTATCGTCTAGGAGGCTAGCGTACCTGTCCTTTGCTCTGTTAGTCTTTCTCTTTCTGCTGCAGCCGGTAACGCCGCCCTCTACCGTTAAGAAGCCCTCTATAGTCTTCTTACAGTGCTAATGTGTTTGGTTTGGTTTGTAGTGTGCGTGTGCGTTATTCAGCTAGCCGGATAGTTTAACGGGCCCTTTCGCGCAGTGCAGGGTTAGTGTAGTTAGTAAGTTCGAGATATAATAATCCGAGCACGTAGATATAATTTAATATGGCTGTTTTAATAACTATATCTCGAACTAAAGAGGGAAAAGAATCTATGTAGTAGTGTGTAAGGGCTTTAGGGGTAGTGTGCCAAGGCCCGGCTTAGTCCAGAAGGGCCGAGCCGAAATTCCAAGGGTCTACCCTATTACTTAGTCCCACCCCTTTCTGCTGCTGCAACAACTTAAAGAACTGGAAGTTTACAGTAATCTAGCCGGTAGGGACATATGCTATATAACTAAACATTCCCTTAGGGATTTACCTAGTCTTCTATATAGACCTTATATAGCTAGTATAAACAGACCCCCTCCTACACTAGACAACAGACGACATACGCCCTCTAGCGATTATCTCTAAGGGTTACGAAGAGTATAAGGTAGAAGGAATCCTTAGGAGCCGAAAAAAGCAGAAGAGGGTAGAGTACTTAGTTAAGTAGACAGGATAGGCAGAGCCTACGTAGGAGCTGTATAAGGCCCTCTAAGACACAGCAGCGTTAGATAAGTAGGAGGAGGAACACCTAACTAGACAGTTACAGTAACACTATATTATAAAGGATAAGGCTAAGGGCAACTACCTCTAGGGACAGAGCAGCTACAGACAATATTAGGCAGCTACAGACAACATTAGGCAGCTGTAGGCAGGAGAGGGCAGTTATAGGTAAGAGACATTAGGCAGCTGCAGACGACTAGGCAGCTGTAAGAGACATTAGGCAGCTATAGGCAGGACTAGGCAGCTGTAGGAGACACTAGGCAGCTATAGGCAAGAGATACGGGACAGTTGCAGGAACACCTAGGAAGTAGGTAGAAATAAGAGTAGGAACGGATAGGATAGGTAGGGGGAGGGTAGGGTCTGTATAAGATAATTGGACCGCCCGAGGTCGTATAGATAATATCCTAGTAGACGCCCGCTACCCTACTATTACGGACGACAACAGGGCAGACTATCGCTACCCGAGACCTCGATAACCTCTAGACAGTAACTGAAGCGCCGGAAAACTACGAGATTGTAGATCTTGCGCCTGTATTCGACGACAGCAGCTTTCGTCTAGATAATAGAGTTAAGGTAGAGAACAGTAATGTCCTCTATGCTAACTATATTATCTATAACAAAGCTTTCCTAAGCAAGAGCCAAGACAGTTAGCAATATAGACTGCTACCGCTAGACTGTACGGGTTAGACACTGTATAGATAGTAGGTATAATAAGATAAGGGGTGATCCGGGCACGCAGATATTATTCCATACGGCCTTTTTGATAACTATATCTCGAACTAAGGAGGGAAAGGAATCTATATAGTGGTAGGCAAGAGCTTTAGGGATAGTGTGCCAAGGCCCAGCTCGGTCCAGAAGGGTCGAGCCGAAATTCCGAGGGTCCACCCTATTACTTAGTCCCACCCCTTTCTGCTGCTGCAACACCACCCCCCTTCCTTACTAGCAGTCGACCTCGATCGCTTACTTATCTATCTGTCTCTCTTCTTCTTCTTTTTTTTTTACATCGTCGCTATCTAACATCTTTACTTAGCGTCTATCTGATCAGAAGAGCTATCTGATCTGTACTGGCGGCTATCTAAGCTGCGGCGAGGCCGGTCTGTGCGCCGCTACAGAGGTCTATATAAATCCATCCGCAGCTCGCTATCTTCTTCTTCTTTTTCTTCTCTACTATAGCCTTTGGCGCTACCGCGAGGCTGCTTTAATAGCATTAGCTTCGTTCTTCGTCGTAATCATCCTTCCGGCTAAGTCGGCAGATAGCGGTAACAGAGAGCAAAGACCGTTACAAAGCGCGCTGACGCGGTAGCGCCGTCCTCGGCCTTACTGCTATTATCTACCGGTCCTGGCCAGCAGTAGTAGTAGTAGAGCTGAAGACACTGGCCAGCGATTTCTACGATCGTTTCTATCGGCTTCTACGCCGATAGAGCGGACGCGGGTTTTCTTTTTCTTTATCAACTTTCGAGCCACTTAGGCTTCGGCTTCCTCGGGTTTCGAACGCAAAATTCTCTTAGCAGCTCCACCAAATTTTGGAGATTCTCGACCGGATACTATTTATAGTCTTCTAGCTATCCTTTCTACGAGATCCTTGCTTCGACAGACTCTCTTATCTTTCTTATATCTACTACATCCTCCACTTCCTAATTATCTTCTTCTTCTCTGTCTATCTCGATTGGTAGGGGTTCGGCGAACCCCTGATCCGGAAGACTGTCTTTAGGGTCTAAACTTAGTAGATCCGAATAAAAGACGTCGTAGATCCGGAACGATTTCAGTAGCTGGAGCCAGTAGGTCACCGGCGACCTCTTTTCTACTATCTTGAACGGACCTACGTAGCAGGGGTTAAGCTTGGAGTTGCCTTTTAGCCTTAGGTTTCTCGTGTTAAGCTATACCTTTTGCCCTTCTTCAAATTCTATTAGTAACTGCTTTCTATTAGCTCGAGTTACTATCTTCTTCTAAGCTGATTCCATCGCCTCCTTTGCTACCTTGATTGCTTCCTCTATCTAGGCCTTAAGTACTTCGGCCGCAGCAGCAGCGACTCTCTTTAACAAAGTGGCGGTAGAAGATTCTAAAGAGCTAAGTTCGTTTAGCAGTTAAAAGCTTATCCTCGGAAGATAACTATAAGTTATTTCAAACGGCGCTAGTAAGGTGGCCTCTAACTGTGCTAAGTTGGCGCAGAACTCGGCTATAGGCAACACCTTAACCTACTCTGCTTAATAATAGCTGCAGAAGATTCGCAGATATTTTTCTATCTCGCAGTTAGCTACTTTGGACTGATCGTCGGTCTAAGGGTAAGCAGCTATACTGAGTTTTCTACAAATTCCGAGAGCTTGGTTAATAGCTTTCTATACATTAGCAGTAAACTAAGGACCCCTATCCGTAGTAATAGTGTCTAGCAGGCTATAGTACTTCCATATGTGCTGGATTAGCATTCTCGCCGTTTCTTCCGCTGTAGTTCCTTTATCCTTAGCTTAGCAGGGGATAAAATAGCGCTCCTTGCTTAGCGGATCTACTACGTTGAGCGTAGCATCGTGTCTATCAGAATTAGGCAGGCCGGTTACAAAGTCTATCGTAATGTGCTGCTACAGTTTCTCAGGGATCGGAAGTAGCCTTAACAGACCGGCCGGAAGGCTGTAACGTGGCTTTGCGGCTCGGCAGATGTTGCAATTAGCAATGAACCGGTGTATCTGCTCGAAGATTTGCGGAAACTAGTAGGTCGTCCTTACAGCTTCTATTGTCTTCTTTGAGCCTGCGTAGCCGACGTCTTTAGAACTATAAACTAGCTGGATAACCTCTGTAATTAGTTCTTCCAGAACTATTAGCTTCCCAAATCCGGTTTTGCCGAGCTTCTACTGCTAATTAAGCCGTTCCACTCTCTCGTAGAGCGTCTCTTCTTCGGTCGGCGGTTCTATCGTGCTAATCCCTGCTTCTCTTAACACCTCGGCATCTACTATCTGTTCGGTCAACACCTTCTAGAACATGTTCGGATCTTCTTTCGCGCGGCTGGTCTTCCCCTCCCTTCTCGTTAGCGCATTAGCCTTTCTATTTTGAGCTCCTAGTCGATAGGTAATCTTGAAGTCTAATTCGGATAAGTAGGCGGCCTACCGAGCTTGGCGCCGCGATAGCTTCTGCATCTTTATAAAGTAGGTAAGTGACTGGTGATCCGTAAGGACCTGGACTGTGCTCTTTCGAGCTATAAGCTCCGGTTTCCACTCCTCGAAAGCCTAAATAATGGCCAACAGCTCTTTATTATAAATAGCGTAGTTCCTCTTAGCATTATTTATAGACTTGCTCAAGAAAGCTACTAGATGGAGAGTTCAGTCGTCGCTATATTAAGAAAGGACCCCTGCTGTTACTGTATCGGAAGCGTCCGTTTCTATATAGACCGTCTTTCCCGGTCGGAAGTGTACCAGAACCGGCGCTGAGGCTACTGCTTCTTTCAGCTAGATAAAAGCTTCTATGCACTTCTTATTCTATAGGCTAGCAGCCTCCTTTTTTAGTGCTTCGTTTAGGGGTCTCGCTATCTTGCTCAAGTCCTTAATAAACTGTCTGTAGTAGCTGCAGAATCTGAGAAACGCTCTGATTTGCGTAGTGTTTCCGGATTTCGGTTGCTTCCATTCTGCTACGGCAGCGACCTTTAAGGGGTCTATCCGAATCCCTTCTCTTCTGACGATAAGACCTAGATATTTGACCTTAGTCTAATAGAACTCGCTCTTCTTCGTGTCTGCGTTTAAGCCAACCTCGCAGAGCCTAGTTAACACTTTCTCGATATAGTCCGTGTGTTGCTCTCTCGTCCCTTTGGTGTAAATAAGGATGTCGTCTAAGTAAATAGACACGAATCGTTCCAGCATGTCTATAAAAGTGTAATTTATAAAATGCTGCTACACCGCCGGCGCGTTAGTAAGTTCAAAGGGCATTACCAACTACTTGAAATTGCCTATGCGCGTGGCGAATGTCGTAAGGTCTTCCGTTTGTCCTTCCTCGTTCCTTAATCGGTGGAACGCTTGGCGAATATCCAGCTTACTAAACTACTTAGCTTTAGCTACTCGTTGTATAGTCTTATCAATTAGTGGCAGCGGATACACATCTCTCTTAGTGACCTTATTAAGGCCTCCGTAATCTACGTACAGTCGGAGACTACCTCTAGGTTTCTGCACGAAAAGAATTAGTAACGCATATTCTGTAGAGCTTAGCGTAATAAACTTCTTCGCTAGGTTTTCTTGGACAAACACCTCTACTTAGTTCAGCTCGGCCAGCGATAAGCGTCTTAGGGGTTCGGTTCTTGGCAATGCGGCTCCTTCTTTCAGCCGTATCTTATTGTTATATTCTAGTCGGTAGAGCAGCAGGAGGTTGGAGTTAGCTTTTGAGAATACGTTAGTATAGCTATAGAGCTCCTTTGGCAATACCTCTAGCAGATCTACTTCTTCTTCCGCTATTATCTTCCGGTGATCTTCGATGTCTTTTATCGAGATAGCGTAAATCTTATTTTCCAGCGACCTCGCGAGGGTCGCCAAAGCTTCCAAGCTTATTATTCCGATCGTGTTTAGAGGGTCGGACCGATCTATCGGAACTGCCTTGATGGTCGTAACATTTGGTTTCGCGGCGACGGCGGTGACTAATTCGGCGGCGACTCGGCTCTGCTAGTCTTTGAACCCTAGCGTGCCTTTACCTACGTTAATTACAGCTTTCTGGTTCTTTATCTATTTCTGCCCTATAATAATGTCAAACCGTCCGATGTCTATAATTCGGAACGTAGCTTCTGTAGTGCGACCAGCTAGGGTAGTCCTTAGCGGCATATAATACGTAACGCTCTCTGTGTCTTGTCCGTTGTATGCCGAAATCCGCGTCGGCAACGCTAGTTCAACTAGGTAACCGTATCCGTTTATTAGCTTCTGAACCGATCGATAGTGGATCGCGGCTCCGATAAGAGCTCCTGTGTCGATAAAAGCTCTTAATTTGAGTGGTCGATGCGAGCCTTCGAAGGGGTGGACCGTAATCGGAAGAATAATAGCAGTCTCTATGTTTACTTCCACCGCTGCTAAGAGCAGATTGCTACAACTGTTAATGCTTCCTTCTTCCGGTAGCGCAGATCGCGTTGTTGCCCTATTGTCTGTGCTGGATAGGGGGCCTATCCGTCCAGCTAGTCTTTTCCCAAGATCCGCAGTAGCACTCTACCGTCCACACTGTTAGTGTCGTTCAGAGCCGGCTCTATAGCTTAGATAGCCTTTTTTGGTAGCTGCAGCTTTGCGGTATGATATTCCTGCTTCTGTCGATCCGTCCCTTGGCATCTTGTAGCGATGTGGCTAGGCTTTCCGTACGTGTAGCAGGTAGGGACGAACGACGAACGCGGCGGATAAGATGTCTGCCAGGTAGGGCTTCGGCAGAAAGGAGCAGGGGGTCGTGTTATCGGCGCCGACTGCTTCTGAATCGGTTCTCGCGATGCCAATTTCGCGTAGGCGCTCAGGTTTCTAGCAGTAACTCTTGCTTAGTACACGAAGCTTTTAAGGTCTTTGTCTTCTACCGACGCTATAGCTGCAGCTAGTTCAGGGTTTAGCTTCTGCCGTAGTAGGTGGAGCTGCTTATCTTCTAACACTCTGGCTCTAATAGTATATTTTCGGAATAGTCCGTAGAATCCCTTAAACGTCTGCCGGTTCTAGTTGATCTTTTCTAGCTGTTTACGGGCTGTCTTCTTTTGGAAGGAGTCTCCGAAGCGTTAATCCAGCGCTTTGATCGCTTCTTCGGCGGTTACCTCTTCTAGGTCCGCTACTAACGAAAAAGCTTTACCTTCCAATCGCGATTCCAGGTATGCCAACCTGTCTTCTTTACTGTTTCCGGCGTAATCGCAGTCTATCTTATTCTTTCTTTTCTTTTTAAATGCTTCCCAATCTTTAGGGTCTCAGCCCCTAAACGCTAGTAGATTGGGTAGTAACGTTATCGGTATGCTACCTTAACTATAGGCCGCCAGTAACGCAGTCTCTGCTTGTTCTTCTTGTCGTAGTAGCGGCGCCGACGACATCGCTGCCACGTCCATTTTAGCTAACTAAGCTTTTATTGCCTTTAGTTGTGCTGGCCGATTCGCCGCTTAATTTTTTAACACGTCGATAATAGTTTCTGCTAACTCCTTCTCGGCTATTACTGTTTCTATTTCTTCCCTTAGTCTCCTGTTTTCTTCCGTGTTCCTATAAAATTTCTTTCCGATAAAGGTGATAATGTCAAACACCTTCTCTGCTCTATGTTCTGTGTTGCAGCGGCAGAAAGGGGTGGGACTAAGTAACGGGGTAGACCCTCGGAATTTCGGCTCGGCCCTTCCGGACCGAGCCGGGCCTTGGCACGCCACCCCCCCAAAGGTCTTGTCTACTACTACATAGATTCCTTTCCCTCCTTAGTTTGAGATATAGTTATTAAAAAGGCCGTATTAAATTATATCTGCGTACCCGGATTGTTATATCTTGAACTTACTCCCTACACACTACCGCACTGCGCGAAAGGGACCGTTGAACTATCCGGACCCCCGAATAACGCACGCGCACTATACAAACCAAACCCTAGCACTGTAAGAAAGCTATAGAGAGCTTCTTAGCGGTAGAGAGCGGCGTTACAGGCCGAAGCAGAAGCAGAAGCAGAAGAGAAAAGAGTAACAGAGCGAGCAGGCGCTCTAGTGTTATCGACAATAAGTTTATTATCGGAGGTTTTACAGCGGAAGAGACTGCAGAGATTAAAGAACGAATAAGCGAATACAAGAAAATCCACGACTGCACGCTCGAGGAACTTAAGGATTACGTAAACGAGAAAAGAGTAGGAAAGGTCTACGATAGTATAGACCTTATTAAGAAGCTGTTTTACAGAACCCTAGAAGAAAAGAGACAGTTAAGAGAGGAAATAGAGACGGTAAGGGCCGAGAAGGAATCGGCCGAGACCATTATAGATATGCTGGAAAACTAAGCGGCAAACCGACTGGCACAACTAAAGGAGATAAAGACTCAGCTAGCTGAGATGGAAGCAGCGATATCGTCGTCGCCGCCACTGCATCGAGAAGAACAAGCAGAGACCGCCTTACCAGCGGCCTATAGTTAAGGTAGCACCTTAATAACATTATTGCCGGACCTACCGGCGTTTAGAGGCGGAGACCCTAAAGACTGGGAAGCGTTTAAGAAGAAGATAAAGAACAAGATAGACCGCGACTACGCCGGAAACAGTGCCGGAGATAGATTAGCGTACCTGGAATCGCGATTAGAGGGTAAAGCTTTTTCGCTAGTGGCAGACCTAGAAGAGGTAACCGCTGAGGAAGCAATCAAAGCACTAGATCAACGCTTCGGAGACCTATTCCGAAAGAAGACAGCCTCTAAGCAGCTAGACAAGATCAACCAGAACCGGCAGACGTTCGAAGAATTCTACGGACTGTTTAGAAAATATGCTATTAGGGCCAGAGTAGCGGAAGACGAGCAGCTCTATCTATTAAGACAGAAGCTGAACCCTAAACTGGCCGCAGCTTTGGCCTTAGTGGAAGATAAAGACCTTAAGAGCTTCGTGCACCGAGCGAGAGTTACAGCGAGAAACCTGAGCACTTACGCGAAATTACGCGAATCGAACCCGAAGCTGTTAATAATGCAGACAACGCGACCCCCTACGCCTTTCCGGAGAGCACCCTAGCAGCTACCTTATCAGTCACCGCGTTCGTCGTTCGTCCCTACCTGCTACGCGTGTAGAAAGCCTAGCTATATCGCTACGAGATGCCAAGCAACGGCCTAGCAGAAGTAGGAGTATCGCGTTATAAAGCAGCTGCAGCTACCGAGAAAGACTATACAAGCTATCGAGCCGGCTCCGAACGACACCGACAGCGTAGACGGTGGAGTGCTACTGCGAATCCTGGGAAAAGACTAGCTAGAAGGATAGGCCCCCTATCTAGCGTAGAAAACAGGGCACTAACAAGAACTACATTACAGGAAGATAAGAGCATCAACAGCTGCAGCGATCCGCTCTTAGCGGCGGTGGAAGTAAATACGGAAACAGCTATTATCCTTCTAATCACTGTCCACCCCCTTAACGGATCGAGCAAACCACTTTAGCTAAGAGCTTTTATCGACATAGGGGCCCTTATCGGAGCGGCGATCCACTATCGATTGGATCAAAAGCTGATAAAAGGATACGGCTATCTAGTGGAGCTATCGTCGCCGACACGGATCTTAGCATACAACGGACAAGACACGGAGAGTGTTACGCATTATGTGCTATTAAAGACTACCTTGGCAGGTCGCACTACAGAGGCGACGTTCCGAATTATAGATATCGGAAGGTTTGACATTATTATAGGACAAAAATGGATAAAGAACCAGAAAGCCGTTATTAATGTAGGTAAAGGCACCCTTAGATTCAAAAACCAGCAGACCGAAATCGCCGCTAAATCGGTTACAGTTGCCAACGCCAAACCGAACGTTACGACTATCGAAGAGGTTCCGAAAGATCGGCCCGACACTTAAGACACGATCGGAATAATAAGTTCAGAAGCTTTAACGACCCTCGCGAGGTCGTCGGACAACGAGATTTATGCTATCTTAATGAAAGACATCGAAGACCACTGGAAGATAATGGCAGAAGAAGAGGTAGACCCGATAGAGGTGTTACTAGAAGAACTCTATAGTTACACTAATGTGTTCTCGAAAGCAGACTCTAACCTACTGCCGCTCCACCGACCGGAATATAACAACAAGATCCGGTTGAAAGAAGGAGCCGTACTACCGAGAACCGAGCCCCTAAGACGCTTATCTCCGGCCGAGCTGGACTAGGTAGAAGTGTTTGTTCGAGAGAATCTAGCGAAGAAGTTTATTACGCCAAGCTCTGCAGAATATGCGTTACCGATTCTTTTCGTACGGAAACCCGGAGGTGGCCTCCGCCTATGCGTAGACTACCGAGGCCTTAATAAGGTTACCAAGAGAGATATGTATCCGCTGCTGCTAATAGACGAGACTATACAACGAGTAGCTAAGGCTAAGTAGTTTAGCAAGCTGGATATTCGCTAAGCTTTCTACTAGTTAAGGAACGAAGAAGGACAGACGGAAGACCTTACGACATTCGCTACGCGCATAGGCAACTTTAAGTAGCTAGTAATGCCTTTCGGACTTACCAACGCGCCGGCAGTGTAGCAACGCTTTATAAACCACACATTTATAGACATGCTAGAACGTTTCGTATCTATCTACTTAGACAATATTCTTATCTACACTAAGGGAACAAGAGAACAATATACGGACTACATCGAGAGGGTGTTAAAGAGACTCTACGAGGTCGGATTAAACGCGGACACGAAGAAGAGCGAGTTCTATTAGACCGAAGTCAAATACCTCGGTCTTATCGTTAGAAGAGAAGGAATTTGGATACACCTGTTAAAAGTGGCCGCTGTCGCGGAATGGAAGCAACCGACATCTGGAAACACTACGCAAATCAGAGCGTTTCTCGGATTCTGCAGCTACTATCGACAGTTTATTAAGGATTTTAGCAAGATAGCGAGACTACTAAATAAGGCGTTGAAAAAGGAGGCTGCCGGACTACAGAATAAGAAGTGTACAGAAGCCTTTAATCGGCCAAAAGAGGCAGTGGCATCGGCGCCAGTACTAGCGCACTTCCGACTGGAAAAGACGATCTATGTAGAAACGGACGCTTCCGACATAGTAACAGCAGGGGTCCTTTCTCAATACGCTAACGATAAAGAAACTCTCTATCCGGTGGCTTTCTTTAGCAAGTTAATAAACAACGCTAAACGGAACTACGCTATCTATAATAAAGAACTGCTGGCCATTATTTAGGCCTTTAAAGAGTGGAAACCGGAGCTTATAGCTGGACAGAGCACGATCTAGGTCCTTACAGACCACCAGTTACTGACCCACTTTATAAAGACGCAGAAGCTGTTACGGCGCCAAGCCCGGTAGGCTGCCTACTTATCCGGATTCGATTTTAAGATTACCTATCGACCAGGAGCTCAAAATGGAAAGGCAGACGCGTTGACGAGAAGAGAAGGGAAGACCAGCCGCGCGAAAGAAGATCCGAACATGTTTCAGAAGGTGCTAACGGAACGAGTAGTAGACGCCGAGGTGTTAAAAGAGGTAGGGATCTGTACGATAGAGCCGCCGATTGAAAAAGAGACGCTGTACGAGAAAGTGGAACGGCTTAATCAGCAGCAGAGGCTTGGCAAAACGGGCTTAGGGAAAATAATCGTTCTGGAAGAACTGATTACAGAGGTTATCCAGCTAATCTATAGGTCTAAGGATGTTGGTTATGCAGAATCGAAGAAGACGATAGAAGCAATAAGGACGACCTACTAGTTTCCGCGAATCTTCGAGCGGATACATTGGTTTATTACTAACTGTTACGTATGCCGAGCAGCGAAGCTACGTTACGGCCTTCCGGCCGGCCTGCTAAAGCTACTTCTAATCCCTAAGAAACTATAGCAGCACATTACGATGGATTTCGTAACCGGCCTGCCGGATTCAGATAGATATAACGCTACGCTTAATGTAGTGGATCGACTAAGCAAAGAACGCTATTTCATCCCCTACCGAGCTAAGGATAAAGGAACTACTATGGAAGAAACGGCAAGAATGTTAATCTAGTACGTATAGAAGCACTATAGGCTGCCGGACACTATTACTACGGACAGGGGCCCTCAATTCACTGCCGATGTATAGAAAGCCATTAACCAAGCCCTCGGAATTTGTAGAAAGCTCAGTACGGCCGCTTACCCTTAGACCAACGGCCAGTCTAAAGTGGCCAATCGTAAGATAGAAAAATACCAAAGAATCTTCTGCAGCTATTATTAAGAAGGATGGGTTAAGGTGTTGCCGATAGCCGAATTCTGCGCCAATTTAGCACAGTCGGAAGCTACCTTACTGGCGCCGTTTAAGATAACATATAGTTACCTTCCGAGGATAAGCTTTTAACCACTAAACGAACCCAGCTCTTTAGAACCTTCTACCACCACCTCGTCGAAGAGAATCGCGGCAGCGGCAGCAGAAGCGCTCCGATCGCAGATAGAAGAAGCGATTAAGGTAGCGAAAGAAGCGATAGAATCAGCTTAGAAGAAGATAGTAACTCGAGCTAACGGGAAGAGGTTACCAATAGAATTCGAGGAAGGCCAAAAGGTATAGCTAAACACGCGGAACCTAAGGCTGAAAGGCAACGCGAAGCTCAACCCTCGTTACGTAAGTCCGTTTAAGATAATGGAAAAGAGGTCGCCGGTGACCTACTAGCTCCAGCTGCCGAAATCGTTCCGGATCTACGATGTCTTTTATTTAGACCTGCTAAGCCTAGACCTGGAAGACGGCCTTCCGGAGTAGGGGTTTACTAAACCCCTACCAGTAGAGATAGATAGTAAAGAAGAAGAATAGGAAGTCGAAGATGTTATAGATATAAGAAGACGAAGAGGATCTATCTGAGCGAGGATCTTATAGAAAGAATAGCCGGAAGACTATAAATGGTATCTGGCCGAGAACCTGCGGAATTCGGCAGAGCTGCTAAGGGAGTTTTACGCCCAGAACCCGAAGAAGCCGAGGCCTAAGTGGCTCGACGGCTAAAAAGAAGGCCAAGTCCGCTCTATTAGTACAGAAGCTGAAGAAAACAATCGTAACGGTCGCTTCGCTGCAGTCTTCGGATTAGCTACTACCTATCTTCGCATTAGCAGGAAGCTCGCTAACGCCGTAAATCGGCGCCGACGCTGCAAGCCCTACGATAGGTAAGAGCCTTAAGAGAGGAAGAAGAGGAAGAAGATAAGGAGACGCAGATAGATTCATATAGACCTATATAGCAGCGTACGGACCGGTTATGCTGCAGCTCTAGTAACTGCTAGCCCCGATCAGATAGCTCGGATCAGATAGCTCGGACCAGATAGAACGGATTAGATAGGCGCCAAGTGAAGACGTTAGATAGTAACGATATAAATCAAAAAAAAAAAGAAAAAGAAGGAACAGATAAGTAAACGGTCAAGGGCGACCGCTAATAAGGGAGGGGGGTAGTGTTGCGGCGGCAGAAAGGGGTAGGACTAAGTAACAGGGTAGACTCTCGGAATCTCGGCTCGGCCCTTCCGGACCGAGCCGGGCCTTGGCACGCCACCCCCCAAAGGTCTCGTCTACCACTACATAGATCCCTTTCCCTCCTTAGTTCGAGATATAGTTATCAAAAAGGCTGCATTGAATTATATCTGCGTGCCCGGATTATTCTATAAGATATTCTCCTATCTTATCTAGCGTACGTGCGTACAGTTCGGCATAGTTCTCTATGCCCTTCTTCGCTTTATCTATCTCTTCTTCTATAAGGCCCTTAGTGGCTATTCTATCGTTAAGGATGCTAGTACGCCTATCCCTTAGTCTGTCAGTCTTTCTCTTTCCGCTGCGGCCTGTAACGCTGCCCTCTACTGTTAAGAAGCTCTCGATAGCTTTCTTACAGTACTAGTGTTTGGTTTGGTTTAGTGTGTTGCGCGTACGTTATTCGGGTGTCCGGATTGTTTAACGGTCCCTTTCGCGCAGCGCGGAGCTGGTGTAGTAAGTGAGTTCGAGATATAATAATCCGGGCACGCAGATATTATTCAATACGGCCTTTTTAATAACTATATCTCGAACTAAGGAGGGAAAGTAATCTATATAGTAGTGGGCGAGAGCTTTAGGGGTAGTATGCCAAGGCCCGGCTCGGTCCGGAAGGGCTAAGCCGAAATTCCGAGGGTCTACCCTATTACTTAGTCCTACCCCTTTCTGCCGCTGCAACAAGGGGGAGTAATAGAAGGTAGATAGATAGACAGGCGAAAGCTAGACAGTAAAGCTAACACATAACTAGCTGTTTGCTAGGTAAAGCAATAGCAAGTAAGGCAATAGTTACCGGACGGCTTATTTGCGCATAGCTGGAACCCTACTAAGGCGCATCGCCGGATTTCCTGCTACTAACCTAAGGTCCAGGCCTGCAACTGTATAAGACAGTTAACTAGGCTATTGCCGAAACCCTACCTGCGATCGGCTACCTCCTACCAAAGAACGTCGTCGATATATATAGACGACAGGCCTAATGCAGAAGACGACTGCCTATATAGGTGTCGGGAGAGCCTGTACCTACAGGATTCCCTAACACCTATATATACGACTAATGTATTAGCAGGAGGGGTATGCCTACAGTCGGGGACGCTGTAGCCCTGCCTTAGTTAGGTATATGTTAAAGGAGTGCTTTAAGGCACTAAAGTATACCTAGGCAGGGATAGAAGCGTACGACTAGCGCATCGCCGTTGTTTAACCCTTGCCAAACAGGCTTAGAGACATAGTGTAAAGGGCTTTAGAATCTTAGTTTAGAAACTTAAGGTTAGGTATCTATATAAAGGAACTAATAGGCAGTTCCTTCGTCGTCCGCTGCTGTACAATTTGTACCTACAAAGCCAAGCTAGCAATTTCCTCCTATATAGGGGTGCAAGGTTTACACTCTATACAGAGGATTGGGAGTTCCCCCTCTGTATAGTAGTGCAGAGTTTTCCCTCTGTTTAGAGGGGCGGCAGTTCCCCTCTATATAGGACTATAGGGTTCTCCCTCCGTACAGGAGTAGGGTCCTGTTAGTAGTTCTATATAGAGGGTAGGGTTGTGCTAGCGCCGCTAAGTCGCAGTCCTTAGGGGGACGGCTAGCTTAGGTTAGGTCTAGGACCTGGGCTGGGCGGCGCTCCCTAACAATACCCCCCCCTCCCCTCTCGTAGTGCCCTTTTCGTACAGCGCTGTGCCGAACACCCTTAGCTCCTAGTGTTCCTTTGCCGGGTAGCGCTTTCCTGTCCTCGCCTAGGCACTTTACTGTTAGCCTCCCTCTCCCTTGGTTTAACCTTGGACTTGTCCTCCTAAGTCTATAGGCAGGGAAGTCAGGGGGTGCTAGATCGCTTCTACCTTACCTTGGCTAGTTCCGTTTCTTAATTTAACGAAGCCGAGGTTAAGGCTTAGGAGGCCTGCTTGCAGTTATAAAGGTGCAGGAGGTGCTCGGTCCCCTCTGCTTCTTCTCCTCCTACTCTCGAGCCCTAGCTATACACTCTACGTCCTAACCGTACGGTCTAGTGCTACTGGGTTATTTGGTTTTTGTCCCTGTCCCTTGGTCGTCGTCCGGAGTTTTACTCCTAGGTAGATGTTCCTGCCTCTGTCCAGTTGTCTAGTCGGCTGTCGCTCGTACCGGCTTTGGGTTGTAGTTGCCTCGCTTGTCCCCCTTTATACAGTTGTAGCAGCTGCCCTGGTTGTTATTGCCCTATAAGGCAGGCAGCTACTACCCGATGTATAAACCCCTTCCCTTTCCTCTCTCTCTCTTCTTCTCTTTCTTCTTTATCCTCTACCTGCTACCCTTTCGTCCGGCCGTACACTACCTCTACTATTACTACTACTAACTACTATCTATTAGCTACTACTAGTTACTACTACTATGCTACCTGCCCCGTCCGGCTATGCTTATCGTAGCTCCCTCGTAGTTGCTAGCTCCCCCTCCGCTCGTCTAGCTAGGGTCTCCTCCTTTTTCTACCTCTAGCAGTAGGATGCTTAATTCGACTAACAGCTTCGCTTCCGGTTTGTACAGGTTTCCGTACCCTGTACAGTCTAAGCTAACATCTTAGGTGCTACATTAATTAGCAGCAGGATGTCGCTAAGCTACTCTTCTACCTTTCCTAGTACTAGGGCTCCTTCCGTCCGGGAGGTAAATAAGGTTATAGGTATAGAGTTGGCTGCCCTGGGTCCTAGGGTTAGTAGCTAGTGGGCTACCTTAAGGTAGCGTGTAAAAGTTTTTACACGGTGTCGCTCTTAACCCCTCTTACTTCTATTTTCCGTCTCTCCTATTTTCTGGCTGTTCCCTTCCTCTAGCCCTTCCTTCGTACAGTGTCGTACAGTGTCGTGTTAGTAGAGTCCTATAGTGTCCTATATCGTTATTCTCGATCCTTTGGCAACTTAAGTTGCTGGCGGCTACCCTGTCCTTAGGGTAGATCGTGCCCCTCTTTGCCGTATAGCGCAGTGTTACTGTAACTGGGCAGGGGGATGGTTCTCCTCCTACCTGTCCAGTGCAGTTGTGTCCTATAGGGCCTCGTACGGTTCCTATATAGGCTCTGCCTATCCTCTCTATTTTACTAGGTACTCTGCCTTTCCCTACTTCTTTCAGCTCTTAAGGATTCCTTCTAACTTGTACTCTTCTTGGCCCTTAGTTATAATCGCTAGTGGGCGCACGTCGTCCGTCGTCTAGTGCAGCAGGGGGTCCGTGTTCGCCGGCTGTACGAGGTCTACGTAGAAAACCGGGTGTATCCCTAGGGGAGTGTTAAGTCGTACAGTATGTATTCCTACTAGTCGCACTACTATAAACTTCCTGTTCTTCTAATCTAGCTTCTTGCTCGGCCGGTCTATACGGATGTTTCGCTAGTTTAGCTAGACCTTATCCCCTGCCTTATACCTTAGTGCAGCCTGCTGTCCCTTGTTGGCCTGCTCTTCTGCATTCTGCTAAGCTATAGCTAGGCTCGCCTTTGTCTATTAATAGGCGTTCGTAATCGTTCGTACGATAGCCTCTCCCTGCTAAATAGGGGATCGTACAGGGCGTAGGGTATCGCTACTTAGGGTCGGTAGGAGCAGGGAATGGTCGTATCTGTAGGCTATAAAGAAGGGGGACAATCCTGTAGCGTTAGCCGTACGGCTGTTAATAGCTAGCTCCGCTATAGGGAGAAGTCGGTTCCAGTTCGTCTAGTTATAGTTAACGTATACTTAAAGGTACGCTTCCAACGTCGAATTGACCCTCTCTGTCGCCCTGTCCGTCTGCAGGTACTACACAGTTAACAGGCGACGTTCTACCTTTAGCAACTAGCAGACCCTTGCCTAGAGCTGGCTCGTAAACTGCGTGCCCCGGTCCGACCCAATCGACCGAGGGAATCTGTATTTGCTAAACGTCGTCCGTATAAACGCCTAGGCAGTGTCCTTAGCTATAATAGAGTCTATTCCCTCTAGTATTACCCACTTCGTTAGCTTGTCCGTAACTACTATAATGTTCTGCCGTCCGTCGCTCTTAGGTAGGTCCGTAATAAAGTCCACTGTTAGTGTTGCAGCAGTGGAAAGGGGTGGGACTAAGTAATAGGGTAGACCCTCGGAATTTCGGCTCGGCCCTTCCGGACCGAGCTGGGCCTTGGCACGCCACCCCCTTAAGGTCTCGTCCACTACTACATAGATTCCTTTCTCTCCTTAGTTCGAGATATAGTTATCAAAAAGGCCGTATTAAATTATATCTGCGTACCCGGATTATTATATCTCGAACTCACTCCCTACACTACTACCGCGCTGCGCGAAAAGGACTGTTAAATCATCCGGACCCCCGAATAACGCATGCGCACCAAACCAAACAAAACACTAGCACTGTAAGATAGCTATAGAGAGCTTCTTAACAGTAGAGGGCGGCGTTACAGGCTGCAGCGGAAAGAGAAAGAACGATAGACCGAGGGATAGGCGTATTAGCATCCTCGATAACAGAATAGCTACTAAGGGCCTTACAGAAGAAGAGATAAATAAAGCGAAGAGGGGCATAGAGAGCTATGCCGAGTTGTACGCACGCACGCCGGAAGAAATGGAAGAGCATCCGGCAGAGAATAGAGCTAAGAAGGTGTTCGACATTATCACCTTTATTAAGAAGAAGTTTTATAGAAACACGGAAGAGAACAGGAGACTAAGAGAGGAAATTGAAACGGTAAGAGCCGAGAAAGAATCGTCCGAGACTATTATAGATATGCTGGGAAACCAAGCGGCAAACCGACTAGCGCAACTAAAAGCGATAAAGGCTTAGCTAGCTAAGATGGAGAGAGCGACGTCGCCGCTACTGCATCGAGAAGAACAAGCAGAGACCGCCTTACTAGCAGCCTACAGTCAAGGCAGCACGTTAATAACGTTACTACCGGATCTACCAGCGTTTAGAGGCAGAGATCCTAAGGATTAGGAAGCATTTAAGAAGAAGATAAAGAACAAGATAGATCGAGACTATGCTGGAAACAGCGCCGGAGATAGATTAGCGTACCTGGAATCGAGATTGGAAGGTAAAGCTTTTTCACTAGTAGCAGACCTAGAAGAGGTAACTGCCGAGGAAGCAATTAAAGCATTGGATCAACGTTTCGAAGACCCCTTCCGGAAGAAGACGGCCCGTAAGCAGCTAGATAAGATCAACCAGAACCGGCAGACGTTCGAAGAGTTCTACGGACTATTTAGGAAATATGCGATTAGGGCCCGAGTAGCAGAAGATAAGCAGCTCTACCTACTAAGGCAGAAGCTGAACCCTGAACTGGCCGCAGCCATAGCCTCGGTAGAAGATAAGGACCTTAAGAGCTTCGTGCACTAAGCGAGAGTCACTGCGAGAAACTTAAGCGCTTACGCGAAATTATGCAAATCGAACCAGAAGCCGTTAATAACGCAGACAACACGACCCCCTGCGCCTTTCCGGAGAGCACCTTAGCAGCCACCTTATTAGCAATCTTATTAGTCACCGCGTTCGTCGTTCGTCCCTACCTGCTACGCGTATAGAAAGCCTGGCCACGTCGCTACGAGATGCCAAGCATTAGATAAGCAGAAGCAGGAATATCGTGTTATAAAGCAGCCGCAGCCTCCGAGAAAGACTATACAAGCTATAGAGCCAGCTCTAAACGACACCGACAGCGTAGACAGTAGAGTGCTACTGCGAATACTAGGAAAAGACCAGCTGGACGGATAGGCCCCCTATCCAGCATAGACAACAGGGCACTGACACGAACCACATTACAGAAAGGAAGTATTAATAGCTGCAGCGATCCGCTCTCGGCGGCGGTGGAAGTAAACACGGAAACAGCTATTATCCTTCTAATTACTGTCCACCCTCTTAACGGATCGAGCAAACCACTTTAGCTAAGAGCTTTTATCGACACAGGGGCTCTTATCGGAGCGGCTATCCACTATCGATTGGTTTAAAAGATAATCAAAGGATATAGCTATCCAGTAGAGCTAGCGTCGCCGACACGGATTTCGGCATACAACGGACAGGACACGGAGAGTGTTACGCACTATGTGCTATTAAAGACTACCTTAGCAGGTCGCACTACAGAGGCGACGTTCCGAATTATAGATATCGGAAGGCTTAACATTATTATAGGACAAAAATGGATAAAGAACCAGGGAGCAATTATTAATATAGGTAAAGGCACACTCGGATTCAGAACACTAATCAGCGGCTCCGCCGCCGTTAAATCAGTCACCGAACTAGTTACAGTCGCTAACGTTAAACCAAACGTTACGACTATCGAAGTGGCTCCGAAGGATCGGCCCGACCCTTAAGACACGATCGGAATAATAAGTTCAGAGGCTTTAACGACCCTCGCGAGGTCGCCAGACAACGAGATTTACACTATCTTAATAAAAGACATCGAAGACTACCAGAAGGTAATGGCGGAAGAAGAAGTGGATCTACTAGAGGTGTTACCAAAAGAACTCTATAGTTACACCGACGTGTTCTTAAAGGCTAACTCCAACCTCTTGCCGCTCCACCGACCGGAATACGACAACAAGATCAGGTTGAAGGAAGGGGCTGCGTTGCCGAGAACCGAGCCCCTAAGACGACTGTCGCCAGCTGAGCTGGACTAGGTAGAAGTGTTTGTTTAAGAGAATCTAGCGAAGAAGTTTATTACGCCAAGCTTAGCGGAATATACGTTACTGATTCTTTTCGTGCGGAAACCCGGAGGTGGTCTCCGACTGTGCGTGGATTACAGGGGCCTTAATAAGGTTACTAAGAGAGATGTGTATCCACTACCTCTGATCGATAAGACTATACAACGAGTGGCTAAGGCTAAGTGGTTCAGCAAGCTGGATATTCGCTAAGCATTCTATCGATTAAGGAACGAAGAAGGACAGACAGAAGACCTTACGACATTTGCTACGCGCATAGGCAATTTTAAGTAGCTGGTAATGCCCTTCGGACTCACCAACGCGCCGGCAGTGTAGCAACGCTTTATAAACTACACCTTTATAGACATACTAGAGGGATTCGTATCTATTTACCTAGACGACATTCTTATCTACACTAAGGGAACGAGAGAACAACATACGGACCACATTAAGAGGGTGTTAAAGAGACTCCGCGAGGTCGGGCTAAACGCAGACACGAAGAAGAGCGAGTTCTATTAGACTAAAGTCAAATATCTCGGTCTTATCGTCGGAAGAGAAGGAATTTGGATAGACCTGTCAAAAGTGGCCGCCGTCGCAGAATGGAAGCAACCGACATCTGGAAACACTACGCAAATCAGAGCGTTTCTCGGGTTCTGCAGCTACTACTGACGATTTATTAAAGACTTCAGCAAGATAGCGAGACCACTGAATAAGGCGTTGAAGAAGGAGGCTGCCGGACTACCGAATAAGAAGTGTACAGAAGCCTTTAATCGGCTAAAAGAGGCAGTAGTATCAGCGCCAGTACTGGCGCACTTTAGACTGGAAAAGACGATCGACGTAGAGACAGACGCTTCCGACACAGTAACAGCAGGGGTCCTTTCTTAATACGCTAACGACGACGAGACTCTCCATCTAGTAGCTTTCTTTAGGAAGTCTATAAATAATGCTAAACGGAACTACGCTATCTATAATAAAGAACTGCTAGCTATTATTTAGGCCTTCGAAGAGTGGAAACCGGAGCTTATAGCTAGACAGAGCATGATCCAGGTCCTTACGGACCACCAGTCGCTAACCTACTTTATAAAGACGCAGAAGCTCTTACGACGTCAGGCACGGTAGGCTGCCTACTTATCCGGGTTTGACTTTAAGATCACTTATTGACTAGGAGCTTAAAACGGAAAAGCCGACGTACTGACGAGGAGGGAAGGAAGGACCAGCCGCGCGAAAGAGGATCCGAACATGTTTCAGAAGGCGCTAACAGAACGAATAGTAGACGCCGAGGTATTGAAAGAGGCAGGGATCTGTGCGATAGAGCCGCCAATTAAAGAAGAGACGCTGTACGAGAAAGTGGAACGGTTTAATTAGCAGCAGAAGCTCGGCAAAACCGGCTTAGGGAAACTGATCGTTCTGGAAGAACTGATTACAGAGGTTATCGAGCTGGTCCATAGCTCTAAGGATGTTGGTTACGCAGGATCGAAGAAGACGATAGAAGCAATAAGGACGACCTACTGGTTTCCGCGAATCTTCGAGCGGATACATTGGTTTATTACTAACTGCTACGTGTGCTGAGCAGCAAAGCTACGTTACGGCCTTCCAGCCGGCCTGCTAAAGCCACTTCCGATCCCTAAGAAACTATAGCAGCACATTACGATAGATTTCGTAACCGGCCTGCCGGACTCTAATAGATATAACGCTATGCTTAATGTAGTGGATCGGCTAAGCAAAGAGCGCCATTTCATCCCCTATCGAGCTAAGGATAAAGGAACTACTGCAGAAGAAACAGCGAGAATGTTAATCTAATACGTGTAGAAGCACTATAGGCTGCCGGACACTATTACTACGGATAGGGGTCCTTAATTCACCGCAGACGTATAGAAAGCTATTAACTAGGCCCTTGGAATTCGTAGAAAGCTCAGCACGGCTGCTTACCCTTAGACCGACAGACAGTCGGAAGTAGCCAACCGTAAGATAGAAAAGTATCTGAGAATCTTCTGCGGCCATCATTAAGCAGAATAGGTTAAGGTGTTGCCTATAGCCGAATTCTGCGCAAATTCTGCACGATCGGAAGCCACCTTACTAGTGCTGTTTAAGATAACTTACGGCTACCTTCCGAGGATAAGCTTTTAACTACCGAACAAACCCAGCTCTTTAGAACCTTCTACCACCACCTCGTCTAAGAGAATCGCTGCGGCGGCAGCAGAAGCGCTCCAATCTTAGATAGAAGAAGCGATTAAGGTAGCGAAAGAAGCGATAGAATTAGCTTAGAAGAAGATAGTAACTCGAGCTAATAGAAGGAGGTTACCGATAGAATTTAAGGAAGGCCAAAAGGTATAGCTCAACACGCAGAACCTAAGGCTAAAAGGCAACGCGAAGCTCAACCCTCATTACGAAGGTCCGTTTAAGATAATAGAAAAGAGGTCGCCGGTGACCTACCGGCTCTAGCTGCCGAAATTGTTCCGGATCTACGATATCTTTTATTCGGATCTGCTAAGCCTAGACCCGGAAGATGGCCTTCCCGATTAGGGGTTCGATAAACCCCTATCCATTGAAATAGAAGGTAAAGAAGAAGAATAGGAGGTAGAAGACGTCATAGATATAAGAAGACGAAGGGGATCTATCGAAGCGAGGATCTTATAGAAAGGATAGCCGGAAGACTATAAATAGTACCCGGTCGAGAACCTCCGGAATTCGGCGGAGCTACTAAGAGAATTTTACGTCCGGAACCCGAAGAAGCCGCGGCCTAAGTGGCTCGACGGTTGAAAAGAAGGCTAAGTCCGCTCTATCGGCACAGAAGCCGAAGAAAACAATCGTAACAGTCGCTTCGCTAGAGTCTTCGACGTAGCCACTACCTACCGCAGCTGCAGCAGGCAGCTCGTTAACGCCGTAAAGCGGCGTCGGCGCTGCCAGCCCTGCGGTAGGTAGGGTCCTTAGTAGAGAAAGAAGAAGAAGAAGATAAAGAGCTATCGACGGATCTATATAGACCTCTACAGCAGAGCACGGACCGGTTACGCTGCAGCTCTAGTGACCGCTAGCTCCGATCAGATAGCTTCGATCAGAAGGAACGGATTAGATAGAAGCCGAGTGAAGACTTTAGATAGTAACAATATAAATAAAAAAAAAAAGGAAAAGGCAGGAGGAACGGATAAGTAGGCGGTCGAGGGCGACCGCTAATAAGGGAGGGGGGTAGTGTTGCGGCGGTGGAAAGGGGTGGGACTAAGTAATAGGGTAGACCCTCGGAATTTCGGCTCAGCCCTTCTGGACCGAGCCGGGCCTTAGCACGCCACCCCCCAAAGGTCTCGTCCACCACTATATAGATTCCTTTCCCTCCTTAGTTCGAGATATAGTTATCAAAAAGGCCGTATTGAATTATATCTACGTGCCCGGATTAGTTAGGTCTTGCTAGGGCCGGTCTGGGATCGGTAGGGGCTTTAGCAGCCTATGCTTTAGCTTACGCTAGGGCTTCGTCTGTCTGCATACATCGCAGTTCTGTACGAACCTGCGGATGTCCTTCGCTATCGCCGGCTAGTAGTAGTCCCTAGCAACAATGCTGTACGTCTCCTTACGCTCTGGGTGCCTAGTAGCTATAGAGTCGTGCGCCCGTTGTATTAAGCTCGTACGGAGCTTCTCGTCTGCCGGGACCCAAATCCGATTCCTGAACTTTAGGTTGTTCTCCCTGTCTACTAAGCACTCTGCTGCCGACACCTTAAGGTGGAGCTCGGCTAGGAGCTTCCGCTGTCCTCCTTAGATCGCTGTACAGGCCCCTTAGTACACCTCGTCCTTTTCTACTGCCTCTTCCTAAGCTTGCAGTTAGGGTTCCTATAGGTGCGTCGACGCTAGGCGGATAGTCTCCTCGCCTAGCTCCTCCTTAAATATTTGGAATGTTCGTAACTTTAACTAGTCGTCCTCGTACGTCTTCGGCATGTCCTAGTCCTGTCTGGATAGCGCATCGGCCCTGCTGTTGTCCTTACCCTTGCGATACCAGAGTCTTATATTGAACCGGCTTAGGTACATTGCCTATCGTACGTGCCTCTTAGACAGCTTCCGGGGCTGCGTAAAGTACTCTAGATTCTTGTAGTCTGTTAGGGCGAGGAACTCGGGTAATCCGACTAAGGTAGACTCTAGGTCAATACCCGTCTTTAATAACTATATCCAAGGCTAGAGAGAGAAGAATCTACGTACAAGCGGAGGTAGAGGTATTTAAGTGTGCGCCAAGCCTGGCCCTGCCAAGCCTGCCACCTTCCAGCACCTTCCAGCCCTCTATATCTGTATTACTACCGCCCTCTCTAACTAGCGATTGCCCTTAATCGCAATCAATCTATTAATCGCAATCAGCCAATCAGGTCGCACCAATCCAGGTCGCAAATTCAGTCGCAGAGGTCGCTTTTAAGGTCGCTTTTAAGCTTTAATTTCCGTGCTTTTTAAGCCTTAATCTCGTGCCTTTTTGAGCCTCAATCTTATACCTTTTTAAGCCTTAATCTCGTGCCTTTTTGAGCCTCAATCTCGTGCCTTTTTGAGCCTCAGTCTCGTGCCTTTTTAGCGTCGCTTTCAGGCTTAATTGGTGCGTGCCCTGTTTGGTGCCTTGTTTAGTGCCTTGCTAAGGCTGCAGAATTCTCAGATTGTCGCAGAGGTTGCCTTGCAAACACGTGTCGCTTCTCGACGGTCGCTCGCTTCTCGACGGTCGCTTCTTAACAGTCGCTTCTTAGACGGTCGCTTCTCGGACGGTCACTTCTCGACGGTCGCTCGCTTCTCGACGGTCGCTCGCTTCTCGACGGTCGCTTCTTGACAGTCGCTTCTTAAACAGTCGCAGAGGTCTCGGAGGTCGTCGGGGTCGCGGAGGCCGTCGGGGTTGCAGAGGTCGTTAGGGTCGCAGGGGTCGCAGCCTATAGATGTCGCTTCTCTGACGGTCGCTTCTCGGACGCTCGCCTCGCTCTCGAGCCGTCGCTTCTTACGCTTCTTAAGCTGTCGCTTCTTAAGCCGTCGCTTCGCCTGTACTTTTCCTGTGCTTTGCCTGTATTGTCCGCAGCAGCTGTGCCTAGTGCTAAGCCTGGTGCTATGTTGCTTTGCTGCTCGTGTCGCTTTGCTTGTGCTTCTAAACGTGCTCTTCTAAACCTGAACAATGTGTGTTGTTTATAGCTGCCTGTTGTCTGCAGCTGCCTTTCTAAACATGCAGTGCCTGTGTTGTCTGCAGCTGTGTTGTCTGCAGCAGCTGCGCCTGTCTGCAGCTATGCCTTTAAACTGTGCTGCCTCTAAACTGTGCTGCCTCTGAACTGTGCTGCCTCTAAACTGTGCTGCCTCTGAACTGTCCTTCTAAACAGTATGTTGCCTGCAGCAGCTGTGCCTGTATGCTCGTGCCTAGGTGCTCGTGCTTTGCTTCGTGCCCTGACTGCTAAACGTCTTAATAGGTAGGTGTCGCTTGTAGCCGTACTGTGCCTTGTCTTGTCGCTGTACTAATTGCTGTACGTCTCGATTGCTGAATGTCCTAATTGGCCTTGTCCGAATAGAATGGTCTGTTAAAGACCTGAAAAAAAACGAATGTCGTCGCCCTAGGTCCTGCTAGGTGCGCTCTCGTCGTCGTCGCTCCTGTCGTCGTCGCTCTCCTTGTCCTTACATTGTTGTCGTCGCTCTCTCGCTCTCGTCGCTCTCTCGCTCTCGTTGCTCTCTCGCTCTCGTCGCTCTCTCGCTCTCGTCGCTCTCTCGCTCTCGTCGCTCTCTCGCTCTCGTCGCTCTCTCGCTCTCGTCGCTCTCTCGCTCTCGTCGCTCTCTCGCTCTCGTCGCTCTCGTTCCTCGCTCTCGCTCCTTGTCGTCGTTCTCGCTCTCGTCCTTCTCGCTCTCGTCCTTCTCGCTCTCGTCCTTCTCGCTCTCGTCCTTCTTGCTCTCGTCCTTCTCGCTCTCGTCCTTCTCGCTCTCGTCCTTCTCGCTCTCGTCCTTCTCGCTCTCGTCCTTCTCGTCCTATCTTAGAACTTCAAAACTCGTACGATCTGCTCGTAGGGGCACTTCTCTTCCTAATATCCCTCTCGTAGGGGCACTCTCTCTCTTCAAAACTCTTCTTCTTCTCGATAGGGGCACTTCTCTTCCCTAAAACTCTTCTTCTTAGTAGGGGGAGGGGGAGGGTAGAGTAGCATATATATGTACGATTAAGTAACCGGATATAATTTAACGGCCTCCTTTGTACATATACAGTACACACTCTAGGTTGGTTGCACGTACGTTAATCGAGTACCTGGATATAATTCAACAGGCTCTTTTGCGTAGTGCAGGTTAGGTGTTGGGTTTAAGCCTTAGATATAATAATCCGACTAAGGTAGACTCTAGGTCAATACCTGTCTTTAATAACTATATCCAAGGCTAGAGAGGGAAGAATCTACGTACAAGCAGAGGTGGAGGTATTTAAGTGTACGCCAAGCCTGGCCCTGCCAAGCCTGCCACCTTCCAGCACCTTCCAGCCCTCTATATCTGTATTATTGGGCACCGAGCAGAGTTCTCTATCCTATGCTTCGCAACATCGTACGACTGCTAGCAACTCCTTGTCGTAGATAGGGTAGTTGCACTTAGCTAGGGAGTTCTTCTTAGAGAAATATACGCATAGGTGCAGGAGTCTGTCCGAGACTACCTGTAATAGGATGCCTCTAATGCAATACCCCGAGGAGTCGGTTTCCAGTATCGTCGTACGTCCTAGGTCGAAGGCGGCAAGCGCTAGTCCTGTAGTAAAGAGCTCCTTTAGCTTGTTAAAGCTGCTATCGCATTCGTCCGTCTATTTGAACTGCTTGTCCTTATGTGTTAGTTCAACTAGGAAGCGTACGATCTCCGAGTAGTTCTGTATAAACTAGCGGTAGAAGTTGGCAAACCTAAGAAATTCCTATATGCCCTTAACGTTCGTTAGCAGCTTCTATTGCTTAATAGCGTTAATCTTTTTTCCATCTATGCTAATGCCCTTCCGTGCCTCGATAATAAAACCTAGGTATTTCGTACGCTGGATACTGAATTCACATTTGTCGATGTCGAGGTACAAGCCAGCCTGCTGCAGCTGGTCCAGCACCTTCTTAACGTCCTGTACGTAATCTGCATAGGTGCCGTCTGTAAAAACCAGGGTATCGTCAAGGTATACTAAGCAGATGTCGTCTAGTAACCCTTATAAGGACTTGTTAATGTACCTTTAGAATGTTGCTAGTGCGTTAGCAAGGCTAAAGAGGGTAACAAGCTACTTAAAAAGACTATATCTCGTACAGAAGGCAGTTATCTATTTACAGCCTTCCTTAATCCGTATCTTGTAGAAGGCTGAGACTACGTTAAGCTTAGTAAACTACTTTGCCTTGCTGATCTGTCCGAGAGTCTCCTTAATAAGGGTTAGGGGGTACCGGTCCTTCTTAGTAATCGCGTTAATGCCTCTATAGTCTACGCAGAAACGCAAGCCGGCCTTCCCCTCTTTGTAGACAAACAGCACTAGGGCTCCCGCGGACGACGTACTTGCCTAAATGAACCCTTTAGCAAGCAGGTCGTCTAGTGTCTTGCGCAGTACTAGGAGTTCTCTAGAGGACATTCTGTACAGCGGTCCGTACGGTACCTCTAGCAGACTCCTATCCAGACAGGACTCTAGCTAGATGTCGTAGTTAATCCCTTCTCCTTGGTGTAGCGGCAGCTTTAAGGCCGACTTTGGCTCGAAGAGGTCCAGGTATCTAGCATACTCCCTTAGAAGCTTTGTACAGAGGTCCGTTACTTTCTTAGGTGCTAATGCCTTCTTAATGTCCGCTGTAGCCGTGTTGATTTCGGCCTTGGCATTGTTACCCTGCGGAGCCTTCCCTTAGTCTCGGGGCCTCTGCTTCGTCAACGTGTTGGCCCCGGCTGTAGCGTTGTCGTCCTGCTGGACCCTCCCCTAGTCTTAGAGCCTCTGCTTCGTTACTGCTAGGTACAGCCGTCCTCGTCCAACGTCTAGCTTGCCCCTCTAGCGCTCTATCTATAGCTTCCCTAGTATTAGGTTATACCCTAGCTTGTCCCGTACGACATAGAGGTATAAGTCCTGCTTATAGTGTCCCTGTACCTCTATTGTTACTTTTACTATATAGGTAATGTCCAGTCCTTACCTGGTAATGCCCAACACGTACTAGTACAGTAGGGGTCGTCTTAATCCGGTGTCTCTGTACAAAGTCTTCGCTAATTACTCCGTACACCAAACATCCTATATTAATTAATGTCCGCGCCGTTGCGGACCTGTTCAACGTTGGCCGTACGATAAATAGCGTCGTTGTTATGTGGTTGCTCTTAAAAGATAGCTAAGTAGTGCTTTAATTTGGCAATCTATCTCGTATACGCCTCTAGTAGAGCCTTTGCTTAGAGGCTACTCTTTTCCTGACTTGTCGTCGTCTAAGTAGGACTCCTAATCTTCTCGTTAGGGTGCCGCAGTTGCTACCCTTGCGGTAGTCGGCCGTCCCCTAGGTCTCTTTGCTAGCAAAAGCCTGCAATTCCGTACAGTGTAGCCTATCTTGCTATACTGGTAGCAGCTCCCTTCTGCTCGTCTCTTGTTAAGGGTGGCTATGTCTACCTATTGCGCCCTTTTAGTAACGGCCCTTAGCTGTACGGTAACGGCTGCCGCTACCCTCGTCGTCGTTGGTTCCTAGTCTATAGCGTCCGTCTGTCGCTAGAGGGGTTGTCTTATCTCTTAAGCGCAGCTTATCTATCTAAGCCTGCGCTGCTAGTCGTCGACTATCCTAAGGAGATCGCAGAATTCCTCGTACGTAGCTAGTCGCATTACGCCTACTAGCCCCGTTATAATCTCCTTAGAGAGGCCTACCTCTAAAGAGGTAATTTTTATCCTATCCTCCTATTAGAGACCTCCTGCTTCTGCTAAAGTCTAGTTAAATTCCGCGAGGAATTCTCGTATAGTCTTGCGTCCTTACTTTATTGTGTTAACCTGTAGGAGTGCCCAGCTCTCGCAGTCTTGGTCTTTGTAGCTCTTGTCTAGAGCTGCCTAGAGCATCGTCGTTGTAGCTATTGCTAGGTTGGCAATGGCCGTCTCGTAGTACGGCAGAATCCATGCTGCTGCCCTGCCCTTTAACCTCCTAAAGAGGTAAACTACCTTGTCCAGCTCGGTCGGGTATGCTCCTAAGTCGACTAGAAGCTTAGAGCGTATCTAGGCAGCCTAGGAGGGGTACTTAGCCGGAGCCTTACTATTGTATATAGAGACGTCGGGGAGTTTGCTTTTGGGGGTCAGGGTGTAGGCTATCGTGTTCGTCGTCGTCGTTATCGTAGGGGTCGGATCGCGATCGGACGCCCTAAGCTGTCGTAGCTCCTGTTCCCGTTAGGAAATTATCGCAGCCTAGTAGTTTACTTACTGCTCGAGCTGCCTCTTGTGTTCTAGCAGCTCCTCGTACGCGCAGTGCATATGTCCCTCTATAGCTGTAGTTTCTATAGGGATGTCGCTGTCTATCTTTGTTTTATTACTGTAGTTACCGACAGTAAGATCAGTTCCTAATATAAAGGGCTTAAGAATCTTAGTTTAGAAACTTAAGGTTGGGTATCTATATAAAGGAACTAATAGGCAGTTCCTTCGTCGTCCGCTGCTGTACAATTTGTACCTACGAAGCTAAGCTAGCAATTTCCTCCTATGTAGGGGTGCAAGGTTTACACTCTGTACGGAGGATCGGGAGTTCCCCCTCTATATACTAGTGCAGAGTTTTCCCTCCGTTTAGAGGGGCAGCAGTTCCCCTCTATATAGGACTATAGGGTTCTCCCTCTATATAGGAGTAGGGTCCTGTTAGTGGTTCCGTACAGAGGGTAGGGTCGTGCTAGTGCCGCTAAGTCACAGTCCTTAAGGCAACGGCTGGCTTAGGTCGGGTCCAGGACCTGGACTAGGCGGCGCCCCCTAACACGTAGCAGCGTTAAAGAGGAGGGAGGGGGGTATTGTTAGGGGGCGCTGTCCTGCTAGGTCTTAGACCTAGGCCGGCTGTCGCCCTAAGGAGTCCGACTTAGCAGCGCTAGCATAACCCAGCTAGGCTAAGTCCTAACTTAGCCTGGCCGAGTCGGCACCCCTTCCCTCTATACCCCTATATAGAGGAAAATCTCTATACCCTATATAGAGGGAAATCTCTGCACCCCTATACAGAGGGAAATCTCTACACCCCTATATAGAGGGAAATTGCTGGCTTGCTTTATAGGTATAAATGTACAGTAGCAGACGACAAAGGAACTGCCTATTAGTTCCTTTATATAGATACCCGGCTTTAAGTTTCTAAACTAAGATTCCTGAACCCCTAACATAGGAGGTAGAAGATATAATAGATATAAAGAAGATAAGGAGGTCTATTAACGCGAGGATCTTATAGAAGGGGTGGCCGGAAGACTATAATTAGTATCTGATTAAGAATCTCTAGAATTTGGCAGAGCTGCTAGAACAGTTCTATATCCAGAATCCGAGAAAACTAAGACCTAGGTAGCTCTGGAAATAAGGAAGCGATAGCTCTAGAAGCGATAGAAAAAGAAGAAGAGCTGCGTCTATTCTATTAGTAAGAGAAAGCCGAAGAAACGATCGTAGCAGCAGGCTTAGTAATAGTCTTTAACGACATCTACGGATTCTGATAGCTTAGCTAGACGGATTCTATAGACGAAGTTAACGATAGCCCTCTTTGGCGCAACAGTCGCTAACGATGCCTATAAAAGCAAAAGGCTCGCCTGATCAATTTTATAGACGGAGTCGGCGACGGTCCCTTTTCTGCAGTGTTGCTTAAGTCTTAGTAAGAAGAAATCGGAAGGTCGCGTCCAGACCTTTATAGAACTATAGCACTAATTAAATAGCTCAGATTAGATAGCTCTAATTAGACAGATAAGGTTATACAGCAAAGGTTACATAGCGCAGATCAGATAGATACCAAGTAAAAAGCCCTAGATAGCGACGATATAAAGAAGAAGCAGACAAGAAAAATGATAATGTTGTTAAGATAGAAGTAAAGAAGAAGTAAAGTCAGTTTTAAGAGGAATTTTCGCGGAAAGAGCCGCAGACCGGACGGAAGAAGAAAAAGAAAAGTAGAAGAAAAAGAAGAAGAAAGAGACGACGAAAAAGAAGAAGAAAAGGAGACAGAAATAGAAAAAAGATAGATAAAAGATCAAGAAGGCCTGATTGGCCAGAATAAGATAGAATAGACAGAGATAAGTAAGCGGTCGAGGGCGACTGCTAGTAAGGGAGGGGGGTAGTGTTGCGGCAACAGAAAGTAGTAGGACTAAGTAATAGGGTAGACCCTTGGAATTTCGGCTCGGCCCTTCCGGACTAAGCCGGGTCTTGGCACACTACCCCTAAAGCCCTTACCTACTGCCGTATAGATTCTTTTCCCTCCTTAGTTCGAGATATAGTTATTAAAACAGTCGTATTAAATTATATCTGCGCGCTTGGATCAGCAAACGTCCTGCTAGAGTATCTCTTAATGCCTGCAGGAGTTACTACAACTATTCTATAACAGGACACCTTAAGAACACCTCTCTAGCTTTTAGTATACAGCCGTAGGGTGTGCCCCAGGTGCATACTAGACACAGGGCCTTACATTAGGGTACCCCTAATTGCTAAGGGCACTTCTTTAGAGGACCTCTTAGAGTCTACCGGCTTTTGTTTAGAGGGCCCTAATATTTATCTCTAGGGATGCGTCACTCCTGGACGTTACTAGAGAGGTCAGGTTGCTCGACCTAAATAGCAAGGTCTATAAGGGTCACTCTAGTTGTTAGGAAGGCGTAGTACTTCTCAATTATAGACTGTACGTAATCCGGGCGCGCAGATATGATTTAATACGGCCTTTTTGAAGACTATATCTCGAACTGAGGAGGGAAAGGAATCTATGTAGTGGTGGTGGTGGGCTTTAATGGTGATAGTGCCAAGGCCCGGCTCGGCCCGGATGGGCCGAGCCGAAATTCTAGGGTCCACCCTATTAATCTGTCCCAGCTCTTTCCGCCGCTGCAACACTACCCCCCTCCCTTACCAGCGGTCGCCCTCGACCGCTTAGTCACCCTATCTATCCGAAAAACTGCACTCTCTCTTTTTTTTTTTTTGTTTTGATTTATCGTTTCCTTCTTGAAAATTCCCTCTAATGCCGACGTTACCTCTTCCGTCTTTTATTAAAAACAACGTCCTCTTTATCTCTTTTTTAACCTCTTACGTCATCGGCATCTGAAGTCCTTCACTTAGCGTTTATGTGATTGACGCTATCTGATCTGAGCTGTGGGTTATCTGAGCTGCGGCGTAGCTAGTCTGTGCGTCGTCTCGGAGGTCTATATAGATCTTTCTGCAGCGCCGTTTTTCTTCTTCCTTTTCTCTTCTACCAAAGCCTCTACCTACTACGCGGTCGCCGACCGACGTGGTAGTGCCTGGAGCCATTAATTCCAGAAGTACGATCGCCTTTATCGGCTTCCGCGCTAGTAGAGCGGACGTGTCTCTATTGTCGGCATTAGAGCTACGCTGGCTTCGGTTTTTCCGGGTTCCGCGCGTAGAACTCTTTTAGCAGCTCCGCCGAATTCCGAAGGTTTTCGATCGGATACTATTTATAGTCTTCCGGCCACCCCTTCTACGAGATCCTCGCTTTGATAGATCCCCTTATCTTCTTTACGCCTATTACATTTTCTACCTCCCACTCTTCTTCCTTACCGTCTATCTCGACCGGCGGGGGTTTGGCGAACCCCTGTTCCGGAAGGCCGTCCTTAGGGTCCAGGCTTAACAGGTCCGAATGGAAGACATCGTAGATTTGGAACGATTTCGGTAGCTAGAGCCGATAAGTCACCGGCGACCTCTTTTCCACTATCGTAAACGGACCTACGTAGCGCGGATTGAGCTTGGCGTTGCCTTTCAACCTCAGGTTTCGCGTGTTGAGCTATACCTTTTGGCCTTCTTCGAATTCTAGTAGTAATCTTTTTCTATTAGCTCGAGTTACTATCTTCTTCTAAGTCGAATCCATCGCTTCCCTCGCTACCTCGATAGCTTCTTCTATCTAAGATCGTAGCGCTTCTGCCGCCGCGGCGGCGACTCTCTTTGACGACGTAGCGGTGGATAGTTCCGCGGAGCTGGGTTCGCTCGGCGGCTAAAAGCTTATCCTCGGAAGATAGCCGTGCGTTATCTTAAACGGCGCTAGCAAGGTGGCTTCAGACGGTGCCGAGTTGGCGCAGAACTCGGCTATCGGCAACACCTTGACCTATTCTTCTTAATAGTAGCCGCAGAAGATCCGTAGATATTTCTCTATCTTACGGTTGGCCACTTCTGATTGGCCGTTAGTTTGAGGGTAAGCGGCGGTGCTGAGCTTTCTATAAATTCCGAGGGCTTGGTTGATAGCTTTCTACACATCGGCGGTGAATTGAGGACCCCTATCCGTAGTGATAGTGTCCGGCAGGCTATAGTGCTTCTACACGTATTGAATTAACATTCTTGCCGTTTCTTCCGCAGTAGTTCCTTTATCCTTAGCTCGACAGGGGATGAAATGGCGCTCTTTGCTCAGCCTATCTACTACGTTCAGCGTGGCGTTATATCTATTAGAATCCGGCAGGCCGGTTACGAAGTCTATCGTAATATGCTGCTATGGTTTCTCGGGGATCGGAAGTGGCTTCAATAAGCCTGCCGGAAGGCCGTAACGTAGCTTCGCGGCTCTGCATACGTAGCAATTGGCGATAAATCGATAAATCCGTTCGTAGATCCGCGGAAACCAGTAGACCGTCCTTATAGGTTCTATCGTCTTCTTTAAGCCGGCGTAACCAACGTCTATAGAGCTATAGACCAGCTAGATGACCTCTGTAATTAGTTCTTCTGGAACTATCAGCTTCCCTAAACCGGTTTTGCCGAGTTTCTGTTGCTGGTTAAGCTGCTTTACCTTCTCGTAGAGCGTTTCTTCTTTAGGGGCCGGCTCCACTGCACAGACCCCTACCTCTTTCAACACCTCTGCGTCTACTATCCGCTCGGTTAACACCTTCTGGAACATGTTCGGATCTTCTTTCGCGCAGCTTGTTTTTCCTTCTCTTCGCGTTAGCGCGTCCGCCTTTCCGTTTTGAGCCCCCGGTCGATATGTAATCTTGAAGTCGAATCCTAATAAGTAGGCGGCCCACCGAGCTTAGCGGCGTAAGAGCTTCTGCGTTCTTATAAAGTAGGTCAGCGACTAGTGGTCCGTAAGAACCTGGACTGTGCTCTTTCCAGCTAAAAGCTCTGGTTTCCACTCCTTAAAGGCCTGAATAATAGCCAGCAGTTCTTTATCGTAGATCGCGCGTAGTTCTGCTCGGCCTCGCTTATTGACTTGCTAAAGAAAGCGACTGGATAGAGGGTTTCGTCGTCACTATATTAAGAAAGGACCCCTGCCGTTACTGTGTCGGAAGCGTCCGTTTCTACGTAGATCGTCTTTTCCGGTCGGAAGTGCGCTAGCACTAGCGCAGAGGCCACTGCTTCTTTCAGCCGTACGAAAGCTTCTGTGCACTTCTTATTCTATAGGCCGGCGGCCTCTTTCTCTAGTGCCTCGTTTAGGGGTCTCGCTATCTTGCTAAAGTCCTTAATAAACTGTCGATAGTAGCTGCAGAAGCCGAGGAACGCCCTGATTTGCGTAGTATTTCCGGATTTCGGCTGCTTCTATTCGGCGACGGCAGCGACCTTTAAGGGGTCTATACGAATTCCATCTCTTCCGACGATAAGACCGAGATATTTAACCTCAGTTTAATAGAACTCGCTCTTCTTCGTGTCCGCGTTCAGTCCGGCCTTACAGAGCCTAGTCAACACCTTCTCGATGTGGTCCGTGTGTTGCTCTCTCGTCCTATCTGTATAGATAAGGATGTCGTCCAGGTAAATAGACACGAACCGTTCCAACATGTCTATAAAGGTGTAGTTTATAAAGCGTTGCTACACTGCCGGCGCGTTGGTAAGTCCGAAAGGCATTACCAACTACTTGAAATTGCCTATACGCGTCGCGAACGTCGTAAGGTCTTCTGTCTGCCCTTCTTCGTTCCTTAGTCGATAGAACGCTTGGCGGATGTCCAGCTTGCTGAACTACTTAGCCTTCGCCACCCGCTGTATAGTTTTATCAATCAGCGGCAGTGGGTATACGTCTCTCTTAGTGACCTCGTTAAGGCCTCGATAGTCTACGCAGAGTCGCAGACCACCCCCTGGTTTTCTTACGAAAAGAATCGGTAATGTATATTCGGCAGAACTCGGCGTAATAAACTTCTTCGCTAGGTTTTCGCGAACAAACACCTCTACTTAGTCCAATTCGGCCAGCGACAGTCGTCTTAGGGGCTCAGTTCTTGGCAATGTAGCCCCTTCTTTCAACCTGATCTCATTATCGTATTCCGGCCGGTAGAGCGGCAGGAGGTTGGAGTCTGCTTTTGAGAACACGTTAGCGTAACTATAGAGCTCTTTTGGCAACACCTCTAGTGGGTCCGCTTCTTCTTCCGCTATTATCTTCCTGTAGTCTTCGATGTCTTTTATCGAGATAGCGTAGATCTTATTATCTGGTGACTTCGCGAGGGTCGTTATAGCTTCTAAACTTATTATTCCGACGGTGACCAGGGGTTCGGAACGATCGGACGGAGCCTCTTTCGCAGACTCCGTAGCTTTCGGCTCGGCGGCGGCAGTGGCGACCTTTCTGACGGCCCCTGCTCTGCCACCCAGGGTTTTGAATCTGATCGTTCCTTTATCTACGTCGACGATGGCCTTCTGGTTCTTTATCTATTTCTGCCCTATAATAATGTCAAACCTTCCGATATCTATAATTCGGAACATCGCTTCCGTAGTGCGACTAGCTAGGGTAGTCTTTAGCGGCACGTAGTGCGTAACGCTTTCTGTGTCTTGTCCGTTGTACGCCGAAATCTTTGTCGGCGACGCCAGTTCCACTGGATAACCGTATCCCTTCTTTAGTTTCTGAACCAGTCGGTGGTGGATCGCTGCGCCAATAAGAGTGATCCGGGCACGCAGATATAATTCAATACGGCCTTTTTGATGACTATATCTCGAACTGAGGAGGGAAAGGAATCTATGTAGTGGTGGTGGTGGGCTTTGATGGAGGGTAGTGCCAAGGCCCGGCTCGGTCCGGAAGGGCCGAGCCGAAATCCAGGGTCTACCCTATCAATCCGTCCCACCTCTTTCCACTGCCGCAACACTACCCCCCTCCCTTACCAGCGGTCGCCCTCGACCGCTTAGTCACTCCATCCATCTGGAAATCTCCACTTTTTTTTTTTTTGTTTCCTTCTCGAAAATCCCCTCCGACGCCGACGTCGCGTCTTCTATCTTCTATCTTCCATTACAACCGGCGTCCTTTTCGTCACTTTTTCCGTTTTTTATATCGTCGGCATCTGAAGTCCTTCACTTTACGTTTATGTGATCCGTTCGCCTGATCCGTGCCATCTGATCGGAACTGTAGGTTATCTGAGCTGCGGCGTAGCTGGTCTGTGCGTCGTCTCGGAGGTCTATATAGATCCGTCCGCAGCGTCGTTTCTTCTTCTTCTTTTTCTCTTCTACCAAAGCCTTTACCTACTACGCGGTCGGCAGCGCTACCGGCCGCGTAGTGGTGCCTAAAGCAATTACTTCCTGAAGCACGATCGTTTTTATCGGCTTCCGCGCCGGTGGAGCGGACGTGTCGCTATTGTCGGCATCAGAGCTACGCTGGTTTCGGCTTTTCCGGGTTCCGCGCGTAAAAGTCTCTTAGCAGCTCCGCCGAGTTCCGCAGGTTCTCGACCGGATACTATTCGTAGTCTTCCGGCCACCCCTTCTACGAGATCCTCGCTTTAATGGACCCCCTTATCTTCTTTACGTCCACTACATCTTCTACCTCCTACTCTTCTTCCTTACCGTCTATCTTAACCGGTGGGGGTTCGGCGAAGCCCTGTTCCGGCAGGCCGTTCTTAGGGTCTAGGCTCAGCAGATCCGAATGGAAAACATCGTAGATCTGGAACGATTTTGGTAGCTAGAGCCGATAAGTTACCGGCGACCTCTTTTCCACTATCGTAAACGGACCTACGTAGCGCAGATTGAGCTTAGCGTTCCCTTTTAGCCTCAGGTTCCGCGTGTTAAGCTAGACCTTTTGACCTTCTTCGAATTCTATCGGCGACCGGCTTCTATTAGTTCGAGTTACTATCTTCTTCTGAGCCGCCTCTATCGCTTCTTTCGCCACTTTGATCGCTTCTTCCATCTGAGATCTTAGCGCTTCTGCCGCTGCGGCGGCGACTCTCTTTGACGACGTGGCAGTAGTAGATGGTTCTGCGGAGCTGGGTTCGTTCGGTAGCTGAAAGCTTATCCTCGGAAGATAGCTATGCGTTATCTTGAACAGCGCTAGCGACGTTGCTTCTAACCGTGCTGAATTGGCGCAGAATTCGGCTATTGGCAGCACCTCCACCCACTTTTCTTGATGGTGGCTGCAGAAAATCCGTAGATATTTCTCTATCTTACGGTTGGCCACTTCAGACTGACCGTCGGTCTGCGGGTAAGCGGCGGTGCTGAGCTTTCTATAAACTCCGAGAGCTTGGTTAATAGCTTTCTATACGTCGGCAGTAAATTAAGGACCCCTATCTGTAGTGATAGTGTCCGGCAGCCTGTGGTTCTTCCATACGTGCTTAATCAGCATTCTCGCTGTTTCTTCTGCAGTGGTTCCGTCGTCTCTCGCTCGACAGGGGATAAAGTAGCGTTCTTTGCTTAACCGGTCCACTACGTTCAGCGTGGCGTCGTATCTATCGGAGTCCGGTAGGCCGGTTACGAAGTCCATCGTAATATGCTGCCATAGTTTCTCGGGGATCGGAAGTGGCTTTAATAAGCCTGCCGGAAGGCCGTAGCGTGGCTTCGCGGCCCTGCATACGTGGCAATTGGCAATAAATCGATGGATCCGTTCGTAGATCCGCGGAAACTAGTAGACCGTCCTTATGGCTTCCATCGTCTTCTTTGAGCCGGCGTAGCCTACATCTACGGAACTATAGACCAGCTGGACGACTTCAGTAATCAGTTCTTCCGGAACTATTAGCTTTCCGGAGCCTGTTCTGCCGAGCTTCTGTTGTTAATTAAGCCGTTCCACCTTCTTATAGAGCGTCTCTTCCTTAGGGGCCGGTTCTACTGCGCAGACCCCTACCTCTTTCAACACCTCTGCGTCTACTATCCGCTCGGTCAACACCTTCTGGAACATGTTCGGATCTTCTTTCGCGCGGCTGGTCTTTCCTTCTCTTCTCGTCAGCGCGTTAGCCTTTCCGTTTTGAGCTCCTGGTCGATAGGTAATCTTGAAGTCGAACCCTAATAAGTAGGCGGCCTACCGAGCTTGGCGACGTAAGAGCTTCTACGTCTTTATAAAGTAGGTTAACGACTGGTGGTCCGTAAGGACCTGGACCGTGCTCTTTCTAGCTATAAGCTCCGGTTTCCACTCCTTAAAAGCCTGAATGATCGCCAGCAGCTCTTTATCGTAGATCGCGTAGTTCTGCTTAGCTTCCGTTATAGACTTGCTGAAGAAGGCCACTGGGTAGAGGGTCTCGTCGTCGCTATATTGAGAAAGGACCCCTGCCGTCACTGTGTCGGAAGCGTCTGTTTCTACGTAGATCGTCTTTTCCGGCCGGAAGTGTGCCAGAACAGGCGCCGAGGCCACTGCTTCTTTTAGCCGTACGAAAGCTTCCGTGCACTTCTTATTCTATAGGCCTGCGGCCTCTTTCTTCAGTGCTTCGTTTAGGGGTCTCGCTATCTTGCTAAAGTCCTTAATAAACCGTTAGTAGTAGCTGCAGAATCCGAGGAACGCTCTGATCTGCGTAGTGTTTCCGGATTTCGGCTGTCTCTATTCCGCGACGGCGGCGACCTTCGAGGGGTCTATACGAATTCCGTCTCTTCCGACGATAAGACCGAGATATTTAACCTCGGTCTGATAGAACTCGCTCTTCTTCGTGTCCGCGTTCAATCCGACCTCGCAGAGCCTGATCAGTACCTTCTTGATGTAGTCTGTGTGCTGTTCTCTCGTTCCTTCGGTGTAGATAAGGATGTCGTCCAAGTAGATGGACACGAACCGTTCTAGTATGTCTATAAAGGTGTAGTTTATAAAGCGTTGCTACACTGCCGGCGCGTTGGTAAGTCCGAAAGGCATTACCAACTACTTGAAATTGCCTATACGCGTCGCGAACGTCGTTAGGTCTTCTGTCTGCCCTTCTTTATTCCTTAGTCGATAGAATGCTTAGCGGATGTCCAGCTTGCTGAACTATTTAGCTTTAGCCACTCGTTGTATAGTCTCGTCGATCAGCGGCAGCGGGTATACGTCTCTCTTGGTGACCTCGTTAAGGCCTCGATAATCTACGCAGAGTCGCAAACTACCCCCTGGTTTCCTTACGAAAAGAATCGGTAACGTATATTCGGCCGAACTCGGCGTAATAAACTTCTTCGCCAGGTTTTCGCGAACAAACACCTCTACTTGGTCCAGTTCAGCCGGTGACAGTCGTCTTAGGGGCTCGGTTCTTGGCAGCGTAGCCCCCTCTTTCAGTCGGATCTTGTTGTTATATTCCGGTCGATAGAGCGGCAGGAGGTTGGAGTCGGCTTTTGAGAACACGTCAGCGTAACTGTGGAGCTCTTTTGGCAACACCTCTAGTAGGTCCGCTTCTTCTTCCGCTATTATCTTCCGGTGGTCTTCGATGTCTTTTATTAAGATAGCGTAAATCTCGTTGTCCGGCGACTTCGCGAGGGTCGTTATAGCTTCTAAGCTTATTATTCCGACGGTAACCGGGGGTTCGGAACGATCGGACGGAGCCTCTCTCGCGGACTCCGTAGCTTTTGGCTTAGCGGCGGCGGCGACCTTTTCGATAGTCCCTGCTCCGCTACCCGGGGTTTTGAATCTGATCGTTCCTTTATCTACGTCGACAATGGCTTTCTGGTTCTTTATCTATTTCTGCCCTATAATGATGTCAAACCTTCCGATATCCATAATCCGGAACGTCGCTTCCGTAGTTCGACCAGCTAGCATAGTCCTTAATGGCACGTAGTGCGTAACGCTTTCCGTGTCTTGCCCGTTATATGCCGAAATTCGCGTCGGCGACGCCAGCTCCACCGGATAGCCGTATCTATTCATTAGCTTCTGAACCAGTCGGTGGTAGATCGCTGCTCCGATGAGAGCTCCGGTATCGATAAAAGCTCTCAGCTGTAGTGATTTGCGCGACTTCTTAACAGGGTGGATCTCGATAGGAAGGATAATAGCTGTTTCTGCGTTCGCTTCTACGGCTGCCGAGAGCGGATCGCTGCAGCTGTTGATGCTTTCTTCTCGCGGCGATTCGCTTCGATTCGGTGCCCTATTGTCAATGCTGGATAGGGGGCCTATCCGTCCAGCTGGTCTTTTCCTATAATTCTTAGCTGCACGCCGCCGTCTACGCTGTCAGCATCGTTCGGGGCCGGCTCGATGGCTTGAATTGTCTTTCTCGGCGGCTGCGGCTAAGGCTGCTTTATAACACGATACTCCTGCTTCTGCTTATCCGATGCCTGGCAGCTCGTAGCGATGTGGCCAGGCTTTCCGCATGCGAAACAGGTGGGGACGAACGACGGTCGCGGCACGTAAGGCGGCTGGGGGCTGCGTCGGAAGGGCGCGGGGGCTCTGGTTGTCCGCATCAGCGACGGCGACGGCGACGGCTTCCGAACCGATTCTCGTGATTTCGCGTAAGCGCTTAAGTTTCTTGCGGTGACTCTCGCTTGGTGCACGAAGCTCTTAAGGCCTTCGTCTTCTACAGACGCCATAGCGGCGGCCAGCTTAGGGCTCAGCTTCTGCCTTAGTAGGTAGAGCTGCTTATCTTCTGCTACTCGGGCCCTAATCGCATATTTTCTAAACAAACCGTAGAACTCCTTAAACGTCTGCCGGTTCTGGTTGATCTTATCCAGCTGCTTACGGGCTGTCTTCTTTCGGAATGGGTCTCCGAAGCGTTGATCTAACGCTTTGATCGCTTCTTCGGCGGTTACCTCTTCTAGGTCCGCTACTAACGAGAACGCTTCGCCTTCTAGTCGCGCCTCTAAATAGGCCAACCTGTCTTCTTCGCTGCTTAATGCGTGATCGCGGCTTATCTTGTTCTTGATCTTCTTCTTAAATGCCTCCTACGCTTCAGGGTCCCTGCCGCTGAAAACCGGTAGGTCCAGCAGTGGCGTCATCGTAGTGCTACCTTAACTATAGGCGGCCGGTGAGGCGGTCTCCGCGTGGGTTTCTTGCCGCGGTAGCGGTAACGACTTCGCTGCTTCTATATCAGCAAGCTGATCCTTTAGCTCCTTTAGCTGCGCTAGCCGATTTGACGCTTGGTGTTCTAACACGTCGACGATAGTCTCTGCCGATTCCTTTTCGGCCCTTACCGTCTCTACTTCCTCTCTTAGCTGTCTGTTCTCTTCCAGCGTTCTGTAGAACAGCATCTCGATAAGGTCTATACTATCGTAGACCTTCCCTATTCTATTCTTATTTACGTAATCTTCCAATTCCTCGAGCGTGCAGTCGTAGATCTTCCTATATTCGCTTATTCGTTCCTTAATCTCAGCGGTCTCTTCCGCCGTAAAACCTCTAATAACGATCTTATCGTTAACTACACTGGAGCGTCTGCTCGCTCTGTCAGTCTTTCCTCTTCTGCTTCTGCTGCGGCCTGTAACGCGGCTCTCTGCCGTCGAGAAGCCTTCCATCTTCTTACAGTGCCTTGGGGGGGTTGTTGTTGGTGTGTTGGTGGGTGCGCGTGCGTTATTCGGGTTTCCGGATAGTTCAACGGGCCCTTTCGCGCAGCGCGGGTGTGGTGTAGAGAGTGAGTTCGAGATATAATGATCCGGGCACGCAGATATGATTCAATACGGCCTTTTTGATAACTATATCTCGAACTAAGGAGGGAAAGGAATCTATGTAGTGGTGGTGGTGGGCTTTGATAGAGGGTGGTGCCAAGGCCCGGCTCGGTCCGGAAAGGCCGAGCCGAAATCCAGGGTCCACTCCATCAATCCGTCCCACCTCTTTCCATCGCGGCAACAAAGAGCTCCGGTGTTAATAAAGGCTTTCAGCTAAAGTGGTTTGCTCGGTCCGTTAAGGGGGTGGACAGTGATTAGAAGGATAATAGCTGTTTCCGTGTTCACTTCCACCGCCGCCGAGAGCAGGTCGTTGCAGCTGTTAATGCTCTCTTTCGTTGACGTAGTTCGCGTTAGTGCCCTGTTGTCCTTGCTGGATAGGGGGCCTATCCGTCCAGCTGGTCTTTTCCTATAATCCTTAACTGCACCCTACCGTCTACGCTGTCAGTATCGTTCGGCGCCGGTTCGATAGCTTAAATAGTCTTTCTCGGCGTCTGCGGCTGCGACTGCTTTATAACACGATACTCCTGCTTCTGTTAGGCCGTTGCTTGGCACCTAGTAGCGATATAGCTAGGCTTTCCGCACGCGTAGCACGTAGGGACGAACGACGAACGCTGCGAATTAAATGGCTGCTAGGGGCGTTGTCGGTATAGGACAGGGGCTCTGGTTCCCTGCGGCGACGGCAACGGCTTCTAAGCCGGTTTACGTGTCGTCGATTTTCCGTATGCGTTCAGGTTTCTTGCTGTTACTCTCGCCTAGTGCACGAAGCTCTGGAGGTCTTCGTCTTCTACCGACGCTATAGCCGCAGCGAGCTTAGGGCTCAGTTTCTGTCTTAGTAGGTGCAGCTGCTTATCTTCTGCTACTCTCGCTCTAATAGCATATTTCCTGAACAGTCCGTAGAACTCTTCGAACGTCTGCCGGTTCTGGTTGATCTTATCCAGCTGCTTACGGGCCGTCTTCTTCCGGAAGGGGTCGCCGAAACGCTGGTCTAGCGCCTTTATTGCTTCGTCGGCGGTCACTTCTTCCAGGTCCGCTACTAGCGAAAATGCTTTACCTTCCAATCGCGATTCTAGGTACGCCAATCTATCTTCTTCGCTGCTCGATGCATAATCGCAGCTTATCTTATTCTTGATCTTCTTCTTAAACGCCTCCTACGCTTTAGGGTCTCCGCTACCGAAAGCAGGTAGGTCCGGCAGTAGCGTTATTATAGTGCTACCTTAACTATAGGCCGCCAGTAAGGCGGTCTCTGCTTGTTCTTCTCGACGCGGTAGCGGCGACTTTGCTGCTTCTATATCAGCTATTTGATGCTTTAGCGCCTTTAGCTGCGCTAGTCGATTCGCCGCCTGGTTTTCTAACACGTCGATAATAGTTTCTGCCGATTCCTTTTCGGCCCTTACTGCTTTAGTTTCTTCTCTTAGTTGTCTGTTCTCTTCTAGCGTTCTGTAGAACAGCGTCTTAATAAGGTCTATTCCGTTGTAGACCTTTCCTATTCTATTCTCGTTTACATAGTCTTCCAGTTCCTCGAGCGTACAGTCGTAGATCTTCTTATATTTACTTATTCGTTCCTTGATCTCTGCGGTCTCTTCCGCTGTAAAACCTCTAATAATGATCTTGTTATTAATGACACTGGAGCGCCTGCTTGCTCTGTCAGTCTTTTTCTTTCCGCGGCGGCCTGTTACGCCGCTCTCTACCGTCGAGAAGCCTTCCATCTTCTTACAGTGCCTTTAGGGGTTGTTGTTAATGTTGGTGTTAGTGCGCGTGCGTTATTCGGGTTTCCGGATGGTTCGACGGGCCCTTTTGCGCAGCGCGGGTGTTGGTGTAGAGAGTGAGTTCGAGATATAATGATCCAGGCGCGCAGATATGATTCAATACGGCCTTTTTGAAGACTATATCTCGAACTGAGGAGGGAAAGGAATCTATGTGGTGGTAGTGGTGGGCTTTGATGGTGGTGGTGCCAAGGCCCGGCTCGGCCCGACCGGGCCGAGCCGAAATCCAGGGTCCACCCCATCAATCTGTCCCACCTCTTTCCACCGCCGCAACAGTACGCTTAGCTTTATTCTAAATAGTGGGCCCCTTAAGCTCTAGTCTCCAAGGAGCTTATCGAGCTACTCCTTTAGGGATTCTAATTAGTTAACAAAGTCTTTAACCAATTATTTATTCCTTTGCCTTGCCGCTATCTATACTGTTAATAGCTTCTGAGATAGATAATTTGTTATGCCAGTTGGTTATGCTAAGAAACTTGTGCTATCCTAAGGATGCTGCCAAGCTAATGATTATACACGTTAGGCTAAGAAGTTTGTAATGAACTTAGAGTAGGGGTCATGGACCTTGGAACATCCAATTGTCTCGGTTGAAGATGCATTCGAACTCGACGCTGCCAAATACGCCCACGGCGGCCAGCAGGTCATGCTCGCCTTCCAGACCTTCGATATTGCCCGCATCGACGTCTGCAGGCTGTTCTTCGTGCACATCCCAACCATTCTCTCTCGTGCCATTCTTGGTGAAGAAGACGTCGCAGCGTGTGGTGATCCGGTCTCCATGGACCGGGGGTCGGAAAGTCATGCCAATGCCAACAACATCGCCCGTCTTGAATCCCGCTACAAATTCCACGCCTCCGAAGCTGTTGTCAACGTATCGGCGACCGTCATCGGAATGCACACCGAGCGAACCACGATGCCAGCCGGGCAACCGCCATGCAGGGTATGGCGGAGCAACGAAGCCGATCGCGATCCCAGACTCAACATGCTTTCCCGTGCCATAACGATCCCCCATGCCCAACACCTTGACTTCGAAATATATCGTGCGATTTTGTCCACTTACGAGCGGCGTGTGATGATGTGCCGCGTAAATCGGCACGTCCGACAGCATGATGGTGTCACGGACACTGTTTCCTGTCCTAACGTAGCTCGTGCCTATTGCTGGCTGATACTGCGTAAAGTCCGTTGTGTTTGGTGGCACAGTAAGTCGTAGGTCGCCATCTTCGATGCGGGCAATGAGCAACGGATTGTGTCCTTGCGCTGGCCATAAAGGAGTGTCGCGACACCATGCGTGAGCCCTCGCAGCTTCAAGATAATCTGCATTTCCCGCCGGACTTCGTTCGTTGGCCACCGATGCTGAGAATGAGGGCGGCAAGCTCACACTGTGATCCGCATTTGTCCATGGGTTGTACTCCGGCGGAGCGATATCTGGCTCTCCACTGCGCGGCGTTGGCGGCGGCGCAGGAGAAGGAGTTGACTGGAAGCCTTGCGACGTCCTTGCGACGTGGCCTGGTGGCGGTCCTGGCGGCGGATCATACTGATCATCACCCATGTCAATGTCTGGATGCCCAGGCGGTGGTCCACGAGGTGGGTGAAATTGCTCTTGGTCTCGTGAAGCGGTGTTTGGAAAATTGATGCTGGACGGCCTTAAGCCTCCAGCAATGTTCAAGTGAGGCTCTCGGTAGGGATGATTTGGACCTTGTGTGCTTGGCCCACCACCAATGGTCCATGAAGCTCTGTCCTCGTCAACACTCGCTGCTGAATGAAGGTGTTGGAAGGAAGCCGTCAAGACCTCGTAGGGACGCGGAAGTGTGCTCGCGTTTCAAAGATCAAGTGCTAAGTGCAGCCGACAAGACATACCTTGGCTGCTGAGGCTGAGAAGCATTCTCTTGTTGCCGCGCTTCGTGGCCATCGCCAGGTTGCGCCCTTCGATAACCAGGAGGCGCCGATGGCGGTGGGTTGTACTTTTCACTCATATCAACCACCTGACTCGCGGCCGGAGCTGTTTTCGTGGTCTTGACACTTTTCGGGCTGCTGGCTCGTCGATAGCGAGCTGTTCTATGGTGATGATGAGAATGCCCCCGAAGGTGTGCTGGTCGCGGACTCTCCTAAAGCTCGTCTCGGCCCCAATACTCCAGCAGTGATTGTCGAGAGTAGGCATAAGAGAAGTTGGGGAACTGTAGCGGCTGCAACTGGCGCCCCTTTCTCAGGCAAATACAGCTCATCGGCGCATAGCCCGACGTCCTAAACCCGGCGGGTATGAGTGACACAGGCTTTCAGTGGCGGGACAAATGTTGATAGTTGGCGTCTTGGGCAGCAAGATACATACAATCAGGGAACATGGCAGTTGCAGGCGGCCGGCCGTAGGATCAGCATGTGTCAGTGCCCATCCACATCCACACAGCGGTGATGTAGGCAGTGAGTGATTGGCCGCGGAAAGCGTGTGGGCGTTTGATCGACGTCATCTTTCGGTCCTTGCACGCTGATTGAGCGTGCGACCGGCGTTCGAGGTACCGGGAGATTCAGAATGACGGAGCCCACAGCAATGTAGCCATACCAGCAGCATGGCCCTGAACGATGCCTCACAGCAGCTCCAGCACGAGCTACGCGCCGCCGTGACCAGATCGCTTTCGTCTCGCCGCCCTGTCATTCACCATCTCAATGCAGATACCTCGTGGCTGTTCCAGATCCCTCGACCTGCCAACGCGGTCAAACGGGGCGCACGATTCTACTGGAATTTCCTGATTGACCCTTGGCTTCAAGGCGGGCAGAGCGATGTCGCGTCGTGGTTCTCGCAGCAGTTTCATGCAACTCCCAGCGCTATACAATCCATTGCAGAGCTTGAAGAGCTTGTTCGCGAGGCGGAGATCCTGGTATCGGGGCTGCGATCATCCACAGGGAGGAAGACGGAAATCGGCATTGAGGAAGATCTGGGTAGAGAGGGGAGCTTGATCGATGCTGTGGCCGTGTCGCACGAGTTCACAGACCATTGCCACAAGGAGACTTTGCTAGAAATACATCCGGATGTGCCAGTGTTGGCCGTCCCAGAGGCTGCAAAGCTGATCTCCAGCTGGAAGCACTTTCGAACTGTCAATGTCATCAATGACTTCGGTAAGGACGACGATACAGATTGGCGGAGTACCAGCACGCCTCCTTTGCCAGAATGGATTGGGATCAGCAGACTGTTGTCCACAGATGATGCGCTCAACTATCATGCGGCGGTGATGATCGCCTTCAACAATAGACATGGCAAAGCCAAGTCAAAGTGCCTGAAGCTTCACGGTGAGGATCAGAGCGGCACCGGGAAGCGACACTCTGCTGCCATCGAGCCCAATGAAGACGAGGAAAGCGCCGAGGTGGTCATATATTCTCCGCACGGCGTCCAATACAGCGACCTGGCCGTGATACCGAAGGCGTCGCCGCCCTTGACAACACTCGCTCTCCTCCACGGCCTACACAATGTGCGCATTGGCAGGATGGGCGGGAAGACTGCTCTTCAGCTCAATCTTGGCGCGGTCAATGGCCTGAAAGCACAGAGGGTCTTGAATGCTCACTACTTGCTCAGCACACATGACGAGGTGAAGCGTGGGAGAGGCCCGCTTGCATGGTTTCTGCAGCGGGAAGTGCTGTCTCTGAAGGAGGCCTTCGAAAATGAACGCAAACAACGACGGGGTGGAGCTCAAAGGGGGTCTACAGGAGAGATTGGAAAGATCCTGGACAGCTTCGAGGACACGAACTGGATCGACTTGACGAATGGTGAATCTAGGGTGCTTCTATGAGGACCTGTCAACGTCGGCTTAGCGTTGCATACGACGCTGTGATTCCCAGGCATGCATTTGATTCCAGGCTAACTGTGCTTCTTCCAAAGAGCCATTTTTAAGAGCAAGGGCCCGTGGCGGCAATGGTGATGTCAATGGCCCACAAGACCTGTAAACCCGGTCAGTCGTACCATCCACGCGAACCCGCAGACGGGTTCAAGGATGACGCTCAAGGGTGCGGAGGCTCGGAGCTGCGTCTGGGGCAATCCCAGGAGCTCGGCGGGTCAATGCGACTGGACTACAACCCTCTCTATATTTGAGAGGTCCGGAAGTGTATAGGCCATTGATGGCTGTTCAGAACGCGATTTTACGACAGGATATAGTGAGCGGCAGGCGCCTACCGAGAAATTATTATCGCAGCATAGTCGCTGCTATAGCTTCTGGAATATTAAAGAGGGGATAGATAAGGGCTCTTCCCCGACCTCGACAGTCCTCGAGTCACTGCAAACCCTTTAGAAGCTATGTACGATACTATATGTAGCCTTCCCAAAACCACTCGTTAGTATTATAATGTTACAAGCTAATAAGGGGCGGAATGTTTACTATGTCTAGGGAGAAAATAATATGTATAACTATTAACTGTTAAGTGTTAGGGGACGCCGCCCAGCCCAGGTCCTGGACCTAAGCCAGCCGTCGCCCTAAGGACTGCGACTTAGCGGCGCCAGCACGACCCGACCTGTAAGGGCTTAAGAATCTTGGCTTATGTAAGGGCTCAAGAATCTTGGTTCAGAAACTTAAGGCTAGGTATCTACATAAAGGAACTGATAGGCAGTTCCTTCGTCGTCTGCTGCTGTACAATTTGTACCTACGAAGCTAAGCTAGCAATTTCCCTCTATGCAGGGATAAAAGGTTTACACTCTGTACAGAGGGTCGGGAGTTTCCCCCTATATAGTAGTACAGAGTTTTCCCTCTGTTTAGAGGGGCGGCAATTCCCCTCTGTATAGGGTTATAGGATTCTCCCTCTATACAGAAGTAGGGTCCTATCGGTAACTCTGTACAGAGGGTAGGGTCGTGCTAGTGCCGCTAAGTCGCAGTCCTTAGGGCGACGGCTAGCTTAGGTCCAGGACCTAGGCTGGACAGCGCCCCCTAACAATACCCCCCTCCCTTTCTATAGTGCTTCTTTTGTACAATAGCGAGTCGTATACCCTTAGCTCTTAGGGTTCCTCTAGCAGGTAGCGCTTTCCCGTCTTTGCCTAGGCACTTGCCTAGCAACCTTCTTCTCTGCTGTTGCAACCTTAGACTTGTCCTCCTAGATCCTATAGCTAGGGCAGAGGAGGACCTACAGGCAGGGAAGGCAGGTAGTGCTAGATTGCTTCTACCTAAACTTAACCGCTTCCGTTTGCTACTCTAAGGATGCCAAGGCTAAGGTAGAGGAGGCCTGCGAGCAGTTATAAAGGTGCAGGACGTGCTCGGTCCTGTCCGTTCGTTCCCCTCCTGCCCTCTAGCCCCTAGCTGTGCACTCTGCGTCCTAACTGTACAGTCCGGCGCCGCTGGGCCTTCTGGCTCTGTCTCTATACCTTAGTTGTCGTCCAGAGTTTACTCCTAGGTAGATGTTCCTGCCTCTGTCCGGTCGTCTAGTAGGCTGTCGCTCGTACAGGCCTTTGGTCGTAGTTGCCTCGTTTGTCCTCCCTTATGTAGTTGTAGCAGCTGCCCTAGTTGTTATTGCTATATATAGCAGGCAGCTACTACTATATATATAAACCCTTTCCCCTTTCTCTCTCTCTTTTCTTTTCTTTCTCCTTTATTCCCCTATCTGCTACCTGTCTGCCTAACCGTCTGCTACTACTACTATTACTACTACTAGTTACTACTAGTTACTACTAGTTACTACTAGTTACTACTACTAGTTACTACTAGTTATGCTACGCATCCCGTCCGGCCGTTCCAGCTGTAGTTCTCTTATAGTTGCTAGCTCTTCTTCTGCCTGTCTGGCTAGTGTCCCCTCCTATTTTCTCCTCTAGCAATAGAGTGCCTAGCTCGACCAGCAACTTCGCTTCCGGTCTGTATAGGTCCCCGTCTTCTGTACAGCTAAGCTAACGTCTTAGGTGCTATATTAACTAGCAGCAGGGTGTTGTTAAGCTACCCTTCTACTCCTTCTAGTGCTAGGGCCCCTGCCGGCTAGGAGGCGATTAAGATTTCGGGTATAGAGTTGGCTACCTTGGTCCCAGGGGTAGTGGCTAGTAAGCTACGTTAAGATAGTATATAAAAGCTTTTAGACAGTATTGCTCTCGTTCCCCTCCTATTTCTACTCTTATTCTTACCTGTCTCTTGGCTGTTCTCTTCCTCCTGTCCCCTTCTATACAGTGTAGTACTGTGTAGTGTCGGTAGGATTCGGTATTGTCCTACGTTTTAATTCCCGATCCTTCGGCGACCTAAGTTGCTAGTGTTAGGGGGCGCTGCCCAGCCCAGGTCCTGGACCTAAGCCAGCCGTTGCCCTAAGGACTGCGACTTAGCGGCGCTAGCACGACCCTACCCTGTGTACGGAGTTACTGATACGACCCTACTCCTGTATAGAGGGAGAACCCTATAGCCCTATATAAAGGGGAATTGTAGCCCCTCTAAACAGAGGGAAAACTCTGCACTACTATATAGAGGGAGAACTCCTAATCCTCTATACAGAGTGTAAACCTTGCACCCCTATACAGAGGGAAATTGCTAGCTTAGCTTTGTAGGTACAAATTGTACAGTAGCAGACGACGAAGGAACTGCCTATTAGTTCCTTTATATAGATACCTAACCTTAAGCTTCTAAACTAAGATTCTTAAGCCCTTACATTAGGAACTGATCTTACTATCGGTAACTGCAGTAATATAACAAAGATAGACAGCGATATCTCTATAGAACCTACGGCTATACAGGGACAGATGCACTGCGCGTACGAGGAGCTGCTAGAGCATAAGAGGCAGCTCGAGCAGCAAGTAAACCACTAGGCTGCGATAACTTCCTAACGGGAACAGGAGCTACGACAGCTTAGGGCGTCCGATCGCGATCCGACCCCTACGATGACGAACACGATAGCCTACACCCCGACCCCTAAGAGCAAACTCCCTAATATCACTACTTAAGACAGTAAGGCTCTGGCCGAGTACCCCTCCTAGGCTGCCTAGATGCGCTCTAAGCTTCTAGTTAACTTAGGAGCATACCCGACTAAGCTAGGCAAGGTAGTGTACCTCTTTAGGAGGTTAAAGGGCAGGGCGGTAGCACGGATTCTGCTGTACTACGAGACGGCCATTGCCAACCTGGCAATAGCTACAACGACGATACTCTAGGCAGCTCTTAACAAGAGCTATAAGGGCCTAGACTGCGAGAGCTAAGCACTCCTACAGGGTAATACAATAAAGCAAGGATGCAAGACTATATAAGAATTCCTTACAGAATACGACTAGACTCTAGCAGAGGCAGGAGGTCTCTAATAAGAGGACAGAATAAAAATTACCTCCTTAGAGGTAGGCCTCTCTAAGGAGATTATAACGGGACTAGTAGACGTAATGCGACTAGCTACGTACGAGGAATTCTGTAATCTCCTTAGGATAGTCGACGACTAGCAGCGCAGGCTCGGACAGATAAGCTGCGCTTATAAGTTGCGACAACCCCTCTAGCAGCAGACGGACGCTATAGACTAGGAACTAACGACGACGAGGGTAGCGGCAGCCGTTACTGTACGGCTAAGGGCCGCTGCCAAAAGGGCATAGTAGGTAGATATAGCTACCCTAGACAAGAGAAGTGTTGCGGCGGTGGAAAGAGGTAGGACAGATTGATAGGGTGGACCCTGGATTTCGGCTCGGCCCCCCTTCCGGGACTTAGGTTCCGGAACGGACCGAGCCGGGCCTTGGCACTACTACTACGAAAGACTACCACCACCACTATATAGATTCCTTTCCCTCCTCAGTTCGAGAGATAGTTATCAAAAAGGCTATATTGAACTATATCTGCGCGCCTGGATCATTATCTCTCGAACTCTCTCTCTACACCAAACCTGCGCTGCGCGAAAGGGCCCGTCGAAATATCCGGAAGCCCGAATAACGCACGCGCACCTACACACACCAAAACAGCAACCCCTAAGGGCACCGTAAGAAGATAGAAGGCTTCTCAGCGGTAGACAGTGGCGTAACAGGCCGCCGCGGAAAGAGAAAGACTAACAGAGCGAGTAGGCGCTCCTATGTTATTAATAATAAGATTATTATCAGCGGTTTTACAGCGGAAGAGACAGCAGAGATTAAGGAACGAATAAGCGAATACAAGAAGATCTACGACTGCACAATTAAGGAACTGGAAGACTATATAAACGAGAATAGGATAGGAAAGGTCTACGATAGTATAGACCTTATTAAGACGCTGTTCTACAGAACGCTAGAAGAGAACAGACAACTAAGAGAAGAAACTAAAGCGGTAAGGGCCGAGAAGGAATCGGCAGAAACTATTATCGACGTGTTAGAAAACCAGGCGGCGAATCTACTGGCGCAGCTAAAGGCGCTAAAGCATCAAATAGCTGATATAGAAGCAGCAAAGTCGCCGCTACTGCATTGAGAAACCTACGCAGAGACCGCCTTACTGGCGCCCTATAGTCAAGGTAGCACTACGATAACGCTACTGCTGGACCCACCTGCTTTTGGTAGCAGAGACCCTAAAGCGTAGGAGGCGTTTAAGAAGAAGATTAAGAATAAGATAAGCTGCGATTACGCATCGAGCAGCGCCGGAGATAGATTGGCGTACCTGGAATCGCGATTAGAAGGTAAAGCTTTTTTGCTAGTGGCGGACCTGGAAGAGGTAACTGCTAAAAAAGCGATCGAAGCGCTGGATCAACGCTTCGGAGACCCATTTCGGAAGAAGACGGCCTGTAAGCAGCTGGACAAGATCAACCAGAACCGGCAGACGTTTAAGGAGTTCTACAGACTGTTTAGGAAATACGCTATTAGAGCGAGAGTGGCAGAAGATAAGCAGCTGCACTTACTAAGATAGAAACTGACCCCTAAACTGACGACAGCTATAGCCTTAGTAGAAGACGAAGACCTTTAAAGCTTCGTACACCAGGCGAGAGTCACCGCTAGAAACTTGAACGCGTACGGAAAACCGACGATACGTAAACTGATTTAGAAGCCGTTATCGGCGGCGCAGCCGACAAGAGCCCCTGCACCCTTCCGACAACGCCCCCAGCAGCCACCGTATTAGCCACAGCGTTCGTCGTTCGTCCCCACCTGCTACGCGTGCGGAAAGCCTGGCTATATCGCTACGAGATGCCAAGCAACGGCCCAGCAGAAGCAGGAGTATCGTGTTATAAAGCAGCCGCAGCTACCGAGAAAGACTATACAAGCTATAGAGCCGGCTCCGAACGACACCGACAGTGTGGACGGCGGGGTCCAGCTAAGAATTATAGGAAAAGACCAGCTGGACGGATAGACCCCCTATCTAGCGTAAAAAACAGGGCACCCCCGCGAAAGGCACTAACGGAACGAGAGAGCATCAACAGTTGTAACGATCCACTGTCGGCGACGGTAGAAGCAAACACGGAAACAGCTATTATCCTTCCAATTACAGTCCACCCCCTTAACGGATCGAGCAAACCACTTTAGCTAAGAGCTTTTATCGACACGGGGGCCCTTATCGGAGCGGCTATCAACTATCGATTGGTTCAAAAGCTGATAAAGGGGTACGGCTATCCGGTGGAGATAGCGTCGCCGACGAGGATTTTGGCGTACAACGGACAAGACACGGAAAGCGTTACGCACTACGTGCCGCTAAAGACTACCCTAGCTGGTCGCACCACGGAAGCGACGTTCCGAGTTATGGATATCGGAAGGTTTGACATTATTATAGGGCAGAAATAGATAAAGAACTAGAAAGCTATCGTCGACGTAGATAAAGGAACGATCAGATTCAAGACCCTAGGCAATGCGAACGCCGCCACTGTAGCCGAATCGAAAGCCGCGGCTGCCAATGTAACCCCGTCCGACCGTTCCGAACCACCGGTCACCGTCGGAATAATGAGTTCAGAAGCTTTATCGGCCTACGTGTTACAGTCAACAGCTAGAAGAACAAGGACAACAGTACCAAAGTCCTACCAAGCACTACCATAGTTTATAGGCTATATCTTAACAACCAAAGGTCCAACTAAGACCATTCTTGCCGCGTTAGAAGCGCTACAATCGGTTCTACAAGGACGAACAATCGGGTTAAGAAAGCCACTAGAACTACAGCTAGCAGACATTGGAAAACCCCCAACAGTCCCAAGGTCCTACCTAGCTCCACTACCCTTAACAGCCTACAACTTAACACTTACTAGTCTAACTAAGAAGCTTCTAGGCGCACTGGAAGCGACTCGACCCGCTCTTTAGAATGTTCTATTTTAGTTCTGGAACCTTGGGGAAAAGAAGGTTTTAGAAGTAACTCGGTTGACAGAACAAAGGAGAGAAGTTTGTTAAGAAACTTCTTAGGAAATCCAGCAGCAAAGGGGCAAACAACCAGCTAGGGCAGAGGGACATAAGAAGCAGCTGCCGCCCCCTTATCTTTCTGTTTTCCTTCTTTATAGCTTGTCTTGTACAATTAACTTAGAACAACCTCCTAACTCCCAACAAACAACTACTCTTCAGACTTCAGTTCTTCAGCTCCTCCTCTTAACTTTAGCTCTTACAACAACCCCTACCTACCTCAGCCTCTTCTCTGACATTACAAGCTATTAACTAACCTAAGACCATCAATCAACATAGTCTTCCACACACTACCTTAAGAGATTCCCTTTAAGGAATACTCTAAACTGGATCTTTCTGCACAAGGCACTTCTAATTTAATGAACAGTAACCCTACCCTTGCCCTACGAGTCCTTTTCACAGCAGCAAACATTGTTCGCACAGGAACAGAATAAATGAAAGACCTTAGCAACCACTTTAATGGTTTGGAGGCAATGCTGTCTAAAGGCAAAGAACAGCTACAAGAGATAGAACAAAAGATAGCTACTCTTACACTTAAGAAGGCACAAACACAAGGACAACTACAAGAGGCCCTGAACCTAAGGACACCTACTGCTACTAGAGAATCTACTAGCAAGAAAGTGGCTGATCCTGAAACATTCTATAGGGACAAAGAAAAGTTTGATGAATTTCGCCTACGACTATCTATCAAACTCTCAGCCAATGCAGACCACTTCCCTAATAAAAATCAGAAGGTCTCCTACGCATTCTCCCTCCTGGCAGGCAAGGCACTTTAGCAAGTCTTACACTGGTTCAACCTACAGACACTCCAAGTCACTTGTCCAGACATTAAGGCCCTACTTACCTCTCTTAATTCAGCCTTTGGAAACCTATATCGCAAGTCTACGGCTTAACAATTTATTAGAACACTTAAGCAGACCAACAAGCCCTTTGCAGACTATTATGCACAGTTCTTACGAGAGATTGGACACTGTAAATACGACATAGAGGCTTAGAAGTCAGCTCTGGTTGCTGGGTTAAGCACAGAACTCCTTACGAAACTTAAGGATCAGGAACATAAAGCCCTATCCTTCTAGGAACTTGTTACCCTCTGCCAACGCCTTAACAGCCGTAGGAATTTGTTTGCAGATATTATTAAGGCCAGAAGCAACAACCGCAGCAGTCTACGCCCTGTTTCGACTCCTACAAATGTTAACCCAAACGTAGGAACTTACAAGCTAACCTTACGCCTTCCCCCTCTACCAGTTGTTACCTAAGGAGACCCTATAGACTTAAGCTCAGCTAAGCTCTAAGACGGCCGCCTTACACAGGACGAGAAGGAACGACGCCGCCGCCTACGCCTCTGCATGTACTGTAGTGAACCAAACTACATTGCTGTTAACTGTCTAACACTAGCTACAAGACGTACCAAGATAGGTACACCTCTTAGTTTCTCTGCAGCAGCTCCTACACTACAAGACAACAACAAGGACTAGGGAAACGCCTAAGCCTGTCAACAAGACGCCTGACAGGCAGGCACTTAGATCGACATTATGCAATCTCTTCTTCTGCTGTACAATTCTATACTAAGATAGAGGATGAACTGACTTGTCCTCCCTTAGTTGTTACAGCAGAAATTTACGCAAAGAAGAACACAGTACACTTAGTACTTACGATAATCGACTGCGGCGCAACTGGCAAAAGCTTTATTAACCCTTAACTTGCTAACACTTTAGGAATTACTACTTAGACCTTAAAGTATCCTAGACCCTTAAGAATGTTTAACGGCAGTAAGGCCTCCTTAGGAGGCGTAACTTAGATCGCCTATATTAAGCTTAACCTTGGAAACCACTAGGAACACCTCTCTTGCTTTGTAACCCCTCTGCCCAACCAGAAACTTATCCTTGGACTGCCTTAGTTAAAGCTTTACAACCTACAGATTAACTGGAACTCTGGAACCCTTTGCCTAAACTCAGAACACTGCCAAACCTATTGCTACTCTTCTATTTAGTCTACTCCTGCGCACAGCAATAATAATTCAATCTTCCAAGTATCTGCAGCTGCTTTCTATACAGCTGCAAAGGAGAAAGGAGCTTAAATCTTTGCTGCGTCAATAGAGGACATTAAGAAGGCTCTTGCTAAGTATAATAACAAAAGAGAAGCTACTAAACCAGAGACAAAAGTACTAGAAGAATACTACGACTTCCTTAGTGTCTAGTTAGTTAAAGAAGCTGACAAGCTGCCTCCTTACCGCCCCTACGACCACAAGATTGAACTGGAAGAGGGCAAGACACCCCCCTTTGGCCCCCTTTACCAGATGTCTCGCGAAGAACTCTAAGTCCTGCAAAAGTTCCTACAACAGAACCTCTAGAAAGGCTTTATCAGATCCAGTCGCTCTCCAGCAGCCAGTCCTGTTATGTTTGTTAAGAAACCTAGTAGAGGGCTACGCTTCTATGTCGACTATCGCAACCTTAATGCTATTTCTAAGAAGAATCGCTACCTAATCCCTCTAATACAGGAAACTCTAGAACACCTTTCGAAAGCAAAATGGTTCACCAAGCTGGATGTAATTGCAGCATTCAACAAAATTCGAATAGCAGAAGGACAAGAATGGATAACTGCATTCAGGACTCGATACGGTTTGTTTAAATCCTTGGTTATGCCCTTTGGTATGTGCAATGCACCTAGCACCTTTTAGGAATATATAAACGACACCCTAAGAGAATACTTAGATCAGTTTGTTACGGCTTACATTGACGACATCTTAGTGTATAGCAAGACACTAAGAGAACACTAGGGACACGTCCGCAAAGTGCTAGCCAAACTGGAAGAAGCAGGCTTATATCTGGACATTGACAAGTGTAAATTCTACAAGCAAGAAGTCCAATTCCTTAGGCTTATCATTTTAGACAAAGGAATATGCATAGACCTAGCAAAGATCCAAGCAATTCTTAACTGGAAGGTTCCAAAGACAGTTAAGGAAGTACAAGGCTTCCTTGGGTTTGCTAATTTCTATTGACGCTTCATTTAAGGCTTTAGCTTAATTGTAAAGCCTCTGATAGCTCTGACAAGGAAAGAAGCCAAGTTTGAATGGACTGGAGCATGCCAACAAGCCTTTAACCTCCTACGACAAAAATTTACTAAGGATCCTATCCTTCAACACTTCGACTTTGATTTAGAAACCCGTGTAGAAACAGACGCCTCTAATGGAGCTATTGGAGCTGTCCCTCTTTAAAGAAAAGCACCCAACCAACTATAGCTTCCAGTAGCCTACCTCTCCAAGAAGATAATTCTAGCTGAATGCAATTACGAAATTTACGACAAGGAACTCCTAGCTATTGTAAAGGCCTTTAAAGAATGGCGTCCAGAACTTGAAGGTGCAGCCTTTCCAACTTAAGTTAGCTCTGATTACAAGAACTTAGTCCACTTTATAAAGAACAAGATCCTTAACAGACGACAAGCCAGATAGAGTGAATTCCTTTCCAGGTTCAACTTTGTTATTCAATACGCACCAGGATCCCTCAATTTAAGAGCTAACGCCCTTACTAGGATGCCTGGAATCTACCCAGTGGACAGAGGAAAAGGTCAAGCAATTTGTAACCAAACTATCCTAAAGGCCCACAACCTAAGTAAAGACTTAAAGACCTACTTACAGGAAGGCAACCAATCAATTGCTGCCTCTTTTGCCCTGTGTCTTGCGCCTGCTTTCCTGGAAGATAACGATTTAGAAAGCACAACAGACAACACTAAAGACTCTGAAACTGAAGGCTCTGTTACCTCTAACACTAACTTGGAAGATAAAGAAGTAGCTAAAGAAGCTAACTACCCTAGAGGACTGCTTACAATAATCAGAGAGGCTTACGAATCAGACTAGCAAGCTTAAGAACTAATCCAAGCCCTTAAGATAGGCCAACGCACCTTCCCTGGCTTTTCCCTCTTAGAATGTAAGCTTAGGGATGGACTAGTCTACTTTCGCTCTCGCCTTTTTATTCCTAAAGGGGCAGACAACTTAATACGACCTTACATCCTTAGGACAGTTTACAACTCAGCAGCAGGAGGCTACCTAGGACGCTCTAAGCTTTACAAGCTTACCTTACGCTACTACTGGTGGCCATCAATGTAGAAGCATGTACGCAGGTATAGAAACAACTGTCCTATCTGTAAAGCAGCCAAACATAATCGACAACCTCTACAGGGCTTACTGAAACCTCTGCCGGCTCCTAAACACCCTTGGAAACACATTACAATGGACTTTGTTACCTGTCTCCCTTAAGGAACTACTTAGGCAGGTGTTAAGGCAAAGAATGTCTTTGTAGTTGTGGATCGACACTCTAAGGACCGCTTTATAATACCCTGCTAGAGTATAACGTCCAAGGAAACCGCTAGGCTCTTTTACGAATACGTCTGGCGCTACATAGGCCTCCCTAACAGCATTACATCTAACAGAGGTTCTCAGTTTATTGCCAAGTTCTGGAAACGCCTGTGCAAGCTCCTGAACATTAACCACTACATTTCGACCTCCTACTACCCAGAAACAGATAGACAGACAAAGATTGCTAATGCCCTGTTTAAACAGACGCTGCGTTGCTTTATTAACTATTACCAAAAGGATTGGCTAAAACACATTCCTACAGTAGAATTCTCAGCTCGCAACTAGGAATTAGAAACAACTGGACATTCCCCCTTCTACACTACTAGAGGCTATTACCCCAGAACAGGAATGGAACCTCAAGACCCACTACTACGACCTGACAACCCAGACGAAGTTGACGCAGACGACTGGGCAACACACCTTTCCCAGATCTACTAAGAAGTCCAAGAAGAGATAACTTACGCTTAGGCTGTCTATGAAGATTAAGCTAATCGAAAAAGACAGCCAGCTCCTGACTACCAAGTAGGAGACAGAGTGTACCTGGACTCTAAGAACATTGTTATAGGAAGACCTTCTCGCAAACTCGACTGGAAAAAACTGGGCCCCTTTACTATTACAGAGAAGATCAGCTCGTACGCATATCGTCTCCAACTGCTTAAAGAATAGGAAATCCACAACGTCTTTTATCCTATTAGGCTAAGGCCTAAAGAAGGAGATCCCTTCCCAATTCAAGTACAAGATTAGGAACGAACTTACATCCTCCCTGCAGCAGATAATAATGAAGATAAGGAAGAAGAGTACTACATACGCAACATTACAGACTGTTAAGTTGTAGATAGACAAACTAAGTACAAAGTCCAATAGCAAAGCTATAAAGACTGGGACACTACTTGGGAACCCCTTAAGAACATTATCTTTAACAAGGACAAGATTAAAGCTTTCTACCAACAGGACCTCTTAGACTCTTAAGGACATTACCTTGAAAACAGGTACAGCAAAGAAGAACTGGATGCTGCATACCAATAGAATATTAACTGTAACATTAGACCTGCTCCTAGGAATAAACAGGCTCACCCTCGGTATCTGGAACTACTCAGGCTTCGTAGGAACTTAGCTATATTGAGGGGGGCTACTGTTACGGTTAACAGCTAGAAGAACAAGGACAACAGTACCAAAGTCCTACTAAGCACTACTATAGTTTACAGGCTATATCTTAACAACTAAAGGTCCAACTAAGACTATTCTTGCCGCGTTGGAAGCGCTACAATCGTTTCTACAAGGACGAACAATCAGGTTGAGAAAGCTACTAGAACTACAGCCAGCAGACATTGGAAAACCCCTAACAGTCCCAAGGTCCTACCTAGCTCCACTACCCTTAACAGCCTACAACTCAACACTTACTGGTCTAACTAAGAAGCTTCTAGGCGCACTAGAAGCGACTCGACCCGCTCTTTAGAATGTTCTGTTTCAGTTCTGGAACCTTGGGGAAAAGAAGGTTTTAGAAGTGATTCGGTTAACAGAACAAAGGAGAGAAGTTTGTTAAGAAACTTCTTAGGAAATCCAGCAGCAAAGGGGCAAACAACCAGCTAGGGCAGAGGGACATAAGAAGCAGCTGCCGCCTCCTTATCTTTCTGTTTTCCTTCTTTATAGCTTGTCTTGTACAATCAACTTAGAACAACCTCCTAACTCCCAACAAACAACTACTCTTCAGACTTCAGTTCTTTAGCTCCTCCTCTTAACTTTAGCTCTTACAAAAACCCCTACCTACCTCAGCCTCTTCTCTGACACTACGCGAAGTCACTGGACAACGAGATTTACGCTATCTTAATAAAAGACATCGAAGACTACTGGAAGATAATAGCAGAAGAAGAAGTGGATCTACTGGAAGTGTTACTAGCGGAGCTCTACGATTATGCTAACGTGTTCTTAAAAGCCGACTCCAACCTATTGCCGCTTGTTAGGGGCGCGCCGTCCGGCCCAGGCCCTGAACCCGACCTGAGCCGACCGTCGCCCTAAGGACTGCGACTTAGCGGCGCTAGCACGACCCCTCCCTCCGTACGGAACCGCCGACAGGACCCCACTCCCGTACGGAGGGAGAACACTACAGTCCTACACGAAGGGGAGCTACTAAAGGGGAGCTACCGCCCCTCTAAACAGGGTAAACGACGTACCACTGTACAGAGGAGGTAACTCCCGACCCTCTGTACAGAGGGTGAACCTAGCACCCCTGCACAAGGGGGAAATTGCTAGCTTAGCTTCGTAGGTACAAATCGTACGGCAGCAGACGACGAAGGAACTGCCTATTAGTTCCTTTATATAGATACCCAACCTTAAGTTTCTGAATTAAGATTCTTAAGCCCCTTACATTAGGAACTAATCTTACTGTCGGTAACTGCGGTAATAGAACAAAGATAGACGGCGACATCCCTATAGAACCTACGGCCATAGAGGGACATATGCACTGCGTATACGAGGAGCTGCTAGAAAGCAAGAGGCAGCTCGAACAACAAGTAAGCTACTAGGCTGCGATGATTTCCCAACAGGAACAGGAGCTACGACAGCTTAGGGCGTCCGATCGCGATCCGACTCCTACGACGACGACGAACACTATAACCTACACCCTAACCCCTAAGAGCAAACTCCCCGACGTCTCTACGTACGATAGTAAGGCTCTGGCCGAGTACCCCTCCTAGGCGGCTTAGATGCGCTCTAAGCTCCTAGTAGACTTAGGAGCATACCCGACCGAGCTGGACAAGGTAGTCTACCTCTTTAGGAGGTTAAAAGGCAGGGCAGCAGCACGAATTCTGCTGTACTACGAGACGGCTATCGCCAACCCAGCGATAGCTACGACAACGATGCTCTAGGCAGCTCTAGACAAGAGCTACAAGGACCTGGACCGCGAGAGCCGAGCACTCTTACAGGTCAATACGATGAAACAAGGACGTAAGACCGTACAAGAATTCCTCGCGGAATTTAACCAGACTTTAGCAGAAGCAGGGGGTCTCTAATAGGAGGATAGGATAAAGATTACCTCTTTAGAGGTAGGCCTCTCTAAGGAGATTATAACGGGGCTAGTAGGTGTAATGCAGCCAGCTACGTACGAGGAATTCTGCGACCTTCTTAGGATAGTCGACGACCAGCAACGCAGGCTAGGACGGATAGGCTGTGCTTAGGAGATAAGACAACCCCCCTAGCGACAGATAGACGCTATAGACTGGGAACCGACGACGACGAGGGTAGCAGCAGCAGCTACTGTACGGCTAAGGACCGCTACTAAAAGGGCGCAATAGGTAGATACGGCTACCCTTAACAAGAGGCGAGCAGAAGGGAGCTGCTACCGGTATAGCAAGATAGGCTACACTGTACGGAATTGCGGGCTTCTGCTAGCAGAGAGACCCGGGGGACGGCCGACCACTGTAAGGGTAGCAATTGCAGCGCCTTAACAAGAAGATTAGGTGTCCTACTCGGACGACGACAAGTCGGGAAAAGAGTAGCCTCTAAGCGAAGACTCTGCTAGAGGCGGGCGCAAGATAGACTGCCAAATCAAAGCGTTACTTGGCCATCTTTTAAGAGCAATTACATAACGACGACGCCGTTTATCGTACGGCCGACGTTAAACAGGTCCGCAACGGCGCGGACATTAATTAACACAGGATGTTTGGTGTATAGAGTGATCAGCGAGGACTTCGTACAGAGACATCGGATTAAGACGACCCCTACAGTACCTGTACGCATGCTAGGCATTACCAGGCGAGGACCGGACATTACCTATATAGTGAAAGTAACATTAGAGGTACAGGGACACTACGAGTAAGACTTATACCTCTATGTTATACAGGACAAGTTAGGGTATAACCTAATACTAGGGAAGCCCTAGATAGAGCGCTAGAAGGGCAAGCTAGATGTCGGACAAGGACGGCTATACCTAGCAGTAACGAGGCGGAGGATCCGGGACTAGGGGAGGTAGCTACAAGGTAGCAATACTAAGGCCGAAATTAACACAGCGACGACAGACATCGAGAAGGCATTAGCACCTAAGGAGGCGACAAACCCCTGTACAAAGCTCCTAGGAGAGTATGTTAGGTACCTGGACCTCTTTAAACCAAAGTCGGCCTCGAAGCTGCTGCTACACCGAGGGGAAGGGATTAACTATAACATCTAGCTAGAACCCTGTCCGGATAGGGGCCTGCCGGAGGTACTGTACGGACAGCTGTACGGAATGTCCTCTAGAGAACTCTTAGTACTGCGCAAGACGCTGGACGACCTGCTTGCCAAAGGGTTTATTCGGGCCAGTACGTCGTCCGCGGGAGCCCCAGTACTGTTTGTCTATAAGGAGGGGAAGGCCGGATTGCGTTTCTGCATAGACTACAGGGGCATTAATGCGATTACTAAGAAGGACCGGTACCCCCTACCCCTTATTAAGGAGACCCTTAGGCGGATCAGCAAGGCGAAGTGGTTTACCAAGCTTAATGTAGTCTCGGCCTTCTACAAGATACGGATTAAGGAAGGCTGTAAATAGATAACGGCCTTCCGTACAAGATACGGCCTTTTTAAGTAGCTTGTTACCCCCTTCGGCCTTGCCAATGCACCGGCAACCTTCTAAAGGTACATTAACAAGTCCCTACAAGGGTTACTAGACGACATCTGCTCGGCATACCTCGACGACACCCTAGTTTTTACAGACGGCACCTATGCAGATTACGTACGAGATGTCAAGAAGGTGCTGGACCGACTGCAGCGGGCAGGCTTATACCTCGACATCGACAAATGCGAATTCGGCGTCTAACGTACGAAATACCTAGGTTTTATTATCGAGGCAGGGAAAGGCATTAGTATAGACAGGAAGAAGATTAATGCTATTAAGCAATAGAAGCTACCTACGAACGTTAAGGGCGTATAGGAATTTCTTAGGTTTGCCAACTTCTACTGCTAGTTTATACGGAGCTACTTAGAGATCGTACGCCCCCTAGTTAAACTAACGCACAAAGACAAGCAGTTCAAATAGACGGACGAATGTAATAGGAGCTTCGACAAGCTAAAGGAGCTCTTCACTATAGGACCAACGCTCGCTGCCTTCGACCCGGAGCGTACGACAATACTGGAAACTAACTCCTCGGGGTACTGCATTAGGGGTATCCTGTTACAGGTAGGCTCGGACGGACTCCTATACCTATGCGCGTATTTCTCTAAGAAGAACTCCCTAGCTAAGTATAACTACCCTATCTACGACAAAGAGTTGCTGGCAGTCGTACAGTGTTGCGAAGCCTGGGATAGAGAACTCCGCTTAGTGCCTAAGTTCCTCGTCCTAACGGACTATAAGAACCTGGAATACTTTACTTAACCCCGGAAGCTGTCTAAGAGGCACGTACGATGGGAAATGTACCTAAGCCGGTTTAACATAAGACTCTAGTACTGCAAGGGCAAGGATAACAGCAGGGCCGATGCACTGTCTAGACGGGACCAGGACATGCTAACGACGTACGAAGACGACTGGCTTAAGTTACGAACATTCCAGATGTTTAAGGGGGAGCCGGGCGGGGAGACTATCCGCCTAGCGGCGACACACCTATAGGAACCCTAACTGCAAGCATAGGAAGAGGCAGTAGAAAAGGACGAGGTATACCGAGGGGCCTGTACAGCGATCTAGGGAGGGCAACGGAAGCTCCTAGCCGAGCTCTATCTTAAGGTGTCGACAGCCGAGTGTTTAGTAGACGAGGAGAACAACCTAAGGTTCAGGAATCGGATATAGGTCCCGGCGGACGAGGAGCTCTATACGAGCTTAATATAACAGGCGCATAACTCTATAGCTACCGGGCACCTAGGGCGCGAGGAGACGTACAGCATTATCGCCTAGGACTACTACTGGCCGGCGATAGCAAAGGACATTCGTAGGTTCGTACAGAACTGCGATGTATGCGGACGAACGAAGCCCTAGCGCGAGCTAAAGCATAGGCTGCTAAAGCCCCTGCCGATACCGGACCGGCCCTGGCAAGATCTAACAGTAGACTTTATTACAGACCTCCCTAAGAGCGACAGACGGCAGAACATTATAGTAGTTACAGACAAGTTAACGAAGGGGGTAATACTAGAGGGAATGGACTCTATTACAGCTAAGGACACCGCCTAGGCCTTTATACGGACGACGTTTAGCAAGCACGGTTTCCCTAGGTCAATCGTATTAGACTGGGGGACACAGTTTACGAGCTAGCTCTAGGCAAGGATCTGCCAGTTGCTAAAGGTAGAACGTCGTCTGTTAACCGCATAGCACCTACAAACAGACGGTGCGACGGAGAGGGTCAATTCAACTTTGGAAGCGTACCTCTGAGCGTACGTAGACTATAACTAGACGAACTAGAACCGACTCCTCCCTATAGCGGAGCTGGCTATTAATAGCCGTACGGCCGATGCTATAGGACTGTCCCCCTTCTTTATAACCTACAGATACGACTACTCCCTGCTCCTACCGACCCCGAGCGGTAACACCCTGCGCCCTATACGATCCCTAATCCAGCAAGGAGAGGCCATCGTACAGACGATTACGAACGCCTACTAATAGGCAAAGGCGAGCCTAGCTATAGCCTAGCAGAATGCGGAAGAGCAGGCCAACAAGGGACGACAGGCGGCACTAAGGTACAAGGCAGAGGATTAGGTCTGGCTAAACTAGCGGAACATCTATATAGACCGGCTAAGCAAGAAGCTAGACTAGAGGAACAGGAAGTTTACGGTAATCCGGCCGGTAGGGACATACGCTGTACGACTAAACACCCCCCTAGGGATCTACCTAGTCTTTTACGTAGACCTCGTACGACCAGCGAACACGGACCCCCTGCTGCACTAGACGACTAACGACGTGCGCCCACCTGCAATTATAACTAAGGGCCAGGAAGAGTATAAGGTAGAGGGGATCCTTAAGAGTCGAAGGAGGCGAGGGAAGATAGAGTGCTTAGTAAAATAGAGAGGATAGGCAGAACCTACGTAGGAACTGTACGAGGCTCTGCAAGACACAACTGCACTGGACAGGTAGGAGGAGAATCATCCCCCTGCCCAGTTACAGTAACACTGCGCCGTACGATAGAAGGAGGCACGATCCGCCCTAAGGATAGGGTAGCCGCAGGCAGACTAGGGTCGCTAAAGGATCGAGCATTACGACGTAGGACACTACAGGCCCTGCTAATACGACATCGTACGACACTGTACGATATAAAGGCTGGAAGAAGGGAACGGCCAAGGGACGAATAGGAGGGGAAGTGGAAACGGAAGGAGTTAAAAGAAAACCGTCCGAAATTCCTTACGCTACCTGGGGGGGGGGGGGGGTGGCTTACGGGCCACCCCCCTAGGGAACCAGAGCCACCTATTCATTATCCGAGATCTCCACTACCTCGGGCCCGGCCGGGCCCCTAACCCCACCAGGACCAGCCCTAGGAAGCGGAGGCACCCCCCTACCCCCACCCCTATATGCCTCCCCTAGACAGTGGGAGGGGCAGTAGAAGGAGCTATCCTTCTACTTACACGAGGCACACACCCCAGCCTAGAAGCCTAGGAGGCGGTATAGACCAAATGTAGGCTAGGGAGAGTTAGGGCAGGGGGCACAGAGCTAGCCCTAGGTAGCGATAAGGAGGGCATTAACGTACGACGGCCGGGCTATACCCACCTGCTCGGGTATAACCTAGACGGGGTTACTCTAGAAGGCGTAGAAGGGGAGCCTAGCTGCATCCTGCTGCTCGCAGGTATAGCACCTAAGATGTCAGCCCAGACCGTACAGAAGACAGGATCCTGTACGAACTGGAGGAGTAGCTGCTAGTTAAGTTGCGCGTCCTACTCCTAGAGGGCGAAGTAGGGGGGGACCCTAGCCGGAGGAGGGGAGGAGGCGGAGCTAGTAGCTACAGAGGAGCTATCGGACAGGGCGGACGACATAGTGGATAGTTGGCGGTTAGTAGTTAGTAGCAGGTGGTAGTAGTAATAGTAGATAGATAGTGGATGGTAGTGGTAGTAATAGTAGATAGACAGTAGACAGTAGACAGTATAGGGGAGGGAAAAGAAAGGAGAAGGCTGGAGCCAACTGCCTGCTATAAGGGAAATAGCGAACAAGGCAGCTACTACAAACAGATTAAATAGTAAGAGGCAACTACGACTAAAGGGAAGTAGCGAGGGGCGATAACTTAGACGACTGGACGGAATAGGAAGCCGCAACCTGCTAAAGAAACAACAGGAGCTAGTTAACTTAGGCGCGACGCCGTACGGAAGAAACACTACGAGAGGGGAGGGGGGGGGGTATTGTTAGGGGCGCGCCGTCCGGCCTAGGCCCTAAACCCGACCTAAGCCGACTGTCGCCCTAAGGACTGCGACTTAGCGGCGCTAGCACGACCCCTCCCTCCGTACGGAACCGCCGACAGGACCCCACTCCCGTACAGAGGGAGAACACTACGGTCCTACACGAAGGGGAGCTACTAAAGGGGAGCTACCGCCCCTCTGAACGGGGTGAACGACGCACTACTATACGGAGGAGGTAACTCCCGACCCTCCGTACGGAGGGTGAACCTGGCACCCTTGCATAAGGGGGAAATTGCTGGCTTGGCTTCGTAGGTACAAATCGTACGGCAGCAGACGACGAAGGAACTGCCTATCAGTTCCTTTATGTAGATACCCAACCTCAAGTTTCTAAATCAAGATTCTTGAGCCCCTTACACCGCTCTGTCGACCAGAATATAACAACAAGATCCAACTAAAAGAGGGGGCTACGCTGCCAAGAACCGAGCCCCTAAGACGACTGTCGCCGGCGGAACTAGACCAGGTAGAGGTGTTCGTTCGCGAAAACCTGGCGAAGAAGTTTATTACGCTGAGTTCTGCCGAATATGCGTTACCGATTCTTTTCGTAAGGAAACCAGGGGGTAGTCTACGACTCTGCGTAGACTATCGAGGCCTTAACGAGGTTACTAAGAGAGACGTATATCCACTGCCGCTGATAGATAAGACTATACAGCGCGTAGCAAAGGCTAAGTAGTTCAGCAAGCTGGACATCCGCCAAGCGTTCTATCGACTAAGAAACAAGGAAGGACAGACGGAAGATCTTACGACGTTCGCGACGCGTATAGGCAATTTCAAGTGGTTGGTAATGCCTTTCGGACTTACTAACGCGCCGGCAGTGTGGCAACGCTTTATAAACCACACTTTTATAGACATAGTAGAACGGTTCGTATCTATCTATTTGGACGACATTCTTATCTACACAGATGGAACGAGAGAGCAACACACGGACCACATCGAGAGAGTGTTGAAAAGGCTCCGCGAGGTCGGGTTGAACGCAGACACGAAGAAGAGCGAGTTCTATTAAACCGAGGTTAAGTATCTCGGTCTTATTGTCGGAAAAGACGGAATTCGTATAGACCTATCAAAGGTCGCTGCTGTTGCGGAATGGAGGCAGCCGAAATCCGGAAACACTACGCAAATCAGAGCGTTTCTCGGATTCTGCAGCTACTACCGACAGTTTATTAAAGACTTTAGCAAGATAGCGAGACCCCTAAACGAAGCGTTAAAGAAAGAGGCCGCCGGCCTGTAGAATAAGAAGTGCACAGAGGCCTTTAACCGGCTAAAAGAAGCGGTGGCCTCTGCGCCAGTTCTAGCACACTTCCGGCCGGAAAAGACGATCTACGTAGAAACGGACGCTTCCGATACAGTAACGGCAGGGGTCCTTTCTCAATATAGTAACGACAAAACCCTCTATCCAGTAGCTTTCTTTAGCAAGTCAATAAACGAAGCTAAGCGGAACTACGCTATCTACGATAAGGAGCTGCTGGCGATTATTCAGGCTTTCGAGGAGTGGAAACCAGAGCTTATAGCTGGAAAGAGCACGGTTCAGGTCCTTACGGACCACCAGTTGCTAATCTACTTTATAAAGATGCAGAAGCTCTTACGTCGCTAAGCTTAGTAGGCCGCCTACTTATTAGGGTTCGATTTCAAGATCACCTATTGACCAGGAGCGCAAAACGGAAAGGCTAATGCGTTGACGAGAAGAGAAGGGAAGATCAGCCGAGCGAAGGAAGATCCGAACATGTTTCAGAAAGTGTTGACCAAACGGATAGTAGACGCTGAGGTGTTAAAAGAAGCGGGGATCTGCGCAGTAGAGCCGGCCCCTAAGAAAGAAACTCTCTACGAGAAGGTAGAGCAGCTTAATCGGCAGCAGAAGCTAGGCAAAACCGGATTAGGAAAGCTAATAGTTCTGGAAGAACTAATTACGGAGGTCATCAAATTGGTCCATAGCTCGAAGGACGTTGGTTACGCCGGCTCGAAGAAGACGATAGAAGCTGTAAGGACGATCTACTAGTTTCCGCAGATCTACGAACGGATCCACCGATTTATCGCCAATTGCTACATATACAGAGCCGCGAAGCCACGTTACGGTCTTCCGGCGAGTCTACTAAAGCCACTTCTGATCCCCGAGAAGCCGTAGCAGCACATTACGATAGATTTCGTAACCGGCCTGCCGAATTCAGACGGCTACGACGCTACGCTTGATGTAGTGGATCGGCTAAGCAAAGAGTGCTATTTTATCCCCTGTCGAGCTAAGGATAAAGGAACTACTTCGGAAGAAACGGCGAGAACGTTGATCCAACACGTATAGAAGCACTATAGGCTGCCGGACACTATCACTACGGATAGGGGTCCTCAATTCACCGCCGACGTCTGGAAGGCTGTCAACCAAGCTCTCGGAATCCGTAGAAAGCTCAGTACAGCCGCTTACCCGCAGACCGACGGCCAGTCTAAAGTAGCTAACCGAGAAATAGAGCGATATCTGCGAACCTTCTGCGGCCACTATTAAGAAAAGTGCGTCGAGATGCTGCTAATAGCCAAATTCTGCGCGAACTTAGTACAGTCAGAAGCAACGTCGCTAGCGCCGTTCGAGATAACCTACAGTTATCTTCCGAGATTAAGCTTCCATCCGCTAAGAGACGCCGGCTCGCCGGAGCTATCTACCGCTACGTCGTTAAAGAGAGTCGCCGCCGCCGCGGCTAAAGCACTTAAGGCTTAAATAGAAGAAGCCATTAAGGTAGCGAGGAAAGCGATGGAATTGACTCAGAAGAAGATAGTAACTCGAGCTAATAAAAAAAGGTCACCCCTAGAATTTGAGGAAGGCCAAAAGGTATAGCTCAACACGCGAAACCTAAGGCTAAAAGGCAATGCCAAGCTTAATCTACGCTACGTAGGTCCGTTCAAGATAATAGAAAAGAGGTCACTAGTGACCTATCGGCTCCAGCTACCGAAATCGTTCTAGATCTACGATGTCTTCTATTCGGACCTATTAAGCTTGGACCCTAAAGACGGCCTGCCGGAACAGGGGTTCGCCGAACCCCTGCCTATCGAGATAGGCAGTAAGGAAGAAGAGTAGGAAGTAGAAGATGTAATAGACGTAAAGAAGATAAGGGGGTCCATTAAAGCGAGAATCTCGTAGAAGGGGTGGCCGGAAGACTACGAATAGTATCCGATCGAGAACCTGCGGAAATTAGCAGAGCTGCTAAGAGAGTTCTACGTATGGAACCCGGAAAAGCCAAAACCAGGATGGCTCCGAAACTGACGACCTCCGAAAGAGACAGAAGAAAAAGAAGAAAGCTGCGTCCGCTCCACCAGCGCGGAAGCTAATAAAGACGATCGTAACGGTCGCCTTTAGGGAGGTCTTCAACGCGGCCACTACCCACCGCCGGTTCGGCCGCCAGCTCGCTAACGCCGTAGCGTGCCAGCGCCGCCGACCCTGTAGTAGGTAAAGGCTTTGGTAGAAGAGAAAAAGAAGAAGAAAAATGGCGCTACGGAAGACCTATATAGACATCCGAGGCGACGCACAGACCAGCCGAACTGCAGCTCAGATAACCTACGGCTTAGATCAGATAGCACGGATCAAAGGCGGATCAGATAGACGCTAAGTAAAGGACTTTAGACGCCGACGATGTAAGAAATTAAAGAAGCGATAAAGAGAATGTTGTTTTTGATAGAAGACAAAGAAGTAACATCGGCGTTGGAGGGGATTTTCGAGAAGGAGACGACGACGAATTAAAAAAAAAAAAGTGGAGATTTTCGGATAGATAGGGTGACTAAGCGGTCGAGGGCGACCGCTAGTAAGGGGGGGGGGGTAGTGTTGCGGCGGTGGAAAGAGGTGGGACAGATTAATAGGGTAGACCCTAGATTTCGGCTCGGCCCCCCTTCCGGGACTTAGGTTCCAGAACGGACCGAGCCGGGCCTTAGCACCACTACCACAAAAGACCACTACCACCACTACTATATAGATTCCTTTCCCTCCTTAGTTTGAGAGATAGTTATTAAAAAGGCTGTATTAAACTATATCTGCGCGCCCGGATTAAGAAGGGCAGAAGGGAGCTGCTACCAGTGTAGCAAGATAGGCTACACTGCACAGAATTGCAGGCTTTTGCTAGCAGAGAGACCTGGGGGACGGCCGACCACTGCAAGGGTAGCAACTGCAGCGCCCTAACAAGAGGATTAGGAGTCCTACTTAGACGACGACGAGTTAGGAAAGGAGTAGCCTCTAAGCGAAGGCTCTACTAGAGGCGCATACGAGATAGATCGCTAAATTAAAGCACTACTTAGCTATCTTTTAAGAATACATACATAACGACTACGCCGTTTACTGTACGGCCTACGCTAAACAGGTCCGCAACGGCGCAGACATTAATTAACACAGGATGTTTGGTGTACAGAGTAATTAGCGAAGACTTCGTACAGAGACACTATATTAAGACGACCCCTACTGTACCTGTACGCATATTAGGCATTACTAGGCGAGGACCGGATATTACCTATATAGTAAAAGTAACGATAGAGATATAGTGACACTATAAGCAGGACTTATACCTCTATGTCGTACAGGACAAGTTAGGGTATAACCTAATACTAGGGAAGCTATAGATAGAGCGCTAGCAGGGCAAGCTAGACGTTAGACGAGGACGGCTGTACCTAGCAGCGACGAAGCAGAGGCTCCGAGACCAAGGGAGGGTCCTGTAGGGCAAAGGCCGAAATCAACACTGCGACTACGGACATTAAGAAGGCATTAGCGCCTAAGAAAGCGACGGACCCCTGTACGAAGCTCCTAAGGGAATACGTAGGATACCTAGACCTCTTCGAGCCAAAGTCGGCCTCTAAACTGCCGCTATACTAAGGAGAAGGGATTAACTATAACATCTAGCTAGAGCCCCGTCTGGATAGGAGTCTGCCTAAGGTACCGTACAGTCCGCTGTACAGAATGTCCTCTAGAGAAGTCTTAGTACTGCGCAAGACACTAGACGACCTACTTAGTAAGGATTTTATTTAGGGAAGTACCTCGTCTGCAGGAGCCCTAGTGCTGTTTATCTATAAGGAGGGGAAGGCCGGCTTGCGTTTCTGCATAGACTACAGAGGCATTAACGCGATTACTAAGAAGGACCGGTACCCCCTACTCCTTATTAAGGGGACTCTTAGACGGATTAGCAAGGCAAAGTGGTTTACTAAGCTTAACGTAGTCTCGGCTTTCTATAAGATACAGATCAAGGAAGGCCGTAAATAGATAACTGCCTTCTGTACGAGATATAGTCTTTTCGAGTAGCTTGTTACCCCCTTTAGCCTTGCCAACGCACTAGCAACCTTCTAAAGGTATATTAACAAGTCCCTGCAAGGGTTACTAGACGACATCTGCTTAGCGTACCTCGACGATATACTAGTTTTTACAGACGGCACCTATGCAGATTACGTACAAGACATTAAGAAGGTGCTGGACCGACTGCAGCAGGCTGGCTTGTACCTTAACATCGACAAATGTAAATTTAGTGTACAGCGTACGAAATACCTAGGGTTTATTATCGAGGCAGGGAAAGGCATTAGTATAGATAGGAAAAAGATTAATGCTATTAAGCAATAGAAGCCGCCTACAAGCGTTAAGGGCGTATAGGAATTTCCTAGGTTTGCCAACTTCTACCGCTAGTTTATACAGAACTACTCGGAGATTGTACGCCCCCTAGTCGAGCTAACACACAAGGACAAGCAGTTTAAGTAGACGGACGAGTGCAATAGGAGCTTTAACAAGCTAAAGGAGCTCTTTACTACAGGACTAACGCTTGCCGCCTTCGACCTAGAACGTACGACAATACTAGAAACCAACTCCTTAGGGTACTGCATAGGAGGCATCTTGTTATAGGTAGGCTCGGACAGACTTCTGTACCTATACGCGTATTTCTCTAAGAAGAACTCCCTAGCTAAGTGCAACTACCCTATCTACGACAAGGAATTGCTAGCAGTCGTACAGTGTTGCGAAGTATAGGATAGAGAACTCCGCTCAGTTCCCAAGTTCCTTGCCCTAACTAACTACAAGAACCTAGAGTACTTTACGCAACCCTAGAAGCTTTCTAAGAGACACGTACGATAGGCAATGTACCTAAGCCGGTTTAATATAAGACTCTAGTATCGTAAGGGAAAGGACAACAGCTAGGCCGATACGCTACCTAGACAGGACTAGGACATGCTAACAACGTACGAGGACGACCGGCTAAAGTTACGAACATTCCAGATGTTTAAGGAGGAGCTGGGCGAAGGGACTATCTGCCTAGCAGCGACACACATATAGGAACCCTAACTGCAGGTATAGGAAGAGGCAGTAGAAAAGGACGATATATACTAAGGGGCCTGTACAGCAATCTAAGGGGGACAGCGGAAGCTCCTAGCAGGGCTTTACCTTAAGGTATCAGCAGCATAGTGCCCTAGTAGATAAGGAGAACAACCTAAAGTTCAGGAATCGGATTTGGGTCCTGGCAGACGAGAAGCTCTGTACGAGCTTAATATAATAGGCGTATAATTCTATAGCAACCGGGCACCTAGGGCGTAAAGAGACGTACAGTATTGTCGCTAGGGACTACTACTAGGAAGGAGACGTACAGCATTGTTGCTAGAACCCTAAACCTAGCGTATATCCCTACTAGTCGGACTACTGTAAACTTCCAGTTCTTCCAATCTAGCTTCTTGCTTAGCTAGTCCGTACAGATGTTACGCTAGTTTACCTAGACCTTATCTCCTGCCTCGTACCTTAGTGCAGCCTGTCGTCCCTTGTTAGCCTGCTCTTCCGCATTCTGTTAGGCAATAGCTAGACTCGCTTTCGCCTATTAATAGGCATTCGTAATCGTCTGTACGATAGCCTCTCCCTGCTAAATTAGGGATTTTACAGGGCGCAGGGTGTTACTACTTAGGGTCGGCAGGAGCAGGGAGTAGTCGTATCTGTAGGCTATAAAGAAGGGGGACAATCCTGTAGCGTTAGCCGTACGGCTATTAATAGCTAGCTCTGCTATAGGGAGAAGGCGGTTCTAGTTTGTCTTATTATAGTCGACGTATGCTTAGAGGTACGCTTCTAACGTCGAATTGATCCTCTCTATCGCACTGTCCGTCTGCAGGTGCTATACAGTTAATAGACGACGTTCTACGTTCAACAACTAGCAGACCCTTGCCTAGAGCTAGCTCGTAAACTGTGTACCCCAGTCCTATACAATTGACCTAGGGAATCTGTACTTGCTAAACGTCGTCTGTATAAATACCTAGGCAGTGTCCTTAGCCGTAATAGAGTCTATTCCTTCTAATATTACCCTCTTCGTTAGCTTGTCTGTAACTACTATAATGTTCTGCCGTCTGTCGCTTTTAGGGAGGTCTGTAATAAAGTCCACTGTTAGGTCTTGCTAGGGCCGGTCCAGTATCGGTAGGGGGTTTATTAGCCTATGCTTTAGTTTACGCTAGGGCTTTGTCCTTCTATATACATCGCAGTTCTGTACGAACCTGCGAATGTCCTTCGCTATCGCCGGCTAGTAGTAGTCCCTAGCGATAATGCTGTACGTCTCCTCGCACCCTAGGTGCCCGGTTGCTATAGAGTTATGCACCTGTTGTATTAAGCTTGTACAGAGCTTCTCGTCTGCTAGGACCCAAATCTAATTCCTAAACTTCAGGTTGTTCTCCTCGTCTACTAAGCATTCTGCTGCTGATATCTTAAGGTAGGGCTCTGCTAGGAGCTTCCACTGTCCTCCTTAGATCGCTGTATAGACCCCTTAGTAAACGTCGTCCTTTTCTACTGCCTCTTCCTATACCTGCAGTTAGGGTTCCTATATGTGTGCCGCTGCTAGGCAGATAGTCCCTTTGCCTAGCTCCTCCTTAAATATCTGGAATGTTCGTAACTTTAGCCGGTCGTCCTCGTACGTTGTTAGCATGTCCTAGTCCCGTCTAGATAGCGCATTAGCCCTGCTGTTGTCCTTGCCCTTGCGATACTAGAGTCTTATATTGAACCGGCTTAGGTACATTGCCTATCGTATGTGTCTCTTAGACAGCTTCTAGGGCTGCGTAAAGTACTCTAGGTTCTTGTAGTTAGTTAGGGCAAGGAACTTAGGAACTAAGCAGAGTTCTCTATCCTATGCTTCGCAACACTGTACGACTGCTAGCAATTCCTTGTCGTAGATAGGGTAGTTGCACTTAGCTAGGGAGTTCCTCTTAGAGAAATACGCGTATAGGTATAGAAGTCCGTCCGAGCCTACCTATAACAAGATGCCTCCTATGCAGTACCCTAAGGAGTCGGTTTCTAGTATTGTCGTACGTTCTAGGTCGAAGGCGGCAAGCGTTAGTCCTGTAGTAAAGAGCTCCTTTAGCTTGTTAAAGCTCCTATTGCACTTATCCGTCTACTTAAACTGCTTGTCCTTGTGTTTTAGCTCGACTAGGGGGCATACAACTTCCGAGTAATTCTGTATAAACTAGTAGTAGAAGTTAGTAAACCCAAGAAATTCCTATATGCCCTTAACGTTCGTAGGCAGTTTCTATTGCTTAATAGCATTAATCTTCTTCCTATCTATGCTAATGCCTTTCCCTGCCTCGATAATAAACTCTAGATATTTGGTACGCTGTACACCGAATTTACATTTGTCGATATCGAGGTACAAGCCAGCCTGTTGCAGTCGATCTAATACCTTTTTAACGTCCTGTATATAATCTGTATAGGTACTGTCTGTAAAAAACCAGGGTGTCGTCGAGGTACACTAAGCAGATGTCGTCTAGTAACCCTTGCAGGGGCCTGTTAATGTACCTCTAGAAGGTTGCTAGTGCGTTGGCAAGGCTAAAGGGGGTAAGAAGCTACTCGAAAAGACTATATCTCGTACAGAAGGCAGTTATCTATTTACAGCCTTCCTTAATCTATATCTTATAGAAAGCTAAGACTACGTTAAGCTTAGTAAACCACTTTGCCTTGCTAATCCGTCTAAGAGTCTCCTTAATAAGGGGTAGGAGGTACCGGTCCTTCTTAGTAATTGCATTAATGCCTCTATAGTCTACGCAGAAACGCAAGCTAGCCTTTCCTTCCTTATAGACAAACAGTACTAGGGCTCCTACAGACAAGGTACTTGCCTAAATAAAACCTTTGGCAAGTAGGTCGTCTAGTGTCTTGCGCAGTACTAGGAGTTCTCTAGAGAACATTCCGTACAGCGGGCTGTAGGGTACCTTAGGTAGACTCCTATCTAGACAGGGCTCTAGCTAGATGTTGTAGTTAATTCCTTCTCCTTAGCGTAGCGGCAGTTTAAAGGCCGACTTTGGCTTGAAGAGGTCCAGGTATCCTGCGTATTCCCTTAGAAGCTTTGTATAGGGGTCCGTCGCTTTCTTAGGCGCTAATGCCTTCTTAATGTCTGCAGTTACAGTATTGATTTCGGCCTTAGCATTGCCGCCCTGCAGAGCCCTCCCTTGGTCTTAGAGCCTCTGCTTCGTCGCTGCCAGGTACAGCCGTCCTCGTCTAACGTCCAGCTTGCCCTGCTAGCGCTCTATCTATAGCTTCCCTAATATTAGGTTATACCCTAACTTGTCCTGTACGACATAGAGGTATAAGTCCTGCTTATAGTGTCCCTGTAGCTCTATCGTTACTTTTACTATATAGGTAATGTCCGGTCCTCGCCCGGTAATGCCTAGCATATATACAGGTACAGTAGGGGTCGTCTTAAAGCAGTGTCTCTGTACAAAGTCTTCGCTAATTACTCTGTACACTAAACATCCTTTGTTAATTAATGTCCGCACTGTTGCAGACCCGTTTAGCATAGGCCGTACGATAAACGGCGTAGTCGTTATGTAGTTGCTCTTAAAAGATAGCTAAGTAGTGCTTTGATTTAGCAATCTATCTCCTATACGCCTCGAGTAGAGCCTTTGCTTAGAGGCTACTCTTTTCCCGACTTGTCGTCGTCTAAGTAGGAATCCTAGTCTTCTTGTTAGGGCACTGCAGTTGCTACCCTTGCAGTAGTCGGCCGTCCCCTTGGTCTCTCTACTAGCAATAGCCTGCAATTCCGTACAGTGTAGCCTATCTTGCTACACCAGTAGCAGCTCCCTTCTGCCCTTCTCTTGTCTAGGGTAGCTATATCTACCTACTATACCCTTTTGGCAGCGGCCCTTAGCTGTACGGTAACAGCTGCCGCTACCCTCGTCGTCGTTAGTTCCTAGTCTATAGCGTCTGTCTGCCGCTAGAGGGGTTGTCGCATCTTATAAGCGCAGCTTGTTAGGGGGCGCCGCCTAGCCCAGGTCCAGGCCCTAAGCCAGCCGCCGCCCTAAGGACTGCGACTTAGCGGCGCTAGCACGACCCTACCCTCTGTACGGAATTACTAATACGACCCTACTCCTATATAGAGGGAGAATCCTATAGCCCTTTATAGAGGGGAATTGCTGCCCCCCTAAACAGAGGAAAAACTCTGCACTACTGTACAGAAGGAGAACTCCCGATCCTCTGTACAGAGTGTAAACCTTGCACCTCTATGTAGAGGGAAATTGCTAGCTTAGCTTCGTAGGTGCAAATTGTACAGCAGCAGACGACGAAGGAACTGCCTATTAGTTCCTTTATGTAGATACCTAACCTTAAGTTTCTAAACTAAGACTCTTAAGCCCTTATATTAGGAACTAATCTTACTGTCGGTAACTGCAGTAATATAACGAAGATAGACAGCGACATCTCTATAGATCCTACAGCTATATAGGGACAGATACACTGCGTATACGAGGAGCTGCTAGAACATAAGAGGCAGCTTAAGCAGCAAGTAAACTACTTGGCTGCAATAATTTCCTAACAGGAACAGGAGCTACGACAGCTTAGGGCGTCCGATCGCGATCCAACCCCTACAACGACGAACACGATAGCCTAGACCCTAACCCCTAAGAGCAAACTCTACGATATTACTACTTACGACGGTAAGGCTCCGGCCGAGTACCCCTCCTAGGCTGCCTAGATGCGCTCTAAGTTTCTGGTCGACTTAGGAGCATACCCGACCAAGCTGGAAAAGGTAGTGTACCCCTTTAGGAGATTAAAGGGCAGGACGGCAGCACAGATTCTGCCGTACTACTAGACAGCTATTGCTAACCTAGCAATAGCTACAACGACGATGCTCTAGGCAGCTCTTAACAAGAGCTACAAGGACCTAGACCGCGAGAGCCAAGCACTTTTATAGGTTAATACAATAAAGCAAGGGCGCAAGACTATATAAGAGTTCCTTACAGAATATAACTAGACCCTAGCAGAGGTAGGAGACTCTAATAGGAGGACAGGATAAAAATTACTACCTTAGAGGTAGGCCTCTCTAAGGAGATTATAACAGGACTAGTAGACGTAATGCGACCAGCTACGTACGAGGAATTCTGTAATCTCCTTAGGATAGTCGACGACTAGTAGCGCAGGCTCGGACAGATAAGCTGCGCTTATAAGTTGCGACAACCCCTCTAGCAGTAGATAGACGCTATAGACTAGGAACCAACGACAACGAGGGTAGCGGCAGCCGTTGCTGTACGGCTAAGGGCCGCTGCTAAAAGGGCACAGTAGGTAGACATAGCTATCCTAGACAAGAGAAGGGCAGAAGGGAGCTGCTACTGGTATAGCAAGATAGGCTATACTGTACAGAATTGCGGGCTTTTGCTAGCGGAGAGACCTAGGGGACGGCCGACTACTGCAAGGGTAGCAACTGCGGCGTCCTAACAAGAGGATTAGGAGTCCTACTTAGACGATAACAAGTCGGGAAAAGAGTAGCCTCTAAGCGAAGGCTCTACTAGAGGCATATACAAGATAGATCGCTAAATTAAAGCACTACTTAGCTATCTTTTAAGAGCAACTATATAACGACTACGCCGTTTATCGTACAGCCTACGCTAAACAGGTCCGCAACAGCGCGGACATTAATTGACACAGGATATTTGGTGTACAGAGTAATTAGCGAAGACTTCGTACAGAAACACTATATTAAGACGACCCCTACTGTACCTGTATGCATATTAGGCATTACTAGGCAAGGACCGGACATTACCTATATAGTAAAAGTAACGATAAAGATATAGGGACACTATAAGCAGGACTTATACTTCTATGTTATATAGGACAAGTTGGGGTATAACGTAATACTAGGGAAACTATAGATAGAGTGCTAGTAGGGCAAGCTAGACTTTAGACGAGGTCGGCTGTACCTGGCAGCGACAAAGCAGAGGCTCTAAGACTAAGGGAGGGTCCTGCAGGGCGGCAATACTAAGGCCGAAATCAACACTGCGACTGTAGACATAAAGAAGGCATTAGCGCCTAAGAAAGCAACGAACCCCTGTACGAAGCTCCTAAGGGAATACGCAGGATACCTGGACCTCTTCGAGCCAAAGTCGGCCTCTAAACTGCCCCTACACTAAGGAGAAGGGATTGACTATAACATCTAGCTAGAGCCCTGTCTAGATAGGAGTCTGCCTAAGGTACTGTACGGTCTGCTGTACAGAATGTCCTCTAGAGAACTCTTAGTACTGTCTAAGACACCGGACGACCTACTTGCTAAGGGTTTTATTTAGGCAAGTACCTCGTCTGTAGGAGCCCTAGTACTGTTTGTCTATAAGGAGGGGAAGGCTGGCGTACGTTTCTGCATAGAGTACAGAGACATTAACGCGATTACTAAGAAGGAGCAGTACCCCCTACCCCTTATTAAAAAGACTCTTAGACAGATTAGCAAGGCAAAGTGGTTTACTAAGCTTAACGTAGTCTCGGCTTTCTATAAGATACAGATCAAGGAAGGCTGTAAATAGATAACTGCCTTCTATACGAGATATAGTCTTTTCGAGTAGCTTGTTACCCCCTTTAGCCTTACTAACGCACTAGCAACCTTCTAAAGGTATATTAACAAGTCCTTGCAAGGGCTACTAGACGACATCTGCTTAGCGTACCTCGACGATATACTAGTTTTTACAGACGGCACCTATGCAGATTACGTACAAGACATTAAGAAGGTGCTGGACCGACTGCAGCAGGCTGGCTTATACCTTAACATCGACAAATGTAAATTTAGTGTACAGCGTACGAAATACCTAGGGTTTATTATCGAGGCAGGGAAAGGCATTAGTATAGATAGGAAAAAGATTAATGCTATTAAGCAATTGAAGCTGCCTACAAGCGTTAAGGGCGTATAGGAATTTCCTAGGTTTGCCAACTTCTACCGCTAGTTTATACAGAACTACTCGGAGATTGTACGCCCCCTAGTCGAGCTAACACATAAGGACAAGCAGTTTAAGTAGACGGACGAGTGCAATAGGAGCTTTAACAAGCTAAAGGAGCTCTTTACTACAGGACTAAAGCTTGCCGCCTTTAACCTAGAACGTACGACGATACTAGAAACCAATGTAAAGGGCTTAAGAATCTTGGTTTAGAAACTTAAGGTTGGGTATCTATATAAAGGAACTAATAGGCAGTTCCTTCGTCGTCCGCTGCTGTACAATTTGTACCTACGAAGCTAAGCTAGCAATTTCCCTCTATATAGGGATGCAAGGTTTACCCTCTGTATAGAGGATCGGGAGTTCCCTTCTCTGTATAGTAGTACAGAGTTTTCCCTCTATTTAGAGGGGCGGTAGTTCCCCTTTGTGTAGGACTATAGGGTTCTCCCTCTGTATAGGAGTAGGGTCCTGTTTGATCTGGGCACGCAGATATGATTTAATACGGCCTTTTTGAAGACTATATCTCGAACTGAGGAGGGAAAGGAATCTATAGGGTGGTGGCGGAGGGCTTTCGTAGTAGTGGTGCCAAGGCCCGGCTCGGCCCGTCCGGGCCAAGCCGAAATTCTAGGGTCCACCCTATTAATCTGTCCCAGCTCTTTCCGCCGCTGCAACACTACCCCCCTCCCTTACCAGCGGTCGCCCTCGACCGCTTAGTCACCCTATCTATCCAAAAATCTCCACTTTTTTTTTTTTTGATTCGTCGTCTCTTTCTCGAAAATCCCCTCTAATGTCGACGTTACCTCTGTAAGGGGCCCAAGGATCTTGATTCAGAAACTTGAGGTTGGGTATCTACATAAAGGAACTGATAGGCAGTTCCTTCATCGTCTGCTCCGTACGATTTGTACCTACGAAGCCAAGCCAGCAATTTCCCCTTTGTGCTAGGGTGCAAGGTTTACCCTCTGTACGGAGGATCGGGAGTTACCTCCTCTGTACAGTAGTAAAGGGTTTTCCCCCCTAATCCGAGGGGCGGTAGCTCCCCTTTGTGCAGGACCGTTGTGTTCTCCCTCTGTACGGGAGTAGGGTCCTGTCGGTGGCTCTGTACAGAGGGTAGGGTCGTGCTGGCGCCGCTAAGTCGCAGTCCTTAGGGCGACAGTCGGCTCGGGTCGGGTTCAGGACCTGGGCTAGGCGGCGCCCCCTAACAATACCCCCCCCCCTTCCCTTTCTCGTAGTGCTTCTTCCGTACGGCGGCATGCTTAAACTACCCAGCTCCTGCAGTTCCTTTAGCAGGTCGTAGCTTCCTATTCTGTTCGGTCGTCCGAGTCGTCGTCTCTTGTCGCTTCCCCTAGGTTGTAGTTGCCTCTTGCTATTCTACCTGCCTGTAGCAACTGCCCTGCTTGCTATTCCTACTATAGCAGGCAGTTAGCCTAAGTCTTCGCCCTTCTCTTCCCTTCCCCTCTCTCTTTTCCCTATATAATGTCTACTATCTACTACTATCTGCTACCGTCTACTACCACTACTACTAGCTACTAACTACCTATAGCTACTAACTACTACTAGCTACTATGTCTGCCCCGTCCGGTCCCCTCGTCGCTGCTGGCCCCGCCTCCCCCCCTCGTCCGGATAGGGTCCCCCCCTACTTTGAATACATGCAGTAGGGTCCTTAACTGGACCAGCAGCTACGCTTCTAGTTCGTACAGTCTCGTCTTCTGTACGGTCTAAGCTGACATCTTAGGTGCTATACCCGCGAGCAGCAGGATGCGGCCGGGCTCCCCTACTACGCCTTCTGGTGTAACTCCGCCTAGGTTACACTAGAGCGGGTAGCTACGGCCTGCCCGTCGTACGTTAACGCCCTTCTTATTGCTACCCGGGGCCAGCTCTGTGCCCCCTACCCTAACTCCCCCCAGCCCGTACTTGGCCTATACCGCTTCCTAGGTTTCTGGGCTGGGGTGTGTGCCTCGTATAAGTGGAAGGATAGCTCCTTCTACTGCCCCTTCCGCCGTCCAGGGGAGGCACGTAGGGGTGGGGGGGTGCCTCTGCTTCCTAGGGCTGGCCCTAGTGGGGATAGGGGCCCGGCCGGGCCTAAGGTAGTGGAGCTCTTAGATAATAAGTAGGTAGCTCTGGTCCCTAGGGGGGGGGGTAATGGCGGGTAGGCTACCCCCCCCCCCCCAGATAGTGTAAGAAATTTCGGACGGTGTTCTCTTAGCTTATCTTATTTCCACTCTCCCTCCTATTTGTCCCTTAGCTGTTCCTTTCTTCCAGCCTTTATCTCGTACAGTGTCGTACAGTGTCGTATCGGTAGGGTCCCGTAGTGTCCTACGTCGTAGTGCTCGATCCTTTGACAGTCTAGGTCTGCCTACAGCTACCCTGTCCTTAGGGTAGATCGTGCCTCCTTCCGCCGTACGGCGCAGTGTTACTGTAACTAGGCAGGGGGATGGTCCTCCTCCTATCTGTCCAGTGCGGTCGTATCTTGCAGAGCCTCGTGCAGTTCCTATGTAGGCTCTGCCTATCCTTTCTATTTTACTAAGTACTCTGCCCTCCTCCGCTTCCTCTGGCTCTTAAGGATCCCCTCTACCTCGTACTCTTCTTAGCCCTCGGTTATAATTGCAGGTAGGCGCCTGTCGTCGGTCGTCTGATGCGGCAGGGGGTCCGTGCTCGCCGGTCGTACGAGGTCTACGTAGAAGACTGGATAAATCCCTAGGGGAGTGTTTAGTCGTATAGTGTATGTCCCTACCGGCCGGATTACTGTAAACTTCCTGTTCCTCCAATCTAACTTCTTGCTCGGCCGGTCTGTACGGATGTTTCGCTAGTTTAGCCAGACCTTATCCCCTGCCTTGTACCTTAGTGCAGCCTATCGTCCCTTGTTAGCCTGCTCTTCCGCGTTCTGCTAGGCTAGGGCCAGGCTCGCCTTTGCCTATTAGTAGGCGTTCGTAATCGTCCGTACAATGGCCTCTCCTTGCTGGATTAGGGATCGTACGGGGCGCAGGGTGTTGCCGCTTAGGGTCGGTAGGAGCGGGGAATAGTCGTATCTATAGGTCGTAAAGAAGGGGGACAGTCCTGTAGCATCGGCCGTACGGCTGTTAATAGCTAGCTCCGCTATTGGGAGAAGGCGGTTCCAGTTCGTCTAGTTATAGTCGACGTACGCTTAGAGGTACGCTTCCAGGGTTGAATTGGCCCTCTCCGTCGCCCCGTCCGTCTGCGGGTGCTATGCGGTGGACAGACGACGCTCTACCCTTAGTAACTGGCAGATCCGTGCCTAGAGCTGGCTCGTAAACTGTAACCCCCGGTCTGATACAATTGACCTAGGGAAACCGTGCTTGCTGAACGTCGTCTGGATAAAGGCCCAGGCAGTGTCTTTAGCTGTAATAGAGTCTATTCCCTCCAGTATTACCCCCTTCGTCAACTTGTCCGTAACTACTATAATGTTTCGCCGTCCGTCGCTCTTAGGGAGGTCTGTAATAAAGTCTACGGTCAGATCTTGCCAGGGTCGATCCGGTATCGGCAGGGGCTTTAGCAGCCTATGCTTCAGCTCGCGCTAGGGCTTCGTTCGTCCGCATACATTGCAGTTCTGTACGAACCTGCGAATGTCCTTCGCCATCGCTGGCTAGTAGTAGTCCTAGGCGATAATGCTGTACGTCTCCTCGCGCCCTAGGTGCCTAGTGGCTATAGAGTTATGTGCTCGTTGTATTAAGTCCGTACAGAGCTTCTCGTCCGCCGGGACCTATATCCGATTTCTGAACTTTAGGTTGTTCTCCTCGTCTACTAAGCACTTAGCTGCCGATACCTTTAGGTAGAGCTCGGCTAGGAGCTTCCGTTGCCCTCCCTAGATCGCTGTATAGGCCCCTCGGTATGCCTCGTCCTTTTCCACTGCCTCTTCCTATGCTTGTAGTTAGGGTTCCTATAGATGTGTCGCCGCTAGGCAGATAGTCTCCCCGCCTGGCTCCCCTTTAAACATCTGGAATGTTCGTAACTTTAGCCGGTCGTCCTCGTACGTCGTTAGCATGTCCTGGTCCCGTCTAGACAGAGCATCGGCCCTGCTGTTGTCCTTACCCTTGCAGTACTGGAGTTTAATGTTGAAACGGCTTAGGTACATTGCCTATCGTACGTGCCTCTTAGACAGCTTCCGGGGTTAAGTAAAGTATTCCAAGTTCTTATAGTCCGTTAGGGCGAGGAACTCGGGCACCGAGCGGAGTTCCCTATCCCAGGCTTCGCAACACCGTACGACTGCCAGCAACTCCTTGTCGTAGATAGGGTAGTTGCACTTAGCTAGGGAGTTCTTCTTAGAGAAGTACGTACATAGATGTAGGAGTCCGTCCGAGCCTACCTGTAACAGGATACCCCTAATGCAGTACCCTAAGGAGTCGGTTTCTAGTATCGTCGTACGCTCCGGGTTAAAGGCGGCGAGTGTTGGTCCTATAGTGAAGAGCTCCTTTAGCTTGTCGAAGCTCCTATCGCATTCGTCCATCTATTTGAACTGCTTGTCTTTGTGTGTTAGCTTAACAAGGGGGCGTACGATCTCTAAGTAGTTCCGTATAAACTGGCGATAGAAGTTGGCAAACCTAAGAAATTCCTGTACGCCCCTAACGTTCGTAGGTAGCTTCTATTGCTTAATGGCGTCAATCTTCTTCCTATCTATGCTAATGCCTTTCCCTGCCTCGATAATAAAACCCAGGTATTTCGTATGTTGGACACCGAATTCGCATTTGTCGATGTCGAGGTACAAGCCAGCCTGCTGCAGCCGGTCCAGCACCTTCTTGACATCTCGTACGTAATCTGCGTAAGTGCCGTCTGTAAAAACCAGGGTGTCGTCGAGGTATGCTAAGTAGATGTCGTCTAATAACCCCTGCAGGGACTTGTTAATGTACCTTTAGAAGGTTGCCAGTGCATTGGCAAGGCCGAAGGGGGTAACAAGCTACTTAAAAAGACTATATCTCGTACGGAAGGCCGTTATCCATTTACAGCCCTCCTTAATCTGTATCTTGTAGAAGGCCGAGACTACATTAAGCTTAGTAAACCACTTCGCCTTGCTGATTCGTCCGAGGGTTTCCTTAATAAGGGGTAGGGGGTACCGGTCCTTCTTAGTAATCGCGTTAATGCCTCTGTAGTCTACGCAGAAGCGCAATCCGGCCTTCCCCTCCTTGTAGACAAACAGCACTAGGGCTCCTGCGGACGACGTACTGGCCCGAATAAATCCTTTGGCAAGCAGGTCGTCCAGCGTCTTGCGCAATACTAAGAGTTCTCTAGAAGACATTCCGTACAGCGGTCCGTACAGTACCTCCGGCAGGCCCCTATCCGGACGGGGTTCTAGCTAGATGTTATAGTCAATCCCTTCCCCTCGGTATAGTAGCAGCTTCGAGGCTAACTTTGGTTCAAAGAGGTCCAGGTACCCTACGTACTCTCTTAGGAGCTTCGTACAGGGGTTTATCGCCTCCTTAGGTGCCAATGCCTTCTCAATGTCCGCCGTTGCTGTGTTAATTTCGGCCTTAGCATTGCCCCCTTGCAGGAGCCTCCCCTAGTCCCAGATTCTCCGCTTCGTTGCTGCTAGGTACAGCCGTCCTCGTCCGACGTCTAGCTTGCCCTTCTAGCGCTCTATCTAGGGCTTCCCTAGTATTAGGTTATACCCTAACTTGTCCTGTACGACATAGAGGTATAAGTCTTGCTCGTAGTGTCCCTGTACCTCTATTGTTACTTTTACTATATAGGTAATGTCCGGTCCTTGCCCGGTAATGCCCAGCATGTGTACAGGTACTATAGGGGTCGTCTTAATCCGATGTCTCTGTACGAAGTCTTCGCTGATTACTCTATACACCAAACATCCCGTGTTAATCAATGTCCGCGCCGTTGCGGACCCGTTCAGCGTCGGCTGTACGATAAACGGCGTCGTCGTTATGTAATTGCTCTTGAAAGATGGCCAAGTAATACTTTGATTTGGCAGTCTATCTCGCACCCGCCTCTAGCAGAGTCTTCGCTTAGAGGCTACTCTTTTCCCGACTCGTCGTCGTCCGAATAGGACACCTGATCTTCTCGTTAAGGCGCTGCAGTTGCTACTCTCGCAGTAGTCGGCCGTCTACTAGGTCTCTCTGCTAGCAGAAGCCCGCAGTTCCGTACGGTGTGGCCTATTTTGCTATACCGGTAGCAGCTCCCTTCTGCTCGTCTCTTGTTAAGGGTAGCTACGTCTACCTATTGCGCCTTTTTGGTAGCGGCCCTTAGCTGTACGGTGGTTGCTGCCGCCACCCTCGTCGTCGTTGGTTCCTAGTCTATAGCGTCTGTCTGTCGCTAGGGGGGCTGTCTTATCTCCTGAGCGCGGCCTATCCGTCCCAGCCTGTGTTGCTAGTCGTCGACTATCCGGAGAAGGTTACAGAATTCCTCGTACGTAGCTGGCCGCATTACACCTACCAGCCCTGTTATGATCTCCTTAGAGAGGCCTACCTCTAATAAGGTAATCTTTATCCTGTCTTCCTATTGGAGGCCCCCTGCTTCTGCCAAAGTCTGGTCAAATTCCGCAAGGAATTCTCGTACGGTCTTGCGTCCTTGTTTCATTGTATTGACCTGTAGGAGTGCTCGGCTCTCGCAGTCTAGGTCCTTGTAGCTCTTGTCTAGAGCTGCCTAGAGCATCGTCGTCGTAGCTATTGCCGGGTTGGCAATAGCTGTCTCGTAGTACGGCAGAATCCGTGCTGCCGCCCTGCCCTTTAATCTCCTAAAGAGGTAGACTACCTTGTCCAGCTCGGTCGGGTATGCTCCTAAGTCGACTAGGAGCTTGGAGCGTATCTAAGCCGCCTAGGAGGGGTACTCGGCCGGAGCCTTACTATCGTACGTAGAGACGTCGGGGAGTTTGCTCTTAGGGGTCGGGGTGTGGATTATTGTGCTCGTCGTCGTCGTAGGGGTCGGATCGCGATCGGACGCCCTAAGCTGTCGTAGCTCCTGTTCCTGTTGGGAAATCATCGCAGCCTAGTAGCTTACTTGTTGTTCGAGCTGCCTCTTGCTTTCTAGCAGCTCCTTGTACACGCAGTGTATATGTCCCCCTATAGCCGTAGGTTCTATAGGGATGTCGCCGTCTATCTCTGTTCTATCACCGCAGTTACCGACAGTAAGATCAGTTCCTAATGTAAGGGGCCCAAGGATCTTAATTCAGAAACTTAAGGTTGGGTATCTACATAAAGGAACTAATAGGCAGTTCCTTCGTCGTCTGCTCTATACGATTTGTACCTACGAAGCCAAGCTAGCAATTTCCCCTTTATGCTAGGGTGCAAGGTTCACCCTCCGTACGGAGGATCAGGAGTTACCTCCTCTGTACGGTAGTAAAGGGTTTTCCCCCCTAATCCGAGGGGCAGTAGCTCCCCTTTGTGCAGGACCGTTGTGTTCTCCCTCCGTATAGGAGTGGGGTCCTGTCGGTGGCTCTATACGGAGGGTGGGGTCGTGCTGGCGCCGCTAAGTCGCAGTCCTTAGGGCGACGGTCGGCTCGGGTCGGGTTCAGGACCTGGGCTAGGCGGCGCCCCCTAACAACCTCTTCCGTCTTTTATTAAAAACAACGTCCTCTTTATCTCTTTTTCAACCTCTTACCTTATCGGCATCTGAAGTCCTTTACTTGGCGTTTATGTAATCGGTGCGCCTGATCTGTGCTATCCGATCTAAGCCGTGGGTCTATAGCTGCAGCGTGGCTGGTCTGTGCGTCGTCTTAGAGGTCTATATAGATCTTCCCGCAGCGCCGTTTTTCTTCTTCTTTTTCTCTTCTACTAAAGCCTTTACCTACTACGCGGTCGGCGGCGCCGCCGGCCGCGTAGTGGTGCCTGAAGCAATCACTTCCCGAAGCACGATCGTTTTTATCGGCTTCTGCGCCGGTGGAGCGGGTGTGTCTCTATTGTCGGCATTAGAGCCGCGCTGGTTTCGGCTTTTCCGGGTTCCGCGCGTAAAAGTCTCTTAGCAGCTCTACCGAATTCCGGAGATTCTCGATTGGATACTATTTATAGTCTTCCGGCCACCCCTTCTACGAGATCCTCGCTTTGATGGACCCTCTCGTCTTCTTTACATCTATTACGTCTTCCACCTCCTACTCTTCTTTATTACCGTCTATATCGACTGGTGGGGGTTCGGCGAACCCCTGCTGCGGCAGACCGTTCTTAGGGTCCAGGCTTAGTAGATCGGAATGGAAAACGTCGTAGATCCGGAACGCCTTCGGCAGCTCGAGCCGATAAGTCACCGGCGACCTCTTTTCTATTATCTTAAACGGACCTACGTAGCGTAGGTTAAGCTTCGCGTTTCCTTTTAGCCTTAGGTTTCGCGCGTTAAGCTATACCTTTTGACCTTCCTCGAATTCTATTAGCGACCGGCTTCTATTAGTTCGAGTCAGCATCTTCTTCTAAGCCGTCTCTATCGCTTCTTTCGCCACCTTGATCGCTTCTTCTATCTGAGATCGTAGCGCTTCTGCCGCCGCGGCGGCGACTCTCTTCGACGACGTAGCGGTAGGTAGTTCTGCGGAGCTGGGTTCGTTTGGCAGCTAAAAGCTTATCCTCGGAAGATAGCCGTGCGTTATCTCGAACGGCGCCAGCGAGGTGGCCTTAGACAGTGCCAAGTTAGCGCAGAACTCGGCTATCGGCAACACCTTAACCTATTCTTCCTAATAATAGCTGCAGAAGGTTCGTAGGTATCGTTCCATCTTACGGTTAGCGACTTTAGACTGACTATCGGTCTGCGGATAAGCGGCTGTGCTGAGCTTTCCACTAATTCCGAGAGCTTGGTTGATAGCCTTCTACACGTCGGCGGTAAATTGAGGACCCCTATCCGTAGTGATAGTGTCCGGCAGCCCGTAGTGCTTCTATACGTGCTTAATTAGCATTCTCGCTGTTTCTTCTGCAGTGGTTCCGTCGTCTCTCGCTCGACAGAGGATAAAGTAGCGTTCTTTGCTTAATCGGTCTACTACGTTCAGCGTAGCGTCGTATCTATCGGAATCCGGTAGGCCGGTTACGAAGTCTATCGTGATATGCTGCTATAGTTTCTTAGGGATTAGAAGTGGCTTCAATAAGCCTGCCAGAAGGCCGTAACGTAGCTTCGCAGCTCTGTATACGTAGCAATTGGCGATAAATCGATAGATCCGTTCGTGGATCCGCGGAAACTAGTAGACCGTCCTTATAGCTTCTATCGTCTTCTTTGAGCCGGCGTAACCAACGTCTATAGAGCTATAGACTAGCTGGATGACCTCCGTAATTAGTTCTTCCGGAACTATCAGCTTCCCTGAACCGGTTTTGCCGAGTTTCTGTTGCTGGTTAAGCTGCTTTACCTTCTCGTAGAGCGTCTCTTCTTTAGGGGCCGGCTCTACTGCATAGACCCATACCTCTTTCAACACCTCTGCGTCTACTATCCGCTTAGTCAACACCTTCTGGAACATGTTCGGATCTTCTTTCGCGCAGCTTGTTTTTCCTTCTCTTCGCGTCAGCGCGTCCGCCTTTCCGTTTTAAGCCCCCGGTCGATATGTAATCTTAAAGTCGAATCCTGATAAGTAGGCGGCCTACTAAGCTTGGCGGCGTAAGAGTTTCTGCATCTTTATAAAGTAGGTCAGCGACTAGTGGTCCGTAAGAACCTGGACCGTACTCTTTCCAGCTATAAGCTCCGGTTTCCACTCCTCGAAGGCCTGAATAATGGCCAGCAGTTCTTTATCGTAGATCGCGTAGTTCCGTTTAGCCTCGCTTATTAACTTGCTGAAGAAAGCGACTGGATAGAGGGTTTCGTCGTCACTATATTGAGAAAGGACCCCCGCCGTTACTGTGTCGGAAGCGTCCGTTTCTACGTAGATCGTCTTTTCCGGCCGGAAGTGTGCCAGAACCGGCGCCGAGGCCACTGCTTCTTCCAGCCGGTTAAACGCTTCCGTGCACCTCTTATTCTACAGGCTAGCGGCCTCCTTCTTTTATGCCTTATTCAGGGGTCTTGCTATCTTGCTAAAGTCTTTAATAAACTGCCGATAGTAGCTGCAGAAGCCGAGAAACGCTCTAATTTGCGTAGTGTTTCCGGATTTCGGCTGCTTCCACTCCGCAACGGCGGTAACCTTTAAGGGGTCTATACGAATTCCATCTCTTCCGACAATAAGACCGAGATATTTAACCTCGGTTTAATAGAACTCGCTCTTCTTTATGTCCGCGTTTAATCCGACCTCGCGGAGCCTCTTTAACACTCTCTCGATGTAGTCTGTGTGTTGCTCTCTCGTTCTATCGGTGTAGATAAGGATGTCGTCCAAGTAGATAGACACGAACCGCTCCAGTATGTCTATAAAAGTGTGGTTTATAAAGCGTTGCCACACTGCCGGCGCGTTGGTAAGTCCGAAGGGCATTACCAACTACTTGAAATTGCCTATGCGCGTAGCGAATGTCGTAAGGTCTTCCGTTTGTCCTTCCTTATTCCTTAGTCGATAGAATGCTTAGCAGATGTCCAGCTTGCTGAACTACTTAGCCTTTGCTACCCGCTGTATAGTCTCGTCGATTAGTGGCAGCGGGTATACGTCCCTCTTAGTGACCTCGTTAAGGCCCCTGTAGTCTACGCAGAGTCGCAGACCACCCCCTAGTTTCCTTACGAAAAGAATCGGTAACGCATATTCTGCGGAGCTCGGCATAATGAACTTCTTCGCCAGGTTTTTACGAACAAACACCTCCACCTGGTCCAGTTCGGCTAGCGACAGTCTTCTTAGAGGCTCGGTTCTCAGCAATGTAGCCCCCTCTTTTAACCTAATCTTATTGTCGTATTCCGGCTAGTAGAGCGGCAGGAGGTTGGAGTCTGCTTTTGAGAAGACATTAGCGTAACTATGGAGCTCGTTTGGCAGCACCTCCAGTGGATCTACCTCTTCTTCCGCCATTATCTTCCAATGGTCTTCGATGTCTTTTATTAAGATAGCGTAGATCTTAGTGTCCGGCGACTTCGCGAGGGTCGTTATGGCTTCTGAACTTATTATTCCGACCGTGACTAGGGGTTCGGAACGATCGGACGGAGCCTCTTTTGCGGACTCCGTAGCTTTCGGCTCAGTAGTGGCGTTGCCTAGGGTTTTGAACCCTATCGTGCCTTCGTCTACGTCAATAATAGCTTTCTGATTCTTTATCTATTTCTGCCCTATAATGATGTTAAATCTTCCGATATCTATAATTCGGAACGTCGCTTCTGTAGTGCGACCAGCCAAGGTAGTCTTTAGCGGCACATAGTGCGTAACGTTTTCCGTGTCTTGTCCGTTGTATGCCGAAATCCGCGTCGGCGACGCTAGTTCCACCGGATAGCCGTATCTATTTATCAGCTTCTAAACCAGCCGGTAGTGGATCGCTGCGCCAATAAGAGCTCCGGTGTCGATAAAAGCTTTTAGCTAGAGGGTTTGGCGCGACTTCTTAACAGGGTAGATCGTAATAGGAAGGATAATAGCCGTTTCCGTATTCACTTCTATAGCTGCCAAGAGCGGATCGCTGCAGCTGTTAATGCTTTCTTCTCGTGCCGATTCGCTCCGGTGCGGTGCCTTTCGCAGGGGTGCCCTGTTCTTTACGCTAGATAGGGGGCCTATCTGTCCAGCTAGTCTTTTCCTATAATTCTTAACTGCACTCCGCCGTCTACGCTGTCCGTATCGTTCGGAGCCGGTTCGATAGCTTGAATAGTCTTTCTCGGCGGTGGCGGCTGCTTCGTTGCTCGATACTCTTGCTTCTGCTGTGCCGTTGCTTGGCATCTCGTAGCGATATGGCCGGGTTTTCTATACGCGTAGCAGGTGGGGACGAACGCCGATCGTAGTGAATATAGCGACTGCTAGGGAGTTCGTCGAAAGGGCGCAGGGGCTCTTGTCGGCTGCGCTGACGGCTTCTAAATCAGTTTACGTATCGTCGGTTTTCCGTACGCGTTCAAGTTTCTAGCGGTAACTCTCGCTTAATGCACGAAGCTCTAAAGGTCTTCGTCTTCTACTAACGCTATAGCTGCAGCGAGCTTAGGGCTTAGTTTCTGTCTTAGTAGGTGCAGCTGCTTATCTTCTGCTACTCTCGCTCTAATAGCATATTTCCTAAACAGTGCGTAGAACTCTTCGAACGTCTGACGGTTCTGGTTGATCTTATCCAGCTGCTTACGGGCCGTCTTCTTCCGGAAGGGGTCTCCGAAACGCTGGTCCAGCGCTTTAATAGCGTTGTCGGCCGTTACTTCTTCCAGGTCTGCTACTAGCGAAAAAGCTTCACCTTCTAATCGCGATTCCAGGTACGCCAATCTATCCTCTTCGCTGCTCGATGCGTAATCGCGGCTTATCTTGTTCTTGATCTTCTTCTTAAATGCCTCCTATGCTTTAGGGTCTCTGCTACCGAAAGCAGGTAGGTCTGGCAGTAGCGTTATCGTAGTGCCACCTTGACTATAGGCCGCTGGTAAGGCGGTCTCCTTGTGGGTTTCTCGACGCAGTGGCGGCGACGACTTCGCTGCTTCTATATCGGTTAGTTGATTCTTTAGCGCCTTTAACTGCGCTATTCGATTCGCCGCCTGGTTTTCTAACACGTCGATGATCGTTTCCGCCAATTCCTTCTCGGCCCTTACCGCTTTAGTTTCTTCTCTTAGTTGTCTGTTTTCTTCCAGCGTTCTGAAAAACAGCGTCTTAATAAGGTCTATACTATCGTAGACCTTTCCTATCCCGTTCTCGTTTACATAGTCTTCCAGTTCCTCGATCGTGCAGTCGTGGATCTTCCTATACTTAGCTATTCGTTCCTTAAACTTAGCGGTCTCTTCTGCTGTAAAACCGCTAATAACGATCTTATCGTTAATAACGCTTAAGCGCCTACTCGCTCTGTTAGTCTTTCCTTTTCTGCTTCTGCTGCGGCCTGTAACGCCGCTCTCTACCGCTAAGAAGCCTTCTATCTTCTTACAGTGCCCTGGGTGTTGTTGTTGGTTTGTGTAGTGTAGTGCGCGTGCGTTATTCGGGTTTCCGGATGGCTCGACGGGCCCTTTCGCGCAGCGCGGGGTTAGTGTAGAGAGTGAGTTCGAGATATAATAATCCAGGCACGCAGATATAATTCAATACGGCCTTTTTAAAGACTATATCTCGAACTGAGGAGGGAAAAGAATCTATAGGGTAGTGGCGGAGGGCTTTCGTAGTAGTGGTGCCAAGGCCCGGCTCGGCCCGTCCGGGCCGAGCCGAAATTCCAGGGTCTACCCTATTAATCTGTCCTACCTCTTTCCGCCGCTGCAACACTGTTAGTGGTTCTGTACAGAGGGTAGGGTTATGCTAGCGCTGCTAAGTCGCAGTCCTTAGGGCAATGGTTGGCTTAGGTCGGGTCCAGGACCTAGGCTAGGCGGCGCCCCCTAACAATACCCTCCCCCTTCCCTTCTTGTAATGCCCTTTTCGTACAGCGGCGTGCCGAACACACTTAGCTCCTACTGTTCCTTTGGCAGGTTGCGACTTCCTATTTTGTCTAGCTGTCTATATCGTCGTCGCTCGTCGCCTACTAGGTCGCAGTTGCCTCTTGCTATTTTACCTATTTCTGGCAGCTGCCTTGCTTGCTATTCCCTCTTATAGCAGGCAGTTACCTTAAGCCTCTCCCTTCTCTTTCCCTCCCCCTTTTTCTTTCTATTCCCTGCCTGCCTTCTCCCCTTACGCCGTCTACCGTCTACTACTATCCACTACCGTCTACTTTCTACTATCTACTATCTACTACTACTAGTTACTACTACTACTAGCTACTACTACTACTAGCTACTATTATGTAGTCCGCCCCGTCCAGTAGCTCCCTCGTAGTTGCTGGCCCCTCCTCCTCTGCTCGTCCGGCCGGGGTCCCCTCCTATTTCTGCCTCTAGTAGTAGGGCCCTTAATTTGACTAGTAGCTACGCTTCTAGTTCGTACGGATTCCCGTCTTCTGTACGATCTAAGCTAACGTCTTAGGTGCTACACTAACGAGCAGCAGAATGCAGCCGAGCTGCCCTACTACGCCTTCTAGTGTAACCCCGCCTAGATTACACCCTAGCAGTTAGCTACGGCCTGGGCGTCGTACGTTAACGCTCTCCTTATCGCTACCTAGGGCCAGCCCTATACCCCCTGCTCCAACTCCCCCTAGCCCTTACTTAGCCTATACCGCTTCCTAGGCTTCTGGGTTAGGGTATGTGCCTTGTGTAAGTAGAAGGATAGCTCCCTCTACTGCCCCTACTACTGTCTAGTAGAGGTACGTAGGGGTAGGGGGGTGCCTCTGCTCCCTAGGGCTAGCCCTAGTAGGGGTGGGGGCCCTGCCAGGCAGGAGGTAATTGAGATCTTAGATAAGGAGTCGGTTGCTCTAGTCCCCTAGGGTAGTAGCTAGTAAGCTACCCCCTCCCCCTAGGTAGTATAAGAAATTTCGGACAGTTCTGCTCCTAACTCCTCTTATTTCTACTCTTCCTCCTATCTGTTCCCTAGCTGTTCCTTTCTTCTAGCCCTTATCTCGTACAGTGTCGTACGATCTCGTGTTAGTAGGATCCTGTAGTGTCCTATATCGTAATTCTCGATCCTTTAACAACCTAGGTTGCTAGCAGCTACCCTGTCCTTAGGGTAGATCTTGCCTCCTTCCGCCGTACGGCGTAGTGTTACTGTAACTAGGCAGAGGGATAGTTCTCCTCCTACCTGTCTAGTGCAGTTATGTCCTGTAGAGCCTCGTATAGTTCCTACGTAGGCTCTGCCTATCCTCTCTATTTTACTAGATACTCTACCTTCCCCTACTTCCTTCGGCTCTTAAGGATCCCTTCTACTTTATACTCCTCCTAGCTCTCGGTTATAATTGCGGGTGGGCGCGCGTCGTCTGTCGTCTAGTGCGGCAGGGGGTCTGTGTTCGCCGGCTGTACGAGGTCTACGTAGAAGACTAGATAAATCCCTAGGGGAGTGTTTAGTCGTATAGCGTATGTCCCTACTGGTCGGACTACTATAAACTTCCTGTTCTTCTAATCCAGTTTCTTGCTCGGCCGGTCTGTACAGATGTGTCGCTAGTTTAGCTAGACCTTATCCCCTACCTTGTACCTAGGTGTAGCCTGTCGTCCCCTGTTGGTCTGCTCTTCTGCATTCTGTTAAGCTATAGCTAGACTCGCCTTCGCCTATTAATAGGCATTTGTAATCGTCTGTACGATAGCCTCTCCCTGCTAAATTGAGATTATATAGGGCGTAGGGTGTTATCTCTTAGGGTTAGTAGGAGTAGGGAATAGTCGTATCTATAGGCTATAAAGAAGGGGGACACTCCGGTAGCATCGGCCGTGCAGCTGTTAATAGCCAGCTCTACTATAGGCAGGAGTCGGTTCCAGTTCGTCTAGTTATAGTTAACGTACACTCGGAGGTACGCTTCCAATGTCGAATTGACCCGCTCCGTCGCCTCGTCCGTCTGTAGGTGCTATACAGTTAACAGGCGACGTTCTACCTTTAGCAACTAGCAGACCCTTGCCTAGAGCTGGCTCGTAAACTGCGTGCCCTAGTCCGACACAATCGACCTAGGGAAACCGTGTTTGCTAAACGTCGTCTGTATAAATGCCTAGGCAGTGTCCTTAGCCGTAATAGAGTCTATTCCCTCTAGTATTACTCCCTTTATTACCTGTCCGTAATTCCTATAATGTTCTGCTGTCCGTCGCTCCTAGGGAGGTCTGTAACAAAGTCTACTGTTAGGTCTTGCTAGGGCCGGTCTGGGATCGGTAGGGGTTTTAACAGCCTATGTTTTAGTTTACGCTAGGGCTTCGTCCGTCTGTATACATCGCAGTTCTGTACGAACCTGCGGATATCCTTTGCTATCGCCGGCTAGTAGTAGTCCCTAGCGACAATGCTGTACATCTCCTTATGCCCTAGGTGCCTAGTAGCTATAGAGTCGTGCGCCTGTTGTATTAAGCTCGTACAGAGCTTCTCGTCTGTAGGGACCTACATCTGATTCCTAAACTTTAGGTTGTTCTCCTCGTCTACTAAGCACTCTGCTGCCGACACCTTAAGATAGGGCCCTGCTAGGAGCTTCCGCTGTCCTCCTTAGATCACTGTACAGGCCCCTTAGTCTACCTCGTCCTTTTCTACCGCCTCTTCCTATGCTCGCAGTTAGGGTTCCTATAGGTGTTTCGCTGCTAGGTGGATAGTCTCCTCGCCTAGCTCCTCCTTAAACATCTGGAATGTTCGTAACTTTAGCCGGTCGTCCTTATACGTCGTTGGCATGTCCTAGTCCTGTCTAGAAAGCGCATCGGCCCTGCTGTTGTCCTTACTCTTGCGATACTAGAGTCTTATATTAAACTGGCTTAGGTATATTGCCCAACGTACGTGCCTCTTAGACAGCTTCCGGGGCTGCGTAAAGTACTCTAGGTTCTTATAGTCTGTTAGGGCAAGGAACTCGGGCACTAAGCGGAGTTCTCTATCCTATGCTTCGTAACACCGTACAACTGCTAGCAACTCCTTGTCGTAGATAGGGTAGTTGCACTTAGCTAGGGAGTTCTTCTTAGAGAAATATGCGTATAGGTACAGGAGTCCGTCTAAGCCTACCTGTAACAGGATACCTCTAATGCAATACCCTAAAGAGTCGGTTTCTAGTATCGTCGTACGCTCTAGGTTAAAGGCGACAAGTGTTGGTCCTATAGTAAAGAGCTCCTTTAGCTTGTTAAAGCTCTTGTCGCATTCGTCTATCTATTTAAACTGCTTGTCCTTTTATGTCAGTTTAACTAGGGGACGTACAATCTCCGAGTAGTTCTGTATAAACTAGCGGTAGAAGTTAGCAAACCTAAGAAATTCCTATACGCCCTTAACGTTCGTTAGCAGCTTCTATTGCTTAATAGCGTCAATCTTCTTCCTATCTATGCTAATGCCTTTCTCTGCCTCGATAATAAAACTTAGGTATTTTGTATGTTGGACACCGAATTTACATTTGTCGATGTCGAGGTACAAGCTAGCCTGCTGCAGTCGGTCTAGCACCTTCTTAACATCCTGTACGTAATCTGCGTAGGTGCCGTCTGTAAAAACCAGGGTGTCGTTAAGGTATACTAAGCAGATGTCGTCTAGTAACTCTTGCAAGGACTTCTTAATGTACCTTTAGAATGTTGCTAGTGCGTTGGCAAGTCTAAAGGGGGTAACAAGCTACTTAAAGAGGCTATATCTCGTACAGAAGGCAGTTATCTATTTACAGCCTTCCTTAATCTGTATCTTGTAGAAGGCTAAGACTACGTTAAGCTTAGTAAACTACTTCGCCTTATTGATCCGTCTAAGAGTCTCCTTAATAAGGGGTAGGGGGTACCGGTCCTTCTTGGTAATCGCGTTAATGCCTCTATAGTCTATGCAGAAACGCAATCTAGCCTTCCCCTCCTTATAGACAAACAGTACTAGGACTCCTGCAGACGACGTACTTGCCTAAATAAACCCTTTGGCAAGCAGGTCGTCCAGTGTCTTGCGCAGTACTAGGAGTTCTCTAGAGGACATTCTATACAGCAGTCCGTACAGTACCTCTAGCAGGCTCCTATCCGGACAGGGTTCTAGCTGGATATTGTAGTCAATCCCTTCTCCTTAGTGTAGCAGCAGTTTTAAGACTAACTTTGGCTCGAAGAGGTCTAGGTATCCTGCATATTCCTTCGGGAGCTTTGTATAGGGGTCCGTTACTTTCTTAGGTGCTAATGCCTTTTTAATGTCCGCCGTTGCTGTATTGATTTCGGCCTTAGCATTGTTACCTTGCAGAGCCTTCCCTTGGTCTCGAAGCCTCTGCTTCGTTACTGCCATATATAGCCGTCCTCGTCCAACGTCTAGCTTGCCCCTCTAGCGCTCTATCTATAGCTTCCCTAGTATTAGGTTATACCCCAGCTTGTCCTGTACGACATAGAGGTATAAGTCCTGCTTATAATGTCCCTGTACCTCTATCGACACTTTTACTATATAGGTAATGTCCGGTCTTCGTCCAGTAATGCCCAACATGCGTATAGGTATAGTAGGGGTCGTCTTAATCCAGTGTCTCTATACGAAGTCTTCGCTAATTACTCTGTATACCAAACATCCTGTGTTAATCAATGTCCGCGCCGTTGCGGACCCGTTTAACGTTAGCTGTACGATAAACGGCGTCGTCGTTATGTAATTGCTCTTAAAAGATAGCTAAGTAATACTTTAATTTAGCAGTCTATCTCGCACCTGCCTCTAGCAGAGCCTTCGCTTAGAGGCTACTCTTTTCCTAACTCGTCGTCGTCTAAGTAGGACTCCTAATCTTCTCGTTAGGGCGCCGCAGTTGCTACCCTTACAGTGGTCGGCCGTCCCCTAGGTCTCGCTGCTAGCAAAAGCGTGCAATTCTGTACAGTGTAGCCTATCTTGCTATATCGGTAGCAGCTCCCTTCTGCTTATCTTTTGTTAAGGGTGGCTATGTCTACCTATTGCGCCTTTTTGGTGGCGGCCCTTAGCTGTACAGTGACGGCTGCCGCTACCTTCGTCGTCGTTGGTTCCTAGTCTATAGCGTCTGTCTACCGCTAGAGGGGTTGTCTTATCTTCTAAGCGCAGCTTATCTGTCCAAGCCTGCGCTATTAGTCGTCGACTATCCTAAGGAGATCGCAGAATTCCTCGTACGTAGCTGGCTGCATTACGCCTACTAGCCTTGTTATAATTTCCTTAGAGAGGCCTACCTCTAAAGAGGTAATTTTTATCCTGTCCTCCTATTAGAGACCTCCTGCTTCTGCTAAAGTCTAGTTAAATTCCGCGAGGAATTCTCGTATAGTCTTGCATCCTTGTTTTATTGTATTGACCTGTAGGAGTGCTCGGCTCTCGCAGTCTAGGTCCTTGTAGCTCTTGTCTAGAGCTGCCTAGAGCATCGTCGTTGTAGCTATTGCCGGGTTGGCAACGGCCGTCTCGTAGTACGGTAGAATTCGTGCTACCGCCCTGCCCTTTAACCTCCTAAAGAGGTAAACTACGTTGTCTAGCTCGGTTAGGTATGCTCCTAAGTCGACTAGAAGCTTAGAGCGTATCTGGGCAGCCTAGGAGGGGTACTCGGCCGGGGCCTTACTATCGTACGTAGAGACGTTAGGGAGTTTGCTTTTAGGGGTCGGGGTGTAGGCTATTAAGTTTGTCGTCGTCGTAGGGGTCGGGTCGCGACTAGACGCCCTAAGCTGTTATAGCTCCTGTTCCTGTTAGGAAATCATCGCAGCCTAGTAGCTTACTTGCTGCTCGAGCTGCCTCTTGCTTTCTAGCAGCTCCTCGTATACGCAGTGCATATGTCCCTCTATAGCCGTAGTTTCTATAGGGGTGTCGCCGTCTATCCTTGTTTTATTACTACAGTTACTAACAGTGAGATTAGTTCCTAATGTAAAGGGCTTAAGAATCTTAGTTTAGAAACTTAAGGTTAGGTATCTATATAAAGGAACTAATAGGCAGTTCCTTCGTCGTCTGCTGCTGTACAATCTGTACCTATAAAGCTAAGCCAGCAATTTCCCTCTATATAGAGATGTAAGGTTTACCCTCTGTACAGAGGATCGGGAGTTCCCTCCTCTGTATAGTAGTGCAGAGTTTTCCCTCTATTTAGAGGGGCGGTAGTTCCCCTTTGTGTAGGACTATAGGGTTCTCCCTCTATATAGGAGTGGGGTCCTATTGGTGGTTCTGTACAGAGGGTAGGGTTATGCTGGCGCCGCTAAGTCGCAGTCCTTAGGGCAACGGTTAGCTTAGGTCGGGTCCAGGACCTGGGCCGGGCGGCGCCCCCTAACAACCGACTCCTTAGGGTACTGCATAGGAGGCATCTTTTTATAGGTAGGCTCAGACGGACTTCTATACCTATACGCATATTTCTCTAAGAAGAACTCCCTAGCTAAGTGCAACTACCCTATCTACGACAAGGAATTGCTGGCAGTCGTATAGTGTTACGAAGCGTAGGATAGTAAACTCCGCACAGTTCCCGAGTTCCTCGCCCTAACTAACTACAAGAACCTAGAGTACTTTATACAACCCTAGAAGCTGTCTAAGAGGCATGTACGATAGGCAATGTACCTAAGCTAGTTCAATATAAGACTCTAGTATCGCAAGGGTAAGGACAACAGCAGGGCTAATACGCTATCTAGACAGGACTAGGACATGCTAACAATGTACGAGGACGACCGACTAAAGTTATAAACATTCTAGATGTTTAAGGAGGAGCCAGGCAAGGAGACTATCCGCCTAGCAGTAATATACATATAGGAACCCTAACTACAGACATAAGAAGAGGCAGTAGAAAAGGACGAGGTATACTAAAGGGCCTGTACATCGATCTAAGGAGGACAGCGGAAGCTCCTAGCAGAGCTTTACCTTAAGGTGTCGGCAGCAGAGTGCTTAGTAGATAAGGAGAACAACCTAAAGTTCAGGAATCGGATTTGGGTCCTAGCAGACGAGAAGCTCTGTACGAGCTTAATACAATAGGCGCATAATTCTATAGCAACTAGGCACCTAGGGCGTAAGGAGATGTACAGAATTGTCGCTAGGGACTACTACTAGCTGGCGATAGCGAGGGACATTCGCAGGTTTGTACAGAACTGCAATATATACAGACAGACGAAGCTCTAGCGTAAACTAAAGCATAGCGTCGAAACCCCTACCAATCCTAGACTGGCCCTAGCAAGACCTAACAGTAGACTCTATTACAGACCTTACTAAGAGCGACGGACAGCAGAACATTATAGTAGTTATAGACAAGCTAACGAAGGGAGTAATATTAGAAGGAATAGACTCTATTACGACTAAGGACACTGCCTAGGCATTTATACGGACGACGTTTAGCAAGTACGGATTCCCTAGGTCAATCGTATCGGACTTGGGTACATAGTTTACGAGCCAACTCTAGGCAAGGGTATATTAGTTCCTAAACATAGAACGCCGCTTATCAACTGCATAGTACCTACAGACGGACGGTGCGACAGAGAGGGTCAATTCGACGTTGGAAGCGTACCTCTGAGCTTACGTCGACTATAACTAGACAAACTGGAACTGCCTTCTTCCTATAGCGGAGCTGGCTATTAACAGCCGTACGGCTAATACTACCGGATTGTCCCCCTTCTTTATAGCCTATAGATACGACTACTCCCTGCTCCTCCTAACTCTAAGTAGTAACACCCTGCGCCCTGTACGATCTCTAATTTAGCAGGGAGAGGCTATCGTACAGACGATTACGAACGCCACTAATAGGCGAAGGCGAGTCTAGCTATAGCTTAACAGAATACGGAAGAGCAGGCTAACAAGGGACGGCAGGCTGCACTAAGATACGAGGCAGGAGATAAGGTCTGGCTAAACTAGCGCAACATCCGTACAGACTAGCCGAGCAAGAAGCTAGACTAGAAGAACTAGAAGTTTACAGTAGTCTAACTAGTAGGGACATATACTATACGACTTAACACTCCCCTAGGGATCTACCTAGTCTTCTACGTAGACCTCGTACAGCTAGCGAATACGGACCCCCTGCCGCACTAGACGACAGACGACGCGCGCCCACTAGCGATTATAACTAATAGCTAGGAAGAGTACAAGGTAGAAGGAATCCTTAAAAGCTAAAGGAAGAAGAAGAAGAGGGTAGAGTACCTAGTTAAGTAGAGAGAATAGGCAGAACCTACGTAGGAACTATACAAGGCCCTATAGGACACAACTGCGCTAGACAGGTAGGAGGAGAACCATCCCCCTACCTAGTTACAGTAACACTGCGCCGTACAGCGAAAAGGGGCACGATCTACCCTAAGTACAGGGCAGCTACTAGCAACTTAGATTGTTAAGGATTGAGAATCGAGACGTAGGACACTACAGGATCCTACTAACACTACACTGTACGGAAGGGGGCAGGAGGAAGAGGACAGCTAGGAGACAGGTAGAAATAGGAGTAGAAGTAGGAAGGGAACGAGAGCAATACTATCCGAAAGCTTTTATATACTACCTTAAGGTAGCCTACTAGCTACTACCCCTAGGACTAAGGCAGCCAACTCTACACCCGAAATCTCAATCCCCCCCTGGCCGGCAGGGGCCCTAGCACTAGAGGAAGCAAAAGGGTAGATTAACAACACCCTGCTGCTAGTTAATGTAGCACCTAAGACGTTAGCTTAGACTATACAGAAAGCAGGGACCTGTACGAACCGGAAGCGAAGCTGCTAGTTAAACTAGGCACTCTATTATTAGAGGTAAAAATAGGAGGGGACACTAGCCGGACAGGCAGAAGAAGAGCTAGCAGCTACGAGAGAAACACAGCGGGAACGGCCGGACGGGATAGGTAGCATAACAATAGTAGCTAGTAGTAGTAGTTAGTAGTAGTAGTTAGTAGTAGTAACTAGTAATAGTAGTAATAGTAGTAGTGGCGGACGGCTAAGCAGACGGGTAGCAGACAGGGAATAAAGGAGAAAGAGAAGAAGAGAGAGAGAGAAAGTGGAAAGAGTTTATATACAGGGTAGTAGCTGCCTGCCTTGTAGGGCAATAACAACTAGGGCAGCTACTACAACTGTATAAGGGAGGACAAACAAGGCAACTACGACCTAGGACCTATATAAGCGACGGCCTACTAGACGACTGGACGGAGGCGGGAACATCTACCTAGGAGTAAACTCCGGACGACGACCAAGGGACAGGGACAGAGCCAAATGGCCCAGTAGCGCTGGACCGTACAGTTAGGACGCAGAGTGCGTAGCTAAGGGCTAGAGGGTAGGAGGGGAACGAACGGACAGGACCGAGCACCTCCTGCACCTTTATAACTGCTCGTAGGCCTCCTCCGGCTAAGCCTCGGCATCGTTAAATTAGCAAACAGAATCGGTTAAGTTTAGGTAGAAGCGATCCAGCTCTACCTGCCTTCCTGCCTGCAGATCTAGGAGGACAAGTCTAAGGTTAGACTAGCAGAGAGAGAGGTCGACAGGCAAGTGCCTAGGCGAAGACGGGAAAGCGCTACCTGCTAGAGGAACAGCTAAGGGTATAGGACTCGCTGTCGTACAGAAGAAGCATAACGAGAAGGGAGGGGGGTATTGTTAGGGAGCGCTGCCCAGCCCAGGTCCTAGACCTAAGCCAGCCGCTGCCCTAAGGACTGCGACTTAGCGGCGCTAGCACGACCCTACCCTCTGTACAGAATCACCGACACGACCCTACTCCTGTACAGAGGGAGAATCCTATAGCCCTATATAGAGGGGAATTGCTGCCTCCCTAAACGAAGGGAAAACTCTATACTACTATACAGAAGGAGAACTCCCGATCCTCTGTACAGAGTATAAACCTTGCACCTCTATATAGAGGGAAATTGCTAGCTTAGCTTCGTAGATACAAATTGTACAGCAGCAGACGACAAAGGAACTGCCTATTAGTTCCTTTATATAGATACCTAACCTTAAGTTTCTAAACTAAGACTCTTAAGCCCTTACATAGCTTATCTGTCCGAGCCTGCGCTACTAGTCGTCGACTATCCTAAGGAGATTACAGAATCCCTCGTACGTAGCTAGTCGCACTATGCCTACTAGTCCTGTTATAATCTCCTTAGAGAGGCCTACCTCTAAGGAGGTGATTTTTATCCTGTCCTCCTATTGGAGTCCTCCTGCCTCTGCTAGAGTGTAGTCGTATTCTGTAAGGAATTCTCGTACAGTCTTGCATCCTTGCTTTATTGTGTTAACCTATAGGAGTGCTCGGCTCTCGCGGTCTGGGTCCTTATAGCTCTTGTTAAGAGCTGCCTAGAGCATCGTCGTCGTAGCTATTGCTAGGTTAGCGATAGCCGTCTTATAGTACGGCAGAATCCGTGCTGCCGCCCTGCCCTTTAACCTCCTAAAGAGGTACACTACCTTGTCTAGCTCGGTCGGGTATACTCCTAAGTCGACTAGAAACTTAGAGCGTATCTAGGCAGCCTAGGAGGAGTACTTAGCCGGAGCCTTACTATCGTAAGCAGTAACGTTAGGGAGTTGGCTCTTAGGGGTCGGGGTGTAGGCTATCGTGTTCGTCGTCTTAGGGGTCGGATCGCGATCGGACGCCCTAAGCTGTCGTAGCTCCTGTTCCTGTTAGGAAATTATCGCAGCCTAGTAATTTACTTGCTGCTCGAGCTGCCTCTTGTGTTCCAGCAGCTCCTCGTACGCGCAGTGCATCTGTCCCTGCATAGCTGTAGGATCTATAGAGATGTCGCCGTCTATCTTCGTTATATTACTGCGGTTACCGACAGTAAGATCCGTTCCTAATATAAGGACTTAAGAATCTTAGTTTAGAAACTTAAGGTTAGGTATCTATATAAAGAAACTAATAGGCAGTTCCTTCGTCGTCTCCTGCTGTACAATTTGTACCTACGAAGCTAAGCTAGCAATTTCCCTCTATGCAGGGATATAAGGTTTACACTCTGTATAGAGGGTCGGGAGTTTCCCCCTATATAGTAGTGTAGAGTCTTCCCTCTGTTTAGAGGGGCGGCAATTCCTCTCTATATAGGGTTATAGGATTCTCCCTCTATACAGGAGTAGGGTCCTGTTAGTAACTCTGTACAGAGGGTAGGGTCGTGCTAGCGCTGCTAAGTCGCAGTCCTTAGGGCGACGGCTGGCTTAGGTCCGGGACCTAGGCTAGACGGCGCCCCCTAATACCACCCTCTGTACAGAGTTACCAATACGACCCTACTCCTATATAGAGGGAGAATCCCATAGCCCTGCATAGAGGGGAGTTGCCGCCCCTCTAAACAGAGGGAAAACTCTGTACTACTATATAGGGGGAAACTCCCGATCCTCTGTACAGAGTGTAAACCTTGTACTCCTATAGAGAGGGAAATTGCTAGCTTAGCTTTGTAGGTATAAATTGTACAGCAGCAGAGGACGAAGGAACTGCCTATTAGTTCCTTTATATAGATACCTAACCTTAAGCTTCTAAACTAAGATTCTTAAGCCCTTACATTAGGAACTAATCTTACTATTAGTAACTGCAGTAATATAACGAAGATAGACGGCGACATCCCTATAGATCCTGCAGCTATACAGGATTAGATGCACTGCCTATACAAAGAGCTGCTAGAACACAAGAGGCAGCTCGAACAGCAAGTAAGCTACTAGGCTACGATAATTTCCTAACAGGAACAGGAGCTACGACAGCTTAGGGCGTCCGATAGCAATCCGACCCCTACAACGACGACGACGACGAACACGATAGCCTACACCCTAGCCTCTAAGAGCAAACTCCCTAACGTTACTACTTACGATAGTAAGGCTCCGGCCGAGTATCCCTCCTAGGCTGCCTAGATGCGCTCTAAGCTTCTAGTCGACTTAGGAGCATACCTAACCGAGCTGGACAAGGTAGTGTACCTCTTTAGGAGGTTAAAGGGCAGGGCAGCAGCACAGATTCTGCCGTACTACGAGACAGCTATTGCCAACCTAGCAATAGCAACGACGACGATGCTCTAGGCAGCTCTTAACAAGAGCTACAGGGACCTAGACTGCGAGAGCCAAGCACTTATATAGATTAATATAATAAACTAAGGGCGCAAGACTATACGAGAGCTCCTTGCAGAATATAACTAGACCCTAGTAGAGGCAGGAAGACTCCAATAGAAGGACAGGATAAAAATTTCTACCTTAGAGGTAGGCCTCTCTAAGGAGATTATAACGGGACTTGTAGGCGTAATGCGACTAGCTACGTACAGGGAATTCTGTAATCTCCTTAGGATAGTCGACGACTAGCAGTGTAGGCTCGGACGGATAAGCTGCGCTTATAAGATGCGACAACCCTTCTAGCAGTAGACAGACGCTATAGACTAGGAACTAACGACGACGAGAGTAGCGGCAGCCGTTACTGTATAGCTAAGGGCCGCTGCTAAAACGGCATAGTAGGTAGATATAGCTATCCTTAACAAGAGGCGAGCAGAAGTGAGCTGCTACAGGTATAGCAAGATAGGCTATACCGCACGGAATTGCAGGCTTTTGCTAGCAGAGAGACCTAGGGGACGGCCGCCTACCGCAAGGGTAGCAACTGTAGCACCCTAACAAGAGAACTAGGAGTTCCCCTTGGATAACAACGAGTTAGGAAAAGAGTAGCCTCTAAGCGAAGGCTCTGCTAGAGGCGTATACGAGATAGATTGCTAAATTCAAGCACTACTTAGCTATCTTTTAAGAGCAACTACATAACGACTACGCCGTTCATTGTACGACCTACGCTAAACGGGACCGCTACAGCGCGGACATTAATTAACATATAATATTTAGTGTACAGAGTAATTAGCGAAGACTTCGTATAGAGACACTATATTAAGACGACCCCTACTGTACCTGTACGCATGTTGGTTATAACCAGGCAAGGACCGGACATTACTTACATAGTAAACGTGACAATAGAGCTGTAGGGACACTACGAGCAGGACTTATACCTCTATGTTATATAGGACAAGTTGGGGTATAACCTAATATTAGGGAAGCTATAGATAGAGCGCTAGTAGGGAAAGCTGCACGTTGGGCGAGGACGGCTGTACCTGGCAGTAACGAAGCAGAGGCTCCGAGACTAAGGGATGGTTCCGTAGGGCGGCAATGCTAAGGCCGAAATCAACACTGCGACTGCAGACATTAAGAAGGCATTAGCGCCTAAGAAAACGACGGACCCCTATACGAAGCTCCTAGCGGAGTACGCAGGATACCTGGACCTCTTTAAGCTAAAGTCGGCCTCGAAACTGCTGCTACGCTAAGGAGAAGGGATTAACTACGACATCTAGCTAGAGCCCTGTCCGGATAGGAGTCTGCCTAAAGTGCCGTACAGCCTGCTATACGGCATGTCCTCTAGGGAACTCCTAGTACTGCGCAAGACACTCGACAATCTACTTGCTAAAGGTTTCATTCGGGCAAGTACCTCGTCCGCAAAAGCCCTAGTGCTGTTTGTCTATATAGAGGGCAAGGCCGGCTTGCGTTTCTGCGTAGACTACAGAGACATTAACGCGATTACTAAGAAGAACCGGTACCCCGTACCCCTTATTAAGGAGACTCTCGGACGAATTAGCAAGGCAAAGTAGTTTACTAAGCTTAACGTAGTCTCGGCTTTCTATAAGATACAGATTAAGGAAGGCTGTAAATAGATAACTGCCTTCTGTACGAGATATAGTCTCTTTAAGTAGCTTGTTACCCTCTTTAGCCTTGCCAACGTACCAGCGACCTTCTAGAGGTACATTAACAGGTCCCTGTAAGGGCTACTAGACGACATCTGTTTAGCGTGCCTCGACGACACACTGGTTTTTACAGACGGCACCTACGCAGATTACGTACAGGACGTTAAGAAGATATTAGATTAACTGCAACAGGCTAGCTTATACCTCGACATTGGCAAATGTAAATTTAGCGTACAGTATACGAAATACCTAGGGTTTATTATCAAGGCAGGGAAAGGCATTAGCATAGACCGGAAGAAGATTAATGCTGTTAAGCAATAGAAGCCGCCTACAAGCGTTAAGGGCGTACGGGAATTCCTTAGGTTTGCTAACTTCTACCACTAGTTTATACAGAACTACTCGGAGATCGTATGCCCCCTAGTCGAGCTAACATACAAGGACAAGCAGTTTAAGTAGACAGATAAGTGCAATAGCAGCTTTAACAAGCTAAAGGAGCTCTTTACTACAGGACCAACCCTTGCCGCTTTCGACCCGGAACGTACGACGATACTAGAAACCAACTCCTTAGAATACTCTATAGGAGGTATTTTGTTATAGGTAGGCTCGGACGGACTCCTACACCTTTTCGCGTACTTCCCTAAGAAGAACTCCCTAGCTAAGTGCAACTACCCTATCTATAACAAGGAATTGCTAGCAGTCGTACGATGTTGCGAAGCGTAGGATAGAGAACTCCGCTTAGTTCCTAAGTTCCTCGCCTTAACTAACTACAAGAGTCTACAGTACTTTACGCAACCCTAGAAGCTGTCTAAAAGACACGTACGATAGGCGATGTACCTAAGCTAGTTTAATATAAGACTCCAGTATTGCAAGGGAAAGGACAACAGCTAGGCCGATGCGCTATCTAGACGGGATTAGGACATGCTAGCGACGTACGAAGACAATCGGCTAAAATTACGGACATTCCAGATATTTAAGGAGGAGCTAGGCGAAGGGACTATCCGCCTAGCAGCGACACACATATAGGAAACCCAACTGTAGGTATAGGAAGAGGCAGTAGAAAAGGACGATATATACCGAGAGGCCTGTACAGCGATCTAAGGAGCACAGCGGAAGCTCCTAGCAGAGCTTTACCTTAAGGTGTTAGCAGCAGAGTGCACAGTAGACGAAGAGAACAACCTAAGGTTTAGGAATCGGATTTGGGTTATAGCAGACGAGAAGCTCTATATAAGCTTAATACAACGGGCGTATAACTCTATAGCAACTAGGCACCTAGGGCGCGAGGAGACGTACAGCATTATCGCTAGGGACTACTACTAGCCGGCGATAGCGAAGGACATCTGCAGGTTCGTACAGAACTGCGGTATATACAGGAGGACAAAGCCCTAGCGTAAACTAAAGTACAGGCTGCTAAAACCCCTACTAATACCAGACCGGCCCTAGCAAGACCTAATAGTGGACTTTATTACAGACCTTCCTAAGAGCGACGGACAGCAAAACATTATAGTAGTTACGGACAAGCTAACGAAGGGGGTAATACTAGAAGGGATAGACTCTACTGCGGCTAAAGACACCGCTTAGGCATTTATACAGACAACCTTTAGTAAGCACGGATTCCCTAGGTCAATTGTATCGGACTAGGGTATACAGTTTACAAGCTAGCTCTAGGCAAGGGTCTGCCAGTTGTTGAACGTAGAACGTCGCCTATTAACCGTATAGCACCTACAAACAGACGGCGCGACAGAAAGGGTCAATTGGACGTTAGAAGCGTACCTCCGAGCGTACGCCGACTATAACTAGACAAACTGGAACTGCCTTCTCCCTATAGCGAAGCTAGCTATGAACAGCTATACAGCTAATGCTACAGGATTGTCCTCCTTCTTTATAGCCTACAGATACGACCACTCCCTGCTCCCCCCGACCCTAAGTAGTAACACCCTACGCCCTGTACGATCCCTAATTTAGCAGGGAGAGGCTATCGTACAGACGATTACTGTTATAGCGGCAGAAAGGGGTGGGACTAGATAATAAGGTAGACCCTTGGAATTTCGGCTCGGCCCTTCTAGGCCGAGCCAGGCCTTGGCACGCCACCCCCTAAAGGTCTCGTCCACCACTACATAGATTCCTTTCCCTCCTTAGTTCGAGATATAGTTATCAAAAAGGCCGTATTAAATTATATCTGCATGCCCAGATTATTATATCTTGAACTCACTCTCTACACAAACCCCGCGCTGCGCGAAAGGGCCCGTCGAACTATCCGGACGCTCGAATAACGCACGCGCACACACACACCAAAACGACAACCCCTAAGGCACTATAAGAAGATAGAAGGCTTCTCGACAGTAGAGAGCGGCGTTACAGGCCAGAGCAGAAGCAGAAAAGGAAAGACTAACAGAGCGAGTAGGCGCTCTAGTGTAATTAATAACGAGATCATTATTAGCGGTTTTACAGCGGAAGAGACCGCTAAGGTCAAGGAACGAATGGCCGAATATAAGAAAATCTACGACTATACGATCGAGGAACTGGAAGACTATGTAAACGAGAATAGAATAGGGAAGGTCTACGACGGCATAGACCTTATTAAGACGCTGTTCTACAGGACGCTAGCAGAGAACAGACAGCTAAGAGAGGAAACGGAGACGGTAAGGGCTAAGAAGGAATCGGCAGAAACTATTATCGACGTGTTAGAGAACTAGGCAGCAAATAGACTAGCGCAACTAAAGGCGCTAAAGGATCAACTAGCTAATATAGAAGCAGCAAAGTCGTCGCCGCCACTGCGGCGAGAAACCTACGCAGAGACCGCCTTACCGGCGGCCTATAGTTAAGGTAGCACCACAATAACGCTACTACCGGACCTACCTGCTTTCGGTAGCAGAGACCCTAAAGCGTAGGAGGCGTTCAAGAAGAAGATCAAGAATAAGATAAGCTGCGATTACGCAGCAAGCAGCGAAGAAGACAGACTGGCCTATTTAGAGGCGCGACTAGAAGGCGAAGCGTTCTCGCTGATAGCGGACCTAGAAGAAGTGACTGCTAAAGAAGCGATCAAAGCGCTGGACCAGCGCTTCAGAGACCTATTCCGAAAGAAGACAGCCCGTAAGCAGCTGGACAAGATCAATTAGAACCGGCAGACGTTTGAAGAATTCTACGGGCTATTCAGAAAACATGCTATTAGGGCCAGAGTGGCAGAAGACGAGCAGCTCTATCTACTAAGACAGAAGCTGAACCCTGAACTGGCCGCAGCTATAGCCTCGGTAGAAGATAAAGATCTTAAGAGCTTCGTGCACCAAGCGAGAGTTACTGCGAGAAACCTGAGCGCCTACGCGAAATTACGCGAATCGAACCAGAAGCTATTGACAACGCAGACGGCGCGGCCCCCTGCGCCTTTCTGACGAACCCCCCAGCAGTCGTCGTATTCACTACGATTGGCGTTCGTCCCCACCTGTTACGCGTGCAGAAAACCCGGCTATATCGCTACGAGATGCCAAGCAACAGCCTAGCAGAAGCAGGAATATCGAGCAACGAAGCCGCCGCCGCCGAGAAAGACTATCCAAGCCATCGAACCGGCTCCGAACGACACTAACAGTGTAGACGGCGGGGTCTAGCTAAGAATTATAGGAAAAGATTAGCTAGACAGATAGACCCCCTATCCAGTGTAAAAAACAGGGCATCCCCGCGAAAGGCACTAACGGAACGAGAGAGCATCAACAGTTGTAACGATCCACTGTCAGCGACGGTGGAAGCGAACACAGAAACAGCTATTATCCTTCCTATTAAGATCTACCCTGTTGAGGAGCGGCGTCCACCGCTCCAGTTAAAGGCTTTTATCGATACCGGAGCTCTTATTAGAGCAGCGATCCACTATCAATTAGTTCAGAAACTGATAAAGGGATACGGTTATCCGGTGGAATTGGCGTCGCCGACGAGGATTTCGGCATACAACGGACAGGACACGGAAAGAGTTACGCACTACGTGCCGCTAAAGACTACCTTGGCCGGCCGCACTACAGAAGCGACGTTTCGAATTATAGACATCGGAAGGTTTGACATCATTATAGGGCAGAAATAGATAAAGAACCAGAAAGCTATTATCGACGTAGATAAAGGCACGATCGGATTCAAAACCCGAAGCAACGGCGCTATTACTACTGAATCGGTCGCTACTGACATTGCTCGAGCAGAGGCGAAGATCGACGGAACGGTTCCGCCTACCCCTTTCGAACCCCCACCTATAATTGGAATAATAAGCTCGGAAGCTTTAACGACCCTAGCGAGGTCGCCGGACAATAAGATTTACGCTATCTCTATAAAGGACATTAAAGACTACAGGAAGATAAAAGCGGAAGAAGAAGTAGATCTACTAGAGGTGTTACTAGAAGAATTCCACGGTTACGCTAACGTGTTCTTAAAGGCAGACTCCAACCTCTTGCCGCTTTACAGACCGGAATACGACAACAAGATCCGACTAAAAGAGGGAGCGAAGCTGCCAAGAACCGAGCCCCTAAGACGACTGTCGCCGGCGGAACTGGACTAAGTAGAGGTGTTCGTTCGAGAAAACCTGGCGAAGAAGTTTATTACACCGAGCGGCGCAGAATATGCGTTACCGATTCTTTTCGTAAGGAAACCAGGGGGTGGTCTGCGACTCTGCGTAGACTATCGAGGCCTTAACAAGGTCACTAAGAGAGACGTATACCCGCTACTGCTAATTGACGAGACTATACAACGAGTGGCTAAAGCTAAATAGTTTAGCAAACTAGACATTCGACAGGCGTTCCACTAACTAAGGAACGAAGAAGGGCAGACGGAAGATCTTACGACGTTTGCTATGCGCATAGGCAACTTCAAGTAGCTGGTAATGCCTTTCGGACTTAACAACGCGCCAGCGGTGTAGCAACGCTTTATAAACCACTCCTTTATAGACATGTTAGAACGGTTCGTGTCTATTTACCTGGACGACATTCTTATTTATATAGATAGAATAAGAAAGCAGCACACGGACTACATCGAGAAGGTGCTAACCAGGCTCTGCGAGGTCGGATTGAACATAGACACAAAGAAGAGCGAGTTCTATTAAACCGAAGTCAAATATCTCGGTCTTATCGTCGGAAGAGATAGAATTCGGATAGACCCCTTAAAGGTCGCTGCCGTAGCGGAATAGAAGCAGCCGAAATCCGGAAACACTACGCAAATCAGAGCGTTTCTCGGATTCTGCAGCTACTATCGACAGTTTATTAAGGACTTTAGCAAGATCGCGAGACCCCTAAACGAAGCACTAAAGAAAGAGGCCGCCGGCCTATAGAATAAGAGGTGCACAGAAGCGTTTGACTGGCTAAAAGAAGCGGTTGCCTTAGCGCCGGTCCTGGCACACTTCCGACCGGAAAAGACGATCTACGTAGAAACGGACGCGGCCGACACAGTAACAGCAGGGGTCCTTTCTTAATATGCTGACGGCGGCGAGACCCTCCACCTAGTAGCCTTCTTTAGCAAATCTATAACAGAAGCTAAGAGGAACTACGCAATCTACGATAAAGAACTGCTAGCTATTATACAGGCGTTCGAGGAGTAGAAGCTGGAACTTATAGCTAGAAAGAGCACGGTCCAGGTCCTTACGGACTACAAGTTGCTGACCTACTTTATAAAGACGCAGAAGCTCTTACGACGTTAAGCACAGTAGGCCGCCTACTTGTCCGGGTTCGATTTCAAGATTACCTATCGTCTAGGGGCTCAAAACGGAAAGGCGGACGCACTAACGCAAAGAGAAGGGAAGACTAGCCGCGCAAAGGAAGATCCGAACATGTTTCAGAAGGTGCTAACCGAACGAATAGTAGACGCGGAGGTGTTAAAAGAAGTAGGGATCTGTACGATAGAGCCGCCTATCGAAGAAGAGACGCTTAACGAGAAGGTAGAACAGCTTAACTAGCAGCAGAAGCTCGGCAGAACAGGCTTAGGGAAGCTAATAGTCCTGGAAGAACTAATTACAGAGGTTATCTAGCTAGTCTATAGCTCTAAGGATGTTGGTTACGCAGAGTTAAAGAAGACGATAGAAGCTATAAGGACGACATACTGGTTTCCGCAAATCTACGAGCGGATCCACCGGTTTATCGGCAATTGCTACGCGTGCCGGGCCGCGAAGCCACGTTACGGTCTTCCGGCTGGTCTGCTAAAGCCACTTCCGATCCCCGAGAAACTGTAGCAACACATTACGATAGACTTCGTAACCGGCCTGCCGGACTCCGATAGATATAACGCTACGCTAAACGTAGTGGACCGGCTAAGCAAGGAACGCCACTTCATCCCCTGCCGAGCGAAAGACGAAGGAACCACTGCAGAAGAGACTGCACAGATGTTGATTCAACGCGTATAGAAGCACTATAGCCTGCCAGACACTATTACTACGGATAGGGGTCCTCAATTTACTGCCGACGTATAGAAAGCTATTAACCAAGCTCTCGGAATTAGTGGAAAGCTCAGCACAGCAGCTCACCCTTAGACTAATAGTCAGTCCGAGGTGGCCAATCGCGAGATAGAGCGATATCTGCAAACCTTCTGCAGCTATTCTTAAGAAAAGTGGGTTAAGGTGTTGCTAATAGCTGAATTCTGCGCCAACTTAGCGCAATCGGAAGCAACGTCGCTAGCGCCGTTCGAAATAACGCATAGCTATCTTCCGAGAATAAGTTTCCAGCTGCTGAGCGAACCCAGCTCCGCAGAACCATCCACCGCTACGTCGTTAAAGAGAGTCGCCGCCGCGACGGCAGAAGCGCTCCGATCTCAGATAGACGAAGCAATCAAAGTAGCGGGAGAAGCGATAGAATCGGCTTAGAAGAAGATAATAACTCGAGCGAACAGGAAGAAGTCACTAATAGAATTTGAGGAAGGCCAAAAGGTATAGCTAAACATGCAGAACCTAAGGCTAAAAGGGAACGCAAAGCTTAACCCTTATTACGTAGGTCCGTTTAAGATAGTGGAAAAGAGGTCGCCAGTAACCTACCGGCTCCAGCTGCCGAAATCGTTCCGGATCTACGATGTTTTCTATTCGGACCTGCTAAGCCTAGACCCTAAAGACGGTCTTCCAGAGCAGAGGTTTACGGAACCCCTACCAATCGAGATAGATAGGGAAGAAGAAGAATAGGAGGTAGAAGACGTAATAGACGTAAAGAAGACGCAAGGGTCCATCAAAGCGAGAATCTCGTAGAAAGGGTAGCTAGAAGACTATAAATAGTATCCGATCGAGAACCTCCAGAATTCGGCAGAGCTGCTAAGAGAGTTCTACGTGCAGAACCTGTAGAAGCCAAAACCCGAATGGCTCCAAAGCTGATTATTCCGGAAAGAAGAAAGCCGCGTCCGCTCCATCGGCGCAGAGGCTGAAGAAAACGATCGTAACGGTCGCCTCGGGGAGGTCTTCGACGCGGCCACTACCTACTACCGGTTCGGCAGGCAGCTCGCCGACGCCGTAGCATGCCAGCGCCGGCGACCCTGCGGTGGGTAAGCGCTTTAGTAGAAGAAAAAAAAAAGAGAAAGAAACGCCGCTGCAGAAGGATCTATATAGACCCCTAAGGCAGCGCACGGACCGGCTAAGCCACAGCTTAGAAGACTGCTAATTAATAAATGAGACGATCAGATAAGCGCCAAGTAAAGGACTTTAGATGCTAACGATGTGAAAAATAGAAAAAGCGACGAAAAGAACGCCGGTTGTAATAGAAGATAGAAGAGGCGACGTCGGCGTTAGAAGGGGTTTTGGAAGGAGACGACAAAAAAAAAGAGAGAGAAGATTTTCGAATGGATAAGGTAGCTAAGCGGTCGAGGGCGACCGCTAGCGAGGGAGGGGGGTAGTGTTACGGCAGCAGAAAGGGGTGGGACTGGATAATAGGGTGGACCCTTGGAATTTCGGCTCGGCCCTTCTGGACCGAGCCAGGCCTTAGCACGCCACCCCCTAAAGGTCTCGTCCACCACTACATAGATTCCTTTCCCTCCTCAGTGCGAGATATAGTTATCAAAAAGGCCGTATTGAATTATATCTACGTGCCCAGATCAATTACGAATGCCTATTAATAGGCGAAAGCGAGTCTAGCTATTGCCTAACAGAATGCAGAAGAGCAGGCTTACAAGGGACGACAGGCTGCACTAAGGTACGAGGCAGGAGATAAGGTCTAGCTAAACCAGCGTAACATCTGTACAGACTAGCTAAGCAAGAAGCTAGATTGGAAGAACTGGAAGTTTACAGTAGTCCGACTAGTAGGGACATATACTGAACGACTTAACACTCCCCTAGGGATCTACCTAGTCTTCTACGTAGACCTCGTACAGCTAGCGAACACGGACCCCCTACTGCACTAGACGACAGACGACGCGCGCCTACTAGCGATTATTACTAAGGGCTAGGAAGAGTACAAGGTAGAAGGAATCCTTAAGAGTAGAAGGAAGCGGAAGAGGGTAGAGTACCTAGTTAAATAGAGAGGGTAGGCAGAGCCTATATAGGAACCGTACGAGGCCCTACAGGACATAACCGCGATAGACAGGTAGGAGGAGAACCATCCCCCTGCCTAGCTATAGTAACACTGCGCCGTACAGCGAAAAGGAGCACGATCTACCCTAGATACAGGGCAGCTGCTAGCAACTTAGGTCGCTAAAGGATCGGGAATTAAGACGTAGAACCCTACAGAGTCCTACTAATACTAGACTATACTGCACTGTACAGAAGGGGGTAGGAGGAAGAGGATAGCTAGGGGACAGGTAGGAATAAGAGTAGAAGCGAGAGAGGAACGAGACCAACAGCGCCCGAAAACTTTTATATACTACCTTAAGGTAGCTTACTAGCTACTACCCCCTAGGACCAAGGCAGCCAACTCTATACCCGAAATCTTAACTACGTCCTGGCCGGCAGGGGCCCTAGCACTAGAAGGAGTAGAAGAGTAGCTTAGCAATATCCTGCTGCTTATTAATATAGCACCTAAGATGTTAGCTAGGACTATACAAAGGAGGAAGGCTATACGAACTAGAAGCAGAGTTTCTAGTTAAGCTAAACATTCTACAGCTAGAGGTAGGGGTATAGGAGGACAAGCTGGCAACTATAAGAGAGCTAGGACAGCGCCGGGCGGACGGAATAGTAGTGTTAGTAGTAGTAGTTATAGGTAGTAGTAGTAGTAGTTGTAGTAACAGTAGTAGTAGTGGACGGCTAGGCGGACAGGTAGCAGATAGGGGGAATAAAAGAGAAAGAGAAGAAGAGAGAGAGAGAAAGGGGAAAGGGTTTATATACAGGGTAGTAACTGCCTGCTATAAGGGGCAATAGCAACTAGGGCAGCTGCTACAACTGTATAAGGGAGAACAAACGAGGCAACTACGACCTAGTGCCTAGACGAGCGACAGCCCTCTAGACGTCTGGACAGGGACAGGAACATCTACCTAGGAGCTAAACTCTAGACGACGGCCAGAATATAAGGACAGAGCTAGATGGCCCACTAGCGCTAGACCGTATAGTTAGGGGGCGGAGTGCATAGCTAGGGGCTAAAGGGTAGGAGGTAAACGAACAGATAGGACCGAGCACCTCCTGCACCTTTATAACTGCTCGTAGGTCCTCCTCTGCCTTGGCCTTAGCATCCTTAAAGTAGCAAACGGAATCGGTTAAGACGAGGTAGAAGCTGTTAGGGGGCGCCGCCCGGCCCAGGTCCTAGACCCGACCTAAGCCAATCGTCGCCCTAAGGACTGCGACTTAGTAGCGCCAGTATAACCCTACCCTCCGTACGGAACTACCGACAGGACCCTACTCCTGTACGGAGGGAGAACCCTATAGTTCTGCACAAAGGGGAACTACCGCCCCTCTAAATAGAGGGAAAACTCTACACTACTGTACAGAGGAGGGAACTCCTAATCCTCTGTACAGAGAGTGAACCTTATATCCCTATACAGAGGGAAATCGCTAGCTTAGCTTCATAGGTACAAGTTGTATAGCAGCAGACGACGAAGAAACTGCCTATTAGTTCCTTTATGTAGATACCTAACCTTAAGTTTCTAAACCAAGATTTTTAAGCCCTTTACATTAGGAACTGATCTTTCTATCGGTAACTGCAGTAATAAAACAAGGATAGACGGCGACACCCCTATAGAAACTACGGCTATAGAGGGACATATGCACTGCGTGTACGAGGAGCTGCTAGAAAGCAAGAGGTAGCTCGAGCAGCAAGTAAGCTACTAGGCTGCGATAATTTCCTAACGGGAACAGGAGCTACAACAGCTTAGGGCGTCCGATCGCGATCCGACCCCTACGACGATAACGACGACGAACATAATAGCCTACACCCCGACCCCCGAAAGCAAACTCCCCGACGTCTCTACGTACAATAGTAAGGCCCCGGCCGAGTACCCCTCCTAGGCTGCCCAGATGCGCTCCAAGCTTCTAGTCGACTTAGGAGCATACCCGACCGAGCTAGACAAGGTAGTTTACCTCTTTAGGAGGTTAAAGGGTAGGGTAGCAGCACGAATTCTGCTGTACTACGAGACGGCCGTTGCCAACCCGGCAATAGCTACGACGACGATGCTCTAGGCAGCTCTAGACAAGAGCTACAAGGACCTAGACTGCGAGAGCCGAGCACTCCTACAGGTTAATACGATAAAACAAGGACGCAAGACCGTACGAGAATCCCTCGCAGAATTTAACTAGACTTTAGCAGAAGCAGGAGGTCTCTAATAGGAGGACAGGATAAAAATTACCTCTTTAGAGGTAGGCCTCTCTAAGGAGATTATAACAGGGCTAGTAGGCGTAATGTAGCTAGCTACGTACAAGGAATTCTGCAATCTCCTTAGGATAGTCGACGACTAGCAGCGCAGGCTTAGACAGATAAGCTGCACTTAGGAGATAAGACAACCCCTCTAGCGGTAGACGGACGCTATAGACTAGGAACCAACGACGACGAAGGTAGCAGCAGCCGTTACCGTATGGCCAAGGGCTGCTACTAAGAAGGCGCAATAGGTAGATATAGCCACCCTTAATAAGAGACGAGCAGAAGGGAGCTGCTACCGGTATAGCAAGATAGGCCATACTATACGGAATTGCAGGCTTTTGCTAGCAGAGAGACCTAGGGGACGGCCGACCACTGTAAGGGTAGCAACTGCAGCGCCCTAACGAGAAGATTAGGAGTCCTACTTGGACGACAACAAGTCGGGAAAAGAGTAGCCTCTAAGCGAAGGCTCTACTAGAGGCAGGTACAAGATAGACTGCTAAATCAAAGCACTACTTAGCTATCTTTTAAGAGCAATTACATAACGACGACGCTGTTTATCGTACAGCTAACGTTAAACGGGTCTGCAACGGCGCGGACATTGATTAACACAGGATGTTTAGTGTATAGAGTAATTAGCGAAGACTTCGTACAGAGACACCAGATTAAGACGACCCCCACTATACCTGTATATATATTGGGCATTACCAGACGAGGACCGGACATCACCTATATAGTAAAAGTGTCGATAGAGGTACAGGGACATTATAAGCAGGACCTATACCTCTATGTCGTACAGGACAAGCTGGGGTATAACCTAATACTTAGGAAGCTATAGATAGAGCGCTAGAGAGGCAAGCTGGACGTTAGACGAGGACGGCTATACCTAGCAGTAACGAAGCAGAGGCTCCGAGACTAAGGGAAGGCTCTGCAAGGTAACAATACTAAGGCCGAAATCAACACGGCAACAGCGGACATTAAAAAGGCATTAGTACCTAAGAAAGTAACGGACCCCTTTACGAAGCTCCTAAAGGAATACGTAGGATACCTAGACTTCTTCGAGCCGAAGTCGGCCTTAAAACTGCTGCTACACCGAGGAGAAGGGATTAACTACGACATCTAGCTAGAACCCTGTCCGGATAGGAGCCTGCTGGAGGTACTGTACAGACCGCTGTATAGAATGTCCTCTAGAGAACTCCTAGTACTGCGCAAGACACTAGATAACCTGCTTGCTAAAGGGTTCATTTAGGCAAGTACGTCGTCTGTAGGAGCCCTAGTACTATTTGTCTATAAGGAGGGGAAGGCCAGATTGCGTTTCTACGTAGACTATAGAGACATTAACGCGATTACTAAGAAGGACCGGTACCCCCTACCCCTTATTAAGGAGACTCTCGGACAGATCAATAAGGCGAAGTAGTTTACTAAGCTTAACGTAGTCTTAGCCTTCTACAAGATACAGATTAAGGAAGGCTATAAATAGATAACTGCCTTCTGTACGAGATATAGCCTCTTTAAGTAGCTTGTTACCCCCTTTAGACTTGCCAACGCACTAGCAACATTCCAAAGATACATTAAGAAGTCCTTGCAAGAGTTACTAGACGACATCTGCTTAGTATACCTTAACGACACCCTGGTTTTTACAGACGGCACCTACGCAGATTACGTACAGGATGTTAAGAAGGTGCTAGACCGACTGCAGCAGGCTAGCTTGTACCTCGACATCGACAAATGTAAATTCGGTATCCAACGTACGAAAGACCTAGGTTTTATTATCGAGGCAGAGAAAGGCATCAGTATAGATAGGAAGAAGATTGACGCTATTAAGCAATAGAAGCTGCCAACGAACGTTAAGGGCGTACAGGAATTTCTTGGGTTTGCCAACTTCTACCGCTAGTTTATACAGAACTACTCGGAGATCGTACGTCCCCTAGTTGAACTAACACATAAGGACAAGCAGTTTAAATAGACGGACGAATGCAACAAGAGCTTTAACAAGCTAAAGGAGCTCTTTACTACAGGACCAACACTTGCTGCCTTTAACCTAGAGCGTATAACAATACTAGAAACCGACTCTTTAGGATATTGCATTAGAGGTATCCTGTTACAGGTAGGCTTAGACAGACTCCTGCACCTATATGCGTATTTCTCTAAGAAGAACTCCCTAGCTAAGTGCAACTACCCTATCTACGACAAGGAGTTGCTAGCAGTCGTATAGTGTTGCGAAGTATAGGATAGAGAACTCTGCTTAGTGCCTGAGTTGCTTGCCCTAACGGACTATAAGAACCTAGAGTACTTTACGCAGCCCCGGAAGCTGTCTAAGAGGCACGTACGTTAGGCAATATACCTAAGCCGGTTCAATATAAGACTCCAGTATCGCAAGGGTAAGGACAACAGCAGGGCCGATGCACTCTCTAGACAGGACTAGGATATGCCAACGACGTACGAGGACGACTAGCTAAAGTTACGAACATTCTAGATGTTTAAGGAGGAGCCAGGCAAGGAGACTATCCACCTAGCAGCGACACACCTATAGGAACCCTAACTACGGGCATAGGAAGAGGCAGTAGAAAAGGACGAGGTGTACTAAGGGGCCTGTATAGCGATCTAAGGAGGACAGCGGAAGCTCCCAGCAGGGCCCTATCTTAAGGTGTCGGCAGCAGAGTGCTTAGTAGACAGGGAGAACAACCTAAAGTTTAGGAATCGGATATAGGTCCCTGCAGACGAGAAGCTCTGTACGAGCTTAATACAACGGGCGCACGACTCTATAGCTACTAGGCACCTAGAGCATAAGGAGACGTACAGCATTGTCGCCAGGAACTACTACTAGCCAGCGATAGCGAAGGACATCTGCAGGTTCGTACAGAACTGCGATGTATGTAGACGGATAAAGCCCTAGCATAAACTAAAACATAGGCTGTTGAAACCCCTACCGATCCCAGACCGGCCCTAGCAAGACCTAATAGTAGACTTTGTTACAGACCTCCCTAAGAGCGACGGACGGCAGAACATTATAGTAGTTATAGACAAGCTAACAAAGGGAGTAGTACTAGAGGGAATAGACTCTATTATAGCTAAGGAAACTGCCTAGGCATTTATATAGACGACGTTTAGCAAACACAGTTTCCCTAGGTCGATTGTGTCGGACTAGGGCACGCAGTTTACGAGGCAGCTCTAGGCAAGGGTCTGCCAGTTGCTAAAGGTAGAACGTCGCCTGTTAGCTGCATAGCACCTGCAGACGGACAGGGCAACGGAGCGGGTCAATTCGACGTTAGAAGCGTACCTCTAAGCGTACGTCGACTATAACTAGACGGACTGGAACCGACTCCTCCCTATAGCAGAGCTAGCTATTAACAGCTGTACGGCCGATACTACTAGAGTGTCCCCCTTCTTTATAGCCTATAGATACGACTATTCCCCGCTCCTACCGACCCTAAGGAATAACACCCTGCGCCCTATACGATCTCTAATTTAGTAGGGAGAGGCTATCGTATAGACGATTACGAATGCCTATTAATAGGCGAAGGCGAGCCTAGCTATAGCTTAACAGAATGCGGAAGAGCAGGCCAACAGGGGACGACAGGCTGCACCTAGGTACAAGGCAGGGGATAAGGTCTGGCTAAACTAGCGACATATTCGTACAGACCGGCTAAGCAAGAAACTGGATTGGAAGAACAGGAAGTTTACGGTAGTCCGACCAGTAGGGACACATACTATACGGCTAAACACTCCCCTAGGGATTTATCTAGTCTTCTACGTAGACCTCGTACAGCCGGCGAACACGGACCCCCTACTGTACCAGACGACAGACAACGCGCGCCCACCTGCAATTATAACTAAGGGCCAGGAAGAGTATAAAGTAGAAGGGATCCTTAAGAGCCGAAGGAAGCGGAGGAAGGTAGAGTACCTAGTAAAATAGAGAGGGTAGGCAGAGCCTACGTAGGAACTGTACGAGGCTCTATAGGACACAACTGCACTAGACAGGTAGGAGGAGAACCATTCCCCTGCCTAGTTACAGTAACACTGCACTGTACGGCGGACGGAGGCACGATCTACCCTAAGGACAGGGTAGCCGCTAGCAACCTAGGTTGTTAAAGGATCGAGAATTACAACGTAGGACACTACAGGATCCTACTAATACGATATTGTATAACACTATACGAGATAAGGGCTAGAAGAAAGGAACAGCTAGGGAACAGATAGGAAGGAGAGTAGAAATAAGAGGAGTTAGGAGCAGAACTGTCCGAAATTTCTTATACTACCTAGGGGGGGGGGGTAGCTTACTAGCTACTACCCTAGGGGGCTAGAGCAACCGACTCCTTATCTAAGATCTTAATTACCTCCCGCCTAGCAGGGCCCCCATCTCTACTAGGGCCAGCCCTAGGGAGCAGAGGCACCCTCCTACCTCTATATACCTCCGCCGGACAGCAGTAGGGGCAGTAGAGGGAGCTATCCTTCTACTTGCACGAGGCACACACCCTAGCCGAGAAGCCTAGGAGGCGGTATAGGCTAAGTAAGGGCCGGGGGGAGTTAGAGCAGGAGGCATAGGGCTGGCCCCAGGTAGCAATAAGGAGGGCGTTAACGTACGACGCCCAGGCTATAGCTAACTGCTAGGGTATAACCTAGGCGGGGTTACACTAGAAGGCGTAGTAGGGCAGCTTAGCCGCATCCTGCTGCTTATTGGTATAGCACCTAAGACGTTAGCTTAGACTGTGCAGAAGACGGGAATCTATATAAACTAGAAGCGTAGCTGCTAGTCAAATTAAGGGCCCTACTGCTAGAGGCGGAAATAGGAGGGGACCCCGGCTAGACGAACAGAAGAGGAGGGGCCAGTAACTATAAGGGAGCCACTAGACGGGGCGGACGACATAATAGTAGCTAGTAGTAGTAGTAGCTAGTAGTAGTAGTAACTAGTAGTAGTAGATAGTAGATAGTAGACAGTAGACAGTAGTAGATAGTAGTAGACAGTAGACAGCGTAGGGGGAGAAGGCAGGCAGGGAATAGAAAGAAAAAGGGGGAGGGAAAGAGAAGGGAAAGGCTTAAGGTAACTGCGTACTTTAAGAGGGAGTAGCAAGCAGGGCAGCTGCTAGAAACAGATAAAATAGCAAGAGGCAACTGCGATCTAGTAGGCAACGAGCGACAACGACATAGACGGCTAGACAAAATAGGAAGTCGCGACCTGCTAAAGGAACAGTAGGAGCTAAGTGTGTTCGGTACGCCGCTGTACGAAAAGGGCACTACGAGAAGGGAAGGGGGGGTATTGTTAGGGGGCGCTGCCCAGCCCAGGTCCTAGACCCGACCTAAGCCAACTGTTGCCCTAAGGACTGCGACTTAGCGGCGCTAGCATAACCCTACCCTCTGTACGGAACTACTAACAGGACCCTACTCCTATACAGAGGGAGAACCCTATAGTCCTACACAAAGGGAACTACTGCCCCTCTAAATAGAGGGAAAACTCTGCACTACTGTATAGAGGAGGGAACTCCCAATCCTCTATACAGAGGGTAAACCTTGTATCCCTGCATAGAGGGAAACTGCTAGCTTAGCTTCGTAGGTACAAATTGTACAGCAGCAGGCGACAAAGGAACTGATTATTTCCTTTATATAGATACCCAACCTTAAGTTTCTAAACCAAGATTCTTAAGCCCTTTACAGAAGCGATCTAGCACTACCTGCCTTCCCTGCCTACAGGTCCTCCTCTGCCCTAGCTATAGGATCTAGAAGGACAGGTCCAAGGTTGCAAAAGCGGAGAGGGAGGTCGACTAGCAAGTGCCTAGGCGAAGACAGGAAAGCGCTACCTGCTAGAGGAACCCTAAGAGCTAAGGGTATACGACACGCTGTCGTATAAAAGAAGCACTATAAGAAGGGAGAGGAGTATTGTTAGGGGACGCCGCCTAGCCTAGGTCCTAGACCTAAGCTAGCCGTCGCCCTAAGGACTGCGACTTAGTAGCGCTAGCACGACCCTACCCTCTATACAGAGTTACCGACACGACCCTACTCCTGTATAGAGGGAGAATCCTATAGCCCTATATAGAGGGGAGTTGCCGCCCCTCTAAACGGAGGGAAAACTCTACACTACTATATAGAGGGAAACTTCCGATCCTCTATACAGAGTGTAAACCTTGTACCCCTATACAGAGGGAAATTGATAGCTTGGCTTTGTAGGTACAAATAGTACAGCAGCAGACAGCAGAGGAACTGCCTATTAGTTCCTTTATATAGATACCTAACCTTAAGTTTCTAAACCAAGATTCTTAAGCCCTTACATTAAGGTATTAGGGTGTTCAGATATACTAAAGTGGGATAAGGTGTGCTAAAGTAGGCTAAGGTGTGCTAAAGTGGGCTAAGGTATGCTAAAGTAAGCTAAGGTATTGTTACAGGATTAGATTGTAGCAGCGTATAGGGCACCTAATACCAATAACTAGTATCGTTTTTGAACTAACAAGTGTCCCTCTGCTAGTCTCGCCTGCTCTCCTTTTGTATATACGTAAGGGCGGCTTAAGCCGTCCTTAGCAGCAGGCTACCTTTAGGTTCGTAGTCGCACCCTTAGAGCAGCTCCGTACCCCTGTAAGACCTCCCTAATAGTAATTCTATAACAATTATCTCCACTCCCTAAGGCAGATGTCCCTAGCTGCCTGCATAGAGTGTCCTTCCCTGTAACTTACTTTATACGCGCCTTAGCGCTTTATGTTAGGATACAAGTATCTTAGTTTAGAAACTTAAGGCTATATATATACAGAAAGGAACTAATAAGCAGTTCCGTACTCTGTCCGTTACTATACAATTTATATCTACGAAGCTAGCCAGCATCTATAGTATAGGAGTAAAGAGAAAGGGGTGCTACCCTAGCCTAGTCCAAGTTATGCCTTAGGCTAGGCTGGGTCGTATCTCGTACAGGCCGAGTTATGCTAGCGCTGCTAAGTCGTAATCTTTAGGACGATAGCCGGTCGGCTTAGGCTTGGGGCCTAACAGGACGGCGTCCCCTAACAATACCCCCTGTTGTAGCGGCAGAAAGGGGTAGGACTAAGTAATAGGTTAGACCTTCGGAATTTCGGCTCGGCCCTTCTGGACCGAGCCGGGCCTTGGCACACCACCCCTAAAGCTCTTACTTACCACTACATAGATTCCTTTCCCTCCCCAGTTCGAGATATAGTTATTAAAAAGGCTGTATTGAATTATATCTACGTGCCTAGATTATTATATCTCGAACTTACTTACTATACTAACCCTGCGCTGCGCGAAAGGGACTGTTAAAATATCTGGACACCTGAATAACGCACGCGCACTACACACACTAAACCAAACACTAGTACTGTAAGAAAGCTATAGAGAGCTTCTTAACAGTAGAGGGCGGCGTTACAGGCTGCAGCGGAAAGAGAAAGACTAACAGACTAAGGGATAGGCGTACCAGCATCCTCGACGATAGAATAGCTACTAAGGGCCTTATAGAAGAAGAGATAGATAAAGTAAAGAAGGACATGGAGAACTATGCCGAACTGTACGTACGCACGCCGGATAAGATAGGAGAATATCTTACAGAACATAGAGCAGAGAAGGTGTTCGACATTATTACCTTCGTCGAAAAGAAGTTTTACAGGAACATAGAAGAGAACAGGCGACTAAGAGCTGAAATGGAAGCGGTAATAGCTAAGAAGTATTCGGCAGAAACTATTATCGATATGCTAGAAAACCAAGCGGCAAACCGACTAGTACAACTAAAGGCGATAAAGACTTAGTTAGCTAAGATAGAAGCAGCGTCGTCGTCGGCGCCGCCACTACATCGAGAAGAACAAGCAGAGACTGCCTTACTGGCAGCCTACAGTTAAGGTAGCACCTCGATAACGTTACTACCTAACCTACTAGCGTTTAGAGACAGAGACCCTAAGGACTAGGAGGCATTCAAGAAGAAGATAAAGAATAACATAGACCGCGATTATGCCGGAAACAGTAAAGAAGACAGGTTGGCATACCTGGAATCGCGACTAGAAGGTAAAGCATTTTCGGTAGTAGCAGACCTAGAAGAGGTAACCGCCGAAGAAGCGATTAAAGCGCTAGATCAACGTTTCAGAGATCCATTCCGAAAGAAGACAGCCTGTAAGCAACTAGATAAGATTAACCAGAACCGGCAGACGTTTAAGGAGTTTTATAGACTGTTTAGAAAATATGCTATTAGAGCTAGAGTGTCGGAAGACAAGCAGCTGTACTTGCTAAGACAGAAGTTAAACCCTGAACTGGCGACAGCTATAGCTTCGGTAGAAGATAAAGACCTCGAGAGCTTCGTGCACCGAGCGAGAGTAACCGCTAGAAACCTAAGCGCCTATGCGAAATCGGCATCGCGCGAATCGAACTAGAAGCTATTAACGACTCCGACAACACGACCCCCTGCTCCTTTCTGCCGAGGCCCCACCTAGCAGACACCTTGTCCGCCGCGTTCGTCGTTCGTCCCAACCTGCTATGCGTGCGGAAAGCCTGGCTACATCGCCCCTAGATGTCTGGCAACGGCCTAGCAGAAGCAGGAATATCGTACTATAAAGCCGCAGCCTCTGAGAAAGACTATCCAAGCTATCGAGCCAGCTCCGAACGACATCGACAGTGTAGACGGTAGGGTGCTACTGCAAATCCTAGGAAAAGACAAGCTGGACGGATAGGCCCCCTATCCAGCATAGGCAATAGGGCACCGACACGAACTACGCCGCTGGAAGAAGGAAGTATTAACAGCTACAGCGATACGCTCTTAGCGGCAGTGGAAGTGAACACGGAAACAGCTATTATCCTTCCAATTACTGTCCACCCCCTCGATAGCTTAAGCAGACCACTTTAGCTAAGAGCTTTTATCGACACAGGAGTCCTTATTGGAGCCGCGATCCACTATCGATTAGTTTAGAAACTGATAACAGGATACGGTTATCCTGTAGAACTAGTGTCGCCGACGCAAATTTTAGTATACAACAGAAAAGACACTAAGAGTGTTACGCACTACATGCTATTAAAGACTACCTTAGCTAGTCGCACTACGGAAGCGACGTTCCGAATTATAGATATCGGAAGGTTTGACATTATTATAGGACAGAAATAGATAAAGAACCAGAAAGCCGTTATTAATATAGGTAAAGGCACCCTCGGATTCAAAAGCCAGCAGAGCGGAGGCGCCGCCGCTAAGTCGGTCACTGTTGTCGTCGCAAAGCCGAACGTTACGACTATCGAAGCGGTTCCGATAGAGGGGTCCGACCCTCTAGATACGATCGGAATAATAAGCTCGGAAGCTTTAACGACCCTGGCGAGGTCGCCGGACAATAAGATTTACGCTATCTTAATAAAAGACATCGAAGATTATCGGAAGATAATAGCAGAAGAAGAAGTAGATCCATTGGAGGTGTTACCTAAAGAACTCTATAGTTACACTGATATGTTCTCGAAAGCCGACTCCAACCTCCTTCCACTCTACCGACCGGAATATAACAACAAGATCTAGCTAAAAGAAGGAGCTACGCTGCTAAGAACCGAGCCCTTAAGAAGACTATCGCCAGCCGAGCTGGACTAGATAGAAGTGTTTGTCAGAGAAACCTTAGCAAAGAAGTTTATTACGCCAAGCTTAGCCGAGTATGCGTCGCTAATTCTTTTCGTACGAAAGCCCGGAGGTAGCCTCCGACTGTGCGTAGATTACCGAGGCCTTAATAAGGTAACTAAGAGGTATATGTACCCACTGCTGCTGATCGATAAGACTATACAACGAGTAGCTAAAGCTAGGTAGTTTAGTAAGCTGGATATCCGCCAAGCTTTCTAATAACTAAGGATTAAAGACAGACAAACGGAAGACCTTACGAAATTCGCTATACGTATAGGCAATTTTAAGTAGTTGGTAATGTCTTTCGGTCTTACCAACGCGCCGGCGGTGTGGCAGCGTTTTATAAACTATACCTTTATAGACATGCTGGAACGATTCGTGTCTATCTACTTGGACGACATCCTTATCTACACAGATAGAACGAGAGAACAGCATACGGACTACATTAAGAGGGTACTAAAGAGACTCTGCGAAGTCGGATTGAACGCGGACACGAAGAAGAGCGAGTTTTATTAGACTAAAGTCAAATATCTCGGTCTTATCGTCAGAAGAGAAGGGATTCGGATAGACCCCTTAAAGGTCGCTGCCGTCGCGGAATAGAAGCAGCCGAAATCCGGAAACACTATACAAATTAGAGCGTTTCTCGGATTCTGTAGCTATTATTAACAGTTTATTAAGGACTTTAGCAAGATAGCGAGACCCCTAAACGAGGCACTAAAGAAGGAGGCCGCTGGCCTATAGAATAAGAAGTGTACAGAAGCTTTTATCTAGCTAAAAGAAGCAGTAGCCTCGGCGCCGGTTCTAGCGCACTTCCGACTAGAAAAGACGATCTACGTAGAAACAGACGCTTCTAACACAGTAACAGCAGGGGTCCTTTCTTAATACGCTAACGATAGCGAGACCCTCTATCCAGTGGCCTTCTTTAGTAAGTCTATAACTAAGGCCGAACGGAACTACGCTATCTACGACAAAGAACTGTTAGCTATTATACAGGCGTTCGAGGAGTGGAAGCTGGAGCTTATAGCTAGACAGAGCGCAGTCCAGGTCCTTACGGACCACTAGTCACTTACCTACTTTATAAAGATGCAGAAGCTGTTACGCCGCCAAGCTCGGTAGGCTGCCTACTTATCCGGATTTGACTTTAAGATTACCTATCGCCTAGGAGCTTAAAATAGAAAGGCCGACGCGTTAACGAGAAGAGAAGGGAAGACCAGCCGCGCGAAGGAAGATCCGAACATGTTCCAGAAGGTACTAACCGAGCAAATAGCAGACGCTAAGGTGTTAAAAGAGGTAGGGGTCTGCGCAGTGGAGCCGGCGACCGAGGAAGAGACCCTCTACGAAAAAGTGGAGCAGCTTAACTAGCAACAGAAGCTCGGCAAAACTGGTTTAGGGAAGCTAATAGTTCTGGAAGAACTAATTATAGAGGTCGTCCAACTAGTCTATAGTTCTACAGATATTGGCTACGCTAGCTCCAAGAAGACAATAGAAGCCGTAAGGACAGTCTACTGGTTTCCGCGAATCTTCGAGCGGATCCACCAGTTTATTGCTAATTGTTACGTATGCCGCGTCGCGAAGCTACGTTACGGCCTTCCGGCCGGTCTGTTAAAGCTACTTCCAATCCCTAAGAAACTATAGCAGTATATTACGATGGATTTCGTAACCGGCCTGCCGGACTCTGGTAGATATACCGCTATGCTTAATGTAGTGGATCGACTAAGCAAAGAACGCTACTTTATCCCCTGCTAAGCGAAAGATAAAGGAACTACTGCAGAAGAGACAGCGAGAATGCTGATTTAGCACGTATAGAAACACTATAGTCTGCCGGACACTATTACTACGGATAGGGGTCCTCAATTTACTGCTAATGTATAGAAGGCTATCAATTAAGCTCTCGGAATTTATAGAAAACTCAGCACAGCCGCTTACCTTCAGACCGACAGTTAGTCCGAAGTAGCTAACTGCGAGATAGAGAAATATCTACGAATCTTCTGCAGTTATTATTAGGCAGAGTGGGTTAAGATGTTGCCTATAGCCGAATTCTGCGCTAATTCAGCACGGTTAGAGGCTACCTTACTGGCGCCGTCCAAGATAACTTATAGTTATCTTCTGAGGATAAGCTTTCAACTGCTGAACGAACTTAGCTCTTCGGAATCTTCTACTGCCACTTCGTTAAAGAGAGTCGCCGCTGCTGCGGCTGAAGCACTTAAGGCTCGGATAGAGGAAGCAATCAAGGTAGCGAAGGAGGCGATGGAATCGGCTTAGAAGAAGATAGTAACTCGAGCTAATAGAAAGCGGTTACTAATAGAATTCGAAGAAGGCTAAAAGGTATAGCTTAACACGAGGAACCTGAGACTAAAAGGCAACGCTAAGCTCAACCCCTGCTACGTAGGTCCATCTAAGATAGTGGAAAAGAGGTCGCCGGTAACCTACCGGCTCTAGCTACCGAAATTGTTACGGATCTACGATGTCTTTTATTCAGACCTGCTAAGTTTAGACCCTTAAGACAGTCTTCCGGATTAGGAGTTTGCTGAACCCCCGCCGGTCGAAATAGATAGTTAAGAAGAAGAATAGGAGGTAGAAGATGTAATAGACATAAGAAAGCTAAGAGGATCTATTAAAGCAAGGATCTCGTAGAAGGGATAGCTGGAAGATTATAAATAGTATCCGATCGAGAATCTCCGGAATTCGGTGGGGCTGCTAAAGGAATTCTACGTAAAGAACCAGAAGAAGCCAAAGCCGGAGTAGCTCCGAAGCTAATAATTACAGAAGAAAAAAAAAAGAAAAGCCGCGTCCGCTCTATTGGCAGGGAAGCCGATAAAGACGATCGTAGCGATCGCTTAACTAGAGTCCTCGGCTCCACCACTACTACCACTAGCTAGGACCGGCGGATAATAGCAGTAAGGCCGAGGACGGCGCCACTACGTCGGCGCGCTTTGTAACAGTCTTTGCTCTCCGTTACCGCTATCCGCCGACTTATCTAGAAGGATAATAACGACGAAGAATGAAGCCGACGCTATTGAAGCAGCCTCGCAGTAGCGCCAAAGGCTATAGTAGAAAAGAAAAAGAAGAAGAGATAGCGAGCTGCGGATAGATCTATATAGACATCCGCAGCAGCGCATAGGCCAGCCTCGCCGCAGCTTGGACGGCTGCCAGCTTAGATCAGATAGCTCTTCCGATTAGATAAAAGCCGAAGTAAAAGACATCAGATAGCAACAATGTAAGAAGAAAGAAGATAAAGAAAGGGGATAGTTTCGAAATAGAAGAAAGCGAAGAGGTAACGTCAGAATCAAAAAAAAAAGAAGAGAGACATATAAGTAAGCGATTGAGGTCGACCGCTAGTAAGGGAGGGGGGTGGTGTTGCAGCGGCAGAAAGGGGTAGGACTGAGTAATAGGGTGGACCTTCGGAATTTCGGCTCGGCCCTTCCGGACCGAGCCGGGCTTTGGCACACTACCCCTAAAGCTCTTACTTACTACTACGTAGATTCCTTTCCCTCCTTAGTTCGAGATATCGTTAATAAAAAGGCTGTATTGAATTATATCTGCGTGCCCGGATCACCCCCCTCCTCCCTCGTAGCGGTGTCTCTGTACGCTGTAGGGTCGGACGTCGCCCTTGAATTCTGCGCTTCGTTATATTGTATCGAGCGCTTTTCTATTGTTGTCTAGTCCTTTATTATTGTTAGCAATTGTTAGGCGTTCTTACCTTATATACAATTAAGCCGTCCAGTAACAATAGCCTTACTAGGTATTGCTTACAGGACGGTAAGCTATACGACATGTGTGTTTGTCGATCGTCCAGCATTTATAGCTATACAGTATATGTGTTCGTCGCTTATCTAGTATTTACAACTGTTCCCCTATCTATTTATTTATCTATCTGTTACCTATCTATCTATTACTTATCTATCTATTACTTATCTATCTATTACTTATCTATCTATCACTTATCTATCTATTACTTATCTATCTATTACTTATCTATCTACCTATCTATCTACCTAGCTATCTATCTATTATACTAACAACCTGCTCGTCCGGTCCGGCGTCGCCTGTCTGGCCGGTATTTTGGCGCGCTTTTAGCTGCTAGAGTAGGATGCTAATCTCGACCGGCACCTTCGTTATCGGTTTGTGTTACAGTTAACAGATGTAAAAAGGAAAACAGCAGCATCTAGGACCTAACTAGAACTATTAAGATTTACGGACTACAACCCGACAACTACAGGCTAGAGTAAGAAGATGCTAAGAGCGTAAAAGGCAATGCAACTGGCTCTGCAAACGCCCCTAGCTTAGTTCTGGAACCTTTAACAAAAGCAGGTCTAGGAAATGAATTTGTTTGCAGAACAAAGAAACAGAGTTTGTTAAGAAATTTACTAGCAAACATGCAAATAACCAGCTAGGGCAGGGGGATATAAGAACTAGCTGCCGCCCTTTAATCTTTCTCTTCTTCTTGTTTATAGCTCGTCTTGTGCATTTAATTTAGCTCTTATACCCCTTCCTTTAGACTTTAGTTTCTCCAGCCCTGCCTACCTACCTTAGCTTTTACATCGACCTCTTCCGACTACTTAGCTTCCCCCTTAACATTACGAGCTATCTACTAAACAAGAAGACTATTAATATAATCTTGTACACTCTACGAGAAGAGATTCCCTTTAAGGAATACTTATAACTAGACCTATCTGCAGAAGTGTAAAGGGCTTAAGAATCTTGGTTCAGAAACTTAAGGTTAGGTATCTATATAAAGGAACTAATAGGCAGTTCCTTCGTCGTCTGCTGCTATACAATTTGTACCTACGAAGCCAAGCTAGCAATTTCCCTCTGTGCAGGGATGCAAGGTTTACACTCTGTATAGAGGATCGGGAGTTCTCCCTTAGTACAGTAGTGCAGAGTTTTCTCTCCGTTTAGAGGGGCGGCAATTCCCCTCTGTGTAGGGCTATAGGGTTCTCCCTCTATACAGGAGTGTAGTTCTATTGGTAATTCTGTATAGAGAGTAGGGTCGTGCTAGCACCGCTAAGTCGCAGTCCTTAGGGCGACGGTTAGCTTAGGTCGGTCCAGGACCTAGGCTAGGCGGCGCCCCCTAACAATACACCCCCCCTCCCTTCTTATAGTGCCCTTTTATATATAGTAGTGTGCTGTGCACACTTAGTTCCTGCTGTTCCTTTGCTAGGTCGCGACTTCCTATTTTCGTCTAGCTGTCTATATAGTCGTTGCTCGTCGCCTACTAGGTCGTAGTTGCCTCCTGCTATTTTACCTAGTTGTAGCAGCTGCCCTGGTTGCTATTGCTTCCTATAGTAGGCAGCTACCGCCCAAATTCCAAGTCTCTTCCTTCTCTTTTCCTCCTTCTTCTCTTTCTATTCTCCTCCTGCCTCCCCCCTTCTACGCCGTCTACTGTCTACGCCTACTCCGGCCCTACTACTAGCTACTAACAGTTACTACTACTACTACTACTAGCTACTACTATGCTACCTGCCCTGTCCGGCCGTGCTCGTCGTAGCTCTCTCGTAGTCGCTGGCCCCTCCTCCTCCGCTCGTCTAGCCAGGGTCCTCTCCTATTTTCGCCTCTAGTAGTAGAATCCTTAATTTAACTAATAGCTACGCTTCCAGTTCTGCAGATTCCCGTCTTCTGTACGGTCTAAGCTAACGTCTTAGGTGCTATACCAACGAGCAGCAAGACGCGGCCGAGCTGCCCTACTACGCCTTCTAGTATAACCCTGCCTAGGTTATACTATAGCAGGTAGCTACAGCCTAGTCGTCGTACGTTAACGCTATCCTTATCGCTACCTAGGGCCAGCCCTACGCCCCCTGCCCCAACTCGCCCTAGCCCTTACTTAGCCTATACCGCCTCCTAGGCTTCTGGGCTAGGGTGTGTGCCTTGTGCAAGTAGAAGGATAGCTCCCTCTACTGACTCTACTGCTGTCTAGGAGAGGCGCGTAGGGGTAGGGGGGTGCCTCTACTTCCTAGGGCTGGCCTAGGTAGGGGTGGGGGTCCTGCTAGGCAGGAGATAATTAAGATCTTAGATAAGGAGTCGGTTGCTCTGGTCCCCTAGGGTAGTAGCTAGTAAGCTACCCCCTCCCCCTAGGTAGTATAAGAAATTCCGGACGGTTCTGCTTCCAACTCCTCTTATTTCTACTCTCCTTCCTATCTGTTCCCTAGCTGTTCTCTTCCTCCAGCCCTTTTTTCGTATAGTGTCGTACGATGTCGTATTAGTAGGATCCTATAGTGTCCTACGTCCTAATTCTCGATTCTTTAACAACCTAGGTTGCTAGCAGCTACCCTCCCTCTATATAGTAGTGTAGAGTTTTCCCTCTGTTTAGAGAGGCGGCGATTCCCCTCTATATAGGGCTATAGGGTTCTCCCTCTGTACAGGAGTAGGGTCCTATTAGTGATTCCGTACAGAGGGTAGGGTCGTGCTAGCGCTGCTAAGTCGTAGTCCTTAGGGCAACGGCTGGCTTAGGTCGGGTCCAGGACCTAGGCTGGGCAGCGCCCTCTAACAATATCCCCTCTCCCTTCTCGTAGTGCCCTTTTCGTACAGCGGCGTGCCGAACACCCTTAGCTCCTAGTGTTTCTTTGCTAGGTAGCGCTTTCCTGTCCTCGCCTAGGCACTTAACTGTTAACCTCTCTCTCTCCTAGTTTAACCTTAGACCTGTCCTCCTAGGTCTGTAGGCAGGGAAGGCAGGTAATGCTAGATCGGTTCTACCTAACCTTAGCTAGTTCCGCCTGCCCATTTAGCGAAGCCGAGGCCAAGGCTAAGGAGGCCTGCAAGCAGTTATAAAGGTGTAGGAGGTGCTCGGTCCCGCCTGCTCCTTCTCCTCCTACTCTTAAGCCCTAGCTCTTTACTCTACGTCCTGACTGTACAGTCCGGCGCTACTGGGTTATTTGGCTCTGTCCCTGTCCCTTGGTCGTCGTCCGGAGTTTTACTTCTAGGTATAATACGGGGTGGGTTGGCCCGTGTTATTACTATGCCTTGCCAAGGTTTATATATCTGGTACACATTGGTCGAGTCACTTCCGAGTTACTTGACCAGTCCCTTTTGGCTTAAGTGTACCGCGTTACATTACTTAACTCGGAAGTGACTGCTGAAAGTGTACGATAAAAGGCCTAGGTTCAATTCCTAGGGGGCGCATCTTTTAACAGGAGAGTGGAAGCAGCTTTAACATTTGTCCGTTTGTCCACTACTCTGTACAGAATGAGGCAGACCCGGTAAAGGTCCAGCTGGCTGTGTGCAGACCTGCCGGGGGGGGTTGATTGCGTATGCTGTATAGGGGGGCTGTGCAATAGCATACGTAGTCTGTAAGTAAGCGCAGCTTATAAGGTTGTAAGCCTGTAGCGCAGGGGGTAGTGATACGGGGTAGGTTGGCCCGTGTTATTACTATGCCTTGCCAAGGTTCATATATCTGGTACACATTGGTTAAGTCACTTCTAAGTTACTTAACCAGTCCCTTTTGACTTAAGTGTACTGCGTTATATTAAGGTAGATGTTCCTACCTCTGTCCGGTCGTCCAGTGGGCCGTTGCTCGTACGGGCCTTAGGTCGTAATTGCCTCGTTTGTCCTCCTTTATACAGTTGTGGCAGCTCCTAGTTATTATTGCCCTATAAGGCAGGCAGCTACTACCCTGTATATAAACCCCTTCCCTTTCCTCCCTCTCTCTTCTTCTCTTTCTTCTTTATTCTCTACCTGCTACCCGTCTGCCTAGCTGTCTACTACTACTACTATTACTACTACTAACTAACATCTATTAGCTACTACTAGTTACTACTACTATGCTACCCGCCCCGTCCGGCTGTGCTTATCGTGGCTCCCTCGTAGTCGCTGGCTCCCCCTCCGCTCGTCTAGCTAGGGTCTCCTCCTATTTCTACCTCTAGCAGTAGGGTGCTCAATTCGACTAGCAGCTTCGCTTCCAGTTCGTACAGGTTTCCTTCCCCTGTACGGTCTAAGCTAACATCTTAGGTGTTATATTAACTAGCAGCAGGGTGTTGCTAAGCCACCCTTCCACTTTTCCTAGTGCTGGGGCCCCTTCCGTCCGGGAGGTAATTAAGGTTGTAGGTGTAGAGTTGGTTGCCTGCTACCTTAAGGTAGCATATAAAAGTTTTTAGACAGTGTCGCTCTTAACCCCTCTTACTTCTACTTTCCGTCCCTCCTGTTTTCTGGCTGTTCCCTTCCTCCAGCCCTTCTTCTATACAGTGTCGTATAATGTCGTGTTAGTAGGGTCCTATAGTGCCCTACGTTATAATTCTCGATCCCTTAATAACCTAAGTTGCTAGCAGCTACCCTGTCCTTAGGGTGGATCGTGCCCTTTTCCGCTATACAGCGTAGTGTTACTGTAACTGGGCAGGGGGATAGTTCTCCTCCTACCTGTCCAGTGCAGTTGTGTCTTGTAGGGCCTCGTACAGTTCCTACGTAGGCTCTGCCTATCCTCTCTATTTTACTAGGTACTCTACCCTCTTCCGCTTCCTTCGGCTCTTAAGGATTCCTTCTACCTCGTACTCTTCTTGGCCCTCGGTTATAATCGCTAGTAGGCGCGCGTCGTCTGTTATCTGGTGCAGTAGGGGGTCCGTGTTCGCTAGCTATACGAGGTCTATATAGAAGACTAGATAAATCCCTAGGGGAGTGTTTAGTCGTATAGCGTATGTCCCTACTAGTTGGACTACTATAAACTTCCTGTTCTTCTAGTCTAGCTTCTTGCTTGGCCGGTCTGTACAGATGTTCTGCTAGTTTAGCTAGACCTTATCCCCTGCCTTATACCTTGGTGCAGCCTGTCGTCCCTTGTTGGCCTGCTCTTCCGTATTCTGTTAAGCTATAGCTAGACTCGCCTTTGCCTATTAATAGGCGTTTGTAATCGTCTGTACAATGGCCTCTCCCTGCTAAATTGGAGATCGTACAGGGCGTAGGGTGTTACTACTTAGGGTCGGCAGGAGCAGGGAGTGGTTATATCTATAGGCTATAAAGAAGGGGGACAACCCTGTAGCGTTAGCCGTACGACTGTTAATAGCTAGCTCCGCTAGAGGGAGAAGACGGTTCTAGTTCATCTGGTTATAGTCGACGTACGCTTAGAGGTACGCTTCCAACGTCGAGTTAAATCGCTGTACAGGCCCCTTGGTATACCTTATCCTTCTCTACTGCCTCTTCCTATACTTGCAGTTAGGGTTCTTTTAGGCGTGTTGCTGCTAGGCAGATAGTCTCCTCGCCTAGCTCCTCCTTAAACATCTGGAATGTTCGTAACTTTAGCTAGTCGTCCTTATATATCGTTGGCATGTCCTAGTCCTGTCTAGATAGCGCATTAGCCCTGCTGTTGTCCTTACCCTTGAGATACTAGAGTCTTATATTAAACCGGCTTAGGTACATTGCCTATCGTACGTGCCTCTTAGACAGCTTCCAGGGCTGCGTAAAGTACTCTAGATTCTTATAGTTAGTTAGGGCGAGGAACTCGGGCACTAAGCGGAGTTCTCTATCCTATGCTTTGCAACACTGTACGACTGCTAGCAACTCCTTGTCGTAGATAGGGTAGTTGGACTTAGCTAGGGAGTTCTTCTTAGAGAAATACGCGTATAGGTGCAGGAGTCTGTCCGAGCCTACCTGTAATAGGATGCCTCTAATGCAATACCCTAAAGAGTTAGTTTCCAGTATTGTTATACGCTCTAGGTCGAAGGCGGCAAGCGTTCGTCCTGTAGTAAAGAGCTCTTTCAGCTTGTTAAAGCTGCTATTGCATTCGTCCGTCTATTTAAACTGCTTGTCCTTATATGTTAGCTCGACTAGGGTGCGTACGATCTCCGAGTAGTTCTGCATAAACTAGCTGTAGAAGTTGGCAAACCCAAGAAATTCCTGTACGCCCTTAACGTTCGTAGACAGCTTCTATTGCTTAATGGCATTAATCTTCTTCCTATCTATACTAATGCCTTTCCCTGCCTCAATAATAAACTCTAGGTATTTCGTACACTGGACACCGAATTCACATTTAACGATATCGAGGTACAAGCTAGCCCGCTGCAGTCGATCTAGCACCTTCTTAACGTCCTGCACATAATCTGCATAGGTGCCGTCTGTAAAAACCAGGGTGTTGTTAGGGTACGCTAAGCAGATATCGTCTAGTAACCCTTGCAAGGACTTGTTAATGTACCTTTAGAAGGTTGCCGGTGCATTGGCAAGGCTAAAGGGGGTAACAAGCTACTTAAAAAGACTATATCTCGTACAAAAGGCGGTTATCTATTTACAGCCTTCCTTGATCTGTATCTTATAGAAGGCTAAGACTACGTTAAGCTTAGTAAACTACTTTGCCTTGCTAATCTGTCTAAGAGTCTCCTTAATAAGGGGCAGGGGGTACCGGTCCTTCTTAGTAATCGCGTTAATGCCTCTGTAGTCTACGCAGAAACGCAAGCTAGCCTTCCCCTTCTTATAGACAAACAGTACTAGGGGTCCTACGGACGAGGTACTTGCCTAAATAAACCCTTTAGCAAGCAGGTCGTCTAATGTCTTACATAGTACTAGGAGTTCTCTAGAGGATATTCTATATAGCGGTCCGTACAGTACCTTCGGCAGACTCCTATCCGGACAGGGCTCTAGCTAGATGTTGCAGTCAATCCCTTCTCCTTAGTGTAGTAGCAGTTTTAAGGCCGATTTTGGCTCGAAGAGGTCTAGGTATCTAACATATTCCCTTAGGAGCTTCCTATAGGGGTCCGTTACTTTCTTAGGCGCTAATGCCTTCTCAATGTCCGCTGTTGCTGTATTGACTACGGCCTTAGTATTGTTACCCTGTAGAGCCTTCCCTTAGTCTTAGGGCCTCTGCTTCGTCGACGTATTGGCTCTGGCCGTAGCGTTGTCGTCCTGCTAGACCCTCCCTTAGTCTCGGAGCCTCTGTATTAGGGGGCGCCGCCCAGCCTAGGTCCTAGACCTGACCTAAGCCAGCTGTCGCCCTAAGGACTGCAACTTAGCAGCGCTAGCATAACCCTACCCTCTATATAGAATTACTAACAGGACTACACTCCTATATAGAGGGAGAACCCTATAGCCCTATACAGAGGGGAATTGCTGCCCCTCTAAATAGAGGGAAAGCTCTGCACTACTATATAGAGGGAGAACTCCCGATCCTTTATACAGAGTGTAAACCTTGCATCCCTGCATAGAGGGAAATTGCTAGCTTAGCTTCGTAGGTACAAATTGTACAGTAGCAGACGACGAAGGAACTGCCTATTAGTCCCTTTATATAGATACCTAACCTTAAGTTTCTAAACTAAGATTCTTAAGCCCTTACATTGGGAACTAATCTTACTGTCGATAACTGCAGTAATATAACGAAGATAGACGGCGACATCCCTATAGAACCTACAGCTATGCAGGGGCATATGCACCGCGCGTACGAGGAGCTGCTAGAACACAGGAGGCAGCTCGAGCAGCAAGTAAGCTACTAGGCTGCGATAATTTCCTAACGGGAACAGGAGCTACGACAGCTTATAGCGTCCGATCGCAATCCGACCCCTACGATAACGAACACGATAGCCTATACCCTGACCCCTAAGAGCAAACTCCCTAACGTTACTACGTACGATAGTAAGGCTCTAGCCGAGTACCCCTCCTAGGCTGCCTAGATGCACTCTAAGCTTCTAGTCGACTTAGGAGCATACCTAACTAAGCTAGACAAGGTAGTTTACCTCTTTAGGAGGTTAAAGGGCAGGGCAGCAGCACAGATTCTGCCGTACTACGAGACGGCTATTGCCAACCTAGCAATAGCTACAACGACGATGCTCTAGGCAGCTCTTAACAAGAGCTACAAGGACCCAGACTGCGAGAGCCGAGCACTCCTACAGGTTAACACGATAAAGCAAAGGCGCAAGACTGTACGAGAATTTCTTGCAGAATACGACTAGACTCTAGCAGAGGCAGGAGGTCTCTAAAAGGAGGACAGGATAAAAATTACCTCTTTAGAGGTAGGCCTCTCTAAGGAGATTATAACAGGACTAGTAGGCGTAATGCGACCAGCTACGTACGAGAAATTCTACGATCTCCTTAGGATAGTCGACGACTAGCAGCGCAGGCTTAGACGGATAAACCGCACTTATAAGATAAGACAACCCCTCTAGCAGCAGACAGACGCTATAGACTAGGAACTAACGACGACGAGGGTAGCAGCAGCTGTTACTATACGGCCAAGGGCCGCTACTAAAAGGGTGCAATAGGTAGACATAGCTACCCTTAACAAGAGACGAGCAGAAGAGAGCTGCTACAGGTGTAGCAAGATAGGCTATACTGCACAGAATTGCAGGCTTTTGCTAGCAGAGAGACCTAGGGGACGGCTGACTACTGCAAGGGTAGCAACTGCGGCGCCCTAACAAGAGGATTAGGAGTCCTACTTAGACGATAACGAGTCGGGAAAAGAGTAGCCTCTAAGCGAAGGCTCTGCTAGAGGCGTATAAGAAATAGATTGCTAAATTAAAGCACTACTTAGCTATCTTTTAAGAGCAACTACATAACGACTACGCCGTTTATCGTACAGCCAACGGTAAACGGGTCCGCAACGGCGCAGACATTAATTAACACAGGATGTTTAGTGTACGGAGTAATTAGCGAAGACTTCGTACAGAGACACTGGATTAAGACGACCCCTACTATACCTGTATATATATTAGGCATTACCAGGCGAGGACTAGACATTACCTACGTAGTGAAAGTAATAATAGAGATACAGGGACACTATAAGCAGGACTTATACCTCTATATCGTACAGGACAAGTTAGGGTATAACCTAATACTAGGGAAGCTATAGATAGAGCGCTAGAGGGGCAAGCTAGACGTTAGACGAGGACAGCTGTACCTGGCAGCGACAAAGCAGAGGCTCCGAGACTAAGAGAGGGTCCAGTAGGACGACAACGCTACGGCCGGAGCCAACACGTTAACGAAGCAGAGGCCCTAAGACTAAGGGAAGGCTCTGTAGGGTAACAATGCTAAGGCTGTAATCAACGCAGCGACGGCGGACATCGAGAGGGCATTGGCGCCTAAGAAAGTAACAGACCCCTACAGAAGCTCCTAAGGGAATATGCTAGATACCTAGACCTCTTCGAGCCCAAATCGGCCTTAAAACTGCCGCTATACCGAGGAGAAGGGATTAACTACAATATCCAGCTAGAGCCCCGTCTAGATAGGAGTCTGCTAGAGGTACTATACGGACTGCTGTATAGAATGTCCTCTAGGGAACTCCTAGTACTGTGCAAGACATTAGACGACCTGCTTACTAAAGGTTTTATTTAGGCAAGTACCTCGTCCGTAGGAGCCCTAGTACTGTTTGTCTATAAGGAGGGGAAGGCTAGCTTGCGTTTCTGCGTAGACCATAGAGGCATTAACGCGATTACTAAGAAGGACTAGTACCTCCTGCCCCTTATTAAGGAGACTCTTAGACAGATTGGCAAGGTAAAGTGGTTTACTAAGCTTAACGTAGTCTTGGCCTTCTACAAGATACAGATTAAGGAAGGCTGTAAATAGATAACCGCCTTCTGTACGAGATATAGTCTTCTTAAGTAGCTTGTTACCCCCTTTAGCCTTGCCAATGCACCGGCAACCTTCTAAAGGTACATTAACAAGTCCTTATAAGGGTTACTAGACGACATCTGCCTAGCGTACCTCGACGACACCCTGGTTTTTACAGACGGCACCTATATAGATTACGTACGGGACGTTAAGAAGGTGCTGGATCGACTGCAGTAGGCTAGCTTATACCTCAATATAGACAAATATAAATTCGGTGTCTAGCGTACAAAATACCTAGAGTTTATTATCGAGGCAGGGAAAGGCATCAGTATAGATAGGAAGAAGATTAATGCTATTAAGCAATAGAAGCCGCCTACGAACGTTAAGGGCGTACGGGAATTTCTTAGGTTTGCCAACTTCTACCACTAGTTTATACAGAACTACTCGGAGATTGTACGCCCCCTAGTTAAGCTAACACATAAGGACAAGCAGTTCAGATAGACGGACGAATGCGATAACAGCTTTAACAAGCTAAAGGAGCTCTTTACTACAGGACCAACGCTTGCCGCCTTCGACCTAGAGCGTACGACGACACTGGAAACTAACTCCTTAGGGTATTGCATTAGAGGTATCCTATTATAGGTAGGCTTAGACGGACTCCTGCACCTATACACGTACTTCTCTAAGAAGAACTCCCTAGCCGAGTGCAACTACCCTATCTACGACAAGGAGTTGCTAGCAGTTGTATAGTGTTACGAAGCATAGGATAGAGAACTCTGCTTAGTGCCTAAGTTCCTTGCCCTAACCGACTACAAGAATCTGGAGTTCTTTACGTAGGCCTAGAAGCTATGTAAGAGCAAGAGTTACTAAACGACATCTGCTTAGCGTACCTCGACGACACCCTGGTTTTTACAGATAGCACCTATGCAGATTACGTACAGGACGTCAAGAAGGTGCTGGATCGACTGTAGGAGGCTAGCTTATACCTCGACATCGACAAATATAAATTTAGTGTCTAGCATACGAAATACCTAGGGTTTATTATCGAGGCAGGGAAAGGTATTAGCATAGATAGGAAGAAGATTAATGCTATTACGCAATAGAAGCCGCCTACGAACGTTAAGGGCGTATAGGAATTTCTTAGGTTTGCCAACTTCTACCGCTAGTTTATACAGAACTACTCGGAGATTGTACGCCCCCTAGTCGAGCTAACATATAAGGACAAGCAGTTTAAATAGACGGACGAATGCAATAGCAGCTTTAACAAGCTGAAAGAGCTCTTTACTACAGGACGAACGCTTGCCGCCTTCGACCTAGAGCGTATAACAATACTGGAAACTAACTCTTTAGGGTATTGCATTAGAGGCATCCTATTACAGGTAGGCTCGGACAGACTCCTGCACCTATACGCGTATTTCTCTAAGAAGAACTCCCTAGCTAAGTCCAACTACCCTATCTACGACAAGGAGTTGCTAGCAGTCGTACAGTGTTGCAAAGCATAGGATAGAGAACTCCGCTTAGTGCCCGAGTTCCTCGCCCTAACTAACTACAAGAATCTAGAGTACTTTACGCAGCCCCGGAAGCTGTCTAAGAGGCACGTACGATAGGCAATGTACCTAAGCCAGTTTAATATAAGACTCTAGTATCGCAAGGGTAAGGACAACAGCAGGGCTAATGCGCTATCCAGACGGGACTAGGACATGCCAACGATATATAAGGACGACTAGCTAAAGTTACGAACATTCCAGATGTTTAAGGAGGAGCTAGGCGAGGAGACTATCTGCCTAGCAGCAACACACCTATAAGAGCCCTAACTGCAAGTATAGGAAGAGGCAGTAGAGAAGGATAAGGTATACCAAGGGGCCTATACAGCGATCTAAGGAGGGCAGCGGAAGCTCCTAGCAGAGCTCTATCTTAGGGTGTTGGTAGCAGAGTGCTCGGTAGACGAGAAGAACAACCTAAAGTTTAAGAATCGGATTTAGGTCCTAGTAGACAAGAAGCTCTGTACAAGCCTAATACAACAGGCGTACGATTCTATAGCTACCGGGCACCTAGGGCGTAAGGAGACGTACAGCATTGTCGCTAGGGACTACTACTAGCCGGCGATAGCAAAAGACATCTGCAGGTTCGTACAGAACTGCGACGTATACAGACAGACAAAGCCCTAGCAGGAACTAAAGAATAGGCTGCTAAAGCCCCTACCGATCCCGGACCGGCCCTAGGAAGACCTAACGGTAGACTTTATTACAGACCTGCCTAAGAGCGACGGACAGCGGAACATTATAGTAGTTACAGACAAGCTAACAAAGGGGGTAATACTAGAGGGAATAGACTCTATTATAGCTAAGGACACTACCTAGGCATTTATACAGACGACGTTAAGCAAACACAGTTTCCCTAGGTTAATTGTATTAGACCGGGCTACACAGTTTACGAGCCAGCTCTAGGCAAGGGTCTGCTAGTTGCTAAAGGTAGAACGTCGCCTATTAACCGTATAGCACCTGCAGACGGACGGAGCGACAGAGAGGGTTAATTCGACGTTGGAAGCGTACCTCTAAGCATACGTCGACTATAACCAGACGAACTAGAACTATCTTCTCCCTATAGCGGAGCTGGCCATTAACAGCTGTACACCTAACGCTACAGGGTTGTCCACCTTCTTTATAGCCTATAGATATAACTACTCCCTGCTCCTGCCGACCCTAAGTAGTAACACTCTGCGCCCTGTACGATCTCCAATTCAGCAGGGAGAGGCTATTATACAGACGATTACGAACGCCTATTAATAGGCAAAGGCGAGTCTAGCTATAGCTTAACAGAATGCGGAAGAGTAGGCCAACAAGGGACGACAGGCTGCACTAAGGTACGAGGCAGGGCATAAGGTCTAGCTAAACTAGCGGAACATCTGTATAGACTAGCTAAGCAAGAAGCTGGACTGGAAGAACACAAAGTTTATAGTAGTCCGACTAGTAGGGATATACACTACACGACTAAACACTCCCCTAGGGATTTATCTAGTCTCCTATATAGACCTCGTACAGCCAGCGAATACAGACCCCCTACCGCACCAGATAACAGACGACGCACGCCCACTAGCAATTATAACTAAGGGCTAAGAAGAGTACGAGGTAGAAGGAATCCTTAAGAGCCAAAGGAAGCGGAAGAGAGTAGAGTACCTAGTAAGATAGAGAGGATAGGCAGAGCCTACGTAGGAACCGTACAAGGCCCTACAGGACACAACTGCACTGGACAGGTAGGAGGAGAACTATCCCTCTGCCCAGTTACAGTAACACTACGCTATATAGCGAAAAGGGGCACGATCTACCCTAAGGACAGGGTAGCTGCTGTTGCGGCGGTGGAAAGAGGTGGGACGGATTAATGGGGTGGACCCTGGATTTCGGCTCGGCCCTTCCGGACCGAGCCGGGCCTTGGCACCACCCTCTATCAAAGCCCACCACCGCCACTACATAGATTCCTTTCCCTCCTTAGTTCGAGATATAGTCATCAAAAAGGCCGTATTAAATTATATCTGCGCGCCCGGATTATTTTATCTCGAACTCACTCTCTACACCACACCCGCGCTGCGCGAAAGGGCCCGTTGAATCATCCGGAAACCCGAATAACGTACGCGCACCCACCAACACACTAACAACAAACCCCCCCCCAAGGCACTGTAAGAAGATAGAAGGCTTCTCAACGGTAGAGAGCGGCGTAACAGGCCGCCGCGGAAAGAGAAAGACTGACAGAGCGAGTAGGCGCTCCAGTGTTATTGACGATAAGATTGTTATTAGAGGTTTTACAGCGGAAGAGACTGCTAAGATCAAGGAACGAATAAGCAAATATAGGAAGATCTACGACTGCACGATCGAGGAACTGGAAGATTACGTAAACGAGAATGGGATAGGAAAGGTCTACGACGGTATAGACCTCATTAAGACGCTGTTCTACAGAACACTAGAAGAAAACAGACAGCTAAGAGAGGAAGTAGAGACAGTAAGGGCCAAAAAGGAATCGGCAGAGACTATCGTCGACATGTTAGAACACCAAGCGTCGAATCGAATAGCGCAGCTAAAGGCGCTGAAGGATCAACTAGCTAATATGGAAGCAGCGAAGTCGTCGCCGCTACCGCAGCGAGAAACCTACGCGGAGACTGCCTTACCAGCAGCCTATAGTCAAGGTAGCACTACGATAACGCTACTGCCGGACCTACCTGTTTTCGGTAGCGGAGACCCTAAAGCATAGAAGGCATTTAAGAAGAAGATCAAGAACAAGATAAGCCGCGATTACGCATCGAGCAGCGAAGAGGATAGATTGGCGTACCTGGAGTCGCGATTGGAAGGTAAAGCTTTTTCGCTAGTGGCGGACCTGGAAGAAGTGACGGCCGACGAAGCTATTAAAGCGCTGGACCAGCGTTTTGGAGACCCCTTCTGGAAGAAGACGGCCCGCGAGCAGCTAGATAAGATTAACCAGAACCGTTAGACATTCGAAGAGTTCTACGGACTGTTCAGGAAATACGCTATTAGAGCAAGAGTAGCAGAAGATAAGCAGCTGCACCTACTAAGGCAGAAACTGAGCCCTAAGCTCGCCGCGGCCATAGCGTCAGTAGAAGACGAAGACCTCCAGAGCTTCGTACATTAAGCGAGAGTCACCGCTAGAAACTTGAACGCGTACGGAAAACCGACGACACGCGAACTGATTTAGAAGCCGTTAGCGCAGCCGACGAGAGCCCCCGCGCCCTTTCGACGAACCCCCTAGCAGTCGCTATATTCACTACGATCGTCGTTCGCCCCTACCTGTTTCGCGTGTGGAAAACCCGGCCATATCGCTACGAGATGCCAAGCAACGGCCCAGCAGAAGCAGGAGTATCGCGTTATAAAGCAGCCGCAGCCGCAGTTGCAGCCACCGAGAAAGACTATATAAGCTATGGAGCCGGCTCTGAACGACACCGACAGCGTAGACGGCGGCGTGCAGCTAAGAATTATGGGAAAAGACCAGCTAGACGGATAGGCCCCCTATCCAGCATTGACGATAGGGCACCGAATCGGAGCGAATCGACACGAGAAGAAAGCATCAACAGCTGCAGCGATCCGCTCTCGGCAGCCGTAGAAGCGAACACGGAAACAGCGATTATCCTTCCTATCGAGATCTACCCTGTTAAGAAGTCGCGCAAACCACTCTAGCTGAAAGCTTTCATCGACACCGGAGCTCTCATCGGCGCAGCGATCCACTACCGACTGGTCAGGAAGCTAATAAATGGATACGGCTATCCAGTGGAACTGGCGTCGCCGACGAAGATTTCGGCGTACAACGGACAAGACACAGAAAACGTTACGTACTACGTGCCGCTGAAGACTACCCTAGCTAGTCGCACTACGGAAGCGACGTTCTGAATTATAGACATCGGAAGGTTTGACATTATTATAGGGCAGAAATGGATAAAGAACTAGAAAGCCATCGTTAACGTAGATAAAGGAACGATCAGGTTCAAAACCCCGGGTGGTGGAGCAGGGACCATCGGAAAGGTCGCTACCGTCGCTACTAAGCCGAAAGTTACGGAGTCCGCGAAAGAGGCTCCGTTCGATCGTTCTAAACCCCCGGTTACCGTCGGAATAATGAGTTCAGAAGCTATAACGACCCTCGCGAAGTCGCCGGACAACGAGATTTACGCTATCTTAATGAAAGACATCGAAGACCACTGGAAGATAATAGCGGAAGAAGAAGTGGATCCGCTGGAGGTGCTACTAAAAGAACTCCATAGTTACGCTAACGTCTTCTCGAAGGCCGATTCCAACCTGTTGCCGCTCTATCGACCGGAATATAACAACAAGATCCGACTGAAAGAAGGAGCCGCGCTGCTGAGAACTGAGCCCCTAAGACGACTGTCGCCGGCCGAATTGGACTAAGTAGAGGTGTTTGTTCGCGAAAACCTGGCGAAGAAGTTTATTACACTAAGTTCTGCCGAATATGCGTTACCGATTCTTTTCGTAAGGAAACCAGGGGGTGGTCTGCGACTCTGCGTAGACTATCGAGGCCTCAACGAGGTCACTAAGAGAGACGTATACCCGCTGCCGCTGATCGACGAGACTATACAACGAGTAGCTAAAGCTAAATAGTTCAGCAAACTGGACATTCGACAAGCGTTCTACCGACTAAGGAACGAAGAAGGGCAGACAGAAGATCTTACGACGTTTGCTACGCGTATAGGCAATTTTAAGTAGCTGGTAATGCCGTTCGGACTCACCAACGCGCCGGCAGTGTAGCAACGCTTTATGAACTACACCTTTATAGACATGCTGGAACGGTTCGTGTCCATTTACTTGGACGACATCCTTGTCTACACCGAAGGAACGAGAGAACAGCACACAGACCACATCAAGAAGGTGCTGACCAGGCTCCGCGAGGTCGGATTAAACGCGGACACGAAGAAGAGCGAGTTCTATTAAACGGAGGTCAAGTATCTCGGTCTTATCGTCGGAAGAAACGGAATTCGTATAGACTCCTCGAAGGTCGCTGCCGTCGCGGAATGGAAGCAGCCGAAATCCGGAAACACTACGCAGATCAGAGCGTTTCTCGGATTCTGCAGCTACTACCGACAGTTTATTAAGGACTTTAGCAAGATAGCGAGACCCCTAAACGAGGCGCTAAAGAAAGAGGCCGCGGGCCTATAGAATAAGAAGTGCACAGAAGCTTTCGTACGGCTGAAAGAGGCAGTGGCCTCGGCGCCGGTTCTGGCGCACTTCCGACTGGAAAAGACGATCTACGTAGAAACGGACGCTTCCGACACAGTAACGGCAGGGGTCCTTTCTCAATATAGCGACGACAAGACCCTCTACCTAGTGGCCTTCTTCAGCAAGTCTATAACGGAAGCTAAGCAGAACTACGCGATCTACGATAAAGAGCTGCTGGCGATTATTCAGGCTTTTAAGGAGTGGAAACCGGAGCTTATAGCCGGACAGAGCACGGTCCAGGTCCTTACGGACCACTAGTCGCTGACCTACTTTATAAAGACGCAGAAGCTCTTACGTCGCCAAGCACGGTAGGCTGCCTACTTATCCGGGTTCGACTTTAAGATTACCTATCGACCCGGAGCTCAAAATAGAAAAGCTAACGCGCTGATGCGAAGAGAAGGAAAGACCAGCCGCGCGAAAGAAGATCTGAACATGTTTCAGAAGGTGTTGACCGAGCGGATAGTAGACGCAGAGGTGTTGAAAGAGGTAGGGGTCTGCGCAGTGGAACCGGCCCCTAAGGAAGAGACGCTCTACGAGAAGGTGGAACGGCTTAATTAACAACAGAAGCTCGGCAGAACAGGCTCCGGAAAGCTGATAGTTCCGGAAGAACTAATTACTAAGGTCGTCCAACTGGTCCATAACTCTATAGATGTTGGCTACGCCGGCTTAAAGAAGACGATGGAAGCCATAAGGACGATCTACTGGTTCCCGCGGATCTACGAACGGATCCACCGATTTATCGCCAATTGCCACGTGTGCAGAGCCGCGAAACTACGTTACGGTCTTCCGGCCGGTCTGCTAAAGCCACTTCCGATCCCTGAGAAGCCGTAGCAGCACATTACGATGGATTTTGTAACCAGACTGCCGGACTCGAACGGCTACGACGCTACGCTCAATGTAGTGGATTGGCTAAGCAAAGAACGCTACTTCATCCCCTGTCGAGCTAAAGACGAAGGAACTACTGCAGAAGAAACGGCGAGAATGTTAATCCAACACGTGTGGAAGCACTATAGCCTGCCAGACACTATCACTACGGATAGGGGTCCTCAATTTACCGCCGACGTATAGAAAGCTATTAACTACGTTCTCGGAATTCGTAGAAAGCTCAGCACAGCCGCTTACCCTTAAACCGACGGTCAGTCTGAAGTCGCTAACCGTAAGATAGAGCGATACCTACGAACCTTCTGCGGTTATTATTAAGAAGATTAGGTTAAGGTGTTGCCGATGGCCGAATTCTGCGCAAACTCAGCACAGTCAGAAGCAACGTCACTAGCGCCGTTCGAGATAACGCACGGTTGTCTTCCGAGAATGAGCTTTTAGCCGCCAAAAGAACCCAGCTCTGCGGAACTATCCACCGCTACGTCGTCGAAGAGAGTCGCCGCCGCGGCGGCAGAAGCGCTACGATCTTAGATGGAAGAAGCAATCAGAGTAGCGAAAGAAGCGATGGAATCGGCTTAGAAGAAGATAGTGACTCGAACTAATAGAAGCCGGTCGCCAATAGAATTCGAAGAAGGTCAAAACGTATAGCTCAACACGCGAAACCTAAGGCTGAAAGGAAACGCGAAGCTTAACCTGCGCCACGTAGGTCCATTTAAGATAATAGAAAAGAGGTCGCTGGTGACTTACCGGCTCGAGCTGCCGAAGGCGTTCCGGATCTACGACGTTTTCTATTCCGATCTACTAAGCCTGGACCCTGAGAACGGTCTGCCGCAGCAGGGGTTCGCCAAACCCCCACTAGTTAAGATAGACGGTAAAGAAGAAGAGTGGGAGGTAGAAGACGTAATGGACGTAAAGAAGACAAGGGGGTCCATCAAAGCGAGGATCTCGTAGAAGGGGTGGCCGGAAGACTATAAATAGCATCCGATCGAGAATCTCCAGAACTCGGCAGAGCTGCTAAGAGACTTTTACGCGCAGAACCCGAAGAAGCCGAAGCCGGCGTGGCTCTAATGTCGACAATTCCGGAAGAAAGAAAACACGTCCGCTCCACCGGCGCGGAAGCTGATAAAGGCGATCGTGATGGAATTGATAGCTCCAGGCGGCCGGTCGGCGACGGCGTGGAGGCTCTGGTAGAAAAGAAGAAGAAGAAGAAAAACGACGCTGCGGAAAGATCTATATAGACCTCCGCGCCGGAGCACAGACCAACTACGCCGCAGCTTAGATAACCTACGACTCCGATTAGATAGCACGGATCAGGCGAACGGATCACATAAACGTAAAGTGAAGGACTTCAGATGCCGACGATGTAAAAAATGGAAAAAGCGACGAAAAGGACGCCGGTTGTAATAGAAGATAGAAGACGGAAGACGCGACGTCGGCATTGGAGGGGATTTTCGAGAAGGAAACGAAAAAAAAAAAAAAAAAAAAAGTGGAGATTTCCGGATAGATAGAGTAACTAAGCGGTCGAGGGCGACTGCTAGTAAGGGAGGGGGGTAGTGTTGCGGCGGTGGAAAGAGGTGGGACAGATTGATAGGGTGGACCCTGGATTTCGGCTCGGCCCGTCCGGGCCGAGCCGGGCCTTGGCACACCACCCTCCATCAAAGCCCACCGCCACCACTACATAGGTTCTTTTCCCTCCTTAGTTCGAGATATAGTCATCAAAAAGGCCGTATTGAATCATATCTGCGTGCCCGGATCACGTACAGAGAATAAACCTTGCATCCCTATATAGAGGGAAATTGCTAGCTTAGCTTTGTAGGTATAAATTGTACAGTAGCAGACGACGAAGGAACTGCCTATTAGTTCCTTTATATAGATACCTAACCTTAAGTTTCTAAACCAAGATTCTTAAGCCCTTATACTCTGCTTCGTTACTACTAGGTACAGCCGTCCTCGTCCAACGTCCAGCTTGCCCCTCTAGCGCTCTATCTATAGCTTCCCTAGTATTAGGTTATACTCTAACTTGTCCTGTACGACATAGAGGTATAAGTCCTGCTTATAGTTTCCCTGTATCTCTATCGTTACTTTCACTATATAGGTAATGTCCGGTCCTCGCCTAGTGATGCCCAACATGCGTACAGGTACAGTAGGGGTCGTCTTAATCCAGTGTCTCTGTACGAAGTCTTCGCTAATTACTCCGTACACTAAACATCCTGTGTTAATTAATGTCTGCGCCGTTGCGGACCCGTTTACCGTTGGCTGTACGATAAACGGCGTAGTCGTTATGTAGTTGCTCTTAAAAGATAGCTAAGTAGTGCTTTAATTTAGCAATCTATTTCGTATATGCCTCTAGCAGAGCCTTCGCTTAGAGGCTACTCTTTTCCTGACTCGTTATCGTCTAAGTAGGACTCCTAATCCTCTTGTTTGGGCGCCGCAGTTGCTACCCTTGCAGTAGTCGGCTGTCCCCTAGATCTCTCTGCTAGCAAAAGCCTGCAATTCCGTACAGTATAGCCTATCTTGCTACACCTGTAGCAGCTCTCTTCTGCTCGCCTCTTGTTAAGGGTAGCTATGTCTACCTATTGCACCCTTTTAGTAGCGGCCCTTGGCCGTATAGTAACGGCTGCCGCTACCCTCGTTGTCGTTAGTTCCTAGTCTATAGTGTCCGTCTGCTGCTAGAGGGGTTGTCTTATCTCGTAAGCGCGGCTTATCCGTCTAAGCCTGCACTGCTAGTTGTCGACTATCCTAAGGAGATCGCAGAATTCCTCGTACGTAGCTGGTCGCATTACGCCTACTAGTCCCGTTATAATCTCCTTAGAGAGGCCTACCTCTAAAGAGGTAATCTTTATCCTGTCCTCCTATTAGAGACTGATCCGAGCGTGCAGATAAGGTTCAATACAGCTGTTTTAATAACTATATCTCGAACTAAGGAGGGAAAGGAATCTATGTAGTAGTAGTGGCGGGCTCTCGTAGTAGTAGTGCCAAGCCCTGGCTTGGTCCGTTCTGGAACCTAAATCCCGGAAGGGGCCGAGCCGAAATCTAGGGTCTACCCTTTCAATCTGTCCTACCTCTTTCCACCGCCGCAACACTACCCCCCTCCCTTACTAGCAGTCGCTATCGACCGCTTAGTCACCCTATCAATCCGAAAATCTCTACTTCTTTTTTTTTTTTTGATTCGTCGTTTCCTTCTTAAAAATCCCCTCTAACGCCGATGTTACCTCTTCCGTCTTCTATTAAAAACAACGTTCTCTTTATCGCTTTTTCAATTTCTTACGTTGTCGACGTCTGAAGTCCTTTACTTAGCGTCTATTTGATCCGTGCGCCTGATCTGTGCTATCTGATCTAAGCCGTAGGTTATCTGAGCTGCGGCGTAGCTGGTCTGTGCGCCGGCGCAGAGGTCTATATAGATCTTTTCCGCAGCTCTATCTCTTCTTCTTCTTTCTTCTCTACCAAAGCCTTTACCTACTACAGGGTCGGCGGCGCTAGCACGCTACGGCGTCGGCGAGCTGCCTGCAGACCCGGCGGTAGGTGGTGGCCGCGTCGAAGACCTCCCTAAAGCGACCGTTACGATTGTCTTTATTAGCTTCTGCGCTAGTGGGGCGGACGCGGCTTTCTTCTTCTTTCTTCTGCATTGTCAACATTAAAGCTACGCTGGTTTCGGCTTTTCCGGGTTCCGCACGTAGAACTCTCTTAGCAGCTCCGCTGAATTCCGCAGGTTCTCGATTAGATACTATTTATAGTCTTCTGGCTACCCCTTCTACGAGATCCTCGCTTTGATAGACCCCCTTATCTTCTTTACGTCCATTACGTCTTCTACCTCCCACTCTTCTTCCTTACCGTCCATCTCGATAGGCAGGGGTTCGGCGAACCCCTGTTCCGGCAGACTGTTCTTAGGGTCCAAGCTTAACAGGTCCAAATGGAAGACATCGTAGATCCAGAACGATTTCGGTAGCTGGAGCCGATAGGTCACCGGCGACCTCTTTTCTATTATCTTAAACGGGCCTACGTAGCGTAGATTGAGTTTGGCGTTGCCTTTTAGCCTTAGGTTTTGCGTGTCGAGCCAGACCTTTTGACCTTCCTCGAATTCTATCAGCGACCGTTTTCTATTAGTTCGAGTTACTATCTTCTTCTAAGCCGATTCTATTGCTTCTTTCGCTACTTTGATCGCTTCTTCTATCTGAGATCGGAGTGCTTCCGCCGCCGAAGCGGCGACTCTCTTTAATAACGTAGTAGTGGAAAGCTCCGGCGAGCCGGCGTCGCTCGGCGGATGGAAGCTTATTCTCGAAAGATAGCTATGCGTTATTTCGAACGGCGCCAGCGAGGTGGCCTTAGACGGTGCCGAGTTGGCGCAGAACTCGGCTATCGGCAACGCCTTAACCTATTCTTCTTAATGGTGGCTGCAGAAGGTTCGCAGATATCGTTCTATCTCGCGGTTAGCTACTTTAGACTGACTGTCAGTTTAAGGGTAAGCGGCTGTACTGAGCTTTCTACGAATTCCGAGGGCTTGGTTGATGGCTTTCTATACGTCGGCTGTAAATTGAGGACCCCTATCCGTAGTAATAGTGTCCGGCAGCCTATTGTACTTCTATACGTATTGGATCAACATTCTCGCCGTTTCTTCCGCAGTAGTTCCTTTATTCTTAGCTTAACAGGGGATGAAATAGCGCTCTTTGCTTAGCCGATCCACTACATTGAGCGTGGCGTTATATCCATCGGAGTCCGGCAGGCCGGTTACGAAATCCATCGTAATGTGCTGCTATGGTTTCTTGGGGATCGGCAGTAGCTTCAATAAGCCTGCTGGAAAGCCGTAACGCGGCTTCGCCAATCGGCACACGTGGCAGTTGGCGATAAATCGGTGGATTTGCTCGAATATTCGCGGAAACCAGTAGATCGTCCTTACTGCCTGCATCGTTTTCTTCGCTCCTGCGTAGCCAACATCTACGGAGCTGTGGACCAGCTGGACTACCTCTGTAATTAGTTCTTCCGGAACTATTAGTTTTCCTGAACCGGTTTTGCCTAGCTTCTGCTGCTAATTGAACTGTTCCACCTTTTTATAGAGAGTCTTTTCCTTAGGGGCCGGTTCCACTGCGCAGACCCCTACCTCTTTTAACACCTCTGCGTCTACTATCCGCTCGGTCAACACCTTCTAGAACATGTTCGGATCTTCTTTCGCGCAGCTTGTTTTTTCTTCCCTTCTTGTTAGCGCGTTAGCCTTTCCGTTTTGAGCCCCTAGTCGATAAGTAATCTTGAAATCGAACCCGGATAAGTAGGCAGCCTACCGTGCTTGACGTCGTAAGAGCTTCTGCGTCTTTATAAAGTAGGTCAGCGACTAGTAGTCCGTAAGGACCTGGACCGTGCTCTTTCCAGCTATAAGCTCTAGCTTCCACTCCTCGAACGCCTGTATAATAGCCAGCAGTTCTTTATCGTAGATTGCGTAGTTCCGTTCGGCCTCCGTTATAGACTTGCTAAAGAAAGCTACTAGATGAAGGGTCTTATCGTCTCCGTATTGGGAAACGACCCCTACTGTTACTGTGTTAGAAGCGTCCGTTTCTACGTAGATCGTCTTTTCCGGCCGGAAGTGTGCCAGAACCGGCGCCGAGGCCACTGCTTCTTTTAGCCGGTTAAACGCTTCCGTGCACCTCTTATTCTATAGGCCGGCGGCCTCTTTCTTTAGTGCTTCGTTTAGGGGTCTCGCTATCTTGCTGAAGTCCTTAATAAACTGTCGATAGTAGCTGCAGAATCCGAGAAACGCCCTAATCTGCGTAGTGTTTCCGGATTTCGGTTGCTTCTATTCCGCTACAGCGGCGACCTTTAAGGGGTCCATCCGGATCCCTTCTCTTCCGACGATAAAACCGAGGTATTTGACCTTAGTCTGATAAAACTCGCTCTTTTTCGTGTCCGCATTCAATCCTCCCTCTCTAAGTCTTTTCAGCACCCTCTCGATATAGTCCGTATGCTGATCTCTCGTTCCATCCGTGTAGATAAGAATGTCGTCCAAATAGATAGACACGAACCGTTCCAGCATGTCTATAAAGATGTGGTTTATAAAGCGTTGCTATACTGCCGGCGCGTTGGTAAGTCCGAAAGGCATTACTAACCACTTGCAGTTGCCTATGCGCGTAGCAAACGTCGTAAGATCTTCTATCTGTCCTTCCTCGTTTCTTAGTCGATGGAACGCTTAGCGGATGTCCAGCTTGCTGAACTACTTAGCCTTTGCTACGCGCTGTATAGTCTTATCTATTAGCGGCAGTGGATATACGTCTCTCTTGGTGACCTTGTTAAGGCCTCGATAGTCTACGCAGAGTCGTAGACTACCCCCTAGTTTCCTTACGAAAAGAATCGGTATCGTATATTCGGCAGAACTCGGCGTAATAAACTTCTTCGCCAGGTTTTCGCGAACGAACACCTCTACCTGGTCCAGTTCCGCCAGCGACAGTCGTCTTAGGGGCTCGGTTCTTGGCAGCGTAGCCCCCTCTTTCAGTCGGATCTTGTTGTCGTATTCCGGTTAATAGAGCGGTAATAGGTTGGAGTCGGCTTTTAAGAAGACGTTAGCGTAACTATAGAGCTCGTTTGGCAGCACCTCTAGTGGATCTACTTCTTCTTCCGCTATTATCTTCCAGTAGTCTTCGATGTCTTTTATTAAGATAGCGTAGATCTCGGTGTCCGACGACTTTGCGAGGGTCGTTATAGCTTCTAAACTCATTATTCTGCCGGCGACCAGGGGTCCGGAACGGTCGGACAGGGCTTCTTTCGCGGACTCCGCAGCTTTCGGCTCGGCGGCGGCGGCCGTTCCGATGGTCCCTGCTCCGCTACCCGGGGTTTTGAATCTGATCGTTCCTTTATCTACGTCGATAATGGCTTTCTGGTTCTTTATCCATTTCTGCCCTATAATAATGTCAAACCTTCCGATATCCATTATTCGAAACGTCGCTTCCGTAGTGCGACCATCTAAGGTAGTCTTTAGCAGCACGTAGTGCGTAACGCTTTCCGTGTCTTGTCCGTTATATGCCGAAATCTTCGTCGGCGACGCTAATTCCACCGGATAGCCGTATCTATTCGTTAGCTTCCGGACTAGCCGATAGTGGATCGCTGCACCGATAAGAGCTCCAGTATCGATAAAAGCTTTCAGCTGGAGCAGTGGGCGTTGCTTCTTAACAGGGTGGATCGTAATAGGAAGGATAATCGCCGTTTCCGTATTCACCTCTACGGCTGCCGAGAGCGGATCGCTGCAGCTGTTAATGCTTTCTTCTCGTAGCGATATGCTTTGATTCGGTGCCCTATTGTTAATGCTGGGTAGGGGGCCTATCCGTCCAGCTGGTCTTTTCCTATAATCCTTAACTGCACCCCCCTGTCTACACTGTCAGTATCGTTTGGCGTCGGTTCGATGGCTTGAATAGTCTTTCTCGGCGGCTGCGGCTACAGCTGCTTTATAGCGCGATACTCCTGTTTCTGCTAGGCCGTTGCTTGGTATCTCGTAGCGATATAGCCGGGCTTTCTATACGCGTAGCAGGTAGGGACGAACGACGAGCGCTGCGAATTAAATGGCGGCTGGGGGCGTTGTCGGAAGGGTGCAGGGGCTCTAACTGTCTGCGCTGACGGCAATAGCTTCTGAATCGGTTCGCGTGTCGTCGGTTTTCCGTACGCGTTTAGGTTTCTGGCAGTGACTCTCGCCTGGTGCACAAAGCTCTAAAGGTCTTCGTCTTCTACCGACGCTATAGCCGCAGCTAGCTTAGGGCTCAGTTTCTGTCTCAGTAAGTGTAGCTGCTTATCCTTAGCTACTCTCGCTCTAATAGCATATTTCCTGAACAGCCTGTAAAATTCTTTAAATGTTAGCCGATTTTGACTGATCTTGTCCAGTTGTTCGCAGGCTGTCTTCTTCCGGAAGGGGTCTCCGAAACGCTGATCCAGCGCTTTAATAGCTTCGTTGGCGGTTACTTCTTCTAGGTCCGACACTAGCGAGAACGCTTCGCCTTCCAGTCGCGCCTCTAGATAGGCCAGTCTGTCTCCTTCGCTGCTCGATGCGTAATCGCGGCTTATCTTATTCTTAATCTTCTTCTTAAATGCCTTCTACGCTTTAGGGTCTCTGCTACCGAAAGCAGGTAGGTCCAGCAGTGGCGTTATCGTAGTGCCACCTTGACTATAGGCCGCCGGTAAGGCGGTCTCCGCGTAGGTTTCTCGCCGTAGTGGCGGCGACGACTTCGCTGCTTCTATATTAGCTAGTTGATCCTTCAGCGCCTTTAGTTGCGTTAGTCGATTCGCTGCCTAGTTTTCTAACACGTCGATGATAGTCTCTGCCGATTCCTTTTCGGCCCTTACTGCTTTAGTTTCTTCTCTTAGTTGTCTGTTCTCTTCTAGCGTTCTGTAGAACAGCGTCTTAATAAGGTCTATACTATCGTAGACCTTTCCTATCCTATTCTCGTTTACATAGTCTTCTAGTTCCTCGATCGTGCAGTCGTAGATCTTCTTGTATTCGCTTATTTGTTCCTTAATCTCTGCGGTCTCTTCCGCTGTAAAACCGCTAATAATGATCTTATTATTTATAACACTGGAGCGCCTACTCGCTCTGTTAGTCTTTCTCTTTCTGCAGCGGCCTGTTACGCTGCTCTCTACTGCTAAGAAGCCTTCTATCTTCTTACGGTGCCTTTAGGAGTTGTTGTTTTGGTGTGTGTGTAGGTGCGCGTGCGATATTCGGGTTTCCGGATAGTTCGACGGGCCCTTTCGCACAGCGCGGGGTTGGTGTAGAGAGTGAGTTCGAGATATAATAATCCGAGCGCGCAGATAAGGTTTAATACGGCTGCTTGATAACTATATCTCGAACTAAGGAGGGAAAGGAATCTATGTAGTAGTGGTGGCGGGCTCTCGTAGTAGTGGTGCCAAGGCCCGGCTCGGTCCGTTCCGGAACCTAAATCCCGGAAGGGGCCGAGCCAAAATCCAGGGTCCACCCTATTAATCTGTCCCACCTCTTTCCACCGCTGCAACAGAGACCTCCTGCCTCTGCTAGAGTCTGGTCGTATTCTGCAAGGAATTCTTGTATAGTCTTACGCCCTTGCTTTATTGTGTTAACCCGTAGGAGTGCTCGGCTCTCGCGGTCCGGGTCCTTGTAGCTCTTGTTAAGAGCTGCCTAGAGCATTGTCGTCGTAGCTATTGCCAAGTTAGCAATGGCCGTCTCGTAGTACGGCAGAATCCGTGCTGCTGCCCTGCCCTTTAACCTCCTAAAGAGGTAAACTACCTTGTCCAGCTCGGTCGGGTATGCTCCTAAGTCGACTAGAAGCTTAGAGCGTATCTAGGCAGCCTAAGAGGCGTACTCGGCCAGAGCCTTACTATTGTATATAGTAACGTTAGGGAGTTTGCTCTTAGGGGTCGGGGTGTAAGCTATAGTGTTTATCGTCTAGAACGCCTCTTAAAAGCAAAATAGTTTACTAAGCTTGATATAATTGCAGCCTTTAACAAGATTCGGATAGCTAAAGGAAAAGAATAGTTAACAGCCTTTATAACCTAGTATAGCCTGTTTAAATGCTTAGTAATGCCCTTTAGAATATGCAACATACTTAGCACTTTTTAAGAATATATAAACTACACTAAGAGAGGACTTAGACCAATTTGTTACTACTTATATTAACGACATTCTGGCCTATAGCGCAATACTAAAAGAACATTAGGAACACGTCCGAAAGGTACTAGCAAAACTGGCAGAAGCAGGCTTGCATCTAGACATTAGTAAGTGCGAATTTTACTAACAAGAAGTTTAGTTCCTTGGCCTTATTATCTTAGACAAAGGCATCTATATAGACCTAGCAAAGATTCAAGCAATCCTAGACTAGAAGATCCTAAAGACTGTTAAAGAAGTGCAAGGCTTCCTTAGGTCTGCCAACTTCTACCCTCGTTTTATTTAGGGCTTTAGCTTAATAGTAAAGCTACTAACTGCTCTAACAAAGAAAGAGGCTAAGTTTAACTGGACTAACTCCTGCTAATACGCATTTAACCTCCTATAGCAACGATTTACTAAAGACCCAATCCTTTAACACTTCGACTTTAACTTAAAAACCTGCGTAGAAACAGACGCCTCTAACGGAGCTATTAGAGCAGTCCTCCTTTACCGAAAGTCGCCTAACTAGCTATAGCACCTGGTAGCTGAACTTTTAAAGAAGATGCTACCTGCCGAATGCAATTACGAGATCTACGACAAAGAGCTCCTTGCAACTGTTAAAGCATTTAGGGAGTAGTGCCTAGAACTCGAAGGTGCAGCCTATCCGACCTAAGTTAGTTTAGACTATAAGAACTTAATTTATTTTATAAAGAGCAAAATCCTTATCCGTAGGCAAGCCTGCTAGAGCGAATTCCTTTTAAGGTTTAACTTTGTTATTTAATACGTGCTGGGATTACTTGAATTCAGGGCTAATGCCCTTACCCGGATGCCTAGAATCTATCTAGTAGACAGAAGAGAAGGCTAGGCAATATGTAACCAAACTATCCTAAAGGCTTATAACCTAAGCAAAGACCTAAAGACCTACTTAAAGGAAGGTACACTATCAATTGCTGCATCTTTTGCCCTATGCCTTGCACCTGTCTTCCTGTTAAGGGAGGAGCTAAGAGGTCAGAAGAGGTCGATGTAAAGTCGAAGTAAGTAGGAGGAGTTGGATAAAACAAAGTCTAAAAGAAAGGATGTAAAAGTTAATGTTAGAGGGGGAGGCTGAAGTCTGAAGTAAGGGATGTGAAAACTGAGTAAAGAAGCGAAGGGCTAGAGTCTAGGGTGTAAAAGCTAAATTAATACATAAGACGAGCTATAAACAAGAAGAAGAGAAAGATTAGGTAGACGGCAGCAGGTTCTTATATCCCCCTGCCCTAGCTGGTTGTTTGCTCGTTTGCTAGTAACTTTCTTACTAAACTCTGTTTCTTTGTTCTGCAAACAAATTCATTTCCTAGACCCGCTTTTTCCAAAGGTTCCAGAACTGAGCTAGGAGTGTTTGTATCGCGAGATAATTCGCCTTTTACTCTCTTGGAGTCTTCTTCTATCTAATAGTTGTTAGCCTATAGTCTGTAAATCTTAATAGTTCTAGTTAGGTTCTAGATGCTGTTGTTTTCCGTTTTATATCTGGTAACTGTGTTTTCCGTTTTATATCTGTTAACCGTAACAGTAGCCCTCCTTAATATAGCGGAGTTCCTACGAAGCCTTAGTAGTTCGAGATACCGGGAGTAAGTCTGCTTATTTATAGGAGCAGGCCTAATGTTACAGTTAATATTCTATTAGTAAGCAGAATCTAGTTCTCTTTGGCTGTACCGGGTTTCCAGGCAGTAGTCTCTGGAGTCTAAGAGGTTTTAACAGTAGAAGGCTTTAATCTTGTCCTTATCGAAGATAATGTTTCTAAGGGGTTCCTAAGTAGTGTCCTAGTCTTCGTAGCTTTGCTATTAAGCTTTGTACTTTGTCTGTCTATTAATTACTTAACAGTCTGTAATTTTCCGTACGTAGTATTCTCCTTCTTCGTCTTTGTTATTATCTTCCGCAGTGTAAAGGGCTTAAGAATCTTGGTTCAGAAACTTAAGATTAGGTATCTATATAAAGGAACTAATAGGCAGTTCCTTCGTTGTCTACTGCTGTACAATTTGTACCTACGAAGCCAAGCTAGCAATTTCCCTCTGTATAGGGATGCAAGGTTTACCCTCTGTATAGAGGATTAGGAGTTCCCTCCTCTGTATAGTAGTATAGAGTTTTCCCTCTATTTAGAGGGGCGGTAGTTCCCCTTTGTGTAGGACTATAGGGTTCTCCCTCTATATAGGAGTAGGGTCCTGTCGGTGGTTCTGTACAGAGGGTAGGGTTATGCTAGCGCCGCTAAGTCGCAGTCCTTAGGGCGACGGTTAGCTTAGGTCGGGTCTAGGACCTAGGCCGGGCGGCGCCCCCTAACAATACTCCCCCCCTTCCCTTCTTATAGTGCCCTTTTCGTACAGTAGCGTGCCGAACTTACTTAGCTCCTGCTGTTCCTTTGGCAGGTCGCGACTTCCTATTTTGTCTAGCTGTCCAAGTCGTCGTCCCTCGTCGCCCCCTAGGTTGTGGTTGCCTCTTGCTATTTTACCTGTTTGTAGTAGCTGCCCTGCTTGCTATTCCCTCTTATAGTAGGCAGTTACCTTAAGCCTCTCCCTTCTCTTTCCCTCCCCCTTTTCTTTCTATTCCCTGCCTGCCTTCTCCCCCTACGCCGTCTACCGTCTACTACTATCTACTACTGTCTACTATCTACTATCTACTACTACTAGCTACTACTACTAGCTACTACTACTACTAGCTACTACTACTACTAGCTACTATTATGTCGTCCGCCCTGTCTAGTGGCTTCCTTGTAGTTGCTAGCCCCTCCTCCTCCGCCCCTCTAGCTAGGGTCCCCTCCTATTTCTGCTTCTAGCTGTAGGGCCCTTAATTTGACTAGCAGCTACGCTTCCAGTTCGTACGGATTCCTGTCTTCTGTACGGTCTTAGCTAACGTCTTAGGTACTACACTAACAAGCAGCAGGATGCGGCCGAGCTGCCCTACTACGCCTTCTAGTGTAACTCTGCCTCGGTTACACTCTAGCAGCTGGCTACAGCCTAGGCATTGTACGTTAACGCCCTCCTTATCGCTACCTGGGGCTAGCCCTATGCCCCTTGCCCTAACTCCCCCTGGCCCTTACTTAGCCTATACTGTCCCCTAGGCTTCTAGGCTAGGGTGTATGCCTTATGCAAGTGGAAGGATAGCTCCCTCTACTGCCCCTACCGCTGTCTAGCAGAGGCCTATAGGGGTAGGGGGGTGCCTCTGCTCCCTAGGGCTAGCCCTAGTAGGGGTGGGGGCCCTGCTAGGTAGGAGGTAATTAAGATCTCAGATAAGGAGTCGGTTGCTCTAGTCCCCTAGGGTGGTAGCTAGTAAGCTACTCCCCCCCCTAGGTAGTGTAAGAAATTTCGGACAGTTCTGCTCCTAACTCCTCTTATTTTTACTCTCCTTCCTATCTGTTCCCTAGCTGTTCCTTTCTTCCAGCCCTTATCTCGTACAGTGTCGTACGATGTCGTGTTAGTAGGATCCTGTAGTGTCCTACGTCGTAATTCTCGATCCTTTAACAACCTAGGTTGCTAGCGGCTACCCTGTCCTTAGGGTAGATCGTGCCTCCTTCCGCTATACGGTGCAGTGTTACTATAACTGGGCAGGGGAATGGTTCTCCTCCTACCTGTCTAGTGCAGTTATGTCCTATAGAGCCTTGTATAGTTCCTATATAGGCTCTGCCTATCCTCTCTATTTTACTAGGTACTCTACCTTCCTCCGCTTCCTTTAGCTCTTAAGGATCCCTTCTACTTTATACCCTTCCTAGCCCTCGGTTATAATTGCAGGTGGGCGCGCGTTGTCTGTCGTCTAGTGCAGTAGGGGGTCTATGTTCGCTAGCTATACGAGGTCTACGTAGAAGACTAGATAAATGCCTAGGGGAGTTTTTAGTCGTATAGTGTACATCCCTACTAGTCGGACTACTATAAACTTCCTGTTCTTCTAGTCTAGCTTCTTGCTTAGCCGGTCTGTACAGATGTTCTGCTAGTTTAGCTAGACCTTATCCCCTGCCTCGTACCTTAGTGCAGCCTGTCGTCCCTTGTTGGCCTGCTCTTCCGTATTCTGTTAAGCTATAGCTAGACTCGCCTTTGCCTATTAATAGGCGTTTGTAATCGTCTGTATAATGGCCTCTCCCTGCTAAATTGGAGATCGTTTAGGGCGCAGGGTGTTACTACTTAGGGTCGGCAGGAGCAGGGAGTAGTTATATCTATAGGCTATAAAGAAGGGGGACAACCCTGTAGTGTTAGCTGTATAGCTGTTAATAGCCAGCTCTGCTATAGGGAGAAGACACTTCTAGTTCGTCTGGTTATAGTCGACGTACGCTTAGAGGTACGCTTCCAACGTCGAATTAACTCTCTCTGTCGCTCCGTCTGTCTGCAGGTGCTATGCAGTTAACAGGCGACGTTCTACTTTTAGCAACTGGCACACCCTTGCCTAGAGCTAGCTCGTAAACTGTGTACCCCGGTCCAATACAATTAACCTAGGGAAACCGTGTTTGCTAAACGTCGTCCGTATAAATGCCTAGGCAGTGTCCTTAGCTGTAATAGAGTCTATTTCCTCTAGTATTACCCCCTTTGTTAGCTTGTCTGTAACTACTATAATGTTCTGCCGTCCGTCGCTCTTAGGCAGGTCTATAATAAAGTCTACTGTTAGGTCTTGCTAGAGCCGGTCCGGGATTGGCAGGGGTTTTAGCAGCCTATACTCTAGCTCCCGCTAGGGCTTTGTCTGTCTGTATACATCGCAGTTCTGTACGAACCTGCAGATATCCTTCGCTGTCGCTAGCTAGTAGTAATCTCTAGCGACAATGCTGTACGTCTCCTTACGCCCTAGGTGCCTGGTTGCTATAGAGTCGTACGCCCGTTGTATTAAGCTTATACAGAGCTTCTTGTCTGCTAGGACCTAAATCTAATTCCTGAACTTTAGGTTGTTCTCCTCGTCTACTAAACACTCTGCTGCCGACACCTTAAGATAGAGCTCTGCTAGGAGCTTCTGCTGTCCTCCTTAGATCGCTGTATAGGCCCCTCGGTATACCTCGTCTTTCTCTACTGCCTCTTCCTATACTTGCAGTTGGGGTTCCTATAGGTATGTCGCTGCTAGGCAGATAGTCTCCTCGCCTAGCTCTTCCTTAAACATCTGGAATGTTCGTACTTTTAGCCAGTCGTCCTCGTACGTCGTTAGCATATCCTAGTCCTGTCTGGATAGCGCATCGGCCCTGCTGTTGTCCTTACCCTTGCGATACTAGAGTCTTAAATTAAACCGGCTTAAGTATATTGCCTATCGTACGTGCCTCTTACATAGCTTCTAGGCCTACGTAAAGAACTCCAGATTCTTGTAGTCGGTTAGGGCAAGGAACTTAGGCACTAAGCAGAGTTCTCTATCCTATGCTTCGTAACACTATACAACTGCTAGCAACTCCTTGTCGTAGATAGGGTAGTTGCACTCGGCTAGGGAGTTCTTCTTAGAGAAGTACGTATATAGGTGCAGGAGTCCGTTCGAGCCTACCAATAACAGGATGCCTCTAATGCAGTACCCTAAGCAGTCAGTTTCCAGTATCGTCGTACGCTCTAGGTCGAAGGCGGCAAGCGTTGGTCCTATAGTTAAGAGCTCCTTTAGCTTGTTGAAGCTGCTATCGCATTCGTCCGTCTATTTGAACTGCTTGTCTTTGTATGTTAGCTCGACTAGAGAGCGTACGATCTCTGAGTAGTTCTGTATAAACTAGCGGTAGAAGTTGGCAAACCTAAGAAATTCCCGTACGCCCTTAACGTTCGTAGGCGGCTTCTATTGCGTAATAGCATTAATCTTCTTCCTATCTATGCTAATACCTTTCCCTGCCTCGATAATAAACCCTAGGTATTTCGTATGCTAGACACTAAATTTATATTTGTCGATGTCGAGGTATAAGCTAGCCTCCTACAGTCGATCCAGCACCTTCTTGACGTCCTGTACGTAATCTGCATAGGTGCTATCTGTAAAAACCAGGGTGTCGTCGAGGTACGCTAAGCAGATGTCGTTTAGTAACTCTTGTAAGGACTTGTTAATGTACCTTTAGAAGGTTGCTGGTGCGTTGGCAAGGCTAAAGGGGGTAACAAGCTACTTAAAAAGACTATATCTCGTACAGAAGGCGGTTATCTATTTACAGCCTTCCTTAATCTATATCTTGTAGAAGGCCGAGACTACGTTAAGCTTAGGAAACTACTTTGCCTTGCTAATCTGTCCGAGAGTCTCCTTAATAAGGGGTAGGGGGTACCGGTCCTTCTTGGTAATCGCGTTAATGCCTCTATAGTCTACGCAGAAACGCAAGCCGGCCTTCCCCTCCTTATAGACAAACAGTACTAGGGCTCCTGCAGACGAGGTACTTGCCTAAATAAAACCTTTAGCAAGCAGGTCGTCCAGTGTCTTGTGCAGTACCAGGAGTTTCCTAGAGGACATTCTATACAGCAGTCTGTACAGTACCTCCAGCAGACTCCTATCTAGACAGGGCTCTAGCTAGATGTTGTAGTTGATCTCTTCTCCTTAGTGTAGCGGCAGTTTTAAGGCCGATTTTGGCTCGAAGAGGTCTAGGTATCCAGCATATTCTCTTAGGAGCTTCGTATAGGGGTCTGTTGCTTTCTTAGGCGCTAATGCCTTCTCGATTTCCGCTGTCGCTGTATTGATTACGGCCTTAGCATTATTACTCTACAGAGCCTTCTCTTAGTCTTAGGGCCTCTACTTCGTCGACGTATTAGCTCTAGCTGTAGCGTTGCCGTCCTGCTAGACCCTCCCTTAGTCTTAAAGCCTCTGCTTCCTTACTGCCAGGTACAGCTGTCCTCGTCCAACGTCTAGTTTGCCCCTCTAGCGCTCTATCTATAGCTTCCCTAGTATTAGGTTATACCCCAGCTTGTCCTGTACGACATAGAGGTATAAGTCCTGCTTATAATGTCCCTGTACCTCTATCAACACCTTTACTATATAGGTAATGTCCGATCCTTGTCCGGTAATGCCCAATATACGTACAGGTACAGTAGGGATCGTCTTAATCCAGTGTCTCTATACGAAGTCTTCGCTAATTACTCTGTATACTAAACATCCTGTGTTAATTAATGTCCGCGCCGTTGCGGACCTGTTTAACGTTGGCTGTACGAGAAACAGCATAGTTGTTATATAGTTGCTCTTAAAAGATAGCTAAGTAGTGCATTGATTTAGCAATCTATCTTATATACGCCTCTAGCAGAGCCTTCGCTTAGAGGCTACTCTTTTCCCAACTCGTTATCGTCTAAGTAGGACTCCTTATCCTCTTGTTAAAGTGCCGCAGTTGCTACCCTTATAGTAGTCGACTGTCCCCTAGGTCTCTCTGCTAGCAAAAGCCTGCAATTCTGTACAGTGTAGCCTATCTTGCTACACCTGTAGCAGCTCCCTTCTGCTTGCCTCTTGTTAAGGGTAGCTATATCTACCTATTGCGCCCTTTTAGTAGCGGCCCCTAGCTCTACGGTAACAGCTGCCGCTACCCTTATAATTATTAGTTCCTAGTCTATAGTGTCCGTCTGCTGCTAGAGGGGCTGTCCTATCGCGTAAGTGCGGCTTATCTGTCTAAGCCTGCACTGCTAGTCGTCGACTATCCTAAGGAGATTGCAGGATTCCTCGTACGTAGCTGGTCGGATTACGCCTACTAGTCCCGTTATAATCTCCTTAGAGAGGCCTAACTCTAAAGAGGTGATTTCTATCCTATCCTCCTATTAGAGACCTCCTACCTCTGCTAGAGTCTAGTCGTATTCTACGAGGAATTCTCGTACAGTCTTGCGCCCTTGCTTTATTGTATTAACCCGTAGGAGTGCTCGGCTCTTGCGGTCTAGGTCCTTGTAGCTCTTGTTAAGAGCTGCCTAGAGCATCGTCGTTGTAGCTATTGCTAGGTTGGCAATAGCTATCTTGTAGTACAGCAGAATCTGTGCTGCCGCCCTGCCCTATAACCTCCTAAAGAGGTAAACTACCTTGTCTAGCTTAGTCGGGTATGCTCCTAAGTCGACTAGAAGCTTAGAGCGTATCTAGGCAGCCTAGGAGGGGTACTCGGCTAGAGCCTTACTATCGTACGTAATAACGTTAGGGAGTTTGCTCTTAGGGGTCGGGGTATAGGCTATCGTGTTTATTGTCGTAGGGGTCGGATCGCGATTAGACGCCCTAAGCTGTTGTAGCTCCTGTTCCTATTAGGAAATTATCGTAGCCTAGTGGCTTACTTGCTGCTCGAGCTGCCTCCTATGTTCTAGCAGCTCCTCGTACGCGCAGTGTATATTCCACTGTATAGCCTTAGGTTCTATAGGAATGTCGCTGTCTATCTTCGTTATATTACTGCAGTTACTAACAGTAAGATTAGTTCCTAATATAAAGGGCTTAAGAATCTAAGTTTAGAATCTTAAGGTTAGGTATCTATATAAAGGAACTAATAGGCAGTTCCTTCGTCGTCTGCTGCTATACAATTTGTACCTACGAAGCTAAGCTAGCAATTTCCCTCTATATAGGGATGCAAGGTTTATACTTTGTACAGAGGATTAGGAGTTCTCCCTCTATACAGTAGTACAGAGTTTTCCCTCTGTTTAGAGGGGCGGCAATTCCTCTCTATATAGGGCTATAGGGTTCTCCCTCTATATAGGAGTGTAGTCCTATCGGTAATTCCGTACAGAGGGTAGGGTCGTACTAGCGCCGCTAAGTCGCAATCCTTAGGGCGACAGCTGGCTTAGGTCGGGTCTAGGACCTGGGTTAGGCGGCGCCCCCTAACAGTTAACTGTAACACTTCCTAGGGGATAACGATTGTTAGGGGGCACTGCCTAGCCTAGGTCCTAGACCTAACCTAAGCTAGCCGTTGCCCTAAGGACTGCGACTTAGCGGCGCTAGCACGACCCTACTCTCTATACAGAATTACTAACAGGACTACACTCCTATATAGAGGGAGAACCCTATAGCCCTATATAGAGGGGAATTGCTACCTCTCTAAACAGAGGGAAAGCTCTGCACTACTGTATAGAGAGAGAACTCCCAATCCTCTGTATAGAGTGTAAACCTTGCATCCCTATATAGAGGGAAATTGCTAGCTTAGCTTCGTAGGTACAAATTGTATAGCAGTAGACGACGAAGGAACTGCCTATTAGTTCCTTTATGTAGATACCTAACCTTAAGTTTCTAAACTAAGATTCTTAAGCCCTTACATTAGGAACTGATCTTACTGTTAGTAACTGCAGTAATATAACAAAGATAGACAGCGACATCCCTATAGAACCTACAGCTATATAGGGGCATATGCACTGCGCGTACGAGGAGCTGCTAGAATACAGGAGGCAGCTCGAGCAGCAAGTAAGCTACTAGGCTGCGATAATTTCCTAACAGGAACAGGAGCTACGACAGCTTAGAGCGTCCGATCGCGATCCGACCCCTACGACGATAAACACTATAGCTTACACCCCGACCCCTAAGAGCAAACTCCCTAACGTTACTATATACAATAGTAAGGCTCTGGCCGAGTACGCCTCTTAGGCTGCCTAGATACGCTCTAAGCTTCTAGTCGACTTAAGAGCATACCCGACTAAGCTAGACAAGGTAGTTTACTTCTTTAGGAGATTAAAGGGCAGGGCAGCAGCACAGATTCTGCTGTACTACGAGACGGCTATTGCTAACCTAGTAATAGCTACGACGACGATGCTCTAGGCAGCTCTTAACAAGAGCTACAAGGACCTAGACTGCGAGAGCCGAGCACTCCTACAGGTTAATATAATAAAGCAAGGGCGCAAGACTATACGAGAATTTCTCGCAGAATACGACCAGACTCTAGCAGAGGTAGGAGGTCTCTAATAGGAGGACAGGATAAAAATTACCTCTTTAGAGGTAGGCCTCTCTAAGGAGATTATAACAGGACTAGTAGGCGTAATGCAACTAGCTACATACGAGGAATTCTGCGATCTCCTTAGGATAGTCGACGACTAGTAACGTAGGCTTAGACGGATAAGCTGCGCTTATAAGATAAGACAACCCCTCTAGCGGCAGACGGATACTATAGACTAGGAACCAACGACGACGAGAGTAGCGGCAGCCGTTACTATAAAGCCAAGGGCTGCTACTAAAAGGGTGCAATAGGTAGATATAGCTACCCTTAACAAGAGGCAAGGAGAAGGGAGCTACTACAGGTATAGCAAGATAGGCTACACTGTACAGAATTGCAGGCTTTTGCTAGTAGAGAGACCTAGGGGACGGCCGACCACTGCAAGGGTAGCAACTATAGCGCCCTAACAAGAGGATTAGGAGTCCTACTTAGACGATAACGAGTTAGGAAAAGAGTAGCCTCTAAGCGAAGGCTCTGCTAGAGGTGTATACAAGATAGATTGCTAAATCAAAGTACTACTTAGCTATCTTTTAAGAGCAACAACATAACGACTACGCCGTTTATCGTATAGCTAACGTTAAACAGGTCTGCAACAGTGCGGACATTAATTAATACAGGATATTTGGTGTACGGAGTAATTAGCGAAAACTTTGTATAGAGACACTAGATTAAGACGACCCCTACTGTACCTGTATGCATGTTAGGCATTACTAGGCGAGGACCGGACATTACCTATATAGTAAAAGTAACGATAGAGATACAGGGACACTATAAGCAGGGCTTATACCTCTATATCGTACAGGACAAGTTAGGGTATAACCTAGTACTAGGGAAGCTATAGATAGAGCGCTAGAGGGGCAAGCTAGGCGTTGGACAAGAACGGCTGTACCTAGCAGTAACGAAGCAGAGGCTCTAAGACTAAGGGAGGGTCTAGCAGGACGGCAACGCTACAGCTGGAGCTAATACGTCGACGAAGTAGAGGCCCTAAGACTAAGGGAAGGCTCTGTAGAGTAATAATGCTAAGGCCGTAATCAATACAGCGACAGCGGAAATCGAGAAGGCATTAGCGCCTAAGAAAGTAACAGACCCCTATACGAAGCTCCTAAGAGAATATGCTGGATACCTGGACCTCTTCGAGCCCAAATCGGCCTTAAAACTGCCGCTACACTAAGGAGAAGGGATTGACTACAACATCTAGCTAGAGCCCTGTCCGGATAGGAGTCTGCTAGAGGTACTGTACAGACTGCTGTATAGAATGTCCTCTAGAGAACTCCTAGTACTGCGTAAGACATTGGACGACCTGCTTGCTAAAGGGTTTATTTAGACAAGTACCTCGTCTATAGGAGCCCTAGTACTGTTTGTCTATAAGGAGGGCAAGGCCGGCTTGCGTTTCTGCGTAGACTATAGAGGCATTAACGCGATCACTAAGAAGGACCAGTACCCTCTGCCTCTTATTAAGGAGACTCTCGGACGGATTAGTAAGGCAAAGTAGTTTACTAAGCTTAACGTAGTCTCGGCCTTCTACAAGATACAGATTAAGGAAGGCTGTAAATAGATAACCGCCTTCTGTACGAGATATAGTCTTTTTAAGTAGCTCGTTACCCCCTTTAGCCTTGCCAACGTACTGGCAACCTTCCAAAGGTACATTAACAAGTCCTTGCAAGAATTAATAGACGACATCTGCTCGGTATACCTCGACAACACTCTAGTTTTTACAGACGGCAACTATGCAGATTACGTACAGGACGTTAAGAAGGTGCTAGATCGACTGCAGTAGGCTAGCTTGTACCTCGACATCGACAAATGTAAATTCAGTGTCTAGCGTACGAAATACCTAGGGTTTATTATCGAGGCAGGGAAAGGCATTAGCATAGATCGAAAGAAGATTAATGCTATTAAGCAATAGAAGCCGCCTACGAACGTTAAGGGCGTACAGGAATTTCTTAGGTTTGCCAACTTCTACCGCTAGTTTATACAGAACTACTCGGAGATTGTACGCCCCCTAGTCGAGCTAACATATAAGGACAAGCAGTTGAAATAGACGGACGAATGCGATAGCAGCTTCAACAAGCTAAAGGAGCTCTTTACTATAGGACAAACGCTTGCTGCCTTCGGCCTAGAGCGTACGACGATACTAGAAACTAACTCCTTAGAGTATTGTATTAGAGGTATCCTGTTATAGGTAGGCTCGGCCGGACTCCTGCATCTATGCGCGTATTTCTCTAAGAAGAACTCCCTAGCTAAGTGCAACTACCCTATCTACAACAAGGAGTTGCTAGTAGTTGTACAGTGTTGCGAAGCATAGGATAGAGAACTCTGCTCGGTGCCCAAGTTTAACGCCCTAACTAACTACAAGAATCTAGAGTACTTTACGCAGCCCTAGAAGCTGTCTAAGAGGCACGTACGATAGGCAATGTACCTAAGCCGGTTTAATATAAGACTCTAGTATCGCAAGGGTAAGGACAACAGCAGGGCCGATATGCTATCCAAACAGGACTAGGATATGCTAACGACGTACGAGGACGACTGGCTAAAGTTACGAACATTCTAGATGTTTAAGGAGGAGCTAGGCGAGGAGACTATCCGCCTAGCAGCGACACACCTATAGGAACCCTAACTGCAAGTATAGGAAGAGGCAGTAGAGAAGGATAAGGTATACCGAGGGGCCTGTACAGCGATCTAAGGAGGGCAGCGGAAGCCCCTAGCAGAGCTCTATCTTAAGGTGTCGGTAGCAGAGTGCTTAGTAGACGAGAAGAACAACCTAAAGTTCGGGAATCGGATTTGGGTCCTAGCAGACGAGAAGCTCTGTACGAGCCTAATATAACAGGCGCACGATTCTATAGCTACTAGGCACCTAGGGCGTAAGGAGACGTACAGTATTGTCGCCAGGGACTACTACTAGCCGGTAATAGCAAAAGACATCCGCAGGTTTGTACAGAACTGCGACGTATAGGGACGGACAAAGCCCTAGCAGGAACTAAAGCACAGGCTGCGAAAGCCCCTACTAATCTCGGACCGGCCGTAGCAAGACCTAACAGTAGACTTTATTACAGACCTGTCTAAGAGCGACGGACGGCAGAACATTATAGTAGTTACAGACAAGCTAACAAAGGGGGTAATACTAGAGGGAATAGACTCTATTACGGCTAAGGACACTGCCTAGGCATTTATACAGACGACGTTTAGCAAACACGGTTTCCCTAGGTCTATTGTATTGGACCGGGCTACACATTTTACGAGCCAGCTCTTGGCAAGGGTCTGCCAGTTGCTAAAAGTGGAACGTCGCCTGTTAACTGCATAGCATCTGCAGACGGACGGAGCGACAGAGAGGGTCAATTCGACGTTAGAAGTGTACCTCCAAGCATACGTTAACTATAACTAGACAAACTGGAACTGTCTTCTCCCTATAGCAGAGCTGGCTATTAACAGCCGTACGGCTAATGCTATAGGGTTGTCCCCCTTCTTTATAGCCTATAGATATAAATACTCCCTGCTCCTGCCGACCCTAAGTAGTAACATCCTGCGCCCTATACGATCTCCAATTTAGCAGAGAGAGGCTATCGTACGGACGATTACGAACGCCTATTAATAGGCAAAGGCGAGTCTAGCTGTAGCTTAACAGAATGCAGAAGAGCAGGCCAATAAGGGACAACAGGCTGCACCAAGGTACGAGGCAGGGGATAAGGTCTAGCTAAACTAGCGGAACATCCGTATAGATCGGCTAAGCAAGAAGCTAGACTAAAAGAACAGGAAGTTTACAGTAGTCCGACCAGTAGGGACATATGCTGTACGACTAAACACTCTCCTAGGGATTTATCTAGTCTTCTATATAGACCTCGTACAGCCAGCAAACACGGACTCCCTACTGCACTAGATAACAGACGACGCGCGCCTACTAGCGATTATAACCGAGGGCCAAGAAGAGTACAAGGTAGAAGGAATCCTTAGGAGCTAAAGGAAGCGGAAGAGGGTAGAGTACCTAGTAAAATAGAGAGGATAGGCCGAGCCTATATAGGAACTGTACGAGGCCCTATAGGACACAACTACACTGGACAGATAGGAGGAGAACTATCCCCCTATCCAGTTACAGTAACACTACGCTGTATAGTAAAAAGGGGCACGATCTACCCTGATCTAACTGCAGTAGACGCAAGGTCAATACCTGTCTTTAATAACTATATCTAAGGCTAGAGAGGGAAGAATCTACGTACAAGCGGAGGTGCAGTATTTGAGTGTGCAGCTGCCAAGCCTGGCCCTGCCAAGCCTGCTACCTTCCAGCACCTTCCAGTCTATATCCGTATTACTACTGCCCTCCCTAACTAGCGATTGCCCTTAATCGCAATAAATCCATTAATCGCAATCGGCTACTAAGGTCGCTTGCAGCCTGTACTAAACCAGGTCGCGTCGTGCCAAACTGGGTTACATCGTGCCAAACTAGGTCGCTTTAAACCAAGGCGTAGGGGTAGCAAATCCAGATTCAATTTCAGTGCGCTTTGCCATTGCTTCTGGCCAATCAGGTCGTACTAAACAGGTCGCTTTTGAGTTCGCTTTTAAGCTTCAATTTCCGTGCGTTTTAAGTCTCAATCTCGTGCCTTTTTAAGCCTTAATCTCGTGCCTTTTTAAGCCTTAATCTTGTGCCTTTTTGAGTCTTAATCTCGTGCCTTTTTGCCGTCACTTTGGTGCCTCAATCTCGTGTCTTTTTGAGCTTCAATCTCGTGCCTCTTGCCGTTACTTTGGTGCCTTGTTTGCTGCAGAGGTCGCGGAGTTCTCGGAGGTTGCAGAGGTCGCGGAGGTCGTCGAGGCCGCGGAGGTCGCGGAGGTTGCCTTACAAACATATGTCGCTTCTCGAGCCGTCGTTAGGGTCGCAGAGGTCGTCGGGGCTGCAGAGGCTGCTAAGTTTTCGGAGGCTGCAGAGGCTGCAGAGGTTGCCTTGCAAACACGTATCGCTTCTCGACAGTCGCTCGCTTCTCGACAGTCGCTTCTTAAGCCGTCGCTTCTCGAGCCGTCGCTTCGCCTATGCTTTGACTATGTTGTCTGCAATTGCCTTGTACCTATGCCTAGGTGCTCGTGCCTAGGTGCTCGTGCCTGGATGCTTGTGCCTAGGAGCTCGTGCCTGGGAGCTCGTGCCTAGGAGCTCGTGCCTGGGTGCTCGTGCCTGGGTGCTCGTACCTGGGTGCTCTGCCTGCAGCAGCCCTGTCTGCCCTATATTGCTGGTCGTATTCTGCCTTAATTGCGAGAGCCGTCTTGATTGGTATGTCCGAATAGAATAGTCTGTTAAAGACCTGAAAAAACAAATATCGTCGCCCTCGATCCTGCTAGGTACGTCTTGTCGTCGTCGTCGCTCTCGCTCTTCGCTCTCGCTCCTCGTCCTCGTCCTTCTCGACCTTCTCGTTCTTCTCGTCCTTCTCGTTGCTTTCGTCCTTCTCGTCGCTCTCGTCCTCGTCGCTCTCGTCGTCCTTACATCCTAAAAACCTGCGTCGTCGTCCTTGCTCTCGCCGCTCTCCTTGCTCTCGTCGCTCTTGCTCTTCTTCAAAACTCGCGATCTACTTGTAGGGGCACTTTCTTTCCTAAAACTCTTCTTCTTCTCGATAGGGGCACTTCTCTTCCCTAAAACTCTCTCTTCTTCTTTTTCTCGATTAGGGGAGGGGGGGTAGAGTAGCATATACATGTACGATTAAGTAACCGGATTTAATTTAACGGCCTCCTTTATACATATATAGTACACACTCTAGGTTGGTTGCATGTACGTTAATCGGGTACCTAGATGTAATTTAACGGGCTCTTTCGCATAGTGCGGGTGTTGTTAAAGTAAGCCTTGGATATAATGATCTAACTGCAGTAGACGTAAGGTTAATACCTGTCTTTAATAACTATATCCAAGGCTGGAGAGGGAAGAATCTATGTACAAGCGGAGGTGCAGTATTTAAGTGTGCAGCTGCCAAGCCTGGCCCTGCCAAGCCTGCCACCTTCTAGCACCTTCCAGCCTACATCCGTATTATACCCTAAGGACAGGGTAGCTGCTAGCAACTCAGGTTGTTAAAGGATCGAAAATTACGATGTAGGATATAGGATCCCACTAATACTACACTGTACGACACTGTATAGAAAGAGGGCAGAAGGAAGGGGACAGCTAGGAAACAGGTAGGAAGGAAAGTAGAAATAAGAGAAGTTTAGAGTAGAACTGTCTAGAATTCCTTATACTACCTAGAGGGAGAGGGTAGCTTACTAGCTACTACCCTAGGGGACTAGAGCAGCCGACTCCCTATCTAAGATCTTAATTACATCCTGCCTAGCAAGACCCCCACCCCTACCCAGGCCAGCCCTAGGAAGTAGAGGCACCCCCCTACCTCTACGCGCCTCTTCTAGACAGCGGTAGGGGCAGTAGAGGGAGCTATCCTTCTACTTGCATAAGGCACATACCCTAGCCCAGAAGCCTAGGAGGCAGTATAGGCTAAGTAAGGGCTAGAGGGAGTTAGGGCAGGGGGCGTAGGACTAGCCCTAGGTAGCGATAAGGATAGCGTTAATGTACAACGTACAGGCTATAGCTACCTGCTAAGGTGTAACCTAGGCAGGGTTACACTAGAAGGCGTAGTAGGGCAGCTTAGCCGCGTCCTACTGCTCGTTAGTGTAGCACCTAAGACGTTAGCTTAGACTATACAGAAGATAGGAATCTGTATAAACCGGAAGTGTAGCTGTTAGTTAAATTAAGGATTCTACTACTAGAGGCAGAAATAGGAGGAGACCCTAGCTAGACAAGCAGAGGAGGAGGAGCTAGCGACTATAAGGGAGCTACAGCGAGCACAGCCGGACAGGGCAGACAGCATAATAGTAGCTAGTAGGTAGTAGTAACTAGTAGTAACAGGTAGTAGCTAATAGTAGGCCCGGGGTAGACGTTGGATAGGGGACGGTAGACGGTAGGCATAGACAGTAGACGGTAGTAGACAGTAGTAGACAGTAGATAGGTAGAAGGAGGGAAGCAGGCGGGAAATAGAAAGAAAAGGGGGAGGGAAAGAGAAGGGAGAGGCTTGGAATTTTGGGGGGAGCTGCCTGCTATAGGAAGCAATAGCAACTAGGGCAGCTGCTACAACTAGGTAAGATAGCAAGGAGGCAACTACAACTAAGTAGGCGACGAGCGACGACTATATAGACAGCCGGACGAAAATAGGAAGTCGCGACCTAGCAAAGGAACAGCAAGAGCTAAGGGCGCACAGCACGCTACTATATATAAAAAAAAGGGGGGGCACTATAAGAAGGGAGGGGGGGTGTATTGTTAGGGGGCGCCGCCTAGCCTAGGTCCTAGACCCGACCTAAGCCAGCCGTCGCCCTCAGGACTGCAACTTAGCGGCGCTAGCACGACCCTACCCTCTGTACGGAATTACCGACAGGACCTTACTCCTATATAGAGGGAGAACCCTATAGCCCTATATAGAGGGGAATTGCTGTCTCTCTAAACAGAGGGAAAACTCTGCACTACTATACAGAGGGAGAACTCCCGATCCTCTGTATAGAGTGTAAACCTTACACCCCTATATAGAGGGAAATTGCTGGCTTAGCTTTATAGGTACAAATTATACAGCAGCAGACGACGAAGGAACTGCCTATTAGTTCCTTTATATAGATACCCAACCTTAAGTTTCTAAACCAAGATTCTTAAGCCCTTACAACGATTTAGAAAGCGAACTAGACGACGAAACTATTAACACTAAAGATTCTAAAATTAAAGGCTCTGTTACCTCCGACAACGAACTAAACAATAAAGAATCGACTAAAGAAGCAAACTACCCTTGAGAACTGCTCCTAATAATTAGAGAAGCTTACAAATTAGACGAACAGGCTTAAGGACTAATCTAAGCTCTTAAAATAGGTCAGCGTACCTTCCCTAGCTTTTCTCTCTTAGAATGTAAACTTAGGGATAGACTGGTTTACTTCCGATCTCGTCTTTTTGTTCCTAAAGGTGCAGACGATTCGATACGACCCTATATCCTTAGGACAGTTTACAACTTAGCAGCAGGAGGCCACCTAGGACGATCGAAGCTTTACAAGCTTACTTCCTGTTACTACTAGTAGCTATCGATGTAGAAGTACGTCTACAGATATAGAAACAATTGTCCTATCTGCAAGGCAGCCAAACATAACTATTAACGTCTACAAAGATTGCTAAAGCCTCTCCCAGCCCCTGAACATCCTTAGAAATATATTATAATAGACTTTGTTACCTATCTCCCTAAAGGAACTACTTAGGCAGGCATTAAGGCAAAGAACGTCTTTGTAGTTATAGGTCGACACTCTAAGGACCGCTTTGTAGTACCCTGCTAGAGTATAACTTCTAAGGAAACCGCTAGACTCTTTTACGAATATGTCTAGCGTTACGTAGGCCTTCCAGACAGCATTATCTCTAACAGAGGCTCTTAGTTTATTGCTAAGTTCTGGAAACGCCTCCGCAAGCTTCTAAACATTAATTACTACATCTTAACGTCCTACTACTTAGAAATAGATAGACAAACAGAGATTGCGAATGCCCTGTTCGAACAGACGCTACGTTGCTTTATCGATTACTACTAGAAGGACTGGCCAAAACACATCCTAATAGTAGAATTCTTAGCTCGTAACTAGGAGTTAGAGACAACAGGACACTCCCCCTTCTATACTACTAGAGGCTACTACCCCTAAACAGGAATAGAACCTTAAGACCTACTACCGCGACCTAATAACCTAGACGAAGTCGATGTAGACAACTAGGCAACGCACTTCTCCTAAATCTTTTAGGAAGTCTAAGAAGAGATAACTTACGCCTAGGCTATCTACGAAGAATAAGCTAATCGAAAACAACAACTAGCTCTAGACTATTAAGTAGGAGACAGTTTATACCTAGACTCTAAGAATATTGTTATAGGAAGACCTTTTCGCAAACTTAATTAGAAAAAACTAGGCCCCTTCCCTATTATAGAGAAGATTAGCTTGCATATATACTGTCTCGAACTGCTGGAAGACTGGGAAATCTACGACATCTTCTATCCTGTTTAACTAAGGCCTAAGGAAGGAGATCCCTTCCCAATTCAATTGTAAGACTAAGAACGAACCTGTATTCTCCTTGCAGAAGACGATAATGAAGACAAAGAAGGAGAATACTACGTACGCAAAATTACAGACTGTTAAGTGATTAATAGACAGACAAAGTAGAAAGTTTAATAGCAAAGCTACAAAGACTAGGACACTACTTAGGAACCCCTTAGAAACATTATCTTTAATAGGGACAAGATTAAAGCCTTCTACTGTTAAAACCTCTTAGACTCTAGAGACTACTACCTAGAAACCTATTACAGCTAAAGAGAACTAGACTCTGCTTACTAATAGAATATTAACCGTAACATTAGGCCTACTCCTAGAAATAAGCAGACTTACCCTTAGTATCTCGAACTACAAAGGCTTTGTAGGAACTTAGCTACATTAAGGGGAGCTACTGTTACAGTTAACAGATATAAAAGGGAAAACAACAGCATCTAGGACCTAACCAGAACTATTAAGATTTACAGACTACAACCTAACAACTATAGGCTAGACTAAGAAGATGCTAAGAGCGTAAAAGGCAATGCAACTGGCCCTGCAAACGTCCCTAGCTTAGCTCTGGAACCTTTAACAAAAGCAGGTCTAGGAAATAAATTTGTTTGCAGAACAAAGAAACAGAGTTTAGTAAGAAAGTTACTAGCAAACGCGCAAACAACCGGCTAGGGCAGGGGGAATAGAAGAGCTAGGTGCCGCCTACTAATCTTTCTCTTCTTCTTGTTTATAGCTTGTCTTATGCATTAATTTAGCTTTTATACCTTAGACCCTAGTCCTTCCTTCTTTTACTTAGTTTTTATACTCCTTACTTTAGACTTTAGCTCCTTCCTCTAATATTAACTTTTATATCCCTTCCTCTAGACTTTGTTTCCTCTAGCTCCTCTTACCTGCTTCGACTTTTACAACGACCTCTTCCGACTACTTAGCTTCCCCCTTAACAGGGTCGGATTGCGATTAGATGTATAAAGGGCTTAAGAATCTTAGTTTAGAAACTTAAGGTTAGGTATCTATATAAAGGAACCAATAGGCAGTTCCTTCGTCGTCTGGTGCTGTATAATTTGTACCTATAAAGCTAAGCTAGCAATTTCCCTCTATATAGGGGTGTAAGGTTTACACTCTATACAGAGGATTGGGAATTCCCTCTCTGTATAGTAGTGCAGAGTTTTCCCTCTGTTTAGAGAGACAGCAATTCCCCTCTATATAGGGCTATAGGGTTCTCCCTCTATATAGGGCTATAGGGTTCTCTCTCTATATAGGAGTAGGGTCCTGTCGGTAATTCCGTACAGAGGGTAGGGTCGTGCTAGCACTGCTAAGTCGCATTCCTTAGGGCGACGGCTGGCTTAGGTCGGGTCCAGGACCTAGGCTGGGCGGCGCCCCCTAACAATACCCCCCCTCCCTTCTTATAGTGCCCTTTTCGTATAGCGGCATGCCGAACACCCTTAGCTCCTAGTGTTCCTTTGCTAGGTAGCGCTTTCCTGTCCTCGCCTAGGCACTTAACTGTTAACCTCTCTCTCCGCCGGTTTAACCTTAGACCTGTCCTCCTAGGTCTGTAGGCAGGGAAGGCAGGTAGTACTAGATCGCTTCTACCTAACCTTAGCCGGTTCTGCCTGCCAATTTAGCGAAGCTAAGGCTAAGGCTAAGGAGGCCTATAAGCAGTTATAAAGGTGCAGGAGGTACTCGGTCCCGTCTGCTCCTTCTCCTCCTACCCTCGAGCCCTAGCTATTTACTCTACGTCCCGACCGTACGGTCTAGCGCTACTAGGTTATTTGGCTCTGTCCCTGTCCCTTAGTCGTCGTCTAGAGTTTTACTCCTAGGTGGATGTTCCTGCCTCCGTCTAGTCGTCTAGTAGGCCGTCGCTTGTACAGGCCTTAGGTTGTAGTTGCCTCGTTTGTCCTCCTTTATACAGTTGTAGCAGCTCCTAGTTGTTATTGCTCTACAAGGCAGGCAGCCACTACCCTATATATAAACCCCTTCCCTTTCCTCCCTCTCTCTTCTTCTCTTTCTTCTTTATTCTCTACCTGCTACCCGTCCGCCCGGCCGTCTACTACTACTACTATTACTACTACTAACTACTATCTATTAGCTACTACTAGTTACTACTACTACGCTACCCGCCCCGTCCGGCCGTGCTTATCGTAGCTCCCTCGTAGTCGCTAGCTCCCCCTCTGCTTGTCTAGCTAGGGTCTCCTCCTATTTCTACCTCTAGCAGTAGGGTGCTTAATTCGACTAGCAGCTTCGCTTCCGGTTTGTATAGGTTTCCGTCCCCTATAAAGTCTAAGCTAATATCTTAGGTGTTATATTAACTAGCAGCAGGGTGTTGCTAAGCTACCCTTCTACTTTTCCTAGTACTGGGGCCCCTTCCGTCTAGGAGGTAATTAAGGTTATAGGTATAGAGTTGGTTGCCCTGGGTTCTAGGGGTAGTAGCTAGTAGGCTACCTTAAGGTAGTATGTAAAAGTTTTCGGACGGTGTCGCTCTTAACCCCTCTTACTTCTACTTTCTGTCCCTCCTGTTTTCTGGCTGTTCCCTTCCTCTAGCCCTTCTTCTGTATAGTGTCGTACGATGTCGTGTTATTAGAGTCCTATAGTGCCCTACGTCGTAATTCTCGATCCTTTAACAACCTAAGTTGCTAGCAGCTACCCTGTCCTTAGGGTAGATCGTGCCCTTTTCTGCTATATAGCGCAGTATTACTGTAACTGGGCAGGGGGATAGTTCTCCTCCTACCTGTCCAGTACAGTTGTGTCCTGTAGGGCCTTGTACAGTTCCTACGTAGGCTCTGCCTATCCTCTCTATTTTACTAGGTACTCTACCCTCTTCTACTTCCTTTAGCTCTTAAGGATTCCTTCTACCTCGTACTCTTCTTGGCCCTTAGTTATAATTGCTGGTAGGCGCGCATCGTCTGTTATCTAGTGCAGTAGGGGGTCCGTGTTCGCTAGCTATACGAGGTCTATATAGAAGACTAGATAAATCCCTAGGAGAGTGTTTAGTCGTACAGTATATGTCCCTACCGGTCGGACTACTGTAAACTTCCTGTTCTTTTAGTCTAGCTTCTTGCTTAGCCGATCTATACGGATGTTCCGCTAGTTTAGCTAGACCTTATCCCCTGCCTCGTACCTTGGTGCGGCCTGTCGTCCCTTGTTAGCCTGCTCTTCTGCATTTTGTTAAGCTATAGCTAGACTCGCATTTGCCTATTAATAGGCGTTCGTAATTGTCTGTACGATAGCCTCTCCCTACTAAATTGGAGATTGCACAGGGTGTAGGGTGTTACTACTTAGGGTTGGCAGGAGCAGAGAGTAGTTATATCTATAGGCTATAAAGAAGGGGGACAACCCTATAGCATTAGCCGTACGGCTGTTAATAGCCAGCTCTGCTATAGGGAGAAGACGGTTCCAGTTCGTCTAGTTATAGCCGACGTATGCTTAGAGGTACACTTCCAACGTCAAATTAACCCCTCTCTGTCGCTCTGTCTGTCTGTAGGTGCTATGCGGTTAACAGGCGACGTTCTACCTTTAGCAACTAGCAGACCCTTGCCTAGAGCTGGCTCGTAAACTGTGTAGCCTGGTCCAATACAATTGACCTAGGGAAACCGTGTTTGCTAAACGTCGTCTGTATAAATGCCTAGGCAGTGTCCTTAGCTGTAATAGGGTCTATTCCCTCTAGTATTACCCTCTTCGTTAGCTTGTCTGTAACTACTATAATGTTCTGCCGTCCGTCGCTCTTAGGCAGGTCTGTAATAAAGTCTACTATTAGGTCTTGCTAGGGCCAGTCTGGAATCGGTAGGGGCTTTAGCAGCCTATACTTCAACTTACGCTAGGGCTTCGTCTGTCTGCATACATCGCAGTTTCGTACGAACCTGCAGATGTCCTTCGCTATCGCCGGCTAGTAGTAGTCCCAGGCGACAATGCTGTACGTTTCCTCGCGCCCTAGGTGCCTAGTAGCTATAGAATTATATACCTGTTGTATTAAGCTCGTATAGAGCTTCTTGTCTGCTAGGACCTAAATCCAATTCCTAAACTTTAGGTTGTTCTCCTCGTTTACTAAGCACTCTGCTGCCGACACCTTAAGATGCAGCTCTGCTAGGAGCTTCCGCTGTCCTCCTTAGATCGCTGTACGGGCCCCTCGGTACACCTCGTCCTTCTCTACTGCCTCTTCCTATGCTTGCAGTTAGGGTTCCTATAGGTGTATCGCTGCTAGGCGGATAGTCTCCTCGCCTAGCTCCTCCTTAAACATCTGGAATGTTCGTAACTTTAGCCGGTCGTCCTTGTACGTCGTTGGTATGTCCTGGTCCTATCTGGATAGCGTATTGGCCCTGCTGTTGTCCTTACCCTTGCGATACTAAAGTCTTATATTAAACCGGCTTAGGTACATTGCCTATTGTACGTACCTCTTAGACAGCTTCTAGGGCTGCGTAAAGTACTCTAGGTTCTTGTAGTTAGTTAGAGCGAGGAACTTAGGAACTAAGCAGAGTTATCTATCCTATGCCTCGCAACACTGTACGACTGCTAGCAGTTTCTTGTCGTAGATAGGGTAGTTGCACTTAGCTAGGGAGTTCTTCTTAGAGAAATATACGCATAGGTACAGGAGTCCGTCCGAGCCTACCTATAACAGGATACCTCTAATGCAATACCCTGAGGAGTAGGTTTCCAGTATCGTCGTACGCTCTAGGTCGAAGGCGGCAAGTGTTGGTCCTGTAGTAAAGAGCTCCTTTAGCTTGTTAAAGCTCCTATCGCATTCGTCTATCTATTTGAACTGCTTGCCCTTATGTGCTAGCTCGACTAGGGGACGTACAATCTCTAAGTAGTTCCGTATAAACTGGCGGTGGAAGTTGGCAAACCCAAGAATTTCCTATACGCCCTTTACGTTTGTAGGCAGCTTCTATTGCTTAATAGCATCAATCTTCTTCCTATCTATACTAATGCCTTTCCCTGCCTCGATAATAAACTCTAGGTATTTCGTACGCTAGATACCGAATTTACATTTGTCGATGTCGAGGTACAAGCTAGCCTGCTGCAGTCGATCTAGCACCTTCTTAACGTCCCGTACGTAATCTGCATAGGTGCCGTCTGTAAAAACCAGGGTGTCGTCGAGGTACGCTGAGCAGATATCGTCTAGTAACCCTTACAAGGACTTGTTAATATACCTTTAGAAGGTTGCTAGTGTATTGGCAAGGCTAAAGGGGGTAACAAGCTACTTAAAAAGACTATATCTCGTACAGAAGGCGGTTATCTATTTACAGCCTTCCTTAATCCGTATCTTGTAGAAGGCTAAGACTACGTTAAGCTTAGTAAACCAATTTGCCTTGCTAATCCGTCTAAGAGTCTTCTTAATAAGGGGTAGGGGGTACCGGTCCTTCTTAGTAATTGCGTTAATGCCTCTGTAGTCTATGCAGAAACGCAAGCCGGCCTTCCCCTCCTTATAGACAAACAGTACTAGGGCTCCTACAGACGAGGTACTTGCCTAAATGAAACCTTTGGCAAGCAGGTCGTCTAATGTCTTACGCAGTACTAGGAGTTCTCTAAAGGATATTCTATACAGCGGTCTGTACAGTACCTCTAGCAGACTCCTATCCGGACGGGGCTCTAGCTAGATGTCGTAGTTAATCTCTTCTCCTCGGTGTAGCAGCAGTTTTAAGGCCGACTTTGGCTCAAAGAGATCCAGGTATCCGGCATATTCCCTTAGGAGCTTCGTATAGGGGTCCGTTACTTTCTTAGGCGCTAATGCCTTCTTAATGTCCGCAGTTGCTGTATTAATCTCGGCCTTGGCATCGCTACCCTACAGAGCCCTTCCTTAGTCTCGGGGCCTCTGCTTTGCCGCCGTGTTGTTCTCGGCCTTGGCATTGCTACCCTACAGAGCCCTCCCTTAGTCTCGGAGCCTCTGCTTCGTTACTGCTAGGTACAGCCGTCCTCGTCCAACGTCTAGCTTGCCCCTCTAGCGCTCTATCTATAGCTTCCCTAGTATTAAGTTATACTCTAACTTGTCCTGTACGATATAGAGATATAAGTCCTGCTTATAGTGTCCCTGTATCTCTATTGTTACTTTCACTATATAGGTAATGTCTGGTCCTCGCCTAGTAATGCCTAACATGCGTACAGGTACAGTAGGGGTCGTCTTAATCCAGTGTCTCTGTACGGAGTCTTCGCTAATTATTTCGTACACTAAACATCCTGTATTAATTAATATCCGTGCCGTTGCGGACCTGTTTAACGTTGGCTGTACGATAAACGGCGTAGTCGTTATGTAGTTGCTCTTAAAAGATAGCTAAGTAGTGCTTTAATTTGGCAATCTATCTCGTATACGCCTCTAGCAGAGCCTTCGCTTAGAGGCTACTCTTTTCCCGACTCGTTATCGTCTAAGTAGGACTCCTAATCCTCTTGTTCGGGCGCCGCAGTTGCTACCCTTGCAGTGGTCGACTATCCCCTAGGTCTCTCTGCTAGCAAAAGCCTGCAATTCCGTACAGTATAGCCTATCTTGCTACACCTGTAGCAGCTCCCTTCTGCTCGCCTCTTGTTAAGGGTGGCTATATCTATCTATTGGGCCCTTTTAGTAGCGGCCCTTGGCTATACGGTAACGGCTGCCGCTACCCTTATCGTCGTTGGTTCCTAGTCTATAGCGTCCGTCTGCTGCTAGAGGGGTTGTCTTATCTCGTAAGCGCGGCTTATCCGTCTAAGCCTGCGCTGCTAGTCGTCGACTATCCTAAGGAGATCGCAGAATTCCTCGTACGTAGCTGGTCGTATTACGCCTACTAGTCCCGTTATAATCTTCTTAGAGAGGCCTACCTCTAAAGAGGTAATTTTTATCCTGTCCTCCTATTAGAGACCTCCTGCCTCTGCTAGAGTCTGGTCGTATTCTGCGAGAAATTCTCGTACAGTCTTGCGCCCTTGCTTTATCGTATTGACCTATAGGAGTGCTCGGCTCTTACGGTCTAGGTCCTTGTAGCTCTTGTTAAGAGCTGCCTAGAGTATTGTCGTCGTAGCTATTGCTAGGTTGGCAATAGCCGTCTCGTAGTACGGCAGAATCTGTGCTGCTGCCCTGCCCTTTAACCTCCTAAAGAGGTAAACTACCTTGTCCAGCTTAGTAGGGTATACTCCTAAGTCGACTAGAAGCTTAGAGCGCATCTAGGCAGCCTAGGAGGGGTACTCGGCCGGAGCCTTACTATCGTATGCAGTAACGTTAGGGAGTTTGCTCTTAGGGGTCGGGGTATAGGCTATCGTGTTTATTATCGTAGGGGTCGGATTGCGATCGGACGCTATAAGCTGTCGTAGCTCCTGTTCCCGTTAGGAAATTATCGCAGCCTAGTAGCTTACTTGCTGCTCAAGCTGCCTCCTGTGTTCTAGCAGCTCCTCGTACGCGCAGTGCATATAACCCTGTATAGCTGTAGGTTCTATAGGGATGTCGCTGTCTATCTTTGTTATATTACTGCAGTTACCGACAGTAAGATTAGTTCCTAATATAAAGGGCTTAAGAATCTTAGTTTAGAGACTTAAGGTTAGGTATCTATATAAAGGAACTAATAGGCAGTTCCTTCGTCGTCTGCTGCTGTACAATTTGTATCTACGAAGCTAAGCCAGCAATTTCCCTCTGCGTAGAGGTGAAATGTTTACACTCTATACAGAGGATTAGGAGTTCTCCCTCTATACAGTAGTGCAGAGTTTTCCCTCCGTTTAGAGGGGCAGCAATTCCCCTCTATATAGGGCTATAGGGTTCTCCCTCTATACAGGAGTAGGGTCCTGTCTGTAATTCCGTACAGAGGGTAGGGTCGTGCTAGCGCCGCTAAGTCGCAGTCCTTAGGGCGACGGCTAGCTTAGGTCGGATCTAGGACCTAGGCTGGGCGGCGCCCCCTAACAAGACGCCCTAAGCTGTCAGAGCTCCTGTTCCTATTAGGAAATCGTCGAGGCCTAGTAGCCTATTTGTTGTTTGAGCTTGTTTGTACGAGCTATTAGCTCCTTATATATACAGCGTATATAGTCCTATATGTCTGTAGTATCTATAGGGATAGTGTTGTCTATCTTTATTATATTACTACAGTTATCGACAGTAAGATTAGTTCCTAATATTGGGAGTCTAAGAATCTTAGTCTAGAAACTTAAAGCTAGGTATCTATATAAAGGAACTAATAGCCAGTTCCTTCGTCGTCTGCTACTATACATTTTGTACCTATAAAGCAAGCCAGCAATTTTCCTCTATACAGAGGTGCAGAGATTTCCCTCTATATAGGGGTGCAGAGATTTCTCTCTGTAAAAAGGTATAGAGATTTCCCTCTATATAGGGTGCAGGGGGAGGGGATGCCGACCTAGCTAGGCTAGGTTAGGGCTTAGTCTAGCTAGGTCTTGCTAGCGCTGCTAAGTTGTACTCCTTAGGACGACGGCTAGTCTAGGTCCGGGAACTGGCAGGACAGCGTCCCCTAACATATACATACAGTGTATATAGTCCTATATGTCTGTAGTATCTATAGGGATAGCGTTGTCTATCTTCGTTATATTACTGCAGTTATTAACAGTAAGATTAATTCCTAATATTAGGGGTCTAAGAATCTTAGTCTAGAAACTTAAAGCTAGGTATCTATATAAAGGATTTAATAGGCAGTCCCTTCGTCGTCTGCTACTGTACATTTTGTACCTACAAAGCAAGCTAGCAATTTCCCTCTGTATAGGGGTGCAGAGATTTCCCTCTATATAAGGGCACAGAGATTTCTCTCTGTATAGGAGTGCAGAGATTTCCCTCTGTATAGGGGTGCAGAGATTTCCCTCTATACAGGGTGCAGGGGGAGGGGATGCCGACTCGGCTAGGCCGGGTCAGGACTTGGTCTAGCTGGGTCTTGCTGGCGCTGCTAAGTGGTACTCCTTAGGACGACGGCCGGTCCAGGTCTGGGACCTGGCAGGACGGCGTCCCCTAACACTATAAGTGTTTTTAGCTTAGGCTAGTTGTTAACTGTAGCTACCCTACTCTCGTCTATTGCTATGCCTACAGTTTATAAGATAAATTGTAGGAATTGGACTTCCTATCTCTTAAACTTATACTTCTTTTAGTTTGCGTATAGGGCGAACTACCTAAGTCGCTTAAGTAATGTGCGGACGTCCCTTAAGCCGTCTCGGTCAGTCTTACTATATGTTGCGGCAGTGGAAAGGGGTGGGACTAAGTAATAGGGTGGACCCTCGGAATTTTGGCTCGGCCCTTCCGGACCGAGCCAGGCCTTGGCACGCCACCCCCCAAAGGTCTCGTCCACTACTACATAGATTCCTTTCCCTCCTTAGTTCGAGATATAGTTATTAAAAAGGCTGTATTAAATTATATCTGCGTGCCTGGATTATTATATCTCGAACTCACTCCCTACACTACTACTGCGCTGCGCGAAAGAGACCGTTGAATTATCCGGACCCCCGAATAACACACGCGCACTACACCAAACCAAACACTAGCACCGTAAGATAGCTATAGAGAGCTTCTTAACAGTAGAGGGCGGCGTTACAGGCCGCAGCGGAAAGAGAAAGAACGATAGACTGAGGGATAGGCGTATTAGCATCCTCGATAACGGGATAGCTACTAAGGGCCTTACAGAAGAAGAGATAAATAAAGCGAAGAGGGGCATAGAGAGCTATGCCGAGTTGTATGCACGTACGCCGGAAGAAATAGAAGAGCATCTAGTAGAGAATAGAGCTGAGAAGGTATTCGACATTATTACCTTTATTAAGAAGAAGTTTTATAGAAACATAGAAGAGAACAGGAGACTAAGAGAGGAAATTAAAGCGGCAAGAGCCGAGAAGGAATCGGGAGAGACTATTATAGATATGCTGGAAAACCAAGCGGCGAACCGACTGGCACAACTGAAAGCGATAAAGGCTCAGCTAGCTGAGATAGAGAGAGCGACGTCGCCGCTACCGCATCGAGAAGAACAAGCAGAGACCGCCTTACCGGCGGCCTACAGTTAAGGCGGCACGTTAATAACGTTACTACCGGATCTACTAGCGTTTAGAGGCAGAGATCCTAAGGATTAGGAAGCATTTAAGAAGAAGATAAAGAACAAGATAGATTGAGACTATGCCGGAAACAGTGCCAGAGATAGATTGGCGTACCTAGAGTCGCAATTGGAAGGTAAAGCTTTTTCGCTAGTAGCGGACCTGGAAGAGGTAACTGCCGAAGAAGCGATCAAAGCGCTGGATCAACGCTTCGGAGACCCATTCCAAAAGAAGACGGCCTGTAAGCAGCTGGATAAGATTAACCAGAACCGACAGACGTTTAAGGAATTCTACAGGCTATTCAGAAAATATGCTATTAGGGCCAGAGTAGCAGAAGACGAGCAGCTCCATCTATTAAGACAGAAGCTGAACCCTGAACTGGCAGCAGCTATAGCGTCTGTAGAAGACGAAGACCTTAAGAGCTTCGTGCACCGAGCGAGAGTTACTGCGAGAAACCTGAGCGCCTACGCGAAATTACGCGAATCGAACTAGAAGCCGTTGTTAACGCAGGCAACGAGACCCCCTGCACCTTTCCGGAGAGCGCCTCCGTAGCTATCTTACCAGTTACCGCGTTCGTCGTTCGTCCCTACCTGTTACGCGTGTAGAAAGCCTGGCTACATCGCTACGAGATGCCAAGCATCAGACAAGCAGAAGCAGGAGTATCGTGTTATAAAGCAGCTGCAGCCTCTAAGAAAGACTATATAAGCTATAGAGCCGACTCCGAACGACACTAACAGCGCAGACAGTAGAGTGCTACTGCGAATACTGGGAAAATACCAGCTGGACGGATAGGCCCCCTATCCAGCATAGACAACAGGGCACTAACACGAACTACGTTAACGAAAGGAAGCATTAACAGCTGCAGCGATCTGCTCTTAGCGGCAGTAGAAGTGAACACAGAAACAGCTATTATCCTTCTAATCACTGTCCACCCCCTTAATAGATCGAGCAAACCACTTTAGCTAAGAGCTTTTATCGACACGGGGGCCCTTATTGGAGCGGCTATCCACTATCAATTGGTTCAAAAGATAATAAAAGGATATAGCTATCCAGTGGAGCTAGCGTCGCCGACACGGATTTCGGCATACAACGGACAGGACACGGAGAGTGTTACGCACTATGTGCTATTAAAGACTACCTTGGCAGGTCGCACTATAGAGGCGACGTTCCAAATTATAGATATTGGAAGGTTTGACATTATTATAGGACAAAAATAGATAAAGAACCAGGGAGCAATTATTAACGTAGGTAAAGGCACACTCGGATTCAGAACACCAATCAGCGGCTCCGCCGCCGTCAAGTCAGTCACTGAACCGATTACAGTCGCCAACGTCAAACCGAACGTTACGACTATCGAAGTGGCTCCAAAGGATCGGTCCGACCCTAAAGACACGATCGGAATAATAAGTTCAGAAGCTTTGACGACCCTCGCGAGGTCGCTAGACAACGAGATTTACGCTATCTCAATAAAAGACATCGAAGACTACTGGAAGATAATGGCGGAAGAAGAAGTGGATCCACTAGAGGTGTTACCAAAAGAACTCTATAGTTACACTAACGTGTTCTTAAAGGCTGACTCTAACCTCTTGCCGCTCTACCGACCGGAATATAACAACAAGATCTGGCTGAAAGATGGAGCCGCGCTGCCGAGAACCGAGCCCCTAAGACGCTTATCTCCGGCTGAGCTAGACCAGGTAGAAGTGTTTGTTCGAGAGAATCTAGCGAAGAAGTTCATTACGCTAAGCTTAGCAGAATATGCGTTACTGATTCTTTTCGTGCGGAAACCTGGAGGTAGTCTCCGACTATACGTAGACTACCGAGGCCTTAATAGAGTCACTAAGAGAGATGTGTATCTGCTGCCTCTAATTGATAAGACTATACAACGAGTAGCTAAGGCTAAGTAGTTTAGCAAGCTGGATATTCGCCAAGCATTCCATCGATTAAGGAACGAAGAAGGACAAACGGAAGACCTTACGACATTCGCTACGCGCATAGGCAATTTCAAGTAGTTAGTAATGCCTTTCGGGCTTACCAACGCGCGGGCAGTGTAGCAACGCTTTACAAACCACACCTTTATAGACATGCTGGAACAGTTCGTTTCAATCCACTTAGACGACATTCTAATCTACACCAAAGGAACGAGAGAGCAACATACGGACTACATTAAGAGGGTGTTAAAGAGACTCTGCAAGGTCAGATTAAACGCGGACATAAAGAAGAGCGAGTTCTACCAGACTGAAGTCAAATATCTCGGTCTTATTGTCAGAAGAGATGGAATTCGGATAGACCCGTCGAAAGTGGCCGCCGTTGCGGAATGGAAGCAACCGACATCTGGAAACACTACGCAAATCAGAGCGTTTCTTGGGTTATGCAGCTACTACCGACGATTTATTAAAGACTTTAGCAAGATAGCGAGACCCCTAAATAAGGCGTTAAAAAAGAAGGCCGCCGGCCTATAGAATAAGAAGTTCACAGAAGCCTTTAACTAGCTAAAAGAAGCAGTGGCCTTAGTGCCGGTTCTGGCACACTTCCGGCCGGAAAAGACAATCTACGTAGAAACGGACGCTTCCGATACAGTAACAGCCGGAGTCCTTTCTCAATACGCCGACGACGGCGAGACCCTCCATCCGGTGGTCTTCTTTAGCAAATCTATAACTAAGGCCAAGAGGAACTACGCAATCTACGATAAAGAACTGCTAGCTATTATTCAGGCCTTCGAAGAGTGGAAACCGGAGCTTATAGCTAGACAGAGCACGATCCAGGTCCTTACGGACCACCAGTCGCTAACCTACTTTATAAAGACGCAGAAGCTCTTACGACGTTAGGCCTAGTAGGCAGCCTACTTATCCAGGTTCGACTCCAAGATCACTTATCGACCTAGAGCTCAAAATAGAAAGGCAGACGCATTAACGAGAAGAGAAGGAAGGACCAGCCGCGCAAAAGAAGATCCGAACATGTTTCAGTAGGTGCTAACAGAATGAATAGTAGACGCCAAGGTGTTAAAAGAGGTAGGGATCTGTGCGATATAGCTGCCGATTGAAGAAGAGACGCTGCACGAGAAAGTGGAACGGCTTAATCAGCAGCAGAAGCTCGGCAAAACCGGCTTAGGGAAACTAATCGTTCCGAAAGAACTGATTACAGAGGTTATCTAGCTGGTCTATAGCTCCAAGGATGTTAGTTACGCAGGATCAAAGAAGACGATAGAAGCAATAAGGACGACCTACTGGTTTCTGCGAATCTTCAAGCGGATACATTGGTTCATTACTAACTGCTACGTATGCCGAATGGCGAAGCTGCGTTACAGCCTTCCGGCAGGCTTACTGAAGCCACTGCCGATCCCCGAGAAACTATAGCAGCACATTACGATAGACTTCGTAACTGGCCTGCTGAATTTAGATAGATACGATGCCACCCTTAACATAGTAGATAGGCTAAGCAAAGAGCGCCACTTTATCCCCTGCTAAGCGAGAGACGAGGGAACTACAGCAGAAGAGACCGCGCGGATGTTGATTCGATACGTATAGAAGCACTATAGCCTGCCGGACACTATTACTACGGATAGGGGTCCTTAATTTACTGCCGACGTATAGAAAGCTATTAACCAAGCTCTTGGAATTTGTAGAAAGCTTAGCACGGCCGTTTACCTACAGACCGACAGTCAGTCTAAAGTAGCTAACTGCGAGATAGAGCGATATCTGCGAACCTTCTGCGGCTATTATTAAGAAGAATAGGTCAAGGTGTTACCGATAGCCGAGTTCTACGCCAACTCGGCACCGTCTAAGGCCACCTCGCTGGCGCCGTTCGAAATAACGCATAGCTATCTTCTAAGGATGAGTTTTCAGCCGCCGAACGAACCTAGCTCCGCGGAACTATCTGCCGCTACGTCGTTAAAGAGAGTCGCCGCCGCTGCAGCCGAGGCACTCAAGGCACAGATAGAAGAAGCAGTTAGGGTAGCAAAAAAGGCGATGGAATCGACTTAGAAGAAGATAGTAGCTCAAGCTAATAAGAAGAGGTCACCGCTAGAATTCGAGGAAGGCCAAAAGGTATAGCTTAACACGCGGAACCTAAGGCTAAAAGGCAACGCGAAGCTTAACCCTCGTTACGTAGGTCCGTTCAAGATAATAGAAAAGAGGTCGCCGGTAACCTACTGGCTCCAGCTGCCGAAATCGTTCCGGATCCACGATGTCTTTTATTCGGATCTGCTAAGCCTAGACCCTGAAGATAGTCTTCCGGATCAGGGGTTCGATAAACCCCCGCCGATCGAAGTAGACGGTAAAGAAGAAGAATAGGAGGTAGAAGACGTTATAGACATAAGAAGACGAAAGGGATCTATCGAAGCGAGGATCTTATAGAAAGGATGGCCGGAAGACTATAAATGGTATCCGGTCGAGAACCTCCGGAATTCAGCGGAGGTGCTAAGAGAATTTTACGTTCGAAACCCAAGGAAGCCAAGTGAAGACTTCAGATAGTGACGATGTGAATCAAAAAAAAAAAGACAGGAGGAACGGATGAGTAAGCGGTCGAGGGCGACCGCTGATGAGGGAGGGGGGTGGTGTTGCGGCGGTGGAAAGGGGTGGGACTGAGTGATAGGGTGGACCCTCGGAATTTTGGCTCGGCCCTTCCGGACCGAGCCGGGCCTTGGCACGCCACCCCCCAAAGGTCTCGTCCACCACCACATAGATTCCTTTCCCTCCTCAGTTCGAGATATAGTTATCAAAAAGGCCGTATTGAATCATATCTGCGTGCCCGGATCACTATAGACCAAAATGTCGTCTCAGTAGACGACGTAATACCTACTCGTCTTTCCCCCGTAGCCTGCCGAGTGTTAGATGAAGGGACGGCATTTTGAAAGCGTAGAATGTAGCCTCCGTCTCGCGTTCTACCTCTATAGTATCAGCACGTCAAAGAAGTACGCCATTAGCACGTCAAAGACGTAACCCATACACGCTATCGTAGTGCCCTCCTTCGCCTAGGAAACCATTGGCTCTTGGTAAGACTACGCCCGCCTCCTGCTTAAGGTCGTAGCGCAAGACCAACTCCGCAGTGCTTGGCCTACCCGTGCGTGCTGGGCTTGCACCTTCTGTCTGCCGGCCAATCGCTTCCAGCACACATCTACGCAGGCAACCGGTGGACGGACACGACGCTGTCTGGCTGACGGCTGACCAGCTCTGCGCCTGCGACGTCGAAGCCTCGGCAGCGCGCCATAATGAACGACCCCGCGCCTCCGTCGAAACACATCCCCGATAGCGATCGCGCCTTCCCAGCACCAGCCTAGTCGGCGCGCTCGGGCGGGTCGTGCCAGCAATGAACAACAAGCCCTCCATCTTCACATCCAAAGACAGCCTCACCCGCAAACCTATTCCGCCCGTGCCGGCGACGCTGACGTCGCAGCGCGCACCGCGAACATCGTCGCCCCTGCGCTGCCACAGCTCCCCCCGCTGGCTCGGCCGCAGCGCAGCTCGTGCTGCTGCTGCTGAGAAGCCCTGGGCACTTCCGCTCGCCGCATCGGTCCCTTCCTCGGCGCCGTATCCCTACGCCCACCCGCAGCATCCAGATCATGACAGCTCGGCGTCGCAGTCGATATGGACATCCTTCGCGACTGATCGTACCGGCCACACAGGTCCACTCGCGGCAGCCACGACTCGCAGCGCCAGCGTCGGTGACGGGCCCAGCAGCGTGACACCCACCAGTCATCGAGAGCCGGTGTCGTTGCCCGGTGCGCCTCTCGCTTCCGCACCAGGTCGGCCCAAGCGCGACCTTGCCCCCGCGCTTTCCTCCGACCATTCTGGCCCGACTTCTGAGCCGAAGAGCAAGCGCCCAAAGCTACGGCCTCGCACGAAACACACCCTCGACTTCACCAACTTCGCCCCGTCGGGCTCCAATAACGTCGTCCAGCCGCCCTCGCCATTGTTCTTCAGCAACAGCCCGCGACCGCGACCGAGGCTGCCGCCGCGTTTCTCGAGCAGCGAGGCGGCGGCGAGGATGCTCAGCAAGGCTCGCGCGGAGGAGAGCCATGTCAAGACTGTGAGCCTGGCGCGAGGGACCGTGCAGACACCTGCTGTTGGTGTCGGTCTGCCTTCTTTGGGCCCCACGGGCACTCCGCAGAGCAGAACAAGCCTGGAGCGCAGTGTGGCTGGTCGAAGCAGCAGCCCAGACGCCGGCAGCAATTGTGGCCGAGAAGGCGTCGGCGGCATGAACAGCATGCTCCAAGACATTGGCGTGACCGAGCTCCTCGAGCAGGATGAAAGACCTACCTTCATCGTGGACCTTGGAGACAGCACAAACTATGGCGCGGGTCCACTGCATCCAGTCTTTACCAATCTGTCGCTGCGATCCTACGAAGGTATGCAATCTCTAGTCAGCGGAACCACTCCAGACGATGCTTCGCCTGCGCCGAGGACGTTCTTGCAATTCAAGTCGTGGCTGCTGAGTGCTGCCGTAAATGGAGAGTCTTTGAGCGTTTGCCTGCCACCTTTCAGCTATGCTGGGATAACCTGGAGTTGCTCGACTCTCCGTCGCAGGTTACGCATCATCTCCGCTGCGTTCAATCCGCCGTTGCCGACTCATGCGGCTGCTGTGCGCGTCAGCGGACCACCACCGGAAAATGCTGACCAGCATGCTGGACTTTTAGGCGAGCCTTTTGACTATTTCGCAGGCGTGTTGCCTGGCTCGAAGGCCAGCAATTCAGACGGCTCTAGTAGTATAGCCACTGAAGTTGTACCCACAATAGAACCTCGCCATACAGAGCCTGAGCTTTCACGCAATGCCCAACCCAGGCTTCCACCAGGATTCGACCTTTACGCGGCCACCCAGCTCTTGCCATCGGATACTACGTATGTACAAGCTTCCAACGCTGGATCAGACGTCCCCACCCCCGTTGCTAATCAAGGCGTGACCGATAGCATTATATCTACCGTGCCAGCAGATGCGCCGTCGTTCGATTGGACGCGACTGCCCGTCACGGACAATATGCCTCGCCACATACGATTCGCACGAAGCATTGATTGGGCTTCGACGAGTCTTGGCCCCATAGAATCATGGAGCTCAGACCTGCGTCAGATGTGTAACCTTATCATGGCATCACCGCACCCAGCTGCCATGTATTGGGGTGAGGATCTGATCGCAATATATAATGAGGCGTATACCCTCCTCGCGGGCCAGAAGCACCCTGATCTCATGGGCATGAGCTACCGGATAGCCTGGGCCGAGATCTGGGATGAAGTGAAAGATGTCTTCGCTAATGCCAAGACTACCGGCGAGGCAACGATGAAGGACGACGACTGCCTGTTCATCCGGAGAAGCAATTCCTTGGAGGAGACATACTTTTCATGGTCAATCATTCCCATGGTTGGCTGGGATGGCAGTGTCATGGGTCTATACAATCCAGCTTTCGAGAAGACTCGGCGAAAGGTTGCAGAGCGACGCATGCTTACTCTGAGGGAGATCGGCGAAAGGACTGCTTCCGCTCGCGACGTCAAATGCTTCTGGTCGCAAGTCCTGGATTCCTTCGAAGTGAACGAATATGACAGTCCATTTATGCTGCTCTACTCTGTTACCGACGAGAGTGGCAGCGATAGTAGCAGCGAACACTCGAATTTGGTGCTGTCGTCCCGACAATGCATGTTGGAAGGTGTTTTGGGTGTACCCGAGGGCCACCACGCAGCAGCGGAACAAATAGACCTCAAAGCTGGGATGGAAGGCTTCGGCCCCGTATTTCGAGAAGTCATGAAGACCGACAAGCCGGTTCTGCTCGAAGTCGGTAGCAAAGACCTACCGGAAAGCCTCCTGGAAGGGTTGGAATGGCGTGGATTTGGTGACCCGGTCAACGCCGTGGTCGTGTGCCCGATTCACCCTACAACAGGGGATATTGTGCTTGGGTTCTTAGTCCTAGGTGTGAATCCACGACGACCTTATGATGATGATTACAGCTTGTTCATACAGCTTCTTAGTCGACAACTGGCGACCTCGCTTGCGTCAGTCGTCCTGTTCGAGGAGGAGATCAGAAGAGGCCAGAGAGCTGCAAAGTTGGCTGCGCTGGATCGCATAGAGCTCTCCGAGCAATTGGCCGCCAGAACCCAGGAAGCGATCGACAGCGAGACAAAGTTCACGCGCATGGCAGAATTTGCGCCGGTGGGCATGTTCATCGCGAGCTCCGAGGGGCGAATTACTTTTGCCAACGATACTTGGTACGACATTTCACGAGTCCCGAAGAATTCAACCATGGCTGATACATGGATGGATGCTGTCAAACCTGAGGACTTGGACCTGGTAAAGCAGCTTTGGAATGACCTCGCCGTCAATGCGAAGCCAGTGTCGCGCGAATTTCGGTTCAAAGCACAGTGGCGAGATCGTAACGGCGACAACGGAGATACATGGGTGTTGTTCAGCGGTTATCCCGAAAAGCACCAAGACGGCAGACTCAAGAGCATTTTTGGAAGCATAACAGACATCAGTCAACAGAAATGGGCAGAAGGGATCCAGACCCGGAAGATGGAGGAAGCCGTAGAGCTGAAGCGGCAACAGGTGTGTACTCCTAGTGGCATTCCAGCTGCCGCATTATTGACCCCTTTGTCTGCAGGAAAACTTCATCGACATCACATCACACGAAATGCGGAATCCATTGTCGGCCATCCTACAATGTTCTGATGATATTGCGACTACCTTGACCAAGTTCCGTCAAAGCGAGGAACGGGTTGTTCCTGATGACTTGATCGCCAATTGTCTGGATGCTGCACAAACGATCAGCCTGTGCAGTCAACATCAGAAGAGGATCGTAGATGACATCCTGACTCTGTCGAAACTTGATTCACAGCTACTCTTGGTGACACCTGTGGACGCACAGCCTCTCACGGTGGTGCAAAGAGCTTTGAAGATGCATGAAGGCGAGCTTCAGGCTGCCGACATTCGGATGGAGTTCGTTGTCGACCAGTCATTTCTCGACTTGCACCTGGACTGGGTACGATTCGACCCTAGTCGTGTGCTGCAAGTGCTCATCAACCTGACCACTAATGCCATCAAATTCACTGGCACGGAGAGCCGCCGAACAATCACAGTTACCATTGGTGCCAGCATACAGAGGCCCAGCGACCAGTCTGATGCGCCGGTGAAGTACTTTCCGACGCGCAACAAGACCAAAGACATCATGACAGACCAGGACTGGGGCGACGGCGAAAAGCTGTACATCACTTTCGCCGTGCGCGACACCGGTCGTGGTCTCAGTTCTGAAGAGAAGAAGCTGTTGTTTATCAGATTCTCGCAAGCGTCTCCACGAACCCATGTCCAATACGGCGGCAGCGGCCTCGGGTTGTTCATCAGTCGGGAGCTGACTGAGCTCCAAGGTGGTGAGATCGGAGTTGACAGCGAAGCAGGCAAGGGATCTACGTTTGCGTTCTATGTTGCCGCTCGCAGAAGCTCACGGCCGGCAGAAGGCATCGATGGCGTTATCGGGCTGAAAAGGACGGCAGGACACAACCCCAGAAGCAAGTCTGTGCCATCGGCTGCGGTGCTTGCCAAGCCCGGATCGGCCCATAGCAAAAATCAGTCGCAACGCATTGGGCAGGAGAAGCCTGCCGTGCAGAAAGTCCTCATAGTCGAGGACAACCTCGTCAACCAGAGAGTGCTGCAGAAACAGCTGACAAATCTCGGGACCGAAGTCCACGTGGCAAACCACGGCGGTGAGGCGTTGGAAAAGCTCATGCAGTCAACGTACTGGCGGGATGGCAATACCACGGGAAGCCAAATCGAGCTGGGCGTGGTGCTTATGGACCAAGAGATGCCGGTCATGGTGCGTGCTGCGCGTGTGCATACTGGAACGCGCCCAGGATGTGGACACTGACCCTCAGCAGGACGGTCTGACGTGCACTCGTAAGATTCGCGAACTCGAAGCCCAAGGCAAGCTGGTGGGTCACGTGCCGATCATTGCCGTTACGGCGAATGCTAGGAGTGGGCAGATCCAGACTGCCCTCGACGCAGGAATGGTGAGTACGATCGGGGCCCAAGACCACACCCGCCCGCTGTGCAGCTGCTTCCCCAGCATCTACCGTCACATGCAGCGCGCATACGCGCATGACCTGGGCACCCGAAGTGTACGCTGTTGCACAGACAGCTGACGTTGACGCGTGTGTGTTGCAGGATGACGTCGTGTCAAAACCGTTCCGCATCCCCGAATTGCTTCCCAAAATCGAAGAACTCATGGAACTATACCCCATGCCAACGCCCAAGCCGACTCCGACGCCCGAATGAAGCGAAGAGCTACGCACGAAACACGCTGCCGTCGAACCCCGACCAGTCAGGCTGCGGAAGCGACGACCCATGTCTCTGTTCTGCCAAAACTGTTTCGAGCAATTGCACAAGTTTGCATTATTCAAGACATACCCATGCAATTGTAGACGCCAGGCTGACCTCATGGGACACCTGCGACGCGTTCGGCACTGCCCATTCCCAGGTCGCGAGAGAATGCTTGGTGCATTTTGATTCGTCCGACTTTTTTTTCTTGTTTGCATGACACACCGAGTAGGCGACCATTCACCATTGACGACGGCACGCCGTCTTGCTTGGCCAGGTTTGGATGAGAAGACTGGGAAATGGGTTTCACTTTCGGCCCAGCACAGCACGGGAACAGCTTTCTCGGCGAGTTTTGCATTTCCGATCACGGCCATGAACGCTTGGTTTCGAACGCAGATAGAGTCAGTAGAGGGTCACGCCAATCATTTCGCGCACGCCTCGGGCGCGCAGAGTGTTGTCGATGTGTCTACACCACGTCCATATGCTCGACCACGAACGTCGAGCTGACTATCCTCGGAATATAAGAAGCTCCGACGTAACATAACGGTTACGGTCAGGCGAATCGCTTACTGAGGCGGTGTGGGTGGTGGACCCTAAATGGCAGCCTCAGGCACACTTCCCGGATTTAGGTTCAGGGACGGGCCGCCCAGGCGTGGCATTCACTACCACGAAAGTTGGCCACACCACCACCACATCGATCCTTCCTTCTTCAGTTCGAGGTATAGTATTCAAATGAGCCGTACTGAACTATATCTACGTGTTCAGAACACTGACAGAGGACGCCAAGGGGCTCACTGCTCAGGACGGCTGCTGACGTGCCTACGGCATATAGTGATGTATCGCGGTACACATAAGCCACAAAAGGGATTGATCAAGTAACTCGGAAGTGACTTGACCAAGGTGTACCAGATAGATAAACCTTCGGCTGGTAACCGGACTCTGTCCGTATTACCTAGAGTTCTAGATATAGTTGGAGCAGTAACATTGGCGAGTTCTTTTGCGTGCGAGCATTTGGCTAGCCCCTAGCACTACCTACTTAGCAGGCGGGTTTGTAAGCCTACTTGTCAGGAGAGGAGGGGCTAAAGAAGCTGAAGTCTAAGGTAGGGGATGTAAAAGCTAATGTAGGAAGGAGGGGCTAAAGAAACTAAAGTCCAAAGTAGTAGATGTGAAAGCTAAATTAGATGCATAAGACGAGCTATAAACAAGAAGAAGAGAAAGGTTAGAGGGCGGCAGCGGGTTCTTATATCCCTCTGTCTGTACTGTTTGTTTGCTTGTTTACTAGTAGCTTTCCTATTAAACTTTCTAACATACTTTTGTTCTTGATTTTACAAACAAAGGCTAAAGAAACTAAAGTCTAAAGTAGTAGATATAAAAGCTAAATTGGATGCATAAGACAAGCTCTAAACAAGAACAAGAGAAAGGTTAGAAGGCAGCACCGGGTTCTTATATCACTCTGCTGTTAAGGGGCGCCGCCCAGCCTAATCCGGGCACGCAGATATAATTTAATACGGCCTTTTTAATAACTTTATCTCGAACTGGGGAGGGAAAGAAATCTATGTAGTGGTAGGTGAGAGCTTTAGGGGTAGTGTGCCAAGGCCTGGCTCGGTCCGGAAGGGCCGAGCCAAAATTCCAAGGGTCTACCCTATTACTTAGTCCCACCCCTTTCTGCCGCCGCAGCACTACCCCCCTCCCTTACCAGCGGTCGCCCTCGACCGCTTACTTATCTGTTCCTCTCTCTTTTTTTTTTTAATTCTTCGCTTTCTTCTATTTCGAAGCCATCCCCTTTCTTTATCTTCTTTCTTCTTACATTATCACTATCTGACGTCTTTACTTGGCGTCTATCTGATTGGAAGAGCTATCTGATCGGAACCAGCGGTTATCTAAGCTGGCAGCCGTCTTGAGCTGCAGCGAGACTAGCCTGTGCGCCGCTGCAGAGGTCTATATAGATCCATCCGCAGCTTGCTATCTTCTTCTTCTTTTTCTTCTCTACTATGGCCTTTGGCGCCACCGCTATTATCCGCTGGTCCTGGCTAGCGGTAGTAGTGGTGGAGCCCAAGACACCGGCTAGCGATTTCTACGATCGTTTCTATCGGCTTCTGCGCCAATAAAGCGGACGCGGGTTTTCTTCTTCTTTATCAATTTCCGAGCCACTTAGGTTTTGGCCTCTGCGGATTCCGCGTATAGAACTCCTTTAGCAGTTCCACCAAATTCCGGAGATTCTCGATTGGATACTATTTATAATCTTCCGGCTATCCCTTCTACGAGATCCTTGCTTTAATGGATCCTCTTAGTTTTCTTATATCTATTACGTCTTCTACCTCCTACTCTTCTTCTTTACCGTCTATCTTAACCGACGGGGGTCTAGCAAACCCCTGTTCCGGAAGGCCGTCGTCGGGGTCCAAGCTTAGCAGATCCGAATAAAAGACATCGTAGATCCGGAATAACCTTAGTAGCTAAAGCTAATAAGTTATCGCCGACCTCTTTTCTACTATCTTGAACGGACCTACGTAGCGGGGGTTGAGCTTGGCGTTGCCTTTTAGCCTTAGGTTCCGCGTGTTAAGCTATACTTTTTGGCCTTCTTCGAATTCTATTAGTAACCGCTTTCTATTAGCTCGAGTTACTATCTTCTTCTAAGCCAATTCTATCGCCTCTTTCGCCACCTTAATCGCTTCTTCTATCTAAGATCGGAGCGCTTCTGCCGCGGCGGCGGCGACTCTCTTTGACGAGGTAGCGGTAGATGTAGAAGGTTCTAAAGAGCTGGGCTTGTTCAGCGGTTAGAAGCTTATTCTTGGAAGATAACCGTAAGTTATCTTAAACAGCGCGAGCGAGGTGGCTTCCGACCGTGCTAAATTGGCGCAGAATTCGGCTATCGGCAACATCTTAATCCACTCTGCTTGATAATAACTGCAGAAGATTCGTAGATATTTCTCTATTTCGCAGTTAGCTACTTTAGACTGGCCGTCGGTCTAAGGGTAAGCTGCTGTGCTAAGCTTTCCGCGAATTCCGAGAGCTTGGTTAATGGCCTTCTATACATTAGCGGTAAATTAAGGACCCCTATCCGTAGTAATAGTGTCCGCCAGACCGTAGTGCTTCTATACATGCTGAATTAGCATTCTCGCTGTTTCTTCCGCAGTAGTTCCTTTATTCTTTGCTTAGTAGGGGATAAAGTGGCGCTCTCTACTTAGTCGGTCCACTACGTTAAGCGTGGCATTATATCTATCGGAATCCGGCAGGCCGGTTACGAAATCCATTGTAATGTGCTGCTACGGTTTCTCAGGGATCGGAAGTGGTTCCAACAGACCGGCCGGAAGGCCGTAACGTGGCTTTGCGGCTCGGCATACGTAACAATTAGCGATAAATCGGTGGATCCGCTTAAAGATTCGCAGAAGCCAGTAGGTCGTCCTTATTGCTTCTATCGTCTTCTTTAAGCCTACGTGGCCGACATCTGTAGAACTATAGACTAGCCGGATAACCTCGGTAATTAGTTCTTTTGGAACTATTAGCTTCCCTGAACCAGTCTTGCCGAGCTTCTATTGCTGGTTAAGCCGCTCCACTTTTTCGTAGAGAGTCTCTTCCTCGGTCGCCGGCTCTACTGCGCAGACCCCTACCTCTTTCAACACTTTAGCGTCTACTATTTGCTTGGTTAGCACCTTCTGGAACATGTTCGGATCTTCCTTCGCGCAGCTGGTCTTTGCTTCTCTTCTTATTAGCACATTAGCCTTTCTATTTTAAGCTCCGGGTCGATAGGTAATCTTAAAATCAAATCCGGGTAAGTAGGCGGCCTACCGAGCTTGGTGGCGTAAGAGCTTCTGCGTCTTTATAAAGTAGGTCAGTAACTGGTAGTCCGTAAGGACCTGGACCGTGCTCTTTCTAGCTATAAGCTCCGGTTTCTACTCTTTGAATGCCTGTATAATAGCTAACAGTTCTTTATTGTAGATAGCGTAGTTCCGTTCGGCCTTAGTTATAGACTTGCTGAAGAAGGCTACCAGATGGAGGGTCTTGCCGTCGTTAGCATATTAAGAAAGGACCCCTGCTGTTACTGTGTTGGAAGCGTCCGTTTCTACGTAAATCGTCTTTTCTAGTCGGAAGTGCGCCAGAACTGGCGCCGAGGCCAATGCTTCTTTTAGTCGGATAAAAGCTTCCGTGCACTTCTTATTCTATAGGCTAGCAGCCTCCCTCTTTAATGCTTCGTTCAGGGGTCTCGCTATCTTGCTAAAGTCCTTAATTGATCCGGGCACGTAGATATGATTCAATACGGCCTTTTTGATGACTATATCTCGAACTGAAGAGGGAAAGGAACCTATGTGGTGGTGGTAGTGGGCTTTGATGGAGGGTGGTGTGCCAAGGCCCGGCTCGGCCCGGACGGGCCGAGCCGAAATCCAGGGTCCACCCCATTATCCAGTCCCACCCCTTTCCACCGCCGCAACACTACCCCCCCCCTCACCAGCGGTCGCCCTCGACCGCTTAGTCACCCCACCCATCCGTTTTTTTTTTTTTTTTTTTTTTTTTTTGAAAATCCCCTCTACCGTCGACGTTACCTCTTCCGTCTTCTATTAAAACAACGTTTTCTTCATCTCTTTTTCAACTTCTTACGTCATCGGCATCTTAAGTCCTTCACTTGGCGTCCATGTGATCGGTGCGCCTGATCCGTGCCATCTGATCTAATCCGTAGGTTATCTGAGCTGCAGCGTAGCTGGTCTGTGCGTCGTTGCGGAGGTCTATATAGATCTTTCCGCGGCGCCGTTTTTCTTCCTCTTTCTTTCTTCTACCAACGCTTCCGCCCTCTACGTCGTCGCCGAGCGACGTGGCGGTGCCTGGAGCTATAAATTCCATTACGATCGCCTTTATCGGCTTCCCCGCCGGTGGAGCGGACGTGTTTTCTTTCTTCCGGAATTGTCGACATTAGAGCTACGCCGGTTTCGGCTTCTTCGGGTTCCGCGCGTAAAAGTCTCTTAGCAGCTCCGCCGAATTCCGGAGATTCTCGATCGGATACCACTTATAATCTTCCGGCTACCCCTTCTACGAGATCCTCGCTTTAATGGACTCCCTCGTCTTCTTTACGTCCATTACGTCTTCTACCTCCCACTCTTCTTCTTCACCGTCCATCTCGATAGGCGGGGGTTCGGCGAACCCCTGTTCCGGAAGACCGTTCTTAGGGTCCAGGCTTAACAGGTCCAAATAGAAGACATCGTGGATCCGGAACGATTTCGGCAGCTGGAGCCGATAGGTCACTGGCGACCTCTTTTCTATTATCTTGAACGGACCTACGTAGCGTAGGTTGAGCTTCGCGTTCCCTTTTAGCCTTAGGTTTTGCGTGTTGAGCTATACCTTTTGACCTTCTTCGAATTCTATTGGCGACCGGCTTCTATTAGTTCGAGTTACTATCTTCTTCTGAGCCGATTCCATCGCTTCTTTCGCTACTTTGATTGCTTCTTCCATCTGAGATCGTAGCGCTTCTGCCGCTGCGGCAGCGACTCTCTTCGACGACGTAGCGGTGGATAGTTCTGCGGAGCTGGGTTCTTTTGGCGGCTGAAAGCTTATTCTCGGAAGACAACCGTGCGTTATCTCGAACGGCGCCAGTGACGTTGCTTCTAACCGTGCTAAGTTCGCGCAGAATTCGGCCATCGGCAACACCTTAACCCAATCTTCTTGATAATAACTGCAGAAGGTTCGTAGGTATCGCTCTATCTTACGGTTAGCAACTTTAGACTGACCGTCGGTTTAAGGGTAAGCGGCTGTGCTGAGCTTTCTACGAATTCCGAGAACGTAGTTAATGGCTTTCTATACGTCGGCGGTGAATTAAGGACCCCTATCCGTGGTGATAGTGTCCGGCAGGCTATAGTGCTTCTATACGTGTTGGATTAACATTCTCGCCGTTTCTTCTGCAGTAGTTCCTTCGTCTTTAGCTCGACAGGGGATGAAGTGGCGTTCTTTGCTCAGCCGATCCACTACATTGAGCGTAGCGTCGTAGCCGTTCGATTCCGGTAGGCCGGTCACGAAGTCTATTGTGATGTGTTGCCACGGTTTCTCGGGGATTGGCAGTGGCTTCAATAAGCCTGCCGGAAGGCCGTAACGCGGCTTCGCCGATCAGCATACGTGGCAGTTGGCAATAAATCAGTGGATCCGTTCGTAGATCTGCGGAAACCAGTATGTTGTCCTTATAGCTTCTATCGTTTTCTTTGATCCTGCGTAACCAACGTCTACGGAGCCGTAGACCAGCTGGATGACTTCTGTAATTAGTTCTTCTGGCACTATCAGCTTCCCTAAACCGGTTTTGCCTAGCTTCTGTTGTTGATTAAGCCGTTCTACCTTCTCGTAGAGCGTCTCTTCCTTAGGGGCCGGTTCCACTGCGCAGACCCCTACCTCTTTCAACACCTCCGCGTCTACTATCCGTTCGGTTAACACCTTCTGGAACATGTTTGGATCTTCTTTCGCGTAGCTGGTTTTTCCTTCTCTTCTCGTCAGCGCGTTAGCCTTTCCGTTTTGAGCTCCGGGTCGATAGGTGATCTTAAAGTCGAACCCTAATAAGTAGGCGGCCTACTGCGCTTAACGCTGTAAGAGCTTCTGCGTCTTTATAAAGTAGGTCAGCGACTGGTGGTCTGTAAGAACCTGGACCGTGCTCTTTCCAGCTATAAGCTCCGGTTTCCATTCCTCGAAAGCCTGAATAATCGCTAGTAGCTCCTTATCGTAGATAGCGTAATTCCGCTTAGCTTCCGTTATGGACTTGCTGAAGAAAGCGACTAGATGGAGGGTTTCGTCGTCGCTATATTGAGAAAGGACTCCGGCAGTTACTGTGTCGGAAGCGTCCGTTTCTACATAGATCGTCTTTTCCGGTCGGAAGTGTGCCAGGACCGGCGCCGAGGCCACTGCTTCTTTCAGCTGTACGAAAGCTTCTGTGCACTTCTTATTCTATAGGCCGGCGGCCTCTTTCTTTAACGCTTCGTTTAGGGGTCTCGCGATCTTGCTGAAGTCCTTGATAAACCGTCGATAATAGCTGCAGAATCCGAGAAACGCTCTGATTTGCGTAGTGTTTCCGGATTTCGGCTGCTTCCATTCCGCTACGGCGGCGACCTTTAAGGGGTCCATCCGAATTCCATCTCTTCCGACGATTAGACCGAGATATTTGACTTCGGTCTGATAGAACTCGCTCTTTTTCGTGTCCTCGTTTAATCCGACCTCGCGGAGCCTGGTTAGCACCTTCTTGATGTGGTCCGTGTGCTGTTCTCTCGTTCCTTCGGTGTAGATAAGGATGTCGTCTAAGTAAATAGACACGAACCGTTCTAGCATGTCTGTAAAGGTGTGGTTTATAAAGCGTTGCTACACTGCCGGCGCGTTAGTAAGTCCGAACGGCATTACCAGCTACTTAAAATTGCCTATACGCGTAGCAAACGTCGTAAGATCTTCCGTCTGCCCTTCTTCGTTCCTTAGTCAGTAGAACGCTTGTCGAATGTCCAGTTTGCTGAACTATTTAGCTTTAGCCACTCGTTGTATAGTCTCGTCGATCAGCGGCAGCGGGTATACGTCTCTCTTAGTGACCTCGTTAAGGCCGCGATAGTCTACGCAGAGTCGCAGACCACCCCCTAGTTTTCTTACGAAAAGAATCGGTAACGCATATTCGGCAGAACTCGGCGTAATAAACTTCTTCGCCAGGTTTTCGCGGACAAACACCTCTACTTAGTCCAGTTCCGCCGGCGACAGTCGTCTTAGGGGCTCGGTTCTTGGCAGCGTAGCTCCCTCTTTCAGTCGGATCTTGTTGTTATATTCCGGTCGATAGAGCGGCAGGAGGTTGGAGTCGGCTTTTGAGAACACGTTAGCGTAACTATAGAGTTCTTTCGGTAGCACCTCTAGCGGATCTACTTCTTCTTCCGCCATTATCTTCCGGTAGTCTTCGATGTCTTTTATCGAGATAGCATAAATCTTATTGTCTGGCGACTTCGCGAGGGTCGTTATAGCTTCTGAACTCATTATTCTGACAGTAACCGGGGGTTCGGAACGGTCGGACGGAGCCTCTTTCGCGGACTCCGTAGCTTTCGGCTTGGCGGCGACGGTGGCGACGTTTCCGATAGTCCCTGCTCCGCTACGGGGGGTTTGAAACCTAATTGTTCCTTTATCTACGTCAACAATAGCTTTCTGGTTCTTTATCTATTTCTGTCCTATAATAATGTCAAACCTTCCGATATCTATAATCCGGAACGTCGCTTCCGTAGTTCGACCAGCTAGCGTAGTCTTTAGCGGCACGTAGTGCGTGACGCTTTCTGTGTCTTGTCCATTGTATGCCGAAATCTTCGTCGGCGACGCCAGTTCCACTGGATAACCGTATCCGTTCGTCAGCTTCCGGACCAGTCGGTGGTGGATCGCCGCGCCGATAAGAGCTCTAGTGTCGATAAAAGCTTTCAGCTGGAGGGGTTTGCTCGATCCGTTAAGGGGGTGGACAGTGATCGGAAGGATAATGGCTGTTTCCGTGTTCACTTCCACCGCCGCCGAGAGCGGATCGCTGCAGCTATTAATGCTCTCTCTCGTCGACGTAGTTCGCGTTGATGCCCTGTTGTCTATGCTGGATAGGGGGCCTATCCGTCCAGCTGGTCTTTTCCTATAATTCTTAGCTGCACGCCGCCGTCTACGCTCTCGGTGTCGTTCGGAGCCGGCTCTATAGCTTGTATGGTCTTTCTCGGTAGCTGCGGCGGTTGCGGCTGCTTTATAATGCGATAGTCCTGCTTCTGCTTATCCGATGCTTGGCATCTCGTAGCGATGTGGCCAGGCTTGCTATACGCGAAACAGGTAGGGACGAACGACGAGCGCTGCGACTGATAAGGTAGCTGCTGTGGCGCTCTCCGGAAAGGCGCAGGGGGTCGTGTGGTCTGCGTTATTAACGGCGACGGCTTCTAAACCGATTCGCGTGATTTCGCGTAAGCGCTTAAGTTTCTCGCAGTGACCCTCGTCTGATGCACGAAGCCCTCCAGGTCTTCGTCTTCTACTAACGCTATGGCCGCAGCGAGCTTAGGGCTCAGTTTTTGTCTTAGTAGGTGCAGCTGCTTATCTTCTGCTACTCTCGCTCTAATAGCATATTTTCTAAACAAACTGTAGAATTCCTTAAACGTCTGCCGGTTCTGATTGATCTTGTCCAGCTGCTTACGGGCCGTCTTCTTTCGGAATGGGTCTCCGAAGCGTTGATCTAACGCTTTAATCGCTTCCCTAGCGGTTACCTCTTCTAGGTCCGCCACTAGCAAGAACGCTTCGCCTTCCAGTCGCGCCTCTAAATAGGCCAATCTGTCTTCTTCGCTGCTTAATGCGTAATCGCGACTTATCTTATTCTTGATCTTCTTCTTAAACGCCTCCTACGCTTTAGAGTCTCCGCTACCGAAAACCGGTGGATCCGGTAGTAACGTTATCAACGTGCCACCTTGACTGTAGGCCGCCGGCGAGGTGGTTTCTACGTAGGTTTCTCGCCGCGGTAGCGGCGACGACTTCGCTGCTTCCATATCAGCCAGTTGATCCTTTAGCGCCTTTAGCTGCGCCAGTCGATTCGACGCTTAGTGTTCTAACACGTCGACGATAGTCTCTGCCGATTCCTTTTCGGCCCTTACCGTCTCTACTTCCTCTCTTAGCTGTCTGTTTTCTTCCAGTGTTCTGTAAAACAGCGTCTTAATGAGGTCTATACCGTCGTAGACCTTCCCTATTCCGTTCTCGTTTACGTAGTTCTCCAGTTCCTCGATCGTACAGTCGTGGATCTTCTTGTATTCCCTTATTCTTTCCTTAATCTCTGCGGTCTCTTCCGCTGTAAAACCTCTAATGACGACCTTATCGTCAACTACACTGGAGCGTCTGCTCGCTCTGTCAGTTTTTCTCTTTCCGCGGCGGCCTGTTACGCCGCTCTCTACCGTCGAGAAGCCTTCCATCTTCTTACGGTGCCTTGGGGGGGGTTGTTGTTGGTGTGTTAGTGGGTGCGCGTGCGTTATTCGGGTTTCCGGATGGTTCAACGGGCCCTTTCGCGCAGCGCGGGGTGTGGTGTAGAGAGTGAGTTCGAGATATAATAATCCGGGCACGTAGATATAATTCAATACGGCCTTTTTGATAACTATATCTCGAACTGAAGAGGGAAAGGAACCTATGTGGTAGTGGTGGTGGGCTTTGATGGAGAGTGGTGTGCCAAGGCCCGGCTCGGCCCGTCCGGGCCGAGCCGAAATCCAGGGTCTACCCCATTATCCAGTCCCACCCCTTTCCACCGCCGCAACATTAATAAACTGTTAATAGTAGCTGCAGAATCCGAGAAACGCTCTGATTTGTGCAGTGTTCCCGGATTTCGGCTGCTTCCATTCCGCGACAGAGGCGACTTTAGAGGGGTCTATTTGAATTCCTTCTCTTCTAACGATAAGGCCGAGATATTTAACTTCGGTCTAATAGAACTTGCTCTTCTTTATGTCCGTGTTTAATCCGACCTTGCAGAGTCTCTTTAACACCCTCTTAATATAGTCCGTGTGTTGCTCTCTCGTTCTATTAGTGTAGATAAGAATGTCGTCTAAGTAGATAGACACAAACCGTTCTAGCATGTCTATAAAGATGTAGTTTATAAAGCGTTGCCACACTGCTGGTGCGTTGGTAAGTCCGAAAGGCATTACTAACTACTTGAAATTGCCTATACGCGTAGCGAATGTCGTAAGATCTTCTGTCTGCCCTTTTTCGTTCCTTAATCGGTAGAACGCTTAGCGAATATCCAGCTTGCTAAAACACTTGGCTTTAGCTACTCGTTGTATAGTCTCGTCGATTAGCGGCAGCGGATACACATCTCTCTTAGTAACCTTTTTAAGGCTACAGTAATCTACGCACAGTCGGAGACTACCTCCAGGTTTCCGCACGAAAAGTGTTACGGCGGCAGAAAGGGGTGGACCCTTGGAATTTCGGCTCGGTCCTTCCGGGCCGAGCCGGGCCTTGGCACCACCACTACGAAAGCCTACCACTACCACCACATAGACTCCTTTCCCTCCTTAGTTCGAGATATAGTTATCAAAAAGGCCGTATTGAATTATATCTGCGTGCCCGGATTATTATATCTCGAACTTACTCTCTACACAACACTACCGCGCTGCGCGAAAGGGACCGTTGAACTATCCGGAAACCCGAATAACGCACGCGCACACACACACACTAACAACAACAAACCCTAGGCACCGTAAGAAGATAGAAGGCTTCTCGACAGTAGAGAGCGGCGTAACAGGCCGCCGCGGTAAGAGAAAGACTGACAGAGCGAGTAGGCGCTCCAGTGTCATTAATAATGAGATTATTATTAGCGGTTTTACAGTGGAAGAGACCGCAGAGATTAAGGAACGAATAAGCGAATACAAGAAAATCCACGACTGCACGCTCGAGGAACTTAAGGACTATGTAAACGAGAATGGAATAGGGAAGGTCTACGACGGCATAGACCTTATCGAGATGCTGTTTTACAGAACGCTGGAAGAGAACAGACAACTAAGAGAAGAAACTAAAGCAGTAAGGGCCGAGAAGGAATCGGCAGAGACTATTATCGACGTGTTAGAAAACCAAGCGGCGAACCGACTAGCACAGTTAAAAGCGATAAAGGCTTAGCTAGAGGAGAAGGAAGCAGCGAGGTTATCGGCGCCGCCACCGCGTCGAGAAGAACAAGCAGAGACCGCCTTACCGGCGGCCTACAGTTAAGGCGGCACGTTAATAACGTCACTACCGGACCCGCCGGCGTTTAGAGGCAGAGACCCTGACGACTGGGAAGCGTTTAAGAAGAAGATAAAGAATAAGATAGACCGCGACTACGCCGGAAACAGCGCCGGAGATAGATTAGCGTACCTGGAATCGCGATTAGAAGGTGAAGCTTTTTCGCTAGTAGCGGACCTAGAAGACGTAACTGCTAAAGAAGCGATTAAAGCGCTAGATCGACGCTTCGGAGACCCCTTTAGGAAGAAGACGGCCTATAAGCAGCTGGACAAGATCAACCAGAACCGACAGACGTTCGAGGAGTCCTACGGATTGTTCAGAAAATATGCGATTAGGGCCCGAGTGGCGGAAGATAAGCAGCTCTACCTACTAAGGCAGAAGCTGAACCCTAAACTGGCTGCCTCTATAGCGTCTGTAGAAGACGAAGACCTTAAGAGCTTCGTGCACCGAGCGAGAGTTACTGCGAGAAACCTGAGCGCCTACGCGAAATTACGCGAATCGAACTAGAAGCCGTTAATAACGCAGACTACACGACCCCCTGCGCCTTTCCAGAGAGCACCACAGCAGTCACCTTATTATTCGCAGCGTTCGTCGTTCGTCCCTACCTGCTACGCGTGCGGAAAGCCCGGCTATATCGCTATAAGATGCCAAGCAACGGCCTAGCAGAAGCAGGAGTATCGTGTTATAAAGCAGCAGCAGCCGCAGCTACCGAGAAAGACTATATAAGCTATAGAGCCGGCTCCGAACGATGCTGACAGCGTAGACGGTGGAGTGCCACTGCGAATCCTAGGAAAAGACCAGCTGGAAGGATAGGCCCCCTATCCAGCGTAGAAGACAGGGCACTAAGAAGAGCTACGTTACAGAGAGACGAGAGCATTAACAGCTGCAGTAATCCGCTCTTAGCGGCGGTGGAAGTGAACACGGAAACAGCTATTATCCTTCTAATCACTGTCTACCCCCTTAACGGATTGAGCAAACCACTTTAGCTAAGGGCTTTTAACGACACAGGGGCCCTTATCGGAGCGGCTATCCACTATCGATTAGTCCGGAAGCTGACGAATGGATACGGCTATCCGGTGGAATTAGCGTCGCCGACGAAGATTTCGGCATACAACGGACAAGACACGGAAAGCGTTACGCACTACGTGCCGCTAAAGACTACCTTGGCTAGTCGCACCACGGAAGCGACGTTCCGAATTATGGATATCGGAAGGTTTGACATTATTATAGGGCAGAAATAGATGAAGAACCAGGGAGCAATTATTGACGTAGGAGAAGGCACGCTCGGATTCAGAAAACCGATTAGCGGCTTAGCCGCCGTCAAATTAGTCACCGAATCGGCCACAGTGGCCAACGCCAAACCGAACGTTACGACGATCGAAGCGTCTCCGATGGATCGACCTACCTCTACCGAGCCTGCGCCTACGATCGGAATAATAAGCTCGGAAGCTTTATCGACCCTCGCGAAGTCACTGGACAACGAGATTTACGCTATCTTAATAAAAGACATCGAAGACCACCAGAAGATAATGGCGGAAGAAGAAGTGGATCTACTAGAGGTGCTACCAAAAGAACTCTATAGTTACGCTAACGTCTTCTTAAAAGTCGACTCCAACCTATTGCCGCTCTATCGACCGGAATATAACAACAAGATCTGACTAAAAGAGTGAGCTACGCTGCCAAGAACCGAGCCCCTAAGACGACTGTCGCCGGCGGAACTGGACCAGGTAGAGGTGTTCGTTCGCGAAAACCTGGCGAAGAAGTTTATTACGCCGAGTTCTGCCGAATATGCGTTACCGATTCTTTTTGTAAGAAAACCAGGGGGTGGTCTGCGACTCTGCGTAGACTATCGAGGCCTTAACGAAGTTACTAAGAGAGACGTATATCCACTGCCGCTAATAGATAAGACTATACAGCGCGTAGCAAAGGCTAAGTGGTTTAGCAAGCTGGACATCCGCCAAGCGTTCTATTAACTGAGAAACGAGGAAGGGCAAACAGAAGATCTTACGACGTTCGCTACGCGTATAGGCAATTTTAAGTAGTTGGTGATGCCTTTTGGGCTTACCAACGCGCTGGCAGTGTAGCAACGCTTTATAAACCACACCTTTATAGACATGCTAGAACGGTTCATGTCCGTCTACCTGGACGACATTCTTATCTACACGGATGGAACGAGAGATTAGTATACAGACTACGTCGAGAGGGTACTGAAGAGACTCCACGAAGTAGGATTGAACGCGGACACGAAGAAGAGCGAGTTCTATCAGACAGAGGTCAAATATCTCGGTCTTATTGTAGGAAGAGATAGAATTTGTATAGACCCCTTAAAGGTAGCCGCCGTCGCGGAATGGAAGCAGCCGAAATCCGGAAACACTACGCAGATCAAAGCGTTTCTTGGATTCTGCAGCTACTACCGACGGTTTATTAAGGACTTTAGCAGGATAGCGAGACCCTTAAACGAAGCGTTAAAGAAAGAGGCCGCTGGCCTATAGAATAAGAAGTGCACAGAAGCCTTTAACTAGCTAAAAGAAGTAGTGGCCTCGGCGCCGGTTCTAGCACACTTCCGACCGGAAAAGACGATCTACGTAGAAACGGACGCTTCCGACACAGTTACCGCAGGGGTCCTTTCTTAATACGCTGACGACGAAGAGACCCTCTATCCGGTAGCTTTCTTTAGTAAGTCTATAACGGAGGCCGAACGGAACTACGCAATCTACAATAAAGAACTGCTGGCTATCATACAGGCGTTCGAGGAGTGGAAGCCAGAACTTATAGCTGGAAAGAGCACGGTCCAGGTCCTTACGGACCACCAGTCGCTGACCTACTTTATAAAGAATTAGAAGCTCTTACGACGCCAAGTACAGTAGGCTGCCTACTTATCCGGGTTCGACTTCAAGATCACCTATTAACCTGGAGCTCAAAACGGAAAGGCCGACGCGCTAACAAGGAGAGAAGGGAAGACCAGCTGCACGAAAGAAGACCTGAACATGTTCCAGAAGGTGCTAACCGAGCGGATAGTAGACGCAGAGGTGCTGAAAGAGGTAGGGGTCTGCGCAGTGGAACCGGCCCCTAAGGAAAAGACTCTCTACGAAAAGGTAGAGCAGCTTAACCAGCAACAGAAGCTCGGCCAAACCGGTTCAGGGAAGATAATAGTCCCGGAAGAACTAATTACAGAGGTCATCCAGCTGGTCTATAGCTCTGTAGATGTTGGCTACGCAGGCGCGAAGAAGACGATACAGGCAGTAAGCACGATCTACTGGTTTCCGCAGATCTACGAACGGATCCACCGGTTTATCGCCAACTGCTACGTATGCCGAGCTGCGAAGCTACGTTACGGTCTCCCGGCGGGTCTACTAAAGCCACTTCCGATCCCTAAGAAGCCGTAGCAGCACATTACGATAGATTTCGTAACCGGCCTGCCAAATTCAGATAGATACGATGCCACCCTTAACGTAGTAGATAGACTGAGCAAAGAGCGCCACTTTATCCCCTGTAAAGCAAGAAACAAAGGAACTACTGCAGAAGAGACCGCGCGGATGCTGATTAGACACGTATAGAAGCACTATAGCCTGCTGGACACTATCACTACGGATAGGGGTCCTCAATTCACCGCTGACGTATAGAAAGCTATCAACCAAGCTCTCGGAATTTGCGGAAAGCTCAGTACTGCTGCTTACCCTCAAACCGACGGCCAGTCTAAAGTGGCCAACTGTAAGATAGAGCGATATATACAAACCTTCTGCGGCTATTATTAAGAAGATTGGGTTAAGGTGTTGCCGATAGCCGAATTCTGCGCCAACTCGGCACTGTCTAAAGCCACCTCGCTGGCGCCGTTTAAGATAACGCATAGCTATCTTCCGAGGCTAAGCTTCCAGCCGCCGAGCGACGCCGGCTCGCCGGAGCTTTCCACCACTACTACGTTGTTAAAGAGAGTCGCCGCCGCGGCGGCGGAAGCGCTCCGATCTCAGATAGAAGAAGCGATAAAAGTAGCAAAAGAAGCGATGGAATCGGCTTAGAAGAAGATAGTAACTCAAACTAATAGAAAGCGGTCGCTAATTAAATTCGAGGAAGGTCAAAAGGTCTGGCTTAACACGCGGAACCTAAGGCTAAAAGGCAATGCCAAGCTTAATCTACGCTACGTAGGTCCGTTCAAGATAGTGGAAAAGAGATCGCTGGTAACTTATCGGCTCCAGCTACCGAAATCGTTCCGGATCCACAACGTTTTCCATTTAGATCTGCTGAGCTTGGACCCTAAAAACGGTCTGCTACGACAGGGGTTCGCCGAACCCCCGCTAATCGAGATAGATAGTAAGAAAGAAGAGTAGGAGGTAGAACATGTAATGGACGTAAAGAAGATAAGGGGGTCCATCAAAGCGAAGATCTCGTAGAAGGGGTGGCCAGAAGACTACGAATAGTATCCGATCGAGAACCTGCGGAATTCGGTGGAGCTGCTACAAGAATTCTATATACAGAACCTAAAGAAGCCGAAACCCGGATAGCTCCGAAACTGACGACCTCTGAAAGAGATAAAAGAAAAGGCAAAGCCGCGTCCGCTCTATTGGTGTAGAAGCCGATGGAAACAATCGAGGGTTGCTTTGCTGGAGTCTTCGACCCAGCCACTACCTACCGCCGGGTCGGCAGGCAGCTCGCCGACGCCGTGGCGTGCCAGCGCTGCCGACCCTGCGGTGGCTAAGGGCCTTGGTAGAAGAGAAAAAGAAGAAGAAAAACGGCGCTGCGGAAAGATCTATATAGACCCCCGCGCCGGCGCACAGACTAGCCAAGCCGCAGCTTAGAAGACCGCGGATCAGATCAGATAGCGTCGATTACATAAACGCCAAGTGAACGCCAAGTGAAGGACTTTAGACGCCGACAACGTAAGAAATTGAAGAAGCGATAAAGAGAACGTTGTTTTTGATAGAAGACGGAAGAGGTAACATCGGCGTTGGAGGGGATTTTCGTGAAGGAGACGACGAATTAAAAAAAAAAAGATTTTCAGATAGATAGGGTGACTAAGCGGTCGAGGACGACCGCTGGCAAGGGAGGGGGGTGGTGTTACGGCAGCAGAAAGGGGTGGACCCTTGGAATTTCGGCTCGGCCCTTCTGGGCTAAGCCGGGCCTTGGCACTACCACTACGAAAGCCCACCACCACTACCACATAGACTCCTTTCCCTCCTTAGTTCGAGATATAGTTATCAAAAAGGCCGTATTGAATTATATCTGCATGCCCGGATCAAAAAGAATCGGTAACGCATAATTCTACAGAGCTTAGCGTATTGAACTTCTTCGCCAGGTTTTCTCAGACAAACATCTCTACTTAGTCCAGCTCGGCCGGCGATAAGCGTCTTAGGGGTTCGATTCTCGGCAACGCGGCTCCTTCTTTCAGCCGTATCTTGTTGTTATATTCCAGTCGGTGGAGCGGCAGGAGGTTGGAGTTAGCCTTCGAGAACACGTTAGTATAGCTGTAGAGTTCTTTTAGTAGTACCTCTAGCGGATCCACTTCTTCTTCTACTATTATCTTCTAGTAGTCTTCGATGTCCTTTATTAAGATAGCGTAAATCTCGTTGTCTAGCTATCTCGCGAGGGTCGTTAAAGCTTCTAAGCTTATTATTCCGATCGTGTCTAGAGGGTCGGGCCGATCTATCGGAACCTCTTCGATAGTCGTAGCGTCCGATTTCGCGGCGACGGCGGTAATCGATTCGGCGGCGACTCCGTTCTGCTAGTCTTTAAACCCTAGCGTGCCCTTACCTACATTAATAACAGCTTTCTGGTTCTTTATCTATTTCTGCCCTATAATAATGTCGAACTGTCCGATGTCTATAATTCGGAACGTAGCTTCTGTAGTGCGACTAGCTAGGTTAGTCCTTAGCAGCATATAATACGTAACACTCTCTGTGTCTTGTTCGTTGTATACCAAAATTCGCGTTAGCGACGCTAGTTCTACAGGATAACCGTATCCTCTTATTAGTTTCTAAACTAGTCGATAGTGGATCGCGGCTCCGATAAGGGCTCCTGTGTCGATAAAAGCCCTTAGCTAAAGTGGTCTGCTTAAGCTATCGAGTGGATAGACAGTAATTGGAAGGATAATAGCTGTTTCTGTGTTTACCTCCACCGCCGCTAAGAGCGGATCGCTACAGCTGTTAATACTTCCTTCTTCCGGCGACGTAGTTCGTGTCGGTGCTCTATTGTCTATGCTGAATAGGGGGCCTATCCGTCCAGCTGGTCTTTTCCTAGGATTCGCAGTAGCACTCCACTATCTACACTGTCGGTGTCTTTTAGAGCCGGCTCGATAGCTTGGATAGTCTTTCTCAGAGGCTGCGGTTGCTTCGTAGCACGATACTCCTGCTTCTATTGATCTATCGCTTGGCATCTTGTAGCGATGTAGCTAGGCTTTCCGCACGCGTAGCAAGTGGGGACGAACGACGAACGCGGCGGATAAGATAGCTGCTAAGGTGCTCTCCAGAAAGGTGTAGGGGGACGCGTTGCCTGCGTTATCGACGGCTTCTAGTTCGATTCGCGCGATTTCGTATAAGCGCTTACGTTTCTGCCGTAACTCTTGCTTAGTGCACGAAGCTTTCAAGGTCTTCGTCTTCTACCGACGCTACAGCTGCAGCTAGTTTAGGGTTCAGCTTCTGTCTTAGTAGGTAGAGCTGCTTATTATCTAACACTCTGGCTCCAATAGCATATTTTCGGAATAGTCCGTAGAATTCCTTAAACGTCTGCCGGTTCTGGTTGATCTTGTCCAGTTGCTTACAGGCTGTCTTCTTTTGGAAGGGGTCTCCGAAACGTTGATTCAGCGCTTTGATCGCTTCTTTGGCAGTTACCTCTTCCAGGTCCGCTACTAGCGAAAAAGCTTTACCTTCTAATCGCGATTCTAGGTAGGCCAATCTATCTCCTGCACTGTTTCCGGCATAGTCGCAGTCTATCTTGTTCTTTATCTTCTTCTTAAATGCCTCCTATTTTTAATAGTCTCTGCCTCCAAACGCCGGTAGGTCCGGTAGTAACGTTATTAAGGTGCTACCTTAACTGTAGGCCGCCGGTAAGGCGGTCTCTGCTTGTTCTTCTCGATGCAGTGGCGGCGCCAACGACATCGCTGCTTCTATCTTAGCTAACTAAGCCTTTATTGCCTTTAGTTGTGCTAGTTGGTTTGCTGCTTAGTTTTCCAGCACATCTATAATGGTCTCTGCCGATTCCTTCTCGGCTCTTACTGCTTCGTTTTCCTCTCTTAACTGCCTCTTCTCTCTAGGGTTCTATAAAACAGCGTCTTAATAAGGTCTATGCCGTCGTAGGTCTTCCCTACTCCGTTCTCGTTTACGTAATCTTTAAGTTCCTCGAGTGTACAGTCGTCGATCTTCTTATATTTCGTTATTCGTTCCTTAATCTCCGTAGTCTCTTCTGCTGTAAAACCTCTAATAATAAACTTATTATTAATAACGCTAGAGCGCCTACTCGCTCTGTTAGTCTTTTCTCTTCTGCTTCTGTTTCAGCCTATGACGCCACTCTCTACCGTTAAGAAGCTCTCTATAGCTGTCTTACAGTGCTGGTGTTTGGTTTGGTGTTTTGGTGCGCGTGCGTTATTTGGGTGTCCGGATAGTTTAACGGTCCCTTTTGCGCAGCGTAGAGTTGGTATATTAAGTGAGTTCGAGATACAATAATCTAGGCACGCAGATGTAATTCAATACGGCCTTTTTACTAACTTTATCTCGAACTAAGGAGGGAAAGGAATCTATGTAGTAGTAGGTAAGAGCTTTAGGGGTGGTGTGCTAAGGCCCGGCTCGGTTAGGAAGGGCCGAGCTGAAATTCCAAGGGTCTACCCTATTACTCGGTCCCACCCCTTTCTACTGCTGCAACACAGCCTAGGTCCTAGACCTAAGCCAGCCGTCGCCCTAAGGACTGCGACTTAGCGGCGCTAGCACGACCCTACCTACTGTTTAGAGTTACCGACACGACCCTACTCCTATATAGAGGGAGAATCCTATAGCCCTATACAGGGGGGAATAGCTGCTCCTCTAAACAGAGGGAAAACTCTGCATCCTGTATAGAGGGAAACTTCTAACCTTCTATATAGAGTTGGGAACCTTGCTCCCCTATATAGAGGGAGATTGCTAGCTTGGCTTTATAGGTACAAATTGTACAGCAGTATACGACGAAGGAACTGCCTATTAGTTCCTTTATATAGATACCTAACCTTAAGTTTGTAAACTAAGATTGTTAAGCCCTTATATTAGGAACTGATCTTACTTTCGGTAACTGCAGTAATATAACGAAGATAGACGGCGACATCCCTATAGAACCTACAGTTATGCAGGATCAGATGCACTGCGTATACGAGGAGCTGCTGGCACACAAGAGGCAGCTCGAACAGCAAGTAAGCTACTAGGCTGCGATAATTTCCTAACGGGAACAGGAGCTACAATAGCTTAGGGCGTCCGATTGCGATCCGACCCCTACGACGACGACAACAAACACGACAGCCTACACCCCGGCCCCTAAGAGCAAACTCCCCGACGTTACTACTTACGATAGTAAGGCTCCGGCCGAGTACCCCCCCTAGGCTGCCTAGATATGCTCTAAGCTTCTAGTCGACTTAGGAGCATACCCGACCGAGCTAGACAAGGTAGTGTACCTTTTTAGGAGGTTAAAGGGCAGGGCAGCAGCACGGATTCTGCTATACTACGAGACAGCTATTGCTAACCTAGTAATAGCAACTACGACGATGCTCTAGGCAGCTCTATAAGGGCTTAAGAGTCTTGGTTTAGAAACTTAAGGTTAGGTATCTACATAAAGGAACTAATAGGCAGTTCCTTCGTTGTCTACTGCTATACAATTTGTACCTACGAAGCTAAGCTAGCAAATTCCCTCTATGCAGGGGTGCAAGGTTTACACTCTGTATAGAGGATTGGGAGTTCTCCCTCTATACAGTAGTACAGAGTTTTCCCTCCGTTTAGAGGGGCAGCAATTCCCCTCTATATAGGGCTATAGGATTCCCCCTCTATACAGGAGTAGGGTCGTATCGGTAATTCTGTACAGAGGGTGGGGTCGTGCTAGCGCTGCTAAGTCGCAGTCCTTAGGGCGACGGCTGGCTTAGGTCCAGGACCTGGGCTGGGCGGCGCCCCTCTAACAATACCCCCCTCCCTTCTTGTAGTGCCTCTTTCGTACAGCGGCGTGTCGTATACCCTTAGCTTCTAGTGTTCCTTTAGTAGGTCGCGACTTCCTATCTCTGTCTAGTCGTCTATATAGCCGTTGCTCGTTACCCGCTAGGTCGTGCTTGCCTCCTTGCTCTCTTTTTACATAGCTATAGCAGCTGCTCCGGTTGCTATTGCCTCTTATAGTAGGCAGCTACCTCCTAAGTATTAAGTCTCCCCCTTCTCTTTCCTTTCCCTCTTTCTCTTCTATTCCCTGCCTGCCTCCCCCCTTCTACGCCGTCTATCGTCTACCGTCTACTATCTACGTCTACTGTCTACTGTCTACTACTAACGTCTACCGTCTACCTAGGCCCTACTACTAGTTACTACTACTAGCTACTACTAGTCGCTACTACTAGCTACTACTGTTATGCTACCCGCCCTGTCTAGCTGTGCTTACTGTAGCTCCCTTGTAGTCGCTAGCTCTTCCTCTACCTATCTAGCTGGGGTCCCCTCCTATTTCTACCTCTAGTAGTAGAATGCTTAATTCGACTAGCAGCTTCGCTTCTAGTTCGTACAGGTTCCCGTCTTCTGTACGGTCTAAGCTAACGTCCTAGATACTATACTAATAAGCAGTAGGACGCGGCCGAGCTACCCTTCTACGCCTTCTAGTGTAACCCTGCCTAGGTTACACTCTAGCAGGTCGCTATAGCCTGCGCGTTGTACGTTAATGCTATTCTTATTGCTACCTAGGGCCAGTCCTATGCCCCCTGCCCTAACTTCCCCTAAGGCTTACTTAGCCTATACTGCCTCCTTAGCTTCTAGGCTAGGGTCTGCGCCTTGTGTAAGTAGAAGGATAGCTCCCTCTACTGCCCCTACCGCCGTCTAGAGGAGGCGCATAGGGGTAGGGGGGTGCCTCTGCTCCCTAGGGCTAGCCTAGGTAGGGGTCCTGCTACGCAGGAGGTAATTGAGATTTTGGATAGGGAGTCGGCTGCTCTAGTTCTACAGAGTAGTGGCTAGTAAGCTACCCCCCCCCCTAGGTAGTATAAGAAATTTTTAGACAGTTCTGCTCTTAACTCCTCCTACTTCTACTTGCCTTCCTATCTATTTCCTAGCTGTTCCCTTCCTTCTGCCCTTCTCCTGTACAGTGTCGTACAGTGTAACGTTAGTGGGATCCTGTAGCGTCCTACGTCGTAATTCTCGATCCTTTAACAACCTAAGTTGCTAGCAGCTGCCCTATCCTTAGGGTATATCGTGCTCCTTTTCGCTATATAGCGTAGTGTTACTGTAACTGGGCAGGGGGATAGTTCTCCTCCTACCTGTCTAGCGCAGTTGTGTCCTGTAGGGCCTTATACGGTTCCTACGTAGGTTCTGCCTATCCTCTCTACTTAACTAGGTACTCTACCCTCTTCCGCTTCCTTTAGCTTTTAAGGATTCCTTCTACCTCGTACTCTTCCTAGCCTTCGGTAATAATCGCTAGTAGGCGCGCGTCGTCCGTCGTCTAGTGCAGTAGGGGGTCCGTGTTCGCTAGCTGTACGAGGTCTATGTAGAAGACTGGGTAGATCCCTAGGGAAGTGTTAAGTTATACAGCGTATGTCCCTACTAGTCGGACTACGGTAAACTTCCTGTTCTTCTAATCTAGCTTCTTGCTTAGCCGGTCTGTATAGATATTGCGCTGGTTTAGCTAGACCTTATCCCCTGCCTCGTACCCTGGTGCAGCCTATCGTTCCTTGTTAGCCTGCTCTTCTGCGTTCTGTTAAGCTATAGCTAGGCTGACTTTTGCCTATTAATTGATCTGACTGCAGTAGACTCTAGGTCAATACCTGTCTTTAATAACTATATCTAAGGCTAGAGAGGGAAGAATCTACGTACAAGAGGAGGTGGAGGTATTTGAGTGTGCGCCAAGCCTGGCCCTGCTAAGCCTAGCTTCTAGCACCTTCTAGCCCTCTATATCTATATTACTACTGCCTTCCCTAACCAGCGATTGCCCTTAATCCCAATTAGCCTATTAATCGCAATTAGCCAAACCAGGTCGCGTTGTGCCAAACTAGGTCGCAGAGGTCGTTAGGGTCGCAAATTTAGCTTCGCTATCGGCCAATCAGGTCGCTCCAAAACAGGTCGCTTTTAAGGTCGCTTTTAAGCTTCAATTTCCGTGCGTTTTGAGTCTCAATCTCGTGCCTTTTTGAGCCTCAATCTCGTGCCTTTTTGAGCCTCAATCTCGTGCCTTTTTGAGCCTCAATCTCGTGCCTTTTTGAGCCTCAATCTTGTCCCTTTTGACGTCGCTTTGGTGCCTTGTTCTCGTGCCTTTTGCTGCAGAGGTCGCAGAGTTCTCAGAGGTTGCAGAGGTCGCGGAGGTTGTCGAGGCTGCGGAGGTCGCGGAGGTCGCAGAGCTCGCAGAGGTCGTCTTGCAAACACGTGTCGCTTCTCGAGCTGTCGCTTCGCTTCTCGGACGGTCGCTTCTCGACGGTCGCTTCTTGACGGTCGCTTCTCGGACGGTCACTTCTCGACGGTCGCAGAGGTTGTTGGGGGCGCAGAGGCTTCCAGAGGTTGCAGAGGTCGCAGAGGTCGCGGAGGTCGCGGAGGTCGCGGAGGTCACGGAGCTTGCAGAGGTCGCCGGAGGTCGTAGAGGTCGCAGCCTACGTATGTCGCTTCTCGACGGTCGCTCGCTTCTTAGACAGTCGCTTCGCTTCTTAAGCTGTCGCTTCTTAGACGGTCGCTTCTCGACAGTCGCTCGCTTCTTAGACAGTTGCTCGCTTCTCGACGGTCGCTCGCTTCTCGACGGTCGCTTGCTTCTTAACGGTTGCTCGCTTCTCGGACAGTCGCTTCTCGAGCCGTCGCTTCTCGAGCCGTCGCTTCTCGACGGTCGCTTTGCCTGTGCTTTGCCTAGTGCTCTACCTGGGGGCTCTGTCTAATGCTCTGCCTGATGCTCTGCCTAGAGCTCGTGCCTGGGTGCTCGTGCCTAGATGCTCTGTCTGTGTTGTCTGCAGTTGCTCTATGTTGTCTGCAGCTGTGCGCTCTGTTGTCTGGTGCTCCTGCCTAGGTGCTCGTGCCTGGGTGCTCGTGCCTAGGTGCTCTACCTGATGCTCTGCCTAGTAGCTCTGCCGTATGTGTTGTCTGCAATTGCCTTGTACTCGTGCCTAGGTACTTATGCTTTGCTGTACGTCTTGATTGTTAAACTGAACGTATTGTCTGCAGCAGCTGTGCCTGCTTAGGAGCTCTGCCTAGGGGCTGTGTTGTCGGGTCGGGTGCTAAGCTGGGTGCTCGCTAGTGCTTTAGGACGTGCTTCTGAACGTGTAGTGCCGTGTTGCTTGTCGTACGCGTCGCTTGTCACTTTGCCTTGTACCTGCTGGTGCTTGGGTGCTTGCTGGTGCATAGGCTCGCTAGTGCTTGGGGCTTACTAGTGCTTGGGGCTCGCTAGTGCTTGGGGCTCGCTAGTGCTTGGGGCTCGCTGGTGCTCGGCCTGGTGCTGTGCCTTTGCTTTGCTGTACGTCTCGATTGTGCTGCTGGTCGCGCTGCTTATGTCGTGCTTTGCCTCCGCTTTGCCTGTGCTCGTGCCTAGGTGCTCGTGCCGGCTATACGTATGTCTTGTCCTCGATTGCTGAACTGTCTTAATAGGCCTTGTCCGAATAGAATAGTCTGTTAAAGACCCGAAAAAAAACGAATGTCGTCGCCCTAGGTCCTGCTAGGTGCGCTCTCGTCGTCGTCGCTCCGTCGTCGTCGCTCTTACTCCTCGCTCTCGCTCCTTATCCTCGTCGCTCCTACATCGTCGTTCTCGCTCTCGTCGCTCTCGTTACTCTCTCGCTCTTCTTCAAAACTCGCGATCTGCTCGCATAGGCACTCTCTTCAAAACTCTCTCTTCTTCTTGATAGGGGCACTTCTCTTCCCTAAAACTCTCTCTCTTCTCGATAGGGGCACTTCCCTTCCCTAAAAACTCTCTCTTCTTAGTTAGGGGAGGGGGGGGTAGAGTAGTATGCACATGCACAATTAAGTAACCGGATAAAATTCGACGGCCTCCTTTGTACGTATACAGTACACACTCTAGGTTGGTTGCACGTACGTTAATCGAGTACCCAGATGTAATTTAACAGGCTCTTTCGCGTAGTGCAGGTGTTGTTGAAGTAAGCCTTGTATATAATAATCTGACTGCAGTAGACTCTAGGTCAATACCCGTCTTTAATAACTATATCTAAGGCTGGAGAGGGAAGAATCTACGTACAAGCGGAGGTGGAGGTATTTAAGTGTGCGCCAAGCCTGGCCCTGCCAAGCCTAGCTTCTAGCACCTTCCAGCCCTCCATATCTATATTATTAATAGGCGTTTGTAATCGTCTGTACGATAGCCTCCCCCTGCTAAATTAGGGATCGTATAGGGCGTAGGGTGTTACCACTTAGGGTCGGTAAGAGTAGGGAGTAGTCGTATCTATAGGCTATAAAGAAGGGGGACAATCCGGTGGCATTAGCTGTACGGCTGTTAATAGCTAGCTCCGCTATAGGAAGAATGCGGTTCTAGTTTGTCTAGTTATAGTCGACGGAAGCTCGGAGGTACGCTTCTAACGTCGAATTAACTCTCTCTGTCGCACCGTCCGTCTGTAGGTGCTATGCGGTCAACAAGCAGCGTCCTACGTTTAGCAACTAACATACCCTTGCCCAGAGTTGGCTCGTAAACTGTATACCCTAGTCCGATACGATTGATCTAGGGAATCCGTACTTGCTAAACGTCGTCTGTATAAATGCCTATACAGTGTCCTTAGCTGTAATAGAGTCCATTCCTTCCAATATTACTCCCTTCGTTAGCTTGTCTGTAACTACTATAATGTTCTGCTGTCCGTCGCTCTTAGGGAGGTCCGTAATAAAGTCTACTATTAGGTCTTGCTAGGGTTGGTCCGGGATCGGTAGGGGTTTCAGCAGCCTATGCTTTAGTTTACGCTAGGGCTTTGTCCGTCCGTATACATTGCAGTTCTGTACGAGCCTGCGAAAGTCCCTCGCTATCGCCGGCTAGTAGTAGTCCCTAGTGACAATGCTGTATGTCTCCTTACGCCCTAGGTGCCCAGTTGCTATAGAATTATGCGCCCGTTGTATTAAGCTCGTACAGAGCTTCTCGTCTGCCGGGACCTAAATCTGATTCCGAAACTTTAGGTTGTTCTCCTTATCTACTAAGCACTCTGCTGCCGATACCTTAAGTTAAAGCCCTGCTAGGAGCTTCCGCTGTCCTCCTTAGATTGCTGTATAGGCCCCTTAGTATATATCGTCCTTTTCTACTGACTCTTCCTATGCCTATAGTTAGGGCTCCTATATATATGTTGCTGCCAGGCGGATAATCTCCTCGCCTAGCTCCTCCTTAAACATCTGGAATGTTCGTAACTTTAGCCGGTCGTCCTCGTACGTCGTTAGCATGTCCTAGCCCCGTCTGGATAGCGTATTAGCCCTGCTGTTGTCCTTACCCTTGCAGTACTGGAGTCTTATATTGGACCGGCTTAGGTATATTGCCTATCGTACGTGCCTCTTAGACAGCTTCCGGGGCTGCGTCAAGTACTCCAGGTTCTTGTAGTTAGTTAGGGTGAGGAACTCGGGAACTAAGCGGAGTTTACTATCCTAGGCTTCGCAACACTGTACGACTGTCAACAATTCCTTGTCGTAGATAGGGTAGTTGCACTTGGCTAGGGAGTTCTTCTTAGAGAAATACGCGTATAGGTGCAGAAGTCTGTCCGAGCCTACCTATAACAAGATGCCTTCTATATAGTACCCTAAGGAGTCGGCTTCTAGTATCGTCGTACGTTCTAGGTTAAAGGCAGCAAGCGTTGGTCCTGTAGTAAAGAGCTCCTTTAGCTTGTTAAAGCTCCTATTGCACTCGTCCGTCTACTTAAACTGCTTGTCCTTGTATGTTAGCTCGACCAGGGGGTATACAATCTCCGAGTAGTTCTGTATAAACTAGCGGTAGAAGTTAGCAAACCTAGGAAATTCCTGTACGCCCTTAACAGTTATAGGCGGCTTCTATTGCTTGATAGCATTAATCTTTTTCCTATCTATGCTAATGCCTTTCCCTGCCTCGATAATAAACCCTAGGTATTTCGTATGCTGGACACCGAATTCACATTTGTCGATGTTAAGGTACAAGCCAGCCTGCTACAGTTGGTCTAGCACCTTCTTAACGTCCTGTACGTAATCTGCATAGGTGCCGTCCGTAAAAACCAGTGTGTCGTCGAGGTACGCCGAGCAGATGTCGTCTAGTAACCCTTATAACGACTTGTTAATATATCTTTAGAAGGTTGCCGGTACGTTGGCAAGGCTTAAGGGAGTAACAAGCTACTTAAAAAGACTATATCTCGTACAGAAGGCAGTTATCTATTTACAGCCTTCCTTAATCTATATCTTGTAGAAAGCCGAGACTACGTTAAGCTTAGTAAACCACTCTGCCTTGCTGATCCGTCCGAGAGTCTCCTTAATAAGGGGTAGGGGGTACCGGTCGTTCTTGTTTATCGCGTTAATGCCTCGGTAGTTTACGCAGAAACGCAAGCCGGCCTTGCCCTCCTTATAGACAAACAGGACTAGGGCTCCTACAGACGAGGTACTTGCCTGTATAAAACCTTTAGCAAGCAGGTCGTCCAGTGTCTTGCGCAGTACTAGGAGTTCTCTAGAGGACATTCCGTATAGCAGACCGTATAGTACCTTAGGCAGACTTCTATCTAGACAGGGCTCTAGCTAGATGTTATATTCAATTCCTTCTCCTTAGTGTAGTAGCAGTTTCAAGGCCGACTTTAGCTCGAAGAGGTCCAGGTATCCTGTGTATTCCCTTAGGAGCTTCGTATAGGGATCCGTCGCTTTCTTAGGCGCTAATACCTTCTTAACGTCCGCAGTTGCAGTGTTGATTTCAGCCTTAGCGTTGCTACCCTGCGGAGCCCTCCCTTAGTCTCAGAGCCTCTGCTTCGTCGCTGCCAGGTACAGCCGTCCTCTTCCGACGTCCAGCTTGCCCCGCTAGCGCTCTATCTATAGCTTCCCTAGTATTAGGTTATACTCTAACTTGTCTTGTACAACATAGCGGTATAAGTCCTGCTTGAAGTGTCCCTGTATCTCTATCGTTACTTTTACTATATAGGTACTGTCCAGTCCTCGCCTAGTAATGCCCAACATACGTACAGGTACAGTAGGGTTCGTCTTAATATAGTGTCTCTGTACGAAGTCTTTGCTAATTACTCTATACACTAAACATCCTGTGTTAATTCATATACGCGCCGTTGCGGACCCGTTTAGCGTAGGCCGTACGATAAACGGCGTAGTCGTTATGTAGTTGCTCTTAAAAGATAGCTAAGTAGTGCTTTGATTTAGCAATCTATCTCGTATACGCCTCTAGCAGAGCCTTCGCTTAGAGGCTGCTCTTTTCCTAACTCGTCGTTGTCTAAGTAGGACTCCTAGTCCTCTTGTTAGGGCGCTGCAGTTGCTACCCTTGCAGTGGTCGGCCGTCCCCTAGGTCTCTCTGCTAGCAAAAGCCCGCAATTCTGTACAGTATAGCCTATCTTGCTATACTAGTAGCAGCTCCCTTCTGCTCGCCTCTTGTTAAGGGTAGCTATGTCTACCTATTGTGCCCTTTTAGTAGCAGCCCTTAGCCGTATAGTAACGACTGCCGCTACCCTCGTCGTCGTTGGTTCCTAGTCTATAGCGTCCGTCTGCTGCTAGAGGGGTTGTTGCAACTTATAAGCATAGCTTATCTGTCCGAGCCTGTGCTGCTAGTCGTCGACTATCCTAAGGAGATTACAGAATTCCTCGTACGTAGCTAGTTGCATTACGCCTACTAGTCCTGTTATAATCTCCTTAGAGAGACCTACCTCTAAGGAGGTAATTTTTATCCTGTCCTCCTATTAGAGACCTCCTGCCTCTGCTAGAGTCTAGTCGTATTCTGTAAGGAATTCTCGTACAGTCTTGCGTCCTTGCTTTATCGTATTGACCTGTAGGAGTGCTCGGCTCTCGCGGTCTAGGTCCTTGTAGCTCTTGTTAAGAGCTGCCTAGAGCATTGTCGTTGTAGCTATTGCCAGGTTGGCAATAGCCGTCTTGTAGTACAGCAGAATCCGTGCTGCCGCCCTGCTCTTCAACCTCTTAAAGAGGTACACTACCTTGTCTAGCTTAGTTGGGTATGCTCCCAAGTCGACTAGAAGCTTAGAGCGTATCTGGGCAGCCTAGGAGGGGTACTTGGCCGGAGCCTTACTGTTATAAGTAGTAACATTATAGAGTTTGCTCTTAGGGGTCGGGGTGTAGGCTATCGTGTTTATCGTCGTAGGGGTCGGATCGCGATCGGACGCCCCAAGCTGTCGTAGCTCCTGTTCCCGTTAGGAAATTATCGCAGCCTAGTGGTTTACTTGCTGCTCGAGCTGCCTCTTATGTTCCAGCAGCTCCTCGTACACGCAGTGCATCTGTCCCTAAATAGCTGTAGGTTCTATAGAGATCTCGCCGTCCATCTTCGTTCTATTACTGCAGTTACTAACAGTAAGATTAGTTCCTAATGTAAGGGCTTAAGAGTCTTAGTTTAGAAACTTAAGGTTAGGTATCTATATAAAGGAACTAATAGGCAGTTCCTTCGTCGTCTGCTGCTGTACAATTTGTACCTACGAAGCTAAGCTAGCAATTTCCCTCTGTATAGGGGTGCAAGGTTTATACTCTGTATAAAGGATTAGGAGTTCTCCCTCTATACAGTAGTTGTAAAGGGCTTAAGAATCTTGGTTTAGAACCTTAAGGTTGGGTATCTATATAAAGGAACTAATAGGCAGTTCCTTCTTCGTCCGCTACTGTACAATTTGTACCTACGAAGCTAAGCTAGCAATTTCCTCCTATATAGGGGTATAAGGTTCACACTCTGTACAGAGGATCGGGAGTTCCCCCTCTGTACAGTAGTGCAGAGTTTTCCCTCTGTTTAGAGGGGCAGCAGTTCTCCTCTGTATAGGACTATAGGGTTCTCCCTCTGTACAGGAGTAGGGTCCTGTCGGTAGTTCTGCATAGAGGGTAGGGTTGTGCTAGCGCTGCTAAGTCGCAGTCCTTAGGGCGACGGCTGGCTTAGGACAGGTCCAGGACCTAGGCTAGGCGGCGCTCCCTAACAATACCCCCCCCTCCCCTCTTGTAGTGCCCTTTTCGTACGGCGGCGTGCCGAACACCCTTAGCTCCTAGTGTTCCTTTGCCGGGTAGCGCTTTCCTGTCCTCGCCTAGGCACCTAACTGTTGGCCTCCCTCTCCCTTAGTTTAACCTTGGACTTGTCCTCCTAAGTCCGTAGGCAGGGAAGGCAGGGGGTGCTGGATCGCTTCTACCTAACCTTAGCTAGTTCCGTTTCTTAATTTAACAAAGCCGAGGTTAAGGCTAAGGAGGCCTGCTCGCAGTTATAAAGGTGCAGGAGGTGCTCGGTCCCCTCTGCTCCTTCTCCTCCTACCCCTAAGCCCTAGCTATGCACTCTACGTCCTAACTGTACAGTCCGGTGCTACCGGGTTATTTGGTTTTTGTCCCTGTCCCTTAGTCGTCGTCTAGAGTTTTACTCCTAGGTAGATGTTCCTGCCTCCGTCCGGTTGTCTAGTAGGCCGTCGCTTGTACCGGCTTTAGGTCGTAGTTGCCTCGCTTGTCTCCCTTTATAGCGTTATAGCAGCTGCTCTAGTTGTTATTGCCCTACAAGGCAGGAAGCTACTACTCTGTGTATAAACCCCTTCCCTTTCCCCTCTCTCTCGTCTTCTCTTTCTTCTTTATCCTCTACCTGCTACCCTTCCGTCCGGCTGTCTACTGCTACTACTATTACTACTACTAACTACTATCTATTAGCTACTACCAGTTACTACTACTATGCTACCTGCCCCGTCCGGCTATGCTTATTGTTACGGCGGCAGAAAGAGGTGGGACAGATTGATAGGGTGGACCCTGGATTTCGGCTCGGCCCCTTCCGGGATTTAGGTTCCGGAACGGACCGAGCCGGGTCTTGGCACACCACTATCCATCAAGGCCCACCACTGTCACTACGTAGACTCCTTTCCCTCCTTAGTTCGCGATATAGTTATCAAAACAGCCGTATTGAACCTTATCTGCGCGCTCGGATTATTATATCTTGAACTTACTCTCTACACAACCCCCGCGCTGCGCGAAAGGGCCCGTCGAACTATCCGGACGCTCGAATAACGCACGCGCACTCACCTACACCAAAACAATAACCCCCAAGGCACCGTAAGAGATAGAAGGCTTCTCGACGGTAGACAGCGGCGTAACGGGCCGCCGCGGAAAGAGAAAGACTGACAGAGCGAGTAGGCGCTCCAGTGTCATTAATAATGAGATTATTATTAACGGTTTTACAGCGGAAGAGACCGCAGAGATTAAGGAACGAATAAGCGAATACAAGAAAATCTACGACTGCACGATCGAGGAACTGGAAGACTATGTAAACGAGAATAGAATAGGGAAGGTCTACGACGGCATAGACCTTATCGAGATGCTGTTTTACAGAACGCTGGAAGAGAACAGGCAACTAAGAGAAGAAACTAGGACGGTAAGGGCCGAGAAGGAATCGGCAGAAACTATTATCGACGTGTTAGAAAACTAGGCGGCGAATCGACTGGCTTAGCTAAAGGCGCTAAAAGATTAACTAGCTAATATAGAAGCAGCGAAGTTGTCGCCGCCACCGCGGCGAGAAACCTACGCGGAGACCGCCTTACTGGCGGCCTATAGTCAAGGTAGCACTACGATAACGCCACTGCCGGACCTACCTGCTTTTGGTAGCAGAGACCCTAAAGCGTAGAAGGCATTTCAGAAGAAGATTAAGAATAAGATAAGCTGCGATTACTTATTAAGCAGCGAAGAGGATAGATTGGCGTACCTGGAATCGCGATTAGAAGGTAAAGCTTTTTCGCTAGTGGCAGACCTAGGAGAGGTAACTGCTAAAGAAGCAATTAAAGCGCTGGATCAACGCTTCGGAGACCCCTTCTGGAAGAAGACGGCCTGCGAGCAGCTAGACAAGATCAGCCAGAACCGGCAGATGTTCGAGGAGTTCTACGGACTGTTTAGGAAATATGCTATCAGAGCGAGAGTGGCAGAAGATAAGCAGCTGCACTTACTAAGACAGAAACTGAGCCCTAAGCTCGCTGCGGCTATAGCGTCGGTAGAAGACGAAGACCTTTAAAGCTTCGTACATTAGGCGAGAGTTACCGCTAGAAACTTGAACGCATACGGAAAACCGACGACACGTAAACTGATTTAGAAGCCGTCGCCGTTAGCGCAGCCGGCAAGAGCCCCTGCGCCCTTCCGACAACGCCCCCAGCAGTCGTCGTATTTACCACGATCGTCGTTCGTCCCTACCTATTACGCGTGCGGAAAGCCGGGCTATATCGCTACGAGATACCAAGCATCGGATAAGCAGAAGCAGGAATATCGAGCAACGAAGCTACCGCCGCCACCGAGAAAGACTATACAAGCTATGGAACCGGCGCCGAACGATACTAACAGTGTGGACGGGGGGGGGTGCAATTAAGGATTATAGGAAAAGACCAGCTGGACGGATAGGCCCCCTACCTAGCATTGACAATAGGGCACCGAATCGAAGCGAATCGCTACGAGAAGAAAGCATTAACAGCTGCAGCGACCCGCTCTCGGCGGCGGTAGAAGTAAATACGGAAACGGCGATCATCCTTCCTATTACGATCCACCCTGTTAAGAAATCGCGCTAACCCCTCCAGTTGAAAGCTTTTATCGACACTGGAGCTCTTATCGGCGCGGCGATCCACTACCGACTAGTTTAGAAACTGACGAAGGGATACGGCTATCCAGTGGAAATAGCGTCGCCGACGCGGATTTCGGCGTACAACGGGCAAGACACGGAGAGTGTTACGCACTATGTGCCATTAAGGACCACCTTAGCAGGTCGCACTACAGAAGCGACGTTCCGAACTATAGATATTAGAAGGTTTGACATCATTATAGGGCAGAAATAGATAAAGAACTAGGGAGCGATTATTAACGTAGGAGAAGGCACACTCGGATTCAGAAAACCGATCAGCGGCTTAGCCGCCGTCAAATCAGTCACCGAATCGGTTACAGTGGCCAACGCCAAACCGAACGTTACGACGATCAAAGCGGCTCCGATGGATCGGTCCGAACCCCCGGTCACTGTCGGAATAATAAGTTTAGAAGCTATAACGACCCTTGCGAAGTCGCCGGACAATAAGATCTACGCTATCTCTATAAAAGACATCGAAGACTACTAGAAGATAATGGCAGAAGAAGAAGTAGATCCACTAGAGGTGCTGCCGAACGAGCTCTATAGTTACGCTAACGTCTTCTTAAAAGCCGACTCCAACCTATTGCCGCTCTATCGACCGGAATATAACAACAAGATCCAACTAAAAGAGGGGGCTACGCTGCTGAGAACCGAGCCCCTAAGACGACTGTCGCCGGCGGAACTGGACCAGGTAGAGGTGTTCGTTCGCGAAAATCTGGCGAAGAAGTTTATTACGCCGAGTTCTGCCAAATATACGTTACTAATTCTTTTCGTAAGGAAACTAGGGGGTGGTCTGCGACTCTGCGTAGACTATAGAGGCCTTAACGAGGTCACTAAGAGAGACGTATACCCGCTGCCGCTAATCGACGAGACTATACAACGAGTAGCTAAAGCTAAATAGTTCAGCAAATTGGACATTTGATAGGCGTTCTACTGACTAAGGAATAAAGAAGGGGAGACGGAAGACCTTACGACGTTTGCGACGCGTATAGGCAACTTTAAGTGGTTGGTAATGCCGTTCGGGCTTACCAACGCGCCGGCTGTATAGCAACGCTTTATGAACTACACCTTTATAGATATGCTAGAACGGTTTGTGTTAATCTACTTGGACGACATTCTTATCTACACTAAGGGAACGATAGAACAACACACAGACTACATCGAGAGAGTGTTAAAGAGGCTCTGCGAGGTCAAATTAAACGCGGACACGAAGAAGAGCGAGTTCTATCAAACCGAGGTCAAGTATCTCGGTCTTATCGTCGGAAGAGATGGAATTCGGACGGACCCCTTAAAGGTCGCCGCTGTCGCGGAATGGAAGCAGCCGACATCTGGAAACACTACGCAAATCAGAGCGTTTCTCGGATTCTGCAGCTACTATCGACGGTTTATTAAGGACTTCAGCAAGATAGCGAGACTACTGAACAAGGCGTTAAAGAAGGAGGCCGCTGGCCTATAGAATAAGAAGTGTAAGGAAGCTTTTAACTGGCTAAAGGAGGCGGTGGCCTTAGCGCCAGTGCTAGCGCACTTCAGACCGGAAAAGACGATCTACGTGGAAACGGACGCTTCCGACACAGTTGATACGGATATAGGCTGGAAGGTGCTGGAAGGTGGCAGGCTTGGCAGGGCCAGGCTTGGCGCACACTCAAATACCTCTACCTCCGCTTGTACGTAGAATCTTCCCTCTCCAGCCTTGGATATAGTTATTAAAGACGGGTATTGACCTAGAGTCTACTGCAGTCAGATCATTATATCCAAGGCTCACTTCAACAACACCCGCACTACGCGAAAGAGCCCGTTGAATTACATCCGGGTACTCGATTAACGTACGTGCAACCAACCTAGAGTTCGTACTGTATATGTACGAAGGAGGCCGTTGAATTATATCCGGTTACTTAATCGTGTATGTGCATACTACTCTACCCCCCCCTCCCCCGGAAGAAGAGTTTTAGGGAAGAGAAGTGCCCCTATCGAGAAGAGAGAGAGTTTTAAAGAGAGAGAGTGCCCCTACGAGAGGGATATTAGGAAGAGAAGTGCCCTACGAGCAGATCGTACGAGTTTTGAAGTTTTAAGATAGGACGAGAAGGATGTAGGAGCGACGAGGACGAGGAGCGAGAGCGAGGAGCGAGAGCGACGACGACGGAGCGACGACGACGGAGCGACGACGACGAGAGCGCACCTAGCAGGACCTAGGGCGGCGACATTTGTTTTTTTTCGGGTCTTTGACAGACCATTCTATTCGGACAAGGCCAATTAGGACATTTAGCAATCGAGACGTACAGCAATTAGTACAGCGACAAGACAAGGCATAGCAGCTGCAGAGCACCAGCTGCAGAGCACCAGCTGCCGAGCAAGAGCACCGAGCACGAGCACTAAGGCACGAGCACCTAGGTACGAGCACCCAGGTATGAGCTCCAGGCAGAGCACCAGGCAGAGCACCAGGCAAAGCACAGGCAAAGCGACGGTCTGAGAAGCGAGCGACAGTCTAAGAAGCGAGCGACCGCCTGAGAAGCGACCGTCGAGAAGCGACCGTCGAGAAGCAAGCGACCGTCCGAGAAGCGAAGCGACGGCTCGAGAAGCGACCGTCGAGAAGCGACATACGTAGGCTGCGACCTCGACGACCTCTACGACCGTTTGAGAAGCGAGCGACGGCTCGAGAAGCGAGGCGAGCGTCTGAGAAGCGAGCGACCGTCGAGAAGCGACATACGTAGGCTGCGACCTCCGCGACCTCCGAGACCTCTGCGACCGTTAAGAAGCGACTGTCGAAAAGCGACGGCTCGAAAAGCGACGGCTCGAGAAGCGACACGTGTTTGCAAGGCAACCTCTGCGAGCTCTGCGACCTCTGCGAGCTCCGCGACCTCTGCGAGCTCCGCGACCTCCGCACCGATCGAGGCTGAAAGCGACGGCAAAACGCACGAGATCAAGGCACCAATTAAGGCACCAAACAAGGCACCAATCGAGGCTGAAAGTGACGGCAAAAAGGCACGAGATTGAGGCTCAAAAAGGCACGAGATTGAGACTCAAAACGCATGGAAATTGAAGCTCAAAAGCGACCTGTTTTGGAGCGACCTGATTGGCTGATAGCAAAGCTGAATCTGCGAACCCTACGACCTATTTTAATGCGACCTCTGCGACCTGGTTTGACTCGATACCTGCGACCTGGTTTGGCACGACGCGACCTGGATTAGCTAATTGCGATTAATGGGCTGATTGCGATTGATTAGCTAATTGCGATTAAGGGCAATCGCTGGTTGGGGAGGGCGGTAGTGATACGGATATAGGCTGGAAGGTGCTGGAAGGTGGCAGGCTTGGCAGGGCCAGGCTTGGCGCACACTCAAATACCTCTACCTCCGCTTGTACGTAGAATCTTCCCTCTCCAGCCTTGGATATAGTTATTAAAGACGGGTATTGACCTAGAGTCTACTGCAGTCAGATCAACAGTGACGGCAGGGGTCCTTTCTTAATACGGAGACGATAAAACCCTTTACCCAGTGGCTTTCTTTAGCAAGTCCATAAATAATGCTAAACGAAACTACGCTATCTACGATAAGGAACTGCTAGCTATTATTCAGGCCTTTAAAGAGTAGAAACCGGAGCTTATAGCTGGAAAGAGCACGGTCCAGGTCCTTACGGACCACCAGTCGCTGACCTACTTTATAAAGACGCAGAAGCTCTTACGACGTTAAGCACGATGGGCTGCCTACCTATCAAGGTTCGATTTCAAGATTACCTATCGACTAGGGGCTTAAAACGGAAGGCTAACGCGCTGACGCGAAGAGAAGGGAAGACCAGCCGCGCTAAGGAAGATCCGAACATGTTTTAGAAGGTGCTAACCGAACGAATAGTAGACGCGGAGGTGTTAAAAGAAGTAGGGGTCTGCGCAGTAGAACCGGCCCCTAAGGAAAAGACTCTCTACGAAAAGGTGGAACGGCTTAATCAGCAGCAGAAGCTCGGCAAAACCGGTTCAGGGAGGCTAATAGTTCCAGAAGAACTAATTACAGAGGTTATCCAGCTGGTCCATAGCTCCGTAGATGTAGGCCACGCCGGCTCGAAGAAGACGATAGAAGCTATAAGGACGATCTACTAGTTTCCACGGATCTACGAACGGATCCACCGATTTATCGCCAATTGCCACGTATGCAGAGCCGCGAAGCCGCGTTACGGTCTTCCGGCCGGTCTGCTAAAGCCACTTCCGATCCCGGAGAAACCGTAGCAGCATATTACGATGGATTTCGTAACCGGCCTGCCGAATTCAGATAGATACGATGCCACCCTCAACGTAGTAGATAGGCTGAGCAAGGAACGCCACTTTATCCCCTGCCGAGCGAGAAACGAAGGAACCACTACGGAAGAGACAGCGCGGATGTTGATTTAATACGTATAGAAGCACTATGGCCTGCCGGACACTATTACTACGGATAGGGGTCCTCAATTTACCGCCGACGTATAGAAAGCTATCAACCAAGCTCTCGGAATTCGTAGAAAGCTTAGCACCGCTGCTTACCCTTAAACTGACAGTTAGTCTAAGGTGGCTAACCGAGAGATAGAGCAATATCTGCAAACCTTCTGCAGCTATTACTAAGAAGAATGGATTAAGGTGTTGCCGATAGCCGAGTTCTGCGCCAACTCGGCACCGTCTAAAGCTACCTCGCTGGCGCCGTTTGAGATAACGCATAGCTATCTTCCAAGGATAAGCTTTCAGCCGCCAAGCGACGCCGGCTTGCTGGAGCTTTCCACCACTACTACGTCGTCAAAGAGAGTCGCCGCCGCGGCGGCGGAAGCGCTCCGATCTCAAATAGAAGAGGCCATTAAGGTAGCAAGGAAAGCGATAGAATCGGCTTAGAAGAAGATAGTAACTCGAGCTAATAGAAAAAGGTTACTACTAGAATTCGAGGAAGGCCAAAAGGTATAGCTTAACATGCGAAACCTGAGGCCAAAAGGCAACGCCAAGCTCAATCTACGCCACGTAGGTCCGTTTAAGATAATAGAAAAGAGGTCGCCAGTGACCTACCGGCTCCAGCTGCCAAAATCGTTCCGGATCTATAATGTTTTCCATTTGGACCTGCTAAGCCTAGACCCTAAGGACGGCCTTCCGGAACAGGGGTTCGCTAAACCCCTGCCGGTCGAGATAGACAGTAAGGAAGAAGAGTGGGAGGTAGAAGACGTAATGGACGTAAAGAAGATAAGGGGGTCCATTAAAGCGAAGATCTCGTAGAAGAGGTAGCCGGAAGACTACGAATAGTATCCGATCGAAAACCTGCAGAATTTGGTGGAGCTGCTAGAAGAATTCTATATACGAAACCCGGAAAAGCCGAAACCAGCATAGCTCTAATGTCGATTATGCTGGAAGAAAGCAAGAAGAAAGCTACGTCCGCTCCACCGACGCAGAAGCCAATAAAAACGATCGTGGCGGTCGCCTTAGGGAGGTCTTTGACGCGGCCACTACCCACTGCCGGGTCCGCAGGCAGCTCGGCGACGCCGTAGCGTGCCAGCGCCGCCGACCCTGTAGTAGGTAAAGGCTTTAGTAGAAGAGAAAAAGAAGAAGAAAAACGACACTGCGTGTTGCGGTGGTAGAAAGAGGTGGGACAGATTGATGGGGTGGACCCTGGAATTTCGGCTCAGCCCGGACGGGCCGAGCCGGGCCTTGGCACCACCACCATCAAAGCCGACCACCACCACCATATAGATTCCTTTCCCTCCTCAGTTCGAGATATAGTTATCAAAAAGGCCGTATTGAATCATATCTGCGTGCCCGGATCATTATATCTCGAACTCACTCTCTACACCAACCCCGCGCTGCGCGAAAGGGTCCGTCGAACCATCCGGAAACCCGAATAACGCACGCGCACCACACACACACCAACAACAACCAACCCCAGGCACCGTAAGAAGATGGAAGACTTCTCAGCGGTAGAGAGCAGCGTTACAGGCCGCAGCAGAAGCAGAAAAGGAAAGACTGACAGAGCAAGCAGACGCTCCAGCGTAGTTAAAGATAAGGTCGTCATTAGAGGTTTTACGGTTAAAGAGACCACAGAGATTAAGGAACGAATAAAGGAATACAAGAAGATCCACGACTGCACGATCGAGGAACTGGAAGACTACGTAAACGAGAACGGAATAGGGAAGGTCTACGACGGTATAGACCTTATTAAGACGCTGTTTTACAGAACACTGGAAGAAAACAGACAGCTAAGAGAGGAAGTAGAGACGGTAAGGGCCGAGAAGGAATCGGCAGAGACTATCGTCGAAGTGTTGGAACACCAAGCAGCGAATCGAATAGCGCAGCTGAAGGCGCTAAAGGATTAACTGGCTAATACGGAAGCAGCGAGATCGTCGCCGCCACTGCGGCGAGAAACCCAAGTGGAAACCACCTCGCCGGCGGCCTACAGTCAAGGTAGCACGTTGATAACGTCATTACCGGATCCACCGGTTTTCAGTAGCGGAGACTCCGAAGCGTAGGAGGCGTTCAAGAAGAAGATCAAGAATAAGATGAACTACGATTACGCATCAAGCAGCGAAGAAGACAGATTGGCCTATTTAGAGGCGCGACTAGAAGGTAAAGCTTTTTCGTTAGTGGCGGACCTGGAAGAGGTAACCGCCGAAGAAGCGATCAAAGCGTTAGATCAACGCTTCGGAGACCCATTCCGAAAGAAGACAGCCCGTAAGCAGCTGGATAAGATCAACCAGAACCGGCAGACGTTTAAGGAATTCTACGGTTTGTTCAGAAAATATGCGATTAGGGCCCGAGTAGCGGAAGATAAGCAGCTCTACCTATTAAGGCAGAAGCTGAGTCCTGAGCTGGCCGCCGCCATGGCGTCTGTAGAAGATAAAGGCCTTGAGAGCTTCGTCCACTAAGCGAGAGTCACCGCAAGAAACTTAAGCGCTTACGCGAAATTACGCGAATCGAACTAGAAGCCGCTAATAACGCAGACTACACGACCCCCCGCGCCTTTCCGGAGAGCGCTACAGCAGCCACCTTATCAGTCACAGCGCTCGTCGTTCGTCCCTACCTGTTTCGCGTATAGCAAGCCTAGCTACATCGCTACGAGATGCCAAGCATCGGACAAGCAGAAGCAGGACTATTATGTTATAAGGCAGCCGCAGCCGCAGCAACCACCGAGGAAGACTATACAAGCTATGGAGCCAGCCCTAAACGACACCGACAGCGTAGACGGCGGCGTGCAGCTAAGAATTATAGGAAAAGACCAGCTAGACGGATAGGCCCCCTATCCAGCATTGACAATAGGGCACCGAATCGAAGCGAATCGCTACGAGAAGAAAGCATTAACAGCTGCAGCGATCCGCTCTCGGCGGCGGTGGAAGTGAACACGGAAACAGCTATTATCCTTCTAATCACTGTCCACCCCCTTAACGGATCGAGCAAACCGCTTTAGCTGAAAGCTTTTATCGACACCGGAGCTCTTATCGGCGCAGCGATCCACCACCGACTGGTCCGGAAGCTGACGAGTAGATACGGTTATCCAGTGGAACTGGCGTCGCCGACGCGGATTTCGGCATACAACGGACAAGACATGGAAAGCGTCACGCACTACGTGCTGCTAAGGACCACACTGGCTGGTCGCACTACAGAGGCGACGTTCCGAATCATGGATATCGGAAGGTTTAACATTATTATAGGGCAGAAATGGATAAAGAACCACAAAGCTATTGTTGACGTAGATAAAGGAACTATTAGGTTCAAAACCCCGGGTAGCAGAGCAGGGACCATCGGAAAGGTCGCCACCGTCGTCGCCAAGCCGAAAGCTACGGAGTCTGCGAAAGAGGCTCCGTCCGATCGTTACGAACCCCCGGTTACTGTTGGAATAATAAGTTCAGAAGCTATAACGACCCTCGCGAAGTCGCTAGACAACGAGATTTACGCTATCTCGATAAAAGACATCGAAGACTACAGGAAGATGATGGCGGAAGAAGAAGTGGATCCGCTGGAGGTGCTACCGAAAGAACTCCATAGTTACGCTGACGTTTTCTCGAAGGCCGACTCCAACCTCCTGCCGCTCTATCGACCGGAATATAATAACAAGATCAGGTTAAAAGAAGGGGCTACATTGCCAAGAACCGAGCCCCTAAGACGACTGTCGCCGGCCGAATTGGACCAAGCAGAGGTGTTTGTTCGTGAAAACCTGGCGAAGAAGTTCATTACGCCGAGTTCTGCCGAATACGCGTTACCGATTCTTTTCGTAAGGAAACTAGGGGGTAGTCTGCGACTCTGCATAGACTATCGAGGCCTCAATGAGGTCACTAAAAGAGACGTATATCCACTGCCGTTGATTAACGAAACCATCTAAAGAGTGGCAAAGGCTAAATGGTTCAGCAAGCTGGACATCCGTTAAGCATTCCATCGATTGCGGAATAAAGAAGGACAGACAGAAGACCTTACGACGTTCGCGACGCGTATAGGCAATTTTAAATGGTTGGTGATGCCGTTCGGACTCACCAACGCGCCGGCGGTGTGGCAACGCTTTATAAATTACACCTTTATGGACATGCTGGAACGGTTTGTGTCTATCTACCTGGACAACATCCTTATCTATACAGATAGAACGAGAGAGCAACACACAGACTACATTAAGAAAGTGTTAAAGAGGCTCCGCGAGGTAGGACTGAACGCGGACACGAAGAAGAGCGAGTTCTATTAAACTAAGGTCAAATATCTCGGCCTTATCGTCGGAAGGGATGGAATTCGGATAGACCCGTCGAAAGTCGCCGCCGTCGCCGAATGGAAGCAACCGAAGTCTGGAAACACTACGCAAATCAGAGCGTTTCTCGGCTTCTGCAGCTACTATCGACGGTTCATTAAGGACTTTAGCAAGATAGCGAGACCCCTGAACGAGGCGCTAAAGAAAGAGGCCGCCGGCCTATAGAATAAGAAGTGCACGGAAGCTTTCGTACGGCTGAAAGAGGCAGTAGCCTCGGCGCCGATTCTGGCGCACTTCCGACTGGAAAAGACGATCTACGTAGAAACGGACGCTTCCGACACAGTAACGGCAGGGGTCCTTTCTCAATACGCTGACGATAGCGAGACCCTTTACCTAGTGGCCTTCTTCAGCAAATCCATAACGGAAGCTAAACGGAACTACGCTATCTATAATAAGGAGCTGCTAGCGATCATTTAGGCTTTCGAGGAGTGGAAACCGGAGCTTATAGCTAGAAAGAGCACGGTCCAGGTCCTTACAGACCACCAGTCGCTGACCTACTTTATGAAGACGCAGAAGCTCTTACGACGTCAAGCACGGTAGGCCGCCTACCTATCAGGGTTCGATTTTAAGATCACCTATCGACCAGGGGCTCAAAACGGAAAGGCCGACGCGCTGACGAGAAGAAATAGAAAGACCAGCCGCGCGAAAGAAGATCCGAACATGTTCCAGAAGGTGTTGACCGAGCGGATGGTAGACGCAGAGGTGTTAAAAGAGGTAGGGGTCTGTACAGTAGAACCGGCCCTTAAGGAAGAGACGCTCTACGAGAAGGTAGAACGGCTTAATCAACAACAGAAGCTCGGCAGAACAGGCTCCGGAAAGCTGATAGTTCCGGAAGAACTAATCACTGAGGTCGTCCAACTAGTCCATAACTCTATAGATGTTGGCTACGCCGGCTTAAAGAAGCTGATGGAAGCCATAAGGACGATCTACTGGTTTCCGCGGATCTATGAACGGATCCATCGATTTATCGCTAATTGCTACGTATACAGAGCGGCGAAGCCACGTTACGGCCTTCCGGCAGGCTTACTGAAGCCGCTTCCGATCCCCGAGAAGCCGTAGCAGCACATCACGATGGATTTCGTAACCGGCCTGCCGGATTCCGATGGATATAACGCTACGCTGAACGTAGTAGACCGATTAAGCAAAGAACGCCACTTCATCCCCTGTCGAGCGAGAGACGAAGGAACCAATGCAGAAGAAACAGCGAGAATGCTAATTAAGCACGTATGGAAGCACTATAGGCTGCCGGACACTATTACTACGGATAGGGGTCCTCAATTCACCGCCGACGTATAGAAAGCTATTAACCAAGCTCTCGGAATTCGTAGAAAGCTCAGCACAGCCGCTCACCCGCAGACCGACGGTCAGTCTGAAGTCGCTAACCGTAAGATAGAACGATACCTACGAACCTTCTGCGGCCACCATTAAGAAAAATAGGCCGAGGTGTTGCCGATAGCTGAATTCTGCGCGAACTCGACACGGTCGGAAGCAACGTCGCTGGCGCTGTTCGAGATAACACACGGCTATCTTCCGAGAATGAGCTTTCAGCCGCCGAGCGACGCAGACTCGCAGGGGCTTTCCACCGCCACATCGTCAAAGAGAGTCGCCGCTACAACGGCAGAAGCGCTACAATCTCAGATAGAAGAAGCGATCAAGGTAGCAAAAGAAGCGATGGAATCGGCTCAGAAGAAGATGGTAACTCGAGCTAATAGAAAGCGGTCACCGATAGAATTCGAAAAAGGCCAAAAGGTATGGCTTAACACACGAAACCTAAGGCTAAAAGGAAACGCGAAGCTTAACCCACGCTACGTAGGTCCATTCAAGATAATAGAAAAGAGGTCGCCAGTGACTTATCGGCTCGAGCTGCCGAAGGCGTTCTGGATCTACGACGTTTTCCATTTAGATCTGCTGAGCCTGGACCCTAAGGACAGCCTTCCGGAGCAGGGCTTCGCCGAGCCCCCACTAGTCGAGATGGAAGGTGATAAGGAAGAGTAGGAGGTAGAAGACGTAATAGACATAAAGAAGATAAGGGGGTCCATTAAAGCGAGGATCTCGTAGAAGGGGTAGCCGGAAGACTATAAATGGTATCCGGTTGAAAACCTGCGGAATTCGGCAGAGCTGCTGAAAGAGTTCTACGCGCGGAACCCAGAAAAGCCGAAGCCATCGTGGCTCTAATGCCGGCAATGGAGACACGTCCGCTCTACCGGCGCGGAAGCCGATAAAAACGATCGTGCTGGAAGTGATTGCTTTAGGGACCACTACATCGGCCGGCAGCGCCGCCGCCTGCGTAGTAGGTAAAGGCTTTAGTAGAAGAGAAAAAGAGGAAGAAAAACGGCGCCGCGGAAAGATCTATATAGACCTCCGCGACGACGCACAGACCAGCTACGCCGCAGCTCAGGTAACCCACGGCTCAGATCAGATGGCACGGATCAGGCGCGTCCATTACATAAACGACCAAGTGAAGGACTTCAGATGTCGATGACGTAAGAGATTTAAGAAGCGATAAGAGAAGGAAAAGGTAACATCACCAACGGAGGGGATCAAAAAAAAAAAAAAAAAAAAAAAAAAACAGTGGAGTTTTTAGGATGGATGGGATGACTAAGCGGTCGAGGGCGACCGCTGGTGAGGGGGGGGGGTAGTGTTGCGGTGGTAGAAAGAGGTAGGACAGATTGATGGGGTGGACCCTGGAATTTCGGCTCAGCCCGGACGGGCCGAGCCGGGCCTTGGCACCACCACCATCAAAGCCGACCACCACCACTACATAGATTCCTTTCCCTCCTCAGTTCGAGATATAGTTATCAAAAAGGCCGTATTAAATCATATCTGCGTGCCCGGATCACTGCGGACGGATCTATATAGACCTCCGAGGCGACGCACAGGCCAGCTACGCCGCAGCTTAGATAACCTACAGTTCAGATCAGATAGCACGGATCAGGTGTACGGATCAGATAAACGACAAAACAAGTAGCGTCAAAAACAGCGAAATCGGCGAATAAAATCTGCGGAAAGGAACGAAAAGAAGATAGGAAGACTAGGCAAAACCTAAGGCAGAAAGACGAGGAAGCGGCCACTGCTGCAGCAAAGGAGCAGAAAGAAAGAAGAAAGAAGCCGAAAAGGGAAGTAGATATAGACAGAATTTGATAGTGCGTACGAGGCTTGGCGCGCATGCGGAATCGAGGGAAATAGATAGAAAAGAACGCAGGAAAGACGCGAAAGAAAGGTGGATAGATAGATAGAAGGATTAACGTTATTGAATAACGACAATGGAAGCCTGTAGAAGGGATAAGTAAGCGGTCGAGGGCGACTGCTAGTAAGGGAGGGGGGTGGTGTTACAGCGGCAGAAAGAGGTAGGACAGATTAATAGGGTAGACCCTAGATTTCGGCTCGGCCCCTTCCAGGATTTAGGTTCCGGAACGGACCGAGCCGGGCCTTGGCACACCACCATCTATTAAGGCCTATTACCGTCACTACGTAGACTCCTGTCCCTCCTTAGTTCGAGATATAGTTATCAAAACAGCCGTATTGAACCTTATCTGCGCGTTTGGATAACTTATCGTAGCTCCCTCGTAGTCGCTAGCTCCCCCTCCGCTCGTCTAGCTAGGGTCTCCTCCTATTTCTACCTCTGGCAGTAGGATGCTTAATTCGGCTAACAGCTTCGCTTCTAGTTCGTACAGATTTCCGTCCTCTGTACGGTCTAAGCTAACATCTTAGGTGCTATATTAACTAGCAGCAGGGTGTTGCTAAGCCGCCCTTCCAATTTTCCTAGTGCTGGGGCCCCTTCTGTCCGGGTAGTAATAGAGGTTATAGGTGTAGGGTTGGCTGCCCTAGGTCCTAGGGGTAGTGGCCAGTAGGCTACCTTAAGGTAGTATATAAAAGTTTTCGGACAGTGTCGCTCTTATCCTCTCTTACTTCCATTTCTCTCTCCTGTTTTCTGGCTGTTCCCTTCCTCTATCCCTTTCTTCGTACGATGTCGTACAGTGTCGTGTTAGTAGGATCCTATAGTGTCCTATATCCTTCTTAATCCTTCGGCAACTTAAGTTGCCAGCGGCTACCCTGTCCTTAGGGTAGATCGTGCCCCTCTTTGCTGTACGGCGCAGTGTTACTGTAGCTGGGTAGTGGGATAGTTCTCCTCCTACCTGTCCAGCGCAGTTGTGTCCTGTAGGGCCTCGTATAGTTCCTACGTAGGCTCTGCCTATCCTCTCTATTTCACTAGGTGCTCTACCTTCCCCTACTTCCTTTAGCTCTTAAGGATCCCTTCTACCTTATACTCTTCTTGGCCCTCGGTTATAATCGCCGGTGAGCGCGCGTCGTCTGTCGTCTAGTGCAGTAGGGGGTCCGTGTTTGCTGGCTGTACGAGGTCTACGTAGAAGACTAGGTAAATCCCTAGGGGAGTGTTTAGTCGTACAGCGTATGTCCCTACTAGTCGGACTACTGTAAACTTCCTGTTCTTCCAATCTAGTTTCTTGTTCGGCCGGTCTATACCGATGTGCTGCTGGTTTAGCCAGACCTTATCCCCTGCCTCGTACCTTAGTGCGGCCTGTCGTCCCTTGCTAGCCTGCTCTTCTGCATTCCGTTAAGCTATAGCTAGACCCGCCTTTGCCTATTAATAGGCATTCGTAATTGTCTGTACGATAGCCTCTCCCTGTTAAATTAGGGATCGTACAGGGCGCGTAGTGTCCCTACTTAGAGTCGATAGGAGCAGGGAATAGTCGTATCTATAGGCTATAAAGAAGGGGGACAATCCTGTAGCATTAGCCGTACAGCTGTTAATAGCTAGCTCTGCTTTAGGGAGGAGTCGGTTCCAGTTCGTCTAGGTATAGTCGAAGTACGCTCGGAGGTACGCTTCCAACGTCGAATTGACCCTCTCCGTCGCCCCGTCTGTCTGTAGGTGCTATGCGGTTAACAGGCGACGTTCTACCTTTAGCAACTGGCAGACCCTTACCTAGAGCTAGCTCGTAAACTGCGTACCCCGGTCCGATACAATTGACCTAGGGAACCTGTGCTTGCTGAACGTCGTCTGTATAAATGCCTAGGCGGTGTCTTCAGCTGTATTAGAGTCTATTCCCTCTAGTATTACCCCCTTCGTTAACTTGTCTGTAACTACTATAATAATCCGCCGTCCGTTACTCTCTAGGAGGTCTGTAATAAAGTCTACTGTTAGGTCTTGCTAGGGCCGTTCCGGGATCGGTAGGGGCTTTAGCAGCCTATGCTTTAGCTTACGCTAGGGCTTCGTCCGTCTGCATACGTCGCAGTTCCGTACGAACCTGCAGATGTCCTTCGCTATCGCCAGCTAGTAGTAGTCCCTAGCGACAATGCTGTACGTCTCCTTATGCCCTGGGTGCCTAGTAGCTATAGAGTCGTGCACTCGTTGTATTAAGCTCGTACGGAGCTTCTTGTCTGCTAGGACCCAAATCCGATTCCTGAACTTTAGGTTGTTCTCCCTGTCTACTAAGCACTCTGCTGCCGACACCTTAAGGTAGAGCTCTGCTAGGAGCTTCCGCTGCCCTCCTTAGATCGCTGTACGGGCCCCTTAGTACACCTCGTCCTTTTCTACTGCCTCTTCCTATGCTTGCGGTTAGGGTTCCTATAGGTACGTCGCTGCTAGGCGGATAGTCTCCTCGCCTAGCTCCTCCCTAAACATCTGGAATGTTCGTAACTTTAACCGGTCGTCCTTGTACGTCGTTGGCATGTCCTAGTCCCGTCTGGATAACGCATCGGCCCTGCTATTGTCCTTACCCTTGCAATACTAGAGTCTTATATTGAACCGGCTTAGGTATATTGCCTATTGTACGTGCCTCTTAGACAGCTTCTGGGGCTGCGTAAAGTACTCCAGATTCTTGTAGTCCGTTAGGGCGAGGAACTCGGGCACTAAGCGGAGTTCTCTATCCTATACTTCGCAATACTATACGACTGCTAGCAACTCCTTGTCGTAGATAGGGTAGTTATACTTAGCTAGGGAGTTCTTCTTAGAGGAATACGCGTATAGGTGCAGGAGTCCGTCTAAGCCTACCTGTAACAGGATACCCCTAATGCAATACCCCGAGGAGTCGGTTTCCAGTATTTGTCGTACGCTCTAGGTTAAAGGCGGCAAGCGTTGGTCCTGTAGTAAAGAGCTCCTTTAGCTTGTTGAAGCTCCTGTCGCACTCGTCCGTCTACTTAAACTGCTTGTCCTTAAATGTTAGCTCGAGTAGGGGGCGTACGATCTCCGAGTAGTTCTGTATAAACTAGCAGTAGAAATTGGCAAACCTAAGAAATTCCTGTACGTCCTTAACGTTCGTAGGCAGCTTCTATTGCTTGAAAGCATCGATTTTCTTCCTATCTATGCTAATGCCTTTCCCTGCCTTAATAATAAAACCTAGGTATCTCGTACGCTAGACACCGAATTTACATTTGTCGACGTCGAGGTACAAGCCAGCCTGCTACAGTCGGTCCAGCACCTTCTTAACGTCCTGTACATAATCTGCGTAGGTGCCGTCTGTAAAAACCAGGGTGCCGTCGAGGTATGCCGAGCAGATATCGTCTAGTAACCCTTGCAAGGACTTGTTAATGTACCTTTGGAACGTTGCAGGTGCGTTGGTAAGGCTAAAGGGGGTAACAAGCTACTTAAAAAGACTATATCTCGTACGGAAGGCAGTTATCTATTTACAACCTTCCTTAATCCGTATCTTGTAGAAGGCTAAGACTATGTTAAGCTTAGTAAACCACTTTGCCTTGCTGATCCGTCCGAGAGTGTCCTTAACAAGGGGTAGGGGGTACCAGTCCTTCTTGGTAATCGCGTTAATGCCTCTGTAGTCTACGTAGAAACGCAGGCCGGCCTTCCCCTCCTTATAGACAAACAGCACTAGGGCTCCTGTAGACGACGTACTTGTCTAAATAAACCCTTTGGCAAGCAGGTCGTCTAGTGTCTTCCGCAGTACTAGGAGTTCTCTAGAGGACATTCCGTATAGCTCTGCGTACTGTACCTCCAGCAGACTCCTATCCGGACGGGGCTCTAGCTGGATGTTGTAGTCAATCCCTTCTCCTCGGTATAGCAGCAGCTTTAAGGCCGACTTTGGCTCGAAGAGGTCTAGGTATCTAGCATACTCCCTTAGAAGCTTCGTATAGGGGTCTATTACTTTCTTAGGTGCCAATGCCTTCTTAATGTCCGCCGTTGCCGTGTTGATTTCGGCCTTGGCATTGTTACCCTACGGAGCCTTCCCTTAGTCTTGGGGCCTCTGCTTCGTCGATGTGTTGGCTCTAGCCGTACCGTTGTCGTCCTGCTGGACCCTCCCCTGGTCTCGGAGCCTCTGCTTCGTTACTACTAGGTACAGCCGTCCTCGTCCAACGTCTAGCTTGCCCCTCTAGCGCTCTATCTATAGCTTCCCTAGTATTAGGTTATACCCCAGCTTGTCCTGTACGACATAGAGGTATAAGTCCTGCTTATAGTGTCCCTGTACCTCTATCGTTACTTTCACTACATAGGTAATGTCCAGTCCTCGCCCAGTAATGCCCAACATGCGTACTAGTACAGTAGGGGTCGTCTTAATCCGGTGTCTCTGTACGAAGTCTTTGCTGATTACTCCGTACACTAAACATCCTGTGTTAATTAATGTCCGCGCCGTTGCAGACCTGTTTAACGTTGGCTGTACGATAAACGGCATTGTCGTTATGTAGTTGCTCTTAAAAGATAGCTAAGTAATGCTTTGATTTGGCAATCTATCTCGTATACGCCTCTAGTAGAGCCTTCGCTTAGAGGCTACTCTTTTCCCGACTCGTCGTCGTCTAAGTAGGACTCCTAATCTTCTCGTTAGGGCGCTGCAGTTGCTACCCTTGCGGTAGTCGGCCGTCCTCCAGGTCTCTCTGCTAGCAAAAGCCTACAATTCCGTACAGTGTAGCCTATCTTGCTATACTAGTAGCAGCTCCCTTCTACTCGTCTCTTGTTAAGGGTAGCTATGTCTACCTATTGTACCCTTTTAGTAGCAGCCCTTGGCCGTACAGTAACGGCTGCCGCCACCCTCGTCGTCGTTAGTTCCTAGTCTATAGCGTCTGTCTGCTGCTAGAGGGGTTGTCTTATCTCTTAAGTGTAGCTTATCTGTCCAAGCCTACGCTGCTAGTCGTCGACTATTCTAAGGAGATCGCAGAATTCCTCGTACGTAGCTGGTCGCATTACGCCTACTAGTCCCGTTATAATCTCCTTAGAGAGGCCTACCTCTAAAGAGGTAATTTTTATCCTGTCCTCCTATTAGAGACCTCCTGCTTCTGCCAAAGTCTAGTTAAATTCTGCGAGGAATTCTTGTACGGTCTTGCGTTCTTGTTTTATTGTATTGACCTGTAGGAGTGCCCGGCTCTCGCAGTCTAGGTCCTTATAGCTCTTGTCTAGAGCTGCCTAGAGTATCGTCGTCGTAGCTATTGCCAGGTTGGCAATAGCCGTCTTGTAGTACAGCAGAATCCGTGCTGCTGCCCTGCCCTTTAACCTCCTAAAGAGGTAAACTACCTTGTCTAGCTCGGTTAGGTATGCTCCTAAGTTAACTAGAAGCTTGGAGCGCATCTGGGCAGCCTAGGAGGGGTACTCGGCCGGAGCCTTACTATTGTATATAGAGACGTCGGGGAGTTTGCTTTCGGGGGTCGGGGTGTAGGCTATTATGTTCGTCGTCGTTATCGTCGTAGGGGTCGGATCGCGATCGGACGCCCTAAGCTGTTGTAGCTCCTGTTCCTGTTAGGAAATTATCGCAGCCTAGTAGTTTACTTGCTGCTCGAGCTGCCTCTTGTATTCTAGTAGCTCCTTGTACGCGCAGTGTATATGTCCCTCTATAGCCGTAGTTTCTATAAGGATGTCGCTGTCTATCTTTGTTTTATTACTGCGGTTACTAACAGTAAGATCAGTTCCTAATATAAAGGGCTTAAGAATCTTGGTTTAGAAACTTAAGGTTGGGTATCTATATAAAGGAACTAATAGGCAGTTCCTTCGTTGTCCGCTGCTGTACAATTTTTACCTACGAAGCTAAGCCAGCAATTTCCTCCTATACAGAGGTGCAAGGTTTACACTCTGTACAGAGGATCGGGAGTTCCCCCTCTGTATAGTAGTGTAGAGTTTTCCCTCTGCTTAGAGGGGCAGCAGTTCCCCTCTATATAGGACTATAGGGTTCTCCCTATATATAGGAGTAGGGTCCTGTCGGTAGTTCTATACAGAGGGTAGGGTTATGCTTGCGCCGCTAAGTCGTAGTCCTTAGGGCGACGCCTGGCTTAGGTCGGGTCCAGGACCTGGGCTGGGCAGCGCCCCCTAACAGTAGTGCAGAGTTTTCCCTCCGTTTGGAGGAGCGGCAATTCCCCTCTATATAGGGCTATAGGATTCCCCCTCTATACAGGAGTAGGGTCGTGTCGGTAATTCTGTATAGAGGGTAGGGTCGTGCTGGCGCCGCTAAGTCGCAGTCCTTAAGGCGACGGCTGGCTTAGGTCCAGGACCTGGGCTAGGCAGCGCCCCCCTAACAAGCTCTTAACAGGAGCTACAAGGACCTAGACTGCGAAAGCCGAGCACTCCTACAGGTTAATACGATAAAGCAAGGACGCAAGACTGTACGAGAGTTCCTCGCAGAATACGACTAGACCCTAGCAGAGGTAGGAGGACTCCAATAGGAGGACAGGGTAAAAATCACTACTTTAGAGGTAGGCCTCTCTAAGGAGATTATAACAGGACTAGTAGGCGTAATGCAACTAGCTACGAACAAGGAGTTCTGTAATCTCCTTAGGATAGTCGACGACTAACAGCGCAGGCTCGGACGGATAAGCTGCGCCTATAAGATGCAACAACCCCTCTAGCAGCAGCAGGATGCTATAGACTAAGAACTAACGACGACGACGAGAGTAGCAGCAGCCGTTACTGTACGGCCAAGGGCCGCTGCTAAAAGGGCACAGTAGGTAGATATAGCTACCCTCGACAAGAGATAAGCAGAAGGGAGCTGCTATAGGTATAGCAAGATAGGCTATACTATACAGAATTGCAGGCTTTTGCTAGCAGAGGGACCTAGGGGACGGCCGACCACTGTAAGGGTGGCAACTGCAGCGCCCTAACAAGAGAACTAAGAGTTCCCCTTGGACGACAACAAGTCGGGAAAAGAGTAGCCTCTAAGCGAAGGCTCTGCTAGAGGCGTATACGAGATAGATTTCTAAATTAAAGCACTACTTAGCTATCTTTTAAGAGCAATTATATAACGACTTTGCCGTTTATCGTACGACATACGCTAAACAGGGCCGCTACAGCGCGGACGCTAGCTAATATAGGATGTTTAGTGTACAGAGTAATTAGCGAAGACTTCGTATAGAGACATTACATTAAGACGACCCCTACCGTACCTGTACGTATGCTAGGCATTACTGGGCGAGGACCGGACATTACCTATATAGTTAAAGTAACGATAGAGCTGCAAGGACACTACGAGCAGGACTTATACCTCTACGTCGTATAGGACAAGTTGGGGTATAACCTAATATTAGGGAAGCTATAGATAGAGCGCTAGCAGGGCAAGCTGGACGTTAGACGACGACGGCTGTACCTGGCAGCGACGAAGCAGAGGCTACGAGACTAAGAGAGAGTTCTGCAGGGCGGCAATGCTAAAGCCAAAATCAATACTGCGACTACAGACATTAAGAAGGTATTGGCGCCTAAGAAGGCGACGGACTCGTATACAAAGTGATCTGACTGCAGTAGACGCAAGGTCAATACCCGTCTTTAATAACTATATCCAAGGCTGGAGAGGGAAGAATCTACGTACAAGCGGAGGTAGAGGTATTTAAGTATGCGCCAAGTCTGGCCCTGCCAAGCCTAGCTGCCAGCTGTCCACCCTACATCCGTATTACTACCGCCCTCCCCAACCAGCGATTGCCCTTAATCGCAATCAATCTATTAATCGCAATCAGCCAATCAATCGCAATCAGCCAGACCAGGTCGCATCGTGCCAAACCAGGTCGCGTCGTGCCAAACCAGGTCGCAGAGGTCGTTAGGGTCGCAAATTCAGCTTCGCTATCCGCCAATCAGGGCGCTCCAAAACAGGTTGCTTTTAAGGTCGCTTTTAAGCTTCAATTTCCGTGCCTTTTGCCGTCGCTTTCGGCCTTAATTGGTGCCTTGTTTGCTGCCTTGTTTGCTGCCTTGTTTGCTGCAGAGGTCGCGGAGGTCGTCGAGGCCGCGGAGGTCGCGGAGGTCGCGGAGCTCGCAGCAGTCGTCGAGGTCGCGGCTGTAGATGTCGTTTGCCGCAGAGGTCGTCGCAGTCGGGGTCGCGGAGTCGCAGAGGTTGCAGCCTATAGATGTCGCTTCTCGACTGTCGCTTCTCGACGGTCGCTTGCTTCTCGACGGTCGCTTCTCGACGGTCGTCGAGCCGTCGCTTTGCCTGTCTGCAGCAGCTATGCCTCTGTTGTCTGCAGTAGCTGTGCCTGTCTCTGCCTGGTGCCCTGCCTAGTGCTCTGCCTAGGTGCTCGTGCCTAGGTGCTCGTGCCTAGATGCTCTGTCTGGTGCTCTGCCTATGTTGTCTGCAGCAGCTCTGTGTTGTCTGCAGCTGTATGTTGTCTCCAGCTATATGTTGTCTGCAGCAGCTGCCTGTTGTCTGCAGCAGCTGCCTTGTATTGCCTGCACTGTCTGCACCTGTATTGCCTGCAGCTGTGCCTCTGTTGTCTGCAGCTACCTGTTGTCTGCAGCTACCTGTTGTCTGCAGCTGTGTTGTCTGCCCCTATGTTGTCTGTAGCAGCTCCGTATCGTCCATAGCTGTCTGTCTCTGTTGTCTGCAGCTGCCTGCCTAAACATGCAGTGCTTTTCTAAACATGCAGTGCCTGTTTTGTCTGCAGCAGCTGTGCCTTGTCTGCAGCAGCCCTATCTGCCCTGTATTGCCTTCTTGTTATGCCTGTATACAGCAGCCTTGTGTTGTCTGTACTGTCTGCACTTGTGTTGTCTGCAATTGCCTTATACCAGTGCCTAGGTGCTCGTGCCTAGGTGCTCGTAGCTGTCGCAATTGTCGGTTGTCTCGTCGCAATTGGCCTTGTCTGAATAGAACAGTCTGTTAAAGATCCGAAAAAACGAATGTCGTCGCCCTAGGTCCTGCTATGTGCGCTCTCGTCGTCGTCGCTCCGTCGTCGTCGCTCTCTCGCTCTCGTCGCTCTCTCTCTTCTTCAAAACTCGCGATCTGCTCGCGTAGGCACTCTCTTCCTAACATCCCTCTCGTAAGGGCACTTCTCTCTCTTCAAAACTCTCTCTCTTCTCGATAGGGGCACTTCTCTTCCCTAAAACTCTCTCTCTTCTTCTCGATCGGGGGGGGGGGGGGGGGGGGTAGAGTAGCATGCATATATACGACTAAGTAACCGGATATAATTTAACGGCCTCCTTCGTACATATACAGTACACACTCTAGGTTGGTTGCACGTACGTTAATCGAGTACCCGGATATAATTCAACGGGCTCTTTCGCGTAGTGCAGGTTGGGTGTTGGGTTTAAGCCTTAGATATAATAATCTGACTGCAGTAGACGCAAGGTCAATACCTATCTTTAATAACTATATCCAAGGCTAGAGAGGGAAGAATCTACGTACAAGCGGAGGTAGAGGTATTTGAGTGTGCGCCAAGCCTGGCCCTGCCAAGCCTAGCTGCCAGCTGTCCACCTCCACATCCGTATTACGAAGCTCCTATCGGAATACGCAGAATACCTGGACCTCTTCGAGCCAAAATCGGCCTCGAAACTGCCCCTATACTAAGGAGAAGGAATTAACTACAACATCTAGCTAGAGTCCTGTCCGGATAGGAGTCTGCCTAAAGTGTTGTACGGCCTGCTGTACAGTATGTCCTCTAGAGAACTCCTAGTACTGCGCAAGACACTGGACGACCTACTTGCTAAAGGTTTTATTTGCGCAAGTACCTTATCCGTAGGAGCCCTAATGTTTTTTGTCTATAAAGAAGGCAAGGCCAGTTTGTGTAAAGGGCTTAAGAATGTTGGTTTAGAAACTTAAGGTTAGGTATCTACATAAAGAAACTAATAGGCAGTTCCTTCGTCGTCCGCTGCTGTACAATTTGTACCTACAAAGCTAAGCTAGCAATTTCCTCCTATGTAGGAGTGCAAGGTTTACACTCTGTACAGAGGATCGGGAGTTCCCCCTCTATACAGTAGTGCAGAGTTTTCCCTCTGTTTAGAGGGGCGGCAGTTCCCCTCTGTATAGGACTATAGGGTTCTCCCTCTGTATAGGAGTAGGGTTATGTTATTGGTTCTATACAGAGGGTAGGGTTATGCTGGCGCCGCTAAGTCGCAGTTCTTAGGGCGACAGCTGGCTTAGGTCGGGTCTAGGACCTGGGCTGGGCGGCGCCCCCTAACAGTTTGCGTTTTTGCGTAGACTATAGAGGCATTAACGCGATTACTAAGAAGGACCGGTACCCCCTGTTACTTATTAAGGAGACTCTCGGACGGATCAGCAAGGCAAAGTAGTTTACTAAGCTTAATATAGTCTCGGCTTTCGACAAAATACGGATTAAGGGAGGCTGTAAGTAGATAACTGCTTTCTGTACAAGACATAGTCTTTTTAAGTAGCTTGTTACCCCCTTTAGCCTTGCTAATGCACTAGCAACCTTCTAGAGGTACATTGTTAGGTCCCTGTAAGGGTTACTAGACGACATCCGTTTAGCATACCTCGATAATATACTAGTATTTATAGACGGCACCTATACAGACTACATACAGGACGTTAAGAAGGTATTAGATCGACTGCAACAGGCTAGCTTGTACCTCGACATCGACAAATGTAAATTCAGTGTACAATGTATAAAATACCTAGAGTTTATTATCGAGGCAGGGAAAGGCATTAGTACAGACAGGAAGAAGGTTAATACTATTAAGCAATAGAAGCTATCTACAAGTGTAAAGGGCGTATTGGAATTCCTTAGGTACGCCAACTTCTACCGCTAGTTTATACGGAACTACTCGGAGATCGTACACCCCCTAGTCGAGCTAACACACAAGGACAAGCAGTTTAAGTAGACGGATAAGTATAATAGAAGCTTTAACAAGCTAAAGGAGCTCTTTACTATAGGACTAATGCTTGCTGCCTTCGATCTAGAACGTACGACGATACTGGAAACCGACTCCTTAGGGTATTGCATAGGAGGTATCTTGTTATAGGTAGGCTCAGACAGACTCCTGCACCTATACGCGTACTTCTCTAAGAAGAACTCGCTAGCCGAGTGCAACTAACCTATTTACGATAAGGAATTGCTAGCAGTTGTACAGTGTTGCAAAGCGTAGGATAGAGAACTCCGCTCAGTTCCCGAGTTCCTTGCCCTAACCGACTACAAGAACCCCGAGTACTTTACGCAACCCTAGAAGCTGTCTAAGAGACACGTACGATAGGCGATGTACCTAAGCCACTTTAATATAAGACTCTAGTATCGCAAGGGCAAGGATAACAGCAGGGCTAATACGCTATCCAGACGGGATTAGGACATACTAGCAACGTACGATAACAACTAGCTAAAATTACAGACATTCCAGATATTTAAGAAGGAACTAGGCGAGGAGACTATCTGCCTAGCGGCGACACACCTATAGAAACCCTAGCTACAGGCATAGGAAGAGGCAGTAGAAAAGGACGACGTTTACCGAGGGGCCTGTACAGCGATCTAAGGAGGACAGCAGAAGCTCCTAGCAGAGCTTTACCTTAAGGTTTTAGCAGCAGAGTGCACAATAGACAAGGAGAACAACCTAAAGTTTAGGAATCGGATCTAGGTCCTAGCAGACGAGAAGCTCTATACGAGCTCTATACAACGGGCGTATGATTTAATAGCGACCGGACATCTAGGGCGTAAGGTAACGTACAGCATTGTTGCTTAGGACTACTACTGGCCGGCGATAGCAAAGGACATCTGTAGGTTCGTACGGAACTACGATGTCTGTAGACAGACAAAGCTGTAGCGTAAACTGAAGCATAGGCTGCTAGAACCCCTACTAATACTGGACCGGCCCTAGCAAGACCTAACAGTAGACTCTATTACAGACCTCTCTCAAAGCGACGGACAGCAGAACATTATAGTAGTTACGGACAAACTAACGACGGGGGTTATACTAAAGGGAATAGACTCTATTATAGCTAAGGACACTGCTTAGGCATTTATATAGACAATGTTCAGCAAGCACAGATTCCCTACGTTAATCGTATTAGACTGGGGTATACAGTTTATAAGCTAGCTCTAGGCAAGGGTCTGCTAGTTGCTAAACGTAGAACGTTGCCTATGCACTATATAGCACCTGCAGACGGACGGCGCGACGGAGAGGGTTAACTCGATATTGGAAGCGTACCTCCGAGCGTACGTCGACTACAACTAGACAAACTGGAACCGCCTCCTTCCTATAGCAGAACTAGCTATTAACAGCCGTATAGCTAACGCTACAGGATTATCCCCCTTCTTTATAGCCTATAGATACGACTACTCCCCGCTCCTACCGACCCTAAACACCGTTACCTTACACTCTGTACGATCCCCAATTTAGTAGGGAGAAGCTATCGTATAGACGATAACGAACGTCTATTAATAGGCAAAAGCGAGTCTGGCTATAGCTTAACAGAATGCGGAAGAGCAGGCTAACAAGGGACGGCAGGCTGCACTAATGTACAAGGCAGGAGATAAGGTCTAGCTAAACTAGCACAACATCTGTACAGACTGGCCGAGCAAGAAACTAGATTGGAAGAACCGGAAGTTTACAGTGGTCCGACCAGTAGGGACATACGCTATACGACTTAACACTCTACTAGGGATCTACCTAGTCTTCTATATAGACCTCGTACAGCCAGTATATACGGACCTCCTGCTGCACTAGACGACGGACGACGCGCGCCTACTAGCGATTATTACTAAAGGCTAGGAAGAGTACGAGGTAGAAGAAATCCTTAAGAGCCGAAGGAAGCAGAAGAGGGTAGAGTACCTAGTTCAATAGAGAGGGTAGGCAGAGCCTACGTAGGAACTGTACAAGTCCCTCTAGGACACAACTGCACTGGATAGGTAGGAGGAGAACTATCCCCCTGCCTAGTCGCAGTAACACTGCGCCGTACAGCGAGAAGGGGCACGATCTACCCTAGGTACAGGGCAGCCGCCAGCAACTTAGGTTGTTGAAGGATCGGGAATTAAGACGTAGGACCCTACTAGGTTCTACCGGTAATGCACTGTAGAGAAGGGGGCAGGAGGAAGGGAACAGCTAGGAGACAGGTAAGAATAAGAGTAAAAATAAGAAGGGAATAAGAGCAACACTGTCTAAAAACTTTTATATACTACCTTAGGATAGCTTACCGGCTACTACCCCCTAGGACTAGGGCAGCCGACTCCCTATCCGAGATCTTAATTACCTCCCAGCCGCTAGGAGCCCTACCTAGGCCAGCACCAGGGAGCAGAGGCACCCCCCTACGTGCCTCCCCTAGACAGCGGTAGGAGCAGTAGAGAGAGCTATTCTTCTACTTACACAAGGCGCATATACCAGCCTAGAAGCTAGGGAGGCGGTATAGGCCGAACGAGCCTTAGGGGAGTTGGTGCAGGCAGCACAGAGCTAGCTGCAGGTAGCTATAAGCATAGTGTTAACGTACGATAAGCAGGCTATAGCGACCTGCTAGGGCGTAATCCGGACGGGGTTACACTAGAAGGAGTAGAAGGGCAGCTTAGCAGCGTCCTACTGCTTTTTAGTATAGCACCTAAGACGTTAGCTAGGACTGTACAGAAGAAGGAGACCTGTACGAACCGGAAGCGGAGTTGCTAGTCTAGCTAAGCGTTCTATAGCTAGAGGTAAAAGTAGAGGAGGACGCTAGCTAGACAGTAGGAGGAAGGGCCGGCAACTATAAGAGAGCTACGAGAGGACTGGGCGGACGGAGTGCGTAGCATAGTAGTAGGGTTGGTAGTAGTAGCTATAGTAGTAGACAGTAGACAGTAGACGTTGGTAGTGGACAGCCGGGTAGACGGGTAGCAGGCGGAGGGAATAGAAGAGAAAGAGAGGAAGGGAAAGAGATAGGGGGGAGGCTTAATATATAGAGTAGTGGCTGCCTGCTATATAAGGCAATAGCAACTAGGGCAGCTGCTACAACTGTATAAAGGAGGGCAAACAAGGCGACTACGACCTAGTACCTAGACAAGCGACAGCCCTATAGACGACTGGACAGAGACAGGGAATCGACCTACAGGAGGGACGTTAGGAGCTAAAGCTGTACGATATACTGTCGTACGAATGAAGCACTACGAGAAGGGAGGGAGGTATTGTTAGAGGGCGCCGCCCAGCCTAGGTCCCGGACCTAAGCTAGCTCTCGCCCTAAGGACTGCGACTTAGCAGTGCCAGCACGACCCTACCCTCTGTATAGAGTTACCGACACGACCCTACTCCTGTACAGAGGGAGAATCCTATAGCCCTATATAGAGGGGAATAGCCGCCCCTCTAAACGGAGAGAAAACTCTGTATCCTGTACAGAGGGAAACTCCCGACCTTCTATACAGAGTTGGGAACCTTGCTCCCCTGCATAGAGGGAGATTGCTAGCTTAGCTTCGTAGGTACAAATTGTACAGCAGCGCACAACAAAGGAACTACCTATTAGTTCCTTTATATAGATACCTAACCTTAATTTTCTCAACCAAGATTCTTATGCCCTTATATCTGCCTATACTGTTTGTTTACTTGTTTACTAGTAGCTTTCCTAATAAACTTCCTAACAAGCTTTTGTTCTTTATTTTGCAAACAATCTTATTTCCTAGCCCTGCTTTTCCTAAAGGTTCTAGAACTAGGTTGTTGCAGCGGCAGAAAGGGGCAGGACTAAGTAATAGAGTGGACCCTTGGAATTTTGGCTCGGCCCTTACAGACTGAGCCGGGCCTTAGCACACTACCCCTAAAGCTCTTACCTACCGCCGCATAGATTCCTTTCCTTCGTTAGTTCGAGATATAGTTACTAAAAAGGCCGTATTAAATTATATCTACGTGCCCAGATTATTGTATCTCGAACTTACTTACTATACTAACTCCGCGCTATGCGAAAGGGACTGTTAAACTATCTGGACATCCGAATAACGTACGCGCGTACTACACCAAACCAAACCAGCACCGTAAGAGAGCTATAGAGAGCTTCTTAACAGTAGAGGGCGGCGTTACAGGCCGCAGCGAAAAGAGAAAGACTAACAGACCGAGGGATAGGCGCACTAGCATCCTTAACAATAGAACGGCTACACAGGGCCTTATAGAAGAAGAGATAGATAAAGCGAAGAGAGGCATAGCAGGCTATACGGAACTGTATGCACGTACGCTAGATAAAATACGAGAATATCTAGCAGAACATAGGGCCTAGAAGGTGTTCGACATTATTACCTTTGTAGAAAAGAAGTTTTATAGGAACATAGGAGAGAACAGGCGACTAAGAGAGGAAATAGAAGCGGTAATAGCTAAGAAGGAATCGGCAGAGACTATTATTAACGTATTAGAAAATTAAGCGGCAAACTAAACAGCGTAACTAAAGGCAATAAAGGCTTAGTTAGCTAACATAGAAGCAGCAATGTCGTCGGTGCTAGAGCCGCCGCTATATCGAGAAGAACAAGTAGAGACTATCTTACCGGCAGCCTACAGTTAAGGCAGCACCTTAATAACGTTACTACCTAACCTACTGGCGTTTAGAGGCAGAGACCCTAAAGACTAGGAAGCCTTTAAGAAGAAGATAAAGAGTAAGATAAACCGCGACTACCCCGGAAACAGTAAAGAAGACAGATTGGCCTACCTGAAATCGCGACTAGAAGGCGAAGCGTTCTCGTTAGTAGCGGACCTAGAAGAAGTAATCGCCGAAGAAGCGATTAAAGCGCTGGATCAACGCTTCGGAGACCCCTTCCAAAGGAAGAGAGCCTGTAAACAGCTAACAAGATCAATCAGAACTAGCTAACATTTAAAGAGTTCTACGACCTGTTTAGAAAATATACTATTAGAGCTAAAGTGTCTAAGGGTAAACAATTACATCTACTAAGGCAGAAGCTAAACCCTAAACTAGCTGGAGCTATAGCTTTAGTAGAAGATAAAGACCTTAAGAGCTTCGTACACTAAGCGAGGGTTACTGCTAGAAACCTAAGCGCCTACGGGAAATCAGCATTGCGCGAACCGATTTAGAAGCAGTCGACACCGACAACACGAACTCCTGCTCCTTTCCGCCGAGGCCCTACCTAGCAGACATCTTATTCGCTGCGCTCGTTGTTCGTCCCTACTTGCTACGCGTACAGAAAGCCTAGCTATATCGCTACTAGATATCCGGCGACGGCCTAATAGAAGCAGGAGTATCGAGCTACGAAGCCACTACTGCCACTAAGAAAGACTATTAAAGCTATCGAGCCGGCGCCAAACGACACCGACAGTGTAGATAGTAGAGTGTTACAGCGGCAGAAAGGGGTGGGACTGGATAATAGGGTAGACCCTTGGAATTTCGGCTCGGCCCTTCCGGACCGAGCCGGGCCTTGGCACACCACCCCCCAAAGGTCTTATCCACCACTACATAGACTCCTTTCCCTCCTCAGTTCGAGATATAGTTATCAAAAAGGCCGTATTGAATCATATCTGCGTGCCCGGATTATTATATCTCGAACTCACTCTCTACACAAACCCCGCGCTGCGCGAAAGGGCCTGTCGAACTATCCGGACGCTCGAATAACGCACGCGCACACACACACACACCAACAACAACAAACCCCAGGCACCGTAAGAAGATAGAAGGCTTCTCGACGGTAGAGAGCAGCGTAACAGGCCGCCGCGGTAAGAGAAAGACTGACAGAGCGAGTAGGCGCTCCAGTGTCATTAATAATAAGATTATTATTAGCGGTTTTACGGCGGAAGAGACCGCAGAGATCAAGGAACGAATAAGCGAATATAAGAAAATCCACGACTGCACGCTCGAGGAACTTTAGGACTATATAAACGAGAATAGGATAGGGAAGGTCTATAATAGCATAGACCTTATCGAGATGCTGTTTTACAGAACGCTGGAAGAGAACAGACAACTGAGAGAAGAAACTAAAGCGGTAAGGACCGAAAAGGAATCGGCAAAAACCATTATCGACATGTTAGAGAACCAGGCAGCGAATAGACTAGCGCAACTAAAGGCGCTAAAGGATTAACTGGCTGATATAGAAGCAGCAAAGTCGTCGCTGCTACCGCGTCGAGAAGAACAAGCAGAGACCGCCTTACTAGCGGCCTATAGTCAAGGCGGCACGTTGATAACGTTACTACTGGACCCGCCGGCGTTTAGAGGCAGAGACCCTAAAGACTGGGAAGCGTTTAAGAAGAAGATAAAGAATAAGATAGACCGCGACTACGCCGGAAACAGCGCCGGAGATAGATTGGCGTACCTGGAATCACGATTAGAAGGTAAAGCTTTTTTGCTAGTAGCGGACCTGGAAGAGGTAACTGCTAAAGAAGCGATTAAAGCGCTGGATCAACGCTTCGGAGACCCCTTTAGGAAGAAGACGGCCTGTAAGCAGCTAGACAAGATCAACCAGAACTAGCAGACGTTCGAGGAGTTCTACGGATTGTTCAGAAAATATGCGATTAGGGCCCGAGTAGCAGAAGATAAGCAGCTCTACCTACTAAGGCAGAAGCTAAACCCTGAACTGGCCGCCGCTATGGCGTCGGTGGAAGACGAAGACCTTAAGAGCTTCGTGCACCGAGCGAGAGTCACTGCGAGAAACCTGAACGCATACGGAAAATCGACGACACGTAAACCGGCTTAGAAGCCGTTAATAACGCAGACAACACGACCCCCTGCGCCTTTCCGGAGAGCACTACAGCAGCCACCTTATCAGTTACAGCGCTCGTCGTTCGTCCCTACGTGCTACGCATGCGGAAAGCCTGGCTACATCGCTACTAGATACCAAGCAACGGCACAGCAGAAGCAGGAATATCGAGCAACGAAGCCGCCGCTGCCGCCGAGGAAGACCATCCAAGCTATCGAACCGGCGCCAAACGATACTGACAGTATGGACGGGGGGGTGCAATTAAGGATTATAGGAAAAGATTAGTTAGACGGATAGACCCCCTATCTAGCGTAAAAAACAGGGCATCCCCGCGAAAGGCACTAACAGAACGAGAGAGCATTAACAGTTGTAACGATCCACTGTCGGCGACGGTAGAAGCGAATACAGAAACGGCGATTATCCTTCCTATTACGATCCACCCCGTTAAGAAGTCGCGTAGACCCCTCTAGCTAAAAGCATTCATTAATACTGGAGCCCTTATCGGAGCGGCGATCCACTACCGACTAGTTTAAAAACTGACGAAGGGATACAGCTATCCTGTAGAGATAGCGTCGCCGACGCGGATTTCGGCATATAACAGACAAGACACGGAAAACGTTACGCACTACGTGCTATTAAGGACCACACTGGCTGGTCGCACCACGGAAGCAACGTTCCGGATTATGGATCTCGGAAGGTTCGACATTATTATAGGGCAGAAATGGATAAAGAACCAGAAGACTATTATTGACGTAGATAAAGGCACGATAGGATTCAAAACCCTGGATAGCGGAGCAGAGACTATCGGAACGGCCGCTACAGCCGCCGAGCCGAAAGCTACGGAGTCCGCGAAAGAGGCTCCGTCCGATCGCTCCGAATCCCTAGTTACCGTCGGAATAATAAGTTCAGAAGCTATAACGACCCTCGCGAAGTCACCGGACAATAAGATTTACGCTATCTCTATAAAGGACATCAAAGACTACAGGAAGATAATGGCAGAAGAAGAAGTGGATCTACTGGAGGCGCTGCCAAACGAGCTCTATAGTTACGCTAACGTCTTCTGAAAAGTCGACTCCAACCTATTGCCGCTCTATCGACCGGAATATAACAACAAGTTCCGACTGAAAGAGGGGGCTACGCTGCCAAGAACCGAGCCCCTAAGACGACTGTCGCTGGCGGAACGGGACTAGGTAGAGGTGTTCGTTCGCGAAAACCTGGCGAAGAAGTTTATTACGCCGAGTTCTGCCGAATATGCGTTACTGATTCTTTTTGTAAGAAAACCAGGGGGTGGTCTGCGACTCTGCGTAGACTATCGAGGCCTTAACGAGGTCACCACGAGAGACGTATATCCACTGCCGCTAATAGATAAGACTATACAGCGAGTGGCTAAGGCTAAGTGGTTTAGCAAGCTGGATATTCGCCAAGCATTCTATCGATTAAGGAACGAAGAAGGACAAACGGAAGACCTTACGACATTCGCTACGCGCATAGGCAATTTCAAGTAGTTGGTAATGCCTTTTGGGCTCACTAACGCGCCGGCAGTGTAGCAACGCTTTATAAACCACACCTTTATAGACATACTAGAACGGTTCGTGTCCGTCTACTTGGACGACATTCTTATGTACACAGACGGAACGAGAGATCAGCACACGGACCACGTCGAGAGGGTGCTAAAGAGACTCCGCGAAGTAGGATTAAACGCGGACACGAAGAAGAGCGAGTTCTATCAGACAGAGGTCAAATATCTCGGTCTTATCGTAGGAAGAGATAGAATTTGTATAGACCCCTTAAGGGTCGCCGCCGTCGCGGAATAGAAGCAGCCGAAATCCGGAAACACTACGCAGATCAGAGCGTTTCTCGGATTCTGCAGCTACTACCGACGGTTTATTAAAGACTTTAGCAAGATAGCGAGACCCCTAAACGAAGCACTGAAAAAAGAGGCCGCCGGACTATAGAACGAGAGGTGCACGGAGGCTTTCAACCGACTAAAAGAAGCAGTGGCTTCAGCGCCGGTTCTGGCGCACTTCCGGCCGGAAAAGACGATCTACGTAGAAACGGACGCTTCCGACACAGTTACAGCAGGGGTCCTTTCTTAATACGCCGACGACGAAGAGACCCTCTATCCGGTGGCTTTCTTTAGCAAGTCTATAACGGAGGCCGAACGGAACTACGCAATCTACGATAAAGAACTGCTGGCCATTATACAGGCATTCGAGGAGTGGAAGCCAGAGCTTATAGTTAGAAAGAGCACGGTCTAGGTCCTTACGGACCACCAGTCGCTGACCTACTTTATAAAGACGCAGAAGCTCTTACGACCCCAAGCACAGTAGGCTGCCTACTTATCCGGATTTGACGTTAAGATTACCTATCGACCAGGGGCTCAAAACGGAAAGGCTAACGCGCTAACGCGAAGAGAAAGGAAGACTAGCCGCGCGAAAGAAGATCCAAACATGTTCCAGAAGGTGTTAACCGAGCGGATAGTAGACGCAGAGGTGTTGAAAGAGGTAGGGGTCTGCGCGGTGGAACTGGCCCCTAAGGAAAAGACTCTCTACGAAAAGGTAGAGCAGCTTAACTAGCAACAGAAACTCGGCAAAACCGGTTTAGGGAGGCTGATAGTTCCAGAAGAGCTAATTACAGAGGTTATCCAGCTGGTCTATAGCTCCGTAGATATAGGCTACGCAGGCGCAAAGAAGACGATAGAAGCTATAATGACGACATACTAGTTTCCGCAAATCTACGAGCGGATCCACCGGTTTATCGGCAATTGCTACGCGTACCGGGCCGCGAAGCCACGTTACGGTCTTCCGGCCAGTCTGCTAAAGCCACTTCCGATCCCCGAGAAACCGTAGCAACACATTACGATGGACTTCGTAACCGGCCTGCTGGACTCCGATAGATATAACGCTACGCTAAACGTAGTGGACCGACTAAGCAAGGAACGCTACTTTATCCCCTGCCGAGCGAAAGACGAAGGAACCACTGCGGAAGAGACCGTACGGATGTTGATTAAGCACGTATAGAAACACTACGGTCTGCCAGACACTATTACTACGGATAGGGGTACTTAATTTACCGCTAACGTATAGAAAGCTATTAACCAAACTCTCAGAATTAGTGGAAAGCTCAGCACAGCAGCTTACCCTTAGACCGATAGTGTTGCGGTAGTAGAAAGAGGTGGGACAGATTGATGGGGTGGACCCTGGAATTTCGGCTCGGCCCGTCCGGGCCGAGCCGGGCCTTGGCACCACCACCATCAAAGCCCACCACCACCACCACATAGATTCCTTTCCCTCCTTAGTTCGAGATATAGTTATCAAAACAGCCGTATTGAACCTTATCTGCGCGCTCGGATCATTATATCTCGAACTCACTCTCCACAACCCTGCGCTGCGCGAAAGGGCCCGTTGAACCATCCGGAAACCCGAATAACGTACGCGCACCTGCCAACACACCAACAACAACCAACCCCAGGCACCGTAAGAAGATGGAAGACTTCTCAGCGGTAGAGAGCGGCGTTACAGGCCGCAGCAGAAGCAGAAAAGGAAAGACTAACAGAGCAAGCAGACGCTCCAGCGTAGTTAAAGATAAGGTCGTTATCAGAGGTTTTACAGCTAAAGAGACCGCAGAGATTAAGGAACGAATAAAGGAATACAAGAAGATCCACGACTGCACGATCGAGGAACTGGAAGACTACGTAAACGAGAACGGAATAGGGAAGGTCTACGACGGTATAGACCTTATTGAGACGCTGTTCTACAGGACACTGGAAGAAAACAGACAGCTAAGAGAGGAAGTAGAGACGGTAAGGGCTAAGAAGGAATCGGCAGAGACTATCGTCGAAGTGTTGGAACACTAAGCGGCGAATCGAATAGCGCAGCTAAAGGCGCTAAAGGATCAACTGGCTGATATAGAAGCAGCGAGATCGTCGCCGCCACCGCGGCGAGAAACCCAAGTAGAAACCACCTCGCCGGCGGCCTACAGTTAAGGTGGCACGTTAATGACGTCATTACCGGATCCACCGGTTTTCGGTAGCGGAGACTCCGAAGCGTAGGAGGCGTTCAAGAAGAAGATCAAGAATAAGATGAACTGCGATTACGCATTAAGCAGCGAAGAAGACAGATTGGCCTATTTAGAGGCGCGACTAGAAGGTGAAGCTTTTTCGTTAGTAGCGGACCTGGAAGAGGTGACCGCCGAAGAAGCGATCAAAGCGTTAGATCAACGCTTCGGAGACCCATTCCGAAAGAAGACAGCCTGTAAGCAGCTGGATAAGATCAACCAGAACCGGCAGACGTTTAAGGAATTCTACGGTTTGTTCAGAAAATATGCGATTAGGGCCCGAGTGGCGGAAGATAAGCAGCTCCACCTATTAAGGCAGAAGCTGAGTCCTAAGCTGGCCGCCGCTATAGCGTCTGTAGAAGACGAAGGGCTTAAGAGCTTCGTCCACCAAGCGAGAGTCACTGCAAGAAACTTTAGCGCTTACGCGAAATCACGCGAATCGAACCAGAAGCCGCTAATAACGCAGACCACACGACCCCCCGCGCCTTTCCGGAGAGCGCCACAGCAGCTACCTTATCAGTCACAGCGCTCGTCGTTCGTCCCTACCTGTTTCGCGTGTAGCAAGCCTGGCTACATCGCTACGAGATGCCAAGCATCGGACAAGCAGAAGCAGGACTATCGTATTATAAGGCAGCCGCAGCCGCAGCAACCACCGAGGAAGACTATACAAGCTATGGAGCCAGCCCTGAACGACACCGACAGCGTAGACGGCGGCGTACAGCTAAGAATTATAGGAAAAGACCAGCTAGACGGATAGGCCCCCTATCTAGCATTGACAATAGGGCACCGAATCGAAGCGAATCGCTACGAGAAGAAAGCATCAACAGCTGCAGCGATCCGCTCTCGGCGGCGGTGGAAGTGAATACGGAAACAGCTATTATCCTTCTAATTACTGTCCACCCCCTTAACGGATCGAGCAAACCGCTTTAGCTAAAAGCTTTTATCGACACCGGAGCTCTCATCGGCGCGGCGATCCACCACCGACTAGTCCAGAAGCTGACGAATAGATACGGTTATCCAGTGGAACTGGCGTCGCCGACGCGGATTTCGGCGTATAATAGACAAGACACAGAAAGCGTCACGTACTACGTGCCGCTAAGGACCACACTGGCTGGTCGCACCACAGAGGCGACGTTCCGAATCATAGATATCGGAAGGTTTAACATTATTATAGGGCAGAAATGGATAAAGAACTACAAAGCCATCGTTAACGTAGATAAAGGAACTATTAGGTTCAAAACCCTAGGTAGCGGAGCAGGGACCATCGGAAAGGTCGCCACCGTCGTCGCCAAGCCGAAAGCTACAGAGTCTGCGAAAGAGGCTCCGTCCGATCGTTACGAACCCCCGGTTACCGTCGGAATAATAAGTTCAGAAGCCATAACGACCCTCGCGAAGTCGCCGGACAACGAGATTTACGCCATCTCGATAAAAGACATCGAAGACTACAGGAAGATAATGGCGGAAGAAGAAGTGGATCCGCTAGAGGTGCTACCGAAAGAACTCTATAGTTACGCTGACGTTTTCTCGAAGGCCGACTCCAACCTCCTGCCGCTCTATCGACCGGAATATAATAACAAGATCAGGTTGAAAGAAGGGGCTACATTGCCAAGAACCGAGCCCCTAAGACGACTGTCGCCGGCCGAATTGGACTAAGTAGAGGTGTTTGTTCGTGAAAACCTGGCGAAGAAGTTCATTACGCCGAGTTCTGCCGAATACGCGTTACCGATTCTTTTCGTAAGGAAACCAGGGGGTAGTCTGCGACTCTGCGTGGACTATCAAGGCCTCAATAAGGTCACCAAAAGAGACGTATATCCACTGCCGTTAATTGACGAAACCATCCAAAGAGTGGCAAAGGCTAAATGGTTTAGCAAGCTGGACATCCGCTAAGCGTTCTATCGATTAAGAAACGAAGAAGGGCAAACAGAAGACCTTACGACGTTCGCGACGCGTATAGGCAATTTTAAGTAGTTGGTGATGCCTTTCGGACTTACCAACGCGCCGGCGGTGTGGCAACGCTTTATAAATTACACCTTTATGGACATGCTGGAACGGTTTGTATCTATCTACCTGGACGACATCCTTATCTATACAGATAGAACGAGAGAGCAACACACAGACCACATTAAGAAAGTGCTAAAGAGGCTCCGCGAGGTGGGACTAAACGCGGACATGAAGAAGAGCGAGTTCTATTAAACTGAGGTCAAATATCTCGGCCTTATCGTCGGAAGGGATAGAATTCGGATAGACCCGTCAAAAGTCGCCGCCGTCGCCGAATGGAAGCAACCGAAGTCTGGAAACACTACGCAAATCAGAGCGTTTCTCGGCTTCTGCAGCTACTATCGACGGTTTATCAAGGACTTTAGCAAGATAGCGAGACCCCTAAACGAGGCGCTGAAGAAAGAGGCCGCCGGCATATAGAATAAGAAGTGCACGGAAGCTTTCGTGCGGCTGAAAGAGGCAGTGGCCTCGGCGCCGATTCTGGCGCACTTCCGACCGGAAAAGACGATCTACGTAGAAACGGACGCTTCCGACACAGTAACGGCAGGGGTCCTTTCTCAATACGCTGACGATGGCGAGACCCTTCACCTAGTAGCCTTCTTTAGCAAATCCATAACGGAAGCTAAACGGAACTACGCCATCTATAATAAGGAGCTGCTGGCGATTATTCAGGCTTTCGAGGAGTGGAAACCGGAGCTTATAGCTAGAAAGAGCACGGTCCAGGTCCTTACGGACCACCAGTCGCTGACCTACTTTATAAAGACGCAGAAGCTCTTACGACGTCAAGCACGGTTGGCCGCCTACCTATTAGGGTTCGATTTTAAGATCACCTATCGACTAGGGGCTCAAAACGGAAAGGCCGACGCGCTGACGAGAAGAGAGGGGAAGACCAGCCGAGCGAAAGAAGATCCGAATATGTTCCAGAAGGTGTTGACCGAGCGGATAGTAGACGCAGAGGTGTTGAAAGAGGTAGGGGTCTGCGCAGTGGAACCGGCCCCTAAGGAAGAAACTCTCTACGAAAAGGTGAAACAGCTCAATCAACAACAGAAGCTCGGCAAGACCGGCTTAGGGAAGATAATAGTTCCAGAAGAACTAATTACGGAGGTCATCTAGCTGGTCTATAGCTCTATGGACGTTGGCTACGCCGGCTCAAAGAAGACGATAGAAGCCATAAGGACGGTCTACTGGTTTCTACGGATCTACGAACGGATCCATCGATTTATCGCCAATTGCCACGTATGCAGAGCGGCGAAGCCACGTTACGGCCTTCCGGCAGGCTTACTGAAGCCGCTTCCGATCCCCGAGAAGCCGTAGCAGCACATTACGATGGATTTCGTAACCGGCCTGCCGGATTCCGATAGATATAACGCCACGCTAAACGTAGTTGACCGATTGAGCAAAGAACGCCACTTTATCCCCTGTCGAGCGAGAGACGAAGGAACCAATGCGGAAGAAACAGCGAGAATGCTGATTAAGCACGTATGGAAGCACCATAGGCTGCCGGACACTATTACTACGGATAGGGGTCCTCAATTCACCGCCGACGTATAGAAAGCCATTAACCAAGCTCTCGGAATTCGTAGAAAGCTCAGCACCGCCGCTTACCCTTAAACCGACGGTCAGTCTAAAGTGGCTAATCGCGAGATAGAGCGATACCTGCGAACCTTCTGCGGCCGCCATTAAGAAGAATGGGTTAAGGTGTTGCCGATGGCTGAGTTCTGCGCTAACTCGACACGGTCGGAAGCAACGTCGCTGGCGCCGTTCGAGATAACATACGGCTATCTTCCGAGAATGAGCTTTCAGCCGCCGAGCGACGCAGACTCGCAGGGGCTTTCCACCGCTACATCGTTAAAGAGAGTCGCCGCTACAACGGCAGAAGCGCTACAATCTCAGATGGAAGAAGCGATCAAGGTGGCAAAAGAAGCGATGGAATCGGCTCAGAAGAAGATGGTGACTCGAGCTAATAGAAAGCGGTCACCGATGGAATTCGAAAAAGGCCAAAAGGTATGGCTTAACACACGAAACCTGAGGCTAAAAGGAAACGCGAAGCTCAACCTACGCTACGTAGGTCCATTCAAGATAATAGAAAAGAGGTCGCCGGTGACTTATCGGCTCGAGCTGCCGAAGGCGTTCCGGATCTACGACGTTTTCCATTTAGATCTGCTGAGCCTGGACCCTAAGGACAGCCTTCTGGAGCAGGGCTTCGCCGAGCCCCTACCAGTCGAGATAGAAGGTAATAAGGAAGAGTAGGAGGTAGAAGACGTAATAGACATAAAGAAGATAAGGGGGTCCATTAAAGCGAGGATCTCGTAGAAGGGGTAGCCGGAAGACTATAAATGGTATCCGGTTGAAAACCTGCGGAATTCGGCGGAGCTGCTAAAAGAGTTCTATGCGCGGAACCCAGAAAAGCCGAAGCCATCGTGGCTCTGATGCCGGCAATGGAGACACGTCCGCTCCACCGGCGCGGAAGCCGATAAAAACGATCGTGCTGGAAGTGATTGCTTTAGGGACCACTACGTCGGCCGGCAGCGCCGCCGCCCGCGTAGTAGGTAAAGGCTTTGGTAGAAGAGAAAAAGAGGAAGAAAAACGGTGCCGCGGAAAGATCTATATAGACCTCCGCGACGACGCACAGACCAGCCACGCCGCAGCTCAGGTAACCCACGGCTCAGATCAGATGGCACGGATTAGGCGCGTCCATTACATAAACGACCAAGTAAAGGACTTCAGATGTTGATGACGTAAGAGATTCAAGAAGCGATAAGAGAAGGAAAAGGTAACATCACCATCGGAGGGGATTAAAAAAAAAAAAAAAAAAAAAACAGTGGAGGTTTTTAGGATGGATGGGATGACTAAGCGGTCGAGGGCGACTGCTGGTGAGGGGGGGGGGTAGTGTTGCGGTAGTAGAAAGAGGTGGGACAGATTGATGGGATGGACCCTAGAATTTCGGCTCGGCCCGTCCGGGCCGAGCCGGGCCTTGGCACCACCACCATCAAAGCCCACTACCACCACCACATAGATTCCTTTCCCTCCTCAGTTCGAGATATAGTTATCAAAACAGCCGTATTGAACCTCATCTGCGCGCTCGGATCAGATAGTCAGTCTAAAGTGGCCAACCGTAAGATGGAAAACTATCTACGAATCTTCTGCAGCTACTATAAAGAAAAGTGGGTCGAGATGCTGCCGAAAGCTAAGTTCTGCGCCAACTCGGCACCGTCTGAAGCTACCTCGCTAGCGCCGTTCGAGATAACGCATAGCTATCTTCCGAGGATAAGCTTTTAGCTGCCGAACAAACCTAGCTCTACGGAACTATCTACCGCCACGTCGTCAAAGAGAGTCGCTGCTGCTGCGACTGAAGCACTCAAGGCTTAAATAGAAGAAGCCATTAAGGTAGCGAGGAAGGCGATGGAATCGACTTAGAAAAAGATAGTAGCTCGAGCTAATAAGAAGAGGTTACTGCGGGAATTCGAGGAAGGCCAAAAGGTATAGCTTAACACGCGAAACCTAAGGCTGAAAGGCAACGCCAAGCTCAATCCGCGCTACGTAGGTCCGTTTACGATAGTGGAAAAGAGGTCGCCGGTGACTTATTGGCTCCAGCTACCGAAATCGTTCCGGATCTACGATGTCTTTTATTCGGATCTGTTAAGCCTGGACCCTAAGGATGGCCTTCCAGAACAGGGGTTCGCCGAACCCCTGCCAATCGAGATAGACAGTAAGGAAGAAGAGTAGGAGGTGGAAGATGTAATAGACGTAAAGAAGATAAGGGGGTCTATTAAAGCGAGGATCTCGTAGAAGGGGTGGCCGGAAGACTATAAATAGTATCCGGTTAAGAACCTCCGGAATTCGGCGGAGCTGCTAAGAGAGTTCTACGTACGGAACCCGAAGGAGCCGAAACCCGAATAGGTCCGAAGCTAATTATGCCGGAAGAAAGAAAGAAGAAAGCCGCGTCTGCTCTACCAACGCAGAAGCCGATAAAAACGATCGTAACGGTCGCCTTAGGGAGGTCTTCGACGCGGCCACTACCCACCGCCAGTTCCGCAGGCAGCTCGCCGACGCCGTAGCGTGCCAGCGCTGCCGACCCTGCAGTAGGTAAGGGCCTTAGTAGAGAAAGAAGAAGAAGAAGAGATAGAGCCGCGGAAAGATCTATATAGACCTCTACGCCGGCGTACAGACCAGCTATACCGCAGCTTAGATAACCTACGGCTTAGATCAGATAGCACGGATCAGGCGCACGGATCAGATAGACGTTAAGTAAAGGACTTCAGACGCCGATAACGTAAGAAATTGAAGAAGCGATAAAGAGAACGTTGTTTTTAATAGAAGACAGAAGAGGTAACATCGGCGTTGGAGGGGATTTTCGAGCAGGAGACGACGAATTACAAAAAAAAGAAAAAAAAAGCGGAGACTTTCGGATAGATAGGGTGACTAAGCGGTCGAGGGCGACCGCTAGTAAGGGAGGGGGGTAGTGTTACAGCAGCAGAAAGGGGTAGGACTGGATAATAGGGTAGATCCTTAGAATTTCGGCTCGGCCCTTCTGGACTGAGCCGGGCCTTGGCACACCACCCCCAAAGGTCTTATCCACCACTACATAGACTCCTTTCCCTCCTCAGTTCGAGATATAGTTATCAAAAAGGCCGTATTAAATCATATCTGCGTGCCCGGATTATAGAGTGCTACTTAATCCAGGCATGCAGATATAATTTAATACAGCCTTTTTAATAACTGTATCTCGAACTAAAGAAGGAAAGGAATCTATACAGCGGTAGGTAAGGGCTTTAGGGGTAGTATGCCAAGGCCCGGCTCGGTCCAGAAGGGCCGAGCCAAAATTCCAAGGGTCTACCCTATTACTTAGTCCTACCCCTTTCTGCCGCTGCAACACTACCCCCCTCCCTTATCAGCGGTCGACCTCGGCCGCTTACTTATCTCTTCTTTTTTTTTCGCGGTTCCTTCTGCGGAAACCCCTCTTTAAAACCGACATTACCTCTTCGCTTTCCTCTATCTCGAAAACATCCCCTTTCTTTATCTTCTTTCTTTTTATATCGTCGCTATCTAACGTCTTTCACTTTGGCTTCTATCTAATCAGAGCTATCTAATCTAAGCTGGCAGCTATCTAAGCTGCAGCATAGCTGGCCTGTGCGCCGCTGTAGAGGTCTATATAGATCTATCTATAGCTCGCTATCTCTTCTTCTTTTTCTTCTCTACTATAGCTTCGAGCCCCACCGTAAAGCCGCTTTATTAGCATTGTTTTCGTTCTTCGCTGTTATTATCCGACCTGGCTGGTCCGGTAGCTAATAATAGCGAGAGCGAAGAACGAAGACTCCTACAAAGCGCGCTAGCAGTAGTGCCGTCTTCGGCCTTATAGCTATTATCCGACTAGCTTCGCCGGTCGGCAGTAGTAGTAGAGGCGAAGACCTTAAGCAAGCGCATCGTCGCGATAGTTTCTATTAGCTTCTGCACTAATAGAGCAGACGCGGCTTTTCTTCTTCTTCTAGAACTATTAACTTCGGAGCTACTTAGGCTTCGGCTTCCTCGGATTCGGCGCATAAAACTCTATTAGCAGCTCTACCGAATTCCAGAGATTCTCGACTGGATACTATTTATAGTCTTCCGGCTATCCCTTCTACGAGATCCTTGCTTCGACGGACCCTCTTATCTTTCTTATATCTATTATATCTTCTACCTCCTATTCTTCCTCTTTACTATCTATCTCGATCGGCAGGGGTTTAGCGAACTCCTGATCCGGAAGACTGTTTCCAGGATCCAAACTTAGCAGGTCCGAATAAAAGACGTCGTAGATCCGGAACGATTTTAGTAGCTAGAGCCGATAAGTTACTAGCGACCTCTTTTCCACTATCTTGAACGGGCCTACGTAGTAGGGGTTAAGCTTGGCATTGCCTTTTAGCCTTAGGTTCCGCGTGTTAAGCTATACCTTTTGGCCTTCCTTGAATTCTATTAGTAACCGCTTTTTATTAGCCTAAGTTACTATCTTCTTCTAAGCCGATTCCATCGCCTCCTTTGCTACGCGGATCCCTTCTTCTATCTAAGATCTAAGCACTTCTGCCGCGGCGGCGGCGACTCTATTCGATAAGGTAGCGGTAGATATAGAAGGTTCCAAAGAGCTAGGTTCGTTCGGCAGTTGGAAGCTTATTCTTAGAAGATAACTACAAGTTATCTCGAACGGCGCCAGTAAGGTAGCCTCTAACCGTGCTAAATTGGCGCAGAATTCGGCTATCGGCAACACCTTAACCCACTCTGCTTAATAATAATCGTAGAAGATCCGTAGATATTTCTCTATCTTACAGTTAACCACTTTAGACTGACCGTCGGTTTAAGGGTAAGCGGCTGTGCTAAGCTTTCTACGAATTCCGAGAGCTTGGTTAATAGCCTTCTATATATTAGCAGTAAATTAAGGACCCCTATCTGTAGTAATAGTGTCCGGCAGGCTATAGTGCTTCTATACGTAATGGATTAGCATTCTTACCGTCTCTTCTGCAGTAGTTCCTTTATCCTTCGCTTAGCAGGGGATAAAGTAGCGCTCCTTGCTTAGTCGATCTACTATGTTAAGCGTAGCATTATATCCACCTAAATCCGGCAGACCGGTTACGAAATCTATCGTAGTGTGCTGCTACGGTTTCTTAGGGATCGGAAGTGGTTTTAATAGGCCGGCCGGAAGGCCGTAATGTAGTTTCGCTGCTTAACATACGTAACAGTTAGCGATAAACCGGTGGATCCGTTCGAAGATTCGCGGAAACTAGTAGATCGTCCTTACCGCTTCTATTATCTTCTTAGAGCTAGCGTAACTAATATCCTTAGAACTATAGACTAGCTGGATAAGCTCTGTAATTAGTTCTTCCAGAGCTATTGGCTTCCCTAAGCCTGTTTTGCCGAGCTTCTGCTGCTAATTAAGCCGTTCCACTTTCTTGTAGAGCGTCTCTTCTTCTGTCGGTGGTTCTATTGCGCAGATCCCTGCTTCTTTCAAAACCTTAGCATCTACTGTCCGTTCGGTTAACACCTTCTGGAACATGTTCAGATCTTCTTTCGTACAGGTAGTCTTTCCTTCTCTTCTCGTTAGCGTATTAGCCTTTTAATTTTAAGCTCTGGGTCGATAAGTAATCTTAAAGTCGAATCCGGATAAGTAGGCGGCCTACCGAGCTTGGCAGCGCGATAGCTTCTGCATCTTTATAAAATAGGTCAGTAACTGATAGTCCGTAAGGACCTGGACTGTAGTCTTTCTAGCTATAAGCTCCGGCTTCTACTCCTCGAAAGCCTGGATAATAGTTAATAGTTCTTTGTCGTAGATAGCGTAGTTCCGCTTAGCCTTATTTATAGACTTGCTAAATAAAGCTACTAGATAGAGGGTCTCGTCGTTGCTGTATTAAGAAAGGACCCCTACTGTTACTGTATCGGATGCGTCTGTCTCTAAGTAAATCGTCTTTTCTGGTCGAAAGTGCGCTAGCACTAGCGCCGAGGCTACCGCTTCTTTTAGTCGATTAAAAGCTTCTGCGCACTTCTTATTCTATAGGCCCGCGGCCTCCTTCTTTAATGCTTCGTTTAGGGGTCTCGCTATCTTGCTAAAGTCCTTAATAAATCGCTAATAGTAGCTGCAGAACCCGAGAAAAGCTCTAATTTAGGTAGTGTTCCCGGATTTCGGCTGCTTCCATTCCGCTACAGCAGCGACCTTTGCAGGGTCTATCCGAATTCCGTCTCTTCTAACGATAAGACTGAGATATTTTACCTCGATTTAATAGTATTCGCTCTTCTTTGTGTCTGCGTTTAATCCAACCTCGCAGAGCCTAATTAGCACCCTCTTAATGTAGTCCGTATGTTGTTCTCTCGTTCCATTAGTGTAGATAAGAATATCGTCTAAGTAAATAGACACGAATCGTTCCAGCATATCTATAAAGGTGTAGTTTATAAAACGCTGCTACACTACCGGCGCCTTAGTAAGTCCGAAAGGCATTACTAATCACTTGAAATTGCCTATGCGCGTAGCGAATTTCGTAAGGTTTTCCGTTTGTCCTTCCTCGTTCCTTAGTTAGTAGAACGCTTAGCGAATATCTAGCTTGCTGAACCACTTAGCTTTAGCTACTCGTTGTATAGTCTTATCGATTAGTAGCAGCGGATACACATCTCCCTTAGTAACCTAATTAAGGCCTCGGCAGTCTACGTACAGTCGGAGACTACCTCTGGGTTTCTGTACGAAAAGAATCGGTAACGTATACTCAGCGGAGCTTAGTGTAATAAACTTCTTCGCTAGGTTTTCTCGAACAAACACTTCTACTTAGTCCAGCTCGGCCGGCGATAATCGTCTTAGGAGTTCAGTTCTTAGCAGCGTAGCTCCTTCTTTTAATCGGATCTTGTTATCGTATTCTAGTTAATAGAGCGGTAGGAGGTTAGAGTCGGCTTTTAAGAACACGTTAGTGTATCTATAGAGTTCTTTTAGTAATACATCTAACAGGTCTACTTCTTCTTCTGCTATTATTTTTCGGTAGTCTTCGATGTCTTTTATTAAGATAACGTAGATCTTATTGTCCAGCGACCTCGCGAGGGTCGTTAAAGCTTCCGAGCTTCTTATTCCGATCGTGTCTAGAGGGTCTGGCCGATTGATCGGTGTTGCGGGAACAGAAAGGGTGTTAGGGGGCGCCGCCCAGCCCAGGTCCTGGACCCGACCTAAGCTAGCTGTCGCCCTAAGGACTGCGACTTAGTGATACGGATGTGGATGTGGACAGCTGGCAGGGCAGGCTTGGCGCACACTCAAATACCTCTACCTCCGCTTGTACGTAGATTCTTCCCTCTCCAGCCTTGGATATAGTTATCAAAGACGGGTATTGACCTAGAGTCTACCGCAGTCAGATCATTATATCCAAGGCTTAAACCCAACACCTAACCTGCACTACGCGAAAGAGCCCGTTGAATTACATCCGGGTACTCGATTAACGTACGTGCAAACAACCCAGAGTGTGTACTGCAGATGTACGAAGGAGGCCGTTAAATTACATCCGGTTACTTAATCGTACATGTGCATGCTACTCTACCCCCCCCTCCCCCGATCGAGAAGAAGAAGAAGAGAGAGTTTTAGGGAAGAGAAGTGCCCCTATCGAGAAGAGAGAGTTTTGAAGAGAGAGAGTTTTAGGAAGAGAAGTGCCCCTACGAGTAGATTGCGAGTTTTGAAGTTTTAGGAGAGCGAGGACGACGACGACGACGACGCGAGGACAACAATGTAGGAGCGACGAGAAGGTCGAGAATAACGATATAGGAGCGACGAGGAAGAGAGCGAGAGCGACGACGACGAGAGCGACAACGACGAGAGCGCACCTAGCAGGACCTAGGACGACGACATTCGTTTTTTCAGGTCTTTGACAGACCATTCTATTCGGACAAGGCCAATCGAGAAATTCAGCAATCGAGACATTCAGCAATTGGTACAGCGACAAGACAGGCAAAGCTGCAGGCAGGCACAGCTCCAGAGTACAAGGCGGAGCACCCAGGCACTAGGCACAAGCACCTGCACGAGCACCCAGGCATAAGCACCCAGGCACGAGCACCTAGGCACGAGCACCCAGGCACGAGCACCTAGGCATAGGTACAAGGCAATTGCAGACAACATACAGGTGCAGACAACACACACTGTTCAGGTTTAGAAGAGCACAAGGCAGAGCACAAGGCAGACACAGCTGCAGACAGGCACAGCTGCTGCAGACAACAGAGGTACAGCTACAGGCACAAGCAAGGCGACCTCTACGACCTTTGCGAACCTCTGCGACCTCTGCAGCTTCTGCGAGCTCCGCGACCTCCGCAGCCTCGACGACTTCCGCGACCCCGACGACCTCCGAGACCTCTGCGACAGCTTAAGAAGCGAGCGACCGTCGAGAAGCGACGGTCTGAGAAGCGAGCGACGGTCTGAGAAGCGAGCGACCGTCTGAGAAGCGAGCGACCGTCTGAGAAGCGAGCGACGGCTTAAGAAGCGAGCGACTGTCGAGAAGCGACACGTGTTTGCAAGACGACCTCTGCGAGCTCCGCGACCTCTGCGAGCTCCGCAACCTCCGCGACCTCCGCGACCCCGACGACCTCCGCGACCTCCGCGACCGCGACAACCTCTGCAGCCGCGACCTCTGAGAATTCTGCAGCCTTAACAAGGCACCAATTGAGGCACCAAAGTGACAGCAAACAAGGCACCAATTGAGGCACCAAAGCAACGGCAAAAGGCACGAGAACAAGGCACCAAAGCGACGGCAAAACGCACGAAATTGAGGCTCAAAAAGGCACGAGATTGAGGCTCGAGATTGAGACTCAAAACGCACGGAAATTGAAGCTCAAAAGCGACCTGTTTTGGAGCGACCTGATTGGCCAAAAGCAATGGCAAAGTGCACTGAAATTGAAGCTGAATTTGCGACCCCTACGACCTGGTTTGGCACGACGCGACCTGATTGGCTGATTGCGATTGATAGACTGATTGCGATTGAGGGCAATCGCTGGTTGGGGAGGGCGGTAGTGATACGGATGTGGATGTGGACAGCTGGCAGGGCAGGCTTGGCGCACACTCAAATACCTCTACCTCCGCTTGTACGTAGATTCTTCCCTCTCCAGCCTTGGATATAGTTATCAAAGACGGGTATTGACCTAGAGTCTACCGCAGTCAGATCACTTAGCAGCGCTAGCACAACCCTACCCTCTATACAGAATTACCGACAGGACCCTACTCCTGTACAGAGGGAGAACCCTATAGCCCTATATAGAGAGGAATTGCTGCCCCTCTAAACAGAGGGAAAACTCTGTACTACTGTATAGAGGGAGAACTCCCGATCCTCTGTACGAAGTGTAAACCTTGCACCCCTATATAGAGGGAAATTGCTAGCTTAGCTTTATAGGTACAAATTGTACAGCAGCAGACGACAAAGGAACTGCCTATTAGTTCCTTTGTATAGATACCCAGCCTTAAGTTTCTGAACTAAGATTCTTTAGCCCTTACATTAGAAACTAATCTTGCTGTCGATAACTGCAGTAATACAACAAGGATAGACAGCGATATCTCTATAGAACCTACGGCTATGCAGGGACAGATGCACTGCGCGTACGAGGAGCTGTTAGCACACAAGGCCCAGCTCGAACAACAAGTAAGCTACCAGGCTGCGATAATTTCCTAACGGGAACAGGAGCTACGACAGCTCGGGGCGTCCGATCGCGATCCGACCCCTACGACAAACACGATAGCCTACACCCCGACCCCCAAGAGCAAACTCCCCGACGTTACTACGTACGATAGCGAGGCTCTAGCTAAGTACCCCTCCTAGGCTGCCCAGATGCGCTCTAAGCTTCTAGTTAACTTAGGAGCATACCTAACCGAGCTAGACAAGGTAGTTTACCTCTTTAGGAGGTTAAAGGGCAGGGCAGCAGCACGGATTCTGCCGTACTACGAGACAGCTATTGCCAACCTGGCAATAGCTACAACGACGATGCTCTAGGCAGCTCTTAACAAGAGCTACAAGGACCTAGACTACAAGAGCCGAGCACTCCTACAGGTTAACACGATAAAGCAAGGACGCAAGACTATACGAGAATTCCTCGCAGAATACGACTAGACTCTAGCAGAGGTAGGAGGTCTCTAATAGGAGGACAGGATAAAAATTACCTCTTAAGAGGTAGGCCTCTCTAAGGAGATTATAACAGGACTAGTAGGCGTAATGCGACTAGCTATATACGAGGAATTCTGCGATCTCCTTAGAATAGTCGATAACTAGCAGTGCAGGCTTGGACAGATAAGCCGCACTTACGAGATAAGACAACCCCTCTAGCGGCAGACAGATGCTATAGACTAGGAACTAACGACGACGAGGGTAGCGGCAGCCGTGACCGTACGGCTAAGGGCTGCTACTAAAAGGGCGCAATAGGTAGACATAGCTACCCTTAACAAGAGGCGAGCAGACGGGATCTGCTACTAGTATAGCAAGATAGGCTAAACTGTACAGAATTGCGGGCTTTTGCTAGCAGAGAGACCTAGGGGACGGCCGACCACTGCAAGGGTAGCAACTGCGGCGCCCTAACAAGAAGATAAGGAGTCCTACTTAGACAACAACGAGTCGGGAAAAGAGTAGCCTCTAAGCGAAGGCTCTACTAGAGGCGTATACAAGATAGATTGCCAAATTAAAGCACTACTTAGCTATCTTTTAAGAGCAACTACATAACGACTACGCCGTTTATCGTACGGCTAATGTTAAACAGGTCTGCAACAGCGCGGACATTAGTTAATATAGGATGTTTAGTGTACGGAGTAATTAGCGAAGACTTTGTACAGAAACACCGGATTAAGACGACCCCTACTGTACCTGTACGCATATTGGGCATTACCGGGCAAGGACCGGACATTACCTATATAGTAAAAGTAACAATAAAGATATAGGGACACTATAAGCAGGACTTATACCTCTATGTCGTACAGGATAAGTTGGAGTATAACCTAATACTAGGGAAGCTATAGATAGAGCGCTAGAGGGGCAAGCTAGACGTAGGATAAGGACGGCTGTACCTGGCAGCAACGAAGCAGAGGCTCCGAGACCAAGGGAGGGCCCTGCAGGGTAGCAATGCCAAGGCCGCAACCAACACAGCGACGAAGCAGAGGCCCTAAGACCAAGGGAGGGCTCCGTAGGGCGGCGATGCTAGGGCCGAGATCAACATAGTAACTGTAGACATTAAGAAGGCATTAGCGCCTAAGAAAGTAACGGACCCCTATACAAAGCTCCTAAGGGAATATGCGGGATACCTGGACCTCTTCGAGCCAAAATCGGCCTTAAAACTGCCGCTACACTAAGGAGAAGGGATTAACTACAACATCTAGCTAGAGCCCTGTCCAGATAGGAGTCTGCTGGAGGTACTGTACGGACTGCTGTATAGAATGTCCTCTAGAGAACTCCTAGTACTGCGCAAGACACTGGACGACCTGCTTGCCAAAGGGTTCATTCAGGCAAGTACCTCGTCTGCGGGAGCCCTAGTGCTGTTTGTCTATAAGAAGGGGAAGGCCGGCTTGCGTTTCTGCGTAGACTACAAAGGCATTAGCATAGATAGGAAAAGGATTAATGCCATTAAGCAATAGAAGCCGCCTACGAACGTTAAGGGCGTACAGGAATTTCTTAGGTTTGCTAACTTCTACCGCTAGTTTATATAGAACTACTTAGAGATCGTACGCTCCCTAGTCGAGCTAACACACAAGAACAGGCAGTTCAAATAGACGGACGAGTGCGATAAGAGCTTTAACAAGCTAAAGGAGCTCTTTACTACAGGACCAACGCTTGCCGCCTTCGACCTAGAACGTACGACGATACTGGAAACTGACTCCTTAGGGTACTGCATAGGAGGCATCTTGTTACAGGTAGGCTCGGACGGACTTCTGGACCTATACGCGTATTTCTCTAAGAAGAACTCCCTAGCTAAGTGCAACTACTCTATCTCCGACAAGGAATCGCTAGCAGTCGTACAGTGTTGCGAAGCTTAGGATAGTAAGCTCCGCTTAGTTCCTGAGTTCCTCGCCCTAACTAACTACAAGAACCTAGAGTACTTTACATAGCCCCGGAAGCTGTCTAAGAGGCATGTACAATAGGCAATGTACCTAAGCCGGGTTAATATAAGACTCTAGTATTGTAAGGGTAAGGACAGCAGCAGGGCTAATACGCTATCTAGACGGGACCAGGACATGCTAACGACGTACGAGGACGACCGGCTAAAGTTACGAACATTCTAGATATTTAAGGAGGAGCTAGGCGAGGAGTCTATCCGCCTAGCAGCGACACATATATAGGAACTACAACTGCAGGTATAGGAAGAGGCAGTAGAAAAGGACGAGGTATACCAGGGGGCCTGTACAGCGATCTAACAAGGAGAGCGGAAGCTCCTAGCAGAGTTTTACCTTAAGGTGTCGGCAGCAAAGTGCTTAGTAGATAAGGAGAACAACCTAAAGTTCAGGAATCGGATTTGGGTCCTAGCGGACGAGAAGCTCTATACAAGCTTAATACAACGGGCGCATAACTCAATAGCAACCGGGCACCTAGGGTATAAGGAGACGTATAGCATTGTCGCTAGGGACTACTACTGGCCGGCGATAGCGAGGGACATTCGCAGGTTCGTACAGAACTGCGATGTATGCAGACGGACGAAGCCCTAGCGTAAACTAAAGTATAGGCTGCTGAAACCCCTACCGATCCCAGACCGGCCCTAGCAAGACTTAACAGTAGACTTTATTAAAGACCTTCCTAAGAGCGACGGACGGCGGAATATTATAGTAGTAATGGACAAGCTAACGAAGGGAGTAATACTAGAGGGAATAGACTCTATTACAGCTAAGGACACTGCCTAGGCCTTTATACAGACGACGTTTAGCAAGCACAGTTTCCCTAGGTCAATTGTGTCGGACCGGGGTACGCAGTTTACGAGCTAGCTCCAGGCAAGGGTCTGCCAGTTGCTAAACGTAGAACGTCGCCTGTTAACTGCATAGCACCTGCAGACGGACAGTGCGACGGAGAGGGCCAATTCAACGTTGGAAGCGTACCTCTAAGCGTACGTCGACTATAATTAGACGAACTGGAACTGCCTTCTCCCTATAGCGGAGCTGGCTATTAACAGCTATACGGCTAATACTATAGGATTGTCCCCCTTCTTTATAGCCTATAGATACGACCACTCCCTGCTCCTATCGACCCTAAGTAGTAATACCCTGCGCCCTGTACGATCCCTAATTTAGCAGGGAGAGGCTATTATACAGACGATTACAAACGCCTATTAATAGGCGAAGGCGAGTCTAGCTATAGCTTAACAGAATGCGGAAGAGCAGGCTAACAAGGGACAGTAGGCTGCACTAAGATACAAGGCAGGAGATAGGTCTAGCTAAACTAGCGCAACATCTGTACAGACCGGCCGAGCAAGAAGGTAGATTGGAAGAACAGGAAGTTTACAGTAGTCCGACTAGTAGGGACATACGCTATACGACTTAACACTCTCCTAGGGATCTACCTAGTCTTCTACGTAGACCTCGTACAGCTAGCGAACACGGACCCCCTACTACACTAGACGACAGACGACGCGCGCCTACTAGCGATTATAACTAAGGGCTAGGAACAGTAGAAGGTAGAGGGAATCCTTAAGAGCCAATAGAAGAAGAAGAGGCTAGAGTACCTAGTAAAATATAGAGGATAGGCAGAGCCTACGTAGGAACTGTACGAGGCCCTATAGGACACAACTGCGCTAGACAGGTAGGAGGAGAACCACTCCCCTGCCTAGTTACAGTAACACTACACTGTATAGCGAAAAGGGGTACGATCTACCCTAAGTACAGGGCAGCCGCTAGCGACTTGGGTTGCTAAGGATCGAGAGTCGAGACGTAGGACACTACAGGATCCTACCAACACTACACTGTACTATACTATACAGAAGGGGGCAGGAGGAAGAGGACAGCTAGGAGACAGGTAGGAATAGGAGTAGAAGTAGGAAGGGAACGAGAGCAACACTGTCCGAAAGCTTTTATATACTACCTTAAGGTAGCCTACTGGCTACTACCCCAGGGACTAAGGCAGCTAACTCTATACCTGAAATCTCAATTACCCCCTGGCCGGCAGGGGCCCCAGCACTAGAGGAAGCAAAAGGATAGCTTAACAACACCCTGCTAGTAGTTAATATAGCACCTAAGACGTTAGCTTAGACTGTACAGAAGGCGGGGACCTGTATAAACTGGAAGCGAAGCTGCTAGTTAGGCTAGGCACTCTATTGTTAGAGGTAAAAATAGGAGGGGACACTAGCTAGACAGGCGGAAGAAGAGCTAGCAGCTACGAGAGAAACACAGCAGGAACGGCCGGACGGGATAGGTAGTATAACAATAGTAGCTGGTAGTAGTAATTGGTAGTAGTAGTTAGTAGTTAGTAGTTAGTAGTTAGTAGTTAGTAGTTAGTAGTTAGTAGTAGTAGTAATAGTAGTAATAGTAGTAGTAGCAGACGGCTAGGCGGACGGGTAGCAGATAGGGAATAAAGGAGAAAGAGAAGAAGAGAGAGAGAGAGAGGGGAAAGGGTTTATATACAGGGTAGTAGCTGCCTGCCTTATAGGGCAATAACAACTAGGGCAGCTGCCACAACTGTATAAGGGAGGACAAACGAGGGAACTACGACCTAGGACCTATAGGAGCAACGGCCTACTAGACATCTAGACAGAGGCGGGAACATCTACCTAGGAGTAAACTCTAGACGACGACTAAGGGACCGGGACAGAGCCAAATAGCCCAGTAGCGCCGTAACGTACAGTTAGGACGCAGAGTGCATAGTTAAGGGCTAGAGGGTAGGAGGGAAACAAACAGACAGGACCGAGCACCTCCTGCACCTTTATAACTGCTCGCAGGCCTCCTCTGCCTTAGCCTTAGCGTCGTTAAATTAGCAAACGGAATCGGTTAAGTTTAGGTAGAAGCGATCTAGCACTACCTGCCTTCCTGCCTATAGATCTAGGCGGACAAGTCTAAGGTTGGACTAGCAGAGAGGGAGGTTAACAGGCAAGTGCCTAGGCGAAGACGGGAAAGCGCTACTAGCTAAAGGAACACTAGGAGCTGGGGGTATACGACACGCTGCTGTACGAAAGGGGCACTACGAGAAGGGAGAGAGGGGGTATTGTTAGGGGGCGCCGCCCAGCCTAGGTCCTAGACCTAACCTAAGCCAGCCGTCGCCCTAAGGACTGCGACTTAGCGCCGCCAGCACGACCCCACCCTCTGTACGGAATTACTAACAGGACCCTACTCTTATACAGAGGGAGAACTCTATAGCCATTTATAGAGAGGAATTGCTGCCCCTCTAAACAGAGAGAAAACTCTGTACTACTATACTGATCTGGGCACGCAGATATAATTCAATACGGCCTTTTTGATAACTATATCTCGAACTAAGGAGGGAAAGGAATCTATGTAGTGGTAGTAGGGAGCTTTTGTGGTGGTGGTGCCAAGGCCCGGCTCGGCCCAGACGGGCCGAGCCGAAATCCAGGGTCCACCCCATCATCCAGTCCCACCCCTTTCCACTGCCGCAACATATACAAAGGGAGAACTCCCGATCCTCTGTACAGAGTGTAAACCTTGCACCCCTACATAGAGGGAAATTGCTAGCTTAGCTTCGTAGGTACAAATTGTATAGCAGCAGATAACGTAGGAACTGCCTATTCGTTCTTTTATATAGATACCTAACCTTAAGTTTCTGAACCAAGATTCTTAAGCCCTTACATCTAGCTTACTAAACCACTTAGCTTTCGCTACTCGTTGTATAGTCTTATCGATTAGCGGCAGTAGGTATATAATTCGAGCAGGTAGATATAATTCAATATAGCTGTTTTGATAACTATATCTCGAACTAAGGAAGGAAAGGAATCTATACGGCGGTAGGTAAGGGCTTTAGGGGTAGGTGCGCCAAGGCCCGGCTTAGTCTAGAAGGGCCAAGCCGAAATTCCAAGGGTCTACCCTATTACTTAGTCCTATCCCTTTCTGTCGCTGCAACACTACCCCCCTCCCTTACTAGCAGTCGACCTCGACTGTTACTTATCTCTTCCTTTTTTTTATTCGGCTTCTTCTTTATCTTCTGCTTCCGCTTTATCGTCTTTTTCTTTCGTTTAATTCGCGGCTTGTTCTACAGAAAACCCCTATTCAGTTCGACGTTACCTCTTCTTTTCTTCTATCTCTGATCCGACTGCAGTAGACTCTAGGTCAATACCCGTCTTTGATAACTATATCCAAGGCTAGAGAGGGAAGAATCTACGTACAAGCGGAGGTAGAGGTATTTGAGTGTGCGCCAAGCCTGGCCCTGCCAAGCCTAGCTGCTAGCTGTCTACATCTACATCCGTATCACTACCGCCCTCCCTAACCAGCGATTGCCCACAATCGCAATCAGCCAAACCAGGTCGCACCAATTCAGGTCGCAAATTCGGTCGCAGAGGTCGCTTTTCAAGCTCCAGTTTCTGAGCCTTTTGCTATCGCTTTCAGTCAATCAGGTCGCACCAATCCAGGTCGCAAATTCGGTCGCAGAGGTCGCTGAGGTCGCTCCAAAACAGGTCGCTTTTGAGGTCGCTTTTGAGCTTCAATTTCCGTGCGTTTTGAGCTTTGATCTTGTGCCTTTTTGCCGTCACTTTGGTGCCTTAATCTCGTGCCTTTTTGAGCTTTGATCTCGTGCCTTTTTGCCGTTACTTCGGTGCCTTAATTGGTGCCTTGTTTGCTGCCTTGTTTGCTGCCTTGTTTGCTGCAGAGGTCGCAGAGGTCGTCGGGGTCGCAGAGGTCGCAGAGCTCGCAGAGGTCGCGGAGCTCGCAGAGGTCGTAGAGGCTTGTAGAGGTCACTTTGCAAACATGTGCTGCTTCTGAACTGTCGCTTCTTGAGCTGTCGCTTCTTCAACGGTCGCAGAGGTCGCAGCTGCAGAGGTCGCTTCTCAGACAGTCGCTTCTCGACGGTCGCTTCTCGAGCCGTCGCTTTTCAAGCCGTCGCTTCTCGAGCCGTCGCTTCTCGACGGTCGCTTCTCGACGGTCGCTTCTCGACGGTCGCTTCTCGACGGTCGCTTCTCGACGGTCGCTTCTCGACGGTCGCTTCTCGACGGTCGCTTCTCGAGCCGTCGCTTCTTAAGCCGTCGCTTCTTATTCTCGACGGTCGCTTCTCGACGGTCGCAGAGGTCTCGGAGGTCGCTTTGCAAGCATGCGTCGCTTCTCGAGCCGTCGCTTCTTGAGCCGTCGCTTCTCGAGCTTTCGCTTCGCTTCTCGGACGGTCGCTCGCTTCTCGACGGTCGCTTCTCGAGCTGTCTCGAGCCGTCGCTTCTCGAGCCGTCGCTTCTCGACAGTTGCAGAGGTCTTAGAGGTTGCGGAGGTCGTCGGAGCTGCAGAGGCTGCTGAGTTTTCGGAGGCTGTAGAGGCTGCAGAGGTCGCCTTGCCTGTGCTTTGCCTATGTTGTCTGCAGCAGCTATGCCTGTCTCTGCCTGGTGCCCTGCCTAGTGCCCTGCCTAGTGCTCTGCCTAGTACTCGTGCCTAGGTGCTCTGCAGCTGGTGCTCTGCCTGCTTGGTGCTCTGCCTAGTGCTCTGCCTTGTGCTCTGCCTAGGTACTCTGTATTGTCTACAGCTGTACTGAACTGTATATTGCTGAACTTGTCGCTTTTAGCTGCTCTTGTCGCTTGGCTGCTCTTGTCGCTTGTGCTTAGGTGCTCTGCCTGGTGCTCTGTCTGTGTTGTCTGCAGCAGCTTCGTGTCGTCTACAGATGCCCTGTGTTGCCTGCAGCTGCAATGTTGTCTGCAGCTATGCCTCTAGTGTCTGCAGATGTACCTTGTGCTCGTACTCGTTGCTCTGCCTGTGTTGTCTGCAGCTGCCTTGTACTTGTGCCTAGGTGCTTGTGCCTAGGTGCTCTGCCTGTGTCTTGTCCTCGATTGTAATCTGACTGCAGTAGACGCAAGGTCAATACCCGTCTTTGATAACTATATCTAAGGCTGGAGAGGGAAGAATCTACGTACAAGCGGAGGTGGAGGTATTTGAGTGTGTGCCAAGCCTGGCCCTGCCAAGCCTGCTACCTTCCAGCACCTTCTAGCCTATATCCGTATCAGATTGCTGAATGTCCCGATTGCTAAACGTACGCCTCGATTGCCGAGCTGAACGTGCCGCCTGTGTTGCTCTCGATTGTTGAACTGAACATATTGTCTGCGGCTGCTTGTGTCGTGCTTTGCCTCGTTTGCTGAACTTCTCGATAGGCCTTGTCCGAATAGAATGGTCTGTCAAAGACCTGAAAAAACGAATGTCGTTGCCCTAGGTCCTGCTAGGTGCGTCTTGTCGTCGTCGTCGCTCTTGCTCCTCGCTCTTGCTCCTTATCCTTGTCGCTCCTACATCGTCCTTCTCGACCTTCTCGTTCTTCTCGACCTTCTCGTTCTTCTCGACCTTCTCGTCGCTCTCGTTCTCGTCGCTCTCTCGTCGCTCTCGCTCTTCTTCAAAACTCGCGATCTGCTCGCGTAGGCACTCTCTTGAAAACTCTCTCTTCTTCTCGATAGGGGCACTTCTCTTCCCTAAAACTCTCTCTCTTTAAAACTCTTCTTCTTCTTCTTCTTCTCGATCGGGGGAGGGGTGGGTAGAGTAGCATGCACATGTACGATTAAGTAACCGGATATAATTCAACGGCCTCCTTCGTACATATACAGTATACACTCTGGGTTGTCGGTTGCACGTACGTTATTCAAGTACCCGGATGTAATTTAACGGGCTCTTTCGCGTAGTGCAGGTGTTGTTAAAGTGAGCCTTGGATATAATGATCCGACTGCAGTAGACTCTAGGTTAATACCCGTCTTTGATAACTATATCCAAGGCTAGAGAGAGAAGAATCTAGGTACAAGCGGAGGTGGAGGTATTTGAGTGTGCGCCAAGCCTGGCCCTGCCAAGCCTAGCTGCCAGCTGTCCACATCCACATCCGTATCAATCTCGAAAACATTCCCTTTGTTTATCTTCTTTCTTCTTACATCGTCGCTATCTAAAGTCCTTTACTTAGCGTCTATCGGATCGCAGCTATCTGATCTAAGCCGACGGCTATCTAAGCTGCAGCATAGCTGGCCTGTGCGCTGCTGTAGAGGTCTATATAGATCTATCCGTAGCGCGCTATCTCTTCTTCTTTTTCTTCTCTACTAAGGCCTTAAGCGCTACTGCAAAGCCGCCTTAGTAGCGTCGGCTTCGTTCTTCGCTGTTGATGCGGCGCGGTACACTTGAGCCAAAAGGGACTGATCAAGTGACTCGGAAGTGACTTGATCAATGTGTACCAGATTATAAACCTTGGCAAGGCATAGCAGTAACCCGGGCACACCACCCCGGATCACCACCCCCTGCGCTACAGGCTTACGACCTCGTAAGCTGCGCTTGCTTGCAGGCTACGCACCTTATGCACAGCCCCCCTGTAAATCGTGCGCAATCAACCCCCCCCCCGGCAGGTCTGCACACAGCCAGCTGGACCTTTACCGGGTCTGCCTCATTTGTACGGAGTGGTGGACAAACGGACATACGTCAACGCTGCTTCTACTCGGCGTTGAAAGATGCGCCCCCTGGGAATTGAACCCAGGCCTTTTACGTACAGTTTCAGCAGTTACTTCCGAGTCAAGTGATGCGGCGCGGTATACTTGAGCCAAAAGGGACTGATCAAGTGACTCGGAAGTGACTTGATCAATGTGTACCAGATTATAAACCTTGGCAAGGCATAGCAGTGACCCGGGCACACCACCCGGGATCAGCTGTTATTATCCTTCCGGCTAAGCCAGCGGATAGTAGTAACAGAGAGCAAAGACCCCAACTAAGCGCGCTAGCAGTAGTGCCGTCTTCGGCCCTACTGCCGCCGTCCGGCCGGCGAAGCCGGTCGGCAGTAGTGGTAGAGCCGAGGACTCTAGCTAAGCGATCGCTACGGATGTTTTTATCGGCTTCTGCACTAATAGAGCAGACGCAGTTTATCTTCTTCTTCTAGAGCTATCAACTTTGCAGCCACTTAGGCCTCGGCTTCTTCAGGTTCTCGGCGTAGAAATCCTTTAGCAGCTCTGCCGAATTTCGGAGATTCTTAACCGGATACTACTTATAGTCTTCTGGCTATCGCTTCTATAAGATCCTTGCTTCGATAGACCCTCTTATCTTTCTTATATCTACTACGTCTTCTATCTCCTATTCTTCTTTATTACTGTCTATCTTGATTAGTAGGGGTTTAGCGAACCCCTGTTCTGGAAGGCTGTCTTTAGGGTCCAGACTTAGCAAATCTGAATAGAAGACATCGTAGATCTGGAACGACTCTGGTAGCTAGAGCCGATAGGTTACCGGCGATCTCTTTTCTACTGTCTTAAACGGACCTACGTAGCAGGGGTTAAGCCTGGCGTTACCTTTTAGCCTTAGGTTCTGCATATTAAGCTATACCTTTTGGCCTTCTTTGAATTCTATTAGTAACTGCTTTTTGTTAGCTTAAGTTACTATCTTCTTCTAAGCCGATTCCATTGCCTCCTTCGCTACCCTAATTGCTTTTTCTATCTAAGATCTAAGCGCTTCTGCCGCCGCAGCGGCGACTCTCTTTAACGAAGTGGCAGTAGAAGGTTCTAAAGAGCTGGGTTTGTTTGGCAGTGAAAAGCTTTTCCTCGGAAGATAACTATAAGTTATCTCGAACAGCGCCAGTAAGGTAGCCTCGGACTATGCCGAATTGGCGCAGAATTCGGCTATCGGCAACACCTTAGCCTACTCTTCTTAATATCAACTGCAGAAGATTCGTAGAATTTTTCTATCTTGCGATTGGCCACTTCGGACTGACCATTAGTCTAAGGGTAAGCGGCTGTGCTAAGCTTTCCGTAGATTCCGAGGACTTAGTTAATAGCCTTCTATACATTAGCAGTAAATTGAGGCCCCCTATCTGTAGTAATTGTGTCGAGTAGGCTATAGTGCTTCTATATATGCTGAATTAGCATTCTCGCTGTTTCTTTTGTAGTGGTTCTTTTATCCTTCGCTTAGCAGGGGATAAAGTGTCGTTCCTTGCTTAAGCGATCTACTACGTTAAGGGTGGTATTATATCTATCCGAATCTGGCAGGCCGGTTACGAAATCTATCGTAATATGCTGCTACGGTTTCTCGGGGATTAGAAGTAGCTTTAACAGACTGGCTGGAAGGCCGTAACGTAGCTTCGCAACTCGGCACACGTAACAATTAGCAATAAACTAGTAGATCCGCTCGAAGATCTGCAGAAACCAGTAGACTGTCCTTACGGCTTCTATCGTCTTCTTTAAGCCGCTGTAGCTAACATCCTTAGAGCTATAGACTAGCTGGATAACCTTTATAATTAGTTCTTCTAGGACTATTAGTTTTCCTAAACCGGTTCTGCCGAGCTTCTGCTGCCAATTAAGCTGCTCCATTTCTCTTAGAACGTCTCTTCCTTAGTCGGCCGCTCTACTACGCAGATCCCTGCTTCTTTTAATACCTCGGCGTCTACTATCCGCTTGGTCAACATCTTCTAGAACATGTTTGGGTCTTCTTTCGCGCGGCTGGTCTTCCCCTCTCTTCTCGTTAGCGCGTTAGCCTTTCTATTTTGGGCTCCGGGTCTATAAGTAATCTTTAAGTCAAACCCTAATAAGTAGGCGGCCTACCGAGCTTGGCGACGCGATAGCTTCTGCGTCTTCATAAAGTCGGTCAGTGACTGGTGGTCTGTAAGGACCTGGACCGTGCTCTTTCTAGCTATAAGCTCCAGCTTCCACTCCTCGAAAGCCTGGATAATAGCTAATAGTTCTTTATTGTAGATAGCGTAGTTCTGCTTAGCCTCGTTTATAGATTTGCTAAAGAAAGCCACCGGATAGAGGGTCTCGTCGTCGCTATATTAAGAAAGCACCCCTACAGTTACTGTATCGGATGCGTCCGTCTCTAGGTAGATTGTCTTTTCTAGTTAGAAGTGCGCTAGCACTAGCGCCGAGGCTACTGCTTCTTTTAGCCGATTGAAAGCCTCTGTACACTTCTTATTCTATAGGCCAGCGGCCTCCTTCTTTAATGCCTTGTTTAGGGGTCTTGCTATCTTGCTAAAGTCCTTAATAAATCGCCGATAGTAGCTGCAGAATCCGAGAAAAGCTCTAATTTAGGTAGTGTTTCCGGACTTCGGTTGCTTCTATTCCGCTACTGCGGCGACCTTTAAGGAGTCTATCCGAATTCCTTCTCTTCTAACGATAAGGCCGAGATATTTGACTTTAGTTTAATAGAATTCGCTCTTCTTTGTATCTGCGTTTAATCTAGTCTCGCAGAGCCTAGTTAGAACTCTTTTAATGTAGTCCGTGTGCTGCTCTCTCATTCTATTAGTGTAGATAAGAATGTCGTCTAAGTAAATGGACACGAACCGTTCTAGCATGTCTATAAAGGTGTTATTTATAGAACGCTGCTACACTGCCGGCGTGTTAGTAAGTCCGAAAGGTATTACTAACTACTTGAAATTGCCTTTACGCGTGGCGAATGTTGTAAGATCTTCTGTTTGTCCTTCCTCGTTCCTTAGTTAGTAGAACGCTTAGCGAATATCCAGCTTGCTAAACTAGTTAGCTTTAGCTACTCGCTGTATAGTCTTATCGATTAGCGGCAGCAGATACATATCTCTCTTAGTAACCTTATTTAGGCCTCGGTAGTCTGCGCAGAGTCGGAGACTACCTCCGGGTTTCTGTACAAACAGAATCGGTAACGTACAATCGGCAGAGCTTAGTGTAATAAACTTCTTCGCCAAGTTTTCTTAGACAAACAGCTCTACTTGGTCCAGCTCGGCCGGCGATAATCGTCTTAGGGGTTCGGTTCTCGGCAGCGTAGCTCCTTCTTTTAGCCGGATCTTGTTGTCGTATTCCGGTCGGTAGTGATGTAGCGCGGTACACTTGAGCCAAAAGGGACTGGTCAAGTAACTCGGAAGTGACTTGACCAATGTGTACCAGATATATGAACCTTGGCAAGGCATAGTAATGACACGGGCCAACCCACCCCGTATCACTACCCCCTGCGCTACAGGCTTACGACCTCGTAAGCTGCGCTTACTCACAGGCTACGTATGCGATTTGCACAGCCCCCCTATGCCGCATACGCAATCAACCCCCCCCCGGCAGGTCTGCACACAGCCAGCTGGACCTTTACCGGGTCTGCCTTATTCTGTACGGAGTGGTGGACAAACGGACATACGTTAACGCTGCTTCCACTCGCCAGTTGAAAGATGCGCCCCCTAGGAATTGAACCCGGGCCTTTTATCGTACACTTTCAGCAGTCACTTCCGAGTTAAGTGATGTGGCGCGGTACACTTGAGCCAAAAGGGACTAGTCAAGTAACTCGGAAGTGACTTGACCAATGTGTACCAGATATATAAACCTTGGCAAGGCATAGTAATGACACGGGCCAACCCACCCCGTATCAGGTAGAGCGGCAAGAGGTTGGAGTCGGCTTTTAAGAACATGTTAGTATAACTATCGAGTTTATTCAGTAGTGTCTCTAACGGGTCTACTTCTTCCTCTGCCATTATTTTCCGATAATCCTTAATGTCTTTTATCGAGATAGTGTAGATCTTATTCTCCGGCGACTTCGCGAGAGTTATTAGAGCCTCTAAGCTTATTATTCCGACAGTGTCCGGGGGGTCAGAACAGTTAATCGGAACCGCGTCAATGGCTGTAACGTTCGATTTTGCAGCGGCGGCTGCTACCGATTCGACGGCAGCGGCTCCGCTCTGCTATGTTTTAAATCCGAGTGTGCCTTTACCTACGTTAATAACTGCTTTCTAGTTCTTTATCTATTTCTGCCCTATAATAATTTCAAATCGTCCGATATCTATAATTCGGAACGTCGCCTCTGTAGTGCGGCCCGCTAGGGTGGTTCTTAATAGCACATAATGTGTAACACTCTCCGTGTCTTCTCCGTTGTATGCCGAAATTTGCGTTAGCAACGCTAACTCTACTAGATAACTATATCCGTTTATTAGCTTCTCGACTAGTCGATAGTGGATCGCGGCGCCGATAAGAGCTCCTATGTCGATAAAGGCTTTTAACTAAAGGGAGCGGTGCGAGCTACTAAGGAGGTAGACAGTAATCGGAAGGATAATAGCAGTTTCTGTATTTACTTCTACCGCCGCTGAGAGCGCGTCGTTACAACTGTTAATACTCCCTTCTTCTAGTAGTGCGGATCGCATCGGTGCCCTATTATCGTTGCTAGGTAGGGGGCGTATCCGTCTAGCTGGTCTTTTCCTAAGATCCTTAATAGCACTCTGCTGTCTACGCTATCTGTAAAGGGCTTAAGAATCTTGGTTTAGAAACTTGAGGTTAGGTATCTATATAAGGGAACTAATAGGCAGTTCCTTCGTCGTCCGCTGCTATACAATTTGTACCTACGAAGCCAAGCTAGCAATTTCCTCCTGTATAGGGGTGCAAGGTTTATACTCTGTATAGAGGATCGGGAGTTCCCTCTCTATATAGTAGTATAGAGTTTTCCCTCCGTTTGGAGGAGTAGCAGTTCCACTCTATATAGGACTATAGGGTTCTCCCTCTATATAGGAGTAGGGTCCTATTGGTAGTTCCGTACGGAGGGTAGGGTTATGCTAGCGCCGCTAAGTCGCAGTCCTTAGGGCGACGGCTAGCTTAGGTCAGGTCCAGGACCTAGGCTGGGCAGCGCCCCCTAACAATACCCCCCCCTCCCCTCTTGTAGTGCCCTTTTTGTACAGCGGCTTGCCGAACACTCTTAGCTCCTAGTTTTACTTTGCTAGGTAGCGCTTTCCTGTCCTTGCCTAGGCGCCTAACTGTTAGCCTCCCTCTCCCTTAGTTTAACCTTGGACTTTTCCTCCTCCTCCTAAGTCCGTAGGCAGGGAAGGCAGGGGGTGCTGGATCGCTTCTACCTAACCTTAGCTGGTTCCGTTTCTTAATTTAACGAAGCCGAAGTTAAGGCTAAGGAGGCCTGCTCGTAGTTATAAAGGTGTAGGAGGTGCTCGGTCCCCTCTGCTCCTTCTCCTCCTACTCTCGAGCCCTAGCTAATCCGGGCACGCAGATATAATTTAATACGGCCTTTTTGATAACTATATCTCGAACTAAGGAGGGAAAGGAATCTATGCGGTGGTGGTGGTGGGCTTTCGTGGTGGTAGTGCCAAGGCCCGGCTCGGCCTAGAAGGGCCGAGCCAAAATTTAAAGGGTCTACCCTATTATCCAGTCCCACCCCTTTCTGCCGCCGTAACACCACCCCCCTCCCTCGCTAGCGGTCGCCCTTAACCGCTTAGTCACCCTATCTATCCGAAAATGTTTTTTTTTGATTCGTCGTCTCCTTCTCGAAAATCCCCTCTAACGCCGATGTTACCTCCTCTGTCTTCTATTAAAAACAACGTTCTCTTTATCGCTTCTTTAATTTCTTACGTCGTCGGCGTCCGAAGCCCTTTACTTAGCGTTTATATAATCGACGCTATCTAATCTGATCCGCGGTCTTCTAAGCTGCGGCTTGGCTAGTCTGTGCGCCGGTACAGAGGTCTATATAGAGCTTTCCGCGGCGCTGTTTTTCTTCTTCTTTTTCTCTTCTACCAAAGCCCTTAGCTACCGCAGGGTCGGCGGCGCTGGCACGCTACGGCGTCGGCGAGCTACCTGCCGCACTGCCGGTAGGTAGTGGCTGCGTCGAAGACCTCCCTAAGGCGACTGTTACGATCGTTTTTATAGGCTTCTACACCGATAGAGCAGACGCAGCCTTCTTCTTTCCGGAATAATTAGCTTTGGAGCTATTCGGGTTTCGGCTTCTACGGGTTCCGCACGTAGAACTCTCTTAGCAGCTCTGCCGAATTCCGGAGGTTCTCGATCGGATACTATTTATAGTCTTCCGGCTACCCCTTCTACGAGATCTTCGCTTTGATAGACCCCCTTATCTTCTTTACGTCCATTACATCTTCTACCTCCTACTCTTCTTCCTTACCGTCTATCTCGATTAACAGGGGTTCGGCGAACCCCTGTCGTGGCAGACCGTTCTTAGGGTCCAAGCTTAGCAGATCTGAATAGAAAACGTCGTAGATCCTAAATGATTTCGGCAGCTAGAGCCAGTAGGTCACTGGCGACCTCTTTTCTACTATCTTGAACGGTTCTACGTAACGAGGGTTAAGCTTCGCGTTCCCTTTTAGCCTCAGGTTCCGCGTATTAAGCCAGACCTTTTAACCTTCCTCGAATTCTATCGGCGACCGCTTTCTATTAGTTCGAGTTACTATCTTCTTCTGAGCCGATTCCATCGCTTCTTTCGCTACTTTGGTCGCTTCTTCTATCTAAGATCGGAGCGCTTCCGCCGCCGCGACGGCGACTCTCTTTAACGGCGTAGTGGTAGTAGAAAGCTCCAGCGAGCCGGCGTTACTCGGCGGCTGGAAGCTTAGCCTCGGAAGATAACTTTAGGTTATCTCGAACGGCGCCAGCGACGTTGCTTCTAACTATGCTAAGTTCGCGCAGAATTTAGCTATTGGCAACACCTCGACCTACTTTTCTTAATAATGGCCGCAGAAGGTTCGCAGATATCGCTCTATCTTACAGTTGGCCACTTCCGACTAACTGTCGGTCTAAGGGTGAGCGGCTGTGCTGAGCTTTCCACTAATTCTGAGAGCTTGGTTGATAGCTTTCTATACGTCGGCGGTAAACTAAGGGCCCCTATCCATAGTAATAGTGTTCAGCAGACTGTAGTGTTTCTATACGTGCTTAATCAGCATTCTTGCTGTTCCTTCTGCAGTAGTTCCTTTGTCTCTCGCTTAGCAGGGGATGAAATAGCGTTCCTTGCTCAGTCGGTCTACTACGTTTAGCGTAGCGTTATATCTATCGGAGTCCGGCAGGCCGGTTACGAAGTCCATCGTAATGTGTTGCCACGGTTTCTCGGAGATCAGAAGTGGCTTTAGCAGACCGGCCGGAAGACCGTAACGTAGCTTCGCGGCCCGGCATGTTGCGGTGGTAGAAAGAGGTGGGACAGATTGATGGGGTGGACCCTGGAATTTCGGCTCGGCCCGTCCGGGCCGAGCCGGGCCTTGGCACTACCACCATCAAAGCCCACCACCACCACTACATAGATTCCTTTCCCTCTTCAGTTCGAGATATAGTCATCAAAAGGCCGTATTGAATCATATCTGCGTGCCTGGATCATTATATCTCGAACTCGCTCTCTACAACCCCGCGCTGCGCGAAAGGGCCCGTTGAACCATCCGGAAACCCGAATAATGCACGCGCACCCAACAACACACAACAACCAACCCCAAGGCACCGTAAGAAGATGGAAGGCTTCTCAGCGGTAGAGAGCGGCGTAACAGGCCGCCGCGGAAAGAGAAAGACTGACAGAGCGAGCAGGCGCTCTAGTGTAATTGACGATAAGATCGTTATCAGAGGTTTTACAGCGGAAGAGACCGCTAAGATCAAGGAACGAATGAGCGAATATAAGAAGATCCACGACTGCACGATCGAGGAACTGGAAGACTACGTAAACGAGAACGGAATAGGGAAGGTCTACGACGGTATAGACCTTATTAAGACGCTGTTCTACAGGACACTGGAAGAAAACAGACAGCTAAGAGAAGAGATTAAAGCGGTGAGAGCCGAGAAGGAATCGGCAGAGACTATCGTCGAAGTGTTGGAACACCAAGCGGCGAATCGAATGGCGCAGCTGAAGGCGCTGAAGGATCAACTGGCTAATATGGAAGCAGCGAGATCGTCGCTGCCACCGCAGCGAGAAACCCAAGTAGAAACCACCTCGCCGGCGGCCTACAGTTAAGGTGGCACGTTGATGACGTTATTACCGGATCTACCGGTTTTCGGTAGCGGAGACTCTGAAGCTTAGGAGGCGTTCAAGAAGAAGATCAAGAATAAGATGAACCGCGATTACGCATTAAGCAGCGAAGAAGACAGATTGGCCTATTTAGAGGCGCGACTAGAAGGTGAAGCTTTTTCGTTAGTGGCGGACCTGGAAGAGGTGACCGCCGAAGAAGCGATCAAAGCGTTAGATCAACGCTTCGGAGACACATTCCGAAAGAAGACAGCCTGTAAGCAGCTGGATAAGATCAACCAGAACCGGCAGACGTTTAAGGAATTCTACGGTTTGTTTAGAAAATATGCGATTAGGGCCCGAGTGGCGGAAGATGAGCAGCTCCACCTATTAAGGCAGAAGCTGAACCCTGAACTGGCCGCCGCTATGGCGTCCGTAGAAGACGAAGACCTGGAGGGCTTTGTGCATTAAATGAGGGTCACCGCGAGAAACTTAAGCGCTTACGCGAAATCACGAGAATCGGTTCAGGAGCCGTCGCCGTCGCCGTCGCTGATGCGGACAACCAGAGCCCCCGCGCCCTTCCGACGCGGCCCCCAGCCGCCTTACGTGCCGCGATCGTCGTTCGCCCCCACCTGTTTCGCATGTAGCAAGCCTGGTCACATCGCCACGAGATGCCAAGCATCGGATAAGCAGAAGCAGGACTATCGTGTTATAAGGCAGCCGCAGCCGCAGCAACCACCGAGGAAGACTATACAAGCTATGGAGCCGGCTCCGAACGATACTGACAGTAACGGTAGGGTGCAGTTAAGGATTATGGGAAAAGACCAGCTGGACGGATAGGCCCCCTATCCAGCATGGACAACAGGGCATTAACACGAACTACGTCGACGAAAGAGAGCATCAATAGCTGCAGCGATCCGCTCTCGGCGGCGGTGGAAGTGAACACGGAAACAGCTATTATCCTTCTAATCACTGTCTACCCCCTTGACGGATCGAGCAAACCACTTCAGTTGAAAGCTTTCATCGACACAGGAGCTCTCATCGGCGCGGCGATCCACCACCGACTGGTCCGGAAGCTGACGAATAGATACAGTTATCCAGTGAAACTGGCGTCGCCGACGCGGATTTCGGCGTACAATGGACAAGACACGGAAAGCGTCACGCACTACGTGCCGCTAAAGACTACACTGGCTGGTCGCACCACAGAGGCGACGTTCCGAATCATGGATATCGGAAGGTTTGACATCATTATAGGGCAGAAATGGATAAAGGACCAGAAAGCCGTCATCGATGTAGACAGAGGCATAATAGGGTTCAAAACCCTAGGCAACGCCATCGCCGTTAAGCTGAGAGCCACGGAGTCTGCGAAAGAGGCTCCGTCCGATCGTTACGAACCCCCGGTTACCGTCGGAATGATGAGTTCAGAAGCTATAACGACCCTCGCGAAGTCGCCGGACAACGAGATTTACGCCATCTCGATAAAAGACATCGAAGACTATAGGAAGATAATAGCGGAAGAAGAAGTGGATCCACTGGAGGTGCTGCCAAACGAACTCCATAGTTACGCTAATGTCTTCTTAAAAGCAGACTCCAACCTCCTGCCGCTCCACCGGCCGGAATACGACAATAAGATCAGGTTGAAAGAGGGGGCCAAATTGCCAAGAACTAAGCCCCTAAGAAGACTGTCGCCGGCTAAACTGGACTAAGTAGAAGTGTTTGTTCGTGAAAACCTGGCGAAGAAGTTCATTACGCCGAGTTCCGCGGAATATGCGTTACTGATTCTTTTCGTAAGGAAACCGGGGGGTGGTCTGCGACTCTGCGTGGACTATCGCGGCCTCAACGAGGTCACCAAGAGAGACGTATATCCACTGCCGTTAATCGACGAAACTATCTAAAGAGTGGCGAAGGCTAAGTGGTTCAGCAAGCTGGACATCCGCCAAGCGTTCCATCGACTAAGGAATAAAGAAGGACAGACAGAAGACCTTACGACGTTCGCGACGCGTATAGGCAATTTCAAGTGGTTGGTGATGCCTTTCGGACTTACCAACGCGCCGGCAGTGTGGCAACGCTTTATGAACCACACTTTTATGGATATGCTAGAACGGTTCGTGTCCATCTACCTGGACGACATCCTTATCTATACAGATAGAACGAGAGAGCAACACACGGACCACATCGAGAGAGTGTTGAAGAGGCTCCGCGAGGTCGGATTGAACGCGGACACGAAGAAGAGCGAGTTCTATCAAACCGAGGTTAAATATCTCGGTCTCATCGTCGGAAGAGACGGAATTCGTATGGACCCCTCAAAGGTCGCCGCCGTCGCGGAGTGGAAGCAGCCGAAATCCGGAAACACCACGCAAATCAGAGCGTTTCTCGGCTTCTGCAGCTACTATCGACGGTTTATTAAGGACTTCAGCAAGATAGCGAGACCCCTGAACGAGGCGCTAAAGAAAGAGGCCGCCGGCCTATAGAATGAGAAGTGCACGGAAGCTTTCGTACAGCTAAAAGAAGCAGTGGCCTCTGCGCCAGTCCTGGCACACTTCCGGCCAGAAAAGACGATCTACGTAGAAACGGACGCTTCCGACACAGTAACAGCCGGAGTCCTTTCTTAATATAGTGACGACGAAACCCTCCATCCAGTCGCCTTCTTTAGCAAGTCAATAAGCGAAGCTGAGCGGAATTACGCCATCTACGATAAGGAGCTGCTGGCCATCATTCAGGCCTTTAAAGAGTGGAAACTGGAACTTATAGCTGGAAAAGGGCCAATCCAGGTTCTTACAGACCACCAGTCGCTGACCTACTTTATGAAGACGCAGAAGCTCTCACGACGTCAAGCACGGTGGGCTGCCTACTTATCAGGGTTCGATTTCAAGATCACATATCGACCAGGAGCTCAAAACGGAAAGGCTAACGCGCTGACGCGAAGAGAAGGGAAGACGAGCCGCGCGAAGGAAGACCCTAACATGTTCCAGAAGGTGTTGACCGAGCGAATGGTAGACGCAGAGGTGTTGAAAGAGGTAGGGGTCTGCGCGGTGGAACAGGCCCCTGAGGAAGAAACTCTCTACGAAAAGGTGAAACAGCTCAATCAACAGCAGAAGCTCGGCAAGACCGGTTCAGGGAAGATGATAGTTCTGGAAGAACTAATTACGGAAGTCATCCAGCTGGTCCATAGCTCCATAGACGTTGGTTACGCCGGCTCAAAGAAGACGATAGAAGCTATAAGGACGGTCTACTGGTTTCCACGGATCTACGAACGGATCCATCGATTTATCGCCAATTGCTACGTGTACAGAGCCGCGAAGCCACGTTACGGCCTTCCGGCAGGCTTATTGAAGCCGCTTCCGATCCCCGAGAAGCCGTAGCAGCACATTACGATGGATTTCGTAACCGGCCTGCCGGAATCCGATGGATACGACGCTACGCAGAACGTGGTGGACCGATTGAGCAAAGAACGCCACTTCATCCCCTGCCGAGCGAGAGATAAAGGAACTACTGCGGAAGAGACAGCACGTATGTTAATCCAACACGTGTGGAAGCACCATAGCCTACCGGACACTATTACTACGGATAGGGGTCCTCAATTCACCGCCGACGTATGGAAATCCATCAACCAAGCTCTCGGAATTCGTGGAAAGCTCAGCACAGCCGCTCATCCACAGACCGACGGTCAGTCTAAAGTGGCTAACCGAGAGATGGAGCGATATCTACGAACCTTCTGCGGCCATCATCAAAAAGATTGGGTTAAGGTGTTGCCGATGGCCGAATTCTGCGCCAACTCGTCACCGTCCGAAGCAACCTCGCTAGCGCCGTTCGAGATAACGCATGGCTATCTTCCGAGGATGAGCTTCCAGCCGCCAAGCGACGCCGGCTCGCCGGAGCTTTCAATCACCCCCGCTACGTCGTCGAAGAGAGTCGCCGCCGCGGCGGCAGAAGCGCTACGATCTCAGATGGAAGAAGCTATCAAAGTGGCGGAAGAAGCGATGGAATCGGCTCAGAAGAAGATAGTAACTCGAGCTAATAGAAAGCGGTCACCGACGGAATTCGAGGAAGGCCAAAAGGTATGGCTTAACACGCGGAACCTGAGGCTAAAAGGGAACGCGAAGCTCAACCTACGTTACGTAGGTCCGTTTAAGATAATAGAAAAGAGGTCGCCAGTGACCTATCGACTCGAGCTGCCAAAGGCGTTCCGGATCTACGATGTTTTCCATTTAGATCTGCTGAGCCTAGACCCTGAGGACGGCCTTCCGGAACAGGGGTTCGCCGAACCCCTGCCAATCGAGATGGACGATAAGGAAGAATGGGAGGTAGAAGACGTGATAGACGTAAAGGAAACGAGGGGGTCCATCAAAGCGAGGATCTCGTGGAAGGGCTGGCCGGAAGACTATAAATGGTATCCAGTCGAAAACCTGCGGAATTCAGCGGAGCTGCTAAGAGAGTTCTACGTGCGGAACCCGGAAAAGCCGAAACCGGCGTAGCTCTAATGTCGACGATGCCGGAAGAAAGAAGAAAGCCGCGTCCGCTCCACCGGCGCAGAAGCCGATGAAAACGATCGTAGTGGAATTGATTGCTCCAGGCAGTCGCTCGGCGACTGCGTGGAGGCCTTGGTGGAAAAGAAAAAGAAGAAGAAAAACGACGCCGCGGACAGACCTATATGGACCTCCGAGCCGGAGCACAGACCACCTACGCCGCAGCTCAGATGACCTACGGCTCAGATCAGATAGCACGGATCAGATGGCGTCGATCACATAAACGCCAAATGAAGGACTTCGGATGCAGATGACGTAAGAAGTTGAGAAAGAGACGAAGAGGACATTGTTTTTGATGAAAGAAGGAAGAGGTGACGTCGACGTTGAAAGGAGTTTTCGAAAAAAAAAAAAAAAAAAAAAAAGTGGACATTTTCGGATGGATGAGGTGACTAAGCGGTCGAGGGCGACCGCTGGTGAGGGAGGGGGGTAGTGTTGCGGTGGTAGAAAGAGGTGGGACAGATTGATGGGGTGGACCCTGGAATTTCGGCTCAGCCCGTCCGGGCCGAGCCGGGCCTTGGCACCACCACTATCAAAGCCCACTACCACCACCACATAGATTCCTTTCCCTCTTTAGTTCGAGATATAGTCATCAAAAGGCCGTATTGAATCATATCTGCGTGCCCGGATCACGGCACGCGTAGCAATTGGCGATAAATCAGTGGATCCATTCGTAGATCTGCAGAAACCAGTAGATCGTCCTTACAGCTTCTATCGTCTTCTTCGAGCCGGCGTAACCAACGTCCTTAGAGCTATAGACCAATTGGATAACCTCTGTAACCAGTTCTTCCAGAACTATTAGCTTTCCTAAGCCGGTTTTGCCTAGCTTCTGCTGCTAATTAAGCTGCTCTACCTTTTCGTAGAGAGTCTCTTCCTTAGGGGCCGGTTCCACTGCGCAGACCCCTACCTCTTTCAACATCTCTGCGTCTACTATCCGCTTGGTCAACACCTTCTGAAACATGTTCGGATCTTCTTTCGCTCGGCTAGTCTTTCCTTCCCTTCTCGTTAGTGCGTCAGCCTTTCCGTTTTAAGCTCCTAGTCGATAGGTAATCTTAAAGTCGAACCCGGATAAGTAGGCAGCCTACCGTGCTTAACGTCGTAAGAGCTTCTGTGTCTTTATAAAGTAGGTCAGCGACTGGTAGTCCGTAAGGACCTGGACCGTGCTCTTTCTAGCTATAAGCTCTGGCTTCCACTCCTCGAACGCCTATATAATGGCCAGCAGTTCTTTATTATAGATAGCGTAGTTCCGCTTAGCTTCTGTTATAGATTTGCTAAAGAAAGCTACCGGATGGAGGGTCTCTTTGTCGTCGGCGTATTAAGAAAGGACCACTGCTGTAACTGTGTCGGAAGCGTCCGTTTCTACGTAGATCGTCTTTTCCGGTCGGAAGTGTGCTAGAACTAGCGCCGAGGCTACTGCTTCTTTTAGCCGGTTAAAGGCTTCCGTGCACTTCTCGTTCTATAGGCCGGCGGCCTCTTTCTTTAACGCTTCGTTTAAGGGTCTCGCTATCCTGCTAAAGTTCTTAATAAACCGTTAATAGTAGCTGCAGAATCCGAGAAACGCCCTAATCTGTGTAGTGTTTCCGGATTTCGGCTGCCTCCATTCCGCAACAGCGGCGACCTTTGATAGGTCTATACGAATTCCGTCTCTCCTAACGATAAGACCGAGATACTTGACCTCGGGTTGATAGAACTCGCTCTTCTTCGTGTCCGCGTTCAATCCGACCTCGCGGAGTCTCTTTACCACTCTCTTAACGTAGTCCGTGTGCTAATCTCTCGTTCCGTCTGTATAGATAAGAATGTCGTCCAAATAGATAGACACGAACCGCTCTAGCATGTCTATAAAAGTGTGGTTTATAAAGCGTTGCTACACTGCCGGCGCGTTAGTAAGCCCGAAAGGCATTACTAACTACTTGAAATTGCCTATGCGCGTAGCAAACGTCGTAAGATCTTCTGTCTGCCCTTCTCCGTTCCTTAGTCGGTAGAACGCCTGTCGAATGTCTAGTTTGCTAAACTATTTAGCTTTAGCCACTCGTTATATAGTCTCGTCGATCAGCGGCAGCAGGTACATGTCTCTCTTAGTGACCTCGTTAAGGCCTCGATAGTCTACGCAGAGTCGCAGACTACCCCCTGGTTTCCTTACGAAAATAATCGGCAATGCATATTCGGCAGAACTCGGCGTAATAAACTTCTTCGCCAGATTTTCGCGAACAAACACCTCTACCTAGTCCAGTTCCGCCGGCGACAGTCGTCTTAGGGGCTCGGTTCTCAGCAGCGCGGCTCCTTCTTTTAGCCGGATCTTGTTGTTATATTCCGGCCGGTAGAGTGGCAAGAGGTTGGAGTCTGCCTTTAAGAATACGTTAGCGTAACTATAGAGCTCGTTTGGCAGCACCTCTAGTGGGTCTACTTCTTCTTCCGCTATTATCTTCCTGTAGTCTTCTATGTCTTTTATCGAGATAGCGTAGATCTCGTTGCTCGGTGACTTCGCGAGGGTTGTTATAGCTTCTGAACTTATTATTCCAATAGTGACTAGGGATTCGGAACGATCGGACGAAGCCTCTTTCGCGGACTCCGTAGCTTTCGGCTCGGCGGCAGCGGTGGCGGTGGCGGCCGTTCTAATGGTCCCTGCTCCGCTACCCAGGGTTTTGAATCCTATCGTGCCTTTATCTACGTCAATGATAGTCTTCTGGTTCTTTATCTATTTCTGCCCTATAATGATGTCGAACCTTCCGAGATTCATAATCCGGAACGTTGCTTCCGTAGTTCGACTGGCTAGTGTGGTCCTTAATGGCACGTAGTGCGTAACGTTTTCCGTGTCTTGTCCGTTATACGCCGAAATCCTCGTCGGCGACGCTATCTCCACCGGATAGCCGTATCCCTTCGTTAGTTTCTGAACCAGTCGGTAGTGGATCGCCGCGCCGATAAGAGCTCCAGTGTCGATAAAGGCTTTTAGCTGAAGTGGTTTGCTCGATCCGTTAAGGGGGTGGACAGTAATTAGAAGGATAATAGCTGTTTCCGTGTTCACTTCCACCGCCGCCGAGAGCGGGTCGCTGCAGCTGTTAATGCTTTCTTCTCGTAGCGATTCGCTTCGATTCGGTGCCCTATTGTCAACGCTGGGTAGGGGGCCTATCCGTCTAGCTGGTCTTTTCCTATAATTCTTAACTGCACTCCGCCGTTAACGCTGTCAGTGTCGTTCGGAGCCGGCTCTATAGCTTGTATAGTCTTTCTCGGTGGCTGCGGCTGCAGCTGCTTTATAACACGATACTCCTGCTTCTGCTTATCCGATGCTTGGCATCTCGTAGCGATGTGGCCAGGCTTGCTATACGCGTAGCAGGTAGGGACGAACGACGAGCGCTGCGAATTAAATAGCTGCTAGGGGCGTTGTCGGTATAGGACGGGGGCTCTGGTTCCCTGCGGCGACGGCTTCTAAATCGATTCGCGTGATTTCGCGTAAGCGCTTAAGTTTCTCGCTGTAACTCTCGCTTGGTGCACGAAGCTCTTAAGGTCTTCGTCTTCTATAGACGCTATAGCAGCGGCCAGTTCAGGGTTTAGCTTCTGCCTTAGTAGGTGGAGCTGCTTATCTTCTGCTACTCTCGCTCGAATGGCATACTTCCTGAACAATCTATAGAATTCCTTGAACGTCTGCCGGTTCTAGTTGATCTTGTCTAACTGCTTACAGGCCGTCTTCTTCCGGATCGGGTCTCCGAAGCGTTGATCTAGCGCTTTGATCGCTTCCTTAGCGGTTACCTCTTCCAGGTCTGCTACTAGCGAAAAAGCTTTACCTTCCAATCGCGATTCTAGGTACGCCAATCTATCTTCTTCGCTGCTCGATGCGTAGTCGCGGCTTATCTTATTCTTAATCTTCTTCTTAAATGCCTCCTACACTTTAGGGTCTCTGCTACCGAAGGCAGGTAGGTCCGGCAGTGGCGTTATCGTAGTGCCACCTTGACTGTAGGCCGCCGGTAAGGCAGTCTCTACTTGCTCTTCTCGATGCAGTAGCGGCGACTTTGCTGCTTCTATATCAGCTATTTGATGCTTTAGCGCCTTTAGCTGCGCTAGTCGATTCGCCGCCTGGTTTTCCAGCACATCTATAATGGTCTCGGCTAATTCCTTCTCGGCTCTTACCGTCTCTACTTCCTCTCTTAGCCGTCTGTTCTCTTCTAGCGTTCTGTAGAACAGCGTCTTAATAAGGTCTATACTATCGTAGACCTTTCCTATCCTATTCTCGTTTACATAGTCTTCTAGTTCCTTGATCGTGCAGTCGTGGATCTTCCTATATTCGGCTATTCGTTCCTTGACCTTAGCGGTCTCTTCTGCTGTAAAACTGCTAATAACAATCTTATCGTCAATTACACTAGAGCGCCTACTCGCTCGGTTAGTCTTTCCTTTTCTGCTTCTGCTGCGGCCTGTAACGCTGCTCTCTACCGTTGAGAAGCCTTCTATCTTCTTACGGTGCTAGGGGTTGTTGTTGTTAGTGTAGGTGCGCATGCGTTATTCGGGTTTCCAGATGGTTCGACAGGCCCTTTCGCGCAGCGCGGGGTTTGTGTAGAGAGTGACTTCGAGATATGATAATCTGGGCACGCAGATATAATTTAATACGGCCTTTTTAATAACTATATCTCGAACTGAGGACGGAAAAGAATCTATGCGGTAGTGGTGGTAGGCTTTCGTAGTGGTAGTGCCAAGGCCCGGCTCGGCCCTTCTAGGCCGAGCCGAAATTCCAAGGGTCCACCCTATTATCTGGTCCTACCCCTTTCTGCCGCTGTAACACTAGCTATGCACTCTACGTCCTAACCGTACGGTCCGGTGCTACCGGGTTATTTGGTTTTTGTCCCTGTCCCTTGGTCGTCGTCTGGAGTCTTACTCCTAGGTAGATGTTCCTGATCCGGGCGCGCAGATATGATTCAATACGGCCTTTTTGATAACTATATCTCGAACTGAAGAGGGAAAGGAATCTATGTGGTGGTGGTGGTGGGCTTTGATGGTGGTGGTGCCAAGGCCCGGCTCGGCCCGGACGGGCCGAGCCGAAATTCCAGGGTCCACCCCATCAATCTGTCCCACCTCTTTCTACCACCGCAACACTACCCCCCTCCCTCACCAGCGGTCGCCCTCGACCGCTTAGTTATGCCATCCATCCTAAAAACTCCCACTGTGTTTTTTTTTTTTTTTTTTTGAAAATCCCTTTCAACGTTGACGTCACCTCTTCCGTCTTTTGTCAAAAACAACGTCCTCTTTATCTCTTTCGCAACCTTTTACGTCATCGGCTTCCGAAGTCCTTCACTTGGTCGTTCATGTGATCGACGCCGTCTGATCCGTGCTATCTGATCTGAGCCGTGGGTCTTCTGAGCTGCGGTCTGGGCGGTCTGTGCGTTGTCTCGGAGGTCCATATAGATCCGTCCGCGGCTCCGTTTCTTCTTCTTTTCTTTCTCCACCGAAGTCAGCACTCCATCGCAGGGGGGCGGCGGCGCTGGCACGTCGCGGCGTCGGCGAGCTGCCTGCGCTGCACGTGCGGCGCTCGCTGTCCCTCTACGATCTGAGCAGCGATCGTTTTCATCGGCTTCCGCGCCGGTGGAGCGGACGCTGCTTTCTTCTTCTTCCGTGAGGATCGGTATCAGAGCCATTCCGGCCTCGGCTTCGTCGGATTCCGCGCGTAAAAGTCTCTCAGCAGCTCCGCCGAATTCCGGAGGTTCTCGATCGGATACCACTCGTAGTCTTCTGGCCACCCCTTCCACGAGATTCTCGCTTTGATGGACCCCCTCGTCTTCTTTACGTCCATTACGTCTTCCACCTCCCATTCTTCTTCCTTACCGTCCATCTCAACTGGTGGGGGTTCAGCGAACCCCTGTTCCGGAAGGCCGTCCTCAGGGTCCAGGCTCAGCAGATCTGAATGGAAAACATCGTGGATCCGGAACGACTTCGGTAGCTCGAGTCGATAGGTCACCGGCGACCTCTTTTCTATTATTTTGAACGGACCCACGTGGCGTGGGTTGAGCTTCGCGTTCCCTTTCAGCCTCAGGTTTCTCGTGTTGAGCCATACCTTTTGGCCTTCCTCGAATTCTATCGGTGACCGCTTTCTATTGGCTCGAGTCACTATCTTCTTCTAAGCCAATTCCATCGCTTCTTTCGCCACCTTGATCGCTTCTTCCATCTGATATCGTAGCGCTTCTGCCGTCGCTGCGGCTACCCTCTTTGACGACGTGGCGGTGGAAAGCCCCTGCGAATCGACGTCGCTCGGCGGCTGAAAGCTCATTCTCGGAAGATAGCCGTGCGTTATCTCGAACGGCGCCAGCGACGTTGCCTCCGACCGTGTCGAGTTTGCGCAGAATTCGGCCATTGGCAACATCTCGACCCACTTTTCTTGATAGTGGCCGCAGAAGGTTCGCAGATATCGCTCCATCTTACGGTTAGCCACTTCGGACTGGCCGTCCGTTTGGGGGTGAGCGGCGGTGCTGAGCTTTCTATGGATTCCGAGAGCTTGATTGATAGCTTTCCACACGTCAGCAGTGAATTGAGGGCCTCTATCCGTGGTGATAGTGTCCGGCAGTCCATGGTGCTTCCACACGTGTTGGATCAGCATTCTCGCCGTTTCTTCTGCAGTGGTTCCTTCGTCTTTAGCTCGACAGGGGATGAAGTGGCGTTCTTTGCTCAGCCGATCCACTACATTGAGCGTAGCGTCATATCCATCCGAATTCGGCAGGCCGGTCACGAAGTCCATCGTGATATGTTGCCACGGTTTCTCGGGGATCGGAAGTGGCTTCAGCAGACCGGCCGGAAGACCGTGACGTGGCTTCGCGGCTCTGCACGCGTAGCAGTTGGCGATAAACCGGTAAATCCGCTCATATATCCGCGGAAACCAGTAGGTCGTTCTCATCGCCTGCATCGTTTTCTTCGCGCCTGCGTGGCCCACATCTACGGAGCCGTGGACTAGTTGGATGACCTCAGTGATTAGTTCTTCCGGAACTATCAGCTTCCCTAAACCGGTTTTGCCGAGCTTCTGTTGTTGATTGAGCCGTTCCACCTTCTCGTAGAGCGTCTCTTCCTCAGGGGCCGGTTCCACTGCGCAGACCCCTACCTCTTTCAACACCTCTGCGTCTACCATTCGCTCGGTCAACACCTTCTGGAACATATTCGGATCTTCCTTCGCGCGGCTGGCTTTCCCTTCTCGTCTCGTCAGCGCGTCAGCCTTTCCGTTTTGAGCTCCGGGTCGATATGTGATCTTGAAGTCGAACCCTAATAAGTAGGCAGCCCACCGTGCTTGACGACGTGAGAGCTTCTGCGTCTTCATAAAGTAGGTCAGTGACTGGTGGTCCGTGAGAACCTGGACCGTGCTCTTTCCAGCCATAAGCTCCGGTTTCCACTCCTCGAAAGCCTGAATGATCGCCAGCAGCTCTTTATCGTATATCGCGTAGTTCCGCTCAGCTTCGCTCATTAACTTGCTGAAGAAGGCGACTAGATGGAGGGTTTCGTCGTTACCATATTGAGAAAGGACTCCGGCCGTCACCGTGTCGGAAGCGTCCGTTTCCACATAGATCGTCTTTTCTGGCCGGAAGTGCGCCAGCACTGGTGCGGAGGCCACTGCTTCTTTTAGCCGGTTAAAGGCTTCCGTGCACCTCTTATTCCATAGGCTAGCGGCCTCCTTCTTCAGCGCCTCGTTCAGGGGTCTCGCTATCTTGCTGAAGTCCTTGATGAACCGTCGGTAGTAACTGCAGAATCCGAGAAACGCTCTGATTTGCGTGGTGTTTCCGGATTTCGGCTGCTTCCACTCCGCGACGGCGGCGACCTTTGAGGGGTCCATACGAATTCCATCTCTTCCGACGATCAGACCGAGATATTTGACTTCAGTCTGATAAAACTCGCTCTTTTTCGTGTCCGCGTTCAATCCGACCTCGCGGAGCCTGGTCAGCACCTTCTTGATGTGGTCCGTATGCTGTTCTCTCGTTCCTTCGGTGTAGATGAGGATGTCGTCCAAGTAAATGGACACGAACCGTTCCAACATGTCCATAAACGTGTGGTTCATAAAGCGTTGCCACACTGCCGGCGCGTTGGTGAGTCCGAAAGGCATCACCAACCACTTGAAATTGCCCATACGCGTCGCGAACGTCGTGAGATCTTCCGTTTGTCCTTCCTCGTTTCTCAATCGATGGAACGCTTGGCGGATGTCCAGCTTGCTGAACCACTTAGCCTTTGCTACGCGCTGGATGGTCTCGTCGATCAGCGGCAGCGGGTATACGTCTCTCTTGGTGACCTCGTTAAGGCCTCGATAATCTACGCAGAGTCGCAGACCACCCCCTGGTTTCCTTACGAAAAGAATCGGTAACGCATATTCGGCCGAACTCGGCGTAATGAACTTCTTCGCCAGATTTTCGCGAACAAACACCTCTACCTGGTCCAGTTCCGCCGGCGACAGTCGTCTTAGGGGCTCGGTTCTCGGCAGTGCGGCTCCTTCTTTCAGCCGGATCTTGTTGTTATATTCCGGTCGATGGAGCGGCAGGAGGTTGGAATCGGCCTTTGAGAAGACGTCAGCGTAACTATGGAGTTCTTTCGGTAGCACCTCCAGCGGATCCACTTCTTCTTCCGCCATCATCTTCCTGTGGTCTTCGATGTCTTTTATTAAGATGGCGTAAATCTCGTTGTCCGGCGACTTCGCGAGGGTCGTCATGGCTTCTGAACTCATCATTCCGACGGTAACCGGGGGTTCGGAACGATCGGACGGAGCCTCTTTCGCAGACTCCGTGGCTTTCGGCTCGGCGGCGACGGTAGCGACCTTTCCGATGGTCCCTGCTCCGCTACCCGGGGTTTTGAACCTGATAGTTCCTTCATCTACGTCAACGATAGCTTTCTGGTTCTTCATCCATTTCTGCCCTATAATGATGTCAAACCTTCCGATATCCATGATTCGGAACGTCGCTTCCGTGGTTCGACCAGCTAGCGTGGTCCTTAATGGCACGTAGTGCGTGACGCTTTCCGTGTCTTGTCCGTTATATGCCGAGATTCGCGTCGGCGACGCCAGTTCCACTGGATAACCGTATCCATTCATCAGCTTCCTGACCAGTCGGTGATGGATCGCCGCGCCGATGAGAGCTCCTGTGTCGATGAAAGCTTTCAACTGAAGTGGTTTGCTCGATCCGTCAAGGGGGTGGACAGTGATTGGAAGGATAATGGCTGTTTCCGTGTTCACTTCCACCGCCGCCGAGAGCGGATCGCTGCAGCTATTGATGCTCTCTTTCGTCGACGTGGTTCGTGTTGATGCCCTGTTGTCCATGCTGGATAGGGGGCCTATCCGTCCAGCTGGTCTTTTCCCATGATCCTTAACTGCACCCCACCGTCACTGTCAGTATCGTTCGGAGCCGGCTCCATAGCTTGTATGGTCTTCCTCGGTGGTTGCTGCGGCTGCGGCTGCCTTATAACACGATAGTCCTGCTTCTGCTTATCCGATGCTTGGCAGCTCGTAGCGATGTGGCCAGGCTTTCCGCACGCGAAACAGGTGGGGACGAACGACGGTCGCGGCACGTAAGGCGGCTGGGGGCCGCGTCGGAAGGGCGCGGGGGCTCTGGTTGTCCGCATCAGCGACGGCGACGGCGACGGCTTCTGAACCGATTCTCGTGATTTCGCGTAAGCGCTTAAGTTTCTTGCGGTGACTCTCGCTTGGTGCACGAAGCTCTGAAGGTCTTCGTCTTCCACTGACGCCATGGCTGCAGCGAGCTTAGGGCTCAGCTTCTGCCTCAGTAGGTGGAGCTGCTCATCTTCCGCCACTCGGGCCCTGATCGCATGTTTTCTGAACAAACCGTAGAATTCCTCAAACGTCTGCCGGTTCTGGTTGATCTTATCCAGCTGCTTACGGGCTGTCTTCTTTCGGAATGGGTCTCCGAAGCGTTGATCTAACGCTTTGATCGCTTCTTCGGCGGTCACCTCTTCCAGGTCCGCCACCAACGAAAAAGCTTCACCTTCTAGTCGCGCCTCTAAATAGGCCAATCTGTCTTCTTCGCTGCTTAATGCGTAATCGCGGTTCATCTTATTCTTGATCTTCTTCTTGAACGCCTCCCACGCTTCAGAGTCTCCGCCACCGAAAACCGGTGGATCCGGTAATAACGTCATCAACGTGCCACCTTGACTGTAGGCCGCCGGTGAGGTGGTTTCCACTTGGGTTTCTCGCCGCGGTGGCGGCGACGATCTCGCTGCTTCCATATCAGCCAGTTGATCCTTCAGCGCCTTCAGCTGCGCCATTCGATTCGCCGCTTGGTGTTCCAACACTTCGACGATAGTCTCTGCCGATTCCTTCTCGGCCCTCACCGTCTCTACTTCCTCTCTCAGCTGTCTGTTTTCTTCCAGTGTCCTGTAGAACAGCGTCTCAATGAGGTCTATACCGTCGTAGACCTTCCCTATTCCGTTCTCGTTCACGTGGTCTTCCAGTTCCTCGATCGTGCAGTCGTGGATCTTCTTATATTCGCTCATTCGTTCCTTGATCTCAGCGGTCTCTTCCGCTGTAAAACCTCTGATGACGATCTTATCGTCAATTACACTGGAGCGCCTGCTCGCTCTGTCAGTCTTTCCTTTTCTGCTTCTGCTGCGGCCTGTAACGCCGCTCTCTACCGCTGAGAAGTCTTCCATCTTCTTACGGTGCCTGGGGTTGGTTGTTGTTGGTGGGTGCGCGTGCGTTATTCGGGTTTCCGGATGGTTCAACGGGCCCTTTCGCGCAGCGCGGGGTTGTGGAGAGTGAGTTCGAGATATAATGATCCGGGCGCGCAGATATGATTCAATACGGCCTTTTTGATAACTATATCTCGAACTGAAGAGGGAAAGGAATCTATGTGGTGGTGGTGGTGGGCTTTGATGGTGGTGGTGCCAAGGCCCGGCTCGGCCCGGACGGGCCGAGCCGAAATTCCAGGGTCCACCCCATCAATCTGTCCCACCTCTTTCTACCACCGCAACAGTTCCCGCCTCTGTCCGGTTGTCTAGTAGGCCGTCGCTCGTACCAGCTTTAGGTCGTAGTTGCCTCGCTTGTCCCCCTTTATACAGTTGTGGCAGCTGCCCTAGTTGTTATTGCCCTACAAGGCAGGCAGCTACTACCCTGTATATAAACCCCTTCCCTTTCCCCTCTCTCTCTTCTTCTCTTTCTTCTTTATCCTCTACCTGCTACCCTTCCGTCCAGCCGTACACTACTACTACTATTACTACTACTAACTACTATCTATTAGCCACTACTAGTTACTACTACTATGCTACCTGCCCCGTCCGGCTACGCTTATCGTAGCTCCCTCGTAGTTACTAGCTCCCTCTCCGCTTGTCCGGCTAGGGTCTCCTCCTATTTCTACCTCTAGCAGTGGGATGCTCAATTTGACGAACAGCTTCGCTTCCAGTTCGTACAGGTTTCCGTCCTCTGTACAGTCTAAGCTGACATCTTAGGTACTACATTAACCAGCAGTAGGGTGTCGCTAAGCCACCCTTTGATCCGGGCACGCAGATATGATTCAATACGGCCTTTTTGATAACTATATCTCGAACTAAGGAGGGAAAAGAACCTATGTAGTGGTGGCGGTGGGCTTTGATAGAGGGTGGTGTGCCAAGGCCCGGCTCGGCCCGGACGGGCCGAGCCAAAATCTAGGGTCCACCCTATCAACCTGTCCCACCTCTTTCCACCGCCGCAACACTACCCCCCTCCCTTACCAGCGGTCGCCCTCGACCGCTTAGTTACTCCATCTATCCGGAAATCTCTACTTTTTTTTTTTTTTTTCGTTTCCTTCTCGAAAATCCCCTCTGACGCCGACGTCGCTTCTTCTATCTTCTATCTTCTATCTTCCATTACAACCGGCGTCCTTTTCGTCGCTTTTTCTATTTTTCACATCGTCGGCATCTGAAGTCCTTCACTTTACGTTTATGTAATCCGTTCGCCTGATCCGTGCTATCTGATCGGAACCGTAGGTTATCTGAGCTGCGGCGTGGCTGGTCTGTGCGTCGTCTCGGAGGTCCATATAGATCTGTCTGCAGCATCGTTTCTTCTTCTTCTTTTTCTCTTCTACCAAAGCCTTTACCTACTACAGGGTCGGCGGCGCTGGCACGCTACGGCGTCGGCGAGCTTCCTGCCGACCCTCTGGTAGGTAGTGGCCGAGTCGAAGGCCTCCCCGAAGGCGACTGACACGATCGTCTTTATTAGCTTCCGCGCTGGTGGAGCAGACGTGGCTTTCTTCGTTTTCTTCCGGAAGGATCGGCTTTAGAGCTATTCCGGCTTCGGCTTCTTCGGGTTCCGCGCGTAAAAATCTCTTAGCAGCTCCGCCGAGTTCCGCAGGTTCTCGACCAGATACTATTCGTAGTCTTCCGGCCACCCCTTCTACGAGATCCTCGCTTTGATGGACCCCCTTATCTTCTTTACGTCCACTACATCTTCTACCTCCTACTCTTCTTCCTTACCGTCTATCTTAACCGGTAGGGGTTCGGCGAAGCCCTGTTCCGGCAGGCCGTTCTTAGGGTCTAGGCTTAGCAGATCCGAATGGAAAACGTCGTAGATCCGGAACGATTTCGGTAGCTGGAGCCGATAAGTCACTGGCGACCTCTTTTCCACTATCGTAAACGGACCTACGTAGCGCGGATTGAGCTTGGCGTTCCCTTTTAGCCTCAGGTTCTGCGTATTGAGCCAGACCTTTTGACCTTCTTCGAATTCTATCGGCGACCGGCTTCTATTAGTTCGAGTTACCATCTTCTTCTAAGCCGTCTCTATCGCTTCTTTCGCCACTTTGATCGCTTCTTCTATCTGAGATCTTAGCGCTTCTGCCGCTACGGCGGCGACTCTCTTTGACGACATGGCAGTAGTAGATGGTTCCGCGGAGCTGGGTTCGTTCGGTAGCTGAAAGCTTATCCTCGGAAGATAGCTATGCGTTATCTTAAACGGCGCCAGCGAGGTGGCCTTAGACGGTGCCGAGTTAGCGCAGAACTCAGCTATCGGCAACACCTTAACCCATTCTTCTTGATGGTAGCTGCAAAAGGTTCGCAGATATCGCTCTATCTCGCGATTAGCCACTTCAGACTGACCGTTAGTCTACGGGTGAGCAGCTGTGCTGAGCTTTCCACTTATTCCGAGAACTCGGTTAATGGCTTTCTATACGTCGGCGGTGAATTGAGGACCCCTATCCATAGTGATAGTGTCCGGCAGGCTATAGTGCTTCTACACGTGTTGGATCAACATCCGTGCGGTCTCTTCCGCAGTGGTTCCTTCGTCTTTAGCTCGATAGGGGATGAAGTAGCGTTCTTTGCTTAGCCGGTCCACTACATTGAGCGTAGCGTCGTAGCTATCGGCTTCCGGCAGGCCGGTTACGAAATCCATCGTAATGTGTTGCCACGGTTTCTCGGGGATCGGAAGTGGCTTCAATAAGCCTGCCGGAAGGCCGTAACGTGGCTTCGCGGCCCTGTATATATGGCAATTGGCGATAAATCGATGGATCCGTTCGTAGATCCGCAGAAACCAGTAGACCGTCCTTATAGCTTCCATCGTCTTCTTTAAGCCGGCGTAACTAACGTCTATAGAGCTATGGACCAGTTGGATAACCTCCGTAATTAGTTCTTCTAGAACTATCAGCTTCCCTAAGCCGGTTTTGCCTAGCTTCTGCTGCTAATTAAGCTGCTCCACCTTCTCGTAGAGAGTCTCTTCCTCGGGGGCCGGTTCCACTGCGCAGACCCCTACCTCTTTTAGCACCTCTGCGTCTACCATCCGCTCGGTCAACACCTTCTGAAACATGTTCGGATCTTCTTTCGCGCGGCTGGTCTTTCCTTCTCTTCGCGTCAGCGCATTAGCTTTTCCGTTTTAAGCCCCTAGTCGATAGGTAATCTTGAAATCGAACCCTAATAAGTAGGCGGCCTACTGAGCTTGACGACGTAAGAGCTTCTGCGTCTTCATAAAGTAGGTCAGCGACTGGTGGTCCGTAAGGACCTGGACCGTGCTCTTTCCAGCTATTAGCTCCGGTTTCTACTCCTCGAAAGCCTGAATTATCGCTAGCAGCTCCTTATCGTAGATAGCGTAGTTCCGCTTAGCTTCCGTTATGGACTTGCTAAAGAAAGCTACTGGATGGAGGGTCTCGTCGTCGCCATATTGAGAAAGGACTCCGGCCGTCACTGTGTCGGAAGCGTCCGTTTCTACGTAGATCGTCTTTTCTGGTCGGAAGTGTGCTAGGACCGGCGCTAAGGCCACTGCTTCTTTCAGCTATACGAAAGCTTCTGTGCACTTCTTATTCTATAGGCCGGCAGCCTCTTTCTTTAACGCTTCGTTTAGGGGTCTCGCGATCTTGCTAAAGTCCTTAATAAACTGTCGATAATAGCTGTAGAATCCGAGAAACGCTCTGATTTGCGTAGTGTTTCCGGATTTCGGCTGCTTCCATTCCGCTACAGCGGCGACCTTTAAGGGGTCCATCCGAATTCCATCTCTTCCGACGATCAGACCGAGATATTTGACTTCGGTCTAATAGAACTCGCTCTTTTTCGTGTCCGCGTTCAATCCGACCTCGCGGAGCCTGGTTAGCACCTTCTTAATGTAGTCCGTGTGCTGATCTCTCGTTCTATCCGTATAGATAAGAATGTCGTCCAAATAGATAGACACGAACCGTTCCAACATGTCTATAAAGGTGTAGTTTATAAAGCGTTGCTACACTGCCGGCGCGTTGGTAAGTCCGAAAGGCATTGCAAACCACTTGAAATTGCCTATACGCGTCGCGAACGTCGTAAGGTCTTCCGTCTGCCCTTCTTCGTTTCTTAATCGATGGAACGCTTGGCAGATGTCCAGCTTGCTGAACTACTTAGCCTTTACTACGCGCTGGATGGTCTCGTCGATCAGCGGCAGCGGGTACACGTCTCTCTTGGTGACCTCGTTGAGGCTGCGATAGTCTACGCAGAGTCGCAGACCACCCCCTAGTTTTCTTACGAAAAGAATCGGTAACGCGTATTCGGCAGAACTCGGCGTAATAAACTTCTTCGCCAGGTTCTCGCGAACAAACACTGATCCGGGCACGCAGATATGATTCAATACGGCCTTTTTGATGACTATATCTCGAACTGAGGAGGGAAAGGAATCTATGTAGTAGTGGTGGTGGGCTTTGATGGTAGTGGTGCCAAGGCCCGGCTCAGCCTGGTCGGGCCGAGCCGAAATCCAGGGTCCACCCTATCAATCTGTCCCACCTCTTTCCACCGCCGCAACACTACCCCCCTCCCTTACCAGCGGTCGCCCTCGACCGCTTAGTCATCCCATCCATCCTAAAACCTCTACTGTGTTTTTTTTTTTTTTTTTTTTTTTTGATTCGTCGTTTCTTCCATTTCTTACATCGTCGGCATCTGAAGTCCTTCATTTGGCGTTTATGTGATCGACGCTTCTGATCTGAGCCGTTCGGTCATCTGAGCTGCGGCTCGGGCGGTCTGTGCGTTGTTTCGGAGGTCTATATAGATCCGTCTACGGCGCCGTTTCTTCTTCTCCTTTCTTTTCCATCTATGGTCTCCACCTATCGCGGGGTCGGCAGCGCTGGCACGCCACGGCGTGCGCGGCCTACCGACCGCCACGATCTGCCTGGAGCTATAAGTAGCGATCGTTTTTATCGGCTTCCGCGCCGGTAGAGCGGACGCGGCTTTCTTCGTTTTCTTCTGGAAGAATCGGCTTCAGAGCCATTCCGGCTTTGGCTTCTTCGGGTTCCGCGCGTAGAACTCTCTTAACAGCTCCGCCGAATTCCGCAGGTTTTCGACCGGATACCATTTATAGTCTTCCGGCCACCCTTTCTATAAGATCCTTGCTTTGATGGACCCCCTTATCTTCTTTACGTCTATTACGTCTTCTACCTCCTACTCTTCTTTATTACCGTCTATCTTAACTGGTGGGGGTTCGGCGAACCCCTGTTCCGGAAGGCTGTCCTTAGGGTCCAGGCTTAGCAGATCTGAATAGAAAACATCGTAGATCCGGAACGCCTTCGGCAGCTCGAGCCGATAGGTCACCGGCGACCTCTTTTCTATTATCTTGAACGGACCTACGTAGCGTAGGTTGAGCTTCGCGTTTCCTTTTAGCCTTAGGTTTTGCGTATTAAGCTATACCTTTTGGCCTTCCTCGAATTCCATTGGGGACCTTTTTCTATTAGCTCGAGTTACTATCTTCTTCTAAGCCGATTCCATCGCTTCTTTCGCCACTTTGGTCACTTCTTCTATTTGAGATCGTAGCGCTTCTGCCGCTGCGGCGGCGACTCTCTTCGACGACGTGGCGGTGGATGGTTCCGCGGAGCTAGGTTCGCTTAGCGGCTGAAAGCTTATCCTCGGAAGATAGCTATGCGTTATCTCGAACGGCGCCAGCGAGGCAGCTTCGGATAGTGCCGAGTTGGCGCAGAATTCGGCCATCGGCAACACCTTAATCCACTTTTCTTGATAATGGCCGCAGAAGGTTCGCAGATATCTTTCTATCTCTCGGTTAGCCACTTTAGACTGACCGTCAGTCTGCGGGTAAGCGGCTGTGCTGAGCTTTCTACGAATTCCGAGAGCTTGGTTAATGGATTTCTATACGTCGGCGGTGAATTGAGGACCCCTATCCGTAGTGATAGTGTCCGGCAGCCTATAGTGCTTCTATACGTGTTGGATTAGCATTCTCGCAGTTTCTTCCGAAGTAGTTCCTCTATCCTTAGCTCGACAGGGGATGAAATAGCGCTCTTTGCTCAGCCGATCCACTACATTGAGCGTGGCGTTATATCTATCCGAATTCGGCAGGCCGGTTACGAAGTCTATCGTAATGTGTTGCTACGGCTTCTCGGGGATCGTAAGCGGCTTCAGTAGACTAGCCGGAAGACCGTAACGTAGCTTCGCTGTTCGACATACGTAGCAGTTGGCAATAAACCGGTGGATTCGCTCGTAGATCTGCGGAAAACAGTAGATCGTCCTTACGGCCTGCATCGTTTTCTTCGCTCCAGCATGGCCAACATCTATAGAGCTATAGACTAGCTAGATGACCTCGGTGATTAGTTCTTCCGGAACTATTATCTTCCCTAAACCGGTTTTGCCGAGCTTCTGTTGTTGATTGAGCCGTTCCACCTTCTCGTAGAGCGTCTCTTCCTTAGGGGCCAGTTCTACTGCGCAGACTCCTACCTCTTTTAACACCTCCGCGTCTACTATCCGTTCGGTTAGCACCTTCTGGAACATGTTCGGATCTTCTTTCGCGCGGCTGGTTTTTCCTTCTCTTCTCGTCAGCGCGTTAGCCTTTCCGTTTTAAGCTCCGGGTCGATAGGTAATCTTGAAGTCGAACCCTAATAGGTAGGCGGCCTACTGCGCTTGACGCCGTAAGAGCTTCTGCGTCTTTATAAAGTAGGTCAGCGACTGGTGGTCTGTAAGAACCTGGACCGTGCTCTTTCCAGCTATAAGCTCCGGTTTCCATTCCTCGAAAGCCTAAATGATCGCTAGTAGCTCCTTATCGTAGATAGCGTAATTCCGTTCAGCTTCGCTTATTGACTTGCTAAAGAAGGCGACTGGATAGAGGGTTTCGTCGTCACTATATTAAGAAAGGACTCTGGCCGTCACCGTGTCAGAAGCGTCCGTTTCCACATAGATCGTCTTTTCCGGTCGGAAGTGCGCCAGAACCGGCGCCGAGGCCACTGCCTCTTTTAGCCGTACGAAAGCTTCTATGCACTTCTTATTCCATAGGCCCGCGGCCTCTTTCTTTAGCGCCTCGTTCAGGGGTCTCGCTATCTTGCTGAAGTCTTTAATAAACCGTCGGTAGTAGCTGCAGAATCCGAGAAACGCTCTGATCTGCGTAGTGTTTCCGGATTTCGGCTGCTTCCATTCCGCGACGGCGGCGACCTTCGAGGGGTCTATACGAATTCCGTTTCTTCTGACAATAAGACCGAGATACTTGACCTCCGTTTGATAGAACTCGCTCTTCTTCGTGTCCGCGTTCAATCCGACCTCGCGGAGCCTGGTTAGCACCTTCTTAATGTAGTCCGTATGCTGATCTCTCGTTCCATCCGTATAGATAAGAATGTCGTCCAAATAGATAGACACGAACCGTTCCAACATGTCCATAAAGGTGTGGTTCATAAAGCGTTGCCACACTGCCGGCGCGTTGGTAAGTCCGAAAGGCATTACCAACTACTTGAAATTGCCTATACGCGTCGCGAACGTCGTAAGGTCTTCCGTCTGCCCTTCTTCGTTTCTTAATCGATAGAACGCTTGGCGGATGTCCAGCTTGCTAAACCACTTAGCCTTTGCTACGCGCTGGATAGTCTCGTCGATCAGCGGCAGCGGGTACACGTCTCTCTTAGTGACCTCGTTAAGGCCTCGATAGTCTACGCAGAGTCGCAGACCACCCCCTGGTTTCCTTACGAAAAGAATCGGTAACGTATATTCGGCAGAACTCGGCGTAATGAACTTCTTCGCTAGGTTTTCGCGAACAAACACCTCTACTTAGTCCAGTTCGGCCGGTGACAGTCGTCTTAGGGGCTCGGTTCTTAGAAGCGTGGCTCCCTCTTTCAGTCGGATCTTGTTGTTATATTCCAGTCGATAGAGCGGCAGGAGGTTGGAGTCGGCTTTTAAGAACACGTTAGCGTAACCGTAGAGCTCTTTCGGTAGCACCTCTAGCGGATCCACTTCTTCTTCCGCCATTATCTTCCTGTAGTCTTCGATGTCTTTTATCGAGATAGCGTAGATCTCATTGTCCGGTGACTTCGCGAGGGTCGTTATAGCTTCTAAACTTATTATTCCGACGGTAACCGGGGGTTCGGAACGATCGGACGGATCCTCTTTCGCGGGCTCCGTAGCTTTCGGCTTGGCGGCTACGGTAGCGACCTTTCCGATGGTCCCTGCTCTGCTACCCGGGGTTTTGAACCTAATCGTTCCTTTATCTATGTCAACGATAGCTTTCTGGTTCTTTATCTATTTCTGCCCTATAATAATGTTAAACCTTCCGATATCCATGATCCGGAACGTCGCTTCCGTGGTTCGACCAGCTAGCGTAGTCCTTAATAGCACGTAGTGCGTAACGCTTTCCGTGTCTTGTCTGTTATATGCCGAAATTCGCGTCGGCGACGCCAGTTCCACTGGATAACCGTATCTATTCGTTAGCTCCCGGACCAGTCGGTGGTAGATCGCCGCGCCGATGAGAGCTCCGGTGTCGATAAAAGCTTTCAGCTAAAGCGGTTTGCTCGATCCGTCAAGGGGGTGGACAGTGATTGGAAGGATAATAGCTGTTTCCGTGTTCACTTCCACCGCCGCCGAGAGCGGATCGCTGCAGCTGTTAATGCTTTCTTCTCGTGGCGATTCGCCTCGATTCGGTGCCCTATTGTCAATGCTGGATAGGGGGCCTATCCGTCCAGCTGGTCTTTTCCTATAATTCTTAGCTGTATGCCGCCGTCTACGCTGTCGGTGTCGTTTAGGGCCGGCTCTATAACTTGTATGGTCTTTCTCGGCGGCTGCGACTGCGGCTGCAGCTGCGACTGCTTCATAACGCGATACTCCTGCTTCTGCTGGGCCGTTGCTTGGCATCTCGTAGCGATATAGCCGGGTTTTCCACACGCGAAACAGGTGGGGGCGAACGACGATTGTGGTGAATATGGCGACTGCTAGGGGGTTCGTCGAAAGGGCGCGGGGGCTCTCGTCGGCTGCGCTGACGGCTTCTAAATCAGTTCGCGTATCGTCGGTTTTCCGTACGCGTTCAAGTTTCTAGCGGTGACTCTCGCTTGATGCACGAAGCTCTAAAGGTCTTCGTCTTCTACTGACGCTATAGCCGCAGCGAGCTTAGGGCTCAGTTTCTGCCTTAGTAGGTGCAGCTGCTTATCTTCTGCTACTCTCGCTCTAATAGCGTATTTCCTGAACAGTCCGTAGAACTCTTCGAATGTCTGACGGTTCTGGTTGATCTTATCCAGCTGCTCGCGGGCCGTCTTCTTCCAGAAGGGGTCTCCGAAACGCTGGTCCAGCGCTTTGATAGCTTCGTCGGCCGTTACTTCTTCCAGGTCCGCCACTAGCGAAAAAGCTTCACCTTCCAATCGCGACTCCAGGTACGCCAATCTATCCTCTTTGCTGCTTGATGCGTAATCGCGGCTTATCTTGTTCTTGATCTTCTTCTTAAATGCCTCCTACGCTTTAGGGTCTCCGCTACCGAAAACAGGTAGGTCCGGCAGTAGCGTTATCGTGGTGCTACCTTGACTATAGGCTGCTGGTAAGGCGGTTTCTACGTAGTGGGCTTCTCGCTGCGGTGGCGGCGACGACTTCGCTGCTTCTATATCAGCCAGTTGATCCTTCAGCTCCTTTAGCTGCGCCAGTCAATTCGACGCTTAGTGTTCTAACACGTCGACGATAGTCTCTGCCGATTCCTTTTCGGCCCTTACCGTCTCTACTTCCTCTCTTAGCTGTCTGTTCTCTTCTAGCGTTCTGTAGAACAGCGTCTTAATAAGGTCTATACCGTCGTAGACCTTCCCTATTCCATTCTTATTTACGTAATCTTCCAATTCCTCGAGCGTGCAGTCGTGGATCTTCCTATATTCGCTTATTCGTTCCTTAATCTCAGCGGTCTCTTCTGCCGTAAAACCTCTAATAACAATCTTATCGTCAACTACACTGGAGCGTCTGCTCGCTCTGTCAGTCTTTCCTCTTCTGCTTCTGCTGCGGCCTGTAACGCCGCTCTCTACCGTCGAGAAGCCTTCTATCTTCTTACAGTGCCTTAGGGGGGGGGTTGTTGTTAGTGTGTTGGTGGGTGCGCGTGCGTTATTCGGGTTTCCGGATGGTTCAACGGGCCCTTTCGCGCAGCGCAGGTGTAGTGTAGAGAGTGAGTTCGAGATATAATGATCCGGGCACGCAGATATAATTCAATACGGCCTTTTTGATGACTATATCTCGAACTGAGGAGGGAAAGGAATCTATGTAGTGGTGGTAGTGGGCTTTGATGGTGGTGGTGCCAAGGCCCGGCTCGGCCCGGTCAGGCCGAGCCGAGATCCAGGGTCCACCCTATCAATCTGTCCTACCTCTTTCCACCGCCACAACAAACACCTCTACCTGGTCCAGTTCCGCCGGCGACAGTCGTCTTAGGGGCTCGGTTCTTGGCAGCGTAGCTCCGTCTTTCAGCCGGATCTTGTTGTTATATTCCAGTCGATAGAGCGGCAGGAGGTTGGAGTCGGCTTTTAAGAACACGTTAGCGTAACCGTAGAGCTCGTTTGGCAGCACCTTTAGGGGATCCACTTCTTCTTCCGCTATTATCTTCCAGTAGTCTTTGATGTCTTTTATCGAGATAGCGTAGATCTTATTATCCGGCGACTTCGCGAGGGTCGTTATAGCTTCTGAACTTATTATTCCGACGGTAACCGGGGGTTCGGAACGATCGGACGGAGCCTCTTTCGCGGGCTCCGTAGCTTTCGGCTTGGCAGCGACGGTAGCGACCTTTCCGATAGTCCCTGCTCCGCTACCCGGGGTTTTGGACCTGATCGTTCCTTTATCTACGTCAACGATAGCTTTCTGGTTCTTTATCCATTTCTGCCCTATAATAATGTCAAACCTTCCGATATCCATAATCCGGAACGTCGCTTCCGTAGTGCGATCAGCCAGGGTAGTCCTTAGCGGCACGTAGTGCGTAACGCTTTCCGTGTCTTGTCCGTTATACGCCGAAATCTTCGTCGGCGACGCCAGTTCCACCAGATAACCGTATCTATTCGTTAGCTTCCGGACCAGTCGGTGGTGGATCGCCGCGCCGATAAGAGCTCCGGTGTCGATAAAAGCTTTCAGCTAGAGGGGTTTGCTCGATCCGTTAAGGGGGTGGACAGTGATCGGAAGGATAATAGCTGTTTCCGTGTTTACTTCCACCGCCGCCGAGAGCGGATCGCTGCAGCTATTAATGCTCTCTTTCGTCGACGTAGTTCGCGTTAATGCCCTGTTGTCTATGCTGGATAGGGGGCCTATCCGTCTAGCTGGTCTTTTCCCATAATTCTCAGCTGCACGCCGCCGTCTACGCTGTTAGCATCGTTCGGAGCCGGCTCGATGGCTTGAATTGTCTTTCTCGGGGGCTGCGGCTAAGGCTGCTTTATAACACGATACTCCTGCTTCTGCTTATCCGATGCTTGGCAGCTCGTAGCGATGTGGCTAGGCTTTCCGTACGCGAAACAGGTGGGGACAAACGACGGTCGCGGCACGTAAGGCGGCTGGGGGCCGCGTCGGAAGGGCGCGGGGGCTCTGGTTGTCCGCATTAGCGACGGCGACGGCGACGGCTTCTGAACCGATTCTCGCGATTTCGCGTAAGCGCTTAAGTTTCTCGCAGTGACCCTCGTCTAATGCACGAAGCCCTTAAGGTCTTCGTCTTCTACAGACGCCATAGCGGCGGCCAGTTCAGGGTTCAGCTTCTGCCTTAATAGGTGGAGCTGCTTATCTTCCGCCACTTGGGCCCTGATCGCATATTTTCTGAACAAACCGTAGAACTCCTTAAACGTCTGCCGGTTCTGGTTGATCTTATCCAGCTGCTTACAGGCTGTCTTCTTTCGGAATAGGTCTCCGAAGCGTTAATCTAACGCTTTGATCGCTTCTTTAGCGGTTACCTCTTCTAGGTCCGCCACTAACGAGAACGCTTCGCCTTCTAGTCGCGCCTCTAAATAGGCCAGTCTGTCTTCTTCGCTGCTTAATGCGTAATCGCGGCTTATCTTGTTCTTGATCTTCTTCTTAAATGCCTCCTACGCTTTAGGGTCTCCGCCACCGAAAACAGGTAGGTCCGGCAGTGGCGTTATCGTAGTGCTACCTTGACTATAGGCTGCTGGTAAGGCAGTCTCCGCATGGGTTTCTCGCCGCGGTAGCGGCGACGACTTCGCTGCTTCCATATTAGCTAGTTGATCCTTTAGCGCCTTCAGCTGCGCCAGTCGATTCGACGCTTGGTGTTCTAACACGTCGACGATAGTCTCTGCCGATTCCTTTTCGGCCCTTACTGTCTCTACTTCCTCTCTTAGCTGTCTATTTTCTTCTAGTGTTCTGTAGAACAGCGTCTTAATAAGGTCTATACCGTCGTAGATCTTCCCTATTCCGTTCTCGTTTACGTGGTTCTCCAGTTCCTCGATCGTGCAGTCGTGAATCTTCTTGTATTCCCTTATTCTTTCCTTAATCTCTGCGGTCTCTTCCGCCGTAAAACCTCTAATAACGACCTTATTGTTAACTACACTGGAGCGTCTGCTCGCTCTGTCAGTTTTTCTCTTTCCGCGGCGGCCTGTTACGCCGCTCTCTACCGTCGAGAAGCCTTCTATCTTCTTACAGTGCCTTGGGGGGGGGTTGTTGTTGGTGTGTTAGTGGGTGCGCGTGCGTTATTCGGGTTTCCGGATGGTTCAACGGGCCCTTTCGCGCAGCGCGGGGTGTGGTGTAGAGAGTGAGTTCGAGATATAATGATCCGGGCACGCAGATATGATTTAATACAGCCTTTTTGATAACTATATCTCGAACTAAGGAGGGAAAAGAACCTATGTGGTGGTGGCGGTGGGGTTTGATAGAGGGTGGTGTGCCAAGGCCCGGCTCGGCCCGTCCGGGCCGAGCCGAAATCCAGGGTCTACCCTATTAACCTGTCCTACCTCTTTCCACCGCCGCAACACCCTTCTACCTTTCCTAGTGCTAGGGCTCCTTCCGTCTAGGAGGTGAATAAGGTTATAGGTATGGAGTTGGCTGCCCTAGGTCCTAGGGTTAGTAGCTAGTAGGCTACCTTAAGGTAGCATATAAAAGTTTTCGGACAGTGTCGCTCTTAACCCCTCTTACTTCCACTTTCCGTCTCTCCTGTTTTCTAGCTGTTCCCTTCCTCTAGCCCTTCCTTCGTATAGTGTCGTACGGTGTCGTATTAGTAGGGTCCTATAGTGTCCTATATCGTTATTCTCAATCCTTTAGTAACTTAAGTTGCCGGCGGCTACCCTGTCCTTAGGGTAGATCGTGCCCCTCTTTGCTGTACAGCGCAGTGTTACTGTAACTGGACAGGGGGATAGTTCTCCTCCTACCTGTCTAGTGCAGTTGTGTCCTATAGGGCCTCGTACAGTTCCTACGTAGGCTCTGCCTATCCTCTCTATTTTACAAGGTACTCTGCCTTCCCCTGCTTCTTTTGGCTCTTAAGGATTCCTTCTACCTCGTACTCTTCTTGGCCCTTAGTTATAATCGCTAGTAGGCGCGCGTCGTCTGTCGTCTAGTGCAGTAGGGGGTCCGTGTTTGCCGGCTGTACGAGGTCTATGTAGAAAACTGGGTGTATCCCTAGGGGAGTGTTAAGTCGTACAGCGTGTGTCCCTACTGGTCGCACTACTGTAAACTTCCTGTTCCTCCAATCTAGCTTCTTGCTTAGCCGGTCTGTACAGATGTTTCGCTAGTTTAGCCAGACTTTATCCCCTGCCTTATACCTTAGTGCAGCCTGCCGTCCTTGTTGGCCTGCTCTTCTGCATTCTGTTAAGCTATAGCTAGGCTCGCCTTTCCCTATTAATAGGCGTTTATAATCGTTCGTACGATAGCCTCTCCCTGCTAAATAGGGGATTATACGGGGTGCAGGGTATCGCTACTTAAAGTCGGTAGGAGCGGGGAATAGTCGTATCTATAGGCTATAAAGAAGGGGGACAATCCTGTAGCATTAGACGTACGGCTGTTAATAGCCAGCTCCGCTATAGGGAGAAGGCGGTTCCAGTTCGTCTAGTCGTAGTCGACGTACGCTTAGAGGTACGCTTCCGACGTCGAATTGACCCTCTCTGTCGCCCCGTCCGTCTGCAGGTGCTATATAGTTGATAGGCGACGTTCTACCTTTAGCAACTGGCAAACCCTTGCCAAGAGCTAGCTCGTAAACTGTATGCCCTAGTCTAATACAATTGACCTAGGGAAACCGTACTTGCTGAACGTTGTCTGTATAAAGGCCTAGGCAGTGTCTTTAGCTGTAATAGAGTCTATTCCCTCTAGTATTACCCCCTTCGTTAGCTTGTCTGTAACCACTATAATATTCCGCTGTCCGTCGCTCTTAGGTGTTACAGCGGCAGAAAGGGGTAGGACTAAGTAATAGGGTGGACCCTTAGAATTTCGGCTCAGCCCTTCCGGGCCGAGCCGGGCCTTGGCACTACTACTACGAAAGCCCACTACCACTACTACATAGATTCCTTTCCTTCTTTAGTTCGAGATATAGTTATTAAAAAGGCCGTATTAAATTATATCTGCATTCCCGGATTATTATATCTCGAACTCACTTACTATACCAAACCCTGCGCTGCGCGAAAGGGCCCGTCGAACTATCCGGACACCCGAATAACGCACGCGCACACACCAAAAATACCAAACCCAGCACTGTAAGAAGATAGAAGGCTTCTCGACAGTAGAGGGCGGCGTTACAGGCTGCAGCAGAAGCAGAAAAGGAAAGGCTAACAGAGCGAGTAGGCGCTCTAGTGTAATTAACGATAAGATCGTTATTAGCAGTTTTACAGCAGAAGAGACCACTAAGGTCAAGGAACGAATAGCCGAATATAGGAAGATCCACGACTGCACGATCAAGGAACTAGAAGACTATGTAAACGAGAATAGGATAGGAAAGGTCTACGATAGTATAGACCTTATTAAGACGCTGTTCTACAGAACGCTAGAAGAGAACAGACAGCTAAGAGAGGAAGTAGAGACGGTAAGGGCCGAGAAGGAATTGGCCGAGACTATTATAGACGTGCTGGAAAACCAAGCGGCGAACCGACTAGCACAGTTAAAAGCAATAAAGGCTCAGCTAGAGGAGAAGGAAGCAGCGAGGTCGTCGGCGCCGCTACTGCGTCGAGAAGAATAAGCAGAGACCGCCTTACTAGCGGCCTACAGTTAAGGCGGCACGTTGATAACGTTACTACCGGATCTACTAGCGTTTAGAGGCGGAGATCCTAAGGATTGGGAAGCATTTAAGAAGAAGATAAAGAACAAGATAGATCGAGACTATGCCGGAAACAGCGCTAGAGATAGATTAGCGTACCTGGAATCGCGATTAGAAGGTAAAGCTTTTTCGCTAGTAGCGGACCTAGATAAGGTAACCGCTAAAGAAGCGATCAAAGCGCTGGATCAATGCTTCGGAGACCCCTTCAGGAAGAAGACGGCCCGCGAGCAGCTAGATAAGATCAACCAGAACCGGCAGACGTTCAAGGAGTTCTACGGATTGTTCAGGAAATATACGATTAGGGCCCGAGTAGCAGAAGATAAGCAGCTCTACCTACTAAGGCAGAAGCTAAACCCTGAATTGGCCGCCGCTATAGCGTCTGTAGAAGACGAAGACCTTGAGAGCCTCGTGCACAGAGCGAGAGTCACTGCAAGAAACTTAAGCGCTTACGCGAAATTACGCGAATCGAACTAGAAGCCGTTAATAACGCAGACTACACGACCCCTGCGCCTTTCCGACGAACCCCCCAGCAGTCGTCGTATTCACTACGATCGGCGTTCGTCCCCACCTGTTTCGCGTGCGGAAAACCCGGCTATATCGCTACGAGATGCTAAGCAACGGCCCAGCAGAAGCAGGAGTATCGCGTTATAAAGCAGCTGCAGCCGCAGCTACCGAGAAAGACTATCCAAGCTATCAAACCGACGCCGAACGACACTGACAGTGTAGATAGTAGGGTGCAATTAAGAATCTTGGGAAAAGATCAGCTAGACGGATAGACCCACTGCCTAGCGTAAACGATAGGGCACCCCTGCGAACGGCGCTGGCACAAGAAGAGAGCATTAACAGCTGTAACGATCCACTGTTAGCGGCGGTGGAAACGAACACGGAAACAGCTATTATCCTTTCTATTACGGTCCACCCTGTTAAGAAGCAACGCCCACCGCTCTAGCTGAAAGCTTTTATCGATACTGGAGCTCTTATCGGTGCAGCGATCCACTATTAGCTAGTCCAGAAGCTAACGAATAGATACGGCTATCCGGTGGAATTAGCGTTGCTAACACGGATTTCGGCGTACAACGGACAAGACACAGAAAACGTTATGCACTACGTGCCATTAAGGACTACACTAGCTGGTCGAACTACGGAAGCGACGTTCCGGATTATAGATCTCGGACGATTTGACATTATTATAGGGCAGAAATAGATAAAGAACCAGAAGACTCTTATTAATGTAGATAAAGGCACGATAGGATTCAAAACCCCGGGTAACGAAGCAAGGACCATCGGAACGGCCGCCGCCGCCGAGCCGAAAGCCGCGGAGTCTGCGAAAGAAGCCCTGTCCGACCGTTCCGAACCCCTGGCTACTATCGGAATAATGAGTTTAGAAGCTATAACGACCCTCGCGAAGTCGCCGGACAATAAGATTTACGCTATCTCTATAAAGGACATCGAAGACTACAGGAAGATAATAGCGGAAGAAGAAGTGGACCCACTGGAGGTGTTGCTAAACGAGCTCTACGGTTACGCTAACGTGTTCTTAAGAGCCGACTCTAACCTCCTGCCGCTACACTGGCCGGAATACGACAACAAGATCCGACTAAAAGAGGGAGCTACGCTGCTAAGAACCGAGCCCCTAAGACGACTGTCGCTGGCGGAACTGGACCAGGTAGAGGTGTTCGTTCGCGAAAATCTAGCGAAGAAGTTTATTACGCCGAGTTCTGCCGAATATGCGTTACCGATTCTTTTCGTAAGGAAACCAGGGGGTGGTCTGCGACTCTGCGTAGACTATCGAGGCCTTAACGAGGTCACTAAGAGAGACGTATATCCACTGCCGCTAATAGATAAGACCATATAGCGCGTAGCAAAGGCTAAGTAGTTTAGCAAGCTGGACATCTGCTAAGCGTTCTATCGACTAAGAAACGAGGAAGGGCAAACAGAAGACCTTACGACATTCGCTACGCGTATAGGCAATTTCAAGTGGCTAGTGATGCCCTTCGGACTTACCAATGCGCCGGCGGTGTGGCAACGCTTTATGAACCACTCCTTTATAGACATGCTAGAGCGGTTTGTGTCTATCTACTTAGACGACATCCTTATCTATACAGATAGAACGAGAGAGCAGCATACGGATCACATCGAGAAGGTGCTAACTAGGCTCTGCGAGGTCGGATTGAACGCAGAAACAAAGAAGAGCGAGTTCTATCGGACCGAGGTCAAGTATCTCGGTCTTATCGTAGGAAGAGATGGAATTCGTATAGACCCCTTAAAGGTCGCCGCCGTCGCGGAATGGAAGCAGCCGAAATCCGGAAACACTACCTAAATCAGGGCGTTTCTCGGATTCTGCAGCTACTATCGACAGTTTATTAAGGACTTTAGCAAGATAGCAAGACCCCTAGATAAAGCATTGAAAAAGGAGGCCGCTGGCCTCTAGAATAAGAAGTGCACGGAAGCCTTTAACCAGCTAAAAGAAGCAGTAGCCTCGGCGCTAGTTCTGGCACACTTCCGGCCGGAAAAGACGATCTACGTAGAAACGGACGCGTCCGACACAGTGACGGCAGGGGTCCTTTCTCAATACGCCGACGACGGAGAGACCCTCCACCTAGTGGCCTTCTTTAGCAAATCTATAACGGAAGCCGAACGGAACTACGCGATCTACGACAAAGAACTGCTAGCTATTATACAGGCGTTCGAGGAATGGAAGCCGGAACTTATAGCTAGAAAGAGCACGGTCCAGGTCCTTACGGACTATCAGTCGCTAACCTACTTTATAAAGACGCAGAAGCTCTTACGACGTTAAGCACGGTAGGCTGCCTACTTATCCGGGTTCGACTTCAAGATTACCTATCGACTAGGAGCTTAAAATAGAAAGGCAGACGCGTTAACGAGAAGAGAAGGGAAGACCAGCTGCGCGAAAGAAGATCCGAACATGTTTCAGAAGGTGCTAACGGAACGAATAGTAGACGCGGAGGTATTGAAAGAAGTAGGGATCTGTACGATAGAGCCGCCGATCGAAGAAGAGACGCTCTACAAGAAGGTGGAACGGCTCAATCAGCGGCAGAAGCTCAGCAGAACAGGCTTAGGGAAGCTAATAGTTCTAGAAAAACTGATTACAGAGGTTATCCAGCTGGTCTATAGCTTTAAGGATGTTGGTTATGCAGGGTCAAAGAAGACGATAGAAGCTATAAGGACGATATACTGGTTTCCGCGAATCTACGAGCGGATCCACCGGTTTATTGGCAATTGCTACGCGTGCCGGGCCGCGAAGCTACGTTACGGCCTTCCGGCCGGTCTGCTGAAGCCACTTCCGATCCCCGAGAAACTGTAGCAACACATTATAATAGACTTCGTAACCGGCCTCCCGGACTCCGATAGATATAACGCTACGCTAAACGTAGTGGACCGACTAAGCAAGGAACGCTACTTTATCCCCTGCTAAGCGAAAGACGAAGGAACCACTACAGAAGAGACTGCACGGATGTTGATTCAACACGTATAGAAGCACTATAGCCTGCCAGACACTATTACTACGGATAGGGGTCCTCAATTTACTGCCGACGTATAGAAAGCCATCAACCAAGCTCTCGGAATTAGTAGAAAGCTCAGCACAGCAGCTTACCCTCAGACCGACGGCCAGTCTAAAGTGGCCAATCGCGAGATAGAGCGATACCTGCGAACCTTCTGCGGCCATTATTAAGAAAAGTAGGTCGAGGTGTTGCCGATAGCTAAATTCTGCGCCAACTTAGCACGATCGGAAGCAACGTCGCTGGCGCCGTTCGAAACAACGCATAGCTATCTTCCGAGAATAAGTTTCCAGCCGCCGAGCGAACCCAGCTCTAGGGAACCTTCTACCGCTACGTTATTAAAGAGAGTCGCCGCCGCCGCGGCTAAAGCACTCAAGGCTCAAATAAAAGAAGCTATTAAGGTGGCGAGGAAGGCGATAGAATCGACTTAGAAGAAGATAGTAGCTCGAGCTAACAAGAAGAGGTTACTGCTAGAATTTGACGAAGGCCAAAAGGTATAGCTAAATACGCGGAACCTAAGGCTAAAAGGGAACGCGAAGCTTAACCCTCGTTACGTAGGTCCGTTTAAGATAGTGGAAAAGAGGTCGCTAGTGACCTACCGGCTCCAGCTGCCGAAATCGTTCTGGATCTACAATGTTTTCCATTTAGACCTGCTAAGCCTAGACCCTGAAGACGGTCTTCCAGACCAGAGGTTCACGGAACCCCCACTAATTAAGATAAGCAGGGAAGAAGAAGAATAGGAGGTAGAAGACGTAATAGACGTAAAGAAGACGCGAGAGTCGATTAAAGCGAGAATCTTGTAGAAAGGGTAGCCGGAAGACTATAAATAGTATCCTATCGAGAACCTCCGGAATTCGGCAGAGCTGCTAAGAGAGTTCTACGTGCGGAACTCGTAGAAGCCGAAACCCAAATGGCTCCGAAGCTAATTATTCCGGAAAGAAGAAAGCCGCGTCCGCTCTATTAGCGCGGAGGCCGAAGAAAACGATCGTAACGGTCGCCTCGGGGAGGTCTTTGACGCAGCTACTACCTACTACCGGTTCGGCAGGCAGCTCGCCGACGCCGTAGCGTGCTAGCGCTGCCGACCCTACGGTGGGTAAGCGCTTTGGTAGGGAAGAAAAAGAAGAAGAAGAAACGTCGCTGCGGACGGATCTATATAGACCTCCAAGGCAACGCACAGACCGGCCGAGCTGCAGCTTAGAAGACCGCGGATCAGATCAGATAGCGTCGATTACATAAACGCTAGGTAAAGGACTTCAGACACTGACGACGTAAGAAATTAAAGAAGCAATAAAGAGAACGTTGTTTTTGATAGAAGACGGAAGAGGTAACATCGGCGTTAGAGGGGATTTTTAAGAACGAGACGACGAATCAAAAAAAAAAGTAAAGATTTTCGGATAGATAGGGTAACTAAGCGGTCGAGGGCGACCGCTAGTAAGGGAGGGGGATGGTGTTACGGCAGCAGAAAGGGGTGGGACTAAGTAATAGGGTGGACTCTTGGAATTTCGGCTCGGCCCTTCCGGGCCGAGCCGGGCCTTGGCACTACCACTACGAAAGCCTACCACTACCACTACATAGATTCCTTTCTCTCCTCAGTTCGAGATATAGTTATCAAAAAGGCCGTATTGAATTATATCTGCGTGCCCGGATTCTTAGGGAGGTCTGTAATAAAGTCTACTATTAGGTCTTGCTAGGGCCGGTCCAGTATCGGTAGGGGCTTCAGCAGCCTGTACTTTAGCTCCTGCTAGGGTTTCGTCTGTCTGCACATATCGCAGTTCTGTACGAACCTGCGGATGTCCTTTACTATTGCCGGCCAGTAGTAGTCCCTAGCGACAATGCTATACGTCTCCTCCTGCCCTAGGTGCCTGGTTGCTATAGAGTCGTGTGCCCGTTGTATTAAGCTTATACAGAGCTTCTCGTCTGCTGGGACCCAAATCCAATTCCTAAACTTTAGGTTGTTCTCCCTGTCTACTAAGCACTCTGCTGCCGACACCTTAAGGTAGAGCTCTGCTAGGAGCTTCCGCTGTCCTCCTTAGATTGCTGTACAGGCCCCTTAGTATACCTCGTCCTTTTCTACTGCCTCTTCCTATACTTGCAGTTAGGGTTCCTATAGGTGCGTCGCCGCTAGGCGGATAGTCTCCTCGCCTGGCTCCTCCTTAAACATCTGGAATGTTCGTAACTTTAAGCGGTCGTCCTCGTACGTCGTCGGCATGTCCTAGTCCTGTCTGGATAGTGTATCGGCCCTGCTGTTGTTCTTACCCTTGCGATACTAGAGTCTTATATGAAACCGGCTTAGGTATATTGCTTATTGTACGTGCCTCTTAGACAGCTTCCGGGGCTGCGTAAAGTACTCCAGATTCTTATAGTCCATTAGGGCGAGGAACTCGGGCACCGAGCGGAGTTCTCTATCCTATGCTTCGCAACACTGTACGACTGCTAGCAACTCCTTGTTATAGATAGGGTAGTTGCACTTAGCTGGGGAGTTCTTCTTAGAGAAATATGCGCATAGGTACAGGAGTCTGTCTAAGCCTATCTATAACAAGATGCCTCTAATGCAATACCCCGAGGAGTCGGTTTCTAGTATTGTTATACGTTCTAGGTCGAAGGCGGCAAGCGTTGGTCCTGTAGTAAAGAGCTCCTTTAGCTTGTTGAAGCTGCTATCGCATTCGTCCGTCTATTTAAACTGCTTGTCCTTGTGTATTAGTTTAACTAGGGGAGCGTACGATCTCCGAGTAGTTCTATATAAACTGGTAGTAGAAGTTGGCAAACCCAAGAAATTCCTGTACGCCCTTGACGTTCTTTGGCGGCTTCTATCGCTTAATAGCGTCAATCTTTTTCCTATCTATGCTAATGCCTTTCCCTGCCTCGATAATAAACCCTAGGTATTTCGTACGCTGGACACTGAATTTACATTTGTCGATGTCGAGGTACAAGCCAGCCTGCTGCAGTCGGTCCAGCACCTTCTTGACGTCCTGTACGTAATCTGCATAGGTGCTGTCTATAAAAACTAGGGTGTCGTCAAGGTATGCCGAGCAGATATCGTCTAGTAACCCTTGCAAGGACTTGTTAATGTACCTTTGGAATGTTGCTAGTGCGTTAGCAAGGCCAAAGGGGGTAACAAGCTATTTAAAAAGACTATATCTCGTACAGAAGGCAGTTATCTATTTACAGCCTTCCTTAATCTATATCTCGTAGAAGGCCGAGACTACGTTAAGCTTAGTAAACTACTTTGCCTTGCTGATCCGTCCGAGAGTCTCCTTAATAAGGGGTAGGGGGTACCGGTCCTTCTTAGTAATCGCGTTAATGCCTCTGTAGTCTATGCAGAAACGCAAGCCGGCCTTCCCCTCTTTGTAGACAAACAGTACTAGGGCTACTGCAGACAACGTACTTGCCTAAATAAACCCTTTAGCGAGCAGGTCGTCCAGTGTCTTGCGTAGTACTAGGAGTTCTCTAGAGGACATTCTGTACAGCAGTCTATACAGTACCTCCAGCAGACTCCTATCCGGACGGGGCTCTAGCTAGATGTCGTAGTTAATCCCTTCTCCTTAGTATAGCGGCAGCTTTAAGGCCGACTTTAGCTCGAAGAGGTCCAGGTATCTAGCATACTCCCTTGGAAGCTTCGTACAGGGGTCCGTCACTTTCTTAGGTGCCAATGCCTTCTTAATGTCCGCCGTTGCTGTGTTGATTTCGGCCTTAGCATTGTTACCCTGCAGAGCCTTCCCTTAGTCTTAGGGCCTCTGCTTTGTCGATGTGTTGGCTCCGGCCGTAGCGTTGTCGTCCTACTGGACCCTCCCCTAGTCCTGGAGCCTCTGCTTCGTTACTGCTAGGTACAGCCGTCCTCGTCCAACGTCTAGCTTGCCCCTCTAGCGCTCTATCTATAGCTTCCCTAGTATTAGGTTATACTCTAGCTTGTCCTGTACGATATAGAGGTATAAGTCCTGCTTATAGTATCCCTGTACCTCTATCGTTACTTTTACTATATAGGTAATGTCCGGTCCTTGCCCAGTAATGCCCAACATGCGTACTAGTATAGTAGGGGTCGTCTTAGTCCAGTGTCTCTGTACGAAGTCTTTGCTAATTACTCCGTACACTAAACATCCTGTGTTAATTAATGTCCGCGCTGTTGCGGACCTGTTCAACGTTGGCTGTACGATAAACAGCGTCGTCGTTATGTAGTTGCTCTTAAAAGATAGCTAAGTAATGCTTTGATTTAGCAATCTATCTTGTATACGCCTCTAGGAGAGCCTTTGCTTGGAGGCTACTCTTTTCCCGACTTGTCGTCGTCCGAGTAGGACTCCTAATCTTCTCGTTAGGGCGCTGCAGTTGCTACCCTTGCAGTGGTCGGCCGTCCCCTAGGTCTCTCTGCTGGCAAAAGCCTGCAATTCTGTACAGTATAGCCTATCTTGCTACACTAGTAGCAGCTCCCTTCTGCTCGTCTCTTGTTAAGGGTAGCTATGTCTACCTATTGCGCCCTTTTGGTAGCAGCCCTTAGCTGTATAGTAACGGCTGCCGCCACCCTCGTCGTTGTTGGTTCCTAGTCTATAGCGTCCGTCTATCGCTAGAGAGGTTGTCTTATCTCTTAAGCGCAGCTTATCTGTCCAAGCCTGCGCTACTGGTCGTTAACTATCCTAAGGAGATCGCAGAATTCCTTATACGTAGCTAGTCGCATTACGCCTACTAGCCCTGTTATAATCTCCTTAGAGAGGCCTACCTCTAAAGAGGTAATTTTTATCCTGTCCTCCTATTGGAGACCTCCTGCTTCTGCTAAAGTCTGGTCAAATTCCGCGAGGAATTCTCGTACGGACTTGCATGCTTGCTTTATTGCATTGACCTGTAGGAGTGCCCGGCTCTCGCAGTCTAGGTCCTTATAGCTCTTGTCTAAAGCTGCCTAGAGTATCGTTGTCGTAGCTATTGCTAGGTTGGCAATAGCTGTCTTGTAATACGGCAGAATCCGTGCTACTGCCCTGCCCTTTAACCTCCTAAAGAGGTAAACTACCTTGTCCAGCTTAGTTAGGTATGCTGCTAAGTCGACCAGAAGCTTGGAGCGCATCTGGGCAGCCTAGGAGGGGTACTTAGCCGGAGCCTTACTATCGTACGTAAAGACGTCGGGGAGTTTGCTTTTGGGGGTCGGGGTGTAGGCTATTATGTTCGTTGTCGTCGTCGTCGTAGGGGTCAGATCGCGATTAGATGCCCTAAGCTGTCGTAGCTCCTGTTCCCGTTGGGAAATTATCGCAGCCTAGTAGTTTACTTGCTGCTTAAGCTGCCTTTTGTGTTCTAGCAGCTCCTCGTACGCGCAGTGCATATGTCGCTCTATAGCCGTAGTTTCTATAGGGATGTCGCTGTCTGTCTTTGTTTTATTACTGCGGTTACCGACAGTAAGATTAGTTCGTAATATAAAGGGCTTAAGAATCTCAGTTCAGAAACTTAAGGTTAGGTATCTATATAAAGGAACTGATAGGCAGTTCCTTCGTCGTCCGCTGCTGTACAATTTGTATCTACGAAGCTAGGCTAGCAATTTCCTCCTATGTAGAAGTGCAAGGTTTACACTCTGTACAGAGGATCGGGAGTTCCCCCTCTGTACAGTAGTGCAGAGTTTTCCCTCCGTTTAGAGGGGCGGCAGTTCCCCTCTATATAGGACTATAGGGTTCTCCCTCTGTACAGGAGTAGAGTCCTGTTAGTAGTTCTGTACAGAGGGTAGGGCTATGCTAGCGCTGCTAAGTCGCAGTCCTTAGGGCGACGGCTGGCTTAGGTCGGGTCTAGGACCTAGGCTGGGCGGCGCCCCCTAACACTATCGGTGTTGTTCGGCGCCGGCTCGATAGCTTAGATAGTCTTCGTTAGTAGCAGTAGCTTCGGAGCACGATATTCTTGCTTCTGCTAAGCCGTCGCTTAGTATCTAGTAGCTATATAGCCAGGCTTTCCGCACGTATAGTAGGTAGGGACAAACGACGAGTGCGGCGAATAGAATAGCTGCTGGGGGCCTCGTCGGAAAGGAGCAGGAGGTCGTTTTGTCGGCACCAACAGTAGCTTCTAGTTTGATTCGCGCGCCGTCGATTTTCTATACGCGTTTAAGTTTCTAGCAGTAACTCTCGCCTAGTGCACGAAGCTCTTAAGGTCTTTATCTTCTACCAAGGCTATAGCTCCAGCCAGTTCAGGGTTTAGCTTCTGCCTTAGTAGGTGTAACTGGTTACTCTCGGAAACCTTAGCCCTAATTGCATATTTCTGGAATAGTCTATAAAACTCCTTAAACATTAGCTGGTTTTGGTTGATTTTATCTAGTTGTTCGCAGACCGTCTTCTTCCAGAAGGGGTCTCCGAAGCGTTAATCTAGTGCTTTCATTGCTTCGTTAGCAGTTACCTCTTCTAGGTCTGCTACTAGCGAGAACGCTTCGCCTCCCAGTCGCGATTCTAGGTAGGCCAATCTATCTTCTTTACTGCTTCTAGCAAAATCGCGGTTTATCTTATTCTTTATCTTTTTCTTAAAGGCCTCCCAGTCTTTAGGATCTCCGCCTCTAAACGCCGGCGGATTAGGTAGTAAAGGTATAGAAGTGCTACCCTAACTGTAGGCTGCTAGTAAGGCGGTCTCCTCTTGTTCTTCTTGATGTAGCGGCAGCGCCAACGACATCGCTGCTTCCGTGTTAGCTAGCAAAGCCTTTAGCATCTTTAGTTGCTCTAGTCGATTCGCTGCCTAGTTCTCTAACAGGTCAATAATAGTCTCTGCCGATTCCTTCTCGGCTATTACTGCTTCTATTTCCTCTCTTAATCGCCTATTCTCTTCTATGTTTTTGTAAAACTTCTTCTCGATAAAGGTAATAATGTCGAACACCTTCCTAGCTCTATATTCTGCTAGATATTCTTCGATTTCATCCGGCGTACGGGCATATAGCTCCTTATAGCCGGCTATGCCCTTCTTCGCTTTATCTGTCTCTTGTTCTATAAGGCCTTTAGTAGCTGTTCCATCGTCGAGGATGCTAGTGCACCTATCCCTTGCTCTGTTAGTCTTTCTCTTTTCGCTGCGGCCTGTAACGCAGCCTTCTACTGTTAAGAAGCCTTCTATAGCTGTCTTACAGTAATGGTGTTTGGTTTGGAGTAGTGTGCGCGTACGTTATTCGGGTGTCCAGATAGTTCAACAGGCCCTTTCGCGTAGCGCGGGGTTGGTATAGTTAAGTAAGTTCAAGATATAATAATCTGAGCAAGTAGATATAATTCAATACGGCTGTTTTAACAACTATATCTCGAACTAAGGAAGGAAAGAAAGCTATGCAGCAGTAGGTAAGGGTTTTAGGGGTACGTGCGCCAAGGCCCGGCTCGGTCCAGAAGGGCCGAGCCGAAATTCCAAGAGTCTATCCTATTACTTAGGCCCACCCCTCTCTGTCGCTGCAACAGTATACGTCTCTCTTGGCAACCTTATTAAGGCCTCTGTAGTCTACGCACAGTCGGAGACTACCTCTAGGTTTCTGTACGAAAAGGATCGGCGACTTATACTTAGCGGATCTTGGTATAATAAACTTCTTTGCTAGGTTTTCTTAAACAAACACTTCTACTTAGTTTAGCTTAGCTAGCGATGGGCGTCTTAGGGGTTCGGTTCTTAGCAGCGCGGGTCCTTCTTTTAGTCGGATCTTGTTATTGTATTCCAGTCGATAGAGCGGTAGGAGGTTAGAGTTAGCTTTTAAGAACACGTTAGCGTAGCTATAGAGTTCTTTCAGTAATACCTCTAGCAGGTTTACTCCTTCTTCCGCCATTATCTTTCGACAATCTTCGATGTCTTTTATCGAGATAGCGTAGATCTTATTCTCTAGCGACTTCGCAAGAGTCGTTAGGGCTTCCAAGCTTATTATTCTAACGGTATCCAGGAGATCGGAACGGTCGGCCGGAACCGCGTTAACGGACGTAACGGTTGGTTTCGCAGCGACGACAGTGACTGTCTTAAAGGCGGCAGTGCCATTCTGCTAGGTTTTAAAACTAAGTATACCTTTATCTACGTTAATAACGGCTTTCTAGTTCTTTATCTATTTCTGCCCTATAATAATGTCAGCCTGTCCGACATCTATAATTCGGAACGTTGCTTCTGTAGTGCGACCAGCTAGGGTAGTCTTTAACTGTTAGGGGGCGCTGTCCAGCCCAGGCCCTGGACCTAAGCCAGCCGTCACTCTAGAGACTGCGACTTAGCAGCGCTAGTACGACTCTACCCTCTATATAGGGTTACTAACACAATCCTACTCCTGTATAGAGGGAGACTTCTATTACTAATACGACCCTACTCCTGTACAGAGGGAGAATCCTATAGCCCTATACAGAGGGGAATGGCCGCCCCTTTAAACGGAGGGAAAACTCTGCATCCTATACAGAGTAAAACTCCCGACCCTCTGTACAGAGTTAGGAACCTTGCTCCCCTATATAGAGGGAAATTGCTAGCTTAGCTTTATAGGTACGAATTATACAACAGCAGACGACAAAGGAACTGCCTATTAGTTCCTTTATGTAGATACCCAGCCTTAAGTTTCTAAACTAAGATTCTTAAGCCCTTATATTAGGAACTAATCTTACTGTTAGTAACTGTAGTAATACAACAAAGATAGACAGCGACATCCCTATAGAACCTACGGCTATACAGGATTATATACACTGCATATACGAGGAGCTGCTAGTACGCAAGGCCTAGCTCGAACAGTAAGTAAGCTACTAGGCTGCGATAATTTCCTAACAGGAATAGGAGCTCCGACAGCTTAGGACGTCCGATTGCGATCCGACCCCTACGACAACAACGTCGAACACGACAGCCTATACCCCAGCCCCTAAGAGCAAACTCCCCGACGTTACTACCTACAATAGTAAGGCTCCGGCCGAGTACCCCTCCTAGGCGGCCTAGATACGCTCTAAGCTTCAAGTCGACTTAGGAGCATACCTAACCGAGCTAGACAAGGTAGTGTACCTCTTTAGGAGGTTAAAGGGCAGGGCAGCAGCACGAATTCTGCTGTACTGCAGGACGGCTATTGCTAACCCGGCAATAGCAACTACGACGATACTTAAGGCAGCTCTTAACAGGAGCTATAAGGATCTAGACTGCAAAAGCTAAGCACTCCTATAGGTCAATACGATAAAGCAAGGACGTAAGACTGTACGAGAGTTCCTTACAGAATAGGATTAGACCCTAGCAGAGGCAGGAGGACTCTAATAGGAGGACAGGGTAAGAATTACTACCTTAGAGATAGGCTTCTCTAAGGAGATTATAACAGGTCTAGTAGGCGTAATGCGACCAGCCTTGTACGAGGAGTTCTGTAATCTCCTTAGGATAGTCGACGACCAACAGTGCAGGCTTAGACGGATAAGCCGCGCCTACGAGATGCAGTAGCCCCTCTATCGGTAGCAGGACGCTATAGACTCGGAACCAATAACGACGACAAGAGTAGCGGCAGCTGTTAATGTACGACTAAGGGCTGCTGCTAAAAGGGCATAGTAGGTAGATACAGCTACCCTTAACAAGATAGAGCTGTAGGCTTTTGCTGGTAGAGAGACCTAGGGGACGGCGGACTACTGTAAGGGTGGCAACTGCGGCGCCCTAACAAGAGAACCAAGAGTTCCCCTTAGACAACAACGAGTCGGGAAAAGAGTAGCCTCTAAGCGAAGGCTCTGCCAGAGGCATATACGAGATAGATTGCTATATAAAAGCACTACTTAGCTGTCTTTTAAGAGTAACTACATAACGACTACGCCGTTTATCGTATAACCTATGCTAAACGGGACCGCTACAGCGCGGACGCTAATTAATATAGGGTGTTTAGTGTGCAGAGTAATTAGCGAAGACTTCGTACAGAGACACTACATTAAGGCGACCACTACCGTACCTGTACGTATGCTAGGCATTACTGGGCGAGGACCGGACATTACCTATATAGTAAAAGTAACGACAGAGCTGCAAGGACACTACGAGCAGGACTTATACCTCTACGTTATATAGGACAAGTTAGGGTATAACCTAATATTAGGGAAGCTATAGATAGAGCGCTAGCAGGGCAAGCTAGACGTTGGAGGAGGACGGCTGTACCTGGCAGTAATAAAGCAGAGGCTCCGAGACTAAGGGAGAGTTCCGCAGGGCGGCAATGCTAAGGCCGAAATCAACACTGCAACTATAGACATTAAGAAGGCATTAGTGCCTAACAAAGCAACAGACCCCTATACAAAGCTCCTAGCTAAATACGCAGAATACCGAGACCTCTTCGAGCCAAAGTCGGCCTCGAAACTGCCCCTATACAGAAGGTAAGGAATTAACTACGACATCTAGCTAGAGCCCTGTCTAGATAGGAGTCTGCCTAAAGTACTGTATAGTCCGCTGTACGGCATGTCCTCTAGAGAACTCCTAGTATTGCGTAAGACACTAGACAACCTACTTGCTAAGGGTTTTATTTGCGTAAGTACCTCGTCTGTAGGAGCCCTAGTGCTGTTTGTCTACAAAGAAGGCAAGGCTAGCTTGCGTTTTTGCGTAGACTATAGAGGCATTAACGCGATTACTAAGAAGGACTGGTACCCCCTGCCCCTTATTAAGGAGACTCTTGGACGGATTAGTAAGGCAAAGTAGTTTACTAAGCTTAACATAGTCTCGGCTTTCTACAAAATACAGATTAAGGAAGGCTGTAGATAGATAACTGCCTTCTATATAAGATATAGTCTTTTCGAATAGCTTGTTACCCCCTTTGGCCTTGCTAAGGCACTGGCAACCTTCTAGAGGTACATTAACAGGTCCCTGCAAGGAATACTAGACGACATCTGTTCAGCGTACCTCGACGATATACTGGTATTTACGGACGGCACCTATACAGATTACGTACAGGACGTTAAGAAGGTATTAGATCGACGGCAATAGGCTGGCTTGTACCTCGACATTAACAAATGTAAATTTGGTGTACAGTATACGAAATACCTAGAGTTTACTATTAAGGTAGGGAAAGGCATTAGCATAGATAGGGGGAAGATTAATGCTATTAAGCAATAGAAGACGCCTACGAGGGTTAAGGGCGTACAGGAATTCCTTAGGTTTGCCAACTTCTACCCCTAGTTTATACAGAACTACTTAGAGATCGTACGCCCCCTAGTCGAGCTAACATACAAGGACAAGCAGTTTAAGTAGACGGACGAGTATAATAGGAGCTTTAACAGGCTAAAGGAGCTCTTTACTACAGGACCAACGCTTGCTGCCTTCGATCCGGAACGTACGACGATACTAGAGACTAACTCCTAAGGGTACTATATAGGGGGTATCCTATTATAGGTAGGCTTGGACAGACTTCTGCACCTATATACGTACTTCTCTAAGAAGATCTCCCTAGCTAAGTGCAACTCCCCTATCTACAACAAGGAATTGCTAGCAGTCGTACAGTATTGCGAAGCGTAGGATAGAGAACTCCGCTTAGTTTCCGAGTTCCTTACCCTAACCGACTACAAGAACCTCGAGTACTTTACGCAACCCCGGAAGCTGTCTAAGAGACACGTACGATAGGCGATGTACCTAAGCCGCCTTAATATAAAGCTCCAGTATTGCAAAGGAAAGGACAACAGCAGGGCCGATACGCTATCTAGACGGGACTAGGACATGCCAACGACGTATAAGGACGACCGGTTGAAATTACGAACATTCTAGATGTTAAAGGAGGAGCCAGGCGAAGAGACTATCCGCCTAGCAGCGACACATATATAGGAACCCTAGCTACAGGCGTAGGAAGAGGCAGTAGAAAAGGACGAGGTCTATAGAGGTGCCTATACAGCGATCTAAGAGGGACGGCGGAAGCTTCCAGCAGAGCCTTACCTTAAGGTGTTAGCAGTAGAGTGCACAGTAGACGAGGAGAACAACCTAAAGTTCAGGAATTGGATTTAGGTCCTTGCAGATAAGAAGCTCCGTACGAGCTTAGTACAATAGGCGCATAACTCTATAGCAACTGGGCACCTAGGGCATAAGGAGACGTACAGTATCGTTGCTAGGGACTACTACTAGCTAGCGATAGTAAAGGACATCTGCAGGTTTGTATAGAACTGCGATGTATATAGAAGGACAAAGCCCTAGCGTAAACTAAAGTACAGGCTGCTAAAACCCCTACCAATACTAGACCGGCCCTAGCAAGACCTAACAGTAGACTTTATTACAGACCTCCCTAAGAGCGACGGACAGGGGAACATTATAGTAGTTATAGACAAGCTAGCGAAGGGGGTAATATTAGAAGGAATAGACTCTATTGCGACTAAGGACACTGCTTAGGCATTTATATAGATAACGTTCAGCAAGTACGGGTTCCCTAGGTCAATTATATTAGACTAGGGTACACAGTTTATAAGTAAGCTCTAGGCAAGGGTATATCAATTGTTAAACGTAGAACGTCGCCTATTAACTATATAGCACCTGTAGACGGACGGCGCGACGGAGAGAGTCAATTCAACGTTGGAAGTGTACCTCCGAGCGTACGTTAACTATAACTGGACAAACTAGAACTGCTTCCTCCCTATAGCAGAGCTAGCTATTAACAGCTGTATAGCTAACGCTACTGGATTGTCCCCCTTCTTTATAGCCTACAGATACGACTACTCCCCGCTCCTACCGACCCTAAGTAACGCTACCCTACGCCCTGTACAATCCCTAATTTAGCAGGGAGAGGCCATTGTACAGACGATTACGAACGCCTATTAATAGGCGAAAGCGAATCTAGCTATAGCTTAACAGAATGCGGAAGAGCAGGCTAACAAGGGACAGCAGGCTGCACTAAGGTACAAGGCAGGAAATAAGGTCTAGCTAAACTAGCGCAATATCCGTACAGACCGGCTAAGCAAGAAACTGGATTGGAAGAACTAGAAGTTTACAGTAGTCCGACCGGTAGGGACATACCCTATACGACTTAACACTCCCCTAGGGATCTACCTAGTCTTCTACGTAGACCTCGTACAGCTAGCATATACAGACTCCCTACTGCACTAGACGACGGACGACGCGCGTCCTCTAGCGATTATTACTAAAGGCTAGGAAGAGTACAAGGTAGAGGAAATCCTTAAGAGCCGAAGGAAGCAGAAGAGAGTGGGGTATCTAGTTAAATAGAGAGGGTAGGCAGAGCCTACGTAGGAACTGTACGAGGCCCTCTAGGACACAACCGCGCTAGATAGATAGGAGGAGAAACATCCCCCTACCCAGATACAGTAACACTGCACTGTACGGCGAAAAGGGGCACGATCTACTCTAGATATAGGGCAGCCGCTAGCAACTCGGGTTACCGAAGGATCGGGAATTAAGACGTAGGACCCTACTAGGTCCTACCGACACTACACTGTACTACACTATATAGAAGGGGGCAGGAGAAAGGGAACAGCTAGGAGACAGGTAAGATAGGTAGAAATAAGAAGGGGATAAGAGCAGAACTGTCCGAAAATTTCTTACACTACCTTAGGGGTAGCCTACTAGCTACTACCCCCTAGGACTAGGGCGGCCAACTCCCTATCTAAAATCTTAGTTACCTCCCGGCCGGCAGGACCCCTACCTAGGCTAGCACTAGGGAGCAGAGGCACCCCCCTACCCTAACGTGCCTCCTCCGGACAGCAGTAGGGGCAGTAGAGGGAGCTATCCTTCTACTTGCACAAGGCGCAGACCCTAGCCTAGAAGCTAGAGAGGCGGTATAGGCTAAATAAGCCCTAGGGAGAGTTAGTACAGGCTGCATAGAGCTGACTGCAGCTAGCAATAAGCATAGCATTAACGTACAATAGGCAGGCTATAGCGACCTACTAAGGCGTAACCTGGACGGGTTTATACTAGAAGGCGTAGAAGGGTAGCTTAGCAGCATCCTACTGCTTATTAGTATAGTATCTAAGACGTTAGCTTAGACCGTATAGGAGACGGAGACCTATACGAACCGGAAGCGGAGTTGCTAGTCGAGCTGGGCGTTCTATAGCTAGAGGTAAAAGTAGAGGGGAACACTAGCTAGACAGGGGGAAGAAGGGCCAGGAACTACAAGGGAGGAAGGGCTAGCAACTAGAAGAGAACTACAGCGGGAACGGCCGGACGGGGTGCGTAGCATAATAGTAGTAGCTAGTAGTAGTAGGTGGACAGTAGACAGTAGATGCTAGTAGTAGACAGTAGACGGTAGACGGTAGTAGTAGACAGCGGAATAGGGGGGTAGCAGGTAGGGGAATAGAAGAGAAGGAGGGAAGGGAAAGAGACAGGGGAGGCTTAATATTTAGGGAGTGGCTGCCTGCTATGCGAGGCAATAGCAACCAGAGCAGCTGCTACAACTGTGTAAAAGAGGGCAAAGAAGGCAACTACGACCTAGTAGCCGGACAAGCAACGGCCCTATAGACGACCGGACGAGACGGGAAATCGCGACCTGCTAGAGGCATACTAAGAGCTAAGGGTATACGACACGCCGTCGTACGAAAGAAGCACTACGAGAAGGGAGGAGGGTATTGTTAGGAGGCGCCGTCCAGCCCAGGTTATAGACCTAAGCTAGCCGTTGCCCTAAGGACTGTAACTTAGCAGCGCTAGTACGACCCTACCCTCTATACAGAGTCACTAACACGACCCTACTCCTGTACAGAGGGGGAACCCTATAGCCCTACATATAGGGGAGTCGTCGCCCCTCTAAACGGGGGGAAAACTCTATACTACTATATAGAGGGAAACTCCCGACCCTCTGTACAGAGTATAAACCTTATACTCCTATATAGAGGGAAATTGCTAGCTTGACTTCGTAGGTACAAATTGTACAGTAGCAGACGATAAAGGAACTGCCTATTAGTTCCTTTATATAGATACCTAACCTTAAGTTTTTGAACCAAGATTCTTAAGCCCTTACAGTCCGCCTAGCCGTTACCCCTACTATAACTACTGCTACCGTCCAACTACTACTACTATCTAACTAGCACTACTAACGCTACTATTATGCTACGCACTCTGTCTGCTCGGTGCTGTCGTAGCTCCGTCGTAGTTGCCGGCCCGTCCTCCTACTGTTTAGCTAGCGTCCCCCTATACTTCTACCTTTAGCCGTAGAATGCTTAGCTTAATTAGCAACTCCGCTTCCAGTTCGTATAGGTCTCCTCCTTCTGTACGGTCCTAGCTAACGTCTTAGGTACTACACCGCTAAGCAGCAGGACGCTACTAAGCTGCCCTTCTACTACTTCTTGTGTAACCCCGTCCGAATTACGTCTTAGCAGGTCGCTATAGCCCGGCCTTCGTACGTTAACGCTATCCTTATAGCTACTCGCAGCCAGGCCTGCGCCGCCTGCACTAATTCCCCCTAGGGCTCCTTCGGCCTATACTATCTGCTAGGCTTCTAGGCCGGCGTATGCGCGTCGTATAAGTAGAAGGATAGCTCCCTCTACTGCTCCTACCGCCGTCTAGGGGAGGCTCGTAGGAGGATGCCTCTGCTGTACAGTGCTAGGCCTAGTGGGGCTCCCGTCGACTAGGAGGTAATTAAGATTTCGGACAGGGAGTCGGTGGCTTTATTATCGACTGCTCTAGTCCCGGGGGGTAGCGGCTAGTAAGCTACTCTAAGGTAGTGTATAAAGGTTTTCAGACGGTTCTGCTCTTATTCCCTTCTTATTTTTACTCTTATTCCTACCTGTCTCCTAGCTGTTCTGTACCTAGGGTAGACTGTGCCCTTCTTACTGTACAGCGCAGTGTTACTGCAACCGGGTAGGAGGATAGTTCTCCTCCTACCTGTCTAGCGTAGATGTGTCCTAGAGGGCCTCGTACGGTTCCTACATTGGCTCCGCCTACCCTCTTTATTTGACTAGGTACTCTACCCTCTTCTGCTTCCTTTAGCTCTTAAGGATTTCTTCTATCTTGTACTCTTCCTAGCCTTTAGTAATAATCGCTAGAGGGCGCGCATCGTCTGTCGTCTAGTACGGCAGCGGGTCTGCGTATGCTAGCTGTACGAGGTCTACGTAGAAGACTAGGTAGATCCCTAGGGGAGTGTTAAGTCGTACAGTATATGTCCTTACTAGCCGGATTACCGTAAACTTCTGGTTCTTCTAATCCAGTTTCTTGCTTAGCCGGTCTGTATAGATGTTGCGCTAGTTTAGCTAGACCTTATCTCCTGCCTCGTACCTTAGTGCAGCCTGCCGTCCCTTATTAGCCTGCTCTTCTGCATTCTGTTAAGCTATAGCTAGACTCGCTTTCGCCTATTGATAGACGTTCGTAATCGTCTATACGATAGCTTCTCCCTGCTGAATTAGGGATCGTACAGGGCGTAGGGTAGCCCTGCTTAGGGTCGGTAGGAGCAGGGAGTAGTCGTATCTGTAGGCTATAAAGAAGGGGGACAATCCGGTAGCGTTAGCTATACAGCTGTTAATAGCTAGCTCTACTATAGGAAGGAGGCGGTTCCAGTTTGTCTAGTCGTAGTCGACGTACGCTCGTAGGTACGCTTCTAACGTCGAATTGACCCTCTCTGTTATGCCGTCCGTCTGCAGGTGCTATACGGTTAATAGGCGACACTCTACGTTCAGCAACTAGCAGACCCTTACCTATAGCTAGCTCGTAAACTGTGTGCCCCGGTCTAATACGATTGACCTAGGGAATCCGTACTTGCTAAATGTCGTCTGTAAAAATGCCTAGGCAGTGTCTTTAGCTATAATAGAGTCTATTCTTTCTAATATTACCCCCTTCGTTAGCTTGTCCGTAACTACTATAATGTTCTGCCATCCGTCGCTCTTAGGGAGGTCCGTAATAAAGTCTACTGTTAGGTCTTGCTAGGGCCGGGCCGGTATTGGTAGGGGTTTTAGCAGCCCGTACTTTAGTTTATGCTAGGGCTTCGTCTGTCTGCAGACATCGCAGTTCTGTATAAACCTGCAGATGTCCTTTGCTATCGCCGGCCAGTAGTAGTCCCTAGCAACGATACTGTACGTCTCCTCGCGCCCTAGGTGCCTAGTTGCTATAGAATTATGCGCCTGTTGTATTAAGCTCGTATAGAGCTTCTCGTCTGCTGGTACCTAAATCCGATTCCTAAACTTTAGGTTGTTCTCCTCGTCTACTGTGCACTCTGCTGCCGACACCTTAAGGTAAAGCTCTGCTAGGAGCTTCCGCTGTCCTCCTTAGATCGCTGTACAGGCCTCTCTATAGACCTCGTCCTTTTCTACTGCCTCTTCCTATACCTATAGCTAGGATTCCTATATATGTATCGCTGCTAGGCGAATAGTCCCTCTGCCTAGCTCCTCCTTAAACATCTGGAATGTTCGTAACTTTAACCGGTTATCCTTATACGTCGTTGGTATGTCCTAGTCCTGTCTAGGTAACGCATCGGCCCTGCTGTTGTCCTTTCCCTTGCGATACTAGAGTCTTATATTAAAGCGGCTTAGGTACATTGCCTATCGTACGTGTCTCTTAGACAGCTTCTAGGGTTGCGTAAAGTACTCGAGGTTCTTATAGCTAGTTAGGGGGAGGAACTTAGGAACCGAGCAGAGTTCTCTATCCTACGCTCCGTAACACTGTACGACTGCTAGCAATTCCTTGTTATAGATAGGGTAGTTGTACTTAGCTAGGGAGATCTTCTTAGAGAAGTACGCGCATAGGTACAGAAGTCTGTCTAAGCCTACCTGTAACAAGATACCCCCTATACAGTACTCTAAGGAGTTAGTTTCTAGTATCGTCGTACGTTCTAGATTAGAACGGCAAGCGTTAGTCCTATAGTAAAGAGTTCCTTTAGCCTGTTAGAGCTCCTATTATACTCGTCCGTCTACTTAAACTGCTTGTCCTTGTATGTTAGCTCGACTAGGAGGCGTACGATCTCCGAGTAGTTCTGTATAAACTAGCGGAAGAAGTTAGCAAACCTAAGGAATTCCCGTACGCCCTTAACGCTCGTAGGCGGCTTCTTTTGCTTAATAGCATTAATCTTCTTCCTGTCTATACTAATGCCTTTCCCTGCCTCGATAATAAACTCTAGGTATTTTATACGCTATATACCGAATTCGCATTTGTCGATGTCGAGGTACAATCCAGCCTATTGCAGTCGATCTAGTACCTTCTTAACGCTCCGTACATAGTCTGCATTGGTGCCGTCTGTAAAAACCAGTGTATCGTCGACGTACGCGGAACAGATATCGTCTAGTAACCCTTATAGGGACCTGTTAATGTACCTCTAGAAGGTTGCTAGTGCATTAGTAAGGCTAAAGGGGGTAACAAGCTACTCGAAAAGACTATATCTTGTACAGAAGGCAGTTATCTATTTACAGCCTTCCTTAATCTGTATCTTATAGAAAGCCGAGACTACGTTAAGCTTAGGAAACTACTTTGCCTTACTGATCCGTCCGAGAGTCTCCTTAATAAGGGGTAGGGGGTACCGGTCCTTCTTAGTAATTGCGTTAATGCCTCTATAGTCTACGCAGAAACGCAAGCTGGCCTTGCGCTCCTTATAGACAAACAGCACTAGAGCTCCTACAGACGAGGTACTTACGCGAATAAAACCTTTAGCAAGTAGATCGTCCAGTATCTTGCGCAGTACTAGGAGTTCTCTAGAGGACATGCCGTACAGTAGGCTGTACAGTACTTCGGGCAGACTGCTATCCGGACGGGGCTCTAGCTAGATGTTATAGTTAATTCCTTCTCCTCGGTATAGTGGCAGTTTCGAGGCCGACTTTGGCTCGAAGAGGTCCAGGTATTCTGCGTATTCCGATAGGAGCTTCGTATAGGGGTCCGTCGCCTTCTTAGGTGCTAATGCCTTCTCGATGTCTGTAGTCGCAGTTTTGATTTTGGCCTTAGCATCGCCTCCCTACAGAACTCTCCCTTAGTCTCGGAGCCTCTGCTTCGTTACTGCTAGGTACAGCCGTCCTCGTCCAACGTCTAGCTTGCCCTACTAGCACTCTATCTATAGCTTCCCTAATATTAGGTTATACCCCAGCTTGTCCTGTACGATATAGAGGTATAAGTCCTGCTCGTAGTGTCCCTACAGCTCTATTATTACTTTTACTATATAGGTAATGTCCAGTCCTTGCCCGGTAATGCCTAGCATGCGTACAGGTACAGTAGGGGTTGTCTTAATATAGTGTCTCTGTACGAAGTCTTCGCTAATTACTCCGTATACTAAACATCCTGTGTCGATTAATGTCTACGCCGTAGCGGTCCCGTTGAGCGTAGGTCGTACAATAAACGGCGTAGTCGTTATATAGTTGCTCTTAAAAGATAGCTAAGTAGTGCTTTGATTTAGCAATCTATCTCGTATACGCCTCTAGTAGAGCCTTCGCTTAGAGGCTACTCTTTTCCTGACTCGTCGTTATCTAAGGGGAACTCTTAATTCTCTTGTTAGGGCGCTGCAGTTGCTACCCTTGCAGTAGTCGGCAGTCCCCTAGGTCTCTCTACTAGCAAAAGCCCGCAATTCCGTACAGTGTAGCCTATCTTGCTACACCTGTAGCAGCTCCCTTCTGCTCTTCTCTTATTAAGGGTAGCTATGTCTACCTACTGTACCCTTTTAGCAGCGGCCCTTAGCTGTATAGTAACGGCTGCTGCTACTCTCGTCGTCGTTAGTTCCTAGTCTATAGCGTCTGTCTGCCGCTAGAGGGGTTGTCGCATCTTATAGGCGCAGCTTATCCGTCCGAGCCTGCGCTGCCAGTCGTCGACTATCCTAAGGAGATTAGAGAACTTCTTATATGTAGCTGGTCGCATTACGCCTACTAGTTCCGTTATAATCTCTTTAGAGAGGCCTACCTCTAAGGTAGTAATTTTTACCCTATCTTCCTATTAGAGTCCTCCTGCCTCTGCTAGGGTCTAGTCGTATTCTGCGAGGAACTCTCGTACAGTCTTGCGCCCTTGCTTTATCGTATTAACCTATAGGAGTGCTCGGCTCTTATAGTCTAGGTCCTTGTAGCTCCTGTTAAGAGCTGCCTAGACTATTGTCGTAGTTGCTATTGCTAGGTTGGCAATGGCCGTCTTGTAGTACAGCAGAATCTGTGCTACTGCCCTGCCCTTTAACCTCCTAAAGAGGCAAACTACCTTGTCTAGCTTGGTCGGGTATGCTCCTAAGTCGACTAGAAGCTTAGAGCGTATCTAGACAGCCTAGGAGGGGTACTCGGCCAGAGCCTTACTATTGTAAGTAGTAACGTTAGGGAGTTTGCTCTTGGGGGCTAGGGTGTAGGCTATTGTGTCCGTCGTCGTTGTCGTAGGGGTCGGATCGCAATCGGACGCCCTAAGCTGTCGAAGCTCCTGTTCCTGTTAGGAAATTATCGCAGCCTAGTAGCTTACTTGCTGTTCGAGCTGGCTCTTGTATGCTAGCAGCTCCTCGTACGCATAGTACATCTGATCCTGTATAGCCGTAGATTCTATAGGAATGTCGCTGTCTATCTTCGTTGTATTACCGCAGTTACCGACAGTAAGATTAGTTCCTAATATAAGTACTTAAGAATCTTAGTTTAGAAACTTAAGGTTAGGTATCTATATAAAGGAACTAATAGGCAGTTCCTTCGTCGTCTGCTGTTGTACAATTTGTACCTACGAAGCTAAGCTAGCAATTTCCCTCTATATAGGGGTGCAAGGTTTACACTCTGTATAGAGGGTCGGGAGTTTCCCTCTATACAGTAATGCAGAGTTTTCCCTCCGTTTAGAGGGGCAGCAATTCCCCTCTATATAGGGCTATAGGATTCTCCCTTTGTATAGGAGTAGGGTCGTGTTAGTAACTCCGTACAGAGGGTAGGGTCGTACTAGCGCCGCTAAGTCGCAGTCCTTAGGGCAACGGCTGGCTTAGGTCCAGGAACTGGGCTGGGCGGCGCCCCCTAACATTAACGTAGTCTCGGCTTTCTACAAAATATGGATTAAGGAAGGCTGTAAATAGATAACTGCCTTCTGTACGAGATATAGTCTTTTCGAGTAGCTTGTTACCCCCTTTAGCCTTGCCAACGCACCGGCAACCTTCTAGAGGTACATCTACAGGTCTCTATAAGGGTTACTAGACGACATCTGTTCGGCGTACCTCGACGATACATTAGTATTTACAGACGGCACCTATACAGACTATGTAGAGGACGTTAAGAAGGTACTAGAACGACTGCAACAGGCTAGCTTGTAACTCGATATTGACAAATAGAATCTGAGTATACAACATACGAAATACTTAGGGTTTATTATCGAGGCAGGGAAAGGCATTAGCATAGACAGGAAAAAGATTAATGCTATTAAGCAATAGAAGCTGCCTACAAGTGTTAAGGGCGTACAGGAATTCCTTAGGTTTGCCAACTTCTACCGCCAGTTTATACAGAACTACTTAGAGATCGTACTTCCCCTAGTCGAGCTAACATACAAGGACAAGCAGTTTAAGTAGACGGACGAGTGTAATAGGAGCTTTAACAGGCTAAAGAAGCTCTTTACTTTAGGACCAACGCTTGCTGCCTTCGATCTAGAACGTACCACGATACTAGAAACCGACTCTTTAGGTTACTATATAGAGAGTATCCTGTTACAGGTAGGCTTAGACGGACTTCTGCACCTATACGCGTACTTCTCTAGGAAGAACTCTCTCGTGTAAGGGCTTAAGAATCTTAGTTCAGAAACTTAAGGTTAGGTATCTATATAAAGGAACTAATAGGCAGTTCCTTCGTCGTCTGCTGCTGTACAATTTGTACCTACAAAGCCAAGCTAGCAATTTCCCTCTGTGTAGGGGTACAAGGTTTATACTCTGTATAGAGGATCGGGAGTTTCCCTCTATATAGTAGTGCAGAGTTTTCCCTCTATTTAGAGAGGCGGCAATTCCCCTCTATATAGGGCTATAGGATTCTCCCTCTGTACGGGAGTAGGGTCGTATTAGTAGCTCTGTGCAGAGGACAGGGTCGTGCTAGCGCTGCTAAGTCGCAGTCCTTAGGGCAACAGCTAGCTTAGGTCTAGGACCTAGACTGGACAGCGCCCCCTAACAATACCCCCCTCCCTTCTTTTAGTGCTTCTTTCGTATAACAGCGTGTCGTATATCCTTAGCTCTTAGGGTTCCTCTAGTAGGTAGCGCTTTCCCGTCTTTGTCCAGGTCTATACTCGGCTGTCGTCCGGGCACTTGCTAGTCGGTAATGCCTGCTAGATGTCCTCCCTCTATACTGTTGCAACCTTGGACCTGTCTATCTAGATCCTGTAGCTAAGGCGGAGAAGGATCTGTAAGCAGGGAAGGCAGGTAGTGCTAGATTACTTCTACCTAATCTTAACCGATTCTGTTTGCTACTTCCAGAATGCTAAAGGCAAGGCAGAGGAGGACTTACGAGCGGTTACGAAGGTGCAGGAGGTGCTCGGTCCTGTCTGTCTATTTACCTCCTACCCTATAGCCCTAGCTATATACTCTGCGTCCTAGCCGTACGGTCTGGCAGCAGCGGACCGTCTGGCTCTGTCCCTGTGCCCTAGTCGTCGTCCGGAGTTTAGCTAGTAGGTAGATGTTCCTGCCTCCGTCTAGTCGTCTATAGGGCCGTCGCTCGTCTAGGCACTAGGTCGTAGTTTCCTCGTTTGCCCTCCCTTATACAGTTGTAGTAGCTGCCCTAGTTGCTATTGCTTTATATAGCAGCCAGCTACTACTCCGTATATTAAGTCTTCGCCCCTTCTCTCTCCCTTCTTCTCTTTCTCTTCTATTCTCCTACCTGCTACCCGTCCGCCTAGCCGTCTACTACTACTACAATTACTACAACTACTACTATTACTACTACTACTACTACCAACTACAACTACTACTATTAATGCTACTATTCCGTCCGCCTAGTGCCGTCGTAGCTCTCTTGTAGTTTCCGGCCTGTCCTCCTATACCTCTACCTCTAGCCGTAGGATGCTTAGCTTAGCTAGCAACTCCCCTTCCGGTTTATATAGTCTTCCTCCTTCGTACAGTCCTAGCTAACGTCTTAGGTGCTATATTAATAAGCAGCAGGATGCTGCTAAGCTGCCCTTCTACTCCCTCTAGTGTAACCCTGTCCCTGCTCTATAGTGTTGGCCCTAGTAGGGCCCCTGCCGGCCGGGAGGTAATTGAGATTTCAGATAGGGAGTCGGCCGCCCTAGTCCTAGGGGGTAGTAGCTAGTAAGCTACTCCCTAAGGTAGTGTAAGAAAGTTTTAGACAGTTCTGCTCTTAGCCCCTTCTTATTTCTACCCCTCTTACCTATCTCCTAGTTGTTCCCTTTCTCCTGCCCCTTTCTGTACAATGCAGTACAGTGTAGTGTCGGTAGGACTCGGTAGGGTCCTATATCTTAATTCCCGATCCTTTAGCAACCCGAGTTGCTAGCGGCTGCCCTATATCTAGAGTAGATTGTGCCCCTTTTTGCTGTACAGCGCAGTGTTACTATAACCGGACAGGGGGATAGTTCTCCTTCTACCTGTCTAGCGCAGTTGTATCCTAGAGGGCCTTGTACAGTTCCTACGTAAGCTCTGCCTACCCTCTCTATTTAACTAGGTATTCTACCCTCTTCTGCTTCCTTCTGCTCTTAAGGATTTCTTCTACCTTTTACTCTTCCTAGCCTTTAGTAATAATCGCTAGTAGGTACGCGTCGTCTGTCGTCTAGTGCAGTAGGGGGTCTGTGTATGCTAGCTGTACGAGGTCTATAGAGAAGACTAGGTAGATCCCTAGGGAAGTGTTAAGTCGTACAGTGTATGTCCCTACTTGTGAAGGGCTTAAGAATCTTAGTTTAGAAACCTAAGGTTGGGTATCTATATAAAGGAACTAATAGGCAGTTCCGTCGTCGTCTGCTGCTGTATAGTTTGTACCTCTAAAGCTAAGCTAGCAATTTCCCTCTATATAGGGATGCAAGGTTTATACTCTGTATAGAGGATCGGGAGTTCCCCCTCTATATAGTAGTGTAGAGTTTTCCCTCTGTTTAGAGGGGCGGCAGTTCCCCTCTATATAGGGCTATAGGGTTCTCCCTCTATATAGGAGTAGGGTTCTGTCGGTAGTTCCGTATAGAGGGTAGCGTTATACTAGCGCCGCTAAGTCGCAGTCCTTAGGGCGACGGTTGGCTTAGGTCAGTCTAGGACCTGGGCTGGGCGGCGCTCCCTAACAATACCCCCCCCTCCCTTCTTGTAGTGCCCTTTTTCGTACGGCAGTATACTGTGCACACTTAGTTCCTGCTGTTCCTTTGCTAGGTCGCGACTTTCCATTTTCGTCCGGCTGTCTATATAGTCGTTGCTCGTCGCCTACTAGGTCGTGGTTGCCTCCTGCTATTTTACCTAGTTGTAGCAGCTGCCCTGGTTGCTATTGCTTCCTATAGTAGGCAGCTACTGCCTAAATTCTAAGTCTCTCCCTTCTCTTTCCCTCCTTCTTCTCTTTCTCGTCTCCTCCTGCCTCCCCCCTTCTACACTATCTACCGTCTACTACCGTCTACCGTCTACGCCTACTCCGGCTCTACTACTAGCTACTAACAGTTACTACTACTACTAGCTACTACTATTACTACTAGCAACTACTATGCTACCTGCCCCGTCCGGCTGTGCTCGTCGTAGCTCTCTCGTAGTCCCTGGCCCCTCCTCCTCCGCTCGTCTAGCTAGGGTCCCCTCCTATTTTCGCCTCTAGTAGTAGCATCCTCAATTTGACTAATAGCTACGCTCCTGGTTCGTACAGATTCCTGTCTTCTATACAGTCTAAGCTAACGTCTTAGGTGCTATACTAACAAGCAGCAAGACGCGGCCGAGCTGCTCTACTACGCCTTCTAGTGTAACCCTGCCTAGGTTATACTATAGTAGGTAGCTATAGCCTGGGCGTTGTATGTTAACGCTATCCTTATCGCTACCTAGGGCTAGCCCTATACCCCCTGCCCTAACTCCCTCTAGCCCTTACTTGGCCTATACCGCCTCCTAGGCTTCTAGGCTAGGGTGTGTGCCTCGTGTAAGTAGAAGGATAGCTCCCTCTACTGCCCCTACCGCCGTCCGGGGGAGGCGCGTAGGGGTGGGGGGGTGCCTCTGCTTCCTAGGGCTGGCCTGGGTAGGGGTAGGGGTCCTGCTAGGCAGGAGGTAATTGAGATCTTAGATAAGGAGTCGGTTGCTCTAGTCCCCTAGGGTAGTAGCTAGTAAGCTACCCCCTCCCTATAGGTAGTGTAAGAAATTCCGGACAGTTCTGCTCCTAACTCTTCTTATTTCTACTCTCCTTCCTATCTGTTCCCTAGGTGTTCCCTTCCTCTAGCCCTTTTTTTTTGTATAGTGTCGTATAATGTCGTGTTAGTGGGATCCTATAGTGTCCTACGTCGTAATTCTTAATCCTTTAACAACCTAGGTTCCTAGCAGCTACCCTGTCCTTAGGGTAGATCGTGCCTCTTTCTAGTGTACAGCGCAGTGTTACTGTAACTGGGCAGGGGGATAGTTCTCCTCCTACCTGTCTAGTGCAGTTATGTCCTGTAGGGCCTTGTACGGTTCCTATGTAGGCTCTGCCTATCCTCTCTATTTTACGAGGTACTCCGCCCTCTTCCGCCTCCTTTAGCTCTTAAGGATTCCTTCTACCTCGTACTCTTCCTAGCCTGCGTTAATAATCGCTAGTAGGCGCGCGTCGTCCGTCGTCTAGTGCGGCAGCGGGTCCGTGTTCGCTAGCTGTACGAGGTCTACGTAGAAGACTGGATAAATCCCTAGGAGAGTGTTTAATCGTACGGTATATGTCTCTACTAGTCGGACTACTGTAAACTTCCTGTTCTTCTAATCCAGCTTCTTGCTCGGCCGGTCTGTACAGATGTTTCGCTAGTTTAGCTAGACCTTGTCCCCTGCCTTATACCTTAGTGCAGCCTGCCGTCCCTTGTTGGCCTGCTCTTCTGCATTCTGTTAAGCTATAGCTAGACTCGCCTTCGCCTATTGATAGGCATTCGTAATCGTCCGTACGATAGCCTCTCCCTGCTAAATTAGGGATTATACTAGGCGCAGGATGTTACTACTTAGAGTCGGTAAGAGCAGGGAATGGTTATATCTATAGGCTATAAAGAAGGGGAACAATCCTGTAGCATTAGCTGTACGGCTGTTAATAGCTAGCTCCGCTATAGGGAGAAGTCGGTTCTAGTTCGTCCAGTTGTAGTCGACGTACGCTTAGAGGTACGCTTCCAACGTCGAATTGACCCTCTCTGTCGCTCCGTCCGTCTATAGGTGCTATGCAGTTAATAGGCGACGTTCTACTTTTAGCAACTAGCAGACCCTTGCCTAGAGCTAGCTCGTAAACTGTATAGCCCGGTCCGATACAATTGACTAAGGAAAACCGTGTTTGCTGAACGTCGTCTGTATAAATGCCTAGGCGGTGTCCTTAGCCGTAATAGAGTCTATTCCCTCTAGTATTACCCCCTTCGTTAGCTTGTCCGTAACTACTATAATGTTCTGCCGTCCGTCGCTCTTAGGTAGGTCTGTAATAAAGTCCACCCTTAGGTCTTGCTAGGGCCGGTCCGGGATCGGTAGGGGCTTTAGCAGCCTATGCTTTAGCTTACGCTAGGGCTTCGTCTGTCCGTATATATCGCAGTTCTGTATAAACCTGCAGATGTCCTTCGCTATCGCCGGCCAGTAGTAGTCCCTAGCGACAATGCTGTACGTCTCCTCCTGCCCTAGGTGTCTGGTTGCTATAGAGTCGTGTGCCTGTTGTATTAAGCTTATATAGAGCTTCTCGTCTGCTAGGACCTAAATCCGATTCCTAAACTTTAGGTTGTTCTCCCCGTCTACTGAGCACTCTGCTGCCGACACCTTAAGGTAGAGCTCTGCTAGGAGCTTCCGCTGTCCTCCTTAGATTGCTGTACAGGCCCCTTAGTATACCTCGTCCTTTTCTACTGCCTCTTCCTATACTTGCAGTTAGGGTTCCTATAGGTACGTCGCCGCTAGGCGGATAGTCTCCTCGCCTGGCTCCTCCTTAAACATCTGGAATATTCGTAACTTTAACTAGTCGTCCTCGTACGTCGTTGGCATGTCCTAGTCCTGTCTGGATAGCGCATCGGCCCTGCTGTTGTCCTTACCCTTGCGATACTGGAGTCTTATATTAAACCGGCTTAGGTACATTGCCTATCGTACGTGCCTTTTAGACAGCTTCCGGGGCTGCGTAAAGTACTCTAGATTCTTGTAGTCTGTTAGGGCGAGGAACTCGGGCACTAAGCAGAGTTCTCTATCCTATACTTCGCAACACTGTACGACTGCTAGCAACTCCTTGTTATAGATAGGGTAGTTGCACTTAGCTAGGGAGTTCTTCTTAGAGGAATACGCGTATAGGTGCAGGAGTCCGTCTAAGCCTACCTATAACAGGATGCCTCTAATGCAATACCCCGAGGAGTCGGTTTCTAGTATCGTCGTACATTCTAGGTCGAAGGCGGCAAGCGTTGGTCCTGTAGTAAAGAGCTCCTTTAGCTTGTTAAAGCTGCTATCGCATTCGTCCGTCTATTTGAACTGCTTGTCCTTGCGTGTTAGTTTAACTAGGGGGCGTACGATCTCCGAGTAGTTCTGTATAAACTGGCAGTAGAAGTTGGCAAACCTAAGAAATTCCTGTATGCCCTTAACGTTCGTTGGCGGCTTCTATTGCTTAATAGCGTCAATCTTTTTTCTATCTATGCTAATGCCTTTCCCTGCCTCGATAATAAACCCTAGGTATTTCGTACGCTAGACACTGAATTTACATTTGTCGATATTAAGGTACAGGCCAGCCTGCTGCAGTCGGTCTAGCACCTTCTTAACGTCCTGTATGTAATCTGCATAGGTGCCGTCTGTAAAAACCAGAGTGTCGTCGAGGTATGCTAAGTAGATGTCGTCTAGTAACCCTTACAAGGACTTGTTAATGTACCTTTAGAATGTTGCTGGTACGTTAGCAAGGCCAAAGGGGGTAACAAGCTACCTAAAAAGACTATATCTCGTATAGAAGGCAGTTATCTATTTACAGCCTTCCTTAATCTGTATCTTGTAGAAGGCTAAGACTACGTTAAGCTTAGTAAACTACTTTGCCTTGCTAATCTGTCCGAGAGTCTCCTTAATAAGGGGTAGGGGGTACTGGTCCTTCTTAGTAATCGCGTTAATGCCTCTATAGTCTACGCAGAAACGCAAGCCGGCCTTCCCCTCCTTATAGACAAACAGCACTAGGGCTCCTACAGACGACGTACTTGCCTAAATAAACCCTTTAGCGAGCAGGTCGTCCAGTGTCTTGCGTAGTACTAGGAGTTCTCTAGAGGACATTCTGTACAGCAGTCTATACAATACCTTAAGCAGACTCCTATCTGGACAGGGCTCTAGCTAGATGTTGTAACTAATCCCTTCTCCTTAGTGTAGTAGCAGCTTTAAGGCCGACTTTGGCTCGAAGAGGTCCAGGTATCTAGCATACTCCCTTGGAAGCTTCGTACAGGGGTCCGTCACTTTCTTAGGTGCCAATGCCTTCTTAATGTCCGCCGTTGCTGTGTTGATTTCGACCTTGGCATTGCTGCCCTGCAGGATCCTCCCTTGGTCTCGGAGCATCTGCTTTATTGCTACTAGGTACAGCTGTCCTTGTCCGACGTCTAGCTTGCCCTGCTAGCGCTCTATCTATAGCTTCCCTAGTATTAGGTTATACCCTAACTTGTCCTGTACGATATAGAGGTATAAGTCCTGCTTATAGTGTCTCTATATCTCTATCGTTACTTTTAGTATATAGGTAATGTCCGGTCCTCGCCCGGTAATACCCAATATACGTATAGGTACAGTTAGGGTCGTCTTAATCTAGTGTCTCTGTACGAAGTCTTCGCTAATTACTCTGTATACTAAACATCCTGTGTTAATTAATGTCCGCGCCGTTGCGGACCTGTTCAGCGTAGGCCGTACGATAGACGGCGTAGTCGTTATGTAGTTGCTCTTAAAAGATAGCTAAGTAGTGCTTTGATTTAGCGATCTATCTTGTATACGCCTCTAGCAGAGCCTTCGCTTAGAGGCTACTCTTTTCCTAACTTGTCGTCGTCTGAGTAGGACTCCTAATCCTCTTGTTAGAGCGCCGCAGTTGCTACCCTTATAGTAGTCGGCCGTCCCCTAAGTCTCTCTACTAGCAAAAGCCTGCAACTCTGTGCAGTGTAGTCTATCTTGCTACACCGATAGCAGCTCCCTTCTGCCCTTCTCTTGTCTAGGGTAGCTATGTCTACCTACTATGCCCTTTTAGTAGCGGCCCTTAGCCGTACGGTAACAGCTGCTGCTACCCTTGTCGTCGTTGGTTCCTCGTCTATAGCGTCCGTTAGCTGCTAGAGGGGTTATCGCAACTTATAAGTACGGCTTATCCGTCCGAGCCTGCACTGCTAGTCGTCGACTATCCTAAGGAGATTACAGAATTCCTCGTATATAGCTGGTCGCATTACGCTTACTAGTCCCTTATAATCTCCTTAGAGAGGCCTACCTCTAAGGAGGTAGTTTTTATCCTGTCCTCTTATTAGAGTCCTCCTGCCTCTGCTAGAGTCTGGTCGTATTCTGTAAGGAATTCTTGTATAGTCTTGCGTCCTTGCTTTATCGTATCGACCTATAGGAGTGCTTAGCTCTCGCAGTCTAGGTCCTTGTAGCTCTTGTTAAGAGCTGCCTAGAGTATCGTCGTTGTAGCTATTTCCGGGTTAGCAATAGCTGTCTCGCAGTACGGCAGAATCCGTGCTGCCGCCCTGCCCTTTAACCTCCTAAAGAGGTACATTACCTTGTCTAGCTTGGTTGGGTATGCTCCTAAGTCGACCAGAAGCTTAAAGCGCATCTAGGCAGCCTAGGAGGGGTACTCGGCCGGAGCCTTACTATCGTAAGTAGTAACATTAGGGAGTTTGCTCTTAGGGGTCGGGGTGTAGGCTATCGTGTCCGTCGTCGTTGTCGTAGGGGTCGGATCGCGATCGGACGCCCTAAGCTGTCGTAGCTCCTGTTGCCGTTAGGAAATTATCGCAGCCTAGTAGTTTACTTGCTGCTCGAGCTGCCTCTTATGTTCTAGCAGCTCCTCGTACGCGTAGTGCATCTGTCCCTGTATAGCTATAGGTTCTAAAGAGATGTCGCCGTCTATCTTCGTTATATTACTGCAGATACTAACAGTAAGATTGGTTCCTAATGTAAGGGCTTAAGAATCTTGGTTTAGAAGCTTAAGGTTAGGTATCTACATAAAGGAACTAATAGGCAGTTCTTTCGTCGTCTGCTGCTGTACAATTTGTACCTACGAAGCTAAGCTAGCAATTTCCCTCTATGCAGGGGTGCAAGGTTTATACTCTGTACAGAGGATCGGGAGTTCTCCTTCTGTATAGTAGTGTAGAGTTTTCCCTCTGTTTAGAGAGGCGGCGATTCCCCTCTGTATAGGGCTATAGGATTCTCTCTCTATATAGGAGTAGGGTCGTATTGGTAATTCCGTACAGAGGGTAGGGTCGTGCTAGCGCCGCTAAGTCGCAGTCCTTAGGGCAGCGGCTGGCTTAGGTCCAGGACCTGGGCTGGGCGGCGCCCCTTAACAACATCGAAGACTACCAGAAGATAATAGCAGAAGAAGAAGTAGATCCCCTAGAGGTGTTACTAAAAGAACTCTACAGCTATACTAACATATTCTTAAGAGCTGACTCCAACCTCCTGCCGCTCTACTAACCGGAATATAACAACAAGATCCGGCTAAAAGAAGGAGCCGCGTTGCTAAAAACCAAACCCCTAAGACGCTTATCGCTAGCCGAGCTAGACTAGGTAGAAGTGTTTGTTCGAGAGAACCTGCCGAAGAAGTTTATTACGCTAAGCTCTGCAGAATATACGTTACCGATTCTTTTCGTACGGAAACCCGGAGGTAGTCTCCGACTGTGTGTAGATTACCGAGGCCTTAACGAGGTTACTAAGAGAGACGTGTATCCGCTGCCTCTAATCGATAAGACTATACAGAGGGTGGCGAAGGCTAAGTAGTTTAGTAAGCTAGATATTCGACAAGCGTTCCACTAACTAAGGAATAAGGAAGGGCAAACGGGGGATCTTACGACGTTTGCTACGCGCATAGGCAATTTCAAGTAGTTGGTAACGCCTTTCGGACTCACTAACGCGCCGGCAGTGTAGCAGCGTTTTATAAATTACATCTTTATAGACATGCTGGAGCGGTTCGTATCTATTTACTTAGACGATATCCTTATTTACACCAAAGGAACGAGAGAGCAACCCCGACCCCTAAGAGCAAACTCCCTAACATTACTACTTACGATAGTAAGGCTCCGGCCGAGTGCCACTCCTAGGCTACCCAGATGCACTCTAAGCTTCTAGTCGACTTAGGAGCATACCCAACCGAGCTGGACAAGGTAGTTTACCTCTTTAGGAGGTTAAAGGGCAGGGCAGCAGCACAGATTCTGCTGTACTACGAGACAGCTATTGCTAACCTAGCAATAGCTACGACGACGATGCTCTAGGCAGCTCTTAACAAGAGCTACAAGAACCTACACTGCGAGAGCTAAGCACTCCTATAGGTCAATACAATAAAGCAAGGACGCAAGACTATACGAGAGTTCCTCGCGGAATACGACTAGACTCTGGCAGAGGCAGGAGGTCTCTAATAGGAGGACAGGATAAAAATTACCTCCTTAGAGGTAGGCCTCTCTAAAGAGATTATAACGGGGCTAGTAGGCGTAATGCGACCAGCTACGTACAAGGAATTCTGTAATCTCCTTAGGATAGTTAACGACTAGCAGTGCAGGCTCGGACGGATAAGCCGTACTTATAAGTTGCGACAACCCCGCTAGCAGCAGACAGATGCTATAGACTAGGAACTAACGATAACGAGGGTAGCGGCAGCCGTTACTGTACAGCTAAGGGCCGCTGCTAAAAGGGCACAATAGGTAGACATAGCTACCCTAGACAAGAGAAGGGCAGAAGGGAGCTGCTACCGGTATAGCAAGATAGGCTACACTGTACAGAATTGCAGGCTTTTGCTAGCAGAGGGACCTAGGGGACGGCCGACCACTGCAAGGGTAGCAACTACAGCGCCCTAACAAGGAGATTAGGAGTCCTACTCGGACGACGACGAGTTAGGAAATAAGTAGCCTCTAAGCGAAGGCTCTGCTAGAGGCATATACGAGATAGATTGCTAAATAAAATTACTACTTAGCTATCTTTTAAGAGCAACGACATAACGACTACGCCGTTTATCGTACGGCCTATGCTGAACGGGTCCGCAACGGCGCGGACATTAATTAACATAGGATGTTTAGTGTACGGAGTAATAAGCGAAGAATTCGTATAGAGACACTACATTAAGACGGCCCCTACAGTACCTGTACGCATGTTGGGCATTACTAGGTAAAGACCGGATGTTACCTATATAGTAAAAGTAACAATAGCGATATAGGGACACTATAAGCAGGACTTATACCTCTATATTGTACAGGACAAGTTGGGGTATAACCTAATACTAGGGAAGCTATAGATAGAGCGCTAGCAGGGCAAGCTGGACGTCGGACGAGGACGGCTGTACCTGGCAGCGACGAAGCAGAGGCTCTAAGACTAAGGGAGGACTCCGCAGGGTAGCAATGCTAAGGCCGAGATTGGTACTACGACTGCAGACATTAGGAAGGCATTAGCGCCTAAGAAAGCGACAGACCCCTATACGAAGCTCTTAAAGAAATACGCAGGATACCTAGACCTCTTCGAGCCAAAGTCGGCCTTAAAACTGCCGCTACACTAAGGGGAAGGGATTAACTATAGCATCTAGCTAGAGCTCTGTCTGGATAGGAGTCTGCCTAAGGTACTGTACAGCCTGCTATACAGAATGTCCTCTAGAGAACTCCTAGTACTGCGCAAGACACTAGGCGACCTGCTTACTAAAGGTTTTATTTAGGCAAGTACCTCGTCCGTAGGAGCCCTAGTGCTGTTTGTCTATAAGGAGGGGAAGGCTAGCTTGCGTTTCTGCGTAGACTACAGAGGCATTAACGCGATTACTAAGAAGGACCAGTATCTCCTACCCCTTATTAAGGAGACTCTTAGACGGATTAGCAAGGGAAAGTGGTTTACTAAGCTTAACATAGTCTCGGCTTTCTACAAAATACGGATTAAGGAAGGCTGTAAATAGATAACTGACTTCTGTACAAGATATAGTCTTTTTAAGTAGCTTGTTACCCCCTTTAGCCTTGCTAACGCACTAGCAACCTTCTAAAGGTACATTAACAAGTCCCTGCAAGGGTTACTAGACGACATCTGCTCGGCGTACCTCGACGACACCCTGGTTTTACAGACAGGACCTACGCGGATTACATACAGGATGTTAAGAAGGTGCTGGACCGACTGCAGCAAGCTAGCTTGTACCTCGACATTAACAAATGTAAATTCGGTGTCTAGCGTACGAAATACCTAGGGTTTACTATCGAGGTAGGGAAAGGCATCAGTATAGATAGGAAGAAGATTAATGCTATTAAGCAATAGAAGCTGCCTACGAACGTTAAGGGCGTACAGGAATTTCTTAGGTTTGCTAACTTCTCCCGCCAGTTTATATAGAACTACTCGGAGATCGTACGCCCCCTAGTTAAGCTAACATATAAGGACAAACAGTTTAAATAGATAGACAAATGCGATAGCAGCTTTAACAAGCTAAAGGAGCTCTTTACTACAGGACCAACGCTTGCCGCCTTTAACCTAGAGCGTACGACGATACTGGAAACCGACTCCTTAGGTTATTGCATTAGAGGTATCCTGTCGCAGGTAGGCTTAGACGAGCTCCTACACCTACGCGCGTACTTCTCTAAGAAGAACTCTCTAGCTAAATGCAACTACCCTATCTACGACAAGGAATTGCTAGCAGCCGTACAGTGTTGCGAAGCATAGGATAGAGAACTCTGCTCAGTGCCCGAGTTCCTCGCCCTAACTAACTACAAGAATCTAGGGTACTCTACGCAGCCCTAGAAGCTGTCTAAGAGGCACATACGATAGGCAATGTACCGAAGCCGGTTTAATATAAGATTCTAGTATCGCAAAGGTAAGGACAACAGCAGGGCCGACGCGTTATCTAGACAGGACTAGGACATGCCAACGACATATAAGGACGACTGTTTGAAGTTACGAATATTCCAGATATTTAAGGAGGAGCCAGGCGAGGAGACTATCTGCCTAGCAGCGAGATAACTTTAGGAACCCTAACTGCAAGTATAGGAAGAGGCAGTAGAAAAGGACGAGGTGTACTAAGAGGCCTGTACGGCTATCTAAGGAGGACCCAGCAGAGCTCCACCTTAAGGTGTCGGCAGCAGAGTGCTTAGTAGACGAGGAGATCAACCTAAAGTTCAGGAATCGGATTTGGGTCTGTTAGGGGGCGCCGCCTAGCCCAGGTCCTGGACCCGACCTAAGCCAACCGTCGCCCTAAGGACTGCGACTTAGCAGCGCTAGCACGACCCTACCCTCTATACGGAACCACTGACTGGACCCTACTCCTGTACAGAGGGAGAACACTACGGTCCTGCACAAAGGGGAGCTACTGCCCCTCTAAATAGGAGGGAAAACTATGTACTACCGTATAGAGGAGGTAACTCCTAATCCTCTGTACAGAGGGTGAACCTTGCACCCCTGAATAAAGGGGGAATTGCTAGCTTGGCTTCGTAGGTACAAATCGTACAGCAGCAGACGACGAAGGAACTGCCTATTAGTTCCTTTATGTAGATACCCAACCTTAAGTTTCTAAACCAAGATTCTTGGGCCCCTTATATTAGGAACTAATCTTACTGTCGGTAACTGCAGTAATAAAACAAAGATAGACAGCGACATCCCTATAGAAACTACGGCTATAGAGGGACATATGCACCGCGTGTACGAGGAGCTGCTGGAAAGCAAGAGGCAGCTTAAGCAGCAAGTAAGCCACTAGGCTGCGATGATTTCCTAGCGGGAACAGGAGCTATAACAGCTTAGGGCGTCCGATCGCGATCCGACCCCTACGACGACGACGAACACAATAACCTACACCCCGACCCCTAAGAGCAAACTCCCCGACGTCTCTATATACGATAGTAAAGCTCCGGCCGAATACCCCTCCTAGGCTGCCCAGATACGCTCTAAGCTCCTAGTCGACTTAGGAGCATACCCGACCGAGCTAGACAAGGTAGTTTACCTCTTTAGGAGGTTAAAGGGCAGGGCGGCAGCACGAATTCTGCCGTACTACGAGACAGCCATTGCCAACCTGGCAATAGCTACGACGACGATGCTCTAGGCAGCTCTAGACAAGAGCTACAAGGACCCGGACCGCAAGAGCCGAGCACTCCTACAGGTTAATACGATAAAACAAGGACGCAAGACTATACAAGAATTCCTCGCAGAATTTGACTAGACTTTGGCAGAAGCAGGAGGTCTCTAATAGGAGGACAGGATAAAAATTACCTCTTTACAGGTAGGCCTCTCTAAGGATATTATAACAGGGCTAGTAGGCGTAATGCGACCGGCTACGTACGAGGAATTCTGCGACCTCCTTAGGATAGTCGACGACTAGCAGCGCAGGCTTGGACGGATAGGCCGCACTTAGGAGATAAGACAACCCCTCTAGCGACAGACGGACGCTATAGACTAGGAACCGATAACGACAAGGGTGGCGGCAGCAGCTACTATACAGCTAAGGGCCGCTACTAAAAGGGCGCAATAGGTAGACACGGCTACCCTTAACAAGAGACGAGCAGAAGGGAGCTGCTACCGGTGTAGCAAGATAGGCTACGCTGTACAGAATTGCGGGCTTCTGCTAGCAGAGAGACCTAGGGGACGGCCGACCACTGCAAGGGTAGCAACTGCGGCGCCGTAACGAGAAGATCAGGAGTCCTACTCGGACGACGACGAGTCGGGAAAAGAGTAGCCTCTAAGCGAAGACTCTGCTAGAGGCGGGTGCAAGATAGACTGCTAAATCAAAGCATTACTTAGCTATCTTTTAAGAGCAATTACATAACGACGACGCTGTTTATCGTACGGCCGACGTTGAACGGGTCCGCAACGGCGCGGACATTAATTAACACAGGATGTTTAGTATATAGAGTAATTAGCGAAGACTTCGTATAGAGACACCGGATTAAGACGACCCCTACGGTACCCGTACGCATGCTAGGCATTACCGGGCGAGGACCGGACATTACCTATATAGTGAAAGTAACGATAGAGGTACAGGGACACTACGAGCAGGACTTATACCTCTATGTCGTACAGGACAAGTTAGGATATAACCTAATACTAGGAAAGCCTTAGATAGAGCGCTAGAGGGGCAAACTGGACGTCGGACGAGGACGGCTGTACCTGGCAGTAACGAAGCGGAGAATCTGGGACTAGGGGAAGATCTCGCAAGGTAGCAATGCTAAGGCCGAAATCAACACAGCAACGGCGGACATCGAGAAGGCATTAGTACCTAAGGAAGTAACGAACCCCTGTACGAAGCTCCTAAGGGAGTATACTAGATACCTGGACCTTTTCGAGCCGAAGTCGGCCTCGAAGCTGCCGCTACACTAAGGGGAAGGGATTAACTATAAGATCCAGCTAGAACCCTGTCCGGATAGGGGCCTGCCGGAGGTACCGTACGGACCGCTGTATAGAATGTCCTCTAGAGAACTCCTAGTATTGCGCAAAACCCTAGACGACCTGCTTGCTAAAGGGTTTATTCAGGCTAGTACGTCGTCCGCGGGGGCCCTAGTACTGTTTGTCTATAAGGAAGGGAAGGCCAGATTGCGTTTCTGCATAGACTACAGAGGCATTAACGCGATTACTAAGAAGGACCGGTACCCCCTACCCCTTATTAAGGAGACTCTCGGACGGATTAGCAAGGCAAAGTGGTTTACCAAGCTTAATGTAGTCTTAGCCTTCTACAAGATATAGATTAAGGAAGGCTGTAAATAGATAACTGCCTTCTGTACGAGATACAGTCTTTTTGAGTAGCTTGTTACCCCCTTCGGCCTTGCCAATGCATCGGCAACCTTCTAAAGGTACATTAACAAGTCCCTATAAGGGTTACTAGACGACATCTGCTTAGCATACCTCTACGACACCCTAGTTTTTACAGACAGCACCTACGCAGATCACGTACGGGATGTTAAGAAGGTGCTAGACCGACTGCAGCAGGCTAGCTTGTACCTCGACATCAACAAATGTAAATTCGGTGTCTAACGTACGAAATACCTAGGTTTTATTATCGAGGCAGGGAAAGGCATTAGTATAGATAGGAAGAAGATTGATGCTATTAAGCAATAGAAGTCGCCTACGAACGTTAAGGGCGTACGGGAATTTCTTGGGTTTGCCAACTTCCACCGCTAGTTCATACGGAACTACTTAGAGATCGTACGCCCCCTAGTTAAGCTAACGCACAAGGACAAGCAGTTCAAATAGACGGACGAATGCGATAGGAGCTTCGACAAGCTAAAGGAGCTCTTTACTACAGGACTAACGCTCGCCGCCTTCGACCTAGAGCGTACGACGATACTAGAAACTGAACTCTCGGGGTACTGCATTAGAGGTATCCTGTTACAGGTAGGCTTGGACGGACTCCTACACCCTTGCGCGTATTTCTCTAAGAAGAACTCCCTAGCTAAGTGCAACTACCCTATCTACGACAAAGAGTTGCTGGCAGTCGTACGGTGTTGCGAAGCCTAGGATAGAGAACTCCGCTCGGTGCCCGAGTTCCTCGCCCTAATAGACTATAAGAACCTAGAATACTTCACTTAACCCTAGAAGCTGTCCGAGAGGCACGCACGATAGGCAATGTACCTAAGCCGGTTTAATATAAGACTCCAGTATCGCAAGGGTAAGGACAACAGTAGGGCCGATGCACTGTCGAGACAGGACTAGGACATGCCAACGACGTACGAGGACGACTAGCTGAAGTTTTAAACCTTCCAGATGTTTAAGGGGGAGCCAGGCGAGGGGACTATCTGCCTAGCAGCGACATACCTATAGGAACCCTAACTGCTAGCATAGGAAGAGGCAGTAGAAAAGGACGAGGTATACTAAGGGACCTGTACAGCGATCTAGGGAGGGCAACGGAAGCTCCTAGCCGAGCTCCACCTTAAGGTGTCGGCAGCCGAGTGCTTAGTAGACGAGGAGAACAACCTAAAGTTCAGAAATCGAACATAGGTCCTAGCAGACGAGAAGCTCCGTACGAGCTTAATACAACGGGCGCATAACTCTATAGCTACCGGACACCTAGGGCGTAAGGAGACGTACAGCATTATCGCCCGGGACTACTACTGGCCGGCGATAGCGAAGGACATTCGCAGGTTCGTACAGAACTGCGATATGTGCGGACGGACGAAGCCCTAGTGCGAGCTAAAGTATAGGCTGCTAAAGCCCCTACCGATACCGGACAGGCCCTAGCAAGACCTTACAGTAGACTTTATTACGGACCTCCCTAAGAGCGACGGACGGCGAAACATTATAGTAGTTACAGACAAGTTAACGAAGGGGGTAATACTAGAGGGAATGGACTCTATTACGGCTAAAGACACTGCCTAGGCATTTATACATACGACGTTTAGCAAGCACAGTTTCCCTAGCTCAATTGTATTAGACTGGGGGACACAGTTTACGAGCCAGCTCTAGGCTGATCCGGGCACGCAGATATGATTCAATACGGCCTTTTTGATAACTATATCTCGAACTGAGGAGGGAAAGGAATCTATGTGGTAGTGGTGGTAGTGGGCTTTCGTAGTGGTGGTAGTGGGCTTTCGTGGTGGTGGTAGTGGGCTTTCGTGGTGGTGGTGCCAAGGCCCGGCTCGGCCCGTCCGGGCCGAGCCGAAATCCAGGGTCTACCCTATCAATCTGTCCCACCCCTTTCCACTGCCGCAACACTAACCCCCTCCCTTACCAGCGGTCGCCCTCGACCGCTTAGTTACTCCATCCAACCGGAAATCTCCACTTTTTTTTTTTTTTTCGTTTCCTTCTCGAAAATCCCCTCCGACGCCGACGTCGCGTCTTCCATCTTTTATTACAGCTAGCGTTCTTTTCGTCGCTTTTTCCATTTTTTACATTGTCGACATTTGAAGTCCTTTACCTGTTGTTTATGTAATCGACGCTATCTGATCTGATCTACGGGTTATCTGAGCTGCGGCGTGGCTGGTCTGTGCGTCGTCTCGGAGGTCCATATAGGTCCGTTTGCAGTGTCGTTTCTTCTTCTTCTTTTTTCTCTTCTACCAAAGCCTTTACCTACTACAGGGTCGGCGGCGCTAGCACGCCACGGCGTCGGCGAGCTCCCTGCCGATCCGCTAGTGGGTGGTGGCCGAGTCGAAGGCCTCCCCGAAGGCGACCGCTACGATCGTTTTCTTCGGCCTCCGCGCCGATAGAGCGGACGCGGCTTTCTTCTTTTTCTTCCGGAAGGATCGGCTTTAGAGCCATTCCGGCTTCGGCTTCTTCGGGTTCCGCGCGTAAAAGTCTCTTAGCAGCTCTGCTAAGTTCCGGAGATTCTCGACCGGATACTATTTATAGTCTTCCGGCTATCCCTTCTACGAGATCCTCGCTCTGATGGACCCCCTTATCTTCTTTACGTCCATTACATCTTCTACCTCCTACTCTTCTTCCTTACCGTCCATCTCGATAGGCGGGGGTTTGGCGAACCCCTGTTCCGGCAGACTGTTCTCAGGGTCCAGGCTTAGTAGATCCGAGTGGAAAACGTCGTAGATCCGGAACGCCTTCGGCAGCTCGAGCCGATAAGTTACCGGCGATTTCTTTTCCACTATCGTAAACGGACCTACGTGGCGTGGATTGAGCTTGGCGTTCCCTTTTAGCCTTAGGTTCCGCGTGTTAAGCCAGACCTTTTAACCTTCCTCGAATTCTATTGGCGACCGGCTTCTATTAGTTCGAGTTACTATCTTCTTCTAAGCTGTCTCTATCGCTTCTTTCGCCACTTTGATCGCTTCTTCTATCTGAGATTGTAGCGCTTCTGCCGCCGCGGCAGCGACTCTCTTCGACGACGTAGCGGTGGATAGTTCCGCGGAGCTGGGTTCGTTTGGCGGCTGAAAGCTTATTCTCGGAAGACAGCCGTGCGTTATCTCGAACGGCGCCAGTAACGTTGCTTCTGACTGTGCTAAGTTCGCGCAGAATTCGGCTATCGGCAACACCTTAACCCAATCTTCTTAATAATAGCCGCAGAAGGTTCGTAGGTATCGCTCTATCTTACGGTTAGCGACTTCAGACTAACCGTCGGTTTGAGGGTGAGCGGCTGTGCTGAGCTTTCTACGAATTCCGAGAACGTAGTTAATAGCTTTCTATACGTCGGCGGTGAATTGAGGACCCCTATCCGTGGTAATAGTGTCCAGCAGGCTATAGTGCTTCCACACGTGTCTAATCAACATCCGTGCGGTCTCTTCTGCAGTAGTTCCTTTATCCTTAGCTCGGCAGGGGATGAAATGGCGCTCTTTGCTAAGCCGGTCCACTACATTGAGCGTAGCGTTATATCTATCGGCTTCCGGCAGGCCGGTTACGAAATCCATCGTAATGTGCTGCCACAGCTTCTCAGGGATCGGAAGTGGCTTTAGCAGACCGGTCGGAAGACTATAACGCAGCTTCGCAGCCCGGCACGCGTAGCAATTGGCGATAAATCGGTGGATCCGTTCGTAGATCCGCGGAAACCAGTAGATCGTTCTTACTGCCTGCATCGTTTTCTTCGCTCCGGCGTAGCCAACGTCTACAGAGCCGTAGATTAGCTAGATGACCTCTGTAATTAGTTCTTCCAGAACTATCAGCTTCCCTGAACCGGTTTTGCCGAGCTTCTGTTGTTAATTGAGCTGTTCCACCTTTTCGTAGAGCGTCTCTTCCTTAGGGGCCGGTTCTACTGCGCAGACCCCTACCTCTTTCAACACCTCTGCGTCTACTATCCGCTCGGTTAACACCTTCTGGAACATGTTCGGATCTTCTTTCGCGCGGCTGGTCTTCCCTTCTCTTCTCGTTAGCGCGTCAGCCTTTCCATTTTGGGCTCCGGATTGATAGGTAATCTTAAAATCGAACCCTGATAGGTAGGCGGCCTACCGTGCTTGACGTCGTAAGAGCTTCTGCGTCTTTATAAAGTAGGTCAGCGACTGGTGGTCCGTAAGGACCTGGACCGTGCTCTTTCTAGCTATAAGCTCCGGTTTCCACTCCTCGAAAGCCTGAATAATCGCTAGTAGCTCCTTATCGTAGATAGCGTAGTTCCGTTCGGCTTCCGTTATAGATTTGCTAAAGAAGGCTACTGGGTAAAGGGTCTCGCCATCGTTAGCGTATTGAGAAAGGACTCCGGCTGTTACTGTGTCGGAAGCGTCTGTTTCTACGTAGATCGTCTTTTCCGGCCGGAAGTGTGCCAGAACTGGCGCCGAGGCCACTGCTTCTTTCAACCGGTTAAACGCTTCCGTGCACCTCTTATTCTATAGGCCGGCAGCCTCTTTCTTTAGTGCTTCGTTCAGGGGTCTCGCTATCTTGCTAAAGTCCTTAATAAACCGTCGGTAGTAGCTACAGAATCCGAGAAACGCTCTGATCTGCGTAGTGTTTCCGGATTTCGGCTGCTTCCATTCTGCGACGGCGGCGACCTTCGAGGGGTCCATACGAATTCCGTTTCTTCTGACGATAAGACCGAGATACTTAACCTCCGTTTAATAGAACTCGCTCTTCTTTATGTCCGCGTTCAATCCGACCTCGCAGAGCCTGGTCAGCACCTTCTTGATGTGGTCCGTGTGCCGTTCTCTCGTTCCTTCGGTATAGATAAGGATGTCGTCCAAGTAAATTTACACAAACCGTTCCAGCATGTCTATAAAGGTGTGGTTTATAAAGCGTTGCTATACCGCTAGCGCGTTGGTTAGTCCGAACGGCATTACCAGCTACTTGAAATTGCCTATACGCGTCGCGAACGTCGTAAGATCTTCCGTTTGCCCTTCTTTATTCCTTAGTCGATAGAACGCTTGGCGGATATCCAGCTTGCTGAACCACTTAGCCTTCGCTACCCGCTGTATAGTCTTATCAATTAGCGGCAGTGGATACACATCTCTCTTGGTGACCTCGTTGAGGCCCCTGTAGTCTACGCAGAGTCGCAGACCACCCCCTTGTTTCCTTATAAAAAGAATCGGTAACGCGTATTCAGCAGAACTCGGCATAATGAACTTCTTCGCCAGATTTTCGCGAACAAACACCTCTACCTGGTCCAGTTCCGCTGGCGACAAGCGTCTTAGCGGCTCGGTTCTCGGCAGCGCGGCTCCTTCTTTCAGCCAGATCTTGTTGTTATATTCCAGTCGGTAGAGTGGCAAGAGGTTGGAGTCTGCTTTTGAGAATATGTTAGCGTAACTGTAGAGCTCTTTTGGCAACACCTCCAGTAGGTCCGCTTCTTCTTCCGCCATTATCTTCCGGTAGTCTTCGATGTCTTTTATTAAGATAGCGTAAACCTCGTTGTCCGGCGACTTCGCGAGGGTCGTTATAGCTTCTGAACTCATTATTCCGACGGTAATCGGGGGTTCGGAACGATCGGACGGAGCCTCTTTCGCGGACTCCGTGGCTTTCGGCTCGGCGGCGGCGACCTTTCCGATAGTCCCTGCTCCGCCACTCGGGGTTTTGAATCCTATCGTTCCTTTACCTACGTCGATAATAGCTTTCTGGTTCTTTATCCATTTCTGCCCTATAATAATGTTAAACCTTCCGATATCCATAATTCGGAACGTCGCTTCCGTAGTGCGACCAGCCAGTGTAGTCCTTAACGGCACGTAGTGCGTAACGCTTTCCGTGTCTTGTCCGTTGTATGCCGAAATCCGTGTCGGCGACGCCAGTTCCACTGGATAACTGTATCTATTCGTCAGCTTCCGGACCAGTCGGTAGTGGATCGCCGCGCCGATAAGAGCTCCGGTATCGATAAAAGCTCTTAGCTAAAGTGGTTTGCTCGATCCGTTAAGGGGGTAGACAGTAATTGGAAGGATAATAGCTGTTTCCGTGTTTACTTCCACCGCCGCCGAGAGCGGATCGCTGCAGCTATTGATACTCTCTTTCGTCGACGTAGTTCGCGTTAATGCCCTGTTGTCCATGCTGGATAGGGGGCCTATCCGTCCAGCTGGTCTTTTCCTATAATTCTCAGCTGCACCCCACTGTCTACGCTGTCAGCGTCGTTCAGAGCCGGCTCTATAGCTTGAATAGTCTTTCTCGGCAGCTGCGGCTGCTGCTGCGGCTGCTTTATAACACGATACTCCTGCTTCTGCTTATCCGATGCTTGGCATCTCGTAGCGATGTAGCTAGGCTTTCCGCACGCGAAACAGGTAGGGGCGAACGCCGATCGTAGTGAATATAGCGACTGCTGGGGAGTTCGTCGAAAGGGCGCGGGGGCTCTCGTCGGCTGCGCTGACGGCTTCTAAATCAGTTTACGTGTCGTCGGTTTTCCGTACGCGTTCAAGTTTCTAGCGGTAACTCTCGCTTAATGCACGAAGCTCTGAAGGTCTTCGTCTTCCACTGACGCTATAGCCGCGGCGAGCTGGGGGCTTAGTTTCTGCCTTAGTAGGTGCAGCTGCTTATCTTCTGCCACTCTCGCTCTAATGGCGTATTTCCTGAACAGTCCGTAGAACTCTTCGAATGTCTGACGGTTCTGGTTGATCTTATCTAGCTGCTTACGGGCCGTCTTCTTCCGGAAGGGGTCTCCGAAACGCTGGTCTAGCGCTTTGATTGCTTCTTTAGCGGTTACCTCTTCCAGGTCCGCCACTAGCGAAAAAGCTTTACCTTCCAATTGCGCCTCTAAATAGGCCAGTCTGTCTTCTTCGCTGCTTGCTGCGTAATCGCGGCTTATCTTGTTCTTGATCTTCTTCTTAAATGCCTCCTACGCTTTAGGGTCTCTGCTACTGAAAGCAGGTAGGTCCGGCAGTGGCGTTATCGTAGTGCTACCTTAACTATAGGCTGCTGGTAAGGCAGTCTCTGCGTGGGTTTCTCGCCGCAGTGGCGGCGACTTCGCTGTTTCTATATCAGCTAGTTAATCCTTTAGCGCCTTTAGCTGCGCCAATCGATTCGACGCTTAGTGTTCCAACACGTCGACGATAGTCTCTGCCAATTCCTTCTCGGCCCTTACCGTCTCTACTTCCTCTCTTAGCTGTCTGTTCTCTCCTAGTGTTCTGTAGAACAACGTCTTAATAAGGTCTATACCGTCGTAGACCTTTCCTATCCTATTCTCGTTTACGTAATCTTCCAGTTCCTCGATTATGCAGTCGTAGATCTTCCTATATTCGCTTATTCATTCCTTGATCTCTGCAGTCTCTTCCGCTGTAAAACCTCTAATAATGATCTTATCATTAATGACACTAGAGCGCATGTTCGCTCTGTCAGTCTTTCTCTTTCCGCGGCGGCCTGTTACGCCGCTCTCTACCGCTGAGAAGCCTTCTTTCTTCTTACAGTGCCTTGGGTGTTGTTGTTGTTGGCGCGCGTGCGTTATTCGGGTTTCCGGATAGTTTAACAGGCCCTTTCGCGCAGCGCGGGGTTGTGGAGAGTGAGTTCGAGATATAATAATCCGGGCACGCAGATATGATTCAATACGGCCTTTTTGATAACTATATCTCGAACTGAGGAGGGAAAGGAATCTATGTAGTGGTAGTGGTAGTGGGCTTTCGTAGTGGTAGTGCCAAGGCCCGGCTCGGCCCGGACGGGCCGAGCCGAAATCCAGGGTCCACCCTATCAATCTGTCCTACCCCTTTCCACCGCCGCAACATAGGCAAGGGTATGCCAGTTGCTAAAGGTAGAACGTCGACTGTCAACCGCATAGTACCTGCAGACAGACAGGGCGACGGAGAGGGTCAATTCAACTTTGGAAGCGTACCTCTAGGCGTACGTCGACTATAACTAGACGAACTGAAACCGACTTCTCCCTATAGCGGAGCTGGCTATTAACAGCCGTACAGCTAATGCTACAGGACCGTCCCCCTTCTTTACGACCTATAGATACGACTATTCCCTACTCCTACCGACCCTAAGTAGTAACACCCTGCGCCCTGTACAATCCCTAATTTAGCAAGGAGAGGCTATCGTATAGACGATTACGAACGCCTACTAATAGGCAAAGGCGAGCCTAGCTATAACCTAACAGAACGCGGAAGAGCAGGCCAACAAGGGACGACAGGCTGCACCAAGGTACGAGGCAGGGGATAAGGTCTGGCTAAACTAGCGAAACATCCGTACAGACCGGCTAAGCAAGAAGCTAGATTAGAGGAACAGGAAGTTTACGGTAGTCTAGCTAGTAGGGACACACGCTGTACGACTAAACACCCCCCTAGGAATTTACCCAGTCTTCTACGTAGATCTTGTACGACCAGCGAACACGGACTCCCTACTGCACTAGACGACTGACGACGCGCGCCCTCCCGCAATTATAACTAAGGGCTAGGAAGAGTATAAAGCAGAGGGGATTCTTAGGAGTTAAAGGAAGCGGGGAAAGGCAGAGTACCTAGTAAAATAGAGAGAATAGGCAGAGCCTATATAGGAACTGTACAAGGCTCTGCAGGACACAACTGCACTGGACAGATAGGAGGAGAACTATCCCCCTGCCTAGTTACAGTAACACTGCGCTATACAGCAGAAGAAGGCACGATCTACCCTAAGGACAGGGTAGCTACAGGTGAACCTAGGTTGTTAAAGGATCGAGAATTACGACAGGGGACACTACAGGGTCCTGCTAATACGACATCGTACGACACTGTACAGAAAAAGGGCTAGAGAAAGGGAATAGCCAGAAAACAGGAGGGACGGAAAGTGGAAGTAAGAGGGTTTAAGAGCGACACTGCCTAAAAACTTTTATATACTACCTTACGGTAGCCTACTAGCCACTACCCCTAGGACCTAGAGCAGCCAACCCTACACCTATAACTTTAATTACTTCCCAGACAGAAGGGGCCCCAGCACTAGGAAGAGTAGGAGGGTAGCTTAGCAACACCCTGCTGCTAGTTAATATAGCACCTAAGACGTTAGTTTAGACTGTATAGAGACGAAAACCTATACGAACTGGAAGCGAAGCTGCTAGTCGAATTGGGCATCCTACTGCTAGGGGTGGAAATAGGAGGAGAGCCTAGCCGGACGAGCGGAGGGAGAGCCCTCGACTATGAGGGAGCTACGATAAGCATAGCCGGACGGGGCGGGCAGTATAGTAGTAGTAACTGGAGGTAGCTAATAGATAGTAGGTAGTAATAGTAGTAGTAGTAGGCGGCCGGGCGGACGGGTAGCAGGTAGAGAATAAAGAAGAAAGAGAAGAACAGAGAGGGAGAAAAGAGAGGAGGTTTATATACAGGGTAGTAGCTGCCTGCCTTGTAGGACAATAACAACTAGGGCAGCTGCCACAACTGTATAGAGGAGGACAAACGAGGCAACTGCAACCTAAGGTCTGTACAGGCAACGGCCTACTAGACAACTGGACAGAGGCAGAAACATCTACCTAGGAGTAAAACTCTGGACGACAACTAAGGGACAGGAACAGAGCCAAATAGCCTAGTAGCGCTGGACTGTACGGTTAAGACGTAGAGTGCATAGCCGAAGCTTAAGGGTAGGAGGGGAAGGAGCAGGCAGGACCGAGCACTTCCTGCACCTTTATAACTGCTTGTAGGCCTCCTTAGCCTTAGCCTTAGCTTCGTTAAATTGGCAAACGAAACAGGCCAAGGTCAGGTAGAAGCGATCCAGCACTACCTGCCTTCCCTCCTACGAACCTAGGAGGACAAGTCTAAGGTTAAAACGGCAGGGAGGAAGGTTGTCAGTTAAGTGCCTAGACAAAGACAAGAAAGAGCTACCTAGCAAAGGAACACTAGGAGCTAAGAGAGTACGGCACGCTACTGTACGAAAAGGGCACTACGAGAAGGGAGGGGGGAGGTATTGTTAGAGGGCGCTGCCTAGCCTAGTGTAAAGGGCTTAAGAATCTTAGTTTAGAAACTTAAGGTTAGGTATCTATATAAAGGAACTAATAGGCAGTTCCTTCGTCGTCTGCCGCTGTATAATTTGTACCTACGAAGCTAAGCCAGCAATTTCCTCCTATGTAGGGGTGCAAGGTTTACACTCTGTACAGAGGATTAGGAGTTCCCTCTCTATATAGTAGTATAGAGTTTTCCCTCTGTTTAGAGGGGCGGCAGTTCCCCTCTATATAGGACTATAGGGTTCTCCCTCTATATAGGAGTAGGGTCCTGTTAGTGGTTCTGTATAGAGGGTAGGGTTGTGCTAGCGCCGCTAAGTCGCAGTCCTTAGGGCGACGGCTAGCTTAGGTCGGGTCTAGGACCTGGGCTAGGCGGCGTCCCCTAACAATACCCCATCTCGTAGTGCCCTTTTCGTACGGCGCTGTGCCGAACACCCTTAGCTCCTAGTGTTCCTTTGCTAGGTAGCGCTTTCCTGTCTTTGCCTAGGCACTTTACTGTTAGCCTCCCTCTCCCTTAGTTTAACCTTAGACTTGTCCTCCTAAGTCTACAGGCAGGGAAGGCAGGGGGTGCTGGATCGCTTCTACCTAACCTTAGCTAGTTCTGTTTCTTAATTTAACAAAGCCGAGGTTAAGGCTTAGGAGGCCTGCTCGCAGTTATAAAGATACAGGAGGTGCGCGGTCCCCTCTGCTCCTTCTCCTCCTACTCTCGAGCCCTAGCTATGCACTCTATGTCCTAACTGTACAGTCCGGTGCTACTGGGTTATTTGGTTTTTTTCCCTGTCCCTTAGTTGTCGTCCAGAGTTTTACTCCTAGGTAGATGTTCCCGCCTCCGTCCGGTTGTCCAGTCGGCCGTCGCTTGTACTGGCTTTAGGTCGTAGTTGCCTTACTTGTCTCCCTTTATACAGTTGTAGCAGCTGCCCTAGTTGTTATTGCCCTATAAGGCAGGCAGCTACTACTCTGTGTATAAACCCCTTCCCTTTCCTCTCTCTCTCTTCTTCTCTTTCTTCTTTATCCTCTACCTGCTACCCTTCCGTCCGGCCGTACACTACTACTACTATTACTACTACTAACTACTATCTATTAGCTACTACTGATCCGGGCACGCAGATATGATTCAATACGGCCTTTTTGATAACTATATCTCGAACTGAGGAGGGAAAGGAATCTATGTAGTGGTAGTGGTCGGCTTTGATAGTGGTAGTGCCAAGGCCCGGCTCGGCCTGTCCGGGCCGAGCCGAAATTCCAGGGTCTACCCCATTAATCTGTCCTACCTCTTTCTACTACCGCAACACTACCCCCCCCCCTTACCAGCGGTCGCCCTCGACCGCTTAGTTATCCCATCCATCCTAAAAACCTCCACTGTTTTTTTTTTTTTTTTTTAATCCCCTCCGATGGTAATGTTACCTTTTCCTTCTCTTATCGCTTCTTGAATCTCTTACATTATCAACATCTGAAGTCCTTCACTTGGTCGTTTATGTGATGGACGCGCCTGATCCGTGCCATCTAATCTGAGCCGTAGGTCACCTAAGCTGCGGCGTAGCTGGTCTGTGCGTCGTCGCGGAGGTCCATATAGATCTTTCCGCGGCGCCGTTTTTCTTCCTCTTTTTCTCTTCTACCAAAGCCTTCACCTACTACGCGGGCGGCGGCGCTGCCGGCCGACGTAGTGGTCCCTGAAGCAATCACTTCCAGCACGATCGTTTTCACCGGCTTCCGCGCCGGTGGAGCGGACGTGTCTCTATTGCCAGCATCAGAGCTACGATGGCTTCGGCTTTTCTGGGTTCCGCGCGTAGAACTCTTTCAGCAGCTCCGCCGAATTCCGCAGGTTTTCAACCGGATACTATTTATAGTCTTCCAGCTACCCCTTCTACGAGATCCTCGCTTTGATGGACCCCCTTATCTTCTTTATGTCTATTACGTCTTCTACCTCCCACTCTTCCTTATTACCTTCTATCTCGACTGGTAGGGGCTCGGCGAAGCCCTGCTCCGGAAGGCTGTCCTTAGGGTCCAGGCTTAGCAGATCTAAATGGAAAACGTCGTAGATCCGGAACGCCTTCGGCAGCTCGAGCCGATAAGTCACCGGCGACCTCTTTTCTATTATCTTGAATGGACCTACATAGCGTAGGTTGAGCTTCGCGTTTCCTTTCAGCCTTAGGTTTCGTGTGTTAAGCTATACCTTTTGGCCTTTTTCGAATTCTATCGGTAACCGCTTTCTATTAGCTCGAGTTACCATCTTCTTCTAAGCCGATTCCATCGCTTCTTTTGCTACCTTGATCGCTTCTTCTATCTGAGATTGTAGCGCTTCTGCCGTTGTGGCGGCGACTCTCTTTAACGACGTAGCGGTGGAAAGCCCCTGCGAGTCTGCGTCGCTCGGCGGCTAAAAGCTTATTCTCGGAAGATAGCCGTGTGTTATCTTGAACGGCGCCAGCGACGTTGCTTCCGACCGTGTCGAGTTCGCGCAGAATTTAGCTATTAGCAACACCTCGGCCTATTTTTCTTGATGGTGGCTGCAGAAGGTTCGTAGGTATCGTTCCATCTTACGGTTAGCGACTTCAGACTGACCGTCGGTCTGCGGGTAAGCGGCTGTGCTAAGCTTTCTACGAATTCCGAGAGCTTGGTTGATAGCTTTCTATACGTCGGCGGTGATTTAAGGACCCCTATCCGTAGTGATAGTGTCCGGCAGCCTATGGTGCTTCTATACGTGCTTAATCAGCATTCTCGCTGTTTCTTCCGCATTGGTTCCTTCGTCTCTCGCTCGACAGGGGATGAAGTGGCGTTCTTTGCTTAATCGGTCCATTACGTTTAGCGTAGCGTTATATCCATCGGAATCCGGCAGGCCGGTTACGAAATCCATCGTAATGTGCTGCTACGGCTTCTCGGGGATCGGAAGCGGCTTCAGTAAGCCTGCCGGAAGGCCGTAACGTGGCTTCGCCGCTCTGCATATGTGGCAATTGGCGATAAATCGATGGATCTGTTCGTAGATCCGTAGAAACCAGTAGACCGTCCTTATAGCTTCCATCGTCTTCTTTAAGCCGGCGTAGCCAACGTCCATAGAGCTATAGACTAGCTGGATGACCTCCGTAATTAGTTCTTCTGGAACTATCATCTTCCCTAAGCCGGTCTTGCCGAGCTTCTGTTGTTAATTGAGCTGTTTCACCTTTTCGTAGAGAGTTTCTTCCTTAGGGGCCGGTTCCACTGCGCAGACCCCTACCTCTTTCAACACCTCTGCGTCTACTATCCGCTCGGTCAATACCTTCTGGAACATATTCGGATCTTCTTTCGCTCGGCTGGTCTTCCCCTCTCTTCTCGTTAGCGCGTCAGCCTTTCCGTTTTGAGCTCCGGGTCGATATGTGATCTTGAAGTCGAACCCTGATAGGTAGGCAGCCCACCGTGCCTAACGTCGTAAGAGCTTCTGCGTCTTTATAAAGTAGGTCAGTGACTAGTGGTCCGTAAGGACCTGGACCGTGCTCTTTCTAGCTATAAGCTCCGGTTTCCACTCCTCGAAAGCCTAAATGATCGCCAGCAGCTCCTTGTTATAGATGGCGTAGTTCCGCTTAGCTTCGCTTATCGACTTGCTGAAGAAAGCGACCGGATGGAGGGTTTCGTCGTCGCTATATTAAGAAAGGACCCCTGCCGTTACTGTGTCGGAAGCATCCGTTTCCACGTAGATCGTCTTTTCTAGCCTGAAGTGCGCCAGCACTGGTGCAGAGGCCACTGCTTCTTTCAGCTGCACGAAGGCTTCCGTGCACCTTTCATTCCATAGGCCGGCGGCCTCTTTCTTCAACGCCTCGTTCAGGGGTCTCGCTATTTTGCTAAAGTCCTTAATAAACCGTCGATAGTAGCTGCAGAAACCGAGAAACGCTCTGATTTGCGTAGTGTTTCCGGATTTCGGCTGCTTCCACTCTGCGACGGCAGCGACCTTTGAGGGGTCTATGCGAATTCCATCCCTTCCGACGACGAGACCGAGATATTTGACCTCTGTTTGATAGAACTCGCTCTTCTTCGTGTCCGCGTTCAATCCCACCTCGCGGAGCCTCTTCAACACTTTCTCGATGTGGTCCGTGTGTTGTTCCTTCGTTCCATCTGTATAGATAAGGATGTCGTCCAGGTAGATAGACACGAACCGTTCCAGCATGTCTATAAAGGTGTAGTTTATAAAGCGTTGCCACACTGCCGGCGCGTTGGTGAGTCCGAACGGCATTACCAACTATTTGAAATTGCCTATACGCGTCGCGAACGTCGTAAGGTCTTCTGTCTGTCCTTCTTTATTCTGCAATCGATAGAATGCTTAACGGATGTCCAGCTTGCTGAACCACTTAGCCTTCGCCACTCTTTGGATGGTTTCGTCGATCAGCGGCAGGGGGTATACGTCTCTCTTAGTGACCTCGTTGAGGCCTCTATAGTCTACGCAGAGTCTTAGACCACCCCCTGGTTTTCTTACGAAAAGAATCGGTAACGCATATTCCGCGGAACTCGGCGTAATGAACTTCTTCGCTAGATTCTCGCGAACAAACACCTCTACTTAGTCTAGTTCGGCTGGCGACAGTCTTCTTAGGGGCTCGGTTCTTGGCAGCGTAGCTCCCTCCTTCAGTCGGATCTTGTTGTTATATTCCGGTCGATGGAGCGGCAGGAGGTTGGAGTCGGCTTTTGAGAAAACGTCAGCGTAACCGTGGAGCTCGTTTGGCAGCACCTCTAGTAGATCCACTTCTTCTTCCGCTATTATCTTCCTGTAGTCTTCAATGTCTTTTATTGAGATCGCGTAAATCTTATTGTCCGGCGACTTCGCGAGGGTCGTTATGGCTTCTGAACTTATTATTCCGACAGTAACCGGGGGTTCGGAACGATCGGGCGGAGCCTCTTTCGCGGACTCTGTGGCTTTCGGGTCGGTTGCGTTGCTTAGGGTTTTGAACCCTATCGTGCCTTCTTCTACGTCAATAATGGCTTTCTGATTCTTTATCCATTTCTGCCCTATAATAATGTCAAATCTTCCGATATCTATAATTCGGAACGTCGCTTCCGTAGTGCGACCAGCCAAGGTGGTCCTTAATGGCATATAGTGCGTAACGCTCTCCGTGTCTTGTCCGTTGTATGCCGAAATCCTCGTCGGCGATGCCAGTTCCACCAGATAACCATATCCCGTTATCAGTTTCTGAACTAGTCGGTGGTGGACCGCCGCGCCAATAAGAGCTCCAGTATCGATAAAAGCTTTCAGCCAAAGGGGTTTGCTCGATCCGTTAAAGGGGTAGACAGTGATCGGAAGGATAATGGCTGTTTCCGTGTTCACCTCTACCGCAGCCGATAGCGGATCGCTGCAACTATTGATGCTCTCTTTCGTCGGCGCGGTTCGCGTTGGTGCCCTGTTGTCCTCGCTGGATAGGGGGCCTATCCTTCTAGCTGGTCTTTTCCTATGATTCTTAACTGCACCCTGCCGTCTACGCTATCCGTGTCGTTCGGAACCGGTTCGATGGCTTAAATAGTCTTTCTCGGCGGCGGCGGCGGCTTCGTTGCTCGATATTCCTGCTTCTGCTTATCCGACGCTTGGCATCTCGTAGCGATGTGGCTAGGCTTTCCGTATGCGTAGCACGTAGAGACAAATAACGGCCGCAGCGAATACGAAGATGGCTGGGGGTTTCGTCAGAAAGGCGTAGGGGGGCGTGTTGTCTGCACCGACGGCGACGGCTTCTGAACCGATTCGCGTAATTTCGCGTAAGTGCTTAAGTTTCTCCCGGTGACCCTCGCTCTGTGCACGAAGCTCTTAAGGTCCTCGTCTTCTACAGACGCCATAGCTGCGGCCAGCTTAGGGTTTAGCTTCTGCCTTAATAGGTAGAGCTGCTTATCTTCCGCTACTCGGGCCCTGATCGCGTATTTTCTGAACAGACCGTAGAATTCTTCAAACGTCTGCCGGTTTTGGTTGATCTTATCCAGCTGCTTACGGGCTGTCTTCTTCCTGAAGGGGTCTCCAAAGCGTTGATCTAACGCTTTAATCGCTTCTTCAGCGGTCACCTCTTCCAGGTCCGCCACTAGCGAAAAAGCTTCTCCTTCTAACTGCGATTCCAGGTACGCCAACCTATCTCCAGCGCTGTTCGATGCGTAATCGCGGCTTATCTTATTCTTGATCTTCTTCTTAAATTCTTCCCAGTCTTCGGGGTCTCCGCTCTTAAATGCCGGTGGGTCCGGTAATGACGTTATCAACGTGCCACCTTAACTGTAGGCCGCCGGTAAGGCGGTTTCTGCTAGTTCTTCTTAGCGCGGCGGCGGCGCTGGCATCGCTGCTTCTATATTAGCTAGTTGATCCTTCAGCGCCTTCAGTTGCGCCGTTCGATTCGCCGCCTGGTTTTCCAGCATATCTATAATGGTCTCGGCCGATTCCCTCTTAGCTCTTACCGTCTCTACTTCCTCTCTTAACTGTCTCTTTTCTTCTAGTGTTCTGAAAAACAGCGTCTCAATGAGGTCTATGCTATCGTAGACCTTTTTTATCCTATTCTCGTTTACATAGTCTTTAAGTTCCTCGATCGTGCAGTCGTGGATCTTCCTATATTCAGCTATTCGTTCCTTAAAGTCAGCAGTCTCTTCTTCTGTGAAGCCGCTGATGATGATCTTATCGTTAATAACACTGGAGCGCCTACTCGCTCTGTCAGTCTTTCTCTTTCCGCGGCGGCCTGTTACGCCGCTCTCTACCGCTAAGAAGTCTTCCATCTTCTCGCGGTGCCTGGGGTTGTTGTTGTTGTTTGTGTGTGCGCATGCGTTATTCGGGTTTCCAGATGGTTCGACGGGCCCTTTCGCGCAGCGCGGGGGGGTTGTGGAGAATGAGTTCGAGATATAATAATCCGGGCACGCAGATATGATTCAATACGGCCTTTTTGATAACTATATCTCGAACTGAGGAGGGAAAGGAATCTATGTAGTGGTGGTGGTCGGCTTTGATAGTGGTGGTGCCAAGGCCCGGCTCGGCCCGGACGGGCCGAGCCGAAATTCCAGGGTCCACCCTATCAATCTGTCCTACGTCTTTCTACCACTGCAACAACTACTAGTTACTACTACTATGCTACCTGCCCTGTCCGGCTATACTTATTGTAGCTCCCTCGTAGTCGCTGGCTCCCCCTCCGCTCGTCCAGCTAGGGTCTCCTCCTATTTCCACCTCTGGTAGTAGGATGCTTAATTCGACCAATAGCTTCGCTTCTAGTTCGTACGGGTTTCCGTCCTCTGTACAGTCTAAGCTAACATCTTAGGTGCTACATTAATTAGCAGTAGGGTGTCGCTAAGACACCCTTCTACCTTTCCTAGTGCTAGGGCTCCTTCTGTCTAGGAGGTAAATAGGTATAGAGTTGGTTGCCCTAGGTCCCAGGGCTAGTGGCCGGTAGGCTACCTTAAGGTAGCGTATAAAAGTTTTTAGACAGTGTCGCTCTTAACCCCTCTTACTTCTACTTTCCGTCTCTCCTGTTTTCTGGCTGTTCCCTTCCTCTAGCCCTTCCTTCGTACAGTGTCGTACAGTGTCGTATTAGTAGGGTCCTATAGTGTCCTACATCGTTATTCTCGATCCTTTAGCAACTTAAGTTGCTAGCGGCTACCCTGTCCTTAGAGTAGATCGTGCCCCTCTTCGCCGTACAGCGCAGTGTTACTATAACTGGGCAGGGGGATGGTTCTCCTCCTACCTGTCCAGTGCAGTTGTGTCCTGTAGGGCCTCGTACGGTTCCTACGTAGGCTCTGCCTATCCTCTCTATTTTACTAGGTACTCTGCCTTCCCCCGCTTCTTTCGGCTCTTACGGATTCCTTCTACCTTGTACTCTTCTTAGCCCTTATTTATAATCGCTAGTGGGCGCGCGTTGTCCGTCGTCTAGTGCGGCAGGGGGTCCGTGTTCGCCGGCTGTACGAGGTCTATATAGAAAACCGGGTGTATCCCTAGGGGAGTGTTAAGTCGTACAGTATGTGTCCCTACTAGTCGTACTACTGTAAACTTCCTGTTCCTTCAATCTAGCTTCTTGCTCAGCCGGTCTGTACGGATGTTTCGCTAGTTTAGCTAGACCTTATCCCCTGCCTTATACCTTAGTGCAGCCTGCCGTCCCTTGTTAGCCTGCTCTTCCGCATTCTGCTAAGCTATAGCTAGGCTCGCCTTTGCCTATTAATAGGCGTTCGTAATCGTTCGTACAATAGCCTCTCCCTGCTAAATAGGGGATTGTACAGGGCGCAGGGTATCGCTACTTAGGGTCGGTAGGAGCCGGGAATAGTCGTATCTATAGGCTATAAAGAAGGGGGACAATCCTGTAGTATTAGCTATACAGCTGTTAATAGCTAGCTCTGCTATAGGGAGAAGACAGTTCCAGTTCGTCTAGTCGTAGTCTACGTACGCTTAGAGGTACGCTTCCAACGTTGAATTGACCCTCTCCGTCGCCCCGTCTGTCTGCAGGTGCCATGCAGTTAACAGACGACGTTCCACCTTAAGCAACTGGCAAACCCTTGCCTAGAGCTAGCTCGTAAACTGTGTGCCCTAGTCTAATACAAATGACCTAGGGAAACTGTATTTGCTAAAAGTCGTCCGTATAAACCCCTAGGCAGTGTCCTTAGCCGTAATAGAGTCTATTCCCTCTAGTATTACCCCCTTCGTTAGCTTGTCTGTAACTACTATTATGTTCTGCTGTCCGTCGCTCTTAGGTAGGTCTGTAATAAAGTCTACTATTAGGTCTTGCTAGGGCCGGTCTGGGATTAGTAGGGGCTTTAGCAGCCTATGCTTTAGCTTACGCTAGGGCTTCGTCTGTCCGTATACGTCGCAGTTCTGTATAAACCTGCAGATGTCCTTCGCTATCGCCGGCTAGTAGTAGTCCCTAGCGACAATGCTGTACGTCTCCTTACGCCCTAGGTGCCTGGTAGCTATAGAGTCGTACGCCCGTTGTATTAAGCTCGTACGGAGCTTCTCGTCTGCTAGGACCCAAATCCGATTTCTGAACTTTAGGTTGTTCTCCCTGTCTACTAAGCACTCTGCTGCCGACACCTTAAGGTAGAGCTCGGCTAGGAGCTTCTGCTGTCCTCCTCGGATTGCTATACAGGCCCCTTAGTACACCTCGTCCTTTTCTACTGCCTCTTTCTATGCTTGCAGTTAGGGTTCCTATAGGTGCGTCGCTACTAGGCGGATAGTCTCCTCGCCTGGCTCCTCCTTGAACATCTGAAATGTTCGTAACTTTAACCGGTCGTCCTCGTACGTCGTCGGCATGTCCTAGTTCTGTCTAGATAGCGCATCGGCCCTGCCGTTGTCCTTACTCTTGCGATACTGGAGTCTTATATTGAACTAGCTTAGGTACATTGCCTATCGTACATGCCTCTTAGACAGCTTCCGGGGCTGCATAAAGTACTCCAGATTCTTGTAGTCTGTTAGGACGAGGAACTCAGGCACCGAGCGGAGTTCTCTATCCTACACTTCGCAACACTATACGACTGCTAGCAACTCCTTGTCGTAGATAGGGTAGTTGCACTTAGCTAGGGAGTTCTTCTTAGAGAAATATGCGCATAGGTATAGGAGTCTGTCCGAGCCTACCTATAACAGGATACCTCTAATGCAATACCCTAAGGAGTTGGTTTCTGGTATCGTTGTATGTTCTAGGTTAAAGGCGGCAAGCGTTGGTCCTGTAGTAAAGAGCTCCTTTAGCTTGTTAAAGCTGCTATCGCATTCGTCCGTCTATTTAAACTGCTTGTCCTTGTGTGTTAGTTTAACTAGGAAGCGTACGATCTCCGAGTAGCTCTATATAAACTGGTAGTAGAAGTTGGCAAATCCGAGAAATTCCTGTATGCCCTTAACGTTCGTTAGCGGCTTCTATTGCTTAATAGCATTAATCTTTTTCCTATCTATGCTAATGCCTTTCCCTGCCTTGATAATAAACCCTAGGTATTTCGTACGCTAGACACCGAATTCACATTTGTTAATGTCGAGGTACAAGCTAGCTTGCTGCAGTCGGTCTAGCACCTTCTTAACATCCTGTATATAATCCGCGTAGGTCCCGTCTGTAAAAACTAGGGTGTCTTCGAGGTACGCCGAGCAGATGTCGTCTAGTAACCCTTGCAGGGACTTGTTAATGTACCTTTAGAAGGTTGCAAGTGCGTTGGCAAGGCTAAAGGGGGTAACAAGCTACTTAAAAAGACTATATCTCGTACAGAAGGCAGTTATCTCTTTATAGCCTTCCTTAATCCGTATCTTGTAGAAGGCTGCGACAACGTTAAGCTTAGTAAACTACTTTGCCTTGCTGATCCATCTAAGAGTCTCCTTAATAAGGAGTAGGGTGTACCGGTCCTTCTTAGTAATCGCGTTAATGTCCCTATAGTCTACGCAGAAACGCAAGCTAGACTTCCCCTTCTTATAGACAAACAGCACTAGGGCTCCTGCGGACGAGGTACTTGCCTAAATAAAACCTTTGGCAAGCAGGTCGTCTAGTGTCTTGCGCAGTACTAGGAGTTCTCTAGAGGACATTCTGTACAGCGGTCTGTACAGTACCTTAGGTAGGCTCCTATCTAGACAGGGCTCTAGCTAGATATTGTAGTTAATCCCTTCTCCTTAGTGTAGCAGCAGTTTTAAGGCCGACTTTGGCTCGAAGAGGTCTAGGTATCCAGCATATTCCCTTAGGAGCTTCGTACAGGGGTCTGTCGCTTTCTTAGGTGCTAATGCCTTCTTAATGTCCGCCGTCGCTGTGTTGATTTCAGCCTTAGCATTGTTACCCTACAGAGCCTTCCCTTAGTCTCGGGGCCTCTGCTCCGTCGACGTGTTGGCTCTAGCTGTAGCTGTTGCGGTGGTAGAAAGAGGTGGGACAGATTAATAGGGTGGACCCTGGAATTTCGGCTCATGGGGTGGACCCTGGAATTTCGGCTCGGCCCGGACGGGCCGAGCCGGGCCTTGGCACCAGCACCATCAAAGCCCACCACCACCACTACATAGATTCCTTTCCCTCTTCAGTTCGAGATATAGTTATCAAAAAGGCCGTATTGAATCATATCTGCGTGCCCGGATTATTATATCTCGAACTCACTCTCCACAACCCCGCGCTGCGCGAAAGGGCCCGTTGAACCATCCGGAAACCCGAATAACGCACGCGCACCCACCAATAACAACCAACCCCAGGCACCGTAAGAAGATGGAAGACTTCTTAGCGGTAGAGAGCGGCGTTACAGGCCGCAGCAGAAGCAGAAAAGGAAAGACTAACAGAGCAAGCAGACGCTCCAGCGTAGTTGAAGATAAGGTCGTTATCAGAGGTTTTATAGCTAAAGAGACGGCAGAGATTAAGGAACGAATAAAGGAATACAAGAAGATCCACGACTGTACGATCGAGGAACTGGAAGACTACGTAAACGAGAACGGAATAGGGAAGGTCTACGACGGTATAGACCTCATTAAGACGCTGTTCTACAGGACACTAGAAGAAAACAGACAGCTAAGAGAGGAAGTAGAGACAGTAAGGGCCGAGAAGGAATCGGCAGAGACTATCGTCGAAGTGCTGGAACACTAAGCGGCGAATCGAATGGCGCAGCTGAAGGCGCTGAAGGATCAACTGGCTGATATGGAAGCAGCGAGATCGTCGCCGCCACCGCGGCGAGAAACCCAAGTGGAAACCACCTCGCCGGCGGCCTACAGTCAAGGTGGCACGTTGATGACGTCATTACCGGATCCACCTGTTTTCGGCGGCAGAGACCCTGAATCGTAGGAGGCGTTTAAGAAGAAGATCAAGAATAAGATGAGCCGCGATCACGCATCGAGCAGCGAAGAGGATCGATTAGCGTACCTAGAATCGCGACTGGAAGGTGAAGCTTTTTCGCTGGTGGCGGACCTGGAAGAAGTAACCGCCGACGACGCTATTAAGGCGCTGGACCAGCGTTTCGGAGACCCATTCCGAAAAAAGACGGCCTGTAAGCAGCTGGATAAAATCAACCAGAACAAGCAGACATTCGAAGAGTTCTATAGACTGTTTAGGAAATATGCAATTAGAGCGAAAGTGGCAGAAGATAAGCAGCTGCACTTATTGAGACAGAAACTGAGCCCTGAGCTAGCTGCAGCGATGGCGTCGGTGGAAGACGAAGACCTGCCGAGCTTTGTGCACCAGGCGAGAGTAACAGCAAGAAACCTGAACGCGTACGGAAAACCGACGGCACGCGAACTGATTCAGAGGCCGTTGCCGCCGTCGCAGCCAACGAGAACCCCTGCGTCCTTCCGCCGCGGCCCCCAATCGCCTTACGTGCAGCGATCGTCGTTCGTCCTTACCTGCTACGCGTGTGGAAAGCCTGGCTACATCGCCACGAGATGCCAAGCCTCGGATAAGCAGAAGCAGGAATATCGCGCGATGAAGCAGCAGCCGCCACTGCCGAGAAAGACTATTCAAGCCATCGAACCGGCTCCGAACGACACCGATAGCGTAGACGGTGGAGTGCCCCTGCGAATCTTGGGAAAAGACCAGCTGGAAGGATAGGCCCCCTATCCAGCGCTAACAACAGGGCATCAACGCGAACTGCGTCGACGAAAGAGAGTATCAATAGTTGCAGCGATCCGCTATCGGCTGCGGTGGAGGTGAACACGGAAACAGCTATCATCCTTCCAATCACTGTCCACCCCCTTGACGGATCGAGCCGACCACTTCAGCTAAGAGCTTTCATCGATACTGGAGCTCTTATCGGTGCGGCGATCCACTACAGGCTAGTTCAGGAGCTGATAAATGGATACGGTTATCCAGTGGAGCTGGCGTCGCCGACGAGGATTTCGGCGTACAACGGACAAGACACAGAGAGTGTTACGCACTATGTGCCATTAAGGACCACTTTGGCTGGTCGCACTACGGAGGCGACGTTCCGAATCATGGATATCGGAAGATTTGACATCATTATAGGGCAGAAATAGATGAAGAACCAGAAAGCCGTCATCGATATAGACAGAGGCATAATAGGGTTCAAGACCCTAGGCAACGCTATCGCCGTCAAGCCGAAAGCCACGGAGTCTGCGAAAGAGGCTCCGTCCGATCGTTACGAACCCCCGGTTACCGTCGGAATAATGAGTTCAGAAGCTATAACGACCCTCGCGAAGTCGCTGGACAATGAGATCTACGCCATCTCGATAAAAGACATCGAAGACCACCGGAAGATGATGGCGGAAGAAGAAGTGGACCTGCTGGAGGTGCTACCGGCGGAGCTCTACGATTACGCTGACGTGTTCTCAAAAGCCGACTCCAACCTCCTGCCGCTTTACCGACCGGAATATAACAATAAAATCCGACTGAAAAAAGGAGCTACGCTGCTAAGAACCGAGCCCCTAAGACGACTGTCGCCGGCGGAACTGGACTAGGTAGAGGTGTTTGTTCGCGAGAACCTGGCGAAGAAGTTTATTACGCCGAGTTCTGCCGAATACGCGTTACCAATTCTTTTCGTAAGAAAACCAGGGGGTGGTCTGCGACTCTGCGTAGACTATCGCGGCCTTAACGAGGTCACCAAGAGAGACGTATACCCGCTGCCGTTGATCGACGAAACTATCCAAAGAGTGGCGAAGGCTAAGTGGTTCAGCAAGCTGGACATCCGCCAAGCGTTCCATCGACTAAGGAATAAAGAAGGACAGACAGAAGACCTTACGACGTTCGCGACGCGTATAGGCAATTTCAAGTGGTTGGTAATGCCTTTCGGACTCACCAACGCGCCGGCAGTGTGGCAACGCTTTATGAACCACACTTTTATGGATATGCTGGAACGGTTCGTGTCTATCTACCTGGACGACATCCTTATCTATACAGATGGAACGAGAGAGCAACACACGGACCACATCGAGAGAGTGTTGAAGAGGCTCCGCGAGGTCGGATTGAACGCGGACACGAAGAAGAGCGAGTTCTATCAAACCGAGGTCAAATATCTCGGTCTTATCGTCGGAAGAGATGGAATTCGTATAGACCCATCAAAGGTCGCCGCCGTCGCGGAATGAAAACAGCCGAGATCCGGAAACACTACGCAAATTAGAGCGTTTCTCGGCTTCTGCAGTTACTATCGACGATTCATTAAGGACTTCAGCAAGATAGCGAGACCCCTGAACGAGGCACTGAAGAAAGAGGCCGCTGGCCTATAGAATAAGAAGTGCACGGAAGCCTTTAACTAGCTGAAAGAAGCAGTGGCCTCGGCGCCGGTCCTGGCACACTTTCGACCGGAAAAGACGATCTACGTAGAAACGGATGCTTCCGACACAGTAACGGCAGGAGTCCTTTCTCAATATGGCGACGACGAGACCCTCCATCTAGTAGCCTTCTTCAGCAAGTCTATAAGCGAAGCTAAGCGGAACTACGCCATCTACGATAAAGAGCTGCTGGCGATCATTCAGGCTTTCGAGGAGTGGAAGCCGGAGCTTATAGCTGGAAAGAGTACGGTCCAGGTTCTTACAGACCACTAGTCACTGACCTACTTTATGAAGACGCAGAAGCTCTTACGACGACAGGCACGGTGGGCTGCCTACTTATCAGGGTTCGACTTCAAGATCACATATCGACCAGGAGCTCAAAACGGAAAGGCTAACGCGCTAACGAGAAGAGAAGGAAAAACCAGCCGCGCAAAAGAAGATCCGAACATGTTCCAGAAGGTATTGACCGAACGGATAGTAGACGCCGAGGTGTTGAAGGAAGCGGGGATCTGCGCGGCGGAGCTGCAGACCGAACCAAAACCAATGGAACCGGCCCCTAAGGAAGAGACTCTCTACGAGAAGGTGGAGCAGCTTAACCAGAAGCAGAAGCTCGGCAAGACCGGCTCAGGGAAGATAATAGTTCCAGAAGAACTAATTACGGAGGTCATCCAGCTAGTCCATAGCTCTATAGACGTTGGCTACGCCGGCTCAAAGAAGACGATGGAAGCTATAAGGACGGTCTACTGGTTTCTACGGATCTACGAACGGATCCACCGATTTATCGCCAATTGCTACGTATGCAGAGCGGCGAAGCCACGTTACGGCCTTCCGGCAGGCTTACTAAAGCCGCTTCCGATCCCCGAGAAGCCGTAGCAGCACATTACGATGGATTTCGTAACCGGCCTGCCGGAAGCCGATAGATATAACGCTACGCTCAATGTAGTGGACCGGCTTAGCAAAGAACGCCACTTCATCCCCTGCCGAGCCAAGGATAAAGGGACCACTGCGGAAGAAACTGCGAGAATGCTGATTCAACACGTATGGAAGCACCATAGCCTACCGGACACTATCACTACGGATAGGGGTCCTTAATTCACCGCCGACGTATGGAAATCCATCAACCAAGCTCTCGGAATTCGTAGAAAGCTCAGCACAGCCGCTTACCCGCAGACCGACGGCCAGTCTGAAGTAGCTAACCGAGAGATGGAACGATATCTGCGAACCTTCTGCGGCTACCATCAAGAAGAATGGGTTAAGGTGTTGCCGATAGCCGAGTTCTGCGCTAACTCGGCACTATCCGAAGCCACCTCGCTGGCGCCGTTCGAGATAACGCACGGCTATCTTCCGAGGATAAGCTTTCAGCCGCCAAACGAACCCAGGTCTACGGAACCATCCACCGCCACGTCGTCGAAGAGAGTCGCCGCCGCGGCGGCGGAAGCGCTCCGATCTCAGATGGAAGAAGCGGTCAAAGTAGCGAAAGAAGCGATGGAATCAGCTCAGAAGAAGATGGTGAATCGAGCTAATAGAAAAAGGTCCCCAATGGAATTCGAGGAAGGCCAAAAGGTATGGCTTAACACGCGAAACCTAAGGCTAAAAGGAAACGCGAAGCTCAACCTACGCTACGTAGGTCCGTTCAAGATAATAGAAAAGAGGTCGCCGGTGACCTATCGGCTCGAGCTGCCGAAGGCGTTCTGGATCCACGATGTTTTCCATTCAGATCTGCTGAGCTTGGACCCTGAAGACGGCCTGCCGGAACAGGGGTTCGCTGAACCCCCGCTAATCGAGATAGATAATAAGGAAGAATGGGAAGTAGAAGACGTAATGGACGTAAAGAAGATAAGGGGGTCCATCAAAGCGAGGGTCTCGTAGAAGGGGTAGCCAGAAGACTATAAATGGTATCCGATCGAGAACCTCCGGAATTCGGCGGAGCTGCTAAGAGACTTTTACGCGCGGAACCCGACGAAGCCGAAGCCGGAATGGCTCTAATGCCGATCCTTACGGAAGAAGAAGAATGCCACGTCCGCTCCACCGGCGCGAAAGCCGATGAAAACGATCGTGATTGCTCCAGGCAGATCGTAGCGGTCGGCAGGCCGCGCACGCCGTAGCGTGCCAGCGCCGCCGCCCCCCCCCCCCTGCGATGGAGTGCTGACTTCGGTGGAGAAAGAAAAGAAGAAGAACCGGAGCCGCGGACGGATCTATATAGACCTCCGAAGCAGCGCACAGACCGCCCAGACCGCAGCTCAGATGACCGAACGGTTCAGATCAGGTAGCGCACCGATCACATAAACGCCAAGTGAAGGACTTCAGATGGAGATAACGTAAGAAGTTGAGAAAGAGACGAAGAGGACATTGTTTTTGATGGAAGACGGAAGAGGTGACGTCGACGTTGAAAGGAGTTTTCGAGAAAAGAGGCGGCGAGTCAAAAAAAAAAAAAAAAAGAAAAAAAAAAAAGAAAAAGTGGACATTTTCGGATGGATGAGGTGACTAAGCGGTCGAGGGCGACCGCTGGTGAGGGAGGGGGGTAGTGTTGCGGTGGTAGAAAGAGGTGGGACAGATTGATGGGGTGGACCCTGGAATTTCGGCTTATGGGGTGGACCCTGGAATTTCGGCTCGGCCCGGACGGGCCGAGCCGGGCCTTGGCACCACCACCATCAAAGCCCACCACCACCACCACATAGATTCCTTTCCCTCTTCAGTTCGAGATATAGTTATCAAAAAGGCCGTATTGAATCATATCTGCGTGCCCGGATCAGTAGCATTGTCGTCCTGCTAGACCCTCCCTTGGTCTCGGAGCCTCTGCTTCGTCGCTGCTAGGTACAGCCGTCCTCTTCCAACGTCTAGCTTGCCTCTCTAGCACTCTATCTATAGCTTCCCTAGTATTAGGTTATACCCTAACTTGTCCTATACGACATAGAGGTATAAGTCCTGCTTATAGTGTCCCTGTATCTCTGTTGTTACTTTTACTATATAGGTAATGTCCAGTCCTCGCCTAGTAATGCCTAACATGCGTACAGGTACAGTAGGGGTCGTCTTAATCTAGTGTCTCTGTATAAAGTCTTCGCTAATTACTCTATACACTAAACATCCTGTGTTAATCAATGTCCGCGCCGTTGCGGATCTGTTTAACGTTAGCCGTACGATAAACAGCGTAGTCGTTATATAGTTGCTCTTAAAAGATAGCTAAGTAGTGCTTTGTTTTAGCAATCTATCTCGTATACGCCTCTAGCAGAGCCTGCGCTTAGAGGCTACTCTTTTCCCGACTCGTTATTATCTGAGTAGGATCCCTAATCCTCTTGTTAGGGCGCCGCAGTTGCTACCCTCGCAGTGGTCGGCCGTCCCTTAGGTCTCTCTGCTAGCAAGAGCCCGTAATTCTGTGCAGTGTAGCCTATCTTGCTACACCTGTAGCAGCTCCCTTCTGCTCGTCTCTTGTTAAGGGTAGCTATGTCTACCTATTGCGCTTTTTTGGTAGCAGCCCTTAGCCGTATAGTAACGGCTGCCGCTACCCTCGTCGTCGTTGGTTCCTAGTCTATAGCGTCCGTCTGCCGCTAGAGGAGTTGTCTTATCTTATAAGCGCGGCTTATCTGTCTAAGCCTGCGCTGCTAGTCGTCGACTATCCTAAGGAGATCGCAGAATTCCTTATACATAGCTAGTTGCATTACGCCTACTAGTCCCGTTATAATTTCCTTAGAGAGGCCTACCTCTAAAGAGGTGACTTTTATCCTGTCCTCCTATAAGAGACCTCCTACCTCTGCCAGAGTCTGGTCGTATTCTGTAAGGAATTCTCGTACAGTCTTACGCCCTTACTTTATCGTATTAACCTGTAGGAGTGCTCGGCTCTCGCAGTCTAGGTCCTTGTAGCTCTTGTTAAGAGCTGCCTAGAGCATTGTCGTCGTAGCTATTGCTAGGTTAGCAATAGCCGTCTCGTAGTACAGCAGAATCCGTACTGCTGCCCTGCCCTTTAACCTCCCGAAGAGGTAAACTACCTTGTCTAGCTCGGTCGGGTATGCTCCTAAGTCGACTAGGAGCTTAGAGCGTATCTGGGCAGCCTAGGAGGGGTACTCGGCCGGAGCCTTACTATCGTACGTAGTGACGTTAGGGAGTTCGCTCTTAGGGGTCGGGGTGTAGGCTATTATGTTCGTTGTCGTAGGGGTCGGATCGCGATCGGACGCCCTAAGCTGTCGTAGCTCCTGTTCCTGTTAGGAAATTATCGCAGCCTAGTGGCTTACTTGCTGCTCGAGCTGCCTCCTGTGTTCTAGCAGCTCCTCGTATGCGCAGTGCATCTGTCCCTGTATAGCTATAGGTTCTAAAGGGATGTCGCCGTCTATCTTTGTTATATTACTGCAGTTACCGACAGTAAGATTAGTTCCTAATATAAGGGCTTAAGAATCTTAGTTTAGAAACTTAAGATTAGGTATCTATATAAAGGAACTAATAGGCAGTTCCTTCGTCGTCTGCTACTGTACAATTTGTATCTACGAAGCTAAGCTAGCAATTTTCCTCTATATAGGGATGCAAGGTTTACACTCTATATAGAGGATCGGGAGTTCTCCCTCTATATAGTGGTACAGAGTTTTCCCTCTGTTTAGAGGGGCAGCAATTCCCCTCTATGCAGGGCTATAGGGTTCTCCCTCTATATAGGAGTAGGGTCCTGTTAGTGCTTCTATACAGAGGGTAGGGTTATGCTAGCGCTGCTAAGTCGCAGTCCTTAGGGCGACGACTGGCTTAGGTCGGGTTTAGGACCTGGGCTGGGCGGCGCCCCTTAACAGTCTAGGACCTGGGCTGGACGGCGCTCCCTAATACCCGTCTGCTACCTGTTCGCCTAGCCGTCCGCTACTACTACTATTACTACTATTACTACTATTACTACTATTACTAGTTACTACTACTAACTGCTACTACTAGCTACTATCGTTATGCTACCTATCCCGTCCGGCCGTTCCCGCCGTGTATCTCTCGCAGCTGCTAGCTCTTCTTCTACCTGTCTAGCTAGTGTCCCCTCCTATTTTTACCTCTAACAATAGAGTGCCTAGTTTAACTAGCAGCTTCGCTTCCGGTTCGTATAGGTCCCTGCCTTCCGTACAGTCTAAGCTAACGTCTTAGGTGCTACATTAACTAGTAGCAGGATGTTGTTAAGCTACCCTTTTGCTTCCTCTAGTGCTGGGGCCTCTGCTAGCTAGGGGGGTAATTAAGATTTCGGGTATAGAATTGGCTGCCTTGGTCCTAGGGGTAGTGGCTAGTAGGCTATCTTAAGGTAGTATATAAAAGCTTTCGAACAGTGTTGCTCTCGTTCCCTTTCTATATCTACTCCTATTCCTACCTGTCTCCTAGCTGTCCTCTTCCTCCTGCCCCCTTCTTGTAAGGGGCTTAAGAATCTTGGTTTAGAAACTTAAGGCTAGGTATCTATATAAAGGAACTAATAGGCAGTTCCTTCGTCGTCTACTGCTGTACAATTTGTACCTACGAAGCCAAGCTAGCAATTTCCCTCTATATAGGGATGCGAGGTTTACCCTCTGTATAGAGGATTGGGAGTTCCCTCCTCTATATAGTAGTGTAGAGTTTTCCCTTTATTTAGAGGGGCGGTAGTTCCCCTTTGTATAGGACTATAGGGTTCTCCCTCCGTATAGGAGTAGGGTCCTGTTAGTAGTTCCGTACAGAGGGTAGGGTTATGCTAGCGCTGCTGAGTCGCAGTCCTTAGGGCGACAGTTGGCTTAGGTCGGGTCTAGGACCTAGGCCAGGCAGCGTCCCCCAACAATACCCCCTCCTTCCCTTCTTATAGTGCCCCTTTTTGTATGGCGGCGTACCGAACATACTTAGCTCCTGCTGTTCCTTTAGCAGGTTGCGACTTCCTATTTCGTCCGGCTGTCTATATCGTTGTCGCTCGTCGCCTACCGGGTCGCGGCTGCCTCTTGCTATTTTACCTATTTGTAGCAGCTGCCCTGCTTGCTATTCCCTCTTATAGCAGGCAGTTACCTTAAGCCTCTCCCTTCTCTTTCCCTCCCCCTTTTCCCTCTTATTCCCTGGGAGTAGGGAATAGTCGTATCCTTAGGTTATAAAGAAGGGGGACAGTCCTGTAGCATTAGCCGTACAGCTGTTAATAGCCAGTTCCGCTATAGGGAGAAGTCGGTTCCAGTTTGTCTAGTTATAGTCGACGTACGTACAGAGGTACGCTTCTAACGTCGAATTGACCCTCTCTGTCGCCCTGTCTGTCTGCAGGTACTATGCCGTTAACAGGCGACGTTCTACCTTTAGCAACTGACAGACTCTCGCCTATAGCTGGCTTGTAAACTGCGAGCCCTAGTCTAACACAATCGACCGAGGGAATCCGTATTTGCTAAACGTTGTCTAGATAAATGCTGATCCGAGCGCGTAGATAAGGTTTAATACAGCTGTTTTGATAACTATATCTCGAACTGAGGAGGGAAAGGAATCTATGTAGTAGTAGTGGTAGTGGGCTTCCGTAGAGGTGGTGGTGCCAAGGCCCGGCTCGGTCCGTTCCGGAACCTAAATCCCAGAAGGGGCCGAGCCGAAATCCAGGGTCCACCCTATCAATCTGTCCTACCTCTTTCTACCGCCGCAACACTACCCCCCCCCTTTACTAGCGGTCGCCCTCGACCGCTTAGTTACCCTATCTATCCTAAAATCTCTACTTTTTTTTTGTTGTCTCTTTCTCGCAAATCCCCTCCGACGGTAATGTTACCTCTTCCGTCTTCTATCGCTTCTTGAATTTCTCACGTTATTAGCATCTGAGGTCCTTTACTTGGCGTTTATATAATCAGTGCGCTTGATCCGTGCTATCTGATCTGAGCCGTAGGTTATCTGAGCTGCGGCGTAGCTAGTCTGTGCGTCGTCTCGGAGGTCTATATAGATTCTTCTGCGGCGCCGTTTTTTCTTCTTCTTTTTTTCTCTTCTACCAAAGCCTTTACCTACTACGGGGTCGGCGGCGCTGGCACGCCACAGTGGGTGGTGGCCGCGTCGAACCGGTGGTAGGTGGTGGCCGAGTCGAAGGCCTCCCTAAAAGCGACCGTTACGATCGTCTTCTCCGGCTACCGCGCCGATAGAGCGGACGCGGCTTTGTCGTTTTTCTTCTATCTCTTTCGGGGGTCGTTAGTTTCGGAGCTATTCGGGTTTCGGCTTCTTGGGGTTCCGCACATAAAACTCTCTTAACAGTTCCGCTGAGTTCTGCAGATTTTCGACTGGATACTATTCGTAGTCTTCTGGCCACCCCTTCTACGAGATCCTCGCTTTGATAAACCCCCTTATCTTCTTTACGTCGATTACATCTTCTACCTCCTACTCTTCTTCCTTACTATCTATCTCGATAGGCAGGGGTTCGGCGAACCCCTGTTCCGGCAGGCTGTTCTTAGGGTCCAAGCTTAACAGGTCCGAATAGAAGACATCGTAGATCCGGAACGATTTCGGTAGCTGGAGCCGATAGGTCACCGGCGACCTCTTTTCTATTATCTTAAACGGACCTGCGTAGCGTAGATTAAGCTTGGCGTTGCCTTTTATCCTTAGGTTTCGTGTGTTAAGCTATACTTTTTGGCCTTCCTCGAATTCTATTAGTGACCTTTTTCTATTAGCTCGAGTTACTATCTTCTCCTAAGTTGATTCCATCGCTTTCTTCGCTACCTTAATGGCTTCTTCTATCTGAGATCGGAGCGCTTCCGCCGCTGCGGTAGCGACTCTCTTTGACGACGTAGTAGTAGTGGAAAGCTCTAGCGAGCCGGCGTCGCTCGGCGGATGGAAGCTTAGCCTTGGAAGATAACTGTAGGTTATCTCGAACGGCGCTAGCGACGTCGCTTCTAACTGTGTTAAGTTCGCGCAGAACTCGGCTATCGGCAACACCTTAGCCCAATCTTCTTGATAACGGCTGTAGAAGGTTCGTAGGTATCGCTCTATCTTACAGTTGGCAACTTTAGACTGGCTGTCGGTCTGCGGGTAAGCGGCTGTGCTGAGCTTTCCGCTAATTCCGAGAGCTTGGTTAATAGCTTTCTATACGTCGGCAGTGAATTGAGGACCCCTATCCGTAGTGATAGTGTCCGGCAGCCTATAGTGCTTCCATATGTGTTGGATCAACATTCTTGCCGTTTCTTCCGCCGTAGTTCCTTTATCCTTAGCTCGACAGGGGATAAAATAGCGCTCTTTGCTCAGCCGGTCCACTATGTTGAGGGTGGCATCGTATCTATCTGAATTCGGCAGGCCGGTTACGAAATCCATTATAATGTGCTGCCACGGCTTCTTAGGGATCGGAAGTGGCTTTAGTAGACCCGCCGGAAGACTGTAACGGGGCTTCGCAGCTCGATATACGTAGCAATTAGCGATAAATCGGTGGATTCGCTCGTAGATCTGCGGAAACCAGTAGATCGTTCTTACGGCCTGCGTCGTTTTCTTCGCTCCGGCGTGGCCAACATCTATAGAGTTATAGACTAGCTGGATAACCTCCGTAATTAGTTCTTCTGGAACTATTAGCTTTCCTAAGCCGGTTTTGCCGAGCTTCTGTTGCTGCCTAAGCTGTTTTACTTTCTCGTAGAGAGTCTCTTCCTTAGGGGCCGGTTCTACCGCGCAGACCCCTGCCTCTTTCAACACCTCTGCGTTTACTATCCGCTCGGTTAGCACCTTCTGGAACATGTTAGGATCTTCTTTCGCGCGGCTCGTCTTCCCTTCTCTTCGCGTCAGCGCGTTAGCCTTTCCGTTTTAAGCCCCTAGTCGATAGGTAATCTTAAAGTCGAACCCTAATAAGTAGGCGGCTTACCGAGCTTGGCGACGTAAGAGCTTCTGCGTTTTTATAAAGTAAACCAGGGATTGGTGGTCCGTAAGGACCCGAACCGTGCTCCTTCTAGCTATAAGCTCCGGTTTCCACTCCTCGAAAGCCTAAATAATCGCCAGCAGCTCCTTGTCGTAGATAGCGTAGTTCCGCTCGGCCTCCGTTATGGACTTGCTAAAGAAAGCTACTGGATAGAGGGTTTCTTCGTCGTCGGCGTATTAAGAAAGGACCCCTGCTGTTACTGTATCGGAAGCATTAGTTTCTACGTAGATCGTCTTTTCCGGCCGGAAGTGTGCTAGAACTAGCGCAGAGACCACCGCTTCTTTTAGCCGGTTAAAGGCTTCTGTGCACTTCTTATTCTATAGGCCGGCGGCCTCTTTCTTTAGTGCTTCGTTCAGGGGTCTCGCTATCTTGCTAAAGTCCTTAATAAACCGTTAATAGTAGCTGCAGAATCCGAGAAACGCCCTGATCTGCGTAGTGTTTCCGGATTTCAGCTGCTTCTATTCCGCGACGGTGGCGACCTTTAATAGGTCCATCCGAATTCCATCCCTTCCGACGATAAGACCGAGATATTTGACCTCGGTTTGGTAGAACTTGCTCTTTTTCATGTCCGCATTCAGTCCGACCTCGCGGAGCCTGGTCAACACCTTCTCGATGTGGTCCGTGTGTTGCTCTCTCGTTCCATCTGTATAGATAAGGATGTCGTCTAGGTAGATAGACACGAACTGTTCTAACATGTCTATAAAGGTATAGTTTATAAAGCGTTGCTACACCGCCGGCGCGTTGGTAAGTCCGAAAGGCATTACCAACTACTTGAAATTGCCTGTACGCGTCGCGAACGTCGTAAGGTCTTCTGTCTGCCCTTCTTCGTTCCTTAGTCAATGGAACGCTTGTCGGATGTCCAGCTTGCTGAACTACTTAGCCTTTGCTACGCGCTATATAGTCTTATCTATTAGCGGCAGTGGATATACGTCCCTCTTGGTGACCTCGTTAAGGCCTCGATAGTCTACGCAGAGTCGCAGACCACCCTCTGGTTTCCTTACGAAAAGAATCGGTAACGCGTATTCGGCAGAACTTGGCGTAATAAATTTCTTCGCTAGGTTCTTGCGAACGAACACCTCTACCTGGTCCAGTTCCGCCAGTAACAGTCGTCTTAGGGGCTCGGTTCTCGGCAGCGTAGCCCCCTCTTTCAGTCGGATCTTGTTGTTATATTCCGGTCTATAGAGCGGCAATAGGTTAGAGTCGGCTTTTGAGAAGACGTTAGCGTAACTATAGAGCTCGTTCGGCAGCACTTCTAGGGGATCCACTTCTTCTTCCGTTATTATCTTCCGGTAGTCTTCGATGTCTTTTATTAAGATAGCGTAAATCTCATTGTCCGGCGACCTCGAAAGGGTCGTTATAGCTTCTAAACTCGTTATTCCGACGGTAACTAGGGGTTCGGAACGATCGGACGGGGTTACATTGGCAGCCGCTACTTTCGATTCGGCTACGGTGGCGTCGGTCGGTTCGGCGGCGGCGGTGCCGTTGCTTAGGGTTTTGAATCTGATCGTTCCTTTATCTACGTCGATAATGGCTTTCTGGTTCTTTATCTATTTCTGTCCTATAATAATGTCAAACCTTCCGATATCTATAATTCGGAACGTCGCCTCCGTAGTGCGACCAGCCAAGGTAGTCTTCAGCGGCACGTAGTGCGTAACGCTTTCCGTGTCTTGTCCGTTATATGCCGAAATCTTCGTTAGCGACGCCAGTTCCACTAGATAGCCGTATCTATTTATTAGCTTCTGAACTAGCCGATGGTGGATGGCTGCTCTAATAAGGGCTCCGGTATCGATAAAAGCTCTTAGCTGAAGTGGTTTGCTCGATCCGTTAAGGGGGTAGACAGTGATTGGAAGGATAATAGCTGTTTCTATGTTTACTTCTACAGCAGCCGATAGCGGATCGCTGCAGCTATTGATGCTCTCTTTCGTCGACGTAGTTCGCGTTAATGCCCTGTCGTCTATGCTAGATAGGGGGCCTATCCGTCCAGCTGGTCTTTTCCTATAATTCTTAACTGCACTCCACCGTCTACGCTGTCAGTGTCGTTCGGAGCCGGCTCTATAGCTTGTATAGTCTTTCTCGGTGGCGGCGGCTTCGTTGCTCGGTACTCCTGCTTCTGCTGTGCCGTTGCTTGGCATCTCGTAGCGATATGGCCGGGCTTTCCGCACGCGTAGCAGGTAGGGACGAACGACAAACGCTGCGAATTAAATGGCTGCTGGGGGCGTTGTCGGTATAGGACAGGGGCTCTAGTTCCATTCGGCGACAGCTTCTAAGCCGGTTTACGTGTCGTCGATTTTCCGTATGCATTCAGGTTTCTCGCAGTGACTCTCGCTCGGTGCACAAAACTCTTAAGGTCTTCGTCTTCTACCGACGCTATAGTAGCGGCCAGTTCAGGGTTCAGCTTCTGCCTTAGTAGGTAGAGCTGCTTACCTTCCGCCACTCGGGCCCTGATCGCATATTTTCTAAATAGTCCGTAGAATTCTTTAAACGTCTGCCGGTTCTGATTGATCTTGTCTAGCTGCTTACAGGCTGTCTTCTTTCGGAATGGGTCTCCGAAGCGCTGGTCCAGTGCTTTAATCGCTTCCTCGGCGGTCGCCTCTTCTAGGTCTGCTACTAGCGAAAAAGCTTTACCTTCCAATCGCGATTCCAGGTACGCCAATCTATCTCTAGTACTGTTTCCGGCGTAGTCGCAGTCTATCTTATTCTTTATCTTCTTCTTAAACGCTTCCCAGTCTTTAGGGTCTCCGCCTCTAAACGCCGGCGGGTCTGGCAATAATGTTATTAGGGTGCTACCTTAACTATAGGCCGCTAGTAAGGCGGTCTCTGCGTAGGTTTTTCGCCGCAGTGGCGGCGACGACTTCGCTACTTCTATATTATCCAGTTGATCCTTTAGCGCCTTTAGTTGCGTTAGTCAATTCGCTGCCTGGTTTTCTAACACGTCGATAATAGTCTCTGCCGATTCCTTTTCGGCCCTTACTGCTTTAGTTTCTTCTCTTAGTTGCCTGTTCTCTTCTAGCGTTCTGTAGAACAGCGTCTTAATAAGGTCTATACTATCGTAGACCTTTCCTACCCTATTCTCGTTTATATAGTCTTCGAGTTCCTTGATCGTGCAGTCGTAGATCTTCTTGTATTCGCTTATTCGTTCCTTGATCTCTGCAGTCTCTTCCGCCGTAAAACCGCCAATAATGATCTTATTATTAATGACACTAGAGCGCCTGCTCGCTCTGTCAGCCTTTCCTTTTCTGCTTCTGCTGCAGCCTGTAACGCCGCTCTCTACTGCGAAGAAGCCTTCTATCTTCTTACGGTTCCTTTGGGGTTTGTTGTTTTGGTGTATGTGGGTGCGCGTGCGTTATTCGGGTTTCCGGATAGTTTGACGGGCTCTTTCGCGCAGCGCGGGGTTGGTGTAGAGAGTGAGTTCGAGATATAATAATCCGAGCGCGCAGATAAGGTTCAATACAGCTGTTTTGATAACTATATCTCGAACTGAGGAGGGAAAGGAATCTATGTAGTGGTAGTAGTAGTAGGCTTCCGTGGAGGTAGTGGTGCCAAGGCCCGGCTCGGTCCGTTCCGGAACCTAAATCCCGGAAGGGGCCAAGGCGAAATCCAGGGTCCACCCTATCAATCTGTCCCACCTCTTTCTACTGCTGCAACAAATGCCTAGGCAGTGTCTTTAGCTGTAATAGAGTCTATTCCCTCTAGTATTACCCCCTTTGTTAACTTGTCCGTAACTACTATAATGTTCCGCCGTCCGTCGCTCTTAGGGAGGTCTGTAATAAAGTCCACTGTTAGGTCTTGCTAGGGCCGGTCCGGGATCGGTAGGGGTTTTAGCAACCTATGCTTTAGCTCGCGCTAGGGCTTCGTCCGTCTGCATACATCGCAGTTCTGTACAAACCTGCGGATGTCCTTCGCTATTGCCAGCTAGTAGTAGTCCTAGGCGACAATGCTGTTGATTTCCTCGCGCCCTAGGTAACTGGTAGCTATAGAATCGTATGCCCGTTGTATTAAGCTCGTATAGAGCTTTTCGTCGGCTGGAACCCAAATCCGATTCCTAAACTTTAGGTTGTTCTCCTTGTCTACTGAGCACTCTACTGCCGACACCTTAAGATAGAGCTCTGCTAAGAGCTTCTACTGTCCTCCTTAGATCGCCTTACAGGCCCCCTAGTATACCTCGTCCTTCTCTACTGCCTCCTCCTATACTTGCAGTTAGAGTTCCTATAGGTGCGTCGCCGCTAGGCAGATAGTCTCCTCGCCTGGCTCCTCCTTAAACATCTAGAATGTTCGTAACTTTAAGCAGTCGTCCTCGTACGTCGTTGGCATGTCCTAGTCCTGTCTAGATAGCGCATCGGCCCTGCTGTTGTCCTTACCCTTGCAGTACTAGAGTCTTATATTAAACCAGCTCAGGTACATTGCCTATCGTACGTACCTCTTAGACAGCTTCCGTAGCTGCGTAAAGTACTCTAGGTTCTTGTAGTCCGTTAGAACGAGGAACTTGGGCACTAAGCGGAGTTCTCCGTCCTATGCTTCGCAACACTGTACGACTGCTAGCAACTCCTTGTCGTAGATAGGGTAGTTGCACTTAGCCGGGGAGTTCTTCTTAGAGAAATACGCGTATAGGTGCAGGAGTCCGTCCGAGCCCAACTGTAACAGGATACCTCTAATGCAGTACCTTAAAGAGTCGGTTTCTAGTATCGTTATACGCTCTAGGTTGAAGGCGGCAAGCGTTGGTCCTGTAGTAAAGAGCTCCTTTAGCTTGTTAAAGCTGCTATCGCATTTGTCTATCTATTTAAACTGTTTGTCCTTATATGTTAGCTTAACTAGGGGGCGTACGATCTCTGAGTAGTTCTATATAAACTGGCGGGAGAAGTTGGCAAACCTAAGAAATTCCTGTACGCCCTTAACGTTCGTAGGCAGCTTCTATTGCTTAATAGCATTAATCTTCTTCCTATCTATACTAATGCCTTTCCCTACCTCGATAGTAAACCCTAGGTATTCCGTACGCTAGACACTAAATTTACATTTGTCGATGTTAAGGTACAAGCTAGCCTGCTGCAGTCGGTCTAGCACCTTCTTAACATCCTGTACGTAATCTGCGTAGGTGCCGTCTGTAAAAACCAGGGTGTCGTCGAGGTATACCGAGCAGATGTTGTCTAGTAACCCTTATAAGGACTTGTTAATGTACCTTTAGAAGGTTGCTAGTGCATTGGCAAGGCTAAAGGGGGTAACAAGCTACTTAAAGAGACTATATCTCGTACTGAAGGCAGTTATCTATTTACAACCTTCCTTAATCCGTATCTTGTAGAAGGCTGCGACTACGTTAAGCTTAGTAAACCACTTTGCCTTGCTGATCCGTCCGAGAGTCTCCTTAATAAGGGGTAGATAGTACCGGTCCTTCCTAGTAATCGCGTTAATGCCTCTGTAGTCTACGCAGAAACGCAATCCGGCCTTTCCCTCCTTGTAGACAAACAGTACTAGGGCTCCTACAGACAACGTACTTGCCTAAATAAAACCTTTAGCAAGCAGATTGTCCAGGGTCTTGCAGAGCACTAGGAGTTCCCTAGAGGACATTCTATACAGCGGTCCGTACAGTACCTCCGGCAGACTCCTATCCGGACGGGGCTCTAGCTAGATGTCGTAGTTAATCCCTTCTCCTCGGTGTAGCGGCAGTTTCGAGGCCGACTTTGGCTCGAAGAGGTCCAGGTATCCTGCGTATTCCTTTAGGAGCTTCGTATAGGGGTCTGTTACTTTCTTAGGTGCCAATGCCTTTTTAATGTCCGCTGTTGCCGTGTTGATTTCGGCCTTAGCATTGTTACCTTACAGAGCCTTCCCTTGGTCTCGGAGCCTCTGCTTCGTTACTGTTGCAGCGGTGGAAAGGGGTGGGACTGGATGATGGGGTGGACCCTGGATTTCGGCTCGGCCCGTCCGGGCCGAGCCGGGCCTTGGCACCACCACTATCAAAGCCCACCACCACCACCACATAGATTCCTTTCCCTCTTCAGTTTAAGATATAGTTATCAAAAAGGCCGTATTGAATCATATCTGCGTGCCCGGATCATTATATCTCGAACTCACTCTCCACAACCCCGCGCTGCGCGAAAGGGCCCGTTGAACCATCCGGAAACCCGAATAACGCACGCGCACCCACCAACAACAACCAACCCCAGGCACTGTAAGAAGATAGAAGGCTTCTTAGCGGTAGAGAGCGGCGTTACAGGCTGCAGCAGAAGCAGAAAAGGAAAGACTGACAGAGCGAGCAGGCGCTCTAGTGTAATTGACGATAAGATCGTTATTAGAGGTTTTACAGCGGAAGAGACCGCTAAGATCAAGGAACGAATAAGCGAATATAAGAAGATCCACGACTGCACGATCGAGGAACTGGAAGACTACGTAAACGAGAACGGAATAGGGAAGGTCTACGACGGTATAGACCTTATTAAGACGCTGTTCTACAGGACACTGGAAGAAAACAGACAGCTAAGAGAGGAAGTAGAGACGGTAAGGGCCGAGAAGGAATCGGCAGAGACTATCGTCGAAGTGTTGGAACACCAAGCGGCGAATCGAATAGCGCAGCTAAAGGCGCTAAAGGATCAACTGGCTGATATAGAAGCAGCGAGATCGTCGCCGCTATCGCGGCGAGAAACCCAAGTAGAAACCACCTCGCCGGCGGCCTACAGTCAAGGTGGCACGTTAATGACGTCATTACCGGATCCACCGGTTTTCGGTAGCGGAGACTCCGAAGCGTAGGAGGCGTTCAAGAAGAAGATCAAGAATAAGATAAACCGCGATTACGCATCAAGCAGCGAAGAAGACAGATTGGCCTATTTAGAGGCGCGACTAGAAGGTAAAGCTTTTTCGTTAGTGGCGGACCTGGAAGAGGTAACCGCCGAAGAAGCGATCAAAGCGTTAGATCAACGCTTCGGAGACCCATTCCGAAAGAAGACAGCCCGTAAGCAGCTGGATAAGATCAACCAGAACCGGCAGACGTTTGAGGAATTCTACGGTTTGTTCAGAAAATATGCGATTAGGGCCCGAGTAGCGGAAGATGAGCAGCTCCACCTATTAAGGCAGAAGCTGAACCCTGAACTGGCCGCCGCTATAGCGTCCGTAGAAGACGAAGACCTGGAGGGCTTCGTGCATCAAACGAGGGTCACCGCGAGAAACTTGAGCGCTTACGCGAAATCACGAGAATCGGTTCAGGAGCTGTCGCCGTCGCTAATGCGGACAACCAGAGCCCCCGCGCCCTTCCGACGCAGCCCCCAGCCGCCTTACGTGCCGCGATCGTCGTTCGCCCCCACCTGTTTCGCGTGTGGCAAGCCTGGTTACATCGCCACGAGATGCCAAGCATCGGATAAGCAGAAGCAGGACTATCGTGTTATAAGGCAGCCGCAGCCGCAGCAACCACCGAGGAAGACCATACAAGCTATGGAGCCGGCTCCGAACGATACTGACAGTGACGGTGGGGTGCAGTTAAGGATTATGGGAAAAGACCAGCTAGACGGATAGGCCCCCTATCCAGCATAGACAACAGGGCATTAACACGAACTACGTCGACGAAAGAGAGCATCAATAGCTGCAGCGATCCGCTCTCGGCGGCGGTGGAAGTGAACACGGAAACAGCCATTATCCTTCTAATCACTGTCCACCCCCTTAACGGATCGAGCAAACCACTTCAGTTGAAAGCTTTCATCGACACAGGAGCTCTCATCGGCGCAGCGATCCACTACCGACTGGTCTGGAAGCTGACGAATGGATACGGTTATCCAGTAGAACTGGCGTCGCCGACGCGGATTTCGGCGTACAATAGACAAGACACGGAAAGCGTTACGCACTACGTGCCGCTGAAGACTACACTAGCTGGTCGCACTACAGAGGCGACGTTCCGAATCATGGATATCGGAAGGTTTGACATCATTATAGGGCAGAAATAGATAAAGAACCAGAAAGCCGTCATCGATGTAGACAGAGGCATGATAGGGTTCAAAACCCTAGGCAACGCCATCGCCGTCAAGCCGAGAGCCACGGAGTCTGCGAAAGAGGCTCCGTCCGATCGTTACGAACCCCCGGTTACCGTCGGAATGATAAGTTCAGAAGCTATAACGACCCTCGCGAAGTCGCCGGACAACGAGATTTACGCCATCTCGATGAAAGACATCGAAGACTACAGGAAGATAATGGCGGAAGAAGAAGTGGATCCACTAGAGGTGCTGCCAAACGAGCTCTATAGTTACGCTGATGTCTTCTCAAAAGCAGACTCCAACCTCCTGCCGCTCTACCGGCCGGAATACGACAATAAGATTAGGTTGAAAGAGGGGGCCAAATTGCCAAGAACTGAGCCTCTAAGAAGACTGTCGCTGGCTGAACTGGACTAAGTAGAAGTGTTTGTTCGTAAAAACCTAGCGAAGAAGTTCATTACGCCGAGTTCTGCGGAATATGCGTCACCGATTCTTTTCGTAAGGAAACCAGGGGGTGGTCTGCGACTCTGCGTGGACTATCGCGGCCTTAACGAGGTCACTAAGAGAGACGTATATCCACTGCCGTTGATCGACGAAACCATCTAAAGAGTGGCGAAGGCTAAGTGGTTCAGCAAGCTGGACATCCGCCAAGCGTTCTATCGACTAAGGAATAAAGAAGGACAGACAGAAGACCTTACGACGTTCGCGACGCGTATAGGCAATTTCAAGTAGTTGGTGATGCCTTTCGGACTTACCAACGCGCCGGCAGTGTAGCAACGCTTTATAAACCACACTTTTATAGATATGCTGGAACGGTTCGTGTCCATCTACCTGGACGACATCCTTATCTATACAGATGGAACGAGAGAGCAACACACGGACCACATCGAGAGAGTGTTGAAGAGGCTCCGCGAGGTCGGATTAAACGCGGACACGAAGAAGAGCGAGTTCTATTAAACCAAGGTCAAATATCTCGGTCTCATCGTCGGAAGAGATGGAATTCGTATGGACCTATCAAAGGTCGCCGCCGTCGCGGAATGGAAACAGCCGAGATCCGGAAACACTACGCAAATCAGAGCGTTTCTCGGCTTCTGCAGTTACTATCGACGATTTATCAAGGACTTCAGCAAGATAGCGAGACCCCTGAACGAGGCACTGAAGAAAGAGGCCGCCGGCCTATGGAATAAGAAGTGCACGGAAGCCTTTAACCAGCTGAAAGAAGCAGTGGCCTCGGCGCCGGTCCTGGCACACTTTCGACCGGAAAAGACGATCTACGTAGAAACGGATGCTTCCGACATAGTAACGGCAGGAGTCCTTTCTCAATATAGCGACGACGAGACCCTCCATCTAGTCGCCTTCTTTAGCAAGTCCATAAGCGAAGCTAAGCGGAACTACGCCATCTACGATAAGGAGCTGCTGGCGATTATTTAGGCTTTCGAGGAGTGGAAGCTAGAGCTTATAGCTGGAAAGAGTACAGTCCAGGTTCTTACAGACCACCAGTTACTGACCTACTTTATGAAGACGCAGAAGCTCTTACGACGACAGGCACGGTGGGCTGCCTACCTATCAGGGTTCGACTTCAAGATCACATATCGACCAGGAGCTCAAAACGGAAAGGCTGACGCGCTAACGAGAAGAGAAGGAAAAACCAGCCGCGCAAAAGAAGATCCGAACATGTTCCAGAAGGTGTTGACCGAACGGATAGTAGACGCCGAGGTGTTAAAGGAAGCGGGGATCTGCGCGGCGGAGCTGCAGACCGAACCAAAACCAATGGAACCGGCCCCTAAGGAAGAGACTCTCTACGAGAAGGTGGAGCAGCTTAACCAGAAGCAGAAGCTCGGCAAAACCGGTTCAGGGAAGCTGATAGTTCCGGAAGAACTAATCACTAAGGTCATCTAACTGGTCCACGGCTCCGTGGATGTCGGCTACGCAGGCGCGAAGAAAACGATGCAGGCATTGAGAACGACCTACTAGTTTCTGCGGATCTATAAGCGGATTTACCGGTTTATCGCCAACTGCCACGCGTGCAGAGCCGCGAAGCCACGCCACAGTCTTCCGGCCGGTCTGCTAAAGCCACTTCCGATCCCCGAGAAACCATAGCAGCATATCACGATGGACTTCGTAACCGGCCTGCCGGAATCCGATGGATACGACGCTACGCTGAACGTAGTGGACCGATTAAGCAAAGAACGCCACTTTATCCCCTGCCGAGCGAGAGATAAAGGAACTACTGCAGAAGAGACAGCACGGATGTTAATCCAACACGTGTGGAAGCACCATAGCCTACCGGACACTATCACCACGGATAGGGGTCCTCAATTCACCGCCGACGTATAGAAATCTATCAACTAAGCTCTCGGAATTCGTGGAAAGCTCAGCATAGCCGCTTATCCACAGACCGACGGTCAGTCTGAAGTGGCTAACCGAGAGATGGAGCGATATCTACGAACCTTCTGCGGCCATCATCAAAAAGATTGGGTTAAGGTGTTGCCGATAGCCGAATTCTGCGCTAACTCGTCACCGTCCGAAGCAACCTCGCTGGCGCCGTTCGAGATAACGCATAGCTATCTTCCGAGGATGAGCTTCTAGCCGCCAAGCGACGCCGGCTCGCCGGAGCTTTCAACCACCCCCGCCACGTCGTCGAAGAGAGTCGCCGCCGCGGCGGCGGAAGCGCTCCGATCTCAGATGGAAGAAGCGGTCAAAGTGGCGAAAGAAGCGATGGAATCAGCTCAGAAGAAGATAGTGAATCGAGCTAATAGAAAAAGGTCCCCAATGGAATTCGAGGAAGGCCAAAAGGTATAGCTTAACACGCGAAACCTGAGGCTAAAAGGAAACGCGAAGCTCAACCCACGCTACGTGGGTCTGTTCAAGATAATAGAAAAGAGGTCGCCGGTGACCTATCGGCTCGAGCTGCCGAAGGCGTTCCGGATCCACGATGTTTTCTATTTAGATCTGCTGAGCTTGGACCCTGAAGACGGCCTGCCGGAACAGGGGTTCGCTGAACCCCTGCCAATCGAGATAGATAATAAGGAAGAATAGGAAGTAGAAGACGTAATGGACGTGAAGAAGATAAGGGGGTCCATCAAAGCGAGGGTCTCGTAGAAGGGGTAGCCAGAAGACTATAAATGGTATCCGATCGAGAACCTCCGGAATTCGGCAGAGCTGCTAAGAGACTTTTACGCGCGGAATCCGACGAAGCCGAAGCCGGAATGGCTCTGATGCCGATCCTTACGGAAGAAGAAGAATGCCACGTCCGCTCCACCGGCGCGAAAGCCGATGAAAACGATCGTGATTGCTCCAGGCAGATCGTAGCGGTCGGCAGGCCGCGCACGCCGTAGCGTGCCAGCGCCGCCGCCCCCCCCCCCCCCTGCGATGGAGTGCTGACTTCGGTAGAGAAAGAAAAGAAGAAGAACCGGAGCCGCGGACAGATCTATATAGACCTCCGAAGCAGCGCACAGACCGCCCAGACCGCAGCTCAGATGACCGAACGGTTCAGATCAGGTGGCGCACCGATCACATAAATGCCAAGTGAAGGACTTCGGATGCCGATAACGTAAGGGCTGAAAAAGCGATAATGAGACGTTGTTTTCGATGAAAGACGGAAGAGGTGACGTCGACGGTGGAGGGGATTTTCGAGAAAAAGAAGACGAATTATAAAAAAAAAAAAAAAAAAAAAAAAAAAAAAAAAAAAAAAAAGAGACGGAAAGAAGAGAGATTTTGGGATGGGTGGGGTGACTAAGCGGTCGAGGGCGACCGCTGGTGAGGGGGGGGGGTAGTGTTGCGGCGGTGGAAAGGGGTAGGACTGGATAATGGGGTAGACCCTGGATTTCGGCTCGGCCCGTCCGGGCCGAGCCGGGCCTTGGCACCACCACTATCAAAGCCTACCACCACCACTACATAGATTCCTTTCCCTCTTCAGTTCGAGATATAGTTATCAAAAAGGCCGTATTGAATCATATCTGCGTGCCCGGATCAGTTACTGCTAGGTACAGCTGTCCTCGTCCAACGTCTAGTTTGCCCCTCTAGCGCTCTATCTATAGCTTCCCTAGTATTAGGTTATACTCTAGCTTGTCCTGTACGACATAGAGGTATAAGTCCTGCTTATAATGTCCCTGTATCTCTATCGTTACTTTTACTATATAGGTGTAAGGGGCTTAAGAATCTTGGTTTAGAAACTTAAGGTCGGGTATCTATATAAAGGAACTAATAGGCAGTTCCTTCGTCGTCTGCTCTGTACGATTTGTATCTACGAAGCCAAGCCAGCAATTTCCCCTCTGTGCAGGGGTGCAAGTTTCACCCTCTATACAGAGGATCGGGAGTTACCTTCTCTGTACAGTAGTGCAGGGTCTTTCCCCTAATCTAAGGGGCGGTAGCTCCCCTTTGTGCAGGACCGCGGTGTTCTCCCTCTGTACAGGAGTAGGGTCCTGTCGGTAGCTCCGTACAGAGGGTAGGGTCGTGCTGGCGCCGCTAAGTCGCAGTCCTTAGGGCGACGGTCGGCTTAGGTCGGGTTCAGGACCTAGGCTAGGCGGCGCCCCCTAACAATACCCCCCCCCTCCCCTTCTCGTAGTGTTTCTTCTGTACGGCGGCGTGCTTACACTACCTAGCTCCTGCCGTCCCTTTAGCAGGTCGCGGCTTCCTATTTTTTTTTTTGGGTCGTCCGAGTCGTCGTCTATCGTCGCTTCCCCCTAGGTCGCAGTTGCCTCTTGCTATTTTACTTGTTTGCAGCAGCTGCCCTGCTTGCTACTCCCCCTCTGGCAGGCACCGTCCCCTATAGCAGGCAGTCTGCTTAATCCCTCTCTCTCTTCTTCCCTTCCCCCTTCTCTTCTCCCTGTACACTGTACACTACTATCTGCTACTATCTACTAACCGCTAACTACTAACTACTAACTAGCTACTAACTACTACTAGCTACTATCCACTACTAGCTACTATGTCGTCCGCCCCGTCCGGTGCTTCCCTCGTCGTTGCTGGCCCTGCTACGCCCCCTCGTCTAGCTGGGGTCCCCCCCTACTTTAAGCTCGTGCAGTAGGACCCTTAACTTAACCGGTAGCTGCGCTTCCAGTTTATACAGATTCTCGTCTTCTGTACGGTCTTAGCTAACGTTCCAGGTGCTACACTCGCGAGCAGCAGGATGCGGCCAGGCTCCCCTTCTACGCCTTCTGGTGTAACTCCGCCTAGGTTATACTATAGCAGGTAGCTACGGCCTGCCCGTCGTACGTTAACGCCCTCCTTATTGCTACCTGGGGCCAGCTTTGTGCCCCCTGCCCTAACTCCCCCTAGCCTATACTTGGCCTATACCGCCTCTTAGGTTTCTAGGCAGGGGTGTATGCCTCGTATAAGTGGAAGGATAGCTCCTTCCACTGCCCCTTCCGCTGTCTAGGGGAGGCACGTAGGGGTGGGGGGGTGCTTCTGCTTCCTGGGGCTAGCCCTAGTAGGGGTAGGGGCCCGGCCGGGCCTAAGGTAGTGGAGGTGTCAGATGATAAGTAGGTAGTTCTGGTCCCTGGGGGGGGGGGTAGTAGCTAGTGAGCCACCCCCCCCCCCCCCCCAGATAGTGTAAGAAATTTCGGACAGTGTCCCTCTTAGCTCGTCTTATTTCCACTCCCCCTCCTATTTGTCCCTTAGCTGTTCCTTCCTTCCAGCCCTTATCCTGTACAGTGTCGTACGATATTGTATTAGTAGGGCCTCGTAGTGTCCTACGTCGTAGTATTCGATCCTTTAACAACCTAGGTCTGTCCGCAGCTACCCTGTCCTTAGGGTGGATCGTGCCTCCTTCCGCCGTACGACGCAGTGTTACTGTTACTAGGCAGGGGGATGGTTCTCCTCCTATCTGTCCAGTGCAGTTGTTTCCTGTAGAGCCTTGTACAGTTCCTACGTAGGCTCTGCCTATCCTCTCTATTTTACTAAGTACTCTACCTTCCCCTACTTCTTCCGACTCTTAATAATCCCCTCTACTTTATACTCTTCCTGGCCGTCGGTAATAATTGCAGGTAGGCGCGCGTCGTTAGTCGTCTAGTGCAGCAGGGGGTCTGTGTTCGCTGGTCGTACGAGGTCTATGTAGAAGACTGGGTAAATCCCTAGGGGGGTGTTTAGTCGTACAGCGTGTGTCCCTACCGGTCGGATTACCGTAAACTTCCTGTTCCTCTAATCTAGCTTCTTGCTCGGCCGGTCCGTACGGATGTTCCGCTGGTTTAGCTAGACCTCGTCCCCTGCCTCGTACCTTAGTGCAGCCTGTCGTCCCTTGTTCGCCTGCTCTTCCGCATTCTGCTAAGCTATAGCTAGGCTCGCCTTTGCCTATTAGTAGGCGTTCGTAATCGTCTGTACGATAGCCTCTCCTTGCTGGATTGGAGATCGTACAGGGCGCGGGGTGTTACTACTTAGGGTCGGTAGGAGCGGGGAATGGTTATATCTATAGGTCGTAAAGAAGGGGGACAGTCCTGTAGCATCGGCCGTACGGCTGTTAATAGCCAGCTCCGCTATTAGGAGGAGGCGGTTCCAGTTCGTCTGGTTATAGTCGACGTACGCTCGGAGGTACGCTTCCAAGGTTGAATTGACCCTCTCCGTCGCCCCGTCCGTCTGCAGGTGCTATACGGCTAACAGGTAACGCTCTACCTTTAGCAACTGGCAGATCCGTGCCTAGAGCTAGCTCGTAAACTGCGTCCCCCGGTCTAATACAATGGACCTAGGGAAACCGTGCTTGCTGAACGTCGTCTGGATAAAGGCCTAGGCAGTATCTTTAGCCGTAATAGAGTCTATCCCCTCTAGTATTACCCCCTTCGTTAGCTTGTCTATAACCACTATAATGTTTTGCTGTCCGTCGCTCTTAGGGAGGTCAGTAATAAAGTCTACGGTTAGATCTTGCTAGGGACGGTCCGGTATCGGCAGGGGCTTTAGTAGCCTGTGTTTTAGCTCGCGCTAGGGCTTCGTCCGTCTGCATACATCGCAGTTCTATATAAACCTGCGAATGTCTTTCGCTATTGCCGGCTAGTAGTAGTCCCGGGCGATAATGCTGTACGTCTCCTCGCGCCCTAGGTGCCCGGTAGCTACAGAGTTATGTGTCTGTTGTATTAGGTTCGTACGGAGCTTCCCGTCCTCCGGGACCTATATCCAATTCTTGAACCTTAGGTTGTTCTCCTCGTCTATTAAGCACTCGGCTGTCGACACCTTAAGGTGGAGCTCGGCTAGGAGCTTTCGTTGCCCTCCCTAGATCGCCGTACAGGCCCCTCGGTATACCTCGTCCTTTTCTACTGCTTCTTCCTATGCTTGCAGTTGGGGTTCCTATAGGTGTGTCGCTGCTAGGCAGATAGTCTCCCCGTCCGGCTCCCCTTTAAACATCTGGAATGTTCGTAACTTCAGCCGGTCGTCCTCGTACGTCGTTAGCATGTCCTGGTCCCGTCTAGACAGAGCATCGGCCCTGCTGTTGTCCTTACCCTTGCAGTACTGGAGTTTGATGTTAAAACAGCTTAGGTATATTGCCTATCGTACGTGCCTCTTAGACAGCTTCCGGGGTTAAGTGAAGTATTCCAAGTTCTTATAGTCTATTAGGGCGAGGAACTCGGGCACTAAGCAGAGTTCTCTATCCTAGGCTTTACAACACTGTACGACTGCCAGCAATTCTTTGTCGTAGATAGGGTAGTTGCACTTAGCTGGGGAGTTCTTCTTAGAGAAATACGCGCATAGGTGTAGGAGTCTGTCCGAGCCTACCTGTAACAGGATACCCCTAATGCAGTACCCTAAGGAGTCAGTTTCCAGTATTGTCGTACGCTCTAGGTCGAAAGCGGCAAGCGTTGGTCCTATAGTAAAGAGTACCTTTAGCTTGTCAAAGCTCTTATCGCATTCGTCCGTCTATTTAAACTGCTTGTCTTTGTGCGTTAGCTTAACTAGGGGTCGTACGATCTCCGAGTAGTTCCGTATAAACTGGCGATAGAAGTTGGCAAACCTAAGAAATTCCTATACGCCCTTAACGTTCGTAGGTGGCTTCTATTGCTTAATGGCGTCAATCTTCTTCCTATCTATGCTAATGCCCTTCCCTGCCTCGATAATGAAACCTAGGTATTTCGTACGTTGGACACCGAATTCGCATTTGTCGATGTCGAGGTACAAGCCAGCCTGCTGCAGCCGGTCCAGCACCTTTTTAACATCTCGTACGTAATCTGCATAAGTGCCGTCTGTAAAAACCAGGGTGTCGTCGAGGTATACCGAGCAGATGTCGTCTAATAACCCCTACAGGGACTTGTTAATGTACCTTTAGAAGGTTGCCGGTGCATTGGCAAGGCCGAAGGGGGTAACAAGCTACTCAAAAAGACTATATCTTATACGGAAGGCCGTTATCCATTTACAGCCCTCCTTGATCTGTATCTTGTAGAAGGCCGAGACTACGTTAAGCTTAGTGAACTACTTCGCCTTGCTAATTCGTCCGAGGGTTTCCTTAATAAGGGGTAGGGGGTACCGGTCCTTCTTAGTAATCGCGTTAATGCCTCTGTAGTCTACGCAGAAGCGCAATCCGGCCTTCCCCTCCTTGTAGACAAACAGCACTAGGGCTCCTGCAGACGACGTACTGGCCTAAATAAATCCTTTGGCAAGCAGGTCGTCCAGCGTCTTGCGCAATACCAAGAGTTCTCTAGAGGACATTCCGTACAGCGGTCCGTACGGTACCTCCAGTAGGCCCCTATCCGGACGGGGTTCTAGCTGGATGTTATAGTTAATCCCTTCCCCTTAGTGTAGTAGCAGCTTCGAGGCTGACTTTAGTTTAAAGAGGTCTAGGTACCCTACATACTCTCTTAGGAGCTTCGTATAGGGGTTTGTCGCCTCCTTAGGTGCTAATGCCTTCTTAATGTCCGCCGTTGCTGTGTTAATTTCGGCCTTAGCATTGCCACCTTGCAGGAGCCTCCCCTAGTCCCAGATTCTCTGCTTCGTTGCTGCCAGGTACAGCCGTCCTCGTCCGACGTCTAGCTTGCCCCTCTAGCGCTCTATCTAGGGCTTTCCTAGTATTAGGTTATACCCTAACTTGTCCTGTACGACATAGAGGTATAAGTCTTGCTCGTAGTGTCCCTATACCTCTATTGTTACTTTTACTATGTGGGTAATGTCCGGTCCTCGCCTGGTAATGCCTAGCATGCATACAGGTACTATAGGGGTCGTCTTAATCCGATGTCTCTGTACGAAGTCTTCGCTAATTACTCTATACACTAAACATCCTGTGTCAATTAATGTCTGCGTCGTTGCGGACCCGTTCAACGTCGGCCGTACGATAAACGGCGTCGTCGTTATGTAATTGCTCTTGGAAGATGGCCAAGTAATGCTTTGATTTGGCAGTCTATCTCGCACCTGCCTCTAGCAGAGTCTTCGCTTAGAGGCTACTCTTTTCCCGACTTATTGTCGTCCAAATAGGACACCTAATCTTCTCGTTAAGGCGCTGCAGTTGCTACTCTTGCAGTGGTCGGCTGTCCACTAGGTCTCTCTACTGGCAGAAGCCCGCAGTTCCGTACGGTGTAGCCTATCTTGCTACACCGGTAGCAGCTCCCTTCTGCTCGTCTCTTGTTAAGGGTAGCTGTGTCTACCTATTGCGCCTTTTTAGTGGCGGCCCTTGGCCGTACAGTGGTTGCTGCCGCTACCCTCGTCGTCGTTGGTTCCTAGTCTATAGCGTCTGTCTGTCGCTTAGGGGGTTGTCTTATCTCCAGAGCGCGGCCTATCCGTCCTAGCCTGCGTTACTGGTCGTCGACTATCCTAAGAAGGTTACAGAATTCCTCGTACGTAGCTGGCCGCATTATACCTACTAGCCCCGTTAGAATCTCCTTAGAGAGGCCTACCTCTAAAGAGGTGATCTTTATCCTGTCTTCCTATTGGAGGCCCCCTGCTTCTGCCAAAGTCTGGTCAAATTCCGCGAGGAATTCTTGTACGGTCTTGCGTCCTTGTTTTATCGTATTGACCTGTAGGAGTGCTCGGCTCTCGCGGTCTGGGTCCTTATAGCTCTTGTCTAGAGCTGCCTAGAGCATCGTCGTCGTAGCTATTGCTAGGTTGGCAATAGCTGTCTCGTAGTACGGCAGAATCCGTGCTGCCGCCCTGCCCTTCAATCTCCTAAAGAGGTAGACTACCTTGTCTAGCTTAGTCGGGTATGCTCCTAAGTCGACTAGGAGCTTGGAGCGCATCTAAGCTGCCTAGGAGGGGTACTCGGCCGGAGCCTTACCATTGTACGTAGAGACGTCGGGGAGTTTGCTCTTGGGGGTCGGGGTGTAGATTATTGTGCTCGTCGTCGTCGTAGGGGTCGGATCGCGATCGGACGCCCTAAGCTGTCGTAGCTCCTGTTCCTGTTAGGAAATTATCGCAGCCTAGTGGCTTACTTGTTGTTCGAGCTGCCTCTTGCTTTCCAGCAGCTCCTCGTATACGCGGTGCATATGTCCCCCTATAGCCGTAGGTTCTATAGGGATGTCGCCGTCTATCTCTGTTCTATTACTGCGGTTACTGACAGTAAGATCAGTTCCTAATGTAAGGGGCTTAAGAATCTTGGTTTAGAAACTTAAGGTCGGGTATCTACATAAAGGAACTAATAGGCAGTTTCTTCGTCGTCTGCTCCGTACGATTTGTATCTACGAAGCCAAGCCAGCAATTTCCCCTCTATGCAGGGGTACAAGTTTCACCCTCCGTACGGAGGATCGGGAGTTACCTTCTCTGTACAGTAGTGCGGGGTCTTTCCCCTAATCCGAGGGGCGGTGGCTCCCCTTTGTGCAGGACCGCGGTGTTCTCCCTCCGTACGGGAGTAGGGTCCTGTCGGTGGCTCCGTATAGAGGGTAGGGTCGTGCTAGCGCCGCTAAGTCGCAGTCCTTAGGGCGACAGTCGGCTTAGGTCGGGTTCAGGACCTGGGCCAGGCGGCGCCCCCTAACAATAGGTAATGTCCAGTCCTCGCCTAGTAATGCCCAATATATGTACAGGTACAGTAGGAGTCGTCGCAATACGGTGTCTCTGTACGAAGTCTTCGCTAATTACTCTGTACACCAAACATCCTATGTTAATCAATATCCGCGCCGTTGCGGACCTGTTCAACGTTGGCCGTACGATAAACGGCGTAGTCGTTATGTAGTTGCTCTTAAAAGATAGCTTAGTAGTGCTTTAATTTAGTAATCTATCTCGTATACGCCTCTAGTAGAGCCTTCGCTTAGAGGCTACTCTTTTCCCAACTCGTTGTCGTCTAAGTAGGACTCTTAATCTTCTCGTTAGGGCGCTGCAGTTGCTACCCTTGCAGTAGTCGGCCGTCCCCTAGATCTCTCTGCTAGCAAAAGGCTGCAATTCCGTACAGTATAGCCTATCTTGCTACACTGGTAGCAGCTCCCTTCTGCTCGTCTCTTGTTAAGGGTAGCTATGTCTACTTATTGCGCCCTTTTGGTAGCGGCCCTTGGCCGTACAGTAACGGCTGCTGCCACTCTCGTCGTCGTTAGTTCCTAGTCTATAGCGTCCGTCTGCTGCTAGAGGGATTGTCTTATCTCTTAAGCGCGGCTTATCTGTCTAAGCCTGCGCTACTAATCGTCGACTATCCTAAGGAGATTGCAGAATTCCTTATACGTAGCTGGTCGCATTACGCCTACTAGCCCCTTTATAATCTCTTTGGACAGGCCTACCTCTAAAGAGGTAATTTTTATCCTCTCCTCCTATTGGAGACCTCCTGCTTCTACTAAAGTTTGGTCAAATTCCGCGAGGAATTCTTGCACGGTCTTGCGTCCTTGTTTTATTGTATTGACCTGTAGGAGTGCCCGGCTCTCGCAGTCTGGGTCTTTGTAGCTCTTGTCTAGAGCTGCCTAGAGCATCGTCGTCGTAGCTATTGCTAGGTTGGCAATAGCTGTCTCGTAGTACGGCAGAATCCGTGCTGCCGCCCTGCCCTTTAACCTCCTAAAGAGGTAAACTACCTTGTCTAGCTTAGTCGGGTATGCTCCTAAGTCGACTAGTGATCCGGGTACGCAGATATAATTCAATACAGCCTTTTTGATAACTATATCTCGAACTAAGGAGGGAAAGGAATCTATGTAGTAGTAGACGAGACCTTTAGGGGGTGGCGTGCCAAGGCCCGGCTCGGTCCGGAAGGGCCGAGCCGAAATTCCGAGGGTCTACCCTATTACTTAGTCCCACCCCTTTCTACCGCCGCAACACTACCCCCCTCCCTTATTAGCAGTCGCTCTTAACTGCTTACCTATCCGTTCCTCCTGTCTTTTTCCTTTTTTTTTGGATTTACATCGTTACTATCTGAAGTCTTTACTCGGCTTCTATCTGATCCGTTCCGTCTGATCGGAGCTATCTGATCGGAGCTAGCAGTTACTAGAGCTGCGGCGTAACTGGTCCGTGCTCTCCCGTAGAGGTCCATATAGATCTATCTGTAGCTCTTTATCTTCTTCTTCTTCTTTCTCTACTAAGGACCTTACCTACTGCAGGGCTAGCGGCGCCGACGCCGCTTTACGGCGTCGGCGAGCTTCCTGCTGCAGCTGTAGTAGATAGTGGCCGCGTCGAAGACTCTAGCGAAGCGACCGTTACAATCGTTTTCTTTAGCTTCTGTGCCGATAGAGCGGACCTGGCCTTCTTTTCAACCGTCGAGCTACTTAGGCCGCGGCTTCTTCGGGTTCCAGACGTAAAATTCTCTTAGCAGCTCCGCCGAATTCCGGAGGTTCTCGACCGGGTACCATTTATAGTATTCCGGCTATCCTTTCTATAAGATCCTCGCTTCGATAGATCCTCTTTGTTTTCTTATATCAATTACGTCTTCTACCTCCTACTCTTCTTCTTCTCCTTCTATTTCGATTGGTGGAGGTTTATCGAACCCCTAATCCGGAAGACCATCTTCAGGGTCTAGGCTAAGCAGATCCGAATAAAAGACATTGTGGATCCGGAACGATTTCGGCAGCTGGAGCCGGTAGGTCACCAGCGACCTCTTTTCTATTATCTTGAACGGGCCTACGTAACGAGGGTTGAGCTTCGCGTTGCCTTTTAGCCTTAGGTTCTGTATGTTGAGCTATACCTTTTGGCCTTCCTTAAACTCTCTTAGTAACCTCTTTCTATTAGCTTAAGTTACTATCTTCTTCTAAGCTGATTTTATTGCTTCTTTCGCTACCTTAATCGCTTCTTCTATCTGAGATCGGAGCGCTTCTGCTGCCGCTGCAGCTATTCTCTTTGACGAAGTGATAGTAGAAGGTTCTAAAGAGCTGGGTTTGTTCAGTAGTTAAAAGCTTATCCTTAGAAAATAGCCGTAGGTTATCTCGAACGGCGCTAGTAAGGTAGCTTCTAATCGTGCGGAATTGGCGCAGAATTCGGCCATCGGCAACACCTTAACCTATTCTGTTTATTGATAGCTGCAGAAAATTCTCAGATATTCCTCTATCTCTTAGTTAGCCACTTTAGACTGGCCGTTAGTCTGAGGGTAAGCGGCCGTGCTAAGCTTTCTACGAATTCTAAGGGCCTAGTTAATAGCTTTCTATACGTCCGCAGTGAATTGAGGACCTCTATCCGTAGTAATAGTGTCCGGCAGCCTATAGTGCTTCTATACGTGCTGGATTAACATTCTCGCCGTTTCTTCTACAGTAGTTCCTTTATCCTTAGCTCGATAGGGGATGAAATAGCGCTCTTTGCTTAGCCGATCTACTACATTAAGCGTGGCGTTATATCTATCGGAGTCCGGCAGGCCGGTTACGAAATCTATCGTAATGTGCTGCTATGGTTTCTCGGGGATCGGAAGTAGCTTCAGCAGGCCGGCTGGAAGGCCGTAACGTGGCTTTGCTGCTCGGCACACGTGGCAGTTAGTAATAAACTCATGTATCTGCTTAAAGATTCGCGGAAACCAGTAGGTCGTCCTTATTGCTTCTATCGTCTTCTTTGATCCTGCGTAACCAACATCCTTAGAGCTATAGACAAGCTGGATAACCTCTGTAATTAGTCCTTCTGGAACGATCAGTTTCCCTAAGCCGGTTTTGCCGAGCTTCTGCTGCTGATTAAGCTGTTCCACTTTCTCTTACAGCGTCTCTTCTTTAATTAGCGGCTCTATCGTACAGATCCCTACCTCTTTCAACACCTCGGCGTCTACTATTCGTTCTGTTAGCACCTTCTGAAACATGTTCGGATCTTCTTTCGCGCGGCTGGTCCTTCCTTCTCTTCTCGTCAATGCGTCTGCCTTTCCATTTTGAGCTCTAGGTCGATAAGTTATCTTAAAGTCGAACCCGGATAAGTAGGCTGCCTACTAGGCTTGGCGGCGTAATAGCTTCTGCGTCTTTATAAAGTAGGCCAACGACTGGTGGTCCGTAAGGACCTGTATCGTGCTCTGTCTAGCTATAAGCTCCGGTTTCCACTCTTCGAACGCCTGAATAATAGCTAGCAGTTCTTTATTATAAATAGCGTAGTTTCTCTTAGCATTATTTATAGACTTGCTAAAGAAAGCCACTGGATAGAGAGTCTCGTCGTCGTTAGCGTATTGAGAAAAGACCCCTGCTGTTACTGTGTCGGAAGCGTCTGTCTCTACGTAGATTATCCTTTCCGGTCTGAAGTGCGCTAGCACTGGCGCTGAGGCTACTGCCTCCTTTAGTCGGTTAAAAGCTTCCGTACACTTCTTATTCTATAGGCCAGCGGCCTCCTTTTTCAACGCCTTATTCAGTGGTCTCGCTATCTTGCTGAAGTCTTTAATGAATCGTCGGTAGTAGCTGCAGAACCCGAGAAACGCTCTGATTTGCGTAGTGTTTCCGGATGTCGGTTGCTTCTATTCTGCGACGGCGGCCACTTTTAATAGGTCTATCCGAATTCCTTCTCTTCCGACGATAAGACCGAGATATTTGACTTCAGTCTGATAGAACTCGCTCTTCTTTGTGTCTGCGTTTAATCCGACCTCGCGGAGTCTCTTTAACACCCTCTTAATGTAGTCCGTGTGTTGCTCTCTCGTTCCTTTGGTGTAGATCAGAATGTCGTCTAAGTAGATTGAAACGAACTGTTCTAGCATGTCTATAAAAGTGTAGTTTATAAAGCGTTGCTATACAGCCGGCGCATTAGTAAGTCCGAAAGGCATTACCAGCTACTTGAAATTGCCTATGCGCGTAGCGAATGTCGTAAGGTCTTCTGTCTGTCCTTCTTTGTTCCTTAATCGATGGAATGCTTGGCGAATATCCAGCTTGCTGAACTACTTAGCCTTAGCTACTCGTTGTATGGTCTTATTAATTAGAGGCAGTAGATACACATCTCTCTTGGTGACCTTATTGAGGCCTCAGTAGTCTACGCATAGGCAGAGGCCACCTCCGGGTTTCTGCATAAAAAGAATCGGTAATGTATATTCTGCAGAGCTTGGCATAATGAACTTCTTCGCTAGATTCTCTCGAACAAACACTTCTACCTAGTCTAGCTCGGCCGGAGATAAGCGTCTTAGGGGCTCAGTTCTCGGCAGCGCGGCTCCTTCTTTTAGCTGGATCTTGTTGTCGTATTCCGGTTGATAGAGCGGCAAGAGGTTAGAGTCGGCTCTTAAGAAGACGTTAGCGTAATCGTGGAGCTCCTTCGGCAACACCTCTAGTGGGTCTGCTTCTTCTTCCGCTATTATCTTCTAGTAGTCTTTAATGTCTTTTATTAAGATAGCGTAAATCTCGTTGTCTGGCGACCTCGCGAGGGTCGTCAAAGCTTCTAAACTTATTATTCCGATCGTGTCTTAAGGGTCAGACCAATCCTTCGGAGCTACTTCGACTGTTATAACGTTCGGTTTAGCGTTGGCCACTGTGACCGATTCGGTAACTAATTTGACGGCGGCTGAGCCACTAATTGGTTTTCTGAATCCGAGTGTGCCTTTACCTACGTCAATAATTGCTCCCTAGTTCTTTATCCATTTCTGCCCTATAATAATGTTAAACCTTCCGATATCTATAATTTGGAACGTTGCTTCCGTGGTGCGACCTGCCAAGGTGGTCTTTAATAGCATATAGTGCGTAACACTCTCCGTGTCTTGTCCGTTGTATGCCGAAATCCGTGTCGGCGACGCTAGCTCTACTAGATAGCTATATCCTTTTATTATCTTTTAAACCAATCGATAGTGGATAGCCGCTCCGACGAGGGCCCCTGTGTCGATAAAAGCTCTTAGCTAAAGTGGTTTGCTCAATCCGTCAAGAGGGTGGACAGTGATTAGAAGGATAATAGCTGTTTCCGTGTTCACTTCCACCGCCGCCGAGAGCGGATCACTGCAGCTGTTGATACTTCCTTTCTGTAGTGTAGTTCGTGTTAGTGCCCTGTTGTCTACGCTAGATAGGGGGCCTATCCTTCTAGTTAATCTTTTCCTAGGATTCTCAGTAGCACTCCACTGTCCACGCTGTCGGTGTCGTTCGGAGCCGGCTCTATAGCTTGTATAGTCTTTCTCGGTGGCTGCGGCTGCTGCTGCTTTATAACACGATATTCCTGCTTCTGCTAGGCCGTTGCTTGGCATCTCGTAGCGATATAGCTAGGCTTTCTATACGCGTAGCAGGTGGGGACGAACGACGAACGCAGTGACTGATAAGATTGCTAATAAGGTAGCTGCTAAGGTGCTCTCCGGAAAGGCGCAGGGGGTCGTGTTGTCTGCGTTATTAACGGCTTCTGGTTCGATTCGCGTAATTTCGCATAAGCGCTCAAGTTTCTCGCAGTAACTCTCGCTCGGTATACGAAGCTCTTAAGGTCCTTATCTTCCACCGAGGCTATAGCTGCAGCCAGTTTAGGGTTTAGCTTCTGCCTTAGTAGGTAGAGCTGCTTATCTTCTGCTACTCGGGCCCTAATCGCATATTTCCTAAATAGTCCGTAGAACTCTTCGAACGTCTGCCGGTTCTGGTTAATTTTATCTAGCTGCTTACGGGCCGTCTTCTTCCGGAAGGGGTCTCCGAACCGTTGATCCAATACTTTGATCGACTCCTTAGCAGTTACCTCTTCTAGGTCTGCTACTAGTAAAAAAGCTTTACCTTCTAATCGCGATTCCAGGTACGCCAATCTATCTCTAGCGCTGTTTCCGGCGTAGTCTCGATCTATCTTGTTCTATATCTTCTTCTTAAATGCTTCCCAATCCTTAGGATCTCTGCGTCTAAACGCCGGTAGATCCGGTAGTAACGTTATTAACGTGCCGCCTTAACTGTAGGCCGCCGGTAAGGCGGTCTCTGCTTGTTCTTCTCGACGCGGTAGCGGCGACGTCGCTCTCTCTATCTTAGCTAGCTGAGCCTTTATCGCTTTTAATTGTGCTAGTCGGTTCGCCGCTTGGTTTTCCAGCACATCTATAATAGTCTCTGCCGATTCCTTCTCGGCTCTTACCGCTTTAATTTCCTCTCTTAACTGTCTCTTTTCTTCCAGGGTTCTGTAAAACAGCTTCTCGATAAGGTCTATGCTGTCGTAGACCTTTCCTACTCCGTTCTCGTTTATGTAATCCTTAAGTTCCTCGAGCGTACAGTCGTAGATTTTCTTGTATTCGCTTATTCGTTCCTTAATCTCTGTAGTCTCTTCTGCTGTAAAACCTCCGATAATGAACTTATTATCGATAATACTAGAGCGCCTGCTCGCTCTGTTAGTCTTTTCTCTTCTGCTTCTGCTTCGGCCTATAACGCCGCTCTCTACCGCTAAGAAGCTCTCTATAGCTTTCTTACGGTGCTAGGGTTGTTGGTTTATATGTTGGTGCGCGTGCGTTATTCGGGGGTCCGGATAGTTCAACAGTCCCTTTCGCGCAGTGCGGTAGTAGTGTAGGGAGTAAGTTCGAGATATAATAATCCAGGCACGCAGATATAATTCAATACGGCCTTTTTAATAACTATATCTCGAACTGAGGAGGGAAAGGAATCTATATAGTAGTAGACGAGACCTTTGGGGGGGTGGCGTGCCAAGGCCCGGCTCAGTCCAGAAGGACCGAGCCGGAATTCCGAGGGTCCACCCTATTACTTAGTCCTACCCCTTTCCACTGCTGCAACAACTAGGAGCTTGGAGCGCATCTAGGCGACCTAGGAGGGGTACTCGGCCGGAGCCTTACTATCGTACGTAGAGACGTTGGGGAGTTTGCTCTTAGGGGTCGGGGTGTAGGCTATCGTGTTCGCCGTCGTCGTAGGGGTCGGATTGCGATCGGACGCCCTAAGCTGTCGTAGCTCCTGTTCCCGTTGGGAGATTATCGCAGCCTAGTAGTTTACTTGCTGCTCGAGCTGCCTCTTGTGTTCCAGTAGCTCCTTATACGCGCAGTGCATATGTCCCTCTATAGCTATAGTCTCCATAGAGATGTCGCTGTCTATCTTTGTTTTATTACTGCAGTTACCGACAGTAAGATTAGTTCCTAATGTAAGGGGCTTAAGAATCTTGGTTTAGAAACTTAAGGCTAGTTATCTATATAAAGGAACTAATAGGCAGTTCCTTCGTCGTCTGCTGCTGTACAATTTGTACCTACGAAGCCAAGCTAGCAATTTCCCTCTGTACAGAGATGCAAGGTTCACCCTCTGTATAGAGGATTAGGAGTTCCCTCCTCTGTATAGTAGTGTAGAGTTTTCCCTCTATTTAGAGGGGCAGTAGTTCCCCTTTGTGCAGGACTATATGGTTCTCCCTCTGTACAGGAGTAGGGTCCTGTCGGTAGTTCTGTACAGAGGGTAGGGTTATGCTAGCGCCGCTAAGTCGCAGTCCTTAGGGCGACGGTTAGCTTAGGTTAGGTCCAGGACCTGGGCTAGGCGGCGCCCCCTAACAACGGCGACATCTCTAGAGAACCTACGGCTATGCAGGGACAGATGCACTGCGTGTACGAGGAGCTGTTAGCACACAAGGCCTAGCTCGAACAACAAGTAAGCTACTAGGCTACGATAATTTCCTAACAGGAACAGGAGCTACGACAGCTTAGGGCGTCCGATCGCGATCCGACCCCTACGACGAACACGACGGCCTATACCCCGACCCCCGAGAGCAAACTCCCCGACGTTACTACGTACGATAGTAAGGCTCTGGCCGAGTACCCCTCCTAGGCTGCCCAGATGCGCTCTAAGCTTCTAGTCGACTTAGGAGCATACCCGACTGAGCTAGACAAGGTAGTTTACCTCTTTAGGAGGTTAAAGGGCAGGGCGGTAGCACAGATTCTGCTATACTACGAGACGGCTATTGCCAACCTAGCAATAGCTACGACGACGATACTCTAGGCAGCTCTTAACAAGAGCTACAAGGACCTAGACCGCGAGAGCCGAGCACTCCTACAGGTTAACACGATAAAGCAAGGACGCAAGACTGTACGAGAATTCCTCGCAGAATACGACTAGACTCTAGCAGAGGCAGGAGGTCTCTAATAGGAGGACAGGATAAAAATCACCTCTTTAGAGGTAGGCCTCTCTAAGGAGATTATAACAGGACTAGTAGGCGTAATGCGACCAGCTATATATAAGGAATTCTGCGATCTCCTTAGGATAGTCGACGACTAGCAGCGTAGGCTCGGACGGATAAGCTGCACTTACGAGATAAGACAACCCCTCTAGCAGCAGACGGACGCTATAGACTAGGAACTAACGATAACGAGGGTAGCGGCAGCTGTTACCGTACGGCTAAGGGCCGCTACTAAAAGGGCGCAATAGGTAGATATAGCTACCCTTAACAAGAGGTAAGCAGAAGGGAGCTGCTACCAGTATAGCAAGATAGGCTACACTGCATAGAATTGCGGGCTTTTGCTAGCAGAGAGACCTGGAGGACGGCCGACCACTGTAAGGGTAGCAACTGCAGTGCTCTGACAAGAGGATTAGGAGTCCTACTTAGACAATAACAAGTCGGGAAAAGAGTAGCCTCTAAGCGAAGGCTCTACTAGAGGCGTATATAAGATAGATTGCCAAATTAAAGCACTACTTAGCTATCTTTTAAGAGCAACTACATAACGACTACGCCGTTTATCGTACAGCCAACGTTAAACGGGTCCGCAACGGTGCGGACATTAATTAACATAGGCTGTTTAGTGTACAGAGTAATTAGCGAAGACTTCGTACAGAAACACCGGATTAAGACGACCCCTACTGTACCTGTACGTATGTTAGGCATTACTAGGTAAGGACCGGACATTACCTATATAGTAAAAGTAACGATAGAGATACAGGGACACTATAAGCAGGACTTATACCTCTATATCGTACAGGACAAGTTAGGGTATAACCTAATACTAGGAAAGCTATAGATAGAGCGCTAGAGGAGCAAGCTAGACGTAGGACAAGGACAGCTGTACCTGGCAGCAACGAAGCAGAGGCTCCGAGACTAAGGGAGGGCCCCGTAGGGTAGCAATACCAAGGCTGCAACCAACACGGCGATAAAGCAGAGGCCCCAAGACTAAGGGAGGGCTCCGCAGGGCGGCGATGCCAGGGCCGAGATTAATACAGCAACTACAGACATTAAGAAGGCATTAGCGCCGAAGAAAGTAACAAACCCCTATACAAAGCTCCTAAGGAAATATGCGGGATACCTGGACCTCTTCGAGCCAAAGTCGGCCTTGAAACTGCCACTACACCGAGGAGAAGGGATTGACTACGACATCTAGCTAGAGCCCCGTCCGGATAGGAGCCTGCCTAAAGTACCGTACAGACCGCTATACGGAATGTCCTCTAGAGAACTCCTAGTACTGCGCAAGACACTGGACGACTTGCTTGCCAAAGGGTTTATTTAGGCAAGTACCTCGTCCGTAGGAGCCCTAGTTCTGTTTATCTAAAAGGAGGGGAAGGCCGGCTTGCGTTTCTACATAGACTACAGAGGCATAAACGCAATTACTAAGAAAGACCGGTACCCCCTACCCCTTATTAAGGAGACTCTCGGACGGATTAGCAAGGCAAAGTGGTTTACTAAGCTTAATATAGTCTCGGCCTTCTACAAGATACAGATTAAGGAAGGCTGTAAATAGATAACTGCCTTCTGTACGAGATATAGTCTTTTTAAGTAGCTTGTTACCCCCTTTAGCCTTGCTAACGTACTGGCAACCTTCTAAAGGTACATTAACAAGTCCTTATAAGAGTTACTAGACGATATCTGCTCGGCATACCTCGACGACACCCTGGTTTTACGGATAGCACCTATGCAGATTACGTACAGGATGTTAAGAAAGTGCTAGACCGACTGCAGCAGGCTGGCTTGCACCTCGACATTAACAAATGTAAATTTGGCGTCCAGTATACGAAATACCTAGGGTTAATTATCGAGGCAGGGAAAGGCATTAGCATAGATAGGAAGAAGATTACTGCTATTAAGCAATAGAAGCTGCCTACGAATGTTAAGGGCGTACAGGAATTTCTTAGGTTTGCTAACTTCTACCGCTAGTTTATACGGAATTACTCGGAGATCGTGCGCCCCCTAGTCGAGCTAACACATAAGGACAAGCAGTTTAAGTAGACGGACGAGTGTAATAGGAGCTTCAATAAGCTAAAAGAGCTCTTTACTACAGGACCAACGCTTGCCGCCTTTGACCTAGAGCGTACGACGATACTGGAAACCGACTCCTTAGGGTATTGCATTAGAGGTATCCTGTTACAGGTAGGCTCGGACAGACTCCTGCACCTATACGCGTATTTCTCTAAGAAGAACTCCCTAGCTAAGTGCAACTACCCTATCTACGACAAGGAGTTGCTAGCAGTCGTACAGTGTTGCGAAGTGTAGGATAGAGAACTCCGCTTAGTCCCTAAGTTCCTTGCTCTAACTAACTACAAGAATCTAGAGTACTTTACGCAGCCCTAGAAGCTGTCTAAGAGGCATGTACGATAGGCAATATACCTAAGCCGGTTTAATATAAGACTCTAGTATCGCAAGGGTAAGGACAACGGCAGGGCCGATGCGTTACCTAGACAGGACTAGGACATACCAACGACGTATAAGGATAACTGGTTAGAGTTACGAACATTCCAGATGTTTAAGGAGGAGCCAGGCGAGGAGACTATCCGCCTAGCAGCGACACACCTATAGGAACCCTAACTGCAAGTATAGGAAGAGCCAGTAGAGAAGGACGAGGTATACTAAGTGGCCTATACAGCGATCTAAAGAGGGCAGCGGAAGCTCCTAGCAGAGCTCTATCTTAAGGTGTCGGCAGCAGAGTGCTTAGTGGACGAGGAGAACAACCTAAAGCTTAGGAATCGGATTTGGGTCCCGGCAGACGAGAAGCTCTATACGAGCTTAATATAACAGGCGCATAATTCTATAGCTACTAGGCACCTAGGGCGTAAGGAGACGTACAGCATCGTCGCTAGGGACTACTACTGGCCGGCGATAGCGAAGGACATCTGCAGGTTCGTATAGAACTGCGACGTATGCAGACGGACGAAGCCCTAGCAGGAACTAAAGTATAGGCTGCTAAAGCCCCTACCGATACCGGACCGGCCCTAGCAAGAACTAACAGTAGACTTTATTATAGATCTCCCTAAGAGCGATAGACGGCAGAACATTATAGTAGTTATAGACAAGCTAACGAAGGGGGTAATATTAGAGGGAATGGACTCTATTACGGCCGAGGACACTGCCTAGGCATTTATACGGACGACGTTTAGTAAGTATAGTTTCCTCTAGTCAATTGTGTCGGACTAGGGTACGCAGTTTACGAGCTAGCTCTAGGCAAGGGTCTGCCAGTTGCTAAAGGTAGAACGTTGCCTGTTAACTATATAGCACCTGCAGACGGACGGGGCAACGGAGCGGGTCAATTCGACATTAGAAGCGTACCTCCGAGCGTACGTCGACTATAACCAGACGAACTAGAACCGACTTCTCCCTATAGTAGAGCTAGCTATTAACAGCCGTACAGCTAATGCTACAGGATTGTCCCCCTTCTTTATAGCCTATAGATACGACTATTCCCTGCTCCTACCGACCCTAAGTAGTAACACCCTGCGCCCTGTCCGATCCCCAATTTAGCAGGGAGAGGCCATCGTACAGACGATTACGAACGCCTACTAATAGGCAAAGGTGAGCCTAGCTATAGCTTAACAGAATGCGGAAGAGCAGGCCAACAAGGGACGGCAGGCTACACCGAGATATAAGGTAGGGGATAAGGTCTAGTTAAACTAGCGCAACATCTGTACAGACCGACTGAGCAAGAAGCTGGACTGGAAGAACCGGAAGTTTACAGTAGTCCGACCAGTAGGGACACACGCCGTACGACTTAATACTCCTCTAGGGATCTACCCTGTCTTCTACGTAGACCTCGTACAGCTAGCAAACACAGACCCCCTACTACACTAGACGACAGATAACGCGCGCCTACTAGCGATTATAACTAAAGGCTAGGAGAAATACGAGGTAGAAGGAATCCTTAAGAGCTAAAGGAAGTGGAAGAAGGTAGAGTACCTAGTAAAATAGAGAGGATAGGCAGAGCCTATATAGGAACTGTACGAGGCCCTGCAAGACACAACTGCGCTGGACAGGTAGGAGGAGAACCACCCCCCTACCTAGTCGCAGTAACACTATGCTGTACAGCAAAAAGGGGCACGATCTACCTAGAGGACAGGGCAGCTGCTAGCAACTTAGGGTGCTAAAGGATCGAGAATTACGATATAGGACACTACAGGATCCTACTAACACTACACTATACGACACTGTACAGAGGATAGATAGGAGGAAGGAGACAGCTAGGATACAGGTAGGAAGAAAAGTAGAAATAAGAGAAGCTAAGAGCAGAACTGTCCGAAATTCCTTACACTACCTAGAGGGGGGGAGGGGGGGGGGGGGTGGGGGGGGGGATAGCTTACTAGCCACTACTCTAGGGGACTAGGGCGGCCGACTCCCTATCTAAAATCTTAATTACCTCCCTCCTAGCAGGACCCCCGTCCAGGCCAGCCCTAGGAAGCAGAGGCACCCCCCTACCCCTACCCCTATGCGCCTCCTCCGGACGGCGGTAGGGGCAGTAGAGGGAGCTATCCTTTCACTTGTACGAGGCACACACCCTGGCCTAGAAGCCGGAGATGCGGTATAGGCTAAGTAAGAGCTAGGGGGAGTTAGGGCAGGAGGCGCAGAGCTAGCCCTAGATAGCAATAAGGATAGCGTTAATGTACAACGCGCAGGCAGTAGCGACCTGCTAAGGTATAACCTAGGCAGGGTTACACTAGAAGGCGCAGAAGGGTAGCTCGGCTGCGTCCTGCTGCTCGTTAGTATAGCACCTAAGACGTTAGCTTAGACTGTACAGAGGGAGGGAACCTGTACAAACCGAAAGCGAAGCTATTAATTAAATTAAGCATTCTACTGCTAGAGGCGGAAATAGGAGGGGATCTCAGCCGGACGAGCGGAGGCAGAGCCAGCGACTACAAGGGAGCTACGACGAGCACGGCCGGACAGGGCGGGAGGCATAGTAGTAGCTAGTACATAGTAGTAGTAGCTAGTAGTAGCGCTGGGTAATCCGAGCGCGCAGATATGATTCAATACGGCCTTTTTGATAACTATATCTCGAACTGAGGAGGGAAAGGAATCTATGTAGTAGCGGTGGTGGGCTTTGATAGAGGGTGGTGCCAAGGCCCGGCTCGGTCCGGAAGGGCCGAGCCGAAATCCAGGGTCCACCCTATCAATCCGTCCCACCTCTTTCCACCGCCACAACACTACCCCCCTCCCTCACCAGCGGTCGCCCTCGACCGCTTAGTCACCCTATCTATCCAAAAACCTTTCTCTATTCCTTTTTTTTTTTTTGATTCGTCGTCTCTTCCTCGAAAATCCCCTCCGACGGTAATGTTACCTCTTCCTTCTTCTATCGCTTCTTGAATCTCTTACGTTATCAATATCTGAAGTCCTTCACTTGGTCGTTTATGTGATCGGTGCGCCTAATCTGTGCTATCTGATCTGAGTCGTGGGTTATCTGAGCTGCAGCGTGGTTGGTCTGTGCTCCGGCGCAGAGGTCTATATAGATCTTTCCGCAGCGTCGTTTTTCTTCTTCTTCTTCTTTTCTACCAGATCCTCCACGCCGTCGCCGACCGGCCGCCTAGAGCTATAAATTCTATTACGATCGCCTTTATCGGCTTCCCTGCCGGTGGAGCGGACGTGTTTTCTTTCTTCCGGAATTGTCGACATTAGAGCCACGCCGGTTTCGGCTTCTTCGGGTTCCGCGCGTAAAAGTCTCTTAGCAGCTCTGCCGAATTCCGGAGATTCTCGATCGGATACCACTTATAATCTTCCGGCCACCCCTTCTACGAGATCCTCGCTTTGATAGACCCCCTCGTCTTCTTTACGTCCATTACGTCTTCTACCTCCTACTCTTCTTCTTTACCGTCCATCTCGATAGGCGGGGGTTCGGCGAACCCCTGTTCCGGAAGGACGTCCTTAGGGTCCAGGCTTAGCAGATCCGAATGGAAAATATCGTGGATCCGGAACGCCTTGGGCAGCTCGAGTCGATAGGTCACCGGCGACCTCTTTTCTATTATCTTGAACGGACCTACGTAGCGTAGGTTGAGCTTCGCGTTTCCTTTTAGCCTTAGGTTTCGCGTGTTGAGCTATACCTTTTGGCCTTCCTCGAATTCCATTGGGGACCTTTTTCTATTAGCCCGAGTTACTATCTTCTTCTGAGCTGATTCCATCGCTTCTTTCGCCACTTTGATCGCTTCTTCTATCTGAGATCGTAGCGCTTCTGCCGCCGCGGCGGCGACTCTCTTCGACGACGTAGCGGTCGATAGTTCCGCGGAGCTGGGTTCGTTTGGCGGCTGAAAGCTTATCCTCGGAAGATAGCCGTACGTTATCTCGAACGGCGCTAGCGAGATGGCTTCTAACTGTGTTGAGTTTGCGCAGAATTCGGCCATCGGCAACACCTTAACCCAGTCTTCTTAATAATAGCTGCAGAAGGTTCGTAGGTATCGTTCCATCTTACGGTTAGCGACTTTAGACTGACCGTCGGTTTAAGGGTGAGCGGCGGTGCTGAGCTTTCCATAAATTCCGAGAGCTTGGTTAATAGCTTTCTATACGTCGGCGGTGAATTGAGGACCCCTATCCGTAGTGATAGTGTCCGGCAGGCTATAGTGCTTCTACACGTGTTGGATCAACATTCTTACCGTTTCTTCCGCAGTAGTTCCTTCGTCTTTAGCTTGACAGGGGATGAAGTAGCGTTCTTTCCTTAGCCGATCTACTACATTAAGCGTAGCGTCGTAGCCGTTCGAGTCCGGCAGTCCGGTTACGAAATCCATCGTAATGTGCTGCTACGGCTTCTCGGGGATCGGCAGTGGCTTTAATAAGCCTGCCGGAAGGCCGTAACGTAGCTTCGCGGCTCTGCACACGTAGCAATTAGTGATAAATCGGTGGATCCGTTCGTAGATCCGCGGAAACCAGTAGATCGTCCTTACGGCTTCTATCGTCTTCTTCGAGCCTGCGTAACCAACGTCCTTCGAGCTATAGACCAATTAGATGACCTCTGTAACCAGTTCTTCCGGAACTATTAGCTTCCCTGAACCGGTTCTGCCGAGTTTCTGTTGCTGGTTAAGCTGCTCTACCTTTTCGTAGAGAGTCTTTTCTTCAATCGGCAGCTCCATTGGTTCCGGTTCGGTCTGCGGTTCCGCCGCGCAGATCCCCGCTTCCTTCCACACCTCGGCGTCCACTATCCGTTCGGTTAACACCTTCTGAAACATGTTCGGATCTTCCTTCGCGCGGCTCGTCTTCCCTTCTCTTCTCGTCAGCGCGTTAGCCTTTCCATTTTGAGCCCCTAGTCGATAGGTAATCTTGAAGTCGAACCCTAACAAGTAGGCGGCCTACCGAGCTTAACGCCGTAAGAGTTTCTGCGTCTTTATAAAGTAGGTCAGCGACTGGTGGTCCGTAAGGACCTGGACCGTGCTCTTTCCAGCTATAAGCTCCGGTTTCCACTCCTCGAAAGCCTAAATAATCGCTAGCAGCTCCTTATCGTAGATGGCGTAGTTCCGCTTAGCTTCCGTTATAGACTTGCTGAAGAAAGCTACTAGATGGAGGGTCTTGTCGTCGCCAGCGTATTGAGAAAGGACCCCTGCCGTTACTGTGTCGGAAGCGTCCGTTTCTATATAGATCGTCTTTTCCGGTCGGAAGTGCGCCAGAACCGGCGCCGAGGCTACTGCCTCTTTCAGCCGTACGAAAGCTTCTGTGCACTTCTTATTCTATAGGCCCGCAGCCTCTTTCTTCAGCGCCTCGTTTAGGGGTCTCGCTATCTTGCTGAAGTCTTTGATAAACTGTCGGTAGTAGCTGCAGAATCCGAGAAACGCTCTAATCTGCGTAGTGTTTCCGGATTTCGGCTGCTTCTATTCCGCGACGGCGGCGACCTTCGAGGGGTCTATACGAATTCCGTTTCTTCCGACGATAAGACCGAGATACTTAACCTCCGTTTGATAGAACTCGCTCTTCTTCGTGTCCGCGTTCAATCCGACCTCGCAGAGCCTGGTCAGCACCTTCTTAATGTGGTCCGTGTGCTGTTCTCTCGTTCCTTCGGTGTAGATAAGGATGTCGTCCAAGTAAATGGACACGAACCGTTCTAGCATGTCTATAAAGGTGTGGTTTATAAAGCGTTGCTACACTGCCGGCGCGTTGGTGAGTCCGAACGGCATTACCAGCTACTTAAAATTGCCTATACGCGTAGCAAACGTCGTAAGATCTTCCGTCTGCCCTTCTTCGTTCCTTAGTCGGTAGAACGCTTGTCGAATGTCCAGTTTGCTAAACTATTTAGCTTTTGCCACTCGTTGTATAGTCTCGTCGATCAGCGGCAGCGGGTATACGTCTCTCTTAGTGACCTCGTTAAGGCCTCGATAGTCTACGCAGAGTCGCAGACCACCCCCTAGTTTCCTTACGAAAAGAATTAGTAACGCATATTCGGCAGAACTCGGCGTAATGAACTTCTTCGCCAGGTTTTCGCGGACAAACACCTCTACTTAGTCCAGTTCCGCCAGCGACAGTCGTCTTAGGGGCTCGGTTCTTAGCAGCGTAGCTCCCTCTTTTAGTCGGATCTTATTGTTATATTCCGGTCGATAGAGCAGCAGGAGGTTGGAGTCGGCTTTTGAGAACACGTTAGCGTAACTATAGAGTTCTTTCGGTAGCACCTCTAGCGGATCCACTTCTTCTTCTGCTATTATCTTCTAGTAGTCTTCGATGTCTTTTATCGAGATAGCATAAATCTTATTGTCCAGCGACTTCGCGAGGGTCGTTATAGCTTCTGAACTTATTATTCCGACGGTAACCGGGGGTTTGGAACAGTCAGACGGAGCCTCTTTCGCGGACCCCGTAGCTTTCGGCTTGGCGGCGACGGTAGCGACGTTTCCGATGGTCCCTGCTCCGCTACAGGGGGTTTTGAACCTGATCGTTCCTTTATCTACGTTAACAATAGCTTTCTGGTTCTTTATCCATTTCTGCCCTATAATAATGTTAAACCTTCCAATATCTATAATCTGGAACGTCGCTTCCGTAGTTCGACCAGCTAGCGTAGTCTTTAGCGGCACGTAGTGCGTAACGCTTTCTGTGTCTTGTCTATTGTATGCCGAAATCTTCGTCGGCGACGCCAGTTCCACTAGGTAACCGTATCCGTTCGTCAGCTTCCGGACCAGTCGGTGGTGGATCGCCGCGCCGATAAGAGCTCCGGTGTCGATAAAAGCTTTTAGCTAGAGGGGTTTGCTCGATCCGTTAAGGGGGTAGACAGTAATCGGAAGGATAATAGCTGTTTCCGTGTTCACTTCCACCGCTACCGAGAGCGGATCGCTGCAGCTATTAATGCTCTCTCTCGTCAACGTAGTTCGCGTTAATGCCCTGTTGTCCATGCTAGATAGGGGGCCTATCCGTCTAGCTGGTCTTTTCCCATAATTCTTAGCTGTACGCCGCCGTCTACGCTCTCGGTGTTGTTTAGGGCCGGCTCTATAGCTTGTATGGTCTTTCTCGGTGGCTGCGGCGGTTGCGGCTGCTTTACAACGCGATAGTCCTGCTTCTGCTTATCCGATGCTTGGCATCTCGTAGCGATGTGGCTAGGCTTGCTATACGCGAAACAGGTGGGGACGAACGACGAGCACTGCGACTGATAAGGTGGCTGCTGTGGCGCTCTCCGGAAAGGCGCAGGGGGTCGTGTGGTTTGCGTTATTAACGGCGACAGCTTCTGAACCGATTCGCGTAATTTCGCGTAGGCGCTCAAGTTTCTCGCAGTGACCCTCGTCTGATGCACGAAGCCCTCGAGGTCTTCGTCTTCCACTAACGCCATAGCTGCAGCGAGCTCAGGGCTCAGTTTCTGTCTTAGTAGGTGCAGCTGCTTATCTTCTGCCACTCTCGCTCTAATAGCATATTTTCTGAACAAACTGTAGAATTCTTCAAACGTCTGCCGGTTCTAGTTGATTTTATCCAGCTGCTTACAGGCTGTCTTCTTCCTAAAGGGGTCTCCGAAGCGTTGATCTAACGCTTTGATCGCTTCTTCAGCGGTTACCTCTTCCAGGTCTGCCACTAGCGAAAAAGCTTCACCTTCCAGTCGCGCCTCTAAATAGGCCAATCTGTCTTCTTCGCTGCTTAATGCGTAATCGCGACTTATCTTATTCTTGATCTTCTTCTTAAACGCCTCCTACGCTTTAGAGTCTCCGCTACCGAAAACCGGTGGATCCGGTAGTGACGTTATCAACGTGCTACCTTGACTGTAGGCTGCCGGCGAGGTGGTTTCTTCGTGGGTTTCTTGCTGCGGTGGCGGCGACTTCGCTGCTTCCATGTCGGTCAGTTGATCCTTTAGCGCCTTTAGCTGCGCCATTCGATTCGCCGCTTAGTGTTCCAACACGTCGACGATAGTCTCTGCCGATTCCTTCTCGGCCCTTACCATCTCTACTTCCTCTCTTAGCTGTCTGTTTTCTTCTAGTGTTCTGTAGAACAGCGTCTTAATAAGGTCTATACCGTCGTAGACCTTCCCTATTCCGTTCTCGTTTACGTAGTCTTCCAGTTCCTCGATTGTGCAGTCGTGGATCTTCCTATATTCGCTTATTCGTTCCTTGATCTTAGCGGTCTCTTCCGCCGTAAAACCTCTAATAACGACCTTATCGTCAACTACACTGGAGCGTCTGCTCGCTCTGTCAGTCTTTCTCTTTCCGCGGCGGCCTGTTACGCCGCTCTCTACCGTCGAGAAGCCTTCCATCTTCTTACAGTGCCTTGGGGGGGGGGGGGGGGGGGGGGGGGGGGGGGTTGTTGTTAGTGTGTGGTGTGGTGGGTGCGCGTGCGTTATTCGGGTTTCCGGATGGTTCAACGGGCCCTTTCGCGCAGCGCAGGGTGTAGTGTAGAGAGTGAGTTCGAGATATAATGATCCGAGCGCGCAGATATGATTTAATACGGCCTTTTTGATAACTATATCTCGAACTAAGGAGGGAAAGGAATCTATGTAGTGGCGGTAGTGGGCTTTAATAGAGGGTGGTGCCAAGGCCCGGCTCGGTCCGGAAGGGCCGAGCCGAAATCCAGGGTCCACCCTATCAATCCGTCCTACCTCTTCCCACCGCCGCAACACCGGGGTTGGATAGTAGATAGTAGACAGTAGACAGTAGACGGTAGTAGACGGTAGATAGCGTAGAAGGGTAGAGGCAGGCAGGAGAGGGAAGGAAAAGGGGGAAGGGAAAGAGAAGGGAGAGGCTCGGAACTAGGGGGTAGCTGCCTGCTATAAGAGGCAACAGCAACTAGGGCAACTGTTACAGCCGTATAAAAAGGGAAAGAGGCAACTGTAAGGGGGCGCCGCCCAGCCTAGGTCCTAGACCCGACCTAAGCCAGCCGTTGCCCTAAGGACTGCGACTTAGCGGCGTTAGCACGACCCTACCCTCTGTACAGAATCACCGACAGGACTCCACTCCTATACAGAGGGAGAACCCTATAGCCCTACATGGAGAGGAACTGCCGCCCCTCTAAATAGAGGGAAAACTCTATACTACTATATAGAGGAAGAACTCTCGATCCTCTGTACAGAGTGTAAACCTTACACCCCTATATAGAGGGAAATTGCTAGCTTGGCTTTGTAGGTACAAATTGTACAGCAGCAGACGACGAAGGAACTGCCTATCAGTTCCTTTATATAGATACCTAGCCTTAAGTTTCTAAACCAAGATTCTTAAGCCCTTACAGCAACTACGACCTAGTAGTCGACGAGCAACAGCAGTATAGACGACTGGACGAAAATAGGAAATTACGAGCTGCCAAAGGAACACTAGGACCTAAGGGTGTACGACACGCTACTGTACGAAAGAAGCACTACGAGAAGGGAAAGGGGGGGGTATTGTTAGGAGGCGCTGCCCAGCCCAGGTCCTGGACCTAACCTAAGCTAGCTGTCGCTCTAAGGACTGCAACTTAGCAACGCCAGTACGACCCTACCCTCTGTACGGAATTACTGACAGGACCCTACTCCTGTACAGAGGGAGAACCCTATAGCCCTATATAGAGCGGAATTGCTGCTCCTCTAAACAGAGGGAAAACTCTGCACTACTATACAGAGGGAGAACTCCCGATCCTCTGTACAGAATGTAAACCTTGCATCCCTATACAGAGGGAAATCGCTAGCTTAGCTTTGTAGGTACAAATTGTGCAGTAGCAGACAACGAAGGAACTGCCTATTAGTTCCTTTATATAGATACCTAGCCTCAAGTTTCTGAACTAAGATTGTTAAGCCCTTACAATTTTCGATTGGATACTATTTATAGTCTTCCGGCTACCCCTTCTATAAGGTCCTCGCTTTTATAGATTCCCTTATCTTCTTTACGTCTATTACATCTTCTACCTCCTACTCTTCTTCTTACTGTCTATCTTGATTAGCAGAGGTTCGATAAACTCTCGCTCTAGAACGCTATCTTTGGGATCTAGGCTTAGTAAATCTAAATAGAAGATATTATAGATCCGGAACGATCTTAGCAGCTAGAGCCGATAAGTTACTGGTAATCTCTTTTCCACTATCGTAAACGGACCTACGTACTGCAGGTTAAGCTTAGCGTTGCCTTTTAGCCTTAGGTTCTGCGTATTAAGCTATATCTTTTAGCCTTCCTTAAATTCTATTAGTAACTGCTTTCTACTAGCTCGAGTTACTATCTTTGTTTAAGCCGATTCTATTGCCTCCTTCGCTATTCGGACTACTTCTTCTATCTAAGCCTTAAGCGCTTCTGCTGTAGCAGCGGCGACCCTTGTTAATAAGGTAGTAACAGAAGGTTCTAAAGGGCCGGATCCAGTCGGCAGCTGAAAACTTATTCTTGGAAGATAGCCGTAAGTTATCTTAGACGGCGCTAGCGAGGTAGCTTTAGATAGAGCTGCGTTAGCGCAAAATTTGGCTATTAGTAATACCTTAGTCTAGTCTTCTTAATAATAGCTATAGAAGATTCGTAGATATTTTTTTATCTCGCAGTTAGCTACCTCTAATTAACCGTCCGTCTATAGATAAGCGGCTGTACTAAGCTTTCTACGGATTCCGAGAACTAGGTTAATAGCCTTCTATACGTCGGCTGTAAATTCAGGACCCCTATCTGTAGTAATAGTGTCCGGCAGGCCGTAATACTTCTATACGTGCTAAATTAGCATCCTCGTAGTCTTTTCTGCAGTAGTGCCCTTATCCTTGGCTTAGTAGGAGATAAAGTAGTATTTTTTACTTAACTAATCTACTACGTTCAGTGTAGCATTGTATCTATCGGAATCCGGCAGGCCAGTTACGAAATCTATTGTAATATGCTGCTACGGTTTCTTAGGGATCGGCAGTAGCTTTAGTAGACCGGCTGGAAGGCCGTAACGTAGCTTCGCCGCTCGACATACGTAACAATTAGCGATAAACTGGTGGATTTGCTCTTGGATTTGCGGAAACTAGTAGACGGTTCTAATAGCGTCTATCGTCTTCTTCGTACTAGCATAACCGACATCCTTGGAACTATAGACTAGCTAAATAACTTCTGTAACTAATTCTTCTAGAACTATTATCTTTCCTAAACTGGTTTTACCGAGTTTCTGTTAACAGTTAAGCCGCTCTACCTTTTCGTAGAGCGTCTCTTCCTCAGTTGCCAGCTCTACAACGCAGATCCCTACTTCTTTTAGGACTTCGGCGTCTACTATCCGTTCGGTAAGTACTGTTTGGAATATATTCGGATCTTCCTTCGTATAGCTAGTCTTCTCTTCTCTTCTTGTTAGTGCATCGGCCTTTCCGTTTTAAGCTCCTAGTCGATATGTAATCTTAAAATCGAATCTGGATAAGTAGGTAGCCTATCGGGCTTGGCGGCGTAAGAGCTTCTGCGTCTTTATAAAATAGGTTAGTAACTAATAGTCTGTAAGGACCTAGACCGTGCTCCTTCTAGCTATAAGCTCTAGCTTCTACTCCCTAAAAGCTTGGATAATAGCTAACAGTTCCTTGTCGTAGATAGCGTAGTTCTGCTCGGCTTTATTTATAGACTTTCTAAAGAAAGCTACTGGATAAAGGGCCTCGTCGTTGTCGTTATACTAAGAAATAACCCCTGCTGTAACTGTATTAGAAGCGTCCGTTTCTAGGTAGATTGTCTTTTCCAGCTGGAAGTGCGCTAGCACTAGTGCTGTAGCTACGGCGGCTTTCAATTAGTAGAAGGCCTCTATACACTTCTTATTCTAAAGGCCGCCTACCTTCTTCTTTAATACCTTATTTAGGAGTCTTGCTATCTTGCTAAAGATGTTAATAAAATAGCAATAGTAGCTGCAGAATCTAAGAAAAGCTCTAATTTAGGTAGTGTTTCCAGACTTCGGCTGCTTCTATTCCGCTACTGTAGCGACCTTAAAGGGGTCTATACAGATGTCTTCCTTGCTAACAATAAGACCGAAATATTTAACTTCGGACCGATAGAATTCACTCTTCGTTGTATCTGCGTTCAGTCCGACCTCTTAGAGCCTGGTTAGCACCTGCTCGATATAGTCTGTATATTATTGTCTTATTCCGTTAGTGTAGATAAGGATGTCGTCTAGGTAGATAGACTTAAACTGCTCTAGCATGTCTATAAAGGTGTAGTTTATAAAGCGTTGCTATACAGCCGGCGCGTTAGTAAGTCTAAAAGGCATAACCAACTACTTAAAATTGCCTATACGCGTAGCGAATGTCGTAAGGTCTTCGGTCTGCCCTTCTTCGTTCCTTAATCGATAGAACGCTTAGCAAATGTCTAGCTTGCTAAACTATTTAGCTTTTGCTACCCGCTATATAGTCTTATTAATTAGCGACAATAGGTATACGTCTCTCTTAGTTACTTTGTTAAGGCCTCTATAGTCTACGTACAGCCGGAGGCCGCCTCCTCGGTTCTGTACGAAAAGTATTGGCGAAGTATACTCGGCTAAGCTCGGCGTAATAAATCTCTTCGCTAGGTTTTCTCAAACAAATACCTCTACTTAGTCCAGCTTTGCCAGCGACAGTCGTCTTAGCGGTTCGGTCCTTAGTAGCGTAGCCCCTTCCTTTAGCCGAATCTTGTTATCGTATTCTAGTCGGTAGAGCGGCAGAAGGTTAGAATTGGCTTTTAAGAACACGTTAGCATAATAATAGAGTTCCTTTGATAATACTTCTAACAGGTCTAGTTCTTCTTCCGCTATTATCTTTTAGTAGTCTTCGATGTCCTTTATCGAGATAGCGTAGATCTTATTTTCCGGTAACTTCGTAAGGGTAGTTAGGGCTTCTAAGCTTATTATTCCTATAGTCGTTTAAGGCGTAGTATAGCCTACTGGATCCGTAATAGCGGCCGTAACTTTTGGTTTAGCGGTAATAACCGTAACCGAGTCGACAGCGGCGGTGCCTTTCTGCTAGGGTTTGAATTCGATCGTGCCTTCGTCTACGTCGATAACGGCCTTCTAGTTCTTTACCTATTTCTGCCCTATAATAATGTTAAACCGTCCGATATCTATAACTCGAAACGTCGCTTCTGTAGTGCGGCCAGCTGGAGTGGTCTTTAACAGCACATAATACGTAACACTCTTAGTGTCTTGTCCATTGTATGCCGAAATCTGTGTCGGCGAGGCTAACTCTACTGGGTAGCTCTATCCTTTCGTTAGTTTTCGAACTAGTTAATAGTAAATTGCTGCGCCGATAAGAGCTCCGGTGTCGATAAAAGCTTTTAGTTAAAGAGCCTAGCGCGAGCTCTCGAGGAGGTGGACAGTAATAGGAAGGATAATAGCAGTTTCCGCATTTGCCTCTACTATAGCCGAAAGCGGATCGTTGCAGCTGTTAATGCTTTCTTCTTCTAGCAGTACAGTTAGTAATAGTGCCCTATTGTTTATACTAGGTAGGGGGACTATCTATCTAGCTAGTCTTTTCCTAGGATCCTTAATAGCACTCTGCTGTCTATACTGTTAGTATTATTCAGTATTGATTCTATAGCCTAGACACTCTTCCTCGGTAGCAGTGGCAGTGTAGGTCTTGTCGCTTAATACTCTCGCTTCTGCTAAGCAGTTGCTTGACATCTAGGGGCGATATAACCGGGCTTTTCGCACGCGTAACAAGTAGGGACGAATGTCGAACGCAGTGAATAGGATGGTTGCTAGGGTCTGCGCCGGAAAGATAGAGAGGGCCGGGTTAACAGCCTAAACAGCGGTCGCTAACTCGGCTCTTAGGTCGCTAGTCTTCTGTATTCGTTTATGTTTCCAGCAGTAACTCTTGCTTAATCTACAAAGGCTTGGAGGTCTCTCGTCCGTACAGAGACTAGAGCGTTAGCCAGTTTAGGCCTTAATTTCTTTCTTAGCAGGTGCAGTTGTTCGCTCTTAGGCACCTATGCTTGAATCGCGTGCTTCCGCAACTGTCTATAGAACTCTTCGAACAATAGCCAGTGTTAGTTAACCTTGTCGAGTTGTTTACGAGCCGTTTGCTCGCGGAAGTAGTCTGCGAAGCGCTAATCTAAGGCTTCGATAGCCTCGGCAGCGGTAGCTTCTTCTAAGTCTGCCACTAACGTAAACGCTTTACCGTCTAGCTGTAATTAAAGGTATGTCAACTTGTCGTCTTTACTGTTGTTAGCATAATCGCAGTTTATCTTATTTATTATCTTCTTCTTAAAAACTTTCTATATCTCTAGGCTGCCGCCGCCAAAGATCTATAGATTAGGTAGTGATATTATCGGAGTGCTACCTTAACTGTAGGCGGCAAGGGAGGTATAATTAGTGTAGCCTTCTTGTTGCGGCGGCGGCGCTGTCGACGAAGTTAACGCTATTACATTAGCTAACTAAGTCCTTAGCCTATTTAGTTAAGCTAATCGTACTATAGCCTAATTCTTAGGCACTTCGATAGTAGTTTCTACAGACGCCCTCTCTGCGGCTATCGTTTCTACTTCCTCTCTTAACTGTCTATTCTCTTCTAACTTCTTATAGAACAGGGTCTCGATAAGGGCTATAGCGTCGTAGACCTTCTCGATTCCGTGTTCTATTATATAGTTTTTAAGCTCGTCGGGGGTGTACTCGTACAGCTTTAGGTAGTTAGTCGTACGCTCTTTTACCTCTTAGGTCTCTTCCGCAGTAAGGCCCTCGATAAGGGTCTCGTTGTTAATAATGCTAATGCGCCTATCTTTGGTTCTGTTAGTCTTTCTCCTTCCGCTATAGCTAGTAACGCTGCCTTCTGCTGTTAAGAAGCTCTCTATAGCCTTCTTACAGTACTGGTTAGTTTGGTTTAGGTTGTAGAGTGCGCGTGCGTTATTTAGGTATCGAGATGTAATTCGACGGGCCCTTTCGCGCAGCGCAGTAGTAGTGTAGTTAGTAAGTTCGAGATATAATAATCCGAGCACGCAGATATAATTTAATACAGTTGTTTTAATAAATATATCTCAAACTAAGGAGGGAAAGCAATCTATGCAGCGGTAGGTAGGGGGTTTAGGGGTAGTGTGCCAAGACCCGGTTTAGTCCAGAAGGGCCGAACCGAAATTCCAAGGATCTACCCTATTACTTAGTCCCACTACTTTCCGTCGCTGTAACATTCTTCGTACTAGCGTAACCGACATCCTTGGAACTATGGACTAGCTAAATAACTTCTGTAACTAATTCTTCTAGAACTATTATCTTCCCTAAACTGGTTTTACCGAGTTTCTGTTAATAGTTAAGCCGCTCTACCTTTTCGTAGAGCGTCTCTTCCTTAGTTGCCGGCTCTACAACGCAGATCCCTACTTCTTTTAGGACTTCGGCGTCTACTATCCGTTCGGTAAGCACTGTTTGGAATATATTCGGATCTTCCTTCGTACGGCTAGTCGTCCCTTCTCTTCTTATTAGTGCGTCGGCTTTTCTGTTTTAAGCTCCTAGTCGATAGGTAATCTTAAAATCGAATCCGGATAAGTAGGTAGCTTATCGGGCTTGGCGGCGTAAGAGCTTCTGCATCTTTATAAAATAGGTTAGTAACTAATATTCTGTAAGGACCTAGACCGTACTTCTTCTAGCTATAAGCTCTAGCTTCTACTCCTCGAAAGCTTGGATAATAGCTAACAATTCCTTGTCGTAGATAGCGTAGTTCTGCTCGGCTTTATTTATAGACTTGCTAAAGAAAGCTACCGGATAGAGGACCTTGTCGTTGTTGTTATACTAAGAAAGGACCCCTGCTGTAACTGTATTAGAGGCGTCTGTTTCTAGATAGATTATCTTTTCTAGTCGGAAGTGCGCTAGCACTAGTACTGTAGCTACAGCGGCCTTTAGTTAGTTAAAGGCCTCTGTGCACTTCTTATTCTAGAGGCTAGCTGCTTCCTTCTTTAATGCCTTATTTTAGAGTCTTGCTAGCTTGCTAAAGTCCTTAATAAAACGGCGATAGTAGCTACAGAATATAAGAAAAGCTCTGATTTAGGTAGTGTTTCCGGACTTCGGCTGCTTCTATTCCGCTATAGCGGCGACCTTTAAGGGGTCTATCCGGATGCCCTCCTTTCTAACAATAAGGCCGAGGTATTTAACTACGGACCAATAGAACTCGCTCTTCTTTATATCCGCATTTTATCCGACCTCTTAGAGCCTAGTTAGCACCTGTTTAATGTATTCCGTATGCTATTCTCTTGTTCTATTAGTGTAGATAAGGATGTCGTCTAGGTAGATAGATACAAACTGCTCTAGCATGTCTATAAAGGTATAGTTTATAAAGCGTTGCTATATAGCTAGCGCGTTAGTAAGCCTAAAAGACATAACTAGCTATTTGAAATTGCCTATACGCATAGCGAATGTCGTAAGGTCTTTAGTCTGTCCTTCTTCGTTCCTTAGCCGATAGAACGCTTAGCGAATGTCTAGCTTGCTGAACTATTTAGCTTTCGCTACCTGCTGTATAGTCTTATCGATTAGCGGCAGCGGGTATACGTCTCTCTTAGTAACCTCGTTAAGGCCTCTATAGCCTACGTATAGCTAGAGGCCGCCTCTAGGCTTCCGGACGAAAAGGATCGGCGATGTATACTCAGCTAAGCTTAGCATAATAAATCTCTTCGCTAAGTGTTCTCGAACAAACACTTCTACTTAGTCTAGCTCGGCCAGCGACAGTTGCCTTAGCAGTTTGGTCCTCGGCAGCGTAGCTTCCTCCTTTAGCCAAATCTTGTTATCGTATTCTGGTCGGTAGAGCGGCAGAAGGTTGGAATCGGCTGTTAAGAATACGTTAGCATAATAATAGAGTTCTCCTAGTAACACTTCTAATAGGTCTACTTCTTCTTCTGCTATTATCTTTCGGTAGTCTTTAATGTCCTTTATTAAGATAGAGTGGATCTTATTTTCCAGTAACTTTGTAAGGGAAGTTAGGGCTTTAAAGCTTATTATTCCGATAGTTGCTAAAGGCGCGGCATAGCCGGCCGGATCCGTAATAGCGGCCTTGACTTCTGGGTTAGCGGCGACGACGGTAACCGAGTCGACAGCGTCGGTGCCTTTCTGCTAGGTTTTGAATTAAATCGTGCCCTTATCTATATTAATAATGGCCTTCTAGTTCTTTATCTATTTCTGTCCTATAATAATGTCAAACCGTCCAATATCTATAACTCAAAACGTCGCTTCTGTAGTGCAGCCGGCTAGGGTAGTCTTTAGCAGCACATAATACGTAACGCTTTCAGTGTCTTGCCTGTTGTATGCCGAAATCCGCGTTAGCGACGCTAATTCTACTAGGTAACTGTATCCTTTTATTAGTTTCCGAATTATTTAATAATAAATTGCCGCGCCGATAAGAGCTCTAGTGTCGATACAAGCTTTTAGTTAAAGAGGCTGGCGCGAGCTCTCGAGGGGGTAGACAGTAATTGGAAGAATAATAGCAGTCTCTGTATTCGCCTCTACTGCAGCCGAAAGCGGATCGTTGCAGCTGTTAATGCTTCCTTCTTCTAGCAGTGTAGGTTATAGTAGTGCCCTATCGTTTGTGCTAGGTAGAGAGCCTATCCGTCTAGCTAGTCTTTTCCCAGGATTCTTAATAGTACTCCGCCGTCTACACTGTCGGTGTTGTTCGGTGTTAACTCTATAGCCTGGACACTCTTCCTCGGCAGCAGCGGCGTCGGTCTTGTAGCCTAGTGTTCTCGCTTCTGTTAAGCAGTTGCTTGGCATCTAGTAGCGATATAGCTAGGCTTTCTATACGCGTAGCAGGTAGGGACAAATGTCAAACGCAGTGGGTAGGACGGTTGCTAGGGGCCGCGTCGAAAAGAGGATAGAGACCGGGTTAATAGCGTAAACAGCAGTCGCTAACCTAGTTCTTAGGTTGCTAGTCTTTTATATTCGTTTATGTTCCTAGCAGTAACTCTTGCTTAGTCTACAAAGGCTTAAAGGTCTCTAGTTCTTACAGAGACTAGAGCGTTAGCTAGTTTAGGCCTTAACTTCTTTCTTAGCAGGTAAAGTTGTTTGCTCTTAGGCACTTTCGCTCGAATTGTGTGCTTCTAGAACTGTCTATAGAACTCTTCGAATAATAGCCGTGCTAGCTGACTTTATTGAGTTGTTTACGAGCTGTCTGCTCGCGGAAGTAGTCTACAAAGCGCTAATCTTAGGCTTCGATAGCCTCGGTAGCAGTAGCTTCTTTTAAGTCTGCTACTAACGTAAATGCCTTACTATCTAGCCGCGATTAAAGGTAAACTAACTTGTCGTCTTCGCTGTTGTTAGCATAATCGCAGTTTATCTTATTTATTATCTTCTTCTTAGAAACTTTCTATATCTCTGGATTGCCGCCGCTAAAAACCTGTAGGTTAAGTAATAACGTTATCAAAATGCTACCTTAACTGTAGGCAGCAGGGGAGGCATAATTAGTATAGCCTTCTTGTTGCAGCAGCGGCGCCGCTAACGACGTTAAAGCTGTTATATTAGCTAGCTAAACCCTTAGTCTATTTCGTTAAGCTAATCGTGCTATAGCCTAATTCTTAAGCACGTTGATAGTGGTTTCAGCAGACGCCCTCTCTGCGGCTATCGTTTCTACTTCCTCTCTTAATTGTCTATTCTCTTCTAACTTCTTATAGAACAGGGTCTCGATAAGGGCTATAGCGTCGTAGACCTTCTCGATTCCGTGTTCTATTACATAGTTCTCGAGCTCGTTAGGGGTGTACTCGTATAGCTTTAAATAGTTAGTCGTGCGCTCTTTTACCTCTTAGGTCTCTTCCGCAGTAAGGCCCTCGATAAGGGTCTCGTTGTTGACAATGCTAATGCACCTATCTTTGGTTCTGTTAGTCTTTCTCCTTCTGCTGCAGCCAATAACGCTGCCTTCTACTGTTAAGAAGCTCTCTATAGCCTTCTTACAGTAATAGTTAGTTTGGTTTAGGTTGTAGGGTGCGTATACATTATTCAGGTGTCTAGATGTAATTCGACAGGCCCTTTTGCGTAGCGCGGTAGTAGTTGTTGCAGCAGTGGAAAGGGGTGGGACTGAGTAATAGGGCGGACCCTCGGAATTTCGGCTCGGCCCTTCCGGACCAAGCCGGGCCTTGGCACGCCACCCCCCCCCCCCCCCCCCAAAGGTCTCGTGCACCACTATATAGATTCCTTTCCCTCCTTAGTTCGAGCTATAGTTATCAAAAAGGCCGTATTGAATCATATCTGCGTGCCCGGATTATTATAGCTCGAACTCACTCCCTACACTACTACTGCGCTGCGCGAAAGGGACTGTTGAATTATCTAGACCCCCGAATAACGCACGCGCACTAAACCAAACAAAACACCAGCACTGTAAGATAGCTATGGAGAGCTTCTTAACAGTAGAGGGCGGCGTCACAGGCTGCAGCGGAAAGAGAAAGAACGATAGACCGAGGGATAAACGTATTAGCATCCTCAATAACGGAATGGCCACTAAGGGCCTTACAGAAGAAGAGATAAATAAAGCGAAGAGGGGCATAGAGAGCTATGCCGAGTTGTACGCACGTACGCTGGAAGAAATAGAAGAGCATCTAGCAGAGAATAGAGCTAAGAAGGTGTTCGACATTATCACCTTTATCGAGAAGAAGTTTTATAGAAATACGAAAGAGAACAGGAGACTAAGAGAGGAAATTGAAACGGTAAGAGCCGAGAAGGAATCGGCCGAGACTATTATAGATGTGCTGGAAAACCAAGCGGCGAACCGACTGGCACAACTGAAAGCGATAAAGGCTTAGCTAGCTGAGATAGAGAGAGCGACGTCGCCGCTACCGCATCGAGAAGAACAAGCAGAGACCGCCTTACCGGCGGCCTACAGTTAAGGCAGCATATTAATAACGTTACTACCGGATCTACTAGCGTTTAGAGGCAGAGATCCTAAGGATTGGGAAGCATTTAAGAAGAAGATAAAGAACAAGATAGATCGAGACTACGCCGGAAACAGTGCCGGAGGTAGATTAGCGTACCTAGAGTCGCGATTAGAAGGTAAAGCTTTACCGCTAGTAGCGGACCTAGAAGAGGTAACCGCCAAAGAAGCGATCAAAGCGCTGGATCAACGCTTCGGAGACCCATTCCGAAAGAAGACAGCCTGTAAGCAGCTGGATAAGATCAACCAGAACCGACAGACGTTTAAGGAATTCTACAGGCTATTTAGAAAGTATGCTATTAGGGCCAGAGTGGCGGAAGACGAGCAGCTCTATCTATTAAGACAGAAGCTGAACCCTGAACTGGCAGCAGCTATAGCGTCTGTAGAAGACGAAGACCTTAAGAGCTTCGTGCACTAAGCGAGAGTTACTGCGAGGAACCTAAGTGCCTACGCGAAATTACGCAAATCGAACTAGAAGCCGTTGTTGACGCAGGCAACGAGACCCCCTGCACCTTTCCAGAGAGCGCCTCTGCAGCTATCTTACCAGTCACCGCGTTTGTCGTTCGTCCCTACCTGTTACGCGTATAGAAAGCCTGGCCACATCGCTACGAGATGCCAAGTATCAGACAAGCAGAAGCAGGAGTATCGTGTTATAAAGCAGCCGCAGCCTCCGAGAAAGACTATACAAGCTATAGAGCCGGCTCCGAACGACACCGACAGCGTAGACAGTGGAGTGCTACTAAGAATCCTAGGAAAAGATCAGCTGGAAGGATAGGCCCCCTATCTAGCGTAGACAACAGGGCACCAACAAGAACTACGTTACAGAAAGATAAGAGCATCAACAGCTGCAGCGATCCGCTCTTAGCAGCAGTGGAAGTGAACACGGAAACAGCTATTATCCTTCTAATCACTGTACACCCTCTTGACGGATCGAGCAAACCACTTTAGCTAAGAGCTTTTATCGATACGGGGGCCCTTATCGGAGCGGCTATCCACTATCGATTAGTTCAAAAGATAATAAAAGGATATAGCTATCTAGTAGAGCTAGCGTCGCCGACACGGATTTCGGCATACAACAGACAGGACACGGAGAGTGTTACGCACTATGTGCCATTAAAGACCACCTTAGCAGGTCGCACTACAGAGGCGACGTTCCGAATTATAGATATCGGAAGGTTTGACATTATTATAGGACAAAAATGGATAAAGAACCAGGGAGCAATTATTAACGTAGGTAAAGGCACACTCGGATTCAGAAAACTAATTAGCGGCTCCGCCGCTGTCAAGTCAGTTACCGAACCGGTTACAGTCGCCAACGTTAAACTAACGTTACGACTATCGAAGTAGCTCCGAAGGATCGGTCCGACCCTAAAGACACGATCGGAATAATAAGTTCAGAAGCTTTAACGACCCTCGCGAGGTCGCCAGACAACGAGATTTACGCTATCTTAATAAAAGACATCGAAGACTACTAGAAGATAATAGCGGAAGAAGAAGTGGATCCACTAGAGGTATTACCGAAAGAACTCTATAGTTACACTAACGTGTTCTTAAAGGCTAACTCCAACCTCTTGCCGCTCTACCGACCGGAATATAACAACAAGATCCGGCTGAAAGATGGAGCTGCGCTGCCGAGAACCGAGCCCCTAAGACGCTTATCTCCGGCCGAGCTGGACCAGGTAGAAGTGTTTGTTCGAGAGAATCTAGCGAAGAAGTTCATTACGTCAAGCTTAGCAGAATATGCGTTACCAATTCTTTTCGTACAGAAACCCGGAGGTGGTCTCCGACTGTGCGTAGACTACCGGGGCCTTAATAAAGTCACTAAAAGAGATGTGTATCCGCTGCCTCTAATCGATAAGACCGTACAACGAGTGGCTAAGGCTAAGTGGTTTAGCAAGCTGGACATTCGCCAAGCATTCTATCGATTAAGGAACAAAGAAGGACAAACGGAAGACCTTACGACATTCGCTATGCGCATAGGCAATTTTAAGTAGTTAGTAATGCCTTTCGGGCTTACCAACGCGCCGGCAGTCTGGCAACGCTTTATAAACCACACCTTTATAGATATGCTAGAACGGTTCGTTTCAATCTACTTAGTTAACATTCTTATCTATACTAAGGGAACGAGAGAACAACACACAGACTACATTTAGAGGGTGTTAAAGAGACTCCGCGAGGTCGGATTGAACGCAGACACGAAAAAGAGCGAGTTCTATCAGACCGAAGTCAAATATCTTAGTCTTATCGTCGGAAGAGAAGGAATTCGAATAGACCTATCGAAAGTGGCCGCCGTAGCGGAATGGAAGCAACCGACATCCGGAAACACTACGCAAATCAGAGCGTTTCTCGGATTCTGCAGCTACTATCGACGGTTCATTAAGGACTTCAGCAAGATAGCAAGACTACTGAATAAGGCATTAAAGAAGGAAGCCGCCAGCCTATAGAATGAAAAGTGTACGGAAGCTTTCAACTGACTAAAGGAGGCGGTGGCCTTAGCGCCAGTGCTAGCGCACTTTAGACCGGAAAAGACAATCTACGTAGAGACAGACGCTTCCAACACAGTGATAGCAGGGGTCCTTTCTTAGTACGCTAACGACGACGAGACTCTCCATCCAGTGGCTTTCTTTAGAAAGTCTATAAATAATGCTGAGAGAAACTACGCCATCTATAATAAAGAACTGCGGGCCATTATTCAGGCCTTCGAAGAGTGGAAACCGGAGCTTATAGCTAGACAGAGCACGATACAGGTCCTTACGGACCACCAGTCGTTAACCTACTTTATAAAGACGCAGAAGCTATTACGCCGCTAAGCCCGGTAGGCAGCCTACTTATCCGGGTTCGACTTTAAGATCACTTATCGACCTGGAGCTCAAAATGGAAAGGCAGACGCATTAACGAAAAGAGAAGGGAGGACTAGCTGCGCGAAAGAAGATCCGAACATGTTCTGGAAGGTGTTGACCGAGCGGATAGTAGACGCAGAGGTGCTGAAAGAGGTAGGGGTCTACGCAATAGAACCGACCAATAAGGAAGAAACTCTCTACGAGAAAGTAGAGCAGCTTAACTAGTAACAGAAGCTCGGCAAAACCGGTTCAGGGAAGCTAATAGTTCCAGAAGAACTAATTACAGAGGTCATCCAGCTGGTCTATAGCTCCGTAGATGTTGGCCACGTAGGCGCGAAGAAGACGATACAAGCAGTAAGGACGATCTACTGGTTTCCGAGAATATTCGAGCGAATCCACCAATTTATCGCTAACTGCCACGTATGCCGAACGGCAAAGCTACGTTACGGCCTTCCAGCCGGCCTACTAAAGCCACTTCCGATCCCCGAGAAACTATAGCAGCACATTACGATAGATTTCGTAACCGGCCTGCCGGACTCCGATAGATATAACGCTACGCTTAATGTAGTGGATCGGCTAAGCAAAGAGCGCTATTTCATCCCCTGTCGAGCTAAGGATAAAGGAACTACTGCAGAAGAAACGGCGAGAATGTTGATCCAACACGTGTGGAAGCACTATAGGCTGCCGGACACTATTACTACGGATAGGGGTCCTCAATTCACCGCCGACGTATAGAAAGCTATTAACCAAGCTCTCGGAATTCGTGGAAAGCTCAGCACAGCTGCTTACCCGCAGACCGACAGTTAGTCTAAAGTAGCTAACCGAGAGATAGAACGATATCTGCGAACCTTCTGCGGCCATTACTAAGAAGAATGGATCAAGGTGTTGCCGATAGCCGACTTCTGCGCCGGAACCTAAGGCTGAAAGGCAACGCGAAGCTCAACCCTCGTTACGTAGGTCCGTTTAAGATAATAGAAAAAAGGTCGCTAGTGACCTACTGGCTCTAGCTGCCGAAATCGTTCCGGATCTACGATGTCTTTTATTCGGATCTGCTAAGCCTAGACCCTGAAGATAGTCTTCCGGATTAGGGGTTCAATAAACCCCTATTGATCGAAGTAGACGGTAAAGAAGAAGAATAGGAGGTAGAAGACGTTATAGACATAAGAAGACGAAGGGGATCTATCGAAGCGAGGATCTTATAGAAAGGATAGCCGGAAGACTATAAATAGTATCCGGTCGAGAACCTGCGGAATTCAGTAGAGGTGCTAAGAGAATTTTACGTTCGAAACCCGAGGAAGCCGAGGCCTGTATAGCTCGAAAGTCGATAAAGAAGAAGGATATCCACGTCCGCTCTATCGACGTAGAAGCCGATAGAAACGATCGTAGAATCTGCTGGCCGGTGTCTTGGGCCTTACTACCACTACCGCTGGCCAGGACCGGCGGATGGAACGGTAAGGCCAAGAACGGCGCTACCGCGTCGGCCTGCTTAGTGACGGTCTTTGCGCTCCGTTACTACTATCTGCCGGCTCGGCGGAAAGGATAGTAACGACTAATACGGATGTGGATGTGGACAGCTGGCAGCTAGGCTTGGCAGGGCCAGGCTTGGCGCATACTCAAATACCTCCACTGTTGCGGCGGTGGAAAGAGGTGGGACGGATTAATGGGGTGGACCCTGGATTTCGGCTCGGCCCTTCCGGACCGAGCCGGGCCTTGGCACCACCCTCTATCAAAGCCCACCACCGCCACTACATAGATTCCTTTCCCTCCTCAGTTCGAGATATAGTTATCAAAATGGCCGTATTGATTTATATCTGCGTACCCGGATCATTATATCTCAAACTCACTCTCTACACTACATCCCGCGCTGCGCGAAAGGGCCCGTTGAACCATCCGGAAACCCGAATAACGCACGCGCACCCACCAACACACCAATAACAACCCCTACGGCACCGTAAGAAGATGGAAGGCTTCTTAGCGGTAGAGAGCAGCGTAACAGGCCGCCGCGGAAAGAGAAAGACTGACAGAGCGAGCAGACGCTCTAGTGTAGTTGACGATAAGGTCGTTATTAGAGGTTTTACGGCAGAAGAGACCGCAGAGATTAAGGAACGAATAAGTGAATACAAGAAGATCCACGACTGCACGATCGAGGAACTGGAAAACCACGTAAACGAGAACGGAATAGGGAAGGTCTACGACGGTATAGACCTTATTAAGACGCTGTTCTACAGAACACTAGAAGAAAACAGACAGCTAAGAGAGGAAGTAGAGACGGTAAGGGCCGAGAAGGAATCGGCAGAGACTATCGTCGACGTATTGGAACACTAAGCGGCGAATCGAATGGCGCAGCTGAAGGCGCTAAAGGATCAACTAGCTAATATAGAAGCAGCGAAGTCGTCGCCGCCACTGCAGCGAGAAACCTACACGGAGACTGCCTTACCAGCGGCCTACAGTCAAGGTGGCACGTTGATAACGTCACTACCGGATCCACCGGTTTTCAGTGGCGGAGACTCTAAAGCGTAGGAGGCGTTTAAGAAGAAGATCAAGAATAAGATAAGCCGCGATTACGCATTAAGCAGCGAAGAAGACAGATTGGCCTATTTAGAGGCGCGACTAGAAGGTGAAGCTTTTTCGCTGGTGGCGGACCTGGAAGAAGTAACAGCCGACGACGCTATTAAGGCGCTGGACCAGCGTTTCGGAGACCTATTCCGAAAGAAGACAGCCTGTAAGCAGCTAGATAAGATCAACCAGAACCGGCAGAAGTTTGAGGAATTCTACGGTTTGTTCAGAAAATATGCGATTAGGGCCCGAGTAGCGGAAGATAAGCAGCTCTACCTATTAAGGCAGAAGCTGAACCCTGAACTGGCCGCCGCTATGGCGTCTGTAGAAGACGAAGACCTTAAGGGCTTCGTGCATCAGACGAGGGTCACCGCGAGAAACTTGAGCGCTTACGCGAAATTACGAGAATCGGTTCAGAAGCCGTCGCCGTCGCCGTCGCCGTCGCTGATGCGGACAACCAGAGCCCCCGCGCCCTTCCGACGCGGCCCCCAGCCGCCTTACGTGCCGCGACCGTCGTTCGTCCCTACCTGTTTCGCGTGCGGAAAGCCTGGCCACATCGCTGCGAGCTGCCAAGCATCGGATAAGCAGAAGCAGGAGTATCGTGTTATAAAGCAGCCTTAGCCGCAGCCGCCGAGAAAGACAATTCAAGCCATCGAGCCGGCTCCGAACAATGCTGACAGCGTAGACGGCGGCATGCAGCTGAGAATTATGGGAAAAGACCAGCTAGACGGATAGGCCCCCTATCTAGCATAGACAACAGGGCATTAACGCGAACCGCGTCGACGAAAGAGAGCATCAATAGCTGCAGCGATCCGCTCTCGGCGGCGGTGGAAGTAAACACGGAAACAGCTATCATCCTTCTAATTACTGTCCACCCCCTCGACGGATCGAGCAAACCGCTTTAGCTAAAAGCTTTTATCGATACAGGAGCTCTTATTGGCGCAGCGATCCACCACCGACTGGTCCAGAAGCTGACGAATGGATACGGCTATCCGGTGGAACTAGCGTCGCCGACGAAGATTTCAGCGTATAACGGACAAGACACGGAAAGCGTTACGCACTATGTGCCATTAAGGACCACCTTGGCTGGTCGCACTACGGAAGCGACGTTCCGGATTATGGATATCGGAAGGTTTAACATCATTATAGGGCAGAAATGGATAAAGAACCAGAAAGCTATCGTTAACGTAGATAAAGGAACGATCAGATTCAAAACCCCGGGTAGCGGAGCAGAGACCATCGGAAAGGCCGCTACCGCCGCCGCCAAGCCGAAAACTACGGAGCCTGCGAAAAAGGCCCCGTCCGACCGTTCCGAACCCCCGGTTACCGTCGGAATCATAAGTTCAGAAGCTATAACGACCCTCGCGAAGTTGCCGGACAACGAGATTTACGCTATCTTAATAAAAGACATCGAAGACTACCGGAAGATAATGGCGGAAGAAGAAGTGGATCCACTGGAGGTGCTGCCAAACGAGCTCTACGGTTACGCTAACGTATTCTCAAAAGTAGACTCCAACCTCCTGCCGCTCTATCGACCGGAATATAACAACAAGATCCGGCTGAAAGAAGGAGCCGCGCCGCCGAGAACCGAGCCCCTAAGACGACTGTCGCTAGCGGAACTGGACTAGGTAGAGGTGTTCGTTCGCGAAAATCTGGCGAAGAAGTTCATTACGCCGAGTTCTGCCGAATATGCGTTACCGATTCTTTTCGTAAGGAAACCAGGGGGTGGTCTGCGACTCTGCGTAGACTATCGAGGCCTTAACGAGGTCACCAAGAGAGACGTTTATCCACTGCCGCTAATAGATAAGACTATATAGTGCGTAGCGAAGGCTAAGTAGTTTAGCAAGCTGGACATCTACTAAGCGTTCTATCGATTAAGGAACGAGGAAGGGCAAACGGAAGATCTTACGACGTTCGCGACGTATATAGGCAATTTCAAGTAGTTGGTGATGCCTTTCGGACTTACCAACGCGCCGGCAGTATAGCAACGCTTTATAAACTACACCTTTATAGACATGTTGGAACGGTTCGTGTCTATCTATTTGGACGACATTCTTATCTACACGGATAGAACGAGAGATCAGCACACGGACCACATCAAGAAGGTGCTGACCAGGCTCTGCGAGGTCGGATTAAACGCGGACACGAAAAAGAGCGAGTTCTATCAAACCGAGGTCAAATATCTCGGCCTTATCGTCGGAAGAGATAGAATTCGGATGGACCCCTTAAAGGTCGCCGCCGTCGCGGAATGGAAGCAGCCGAAATCCGGAAACACTACCTAAATCAGAGCGTTTCTCGGATTCTGCAGCTATTATCGACAGTTTATCAAAGACTTCAGCAAGATAGCCAGACCCCTGAACGAAGCGTTAAAGAAAGAGGCTGCTGGCCTATAGAACGAGAAGTGCACGGAAGCCTTCAACCGGCTGAAAGAAGCAGTGGCCTCTGCGCCAGTTCTGGCACACTTCCGGCCAGAAAAGACGATCTACGTGGAAACGGACGCTTCCGACACGGTGACGGCCGGAGTCCTTTCTCAATATAGTGACGACGAAACCCTCCACCCAGTCGCCTTCTTTAGCAAGTCAATAAGCAAAGCTAAGCGAAATTACGCTATCTACGATAAGGAGCTACTAGCGATTATTCAGGCTTTCGAGGAATGGAAACCGGAGCTTATAGCTGGAAAGAGCACGGTCCAGGTTCTTACGGACTACTAGTCGCTGACCTACTTTATAAAGACGCAGAAGCTCTTACGGCGTCAAGCGCGGTAGGCCGCCTACTTATCAGGGTTCGACTTCAAGATTACCTATCGACCCGGAGCTCAAAACGGAAAGGCTAACGCGCTGACGAGAAGAGAAGGAAAAACCAGCTGCGCGAAAGAAGATCCAAACATGTTCCAGAAGGTGTTGACCGAACGGATAGTAGACGCGGAGGTGTTGAAAGAGGTAGGGGTCTGCGCAGTAGAACTGGCCCCTAAGGAAGAGACGCTCTACGAGAAGGTGGAACGGCTTAATCAACAACAGAAGCTCGGCAAAACCGGTTCAGGGAAGATAATAGTTCCGGAAGAACTAATTACCGAGGTCATCCAGCTGATCTATAGCTCTATGGATGTTGGCTATGCTGGAGCGAAGAAAACGATGCAGGCCGTAAGGACGACCTACTGGTTTCTGCGGATCTACGAGCGGACCCACCGATTTATCGGCAACTGTCACGTATGCCGAGCCGCGAAGCCACGTTACGGTCTTCCGGCCGGTCTGCTGAAACCACTTCCGATCCCCGAGAAACTGTAGCAATACATTACGATAGATTTCGTAACTGGCCTGCCGGAATCGGATGGATATAACGCTACGCTCAATGTAGTGGATCGGCTGAGCAAAGAACTGCACTTCATCCCCTGCCGAGCAAGAGACGAAGGAACCACTGCGGAAGAGACCGCACAGATGTTGATTCAACACGTGTAGAAGCACTATGGCCTGCCGGACACTATCACTACGGATAGGGGTCCTCAATTCACCGCCGACGTATAGAAAGCCATTAACCGAGTTCTCGGAATTAGTGGAAAGCTCAGCATAGCTGCTTACCCGCAGACTAACAGTCAGTCTAAAGTGGCTAATCGCGAGATAGAGCGATATCTGCGAACCTTCTGCGGCTACTATTAAGAAGAATAGGTTAAGGTGTTGCTAATGGCCGAGTTCTGCGCTAACTTGGCACTGTCTAAGGCCACCTCGCTGGCGCTGTTCGAGATAACGCACGGCTATCTTCCGAGGATAAGCTTTCAGCCGCCAAACGAACCCAGCTCCGCAGAACTATCAGCCGCTACGTCGTCGAAGAGAGTCGCTGCCGCGGCGGCAGAAGCGCTACGATCTTAGATAGAAGAAGCGATCAAAGTGGCGAAAGAAGCGATGGAATTAGCTTAGAAGAAGATAGTAACTCGAGCTAATAGAAAAAGGTCCCCAATAGAATTCGAGGAAGGCCAAAAGGTATAGCTCAACACGCGAAACCTAAGGCTGAAAGGAAACGCGAAGCTTAACCTACGCTACGTAGGTCCGTTCAAGATAATAGAAAAGAGGTCGCCGGTAACCTATCGACTCGAGCTGCCGAAGGCGTTCCGGATCCACGATATTTTCCATTTAGATCTGCTAAGCCTAGACCCTAAGGACGGCCTTCCGGAACAGGGGTTCGCCGAACCCCTACCAGTTAAGATGGACGGTAATGAACAAGAATAGGAGGTAGAAGACGTAATGGACGTAAAGAAGATAAGGGGGTCCATTAAAGCGAGGATCTCGTAGAAGGGGTGGCCGGAAGACTACGAATGGTATCCGGTCGAGAATCTGCGGAATTCGGCGGAGCTGCTAAGAGATTTTTACGCGCGAAACCCGGAAAAGCCGAAGCCGGAATGGCTCTAAAGCCGATCCTTTAGGAGGAAAACGAAGAAAGCCACGTCCGCTGTACCAGCGCGGAAGCTAATGAAAACGATCGTAGTGAATTGATAGCTCTAGGCGGCCGGTCGGCGACGGCATAGAGGATCTAGTGGAAAAGAAGAAGAAGAAGAAAAACGACGCTACGGAAAGATCTATATAGACCTCCGCGCCGGAGCACAGACCAACCACGCTGCAGCTCAGATAACCCACGACTCAGATCAGATAGCACAGATCAGGCGCACCGATTACATAAACGACCAAGTGAAGGACTTCAGATGTTGATAACGTAAGAGATTCAAGAAGCGATGGAAGAAGGAAGAGGTAACATTACTGTCGGAGGGGATTTTCGAGGAAGAGACGACGAATCAAAAAAAAAAAAAAAAAAGAAGGAATGGAGAAAGGCTTTCGGATGGATAGGGTAACTAAGCGGTCGAGGGCGACCGCTGGTAAGGGAGGGGGGTAGTGTTGCAGCGGTGGAAAGAGGTAGGACGGATTAATAGGGTAGACCCTGGATTTCGGCTCGGCCCTTCCGGACTGAGCCGGGCCTTGGCACTACCCTCCATCAAAGCCTACCACCGCCACTATATAGATTCCTTTCCCTCCTCAGTTCGAGATATAGTTATCAAAAAGGCCGTATTAAATCATATCTGCGTGCCCGGATCATCCACCTCCGCTTGTACGTAGATTCTTCCCTCTCCAGCCTTCGATATAGTTATCAAACGGCGGGTATTGACCTAGAGTCTACCGCAGTCAGATCATTATATCCAAGGCTCAACCTAACACCCAACCTGCACTACGCGAAAGAGCCTGTTGAATTACATCCGGGTACTCGATTAACGTACGTGCAACCAACCTAGAGTGTGTATTGTATACGTACAAAGGAGGCCGTCGAATTACATCCGGTTACTTAATTGTGCATGTACATACTACTCTACCCCCCTCCCCTCCCCCAATCGAGAAGAAGAGTTTTAAAGAGAGCGGTCCATTACAGAGGACATCGAGAAGAAGAGTTTTAAGGAAGAGAAGTGCCCTACGAGCAGATCGTACGAGTTTTGAAGTTTTAAGATAGGATAAGAAGAGCGAGAGAGCGACGGGAGAGCGACGAGAGCGACGAGAGCGACGACGACGATGTAGGGACAAGGAGAGCGACGACAACGGGAGCGACGACAACGGGAGCGACGACGACGAGAGCGCACCTAGCAGGACCTAGGGCGACGACATTCGTTTTTTTTGGGTCTTTGACAGACCATTCTATTCGTACAGCCAGCAATCGGGACATTCACCAATCGAGACGTATAGCCAGCCAGCGATCGAGGCGTACGTTCAGCAATCGAGGACAAGACATATACGACGCGTGTTTAGTACAAAGCAATCAGTACAATTCAGCAATCGAGGACAAGACACAGGCAAGGCACAGGTACAGCCCCCGACAACCCAGCTCTAGGCAGAGTACCTAAGCAGAGCCCCTAGCTGCAGAGCACCTAGGCTAAGTAAGAGCACCTAGGCCGAGCAAGAGCACCGAGCAGGCAGAGCACAAGGCAGAGCATAAGGCACAATACAGGGTTGCTGCATGCAATATACACAGCTGCTGCAGACAATATAGGCATAGCTGCTGTAGACAGCACAGGCAAAGCAGAGGCAGAGCACAAGGCACAGCTGCTGCAGACAACCTAGGCACGAGCACACAGGCACAGCTGCTGCAGACAACAGGCAGCTGCAGACAACATACAGCTGTAGACAACAGAGGGCATAGCTGCAGGCAACATAGGTACAGACAACAAAGACTGCTGTATACAGGGCTGCTGCAGACAGTACAGCTGCGGACAATACCGGCAAAGCACAGGCAAAGCAACGGCTCGAGAAGCGACCGTCGAGAAGCGACAGTCGAAAAGCGACATACGTACGTAGGCTGCGACCTCCGCGACCTCCGCGACCTTAACGACCTCCGCGACCTCCGCGACCTCTGCGACCTCCGCGACCCCGACGACCTCTAAGACCTCTGCGACCGTTTAAGAAGCGACGGCTCGAGAAGCGAAGCGACGGTCGAGAAGCGAGCGACCGTCAAAAAGCGAGCGACTGTCAAGAGGTAAGCGACCGTCGAGAAGCAAGCGACCGTCGAAAAGCGACGGCTCGAGAAGCGACGGTTCGAGAAGCGAGGCGAGCGTCTAAGAAGCGAGCGACGGTCTGAGAAGCAAGCGACGGGAGAAGCGACCGTCAAGAAGCGACCGTCGAGAAGCGACACGTGTTTGCAAGACAACCTCCGCGGCCTCTACGACCTCTGCGACCTCCGCGGCCCCGACAACCTCTACAGCCGCGACCTCTGAGAATTCTGCAGCCTTGGCAAGGCAGCAAACAAGGCACCAATTAAGGCCGAAAGCGACGGCAAAAGGCACGAGATTGAAGCTCAAAAAGGCACGAGATTGAGGCTCAAAAAGGCACGAGATTGAGGCTCAAAACGCACAGAAATTGAAGCTCAAAAGCGACCTCAAAAGCGACCTCAAAAGCGACCTGATTGGCTGATAGCGAAGCTGAATCTGCGACCCCTACGACCGGGTTTGGAGCGACCTGTTTTGATGCGACCTCTGCGACTGAATTTGCGACCTGGATTGGTGCGACCTGATTGGCTGATTGCGATTGATAGATTGATTGCGATTGAGGGCAATCGCTAGTTGGGGAGGGCGGTAGTAATACGGATGTAGATATAGACAGCTGGCAGCTAGGCTTGGCAGGGCCAGGCTTGGCGCACACTCAAATACCTCCACCTCCGCTTGTACGTAGATTCTTCCCTCTCCAGCCTTGGATATAGTTATTAAAGACGGGTATTGACCTAGAGTCTACTGCAGTCAGATCAACGACGAAGAACGAAGCGGCTGCCGTCAAAGCAGCCTCGCGGTAGCGCCAAAGGCCTTAGTAGAGAAAGAAGAAGAAGAAGATAAAGAGCTACGGACGGATCTATATAGACCTCTACAGCAGAGCACGGACCGGTTACGCCGCAGCTCTAGTAACCGCTAGCTCCGATCAGATAGAACGGATTAGAGGGAAGCCAAGTAAAGACTTCAAATAGTAACAATATAAATAAAAAAAAGAGACAGGAGGGACGGATAAGTAAGCGGTCGAGGGCGACCGCTAATAAGGGAGGGGGGTAGTCTTGCGGCGGTGGAAAGGGGTGGGACTGAGTAATAGGGCGGACCCTCGGAATTTCGGCTCGGCCCTTCCGGACCGAGCCGGGCCTTGGCACGCCACCCTCCCCCAAAGGTCTCGTCCACCACTATATAGATGCCTTTCCCTCCTTAGTTCGAGCTATAGTTATTAAAAAGGCCGTATTGAATTATATCTGCGTGCCTGGATTAGTAGTGTATTTAGAGAGTTCGAGATATAATAATCCGAGCACGCAGACATAATTCAATATAGCTGTTTTAATAACTATATCTCGAACTAAGGAGGGAAAGGAATCTATGCAGCGGTAGGTAAGGGCTTTAGGGGCGGTGTGCCGAGACCCGGCTTAGTCCAGAAGGGCCGAGCCGAAATTTCAAGGGTCCACCCTATTACTTAGTCCTACCCCTTTCTGCCGCCGCAACAGCAGCGGTAGGTAAGGGCTTTAGGGGTAGTGTGCCAAGACCCGGCTCAGTCCGGAAGGGCCGAGCCGAAATTCCAAGGATCCAGTCTATTACTTAGTCCCACTACTTTCTGTCGCCGCAACAGTAAGTAAGGTTTATAAGTAACAGTACACAGGCCCCTAAGGCACAGCGGCTATTTACTACCTAAGGCGCCAAGGGGCGCGCTAGCGAGTTAGGGAAAGGGATCCTAGGTAGGCAGCTAGGGACATCTGCCTTAGGGAGGGGAGGTAATTGTTATAGAATCCCTAGCAAGGGGGGCTTACAGGACCCTAGAGCTGCTCTAAGGACACGGCTGCAAGCCTAAGGATAGCCTGCTGCTAAGGGCGGCTTAAGCCGCCCTTACGTACATATAAAAGGAGCCTAGGCGAGACTAGCAGAGGGACACTTGTTAGTTTAAACACAATACCAGTTATTGGTATTAGGTGCCCTATACGCTGCTACAATTCAATCCCGTAACAGGTAGAGTCTTGTTAGTGTAAGTCTTTCTCTTTAATCTGTTGACTGTAACACTACCCTTTCCAGTCTTTGGTTTTAGTTAAATTCTTTAAGTCTTAGCCTAACCACTCCTTCTTTAGCTCAATCTAGGACACACTACAGCTACTCCCTTAACACTGCAACAGTTCTATAACAATATATGATCCGGGCACGCAGATATGATTCAATACAGCCTTTTTGATAACTATATCTCGAACTGAGGAGGGAAAAGAACCTATGTAGTGGTAGCGGTGGGCCTTGATAGAGGGTGGTGTGCCAAGGCCCGGCTCGGCCCGTCCGGGCCGAGCCAAAATCCAGGGTCCACCCTATCAATCTGTCCTACCTCTTTCCACCGCCGCAACACTACCCCCCTCCCTTACTAGCGGTCGCCCTCGACCGCTTAGTCACTCCATCTATCTGGAAATCTCCACTTTTTTTTTTTTTTTTTTTTTTTTTTGAAAATCCCCTCCGACGCCGACGTCACGTCTTCCATCTTCTATCTTCTATTACAACCAGCGTCCTTTTCGTCGCTTTTTCCATTTTTTACATCGTCGGCATCTGAAGTCCTTCACTTTACGTTTATGTAATCCGTTCGCCTGATCCGTGCTATCTGATTGGAACTGTAGGTTATCTGAGCTGCGGCGTGGCTGGTCTGTGCGTCGTCTCGGAGGTCTATATAGATCTTTCCGCAGCGCCGTTTTTCTTCTTCTTTTCCCTTCTACCAAAGCCTTTATACACTGCAGGGGCGGCGGCGCTGGCACGCTACGGCGTCGGCGGGCTTCCTGCCGCACTGCCGATGGGTGGTGGCCGCGTCGATGACCTCCCCGAAGGCGACCGACACGATCGTCTTTATCGGCTTCCGCGCCAGTGGAGCGGACGTGGCTTTCTTTGTTTTTCTTCCAGAAGGATCGGCTTCAGAGCCATTCCGGCTTCGGCTTCTTCGGGTTCCGCGCGTAAAAGTCTCTTAGCAGCTCTGCCGAATTCCGAAGATTCTCGATCGGATACTATTTATAATCTTCCGGCTACCCCTTCTACGAGATCCTCGCTTTAATGGACCCCCTTATCTTCTTTACGTCCATTACATCTTCTACCTCCTACTCTTCTTCATTACTATCTATCTTAACTAGTGGGGGTTCGGCGAAGCCCTGTTCCGGCAGGCCGTTCTTAGGGTCCAGGCTCAGTAGATCCGAATGGAAAACGTCGTAGATCCGGAACGATTTCGGTAGCTGGAGCCGATAAGTTGCCGGCGACCTCTTTTCCACTATTATAAACGGACCTACGTAGCGTGGATTCAGCTTGGCGTTGCCTTTTAGCCTTAGGTTCTTTGTGTTAAGCTATACCCTTTGGCCTTCCTCGAATTCTATCGGTGACCGTTTCTTATTAGCTCGAGTTACTATCTTCTTCTAAGCTGATTCCATCGCTTCTTTCGCCACTTTGATCGCTTCTTCCATCTGAGATCGTAGCGCTTCTGCCGCTGCGGCGGCGACTCTCTTCGACGACGTGGCAGTAGTAGATGGTTCCGCAGAGCTGGGTTCGTTCGGTGGCTGAAAGCTTATCCTCGGAAGATAGCTATGCGTTATCTCGAACGGCGCCAGCGAGGTGGCCTTAGACGGTGCCGAGTTAGCGCAGAACTCGGCTATCGGCAACACCTTAACCTATTCTTCTTGATAGTGGCTGCAGAAGGTTCGCAGATATCGCTCTATCTCGCGATTGGCCACTTCTGATTGACCGTCGGTCTGCGGGTAAGCAGCTGTGCTGAGCTTTCTACTAATTCCGAGAGCTCGGTTGATAGCTCTCTATACGTCGGCGGTGAATTAAGGACCCCTATCCGTAGTGATAGTGTCCGGCAGGCTATAGTGCTTCTATACGTGTTGAATCAACATTCGTGCGGTCTCTTCCGCAGTGGTTCCTTCGTCTCTTACTCGGCAGGGGATGAAGTGCCGTTCTTTGCTTAATCGGTCCACTACGTTCAGTGTGGCGTCGTATCCATTAGATTCCGGCAGGCCGGTTACGAAGTCTATCGTAATGTGCTGCTACAGCTTCTCGGGGATCGGCAGTAGCTTCAATAAGCCTGCCGGAAGGCCGTAACGTAGCTTCGCGGCTCTACATACGTAGCAATTGGCGATAAATCGGTGGATCCGTTCGTAGATCCGCGGAAACCAGTAGATCGTCCTTACGGCTTCTATCGTCTTCTTCGAGCCTGCGTAACCAACGTCCTTCGAGTTATGGACCAATTGGATGACCTCTGTAACCAGTTCTTCCGGAACTATCAGCTTCCCTGAACCGGTTCTGCCGAGTTTCTGTTGCTGGTTAAGCTGCTCCACCTTTTCGTAGAGAGTCTTTTCTTTAATCGGCGGCTCTATTGGTTCCGGTTCGGTCTGCGGTTCTGCCGCGCAGATCCCCGCTTCCTTCAACACCTCGGCGTCCACTATCCGTTCGGTTAACACCTTCTGAAACATGTTCGGATCTTCCTTCGCGCAGCTTATCTTCCCTTCCCTTCTCGTCAGCGCGTTAGCCTTTCTATTTTGAGCCCCTGGTCGATAGGTGATCTTGAAATCGAACCCTAACAAGTAGGCGGCCTACCTAGCTTGACGCCTTAAGAGTTTCTGCGTCTTTATAAAGTAGGTCAGCGACTGGTGGTCCGTAAGGACCTGGACCGTGCTCTTTCCAGCTATAAGCTCCGGTTTCCACTCCTCGAAAGCCTGAATGATCGCTAGCAGCTCTTTATCGTAGATCGCGTAGTTCCGCTTAGCTTCCGTTATGGACTTGCTAAAGAAGGCCACTGGGTGGAGGGTCTCGTCGTCGCTATATTAAGAAAGGACCCCTGCCGTTGCTGTGTCGGAAGCGTCTGTTTCTACGTAGATCGTCTTTTCCGGCCGGAAGTGTGCCAGAATAGGCGCCGAGGCCACTGCTTCTTTCAGCCGTATAAAAGCTTCCGTGCACTTCTCATTCTATAGGCCTGCGGCCTCTTTCTTTAGTGCTTCGTTCAGGGGTCTCGCTATCTTGCTAAAGTCCTTAATGAACCGTCGGTAGTAGCTGCAGAATCCGAGGAACGCTCTGATCTGCGTAGTGTTTCCGGATTTCGGCTGTTTCTATTCCGCGACAGCGGCGACCTTCGAGGGGTCTATACGAATTCCGTCTCTTCCGACGATAAGACCGAGATATTTAACCTCGGTTTGATAGAACTCGCTCTTCTTCGTGTCCGCGTTTAATCTGACCTCGCGGAGCCTCTTTAACACTCTCTCGATGTGGTCCGTATGTTGCCCTCTCGTTCTATCGGTGTAGATAAGGATGTCGTCTAGGTAAATTGACACGAACCGTTCCAATATGTCTATAAAGGTGTGGTTTATAAAGCGTTGCCACACTGCCGGCGCGTTGGTGAGTCCGAACGGCATCACCAACTACTTGAAATTGCCTATACGCATCGCGAACGTCGTAAGATCTTCCGTTTGCCCTTCCTCGTTCCTCAATCGATAGAACGCTTGGCGGATGTCCAGCTTGCTAAACCACTTAGCCTTCGCTATGCGCTGTATAGTCTTATCTATCAGCGGCAGTAGATAGACGTCTCTCTTAGTGACCTCGTTAAGGCCTCGATAGTCTACGCAGAGTCGCAGACTACCCCCTGGTTTTCTTACGAAAAGAATCGGTAACGCATATTCGGCAGAGCTCGGCGTAATAAACTTTTTCGCTAGGTTTTCGCGAACAAACACCTCTACTTAGTCCAGTTCCGCCGGCGATAGTCGTCTTAGGGGCTCGGTTCTTGGCAGCGTAGCTCCTTCTTTCAGTCGGATCTTGTTGTTATATTCCGGTCGATAGAGCGGCAGGAGGTTGGAGTCGGCTTTTAAGAACACGTTAGCGTAATCGTAGAGCTCTCTCGGTAGCACCTCCAGCGGATCTACTTCTTCTTCCGCCATTATCTTCCAGTAGTCTTCGATGTCTTTCATCGAGATAGCGTAGATCTTATTATCCGGCGACTTCGCGAGGGTCGTTATAGCTTCTGAACTCATTATTCTAACGGTAACTAGGGGTTCGGAACGATCGGACGGAGCCTCTCTCGCGGACTCCGTAGCTTTCGGCTTGGCGGCGACGGTGGCGACCTCTCCGATGGTCCCTGCTCCGCTACCCGGGGTTTTGAACCTGATCGTTCCTTTATCTACGTCAACGATGGCTTTCTGGTTCTTTATCTATTTCTGCCCTATAATAATGTCAAACCTTCCGATGTCCATAATCCGGAACGTCGCTTCCGTAGTTCGACCAGCTAGCGTAGTCCTTAATGGCACGTAGTGCGTAACGCTTTCCGTGTCTTGTCTGTTATATGCTGAAATTCGCGTCGGCGACGCCAGTTCCACTAGATAACCGTATCCATTCTTTAGCTTCCGGACCAGTCGGTGGTGGATCGCCGCGCCGATAAGAGCTCCGGTGTCGATAAAAGCTTTTAGCTAAAGCGGTTTGCTCGATCCGTTAAGGGGGTAGACAGTAATTAGAAGGATAATGGCTGTTTCCGTGTTCACTTCCACCGCCGCCGAGAGCGGATCGCTGCAGCTGTTAATGCTTTCTTCTCGTAGCAATTCGCTTCGATTCGGTGCCCTATTGTCAATGCTGGATAGGGGGCCTATCCGTCCAGCTGGTCTTTTCCTACAATTCTTAGCTGCACGCCGCCGTCTACGCTGTCGGTGTCGTTTAGGGCTGGCTCCATAGCTTGTATAGTCTTTCTCGGTGTGTAAGGGGCTCAAGAATCTTGGTTTAGAAACTTGAGGTCGGGTATCTATATAAAGGAACTAATAGGCAGTTCCTTCGTCGTCTGCTCTGTACGATTTGTATCTACGAAGCCAAGCTAGCAATTTCCCCTCTGTGCAGGGGTGCAAGTTTCACCCTCTGTACGGAGGATCGGGAGTTACCTTCTCTGTACGGTAGTGCAGGGTCTTTCCCCTAATCTTAGGGGCAGTAGCTCCCCTTTGTGTAGGACTGCAGTGTTCTCCCTCTGTACGGGAGTAGGGTCCTATTAGTAGCTCCGTATAGAGGGTGGGGTCGTACTGGCGCCGCTAAGTCGCAGTCCTTAGGGCGACAGTCGGCTTAGGTCGGGTTTAGGACCTGGGCTAGGCGGCGCCCCCTAACAATACCCCCCCCCCCCCCCCTTCCCCTTCTCGTAGTGTTTCTTCCGTACGGCGGCGTGCTTATACTACCCAGCTCCCGCCGTCCCTTTGGCAGGTTGCGGCTTCCTATTTTTTTTTTTTGGGTCGTCCGAGTCGTCGTCTATCGTCGCTTCCCCCTAGGTCGCGGTTGCCTCTTGCTATTTCACTTGTTTGCAGCAGCTGCCCTGCTTGCTACTCCCCCTCTGGCAGGCACCGTCCCCTATAGCAGGCAGTCTGCTTAATCCCTCTCTCTCTTCTTCCCTTCCCTCTTCTCTTCTCCCTGTATACTGTATACTACTATCTGCTACTATCTACTATCTACTACCAGCTACTATGTCGTCCGCCCTGTCCGGTGCTTCCCTCGTCGTTGCTGGCCCTACTATGCCCCCTCGTCCAGCTAGGGTCCCCCCCTACTTCGAGCTTGTGCAGTAGGACCCTTAACTTAACCGGCAGCTGCGCTTCCGGTTCGTACGGATTCTCGTCTTCTGTACGGTCTTAGCTAACGTTCTAGGTGCTACACTTGCGAGCAGCAGGATACGGCCGGGCTCCCCTTCTACGCCTTCTAGTGTGACTCTGCCTGGGTTACACTACAGCGGGTGGCTACGGCCTGCCTATCGTACGTTAACGCCCTCCTTATTGCTACCCGGGGCCAGCTTTGTACCCCCTGCCCTAACTCCCCCTAGCCTACACTTGGCCTATACCGCCTCCTAGATTTCTAGGCAGGGGTATATGCCTCGTGTAAGTGGAAGGATAGCTCCTTCTACTGCCCCTTCCGCCGTCCGGGGGAGGCACGTAGGGGTAGGGGGGTGCTTCTGCTTCCTAGGGCTGGCCCCGGTAGGGGTAGGGGCCCGGCCGGGCCCAAGGTAGTAGAGGTGTCAGATGATAAGTAGGTAGTTCTGGTCCCTAGGGGGGGGTAGTGGCCAGTGAGCCACCCCCCCCCCCCCCCCCCCCCCCCCCCCCCCCCCCAGATAGTGTAAGAAATTTCGGACGGTGTCCCTCTTAGCTCGTCTTTTTTCCACTCCCCCTCCTATTTGTCCCTTAGCTGTTCCTTCCTTCCAGCCCTTATCCTGTACAGTGTCGTACGATATTGTGTTAGTAGGGCCTCGTAGTGTCCTACGTCGTAGTATTCGATCCTTTGACAACCTAGGTCTGTCTGCGGCTACCCTGTCCTTAGGGTGGATCGTGCCCCCTTCCGCCGTACGACGCAGTGTTACTGTTACTAGGCAGGGGGATGGTTCTCCTCCTATCTGTCTAGCGCGGTTGTTTCCTGCAGAGCCTCGTACAGTTCCTACGTAGGCTCTGCCTATCCTCTCTATTTTACTAAGTACTCTACCTTCCCCCGCTTCTTCCGACTCTTAATAATCCTCTCTACTTTATACTCTTCCTGGCTGTCGGTAATAATTGCAGGTGGGCGCGCGTCGTTAGTCGTCTGGTGCGGCAGGGGGTCCGTGTTCGCCGGTCGTACGAGGTCTACGTAGAAGACTGGGTGAATCCCTAGGGGGGTGTTTAGTCGTACGGCGTATGTCCCTACTAGTCGGATTACTGTAAACTTCCTGTTCCTCCAATCTAGCTTCTTGCTCGGCCGGTCTATACAGATGTTCCGCTGGTTTAGCCAGACCTCGTCCCCTGCCTCGTACCTTGGTGCAGCCTGTCGTCCCTTGTTCGCCTGCTCTTCCGCATTCTGCTAAGCTATAGCTAGGCTCGCCTTTGCCTATTAGTAGGCGTTCGTAATCGTCCGTATAATGGCCTCTCCTTGCTGGATTGGGGATCGTATAGGGCGCAGGGTGTTACTACTTAGGGTCGGTAGGAGTAGGGAATAGTTATATCTATAGGTCGTAAAGAAGGGGGACAGTCCTGTAGCATCGGCCGTACGGCTTTTAATAGCCAGCTCCGCTATTAGGAGGAGGCGGTTCCAGTTCGTCTAGTTATAGTCGACGTACGCTCGGAGGTACGCTTCCAAGGTTGAATTGACCCTCTCCGTCGCCCCGTCCGTCTACAGGTACTATACAGTTAACAGGCGACGCTCTACCTTTAGCAACTGGCAGATCCGTACCCAGAGCTGGCTCGTAAACTGCGTCCCCTGGTCTAATACAATAGACCTAGGGAAACTGTGCTTGCTAAACGTCGTCCGGATAAAGGCCTAGGCGGTATCTTTAGCCGTAATGGAGTCTATCCCCTCTAGTATTACTCCCTTCGTTAGCTTGTCCGTAACTATTATAATGTTTTGCCGTCCGTCGCTCTTAGGGAGGTCAGTAATAAAGTCTACGGTTAGATCTTGCTAGGGACAGTCCGGTATCGGCAGGGGCTTTAGCAGCCCGTGTTTCAGCTCGCGCTAGGGCTTCGTCCGTCTGCATACATCGCAGTTCTGTACGAACCTGCGAATGTCTTTCGCTATCGCCGGCTAGTAGTAGTCCCGGGCGATAATGCTGTACGTCTCCTCGCGCCCTAGGTGCCCAGTAGCTACAGAGTTATGTGCCTGTTGTATTAGGTTCGTACAGAGCTTCCCGTCCTCTAGGACCTATATCCGATTCCTAAACCTTAGGTTGTTCTCCTCGTCTACCGAGCACTTAGCTGTCGACACCTTAAGGTAGAGCTCGGCTAGGAGCTTTCGTTGCCCTCCCTAGATCGCTGTACAGGCCCCTCGGTATACCTCGTCCTTTTCTACTGCTTCTTCCTATACTTGCAGTTAGGGTTCCTATAGGTATGTCGCTGCTAGGCAGATAGTCTCCCCGCCCAGCTCCCCTTTAAACATCTGGAATGTTCGTAACTTTAGCCGGTCGTCCTTGTACGTTGTTGGCATATCCTGGTCCTGTCTAGACAGAGCATCGGCCCTGCTGTTGTCCTTACCCTTGCAGTACTAGAGTTTGATATTAAAACGGCTTAGGTATATTGCCTATCGTACGTGCCTCTTAGACAGCTTCCGGGGTTAAGTAAAGTATTCTAAGTTCTTATAGTCCGTTAGGGCGAGGAACTTAGGCACTAAGCAGAGTTCTCTATCCTAGGCTTTACAACACCGTACGACTGCCAGCAATTCTTTGTCGTAGATAGGGTAGTTGCACTTAGCTAGGGAGTTCTTCTTAGAGAAATACGCGCATAGGTGTAGGAGTCTGTCCGAGCCTACCTGTAACAGGATATCCCTAATGCAGTACCCTGAGGAGTTAGTTTCCAGTATTGTCGTACGCTCTAGGTCGAAAGCAGCAAGCGTTGGTCCTATAGTAAAGAGTACCTTTAGCTTGTCAAAGCTCTTATCGCATTCGTCCGTCTATTTAAACTGCTTGTCTTTGTGCGTTAGCTTAACTAGGGGTCGTACGATCTCTGAGTAGTTCCGTATAAACTAGCGATAGAAGTTGGCAAACCCAAGAAATTCCTATACGCCCTTAATGTTCGTAGGCGGCTTCTATTGCTTAATAGCGTCAATCTTCTTCCTATCTATGCTAATGCCCTTCCCTGCCTCGATAATAAAACCTAGGTATTTCGTACGTTGGACACCGAATTCGCATTTGTCGATGTCGAGGTACAAGCTAGCCTGCTGCAGCCGGTCTAGCACCTTCTTAACATCTCGTACGTAATCTGCGTAAGTGCCGTCCGTAAAAACCAGGGTGTCGTCGAGGTATGCCGAGCAGATGTCGTCTAATAACCCCTACAGGGACTTGTTAATGTACCTTTAGAAGGTTGCCGATACATTAGCAAGGCCGAAGGGGGTAACAAGCTACTTAAAAAGACTATATCTCGTACAGAAGGCCGTTATCTATTTACAGCCCTCCTTAATCTGTATCTTGTAGAAGGCCGAGACTACGTTAAGCTTAGTGAACCACTTCGCCTTGCTGATTCGTCCGAGGGTTTCCTTAATAAGGGGTAGGGGGTACTAGTCCTTCTTAGTAATCGCGTTGATGCCTCTGTAGTCTACGCAGAAGCGCAATCCGGCCTTCCCCTCCTTATAGACAAACAGCACTGGGGCTCCTGCAGACGACGTACTAGCCCGAATAAATCCTTTGGCAAGCAGGTCGTCCAGCGTCTTGCGCAATACTAAGAGTTCTCTAGAGGACATTCTATACAGCGGTCCGTACGGTACCTCCGGCAGGCCCCTATCCGGACGGGGTTCTAGCTAGATGTTATAGTCAATCCCTTCCCCTCGGTATAGTAGCAGCTTCGAGGCTAACTTTGGTTCAAAGAGGTCCAGGTACCCTACATACTCTCTTAGGAGCTTCGTATAGGGGTTTGTCGCCTCCTTAGGTGCCAATGCCTTCTTAATGTCCGCCGTTGCTGTGTTAATTTCGGCCTTAGCATTGCTACCTTGCGGGAGCCTCCCCTGGTCCCGGATTCTCTGCTTCGTTGCTGCTAGGTACAGCTGTCCTCGTCCGACGTCTAGCTTGCCCCTCTAGCGCTCTATCTAGGGCTTTCCTAGTATTAGGTTATACCCTAACTTGTCCTGTACGACATAGAGGTATAAGTCTTGCTCGTAGTGTCCCTGTACCTCCATTGTTACTTTTACTATATAGGTAATGTCCGGTCCTCGCCCGGTAATGCCCAGTATGCGTACAGGTACTGTAGGGGTCGTCTTAATCCGATGTCTCTGTACGAAGTCTTCGCTAATTACTCTATACACTAAACATCCTATGTTAATCAATGTCCGCGTCGTTGCAGACCCGTTCAACGTCGGCCGTACGATAAACGGCGTCGTCGTTATGTAATTGCTCTTAAAAGATAGCTAAGTAATACTTTGATTTGGCAGTCTATCTCGCACCCGCCTCTGGCAGAGTCTTCGCTTAGAGGCTACTCTTTTCCCGACTCGTCGTCGTCCGAATAGGACACCTAATCTTCTCGTTAAGGCGCTGCAGTTGCTACTCTTGCAGTGGTTAGCCGTCTACTAGGTCTCTCTGCTGGCAGAAGCCTGCAGTTCCGTACGGTGTGGCCTATCTTGCTATACCGGTAGCAGCTCCCTTCTGCTCGTCTCTTGTTAAGGGTGGCCGTGTCTACCTATTGCGCCTTTTTGGTAGCGGCCCTTAGCCGTACGGTGGTTGCTGCCGCTACCCTCGTCGTTATTGGTTCCTAGTCTATAGCGTCTGTCTGTCGCTAGGGGGGTTGTCTTATCTCCGGAGCGCGGCCTATCCGTCCTAGCCTGCGTTGCTGGTCGTCGACTATCCTAAGAAGGTTACAGAATTCCTCGTACGTAGCTGGCCGCATTACACCTACTAGCCCTGTTATAATCTCCTTAAAGAGGCCTACCTCTAAAGAGGTAATCTTTATCCTGTCTTCCTATTAGAGGCCTCCTACTTCTGCCAAAGTCTAGTCAAATTCCGCGAGGAATTCTTATACAGTCTTGCGTCCTTGTTTTATCGTATTAACCTGTAGGAGTGCTCGGCTCTCGCGGTCCGGGTCCTTGTAGCTCTTGTCTAGAGCTGCCTAGAGCATCGTCGTCGTAGCTATTGCTAGGTTGGCAATGGCTGTCTCGTAGTACGGCAGAATCCGTGCTGCCGCCCTGCCCTTTAATCTCCTAAAGAGGTAGACTACCTTGTCCAGCTCGGTCGGGTATGCTCCTAAGTCGACTAGGAGCTTAGAGCGTATCTAAGCCGCCTAGGAGGGGTACTCGGCCGGAGCCTTACTATTATATATAGAGACGTCGGGGAGTTTGCTCTTAGGGGTCGGGGTGTGGATTATTGTGCTCGTCGTCGTCGTAGGGGTCGGATCGCGATCGGACGCCCTAAGCTGTCGTAGCTCCTGTTCCTGTTGGGAAATCATCGCAGCCTAGTGGCTTACTTGTTGTTCGAGCTGCCTCTTGCTTTCCAGCAGCTCCTCGTACACGTAGTGCATATGTCCCCCTATGGCCGTAGGTTCTATAGGGATGTCGCCGTCCATCTCTGTTCTATTACCGCAGTTACCGACAGTAAGATCAGTTCCTAATGTAAGGGGCTTAAGAATCTTAGTTTAGAAACTTAAGGTCGGGTATCTATATAAAGGAACTGATAGGCAGTTCCTTCGTCGTCTGCTCTGTACGATTTGTATCTACGAAACTAAGCTAGCAATTTCCCCTCTATGTAGGGGTGCAAGTTTCACCCTCCGTACGGAGGATCGGGAGTTACCTTCTCTATACAGTGGTGCAGGGTCTTTCCCCTAATCCGAGGGGCGGTAGCTCCCCTTTGTGCAGGACCGCAGTGTTCTCCCTCTATATAGGAGTAGGGTCCTGTCAGTGGCTCCGTACAGAGGGTGGGGTCGTGCTAGCGCCGCTAAGTCGCAGTCCTCGGGGCGACGGTCGGCTTAGGTCGGGTTCAGGACCTGGGCTAGGCGGCGCCCCCTAACACGGTGGCTGCGACTGTGGCTGCAGCTGCGACTGCCTTATAACGCGATAATCCTGCTTCTGCTGGGCCGTTGCTTGGCATCTCGTAGCGATATAGCCGGGTTTTCCACACGCGAAACAGGTGGGGGCGAACGACGATCGTAGTGAATATGGCGACTGCTAGGGGGTTCGTCGAAAGGGCGCAGGGGCTCTCGTCGGCTGCGCTAACGGCTTCTGAATCAGTTCGCGTGTCGTCGGTTTTCCGTACGCGTTCAAGTTTCTAGCGGTGACTCTCGCTTAATGCACGAAGCTCTGAAGGTCTTCGTCTTCTACTGACGCTATAGCCGCAGCGAGCTTAGGGCTCAGTTTCTGCCTTAGTAGGTGCAGCTGCTTATCTTCTGCTACTCTCGCTCTAATGGCGTATTTCCTAAACAGTCCGTAGAACTCTTCGAATGTCTGACAGTTCTGGTTGATCTTATCCAGCTGCTCGCGGGCCGTCTTCTTCCGGAAGGGGTCTCCGAAACGCTGGTCTAGCGCTTTGATAGCTTCGTCGGCCGTCACTTCTTCTAGGTCCGCCACTAGCGAAAAAGCTTTACCTTCTAATCGCGACTCCAGGTACGCCAATCTATCCTCTTCGCTGCTCGATGCGTGATCGCAGCTTATCTTGTTCTTAATCTTCTTCTTAAATGCCTCCTACGCTTTAGGGTCTCTGCTACTGAAAACAGGTGGGTCTAGCAGTGGCGTTATCGTAGTGCTACCTTGACTATAGGCTGCTGGTAAGGCGGTTTCTACGTAGCGGGCTTCTCGCCGCGGTAGCGGCGACGACTTCGCTGCTTCCATATTAGCTAGTTAATCCTTCAGCTCCTTTAGCTGCGCCAGTCGATTCGACGCTTGGTGTTCTAACACGTTGACGATAGTCTCTGCCGATTCCTTTTCGGCCCTTACCGTCTCTACTTCCTCTTTTAGCTGTCTGTTCTCTTCTAGCGTTCTGTAGAACAGCGTCTTAATGAGGTCTATACCGTCGTAGACCTTCCCTATTCCGTTCTCGTTTACGTAATCTTCTAATTCCTCGAGCGTACAGTCGTAGATCTTCCTATATTCGCTTATTCGTTCCTTGATCTTAGCGGTCTCTTCCGCCGTAAAACCTCTGATAACGATCTTATCGTTAACTACACTAAAGCGTCTGCTCGCTCTGTCAGTCTTTCCTCTTCTGCTTCTGCTGCGGCCTGTAACGCCGCTCTCTACCGTCGAGAAGCCTTCCATCTTCTTACGGTGCCTAAGGGGGGGGTTGTTGTTGGTGTGTTGGTGGGTGCGCGTGCGTTATTCGGGTTTCCGGATGGTTCAACGGGCCCTTTCGCGCAGCGCAGGTTTGGTGTAGAGAGTGAGTTCGAGATATAATGATCCGGGCACGCAGATATGATTCAATACGGCCTTTTTGATAACTATATCTCGAACTGAGGAGGGAAAAGAACCTATATGGTGGTGGCGGTGGGCCTTGATGGAGGGTGGTGTGCCAAGGCCCGGCTCGGCCCGGACGGGCCGAGCCGAAATCCAGGGTCCACCCCATCAATCTGTCCCACCTCTTTCCACCGCCGCAACAATATAAAAGGTATACGTTGTAGAATTAGATTAAAGGCACTTGTTAGTTCAAACGTAATACTACTGCTTAGTATTAGGATGTGCTGTACGCTACGACAAACCAGTCCTATAACAGTTAGTTATGCTAAGGAAATTCGGCTGCTCTACTAGTACGACAAACCTATTGGTTATGTACGTTGTTCTGTTATATCGATGTCCACTTTACAACGATGGAGGATTGGTGTCCACTGTGCATCGCTATATCGGTGCTCCACTGTCGTGTGCATAATACGCGGCGCCGGAAGACTGGTCTGCTGCCAAGTTCAGGCAAGCAGAGGTCCTCTTGGCGGCCATCAGACACCTTCTCGTGCTATATTGACCAGTTCTCTGGTGTCGGCCTGGTCGCGCTGCAGGGCAGTCGTAGGAGTGTAGCCCGAGGAAGACGCTGTCGGCAAGCTCGGCAAGGTCGGAGCGGTGGCTGCCAGGTAGTGAAGGGACGCCTGCCACGCAAGCAATTCCCCATATCTCGCGGGCGGCGTCGCGTTCAGCCGCGTGGATCTTGCTCGTTCCCAAGTTCCCCGCGGGCGCGCCATCAGGTCCACGCCGAGTGAGATTTGCATTGTGGCTCTGGCGACGTCCCAAAACCCACTCTGCCGGGTCAGGTGAGCGAATAGCACACCTGCTTGCACATCCCACCGCGCTGTAGAGGACACGCCGAGCGGACCACGGATTGGGCGTGCTCGGCGCGCGCGAAGAGATCCATCTCCTGCGCCCAGAGCGGCGGTGAGCGGATGTCCCGGTGCCTGGGTCGGTTGCAACGGGGTGTTCCCGCACAGGAGAGCAGCAAACAAACTAGCCTCCGCAGGAGTCGACGCCTGCAAACGGCTGGGGGGACTTTGGTCAGACGGGCGGGGCAGGAGGGGCGAAGAGGCCCGTGCCAGGCCGTCGCAGCGGGGGCGATGGTCATGACGATTCATGCCGTGTCACGTCGTCCGGCCTTCAACCGCCTGCCAGATGCATATGCCGATGGAGGGCAGCATCTGCCTTCCGGGCGAGCGAGAGCTGGTGCACGCGGGGGCTGCCCACTGCTGTGCGACACCGACGGCGCGCCCGCCACGGAGGCACTGCAGCGCCGGCCGCCGCAGCAAACCTCCGGGCATTCTGAGGCTCAGGCCCCGTCCGATGTTCTGGCCGAGCGGGCACACAGCAACCGGCCGGCGCTGGTCCACCACCCACTGCACCGCAGCATGTCGGGCAGGGATGCGAACTCAATGTGAGACCAGGTCCGCACTGTCGGGCCCGCGCGACCACGGGGGGGGGGGTGGTGCAGCGTGCCAAGCCGCAACGCCAGCTCGACGGCGCTCGGCGGGCGCTCGGCGGCGAGACGAAGGCCGCTGCGCGGTGCGGACACGCGGATGCGATGCGCGGATGCGCGGCGCTGACAGGCGGAGCGGTGGCTGCACTGCAGCCCCAGCGGCCGCCTGGCCCGCCAGCGGCAGCCGAGCCCGCGGCGCCGCCCCGCCCCGCCCACGGCCAGGCGAGGGGCACTCTGCCGGCGACAGCTGGCCGGTGCCAAGCCTTCCCGAGGTGGTGGTGACTCGAACAGTCTTTTTTCGGGCGCAGTCTGCATGCAACAAGGTTTTCTCGAATCTTGCTCCCGTCCAACCTAACCAACCTTGTCCGACCCGCCCGCCTGCTGCTGCTCGGGCTCTCTTTCCTGCAGCACCTCGCGCGCTGCCTCCCAGGGTGCAGTACCTGAAATAAAGAGCCCGCGGGCCCGTCGCATGAACCGACGAGTCTCGCACCCACATGCTGATGGGGCCGTGACAGTTGGGTGGCGTGTTTTGCTTTTGTGTTTGATCCTCTGCTCGCCGTCCTTTCTCGCTGCCCTCCGCCCGCACCCGGTTGCGTCCTGCCTCTCTGCTCGCCCACGCCGCCGCCGCGCCCACCGCACACAGCTTCTCCGCCGCCTCCGCCGCCTCCGCCGCCTCCGCCGCCGCCGCCGCGCCCGCCGCCCGCCCTCCGGATGTATGCGCTGCAGCCCGCGCCGGTGCCTCTCCCGACCGCGGCCGCTGCTGCCTCGTATGATGCGCAGCCCAAGACCATGTCCAGGTGGGTTCGCCGGGCCCCGCAGCCCGGTCGCTGCCTCGCTCCCGCGCTGACCGTGCGGCGCCCCAGATCATCAATGTCCATCGGCTCGCTCCTGCGGTCGGACGCCCCCGAAGTGCTCAAGTTCACCGAGCTCGGGCGCATGTGCTACCGATACGGCCAGAATGTGTACATGTTCCCCGCCGATGATGTACGCTGACACACCACTCCGCATCGCAAGACACGCCGCCGGCTAATGCGCGCGGGACAGATCGAGCACGAGCGGCTGGACATTGTGCATTCGCTCATCTACGTCCACGCATTGAACAAGCACCTCCATGTGGCCTCCTTCCGGTCGACGCCGAGGAGGATCGTCGATGTCGGATTCGGCAGCGGCTACTGGATGTTCGAAATGGCAGACCGATACCCCAACACCGAAATCATCGGCTTCGATCTCGACAATCCCACGCAGCGCACGAGGGACAAGAACTGCCAGTTCCAGGTTCCCGTCGATTTCACCGCGCCAACATGGCCCATCGAGGACGCATCCGTAGACCTTGTGCACATGGCCCAGCTTTGTGGCTGTGTACCCGATTGGGTAGAGTTGTACCGAAAAGCCTATCGTTCCCTGCGACCAGGGACAGGGCAGGTCGAGCACATCGAAATCGACTGGACCCCTCGCAGTTCCATCCGGGAGTATCCTCCTCCCGCGGCTGATCTGCGCCGTTGGTGGGACTGGACTGTCCGAGCGTCGCAGATGGCGGGCAAGTCATTGGAGTATCGCGAAGACACCGAAGAGCTCCTGGAACAGGCCGGCTTCGTCGACATTTCCCACAAACGCATCCGCGTGCCGCTCTACGTAGCAGGCACCAAAGACGTGCGAGAGCAAGGGTTGGCCCATGCCTATCAAATGGCAATGGGTTATCAGAACTCCCAGTCTTTCACCGCCTTCAGCATGGGACTCTTCACCAGATTCTTTCAGTGGCCTCCACAATCCGCAGCCCACGCGTGCGCTGCTGCCCTCGCGGTGGTACAAGGACAGCCTTTGCCCTTGTACATCAACTTGTACGTTCCTTGACCAGCCCCATCTACTTGGCATATGCTGCTTTCAGATGACCACAAGCTGATCAACTCCTGCAGACACGTCTGGACCGCCCGAAGACCTCAGAGCTGAAGACCGGACGTGGGATGGCAGTATACTGCTCCGCGAAAGCTGCATCGGCACCGAAGCTCGGCATGCACGCCTGGGACCATTCGAGCTTCGATCCAATTCCTGGTTCTTCAAATCTGGGCTGCTGGTGTTGGCCAGCTTAATTGACTTGAGCCCCGCACGACTCGTCGGGACAGGGCATGCGAAGAAGCATCTCGCCCGGTCTTCCCTGGATCCTGGGCACTCATCGGCATAGCAATGCGCCTCTTCCGATACCCGAGCGACCGCATCTCTCTCCCGGAGTATCTGATCCCACAGCTGCTTGATGCCGCAGAGTCCGTCGAGCGCGGCTCGTACACTGTATCAAGTGCTTGGAACGTCGCCTCCACCACGAATTGCGGGCCGTCGATCGCCGATGTCAGATCGCCGACCTCACATGGTGCCCTGCACGGTGCTCTACACCCTCCTCTCCACATTCTCGCTTCCATTGGCAGGGCACGCTGGGTCGGGTGGAGCAATGCGCTGATGATGTGGAGGATCGGGTCAGAGCAAGACCCTTGTACGTGCCACAGCCTGGTTGTTGGACAGGACCCGCAGCGAGGCATACGGTGAGGGGCAGGGGCGGGGGGAGAAAAGACAGGGGAATGGGCATCTCTCTTGGGATCGGGGGGCTATGGCAAAGAAATGAAGACGGTGTCCCCTCTTCTCTGTAATTCACCGGAGGACCCGTGCGATAGGTAGCAGGTCGCGGGGGGGGGGGGGGGCGGCCGCACACTATCCATCAACCCACCCGAGCCGTGAAGAAAGTCTCTTTTCTGATGTCTTGATCCCCTCGCCTTGCCTTGATTGATCTGGGAATCCGAGCACGCCCAACGAAAACGAGGGTTGGATACCAGACACAGCACAGGCCGTGGCCACCATCTACCACTTTCTCATCACGTCCAGCCAATCTTCGATTGAAAGAGATGCGCACAATGCAGATAAACGAAGAACGGATGGCCGCAACGTCGGAACTGGGACATATCACCCGGTCGGGACATAAGATGCGATCACCCTGAGCGGTCGATCGACCCGCCCCGAGCTTTCACAGCAACCCACGATCTGACGTTTCCGGAACCCCCGAACTGCCGCGGTTCGCAATGCCTGGTTTTGGTCTAGCGCGCAAGCGATCCCAGCCAACCAATGGCCTTGTGCCAACAAACCACACGACGCGGAAAGGATGCGACGTGGAAAATGTCGCGGGGTTTCCTCCCGCTCGGGAGTCCACCAAAGTCCATCGATCGCACGTGGGAGGTGCGGCAGTGGCCAAGTGCGGCCGCCGGGCGGGCTGTGGGGCGTGCACGGTTGGACGAGGGAGGAGAACCCCCCGTGGGCGAGGAGGGTACATCGAGAAGGGTTTGCACCCGCCATTGTGCAGCTCGAACCTCCCCGGAATAGACCCGTCGGCGGCACGTGGAAGGCGCGGGGGATCGCTGTCTACCATTCTGCCACTTCGCCAGCCTTCGGCGGCACGGCGCGAACTGGGGAACCGGTCAGTGTCGGTGCTGTCGATGACAGTGATGGGTCTTCGCAGTTCGAGGACCCGATGGAGTTGGACTTACCAATCTTGTCGCAGTTCAGCAAACACAAGGGGTCGAAAGCCTGCTTCATCTGAAACAACAGACAACAGTCAGCAACCAGGCTTGTCATGACCACCATGAGCATCGTTGCGAACGGTGAACGAGCGATGGATATGCAGATCAGGTGCGCATCCGCATGAGCGGATCGCGCAGAATGAATCCCGACGACAATCGCGCGACTTGCCGTGCTGGGCATGATGGAATGCAATCGCCGGCGGTGGCGTCCGGAGGGTGGTGGGTGGAGGGGAGGGGTTCGGAGCGGGACGTGGCAAGAACGATAACAGAACCTTCCCGACGAGAACAGCAGCAAAGCGCGAGCAACTTACCTTTCTCATGAGGTCTACCGCCGACTCGCCAATTTCGTGCGGCAGATAGTCTCGCTTGACAAGACCTACGCCATGTTCGCCGGTTGCCGTGCCTTCCATCTCGATCGCGCGCTTGACCATTCGGTGAACTACTTCGTCGGCGACGGCGTGTTCTTTGTCGTTGTAGAGAATGATGGCGTGGAAGTTGCCATCTCCGACGTGGCCGACGATGGCGCCGACGAGGCCACTCTTGTCGAGATCGTCTTTGGTCTCTTGGATGATTTCGGGCAGTCGAGAAATCGGGACGGCGACATCGGTGGTCCACACGTGGTCGCCGCCATTCTTCTTCTGCGCCATCACACTCCACAATGCTTCTTTCCGCGCAGACCAGAGTTCATCTTGCTCCTCTTTGTCCTTGGCGAATTCGAAGCTCCTGCTGCCCGTCTGCTTGGCGAGATCCTTGACGATGTTGATGTGCTCTTTCACGCTTGTCGGCGTGCCTGCGAATTTGAAGAACAAAGTGGGCATTTCCTTCCACGCCCTCGATGTCTGGCCGGCCTCGTTGATGCACCGCATCTGAACATCGTCCAATATCTCAATGGCTGCGATTGGCACTCCAGCACCAACCACGCGGAAGACACAATCGGCCGCCGTTCGTATTGATGGAAAAGTGCATACTGCAACGTTAGTAGTTTGTGGCTTCGTTGTGACCTTCAACGTGGCTTCTGTAACAAGACCAAGCGTTCCCTCCGACCCAATGAACATGCGTGTCAGATCATAGCCAGCACTGCTCTTCCGAGGTCTTTGCTTTGTCTTGACAATAGTACCATCGGCCATGACCACGGTCAGAGAGAGGACCCAATCTTTCATCGTGCCGTAACGATACGCATTGGTCCCTGAGCAACCAGTACCGACCATACCACCGACCTTGGCGCCTGGGCCGGGGTCTGGAGGAAAGAAAAGTCCTTCTCGGGCGAGTTCCTCGTTGAGACTTTCCCATCCAACAGCAGGCTGGACTACAACATCCAGATCGTCCTTGTGCAGCGTGAGAATCTTATCCATACGGCTGAAGTCGATACATATGCCACCCCTTGTCGAGGCGAAGTGCCCTTCTAATGATGTGCCGCCACTGTAGCCGGTCACGGGTATCCTGCGCTTGTGGCATATTTTCATGACCTCTGAAGTCTCCTCCGTGCTGCCGGGCTTGACCACAGCGAACGGTCTTTCTTCATCTTTGGTACAGTATGTGCTCCACTCGCTGCCTGAGTGTGAATTGAGATCTGATTCTCGAGTCGAAACATTTTCTGCCCCCACGATTGCTACAAAGTCGCTCCATGCTGCTTGAAGAGTCGCTGGTGATGTATCGTGCTTTGGTGCCTTTGTCTGGGAAAGGGGGAGGGTCGATGAAGGTGATGCTTCTCTCGGAGTTTGGGTGCCAATAAACCATCCTCCAAGAGCACCTATTGCAAGCACTGCACGTGGACACGTTAGACAATGTCTTCCTCCAATATGTCCTTTCTCTGCTTACCAATTGGTATGAACAATGCGCCACTGCTCGAAGATGCCTTCTGCTGTTCCCTCTGCGCTGCAAATCTCGCCTGCTCTTCTCTTTCCCTCTGCACTCGCTCATGTGTACTCTGGTACAATTGACCCTTGAAACTCTCCCCCTCCTTTCCTTTATTTTCCGTGGCGTAAAATCGGCGGCCCGCAATGGTTCTTGCGCAAGTCGTTGCTCGGCGTTGCAGTAATCGATACGGAATGCGTCCTTTGGAGGTCGCCATAGTCGCGAAGACTACGCGATCACAAGAATCACGAAAGTTTGAGAAGACCAGGGAGAATGAGTAGTGCTACAGGCTGATGCGTAGGGAGAACTAAGATAATAGCTCTTTAAGTAATAACGTATATAACCATTCGCTTGGCGGAACCATTAGGATAGCACAATTTTCTTAGCACTTTCAACTTGTTAATCAAAATACAATGTCTTAACAACAAGACAGTTATTCATTTAATTCAGAAGGCAGAATTGTTCTTGCTATATCTGCCTACTGGACAGGCTGTTACGGTCAACAGTGTTACAGTCAACAGATTAAAGAGAATGACTTACACTAACAAGACCCCACCTAATACTACTATAATTAGCAGACTACATCTTAACACGTATTAGCCTAATTAAGAAAAGTCTCCACGCGTTGGAAGTGCTACGTGTTGCGGTAGCAGAAAGGGGTGGGACTGAGTAATGGGGTAGCCCCTTGGAATTTCGGCTCGGCCCTTCCGGACCGAGCCGGGCCTTGGCACACTACCCCTAAAGCTCTTACCTACTACTATATAGATTCCTTTCCCTCCTTAGTTCGAGATATAGTTATTAAAAAGGCCGTATTGAATTATATCTGCGTGCCCGTGTAAAGGACTTAAGAATCTTAGTTTAGAAACTTAAGGTTGGGTATCTACATAAAGGAACTAATAGGCAGTTCCTTCGTCGTCTGCTGCTGTACAATTTGTACCTACAAAGCTAAGCTAGCAATTTCCTCCTGTGTAGGGGTGCAAGGTTTACACTCCGTATAGAGGATTGGGAGTTCCCCCTCTGTACAGTAGTGCAGAGTTTTGATCCGGGCACGCAGATATAATTCAATACGGCCTTTTTGATAACTATATCTCGAACTAAGGGGGGAAAGGAATCTATGTAGTGGTGGTAGAGGGCCTTGATGGGTGGTGGTGTGCTAAGGCCCGGCTCGGTCCGTTCCGGAACTTAAATCCCGGAAGGGGCCGAGCCGAAATCCAGGGTCCACCCTATCAATCTGTCCCACCTCTTTCCACCGCCGCAACACTACCCCCCTCCCTTACCAGCGGTCGCCCTCGACCGCTTAGTCACCCTAACTATCCAGAATCTCCACTTTTTTTTTTTTTTTGATTCGTCTTCTCTTTCTCGAAAATCCCCTCTGACGGCGATGTCGCTTCTTCCGTCTTCTATCGCTTCTTGAATTTCTTACGTCGTCGGCATCTAAAGTTCTTCACTTGGCGTTTATGTGATCAGTGCGCCTGATCCGTGCTATCTGATCTGAGCCGTAGGTTATCTAAGATGCGGCGTCGCTGGTCTGTGCTCCGGCGCAGAGGTCTATATAGATCTTTCCGCGGCGCCGTTTTTCTTCTTCCCTTTGTCTTCTACTAAAGCCTTCACCTACTATGCAGTCGGCGGCGCCGCCGGCTGACGCGGTAGTGCCTAAAGCAATTACTTCCTAAAGTACGATTGTTTTCATCGGCTTCTGCGCCGGTGGAGCAGACGTGTCTCTATTGTCAGCATTAGAGCCACGCTGGTTTCGGCTTTTCCGGGTTCTGCGCGTAGAACTCTCTTAGCAGCTCCGCCAAATTCCGCAGGTTTTCGACCGGATACTATTTATAGTCTTCCGGCCACCCCTTCTACAAGATCCTCGCTTTAATGGACCCCCTTATCTTCTTTACGTCTATTACATCTTCTACCTCCCACTCTTTTTTATCACCGTCCATCTTAACTGGTAGGGGTTCGGCGAAGCCCTGTTCCGGTAGGCCGTTCTCAGGGTCTAGGCTTAGCAGATCCGAATGGAAAACGTCGTAGATCCGGAACGATTTCGGTAGCTGGAGCCGATAAGTTACCGGCGACCTCTTTTCCATTATTTTGAACGGACCCACGTAGCGTGGGTTAAGCTTCGCGTTTTCTTTTAGCCTCAGGTTTCGCGTGTCGAGCTATACCTTTTGACCTTCTTTGAATTCTATTAGCGACCGGCTTCTATTAGTTTGAGTTACTATCTTCTTTTAAGCTGTCTCTATCGCTTCTTTCGCTACTTTGATTGCTTCTTCCATCTAAGATCGTAGCGCTTCTGCCGCTGCGGCGGCGACTCTCTTCGACGACGTAGCGGTGGATAGTTCCGTAGAGCTGGGTTCATTTAGCAGCTGAAAGCTTATCCTCGGAAGATAGCTGTGCGTTATCTCGAACGGCGCCAGCGAGGTGGCCTTAGACAGTGCCGAGTTAGCGCAGAACTCGGCTATTAGCAACACCTTAACCTATTCTTCCTAATAGTGGCTGCAGAAGGTCCGCAGATATCGCTCTATCTCTCGATTAACCACTTCAGACTAACTGTCAGTTTAAGGGTAAGCGGCGGTGCTGAGCTTTCTACGAATTCCAAGAGCTTGATTGATAGCTTTCTATACGTCGGCGGTGAATTGAGGACCCCTATCCGTAGTTATAGTGTCCGGCAGGCTATAGTGCTTCTATATGTGTCGAATCAACATCCGTGCGGTCTCTTCCGCGGTAGTTCCTTCGTCTCTCGCTCTGCAGGGGATAAAGTGGCGTTCCTTGCTTAGCCTATCCACTACGTTAAGGGTGGCATCGTATCTATTGGAATCCGGCAAGCCGGTTACGAAATCCATCGTAATGTGCTGCTATAGTTTCTCAGGGACCGGCAGTAGCTTTAATAAGCCTGCCGGAAGGCCGTAACGTGGCTTCGCGGCTCTGCATACGTAGCAATTGGCGATAAATCGATGGATCCGTTCGTAGATCCGTAGAAACCAGTAGACCGTCCTTATAGCTTCTATCGTCTTCTTTGAGCCGGCGTAACCAACGTCTATAGAGCTATAGACCAGCTGGATGACCTCCGTAATTAGTTCTTCTGGAACTATCAACTTCCCTGAACCGGTTTTGCTAAGTTTCTGCTGCTGGTTAAGCTGCTCTACCTTTTCGTAGAGGGTCTTTTCTTCGATCGGCGGCTCTATTGGTTCCGGTTCGGCCTGCAGTTCCGCCGCGCAGATCCCCGCTTCCTTCAACACCTCGGCGTCTACTATCCGTTCGGTTAGCACCTTCTGAAACATGTTTGGATCTTCCTTCGCGCGGCTCGTCTTTCCTTCTCTTCGCGTCAGCGCGTTAGCCTTTCCGTTTTGAGCCCCTAGTCGATAGATAATCTTAAAGTCAAATCCTAATAAGTAGGCGGCCCACCAAGCTTAGCGGCGTAAGAGCTTCTGCGTCTTTATAAAGTAGGTCAGCGACTGGTAGTCCGTAAGAACCTGGACTGTGCTCTTTCTAGCTATAAGCTCCGGTTTCTACTCCTCGAAAGCCTGAATAATAGCCAGCAGTTCTTTATCGTAGATCGCGTAGTTCCGTTCGGCCTCCGTTATAGACTTGCTGAAGAAAGCTACCGGATGGAGGGTCTCGCCGCCGTCCGCGTATTGAGAAAGGACCCCTGCCGTTACTGTGTCGGACGCGTCCGTTTCTATATAGATCGTCTTTTCTGGTCGGAAGTGCGCTAGCACTGGTGCAGAGGCCACTGCTTCTTTTAGCCGTACGAAGGCTTCCGTGCACTTCTTATTCTATAGGCCGGCGGCTTCTTTTTTAGTGCCTCGTTCAGGGGTCTCGCTATCTTGCTAAAGTCCTTAATAAACTGTCGATAGTAGCTGCAGAAGCCGAGGAACGCCCTGATTTGCGTAGTATTTCCAGATTTCGGCTGCTTCTATTCGGCGACGGCAGCGACCTTTAAGGGATCCATACGAATTCTATCTCTTCCGACGATGAGACCGAGATATTTGACCTCAGTTTGATAGAACTCGCTCTTCTTCGTGTCCGCGTTCAGTCCAACCTCGCGGAGCCTAGTCAACACCTTCTTAATGTGGTCCGTGTACTGATCTCTCGTCCCGTCCGTATAGATAAGAATGTCGTCCAGATAGATAGATACGAACTGTTCCAACATGTCTATAAAAGTGTAGTTTATAAAGCGTTGCTACACCGCCGGCGCGTTAGTGAGTCCGAAAGGCATTACTAACTACTTGAAATTGCCTATACGCGTCGCGAACGTCGTAAGGTCTTCTGTCTGCCCTTCCTCGTTCCTTAGTCGATAGAACGCTTAGCGGATGTCCAGCTTGCTAAACCACTTAGCCTTTGCTACTCTTTGGATGGTTTCGTTAATCAACGGCAGTGGATATACGTCTCTTTTGGTGACCTTATTGAGGCCTCGATAGTCCATATACAGTCGGAGGCCTCCTCCTAGCTTCCGTACGAAAAGGATCGGTAACGCGTATTCGGCAGAACTCGGCGTAATAAACTTCTTCGCCAGGTTTTCGCGAACGAACACCTCTACTTAGTCTAGTTCCGCCAGTGACAGTCTTCTTAGGGGCTCAGTTCTTGGCAATGTAGCCCCCTCTTTCAACCTAATCTTATTATCGTATTCCGGCCGATAGAGTGGCAGGAGGTTGGAGTCAGCTTTTGAGAACACGTTAGCGTAATTATGGAGCTCTGCCAGCAGCACCTCTAGTGGGTCCACTTCGTCTTCTACTATTATCTTCCTGTAGTCCTCGATGTCTTTTATTAAGATGGCGTAAATCTCGTTGTCCGGTGACTTCGCGAGGGTCGATAAAGTTTCCGAGCTTATTATTCCTATCGTGCCTTAAGGGTCAGGCTAATCCATCGAAGCCGCTTCGACCTTCGTAACGTTCGGTTTGGCGTTGGCTACTGTGACCGATTCGGTAATTGATTTAATGGCGGCTAAGCTGCTAATTGGTTTTCTGAATCTGATTGTGCCTTCTCCTACGTCAATAATCGCTCCCTGGTTCTTTATCTATTTCTGCCCTATAATAATGTCAAATCGTCCAATATCTATAATTCGGAACGTCGCTTCCGTAGTGCGACTAGCCAAGGTAGTCTTCAGCGGCATGTAGTGCGTAACGCTTTCCGTGTCTTGTCCGTTGTATGCCAAAATCCGTGTCGGCGACGCTAGTTCCACTGGATAGCCATATCCTTTTATCAGTTTCTAAACCAGTCGATAGTAGACTGCAGCTCCGATAAGAGCCCCGGTATCGATAAAAGCTCTTAGCTGAAGTGGTTTGCTCGATCCGTTAAGGGGGTGGACAGTGATCGGAAGGATAATAGCTGTTTCCGTGTTTACTTCCACTGCCGCCGAGAGCGGATCGCTGCAGCTGTTAATGCTTTCTTCTTGTGCCGATTCGTTCCGGTGCAGTGCCCTATTATTAGTGCTGGATAGGGGGCCTATCCTTCCAGCTGGTCTTTTCCTATAATTCTTAACTGCACACCACCGTCTACACTGTTAGTATCGTTCGGCGTCGGTTCGATGGCTTGGATGGTCTTTCTCGGTAGCTGCGGCTGCTGCTGCGGCTGCTTTATAACACGATACTCCTACTTCTGCTAGGCCGTTGCTTGGCATCTCGTAGCGATATAGCCGGGCTTTCCGCACGCGTAGCAGGTGGGGACGAACGACGAACGCTGTGACTAATAAGGTGGCTGCTAGGGTGCTCTCCGGAAAGGCGCCGGGGATCGTGTTGTCTGCGCCGACGGCGATAGCTTCTGAACCGATTCGCGTAATTTCGCGTAGGCGCTCAAGTTTCTCCCGGTGACTCTCGCTCTATGCACGAAGCCCTTAAGGTCTTCGTCTTCTATAGACGCTATAGCTGCGGCCAGTTCAGGGTTTAGCTTCTGCCTTAATAGGTGAAGCTGCTTATCTTCCGCTACCCGGGCCCTAATCGCATGTTTTCTGAACAAACCGTAGAATTCTTTAAACGTCTGCCGGTTCTAATTAATCTTGTCTAGCTGCTTACAGGCTGTCTTCTTTTAGAATGGATCTCCGAAGCGTTGATCTAGCGCTTTGATCGCTTCTTCGGCAGTTACCTCTTCTAGGTCCGCCACTAACGAAAAAGCTTCTCCTTCTAACTGCGATTCCAGGTACGCCAATCTATCTCTGGCGCTGTTCGATGCGTAATCGCGGCTTATCTTATTCTTGATCTTCTTCTTAAAGTCCTCCTAGTCTTTAGGGTCTCCTCCTTTGAATGCTAGCGGGTCTAGCAATAATGTTATTAGGGTGCTACCTTGACTATAGGCCGCCGGTAAGGCGGTCTCTTCTTGTTCTTCTCGATGCGGTGGCGGCAGTGCCGACAACATCGCTGCTTCTATATCAGCTAGTTGATCCTTTAGCGCCTTTAGTTACGCTAGTCTATTCGCTGCCTGGTTCTCTAACACGTCGATAATAGTTTCTGCCGATTCCTTCTTAGCCCTTACCGTCTCTACTTCCTCCCTTAACTGTCTGTTTTCTTCTACGTTCCTATAGAACTTCTTTTCTATAAAGGTAATAAGGTTAAACATCTTCTTAGCTCTGTGCTCTGTAAGATATTCTCCTATCTTATCCGGCGTGCGTCCGTACAGTTCGGCATAGCCCTCTATGCCTTTTTTCGCTTTATCTACCTCTTCTTCTGTAAGGCCTTCGTTAGTCGTTCCGTCGTCGAGAATGCTGGTACGCCTATCCCTCGGTCTGTTAGTCTTTCTCTTTCTGCTGCGGCCTGTTAAGCCGCTCTCTACCGCTAAGAAGCTTTCTATCTTCTTATAGTGCCTTAGGGGTTGTTGTTTGGTTTGGTGGGTGCGCGTGCGTTATTCGGGTTTCCGGATAGTTCGACGGGCCCTTTCGCGCAGCGCGGGGTTGGTGTAGTAAGTGAGTTCGAGATATAATAATCCGGGCATGCAGATATGATTCAATACAGCCTTTTTGATAACTATATCTCGAACTAAGGGGGGAAAGGTATCTATGTAGTGGTGGTGGAGGGCCTTGATAGGTGGTGGTATGCCAAGGCCCGGCTCGGTCCGTTCCAGAACTTAAATCCCGGAAGGAGCCGAGCCAAAATCCAGGGTCCACCCCATTAATCTGTCCTACCTCTTTCCACCGCTGCAACAAGTTTTCCCTCTATTTAGAGGGGCGGCAGTTCCTCTCTATGCAGGACTATAGGGTTCTCCCTCTGTACAGGAGTAGGGTCCTGTCGGTAGTTCCGTATAGAGGGTAGAGTTATGCTAGCGCTGCTAAGTCGCAGTCCTTAGGGCAACGGCTAGCTTGGGTCGGGTCTAGGACCTGGGCTGGGCGGCGCCCCCTAACAATACCCCCCCCTCCCTTCTCGTAGTGCCCTTTTTGTATAGCAGTGTGCCGAACACCCTTAGCTCCTAGTGTTCCTTTGCTAGGTAGCGCTTTCCCGTCCTTGCCTAGGCGCCTAACTGTTAGCCTCCCTCTCCCTTAGTTTAACCTTGGACTCGTTCTCCTAAGTCTATAGGCAGGGAAGGCAGGGGGTGCTAGATCGCTTCTACCTAACCTTAGCTAGTTCCGTTTCTTAATTTAACAAAGCCAAGGTTAAGGCTAAGGAGGCCTGCTTACAGTTATAAAGGTGCAGGAGGTACTTAGTCCCCTCTGCTCCTTCTCCTCCTACCCTCGAGCCCTAGCTATGCACTCTACGTCCTAACTGTACAGTCTAGTGCTACCGGGCTATTTGGTTTTTGTCCCTGTCCCTTGGTCGTCGTCTGGAGTTTTACTCCTAGGTAGATGTTCCCGCCTCTGTCTAGTTGTCTAGTAGGTCGTTGCTTGTACAGGCTTTAGGTCGTAGTTGCTTTGCTTGTCCCCCTTTATACAGTTGTAGCAGCTGCCCTAGTTGTTATTGCCCTATAAGGCAGGCAACTACTACCCTGTATGTAAACCCCTTCCCTTTCCCCTCTCTCTCTTCTTTATCCTCTACCTGCTACCCTTCCGTCCGGCTGTCCACTACTACTACTATTACTACTACTAACTACTATCTATTAGCTACTACTAGTTACTACTACTATGCTACCTGCCATGTCCAGTTATGCTTATCGTGGCTCCCTCGTAGTCGCTGGCTCCCCCTCCGCTTATCCGGCTAGGGTCTCCTCCTATTTCTACCTCTAGTAGTAGGATGCTTAATTCGACTAACAGTTTCGCTTCCGGTTCGTACGGATTTCCGTCCTCTGTACAGTCTAAGCTAATATCTTAGGTGCTACATCGACTAGTAGCAGGGTGTTGCTAAGCCACCCTTCTAATTTTCCTAGTGCTGGGGCCCCTTCCGTCTAGGAGGTAATTAAGGTTATAGGTGTAGGGTTGGCTGCCCTGGGTCCTAGGAGTAGTGGCTAGTAGACTACCTTAAGGTAGTATATAAAAGTTTTCGGACAGGTGTCGCTCTTATCCTCTCTTACTTCTACTCCTCTCTCCTGTTTTCTGGCTGTTCCCTTCCTCTAGCCCTTTCTTTATACGATGTTGTACAGTGTCGTATTAGTAGGATCCTATAGTGTCCTATATCCTTATTCTTAATCCTTTAGCAACTTAAGTTGCTGGCGGCTACCCTGTCCTTAGGGTGGATTGTGCCCCTCTTTGCCGTACAGCGCAGTGTTACTGTAGCTGGGTAGTAGGATGGTTCTCCTCCTACCTGTCTAGCGCAGTTGTGTCCTGCAGAGCCTCGTATAGTTCCTATATAGGCTCTGCCTATCCTCTCTATTTTACTAGGTGCTCTACCTTCCTCCGCTTCCTTTAGCTCTTAAGGATCCCTTCTACCTTATACTCTTCTTAGCCCTTGGTTATAATCGCTAGTAGGCGCGCGTCGTCCGTTATCTGGTACAGCAGCAGGTCTGTGTTCGCTAGCTATACGAGGTCTACGTAGAGGACTAGATAAATCCCTAGGGGAGTGTTTAGTTATATAGCGTGTGTCCCTACTAGTCGGACTACTGTAAACTTCCTGTTCTTCCAATCTAGCTTCTTGCTTAGCCGGTCCGTACAGATGTTTCGCTAGTTTAGCCAGACCTTATCTCCTGCCTCGTACCTTGGTGCAGCCTGCCGTCCCTTGTTGGCCTGCTCTTCTGCATTCTGTTAAGCTATAGCTAGACTCGCCTTCGCCTATTAATAGGCGTTTGTAATTGTCCGTACGATGGCCTCTCCCTGTTAAACTAGGGATCGTATAGAGCGTAGGGTGTTACTACTTAGGGTCGGTAGGAGCAGGGAATAGTCGTATCTATAGGCTATAAAGAAGGGGGACAATCCTGTAGTATTAGCCGTACGGCTGTTAATAGCTAGCTCTACTATAGGGAGAAGTCAGTTCCAGTTCGTCTAGTTATAGTCGACGTACGCTCGGAGATACGCTTCTAACGTCGAATTGACCCTCTCCGTCGCCCTGTCTATCTGTAGGTGCTACGCAGTTAACAGGCGATGTTCTACCTTTAGCAACTGGCAGACCCGTGCCTAGAGCTGGCTCGTAAACTGCGTGCCCCGGTCCGACACAATCGACCGAGGGAATCCGTGTTTGCTGAACGTCGTCTGTATAAAAGCCTAGGCAGTGTCCTTAGCTGTAATAGAGTCTATTCCCTCTAGTATTACCCCCTTCGTTAGCTTGTCTGTAACTACTATAATGTTCTGCTGTCCGTCGCTCTTAGGTAGGTCTGTAATAAAGTCTACTGTTAGGTCTTGCTAGGGCCGGTCTGGGATCGGTAGGGGCTTTAGCAGCCTATGCTTTAGCTTACGCTAGGGCTTCGTCTGTCTGCATACGTCGCAGTTCTGTACAAACCTGCAGATGTCCTTCGCTATCGCCGGCTAGTAGTAGTCCCTAGCGACAATGCTGTACGTCTCCTTATGCCCTAGGTGCCTAGTAGCTATAGAGTCGTGCGCCTGTTGTATTAAGCTCGTACGGAGCTTCTCGTCTGCCAGGACCCAAATCCGATTCCTGAACTTTAGGTTGTTCTCCCTGTCTACTAAGCACTCTGCTGCCGACACCTTAAGGTAGAGCTCTGCTGGGAGCTTCTGCTGTCCTCCTTAGATCGCTGTACAGGCCCCTTAGTATACCTCGTCCTTTTCTACTGCCTCTTCCTATGCTCGCAGTTAGGGTTCCTATAGGTGCGTCGCTACTAGGCGGATAGTCTCCTCGCCTAGCTCCTCTCTAAACATCTGGAATGTTCGTAACTTTATTTAGTCGTCCTCGTACGTTGTCGGTATGTCCTGGTCCTGTCTGGATAGTGCATCGGCCCTGCTGTTGTCCTTACCCTTGCGATACTAGAGTCTTATATTAAACCGGGTTAGGTACATTGCCTATCGTACGTGCCTCTTAGACAGCTTCCGGGGCTGCGTAAAGTACTCTAGATTCTTGTAGTTAGTTAGGGTAAGGAACTCGGGCACTAAGCGGAGTTCTCTATCCTATGCTTCGCAATACCGTACGACGGCTAGCAACTCCTTGTCGTAGATAGGGTAGTTGCACTTAGCTAGGGAGTTCTTCTTAGAGAAATACGCGTATAGGTGCAGAAGTCCGTCCGAGCCTACCTATAACAGGATACCTCTAATGCAATACCCTAAGGAGTCGGTTTCCAGTATCGTTATACATTCTAGGTCGAAGGCGTTAAGCGTTGGTCCTGTAGTAAAGAGCTCCTTTAGCTTGTTGAAGCTGCTATTGCATTTGTCTGTCTATTTAAACTGCTTGTCCTTATATGTTAGTTTAACTAGGGGGCGTACAATCTCCGAGTAGTTCTGTATAAACTGGCGGTAGAAGTTGGCAAACCCAAGAAATTCCCGTACGCCCTTAACGTTCGTTGGCAGCTTCTATTGCTTAATAGCGTTAATCTTTTTCCTAGCTATACTAATGCCTTTCCCTGCCTCGATAATAAAACCTAGGTATTTCGTACACTAGACACCGAATTTACATTTGTCGATGTCGAGGTATAAGCCAGCCTGCTGCAGTCGGCCTAGCACCTTCTTGACGTCCTGTACGTAATCTGTATAGGTGCCGTCTGTAAAAACCAGGGTATCGTCGAGGTATGCCGAGCAGATGTCGTCTAGTAACCCTTGTAAGGACTTGTTAATGTACCTTTAGAATGTTGCCAGTGCGTCGGTAAGGCTAAAGGGGGTAACAAGCTACTTAAAAAGACTATATCTCGTACAGAAAGCAGTTATCTACTTATAGCCTTCCTTAATCCGTATCTTGTCGAAGGCCGAGACTACGTTAAGCTTAGTAAACTACTTTGCCTTGCTGATCTGTCCGAGAGTCTCCTTAATAAGAGGTAGGGGGTACCGGTCCTTCTTAGTAATCGCGTTAATGCCTCTGTAGTCTACGCAGACCAAGCCGGCCTTCCCCTCCTTGTAGACAAACAGCACTAGGGCTCCTGCAGACGACGTACTTGCCTAAATGAACCCTTTGGCGAGCAGGTCGTCCAGTGTCTTACGCAGTACTAGGAGTTCTCTAGAGGACATTCCGTACTGCAGTCTGTACGGTACCTCCGGCAGACTCCTATCTAGACGGGGCTCTAGCTAGATGTCGTAGTTAATTCCTTCTCCTTAGTATAGCAGCAGCTTTAAGGCCGACTTTAGCTCGAAGAGGTCTAGGTATCTAGTATACTCCCTTAGAAGCTTCGTATAGGGGTCCGTTACTTTCTTAGGTGCCAATACCTTCTTAATGTCTACTGTTGCTGTGTTGATTTCGGTCTTGGCATTGTTACCCTGCAGAGCCTTCCCTTGGTCTTAGGGCCTCTGCTTTGTCGCCGTGTTGGCTCTAGCTATAGCGTTGTTGTCCTGCTGGACCCTCCCCTAGTCTCGGAGCCTCTGCCTCGTTACTGCTAGGTATAGCCGTCCTCGTCAAACGTCCAGCTTGCCCCTCTAGCGCTCTATCTATAGCTTCTCTAGTATTAGGTTATACCCTAGCTTGTCCTGTACGACATAGAGGTATAAGTCCTGCTTATAGTGTCCCTGTACCTCTATCGTTACTTTCACTATGTAGGTAATGTCCAGTTCTCGCCTAGTAATGCCCAGCATGCGTACTAGTACAGTAGGGGTCGTCTTAATCTAGTGTCTCTGTACGAAGTCTTCGCTAATTACTCTGTATACCAAACATCCTGTGTTAATCAATATCCGCGCTGTTGCAGACCCGTTTAACATTAGCTATACGATAAACGGCGTCGTCGTTATGTAGTTGCTTTTCAAAGATAGCTAAGTAATGCTTTAATTTAGCAATCTATCTCGTATACGCCTCTAGTAGAGCCTTTGCTTAGAGGCTACTCTTTTCCCAACTCGTCGTCGTCTAAGTAGGACTCCTAATCTTCTCGTTAGGGCACTGCAGTTGCTACCCTTGCGGTAGTCGGCCGTCCCCTAGGTCTCTCTGCTGGCAAAAGCCTGCAATTCCGTACAGTGTAGCCTATCTTGCTACACTAGTAGCAGCTCCCTTCTGCTTGTCTCTTGTTAAGGGTAGCTATATCTACCTATTGCACCCTTTTAGTAGCGGCCCTTGGCTATACAGTAACGGCTGCCGCTACCCTCGTCGTCGTTGGTTCCTAGTCTATAGCGTCCGTCTGTCGCTAGAGGGGTTGTCTTATCTCTTAAGCGTAGCTTATCTGTCCAAGCCTGCGCTGCTGGTCGTTGATTATCCTAAGGAGATCGCAGAATTCCTTATACGTAGCTGGTCGCATTACGCCTACTAGCCCCGTTATAATCTCCTTAGAGAGGCCTACCTCTAAAGAGGTAAATTTTATCCTGTCCTCCTATTAGAGACCTCCTGCTTCTGCTAAAGTCTGGTCAAATTCTGCGAGGAATTCTTGTACGGTCTTGCGTCCTTGCTTTATCGTTTTGACCTGTAGGAGTGCCCAGCTCTCGCAGTCTAGGTCCTTATAGCTCTTATCTAGAGCTGCCTAGAGCATCGTCGTCGTAGCTATTGCTAGGTTGGCAATAGCCGTATTATAGTATAGCAGAATCCGTGCTGCTGCCCTGCCCTTTAACCTCCTAAAGAGGTAAACTACCTTGTCTAGCTCGGTCGGGTATACTCCTAAGTCGACCAGAAGCTTAGAGCGCATCTGGGCAGCCTAGGAGGGGTACTCGGCCGGAGCCTTACTATTGTACGTAGAGACGTCGGGGAGTTTGCTTTTGGAGGTCGGGGTGTAGGCTATCGTGTTCGTCGTTATCGTTGTCGTAGGGGTCGGATCGCGATCGGACGCCCTAAGCTGTCGTAGCTCCTGTTCCTGTTAGGAAATTATCGCAGCCTAGTGGTTTACTTACTGCTCGAGCTGCCTCTTGTGTTCTAGTAGCTCCTCGTACGCGCAGTGCATATGTTCCTCTATAGCTATAGTTTCTATAGGGATGTCACTGTCTATCTTTGTTTTATTACTGCAGTTACCGACAGTAAGATCAGTTCCTAATGTAAAGGGCTTAAGAATCTTGGTTTAGAAACTTAAGGTTAGGTATCTATATAAAGGAACTGATAGGCAGTTCCTTTGTCGTCTGCTACTTTACAATTTGTACCTACGAAGCCAAGCTAGCAATTTCCTCCTATATAGGGGTCCAAGGTTTACACTCTGTATAGAGGATTGGGAGTTCCCCCTCTATATAGTAGTACAGAGTTTTCCCTCTATTTAGAGGGGCGGTAGTTCCCCTCTGTGCAGGACTATAGGGTTCTCCCTCTATACAGGAGTAGGGTCCTGTTAGTAGTTCCGTACTGTTGCGGCAGTAGAAAGGGGTAGGACAGAGTAATAGGGTGGACCCTCGGAATTTCGGCTTAGCCCTTCCGGACCGAGCTGGGCCTTGGCACGCTACTCCCCCCCCAAAGGTCTCGTCTGATCCGGGCATACAGATATAATTCAATACAGCCTTTTTAATAACTATATCTCGAACTAAGGAGGGAAAGGAGTCTATGTAGTAGTGGATAAGAGCTTTAGAGGCGGCGGTATGCCAAGGCCCGGCTCGGTCCAGAAGGGCTAAGCCGAAATTCTAAGGGTCCACCCTATTATCTAGTCCCACCCCTTTCTGCTGCCGTAACACTACCCCCCTCCCTTACTAGCGGTCGCCCTCGACCGCTTAGTTACCCTATCTATCTGAAAATCTTTACTTTTTTTTTTCTTTTGATTCGTCGTCTCCTTCTCGAAAATCCCCTCCAACGCTAATGTTACCTCTTCCGTCTTCTATCAAAAACAGCGTTCTCTTTATCGCTTCTTCAATTTCTTACGTTGTCGGTACCTAAAGTTCTGTACTTGGCTCTTATGTAATTGACGCTATCTGACCTGATCCGCGGTCTTCTAAGCTGTAGCTCGGCTGGTCTGTGCGTCGCCTTAGAGGTCTATATAGATCCGTCCGCGGCGTTTCTTCCTCTTCTTTTTCTTCTACTAAAGCGCTTATCTACCGCAGGGTCGGCGGCGCTGGCACGCTACAGCGTCGGCAAGCTGCCTGCCAAACTGGTAGTAGGTAGTGGCTGCGTCGAAGACCTCCCTAAGGCGACTGCTACGATTGTTTTCTTCGGCCTCTGCGCCGATAGAGCGGACGCGGCTTTCTTCTTTCCAGAATTATTAGCTTCGGAGCTATTCGGGTTTCGGCTTCTTTGGGTTCCGTACGTAGAACTCTCTGAGCAGCTCCGCCGAATTCCGCAGGTTCTCGATTGGATACTATTCGTAGTCTTCCGGCCACCCCTTCTACGAGATCTTTGCTTTAATAGACCCTCTTATCTTCTTTACGTCCATTACATCTTCTACCTCCTACTCTTCTTCCTTACCGTCTATCTCGATTAACGGGGGTTTGGCGAACCCCTGTCGTAGCAGACCGTTTTCAGGGTCCAAGCTTAGCAGATCTAAATGGAAAACGTCGTAGATCCGGAACGATTTCAGTAGCTCGAGCCGATAAGTTACTAGCGATCTCTTTTCTGCTATCGTAAACGGACCTATGTAGCAGGGGTTGAGCTTGGCGTTGCCTTTCAGCCTTAGGTTTCGCGTGTTGAGCTATACCTTTTGGCCTTCCTCAAATTCTATTAGCGTTCGCTTTCTGTTAGCTCGAGCTACTATCTTCTTCTAAGCCGATTCTATCGCCTCTTTCGCTACCTTGATCGCTTCTTCTATCTGAGATCGTAGCGCTTCTGCTACCGCTGCAGCGATTCTCTTCGACGAAGTAGTAGTAGAAGGTTCCGAAGAGCTGGGTTCGTTTAGTAGTTGGAAACTTATCCTTAGGAAGTAACTGTAAGTTATCTCGAACGGCGCCAGTAACGTGGCTTCTGACCGTGCTGAATTGGCGCAGAACTCAGCTATCGGCAGCATCTCGACCCACTTTTCTTAATAGTGGCCGCAGAAGATTCGTAGATATTTTTCTATCTTACAGTTGGCTACTTTAGACTGACTATCAGTCTAAGGGTAAGCTGCTGTGCTGAGCTTTCCACTAATTCCGAGAGCTTGGTTAATAGCTTTCTATACGTCGGCAGTAAATTAAGGACCCCTATCCGTAGTAATAGTGTCCAGCAGGCTATAGTGCTTCTACACGTATTGAATCAACATCCGTGCAGTCTCTTCTGCAGTAGTTCTTTCGTCTCTCGCTCGGCAGGGGATAAAGGAGCGTTCCTTGCTTAGTTGGTCCACTACGTTTAGCGTAGCGTTATATCTATCGGAGTCCGGCAGGCCGGTTACAAAGTCTATCGTAATGTGTTGCTACAGTTTCTCGGGGATCGGCAGTGGCTTCAATAAGCCTGCCGGAAAGCCGTAACGCGGCTTCGCCGTTCGGCATACGTAGCAGTTAGCGATAAATCGGTGGATTCGCTCGAATATTCGCGGAAACCAGTAGATTGTTCTTACCGCCTGCATTATCTTCTTCGCGCCTGCGTGGCCTATATCTACGGAGCTATGGACCAGCTGGATGACCTCTGTAATTAGTTCTTCCGGAACTATTAGCCTCCCTGAACCGGTTTTGCCGAGTTTCTGTTGCTGGTTGAGCTGCTCTACCTTTTCGTAGAGAGTCTTTTCCTTAGGGGCCGGTTCTACTGCGCAGACCCCTACCTCTTTCAACACCTCTGCGTCTACTATCCGCTCGGTTAACACCTTCTGGAACATGTTCGGATCTTCTTTTGCGCGGCTAGTCTTTCCTTCTCTTCTCGTTAGTGCGTTAGCCTTTCCGTTTTGAGCTCTAGGTCGATAGGTAATCTTGAAGTCGAACCCGGATAAGTAGGCAGCCCACTGTGCTTAACGTCGTAAGAGCTTCTGCGTCTTTATAAAGTAGGTTAGCGACTAATGGTCCGTAAGGACCTAGACCGTGCTCTTTCCAGCTATAAGTTCCAGCTTCTATTCCTCGAACGCCTGTATAATAGCTAGCAGTTCTTTGTCGTAGATCGCGTAGTTCCGTTCGGCTTCCGTTATAGATTTGCTAAAGAAGGCCACCGGATAGAGGGTCCATCCGTCGTCGGCGTATTAAGGACGGACCCCTGCCGTTACTATGTCGGACGCGTCCGTTTCTACGTAGATCGTCTTTTCCGGCCGGAAGTGTGCCAGAACTGGCGCAGAGGCCACTGCTTCTTTTATCTAGTTAAAGGCTTCCGTGCACTTCTTATTCTATAGGCCAGCGGCCTCCTTTTTTAATGCCTTATTTAGGGGTCTTGCTATCTTGCTAAAGTCCCTAATAAACTGTCGATAGTAGCTGCAGAATCCGAGAAACGCCCTGATTTGGGTAGTGTTTCCGGATTTCGGCTGCTTCTATTCCGCGACGGCGGCGACCTTTAAGGGGTCTATAAAAATTCTATCTCTTCCTACGATAAGACCGAGATACTTAACCTTAGTCTAATAGAACTCGCTCTTCTTCGTGTCTGCGTTCAATCCGACCTTGCGGAGCCTAGTCAACACCTTCTCGATGTGGTCCGTGTGCTGCTCTCTCGTTCTATCTGTACAGATAAGGATGTCGTCCAAGTAGATAGACACGAACCGCTCTAGCATGTCTATAAAGGAGTGGTTTATAAAGCGTTGCTACACCGCCGGCGCATTGGTAAGTCCGAAAGGCATTACCAGCTACTTAAAGCTGCCTATGCGCGTAGCGAACGTCGTAAGATCTTCCGTCTGCCCTTCTTCGTTCTTTAGTCGGTGGAACGCCTGTCGAATGTCCAGTTTGCTGAACCATTTAGCTTTAGCCACTCGTTGTATAGTCTCGTCTATTAGCGGCAGCGGGTATACGTCTCTCTTGGTAACCTTGTTGAGGCCTCGATAGTCTACGTAGAGTCGCAGACTACCCCCTGGTTTCCTTACGAAAAGAATCGGTAACGCATATTCGGCGGAGCTCGGCGTAATAAACTTCTTAGCCAGATTCTCTTAAACAAACACCTCTACTTAGTCCAGTTTAGCCAGCGACAATCTTCTTAGGGGCTCGGTTCGTGGCAACGTAGCCCCCTCTTTCTGTTGCAGCGGTGGAAAGAGGTGGGACAGATTGATAGGGTAGACCCTGGAATTTCGGCTCGGCCCGGACGGGCCGAGCGGGGCCTTGGCACCACCACTACGAAAGTCCTCTACCACCACCCTATAGATTCCTTTCCCCTTATTAGTTCGAGATATAGTCTTCAAAAAGGCCGTATTGAATTATATCTGCGTGCCCGGATTATTATATCTCGAACTTACTTACTACACCAACCCCGCGCTGCGCGAAAGGGCCCGTCGAACTATCCGGAAACCCGAATAACGCACGCGCACCTACCAAACCAAACAACAACCCCTAAGGCACTGTAAGAAGATAGAAAGCTTCTTAGCGGTAGAGAGCGGCGTAACAGGCCGCAGCAGAAAGAGAAAGACTGACAGACCGAGGGATAGGCGTACCAGCATTCTCGACGACGGAACGACCAACGAAGGCCTTATAGAAGAAGAGGTAGATAAAGCGAAAAAAGGCATAGAGGGCTACGCCGAACTGTACGGACGCACGCCAGATAAGATAGGAGAATATCTTACAGAGCACGGAGCTAAGAAGGTGTTTAACATTATTACCTTTATAGAAAAGAGGTTCTATAGGAACGTAGAAGAAAACAGACAGTTAAGGGAGGAAGTAGAGACAGTAAGGGCTAAGAAGGAATCGGCAGAAACCATTATCGACGTATTAGAGAACCAGGCGGCGAATAGGCTGGCGCAACTAAAGGCGCTAAAGGACCAACTAGCTGACGTAGAAGCAGCGATGTCGTTAGCACCGCCGCCTCTACAACGAGAAGAACAAGCAGAGACCGCCTTACTGGCGGCCTATAGTTAAGGTAGCACCTCGATAACATTATTGCCGGACCTACCGGCGTTTAGAGGCAGAGACCCTAAAGACTGGGAAGCGTTTAAGAAGAAGATAAAGAATAAGATAGACCGCGACTACGCCGGAAACAGCGCTAGAGACAGACTAGCGTACTTGGAATCGCGACTAGAAGGTAAAGCTTTTTCGCTAGTAGCGGACCTAGAAGAGGCGACCGCCGAGGAAGCGATAAGAGCACTAGACCAGCGCTTCGGAGACCTATTCCGAAAGAAGACGGCCCGTAAGCAGCTGGATAAGATTAACCAGAACAGGCAGACGTTCGAGGAGTTCTACGGTTTGTTTAGAAAGTATGCGATTAGGGCCCGAGTAGCGGAAGATAAGCAGCTCTACCTATTAAGGCAGAAGCTGAACCCTAAACTGGCTGCAGCTATAGCGTCGGTAGAAGACGAAGACCTCGAGAGTTTCGTACACAGAGCGAGAGTTACTGCGAGAAACCTGAGCGCTTACGCGAAATTACGCGAATCGGTCCAGAAGTCGTCGCCGTCGGCGCAGACGGTGCGGCCCCCTGCGCCTTTCCGACGAACCCCCTAGCAGTCGTCGTATCTACTGCGTTCGTCGTTCGTCCCTACCTGCTACGCGTATAGAAAACCCGGCTATATCGCAACGAGATGTCAGGCAACGGCACAGTAGAAGCAGGAATATCGAGCAACGAAGCAGCCGCTGCTGCAGAGAAAGACTATTTAAGCTATCGAACCGGCTCCGAACGACACGGACAGTGTAGACAGCGGGGTGCAGTTAAGAATTATAGGAAAAGACTAGCTAGACGGATAGACCCCCCATCTAGCGTAAAAAACAGGGCATCCCTGCGAAAGGCACCGACAGAACGAGAGAGCATTAATAGCTGCAGCGATCCGCTATCGGCTGCAGTGGAAGTAAACACGGAAACAGCTATTATCCTTCTAATTACTGTCCACCCCCTTAACGGATTGGGCAAATCACTTTAGTTGAGATCTTTCATTAACACCAGAGCTCTTATTAGCGCGGCGATCCACCACCGACTGGTCCGGAAGCTAATAAATAGATACGGCTATCCGGTGGAACTAGCGTCGCCGACGCGGATTTTGGCATACAACGGACAAGACACAGAAAGTGTTACGCACTATGTGCCGCTAAAGACTACCTTGGCTGGTCGCACTACGGAAGCGACGTTCCGAATTATAGATATCGGAAGATTTGACATTATTATAGGGCAGAAATAGATAAAGAACCAGAAAGCCATTATTAACGTAGACGAAGGCACGATAGGGTTCAAAACCCTAGGCAACGCCACCGCCGCCACTGAGCCGAAAGCTACAGAGTCTGCCAAAGAGGCTCCGTCCGATCGTTCCGAACCCCTAGTCACAGTCGGAATAATAAGTTTAGAAGCTATAACGACCCTCGCGAAGTCGCCGGACACTGAGATCTACGCTATCTTAATAAAAGACATCGAAGACTATCGGAAGATAATGGCGGAAGAAGAGGTAGATCCACTAGAGGTGCTGCCAAACGAGCTCTATAGTTACGCTGATGTCTTCTCAAAAGCAGACTCCAACCTCCTGCCGCTCTACCGGCCGGAATACGACAATAAGATCAGGTTGAAAGAGGGGGCTACATTGCCGAGAACCGAGCCCCTAAGAAGACTGTCGCCAGCCGAACTGGACTAAGTGGAGGTGTTTGTTCGTAAAAACCTGGCGAAGAAGTTTATTACGCCGAGCTCCGCGGAATATACGTTACCGATTCTTTTCGTAAGGAAACTAGGGGGTAGTCTGCGACTCTGCGTAGACTACAGGGGCCTTAACGAGGTCACTAAGAGGGACGTATACCCGCTGCCGCTGATCGACGAGACTATACAACGAGTGGCTAAGGCTAAGTAGTTCAGCAAGCTAGATATTCGCCAAGCATTCTATCGATTAAGGAACGAAGAAGGACAAACGGAAGACCTTACGACATTCGCTACGCGCATAGGCAATTTTAAGTAGTTGGTAATGCCTTTCGGACTTACCAACGCGCCGGCAGTATAGCAACGCTTTATGAACCACACTTTTATAGACATACTAGAGCGGTTCGTGTCTATCTACTTGGACGACATCCTTATCTACACCGATAGAACGAGAGAGCAACATACGGACCACATTAAGAGAGTATTGAAGAGGCTCCGCGAGGTCGGATTGAACGCAGACACGAAGAAGAGCGAGTTCTATTAAACCGAGGTTAAATATCTCGGTCTTATCGTCGGAAGAAATGGAATTCGTATAGACCCCTTAAAGGTCGCCGCCGTCGCGGAGTGGAAGCAGCCGAAATCCGGAAACACTACGCAAATCAGAGCGTTTCTCGGCTTCTGCAGCTACTATCGACGGTTTATTAAGGACTTTAGCAAGATAGCGAGACCCCTGAACGAGGCGCTAAAGAAAGAGGCCGCCGGCCTATAGAATAAGAGGTGCATAGAAGCCTTCAACCGGCTAAAAGAAGCAGTGGCCTCTGCGCCAGTTCTGGCACACTTCCGGCCAGAAAAGACGATCTATGTAGAAACGGACGCTTCCGACACAGTAACGGCAGGGGTCCTTTCTTAATATAGGGACGACGAAACCCTCTATCCAGTCGCTTTCTTCAGCAAGTCAATAAGCGAGGCCGAACGGAACTACGCGATCTACAATAAAGAACTGCTAGCCATTATTTAGGCTTTCGAGGAGTGGAAACCGGAGCTTATAGCTAGAAAGAGCACGGTCTAGGGTCTTACGGACCACCAGTCGCTGACCTACTTTATAAAGGCGCAGAAGCTCTTACGCCGCCAAGCTCGGTGGGCCGCCTACTTATCAGGATTCGACTTTAAGATTATATATCGACTGGGGGCTCAAAACGGAAAGGCTAACGCGCTGACGCGAAGAGAAGGAAAGACGAGCCGCGCGAAGGAAGATCCGAACATGTTCCAGAAGGTGTTGACCGAGCGGATAGTAGACGCAGAGGTGTTGAAAGAGGTAGGGGTCTGTACAGTGGAGCCGGCCCCTAAAGAAGAGACGCTCTACGAGAAGGTAAAGCAGCTTAACCAGCAACAGAAACTCGGCAAAACCGGTCTAGGGAAGCTGATAGTTCTGGAAGAACTAATTACGGAGGCCATCCAGCTGGTCCATAGCTCTATAGACGTTGGTTACGCCGGCTCAAAGAAGACGATAGAAGCTATAAGGACGGTCTACTGGTTTCCGCGGATCTACGAACGAATCCACCGATTTATCGCCAATTGCTACATATACAGAGCCGCGAAGCCACGTTACGGTCTTCCGGCCGGTCTGCTGAAGCCACTTCCGATCCCTAAGAAACTATAGCAGCATATTACGATGGACTTCGTAACCGGCCTGCCGGATTCCAATAGATACGACGCTACGCTAAACGTAGTGGACCGATTGAGCAAAGAACGCCACTTTATCCCCTGTCGAGCGAGAGACGACGGAACTACTGCAGAAGAAACAGCGAGAATGCTAATTACGCACGTATAGAAGCACTACGGGCTGCCGGACACTATCACTACGGATAGGGGTCCTCAATTCACTGCCGACGTATAGAAGGCTATCAACCAAGCTCTCGGAATTAGTAGAAAGCTCAGCACAGCCGCTTATCCGCAGACCGATAGTCAGTCTAAAGTCGCTAACTGTAAGATAGAACGATACCTACGAACCTTCTGCGGCCATTATTAGGAAGAATAGGTTAAGGTGTTGCCAATGGCCGAGTTCTGCGCTAACTCGGCACCGTCTAAGGCCACCTCGCTGGCGCTGTTCAAGATAACGCACGGCTATCTTCTAAGGATAAGCTTTTAGCCGCCAAACGAACCCAGCTCCGCGGAACTACCTACCGCTACGTCGTTAAAGAGAGTCGCCGCTGCGGCGGCAGAAGCGCTACGATCTCAGATAGAAGAAGCGATCAAGGTGGCGAAAGAAGCAATAGAGACGGCTTAGAAGAAGATAGTAACTCGAACTAATAGGAACCGGTCGCCAATAGAATTCGAAGAAGGTCAAAAGGTATAGCTCAACACGCGAAACCTAAGGCTAAAAGGAAACGCGAAGCTCAACCTACGCTACGTACGTCCGTTCAAAATAATAGAAAAGAGGTCGCCGGTAACTTATCGGCTCGAGCTGCTGAAGGCGTTCCGGATCTACGACGTTTTCTATTCCGATCTACTAAGCCTGGACCCTTAGAACGGTCTGCCGCAGCAGGGGTTCGCCGAACCCCCACCAGTCAAGATAGACGGTAATAAAGAAGAGTAGGAGGTAGAAGATGTAATAGACGTAAAGAAGATAAGGGAGTCCATCAAAGCAAGGATCTCGTAGAAGGGGTAGCCGGAAGACTATAAATGGTATCCGGTCGAAAACCTGCGGAATTCGGCGGAGCTGCTAAGAGAGTTCTACGCGCGGAACCCGAAAAAGCTGAAACCAGCGTAGCTCTAATGCCGACAATAGAGACACGTCCGCTCTACTGGCGCAGAAGCCGATGAAAACGATCGTGCTTCGGGAAGTAATTGCTTCAGGCACCACCGCGCGGCCGGCGGCGCTGCCGACCGCATAGTAGGTAAAGGCTTTGGTGGAAGAGAAAAAGAAGAAGAAAAACGGCGCCGCAGAAAGATCTATATAGACCTCTAAGACGACGCACAGACCAGCCACGCCGCAGCTATAGACCCACGGCTCAGATCAGATAGCACGGATCAGGCGCACCGATCACATAAACGACAAGTGAAGGACCTCAGACGCCGATAACGTAAGAAACTCAAGAAGCGATAGAAGACGGAAGAGGTAACATTACCGTTGGAGGGGATTTTCGAGAAAGAGACAAAAAAAAAAGTAGAGATTTTCGGATAGATAGGGTGACTAAGCGGTCGAGGGCGACTGCTAGTGAGGGAGGGGGGTAGTGTTGCGGCGGTGGAAAGAGGTAGGACAGATTAATAGGGTGGACCCTGGAATTTCGGCTCAGCCCGTCCGGGCCGAGCAGGGCCTTGGCACCACTACTACGAAAGTCCTCTACCACTACCCTATAGATTCCTTTCCCCTCCTCAGTTCGAGATATAGTCTTTAAAAAGGCTGTATTGAATCATATCTGCGTGCCCGGATCACTTTTAACCTAATCTTGTTGTCGTATTCCGGCCAGCAGAGCGGCAGCAGGTTGGAGTCGGCTTTTAAGAATACGTTAGCGTAATTATAGAGCTCTACCGGCAGCACCTCCAACGGGTCTGCTTCTTCTTCTGCTATTATCTTGCGGTAGTCCTCGATGTCTTTTATCGAAATAGCGTAGATCTCGTTGCTCGGCGACTTCGCGAGGGTCGTTATAGCTTCTGAACTTATTATTCCGACAGTAACTAGGGATTCGGAATGATCGGACAGAGCCTCTTTCGCGGACTCTGTAGCTTTCGGCTCGGCGGCGGCGGTGGCGGTGGCGGCCGTTCCGATAGTCCCTGCTCCGCTACCTAGGGTTTTGAATCCTATCGTGCCTTTATCTACGTTAATAATAGTCTTCTGGTTCTTTATCTATTTCTGCCCTATAATAATGTCGAACCTTCCGAGATCCATAATCCGGAACGTTGCTTCCGTGGTGCGGCCAGCTAGTGTAGTCCTTAATAGCACGTAGTGCGTTACGTTTTCCGTGTCTTGTCCGTTATACGCTGAAATCTGCGTCGGCGACGCTATTTCCACTGGATAGCCGTATCCCTTTATTAGCTTCTGAACTAGTCGGTGGTGGATCGCTGCGCCAATAAGAGCTCTAGTGTCGATAAAAGCTTTTAACTGGAGGGGTTGGCGCGACTTCTTAACAGGGTAGATCGTAATAGGAAGGATGATCGCCGTTTCCGTATTTACTTCTACGGCTGCCGAGAGCGGATCGCTACAGCTGTTGATGCTTTCTTCTCTTATCAATTTGCTCTAGTGCGGTGCCCTATTGTTAGTGCTAGATAGGGGGCCTATCTATCCAGCTGGTCTTTTCCTATAATCCTTAACTGCACCCTACTGTCTACGCTCTCAGTGTCGTTCGGAGCCGGCTCCATAGCTTGTATAGTCTTTCTCGGTGGCTGCGGCTGCTTTATAACACGATATTCCTGCTTCTACTTATCCGATACTTGGCATCTCGTAGCGATGTAGCTAGGCTTCCTACACGCGTAACAGGTAGGGACAAACGACGAGCGCTGCGGATTAAATAGCCGCTGGGCGCGTTGTCGGAAGAGTGGAGGGGTTCTGGTTCCCTGCGCCGACAGCGACGGCTTCTAAGTCGGTTTACGTATCGTCGGTTTTCTATATGCGTTCAGGTTTCTGGCGGTAACTCTTGCCTAGTGCACGAAGCTTTGAAGGTCTTCGTCTTCTACTAAGGCTATAGCTGTCGTCAGTTCAGGGCTCAGTTTCTGCCTCAACAAGTGCAGCTGCTTATCTTCCGTCACTCTCGCTCTAATAGCGTATTTCCTGAACAGCCCGTAAAATTCTTCGAATATTAGCCGGTTCTGACTGATCTTGTCCAGTTGCTCGCAGGCTGTCTTCTTCTAAAAGGGGTCTCCGAAGCGCTGATCTAGCGCTTTGATTGCTTCGTTAGCGGTTACCTCTTCTAGATCCGACACTAGCGAGAACGCTTCGCCTTCCAGTCGCGCTTCTAAATAGGCCAGTCTGTCTTCTTCGCTGCTCGATGCGTAATCGCGGCTTATCTTGTTCTTGATCTTCTTTTTAAACGCCTCCTACGCTTTAGGGTCTCCGCTACCGAAGGCAGGTAGGTCAGGTAGTGGCGTCGTCGTAGTGCTACCTTAACTGTAGGCTGCTAGTAAGGCGGTTTCTGCGTAGGTTTCTCGCTGCAGTAGCGGCAATAGTCTCGCTGTTTCTATATTAGCTAGCTGATCCTTTAGCGCCTTCAGTTGCGCTAGTCGATTCGCCGCCTAGTTTTCTAACACGTCGATAATAGTCTCTGCCGATTTCTTTTCGGCCCTTACCGCTTTAGTTTCTTCTCTTAGTTGTCTGTTCTCTTCTAGCGTTCTGTAAAACAGCATCTCGATAAGGTCTATGCCGTCGTAGACCTTCCCTGTTCCATTCTCGTTTACATAGTCTTCCAGTTCCTTAAGCGTACAGTCGTGGATCTTCCTATATTCGGCTATTCGTTCCTTAACCTTAGCAGTCTCTTCCGCTGTAAAACCGCTAATAACGATCCTATCGTCAATTACACTAGAGCGCCTACTCGCTCTGTTAGCCTTTCCTTTTCTGCTTCTGCTACGGCCTGTAACGCCGCCCTCTACTGTCGAGAAGCCTTCTATCTTCTTATAGTGCTGGGTTTGGTGTTTTTGGTGTATGCGCGTGCGTTATTCGGGTGTCCGGATAGTTCGACGGGCCCTTTTGCGCAGCGCAGGGTTTGTTGTAGTAAGTGAGTTCGAGATATAATAATCCGGGCACGCAGATATAATTTAATACAGCCTTTTTAATAACTATATCTTAAACTAGGGAGGGAAAGGAGTCTATCTAGTGGTAGATAAGAGCTTTAGGGGCGGCGGCATGCCAAGGCCCGGCTCGGTCCGGAAGGGCCGAGCCGAAATTCCAAGGGTCTACCCTATTATCCAGTCCTACCCCTTTCTGCCGCTGTAACATCGTCCACTACTATATAGATTCCTTTCCCTCCTTAGTTCGAGATATAGTTATTAAAAAGGCCGTATTGAATTATATCTCCGTGCCTAGATTATTATATCTCGAACTTACTCCCTACACTACTGTTACGGCAGCAGAAAGGGGTGGGACTGGATAATGGGGTGGACCCTTGGAATTTTGGCTCGGCCCTTCCGGACTGAGCCGGGCCTTGGCACGCTACCCCCCCAAAGGTCTCGTCCACTACTACATAGATTCCTTTCCCTCCTCAGTTCGAGATATAGTTATTAAACAGCCGTATTGAACCTTATCTGCGTGCTCGGATCATTATATCTCGAACTCAACTTACTACACCAACCCTGCGCTGCGTAAAAGGGCCCGTCGAACTATCTAGAAACCCGAATAACGCACGCGCACCTATACTAACAACAACAACCCCCAGCACCGTAAGAAGATAGAAGGCTTCTTAACAGTAGACAGCGGCGTTACAGGCCGCAGCGGAAAGAGAAAGACTGACAGACCGAGAGATAGGCGTACTAGCATCCTCGATAACGGAACGACCAATAAAGGCCTTACGGAAAAGGAGGTAGATAAAGCGAGAAAGGGCATAGAGGGCTACGCCGAACTGTACGCACGCACGCCGGATAAGATAGGAGAATATCTTACAGAACACGGAGCTAAGAAGGTGTTCGATATTATAACCTTTGTTAAAAAGAAGTTCTTTAGGAACATAGAAGAAAACAGACAGCTAAGAGAGGAAAACGAGGCACTAGCAGCTAAGAAAGCGTCTTTTGAAACTATTATCGAGGTAATAGAAAGCGCAGCAGCGACGCGACTGGACTAACTAAACAAGATAAGAGCTTAACTGAATAAGGCGCAGACATCGTCACCGCATACGCGCTAGCGAGAAGACCGAACGGACTACAGCTCGCCGGCAGCGTTCAGTTAAGGTGGTACGTCGATAAGGCTACTACCTAATCTACCTGCCTTTAGTAGCGGAGACCCTAAAGCGTAGGAGGCGTTTAAGAAGAAGATCAAGAATAAGATAAGCCGCGACTACGCATCGAGCAGCGAAGGAGACAGACTGGCCTATCTAGAGGCGCGACTAGAAGGCGAAGCGTTCTTGCTGGTATCGGACCTAGAAGAAGTGACCGCCGACAAAGGTATTAAAGCGTTGGATCAGCGTTTCGGAGACCCCTTCCGGAAGAAGACGGCCTGCGAACAACTGGACAAGATCAGTCAGAATCGGCTAATATTTAAAGAATTTTACAGGCTGTTTAGGAAATATGCTATTAGAGCGAGAGTAGCTAAGGATAGGCAGCTACACTTACTAAGACAGAAACTAAGCCCTAAGCTCGCTGCAGCTATAGCGTCGGTAGAAGACGAGGACCTTTAGAGCTTCGTGCACTAGGCGAGAGTAACAGTAAGAAATCTGAACGCATACGGAAAACCGACGACGCAAGAACCTACTTAGAAGACATCGTCGTTAATGCAGACAACCAGAGCCCCTGCACCCTTCCGACGCGGCCCCCAGCCGCCTTACGTGCCGCGACCGTCGTTCGTCCCTACGTGCTACGCATGCAGAAAGCTTGGCAACATCGCTACTAGATGCTAAGCAACGGCACAGCAGAAGCAGGAATATCGAGCAACGAAGCCGCCGCCGCCGAGGAAGATTATCCAAGCTATCGAACCGGCTCCAAACGACACCGACAGTGTAGACAGCGGGGTCCAGCTAAGAATTATAGGAAAAGACCAGCTAGACAGATAGACCCCCTATCTAGCGTAAAAAACAGGGCATCCCTGCAAAAGGCACTAACGGAACGAGAGAGCATTAACAGTTGTAACGATCTACTGTCGGCGACGGTGGAAGCGAACACGGAAACAGCCATTATCCTTCCTATTAAGATCTACCCTGTTAAAGAGCGGCGCCCACTGCTCCAGTTAAAGGCTTTTATCGATACCGGAGCTCTTATTAGAGCAGCGATCCACTATCGGTTAGTTCAGAAACTGATAAAGGGATACGGTTATCTAGTGGAATTAGCGTCGCCGACGAGGATTTCGGCATACAACGGACAGGACACGGAAAGAGTTACGCACTACGTGCCGCTAAAGACTACCTTGGCTGGCCGCACTACAGAAGCGACGTTTCGAATTATAGACATCGGAAGGTTTAACATTATTATAGGGCAGAAATGGATAAAGAACCAGAAAGCTATTATCGACGTAGATAGAGGCACGATCGGATTCAAAACCCGAAGCAACGGCGCCATTACCACCAAATTGGTCGCTACTAACATCGCTTAAGCAGAGGCGAAGATCAACGAAACGGTTCCGCCTACCCCTTTCGAACCTCCGCCTACAATCGGAATAATAAGCTCGGAAGCTTTAACGACCCTTGCGAGGTCGCTAGACAATAAGATTTACGCTATCTCTATAAAGGACATTAAGGACTACAGGAAGATAATGGCGGAAGAACGAGTGGATCTACTAGAGGTGTTACTAGAAGAATTCTACAGTTACGTTAACGTGTTCTTAAAGGCAGACTCCAACCTCTTGCCGTTTTACAGACCGGAATACGACAACAAGATCCGACTAAAAGAGGGAGCGAAGCTGCTAAGAACCGAGCCCCTAAGACGACTGTCGCTAGCGGAACTAGACTAAGTAGAGGTATTTGTTCGAGAAAACCTGGCGAAGAAGTTTATTACGCCAAGCTTAGTAGAATATGCGTTACCGATTCTTTTCGTGCGGAAGCCCGGAGGTGGTCTCCGACTGTGTGTAGACTACCGAGGCCTTAATAAGGTCACTAAGAGAGATATGTATCCGCTACCTCTAATCGATAAAACTATACAACGAGTAGCTAAGGCTAAGTGGTTTAGCAAGCTGGATATTCGCCAAGCATTCTATCGATTAAGGAACGAAGAAGGACAAACGGAAGACCTTACGACATTCGCTACGCGCATAGGCAATTTCAAGTAGTTGGTAATGCCTTTCGGGCTTACCAACGCGCCGGCAGTGTAGCAACGCTTTATAAACCACACCTTTATAGATATGCTAGAACGGTTCGTATTAATCTACTTAGACGACATTCTTATCTATACTAAGGGAACGAGAGAACAACACACAGACCACATCGAGACAGTATTAAAGAGGCTCCGCGAGGTCGGATTAAACGCGGACACGAAGAAGAGCGAGTTCTATTAAACTAAGGTCAAGTATCTCGGTCTTATCGCCAGAAGAGACGGAATTCGTATAGACCTATTAAAGGTCGCCGCCGTTGCGGAATGGAGGCAGCCGAAATCCGGAAACACTACACAGATCAGGGCGTTTCTCGGATTCTGCAGCTACTATCAAAGGTTTATTAAGGACTTCAGCAGGGTAGCGAGACCCTTAAACGAAGCGTTATAGAAAGAGGCCGCCGGCCTATAGAATAAGAAGTGCACGGAAGCCTTTAACCGGCTGAAAGAAGCAGTAGCCTCGGCGCCGGTTCTGGCACACTTCCAGCCGGAAAAGACGATCTACGTAGAAACGGACGCTTCTAATACAGTAACGGCAGGGGTCCTTTCTCAATACAGAGACGATAAAACCCTTTATCCAGTGGCTTTCTTTAGCAAGTCTATAAACGAAGCTAAACGGAACTACGCTATCTATAACAAAGAACTGTTGGCGATTATTCAGGCCTTCGAAGAATGGAAACCAGAGCTTATAGCTAGACAGAGCACGATCCAAGTCCTTACGGACCATTAGTCGCTAACCTACTTTATAAAGACTTAGAAGCTCTTACAACGTTAAGCACGGTAGGCCGCCTACTTGTCCAGGTTCGATTTCAAGATTACTTATCGACTAGGGGCTTAAAACGGAAAGGCTAACGCGCTAACGCGAAGAGAAGGGAAGACTAGCTGCGCGAAGGAAGATCCGAACATGTTTCAGAAGGTGCTAACCGAACGGATAGTAGACGCTGAGGTGTTGAAGGAAGCGGGGATCTGCGCAGCAGAACTGCAGACCGAACCGGAACCGACAGAACGGGAGACCGAAAAAGAAACGCTCTACGAGAGGGTAGAACGGCTTAATTAACAGCAGAAGCTCGGCAGAACAGGCTTAGGAAAGCTAATAGTTCTAGAAGAACTAGTTACGGAGGTTATCCAATTGGTCCATAGCTCTAAGGACGTTGGTTACGCAGGATTAAAGAAAACGATAGAAGCTGTAAGGACGATCTACTGGTTTCCGCGAATCTACGAGCGGATCCACCAGTTTATTAGCAATTGCTACGCGTGCCGGGCCGCAAAGCTACGTTACGGTCTTCCGGCCGGTCTGCTAAAGCCACTTCCGATCCCTAAGAAACCGTAGCAACACATTACGATGGACTTTGTAACCGGCCTGCCGGACTCCGATAGATATAACGCTACGCTGAACGTAGTAGACCGACTAAGCAAGGAACGCTACTTCATCCCCTGCCGAGCGAGAGACGAAGGAACTACTACGGAAGAGACCGTACGGATGTTGATTCAACATGTATAGAAGCACTATAGCCTGCCGGACACTATTACTACGGATAGGGGTCCTTAATTTACCGCCGGCGTATAGAAAGCTATTAACTAAGCTCTCGGAATTAGTGGAAAGCTCAGCACAGCAGCTTACCCTTAGACCGATAGTCAGTCTAAAGTGGCCAATCGCGAGATAGAGCGATATCTGCAAACCTTCTGCGGCTATTATTAAGAAAAGTAGGTCGGGGTGTTGCTAATAGCTGAATTCTGCGCCAACTCGGCAAGATCGGAAGCAACGTCGCTAGCGCTGTTCGAAATAACGCATAGCTATCTTCCGAGAATAAGTTTCCAGCCGCCGAGTGAACCCAGCTCTGCGGAACTATCCACCGCTACGTCGTCAAAGAGAGTCGCCGCTGCAACAGCAGAAGCGCTCCAATCTTAGATAGACGAAGCAATTAAAGTGGCGAAAGAGGCGATGGAATCGGCTTAGAAGAAGATAGTAGCTCGAGCTAACAGAAAGCGAACGCCGATAGAATTCGAAGAAGGCCAAAAAGTATAGCTCAATACGCGGAACCTAAGGGTAAAAGGGAACGCCAAGCTTAACCCCCGCTACGTAGGTCCGTTTAAGATAGTAGAAAAGAGATCGCCGGTAACTTATCGGCTCTAGCTACCGAAATCGTTCCAGATCTACGACGTTTTCCATTTAGATCTGCTAAGCTTGGACCCTGAAAACGGTCTGCTACGGCAGGGGTTTGCCGAACCCCTGTTAGTCGAGATGGACAGTAATAAAGAAGAATAGGAGGTAGAAGACGTAATGGACGTAAGGAAGACGAGGGGGTCCATTAAAGCGAGAATCTCGTAGAAAGGGTGGCCGGAAGACTATAAATAGTATCCGATCGAGAACCTCCGGAATTCGGCAGAGCTGCTAAGAGAGTTCTAGGTACGGAACCCGTAGAAGCCGAAACCCGAATGGCTCCGAAGCTAATTATTCCGGAAAGAAGAAAGCCGCGTCCGCTCTATTGGCGCGAAGGCCGAAGAAAACGATCGTAACAGTCGCCTTAGGGAGATCTTCGACGCAGCCACTACCTACTACCGGTTCGGCAGGCAGCTCGCCGACGCCGTAGCGTGCCAGCGCTGCCGACGCTGCAGTAGGTAAGCGCTTTAGTAGAAGAAAAAGAAGAGGAAGAAACGCCGCTACAGAAGGATCTATATAGACCCCTAAGGCAGTGCACGGACCGGCCGAGCCGCAGCTTAGAAGACTGCTAATCAATTAACGAGACGATCAGATAAGCGCTAAGTAAAGGACTTCAGATGCCGACGATATAAGAAATAGAAGAAGCGACGAAAAGATCGCCAGTTGTAATAGAAGATAGAAGAGGCAACGTCGGCGTTAGAAGGGGTTTTAGGAAGGAGACGACAAAAAAAAGAGAGAAGATTTTTGAATAGATAAGGTAGCTAAGCGGTCGAGGGCGACTGCTGGCGAGGGAGGGGGGTAGTGTTACGGCGGCAGAAAGGGGTAGGACTGGATAATAGGGTGGACCCTTGGAATTTCGGCTCGGCCCTTCTGGAGCGAGCTAGGCCTTGGCACGCCACTCCCCCAAAGGTCTCGTCCACCACTACATAGATTCCTTTCCCTCCTTAGTTCGAAATATAGTTATTAAACAGCCGTATTGAACCTTATCTGCGTGCTCGGATTAACCACTACTGCGCTGCGCGAAAGGGACCGTTGAATTATCTAGACCCCCGAATAACGTACGCGCACCAACACACCAACCCAAACAACCCCAGCACCGTAAGAAAGCTATAGAGAGCTTCTTAGCGGTAGAGAGCGGCGTTACAGGCCGAAGCAGAAGCAGAAGAGAAAAGACTAACAGAGCGAGCAGGCGCTCTAGTATCATCGATAATAAGTTCATTATCGGAGGTTTTACAGCAGAAGAGACCGTAGAGATTAAGGAACGAATAAGCGAATACAAGAAAATCCACGACTGCACGCTCGAGGAACTTAAGGATTACGTAAACGAGAACGGAGTAGGAAAGGTCTACGATAGCATAGACCTTATCGAGAAGCTGTTTTACAGAACCCTAGAAGAAAAGAGACAGTTAAGAGAGGAAATTAAAGCGGTAAGAGCCGAGAAGGAATCGGCAGAGACTATTATAGATATGCTGGAAAACCAAGCGGCGAACCGACTAGCACAACTGAAAGCAATAAAGGCTCAGCTAGCTAAGATAGAGAGAGCGACGTCGCTACTACTGCATCGAGAAGAACCAGTAGAGACGGCCTTACCGGCGGCCTACAGTTAAGGCAGCACGTTAATAACGTTACTACCAGATCTACCGGCGTTTAGAGGCAGAGATCCTACAGATCGGGAAGCATTTAAGAAGAAGATAAAGAACAAGATAGACCAAGACTATGCCGGAAACAGCGCCGGAGATAGACTGGCGTACCTGGAATCGCGATTGGAAGGAGAAGCTTTTTCGCTAGTAGCGGACCTGAAAGAGGTAACTGCTAAGGAAGCGATCAGAGCACTAGATCAGCACTTCGGAGACCCATTCCGAAAGAAGACAGCCCGTAAGCAGCTGGATAAGATCAACCAGAACCGACAGACGTTTAAGGAATTCTACAGGCTATTTAGAAAATATGCTATTAGGGCCAGAGTGGCGGAAGACGAGCAGCTCTATCTATTAAGGCAGAAGCTGAACCCTAAACTGGCAGCAGCTACAGCGTCGGTAGAAGACGAAGACCTTAAGAGCTTCGTGCACTAAGCGAGAGTTACCGCACGGAACCTAAGCGCTTACACGAAGTTACGCGAATCGAACTAGAAGCCGTTAATAACGCAGACAACGAGACCCCCTGCACCTTTCCAGAGAGCACCTCCGCAGCAATCTTATTAGCTACCGCGTTCGTCGTTCGTCCCTACCTGCTACGCGTGTGGAAAGCCTGGCCACATTGCTACGAGATGCTAAGCATCAGATAAGCAGAAGCAGGAATATCGTGTTATAAAGCAGCCACAGCCACTAAGAAAGACTATACAAGCTATAGAGCCGGCTCCGAACGACACTAACAGCGTAGACAGTGGAGTGCCACTAAGAATCCTGGGAAAAGACTAGCTGGACGGATAGGCCCCCTATCCAGCGTAGAAAACAGGGCACTAACAAGAACTACGTTATAGAAAGATAAGAGCATTAACAGCTGCAGCGATCCGCTCTTAGCAGCGGTGGAAGTAAACACGGAAACAGCTATTATCCTTCCAATTACTGTCCACCCCCTTAATAGATTAAGCAAATCACCTCAGCTAAGAGCTTTTATCAATACGGGGGCCCTTATCGGAGCGGCTATCCACTATCGATTGGTTTAAAAGCTAATAAAAGAATACGGCTACCCAGTGGAGCTAGCGTCGCCGACACAGATTTCGGCATACAACGGACAGGACACAGAGAGTGTTACGCATTATATGCCATTAAGGACCACCCTAGCAGGTCGCACTATTGAAGCGACGTTCCGAATTATGGATATCGGAAGATTTGACATTATTATAGGGCAGAAATAGATAAAGAACCAGGGAGCGAATTATTGACGTAGGTAAAGGCACACTCGGATTCAGAAAACCAATTAGCGGCTCCGCCGCCGTCAAATCAGTCACTGAACCGGTCACAGTCGCCAACGTTAAACCGAACGTTACGACTATCGAAGTGGCTTCGAAGGATCGGCCCGAACCTTAAGGCACGATTGGAATAATAAGTTCAGAAGCTTTGACAACCCTTGCGAGGTCGTCGGACAACGAGATTTATGCTATCTTAATAAAGGATATCGAAGACCACTGGAAGATAATAGCGGAAGAAGAAGTAGATCTACTAGAGGTGTTACCAAAAGAACTCTATAGTTACACTAACGTGTTCTCAAAGGCTAACTCCAACCTCTTGCCGCTCTACTAACTGGAATATAACAACAAGATCTGGGTAAAAGAAGGAGCCGCGCTGCCGAGAACCGAGCCCCTTAGACGCTTATCTCCGGCCGAGCTAGACTAGGTAGAATTGTTTGTTTAAGAGAATCTGGCGAAGAAGTTCATTACGCCAAGCTCTGCGGAATATGCGTCGCCGATTCTTTTCGTACGGAAACCAGGAGGTGGTCTCCGACTGTGCGTAGACTACCGGGGCCTTAATGAGGTCACTAAGAGAGATGTGTATCCGCTACCTCTAATCGATAAGACTATACAACGAGTGGCTAAGGCTAATTGGTTTAGCAAGCTGGATATTTGCTAAGCGTTCCATCGATTAAGGAACGAGGAAGGGCAGACGGAAGATCTTACGACATTCGCTACGCACATAGGCAATTTTAAGTGGCTGGTAATGCCCTTCGGACTCACTAACGCGCCAGCGGTGTGGCAACGTTTTATAAATTACAGCTTTATGGACATGCTAGAGCGATTCGTATCTATTTACCTAGACGACATCCTTATTTACATAGATAGAACGAGAGAACAGCACACAGACCACATCGAAAAGGTGCTGACTAGGCTCCGCGAGGTCAGATTGAACGCAGACACGAAGAAGAGCGAGTTCTATCAAACCGAGGTTAAGTATCTCGGTCTTATCGTCAGAAGAGATAGAATTCGTATAGACCCCTTAAAGGTCGCCGCCGTCGCGGAATAGAAGCAGCCGAAATCCGGAAACACTACACAGATCAGAGCGTTTCTCGGATTCTGCAGCTACTATCGAAGGTTTATTAAGGACTTTAGCAGGATAGCAAGACCCCTAAACGAAGCGTTAAAGAAAGAGGCCGCCGGCCTATAGAACGAGAAGTGCACGGAAGCCTTTAACCGACTAAAAGAAGCAGTGGCCTCGGCGCCGGTTTTGGCACACTTCCGGCCGGAAAAGACAATCTACGTAGAAACGGACGCTTCCGATACAGTAACAGCCAGAGTCCTTTCTTAATATGCCGACGACGGCGAGACCCTCTATCCGGTAGCCTTCTTTAGCAAATCTATAACTAAGGCCGAGCAGAACTACGCGATCTACGATAAAGAACTGCTGGCCATTATTTAGGCCTTCGAAGAGTGGAAACCGGAGCTTATAGCTGGACAGAGCACGATCCAGGTCCTTACGGACTACCAGTGGCTGACCTACTTTATAAAGACGCAGAAGCTCTTACGACGTTAGGCACAGTAGGCTGCCTACTTATCCGGGTTCGACTTCAAGATTACTTATCGACCCGGAGCTTAAAACGGAAAGGCTAACGCACTAACGAGGAGGGAAGGAAAGACTAGCCGCGCGAAAGAAGATCCGAACATGTTCCAGAAGATGTTGACCGAGCGGATAGTAGACGCAGAGGTGTTAAAAGAGGTAGGGGTCTACGCAATAGAACCGACCAATAAGGAAGAAACTCTCTACAAGAAAGTGGAGCAGCTTAACCAGCAACAGAAGCTCGGCAAAACCGGTTCAGGGAAGCTAATAGTTCTGGAAGAACTAATTGCAGAGGTTATCCAGCTGGTCCATAGCTCCGTAGATGTTGGCTACGTAGGCGCGAAGAAGACGATGCAAGCAGTAAGGACAATCTACTGGTTTCTGAGAATATTCGAGCGAATCCACCGATTTATCGCTAACTGATACGTATGCCGAACGGCGAAGCCGCGTTACGGCCTTCCGGCAGGCTTACTAAAGCCACTGCCGATCCCTAAGAAACTATAGCAGCACATTACGATAGACTTCGTAACCGGCCTGCCGAATTCAGATAGATACGATGCCACCCTTAACATAGTGGATAGGCTAAGCAAAGAGCGCTACTTTATCCCCTGCTGAGCGAGAGACGAGGGAATCACAGCAGAAGAGACCGCGCGGATGTTAATTCGACACGAATAGAAGCACTATAGCCTGCCGGACACTATTACTACGGATAGGGGTCCTTAATTCACTACCGACGTATAGAAAGCCATTAACCAAGCTCTCGGAATTCGTAGAAAGCTTAGTACGGCCGCTTACCTACAGACCGACAGTTAGTCTAAAGTGGCTAACCGCGAGATAGAGCGATATCTACGAACCTTCTGCAGCTATTATTAAGAAGAATAGGTCAAGGTGTTGCCGATAGCCGAGTTCTGCGCCAACTCGGCACTGTCTAAGGCCACCTCGCTGGCGCCGTTCGAAATAACGCATAGCTATCTTCCGAGGATGAGTTTTTAGCCGCTAAACAAACCTAGCTCCGCGGAACTATCCGCCGCTACGTTATTAAAGAGAGTCGCCGCCGCCGCAGCCGAGGCACTTAAGGCACAGATAGAAGAAGCAGTCAGGGTAGCGAAAAAGGTGATAGAATCGACTTAGAAGAAGATAGTAGCTCGAGCTAATAAGAAGAGGTTACTGCTAGAATTCGAGGAAGGCCAAAAGGTATAGCTTAACACGCGGAACCTAAGGCTAAAAGGCAACGCGAAGCTCAACCCGCGCTACGTAGGTCTATTTACGATAATAGAAAAAAGGTCGCCAGTGACCTATCGGCTCCAGCTACCGAAGTCGTTTAGGATCTACGATGTTTTTTATTCGGATCTGTTAAGCCTGGACCCTAAGGACGGCCTTCCGGAACAGGGGTTCCTAGAACCCCTACTAATCCAGATAGACGGTAAGGAAGAAGAGTGGGAGGTAGAAGACGTAATGGAAGTAAAGAAGGTAAGGGGGTCCATTAAAGCGAAGATCTCGTAGAAGGGATAGCCGGAAGACTATAAATGGTATCCGATCGAGAACCTGCGGAACTCGGCGGAGCTGCTAGAAGAGTTCTACGCCCGGAATCCGGAAAAGCCGAAGCCGGAGTGGCTCTAACATCGACGATTTGGTAAAAGATAAAGAAAACCGCGTCCGCTCTATCGGCGCAGAAGCCAATAGACACGATCGCTAGTCGCTTTGCTAGAGTCTTTAGATCGGCTACTACCTATCTTGGCATCGGCAGAAAGCTCGCCGACGCCGTAAATCGGCGCCGACGCCGCAAGCACTGCGATGTGTAAGGGCCTTAGTAGAGGAAGAAAAAGAAGAAGATAGCGAGCTGCAGGTAGATCTATATAGACCTACGCGATGGCGCACGGACCGGTCACACCGCAGCTCTTGTAACCGCTGGCTACGATCAGACAGAGCAGATCAGATAGACGCTAAGTAAAGACTTTAGATAGTAACGATATAAATCAAAAAAAAAAAAAGAGGAGAAACGGATAAGTAAGCGGTCGAGGGCGACCGCTAATAAGGGAGGGGTGTAGTGTTGCGGCGGTGGAAAGGGGTAGGACGGAGTAATAGGGTGGACCCTCGGAATTTCGGCTCGGCCCTTCCGGACCGAGCCGGGCCTTAGCACGCTACTCCCCCCCTAAAGGTCTCGTCCACTACTATATAGATTCCTTTCCCTCCTTAGTTCAAGATATAGTTATCAAAAAGGCCGTATCGAATTATATCTGCGTGCCCGGATCACGTACAGAGGGTAGGGTTATGCTAGCGCCGCTAAGTCGCAGTCCTTAGGGCGACAGCTAGCTTAGGTCGGGTCTAGGACCTGGGCTGGGCGGCGTCCCCTAACAGCCCGGATGACTATAATCTGTTCTATAAAAACAGCTAGTTAAGTCCTAGAAGCTTCTAGAACTATAGCTAACAGATAGGAGCGAAAACCTAACTAATCCGAGCGCGCAGATATAATTTAATACAGCTGTTTTGATAACTATATCTCGAACTAAGGAGGGAAAGGAATCTATATAGCGGTGGGTAAGGGCTTTAGGGGTGGTATGCTAAGGCCCAGCTTGGTCCAGAAGGGCTACGCCGAAATTCTAAGGGTCTACCCTATTACTTAGTCCTACCCCTTTCCGCTGCTGTAACACTACCCCCCTCTATTATTAGCAGTCGCCCTCGACCGCTTACTTATCCTTTCTGCCCCTTTATCTTCTTCTAGCTAATTAGATCCCCTCCTTTACTATCTCCTTATCTCCTTTGCCTCTTTTTCTTCTTCTATTGCTTGTCTTTCTTTTCTTCTTTTTCTTCCACTTCTTTATCTTCTTCTTCCGTCTGGTTCGCGGCTTCTTCTACGAAAATTCTTCTTAAAATCGACGTTACCTCTTTATTTCTTCTATCTCGAAAACATTGTCTTTTCGTTATCTTCTTCTTTTCTTGCACTTCGCTATCTAAAGTCGTTTACTTAGCGTCTATCTAATTGGAGCTATCTAATCTGAGCTAACAGCTATCTAAGCTGTGGCATAACTGGTCTGTGCGCCGCTCTAGAGGGTCAATATAGATCTGTCCGTAGTGCGCTATCTCTTCTTCTTTTTCTTCCTTACTAAGGCCTTAAGCACTACTGCAAAGCCGGCGTCGCCGACTCCGTCTATAAAATCGATCGGCTGCGAGCCTTTCTCTTTCGTAGGTAGTGTCGGCGAGCGTCGCGCCAAAGCGGTAGCGCCGTCCTCGACTCTACTGTTATTATCTAACTAGCGAAGCCGGTAGACGGTAACAGTGTAATCAGGGACTAAAGCACACTGCTGCGATCGTTTCTATCGGTTTTTCGCACTGATAGAGCGGACGCAGCCTGTCTTCTTCTTCTATCTCTTCTAGAGCTATTAACTCTAGAGCTACTTAGGTCTCGGCTTCTTTAGGTTCTGCTATAGTTAACAGGTGTGAAACGGAAAACACAGTTAACGGACGTAAAACGGAAAACACAGTTAACAGATATGAAACGGAAAACAACAGCATCTAGGACCCAACTAGAACTATCAAGATTTACAGACTATAGGCTAACAACTACTAGATAGAAGAAGACTCTAAGAGAGTGAAAGGCGAATTATCTTGCGATGCAAACACTCCTAGCTCAGTTCTGGAACCTTGGGAAAATGCGGGTCTAGGAGATAAATTTGTTTGCAGAATAAAGAAACAGAGTTTAATAAGAAAGTTACTAGCAAACGCGCAAACAACTAGCTAGGGCAGGGGGATATAAGAACCTGCTGCTACCTACCTAATCTTTCTCTTCTTCTTGTTTATAGCTCGTCTTGTGCATTAATTTAGCTGTTACACCTTAGACTCCAGTTCTTCCCTTCTTTACTTAGTTTTTACATCCCTTACTTTAGACTTTAGCCTCCTCCTCTAACATTAACTTTTATATCCCTTCTTTTAGACTTTGTTTTATCTAACTCCTCCTACTTACTTCGACTTTTACATCGACCTCTTCCGACCTCTTCGCTCTCCGCTTAACAGGTTCCGGATATTAAACTCTTCTAGTAGCTCTGCCAAATTCCGCAGATTCTCGATCGGATACTATAAGGGCTTAAGAATCTTGGTTTAGAAACTTAAGGTTAGGTATCTTTATAAAGGAACTAATAGGCAGTTCCTTCGTCGTCTGCTGCTGTACAATTTGTACCTACGAAGCTAAGCCAGCAATTTCCCTCTATATAGGGGTGTAAGGTTCGCACTCTGTATAGAGGGTCGGGAGTTTCCCTCTATATAGTAGTCTAGAGTTTTCTCTCTATTTAGAGGGGCGGCAATTCCCCTCTATATAGGGCTATATAATTCTCCCTCTGTATAGGAGTAGGGTCCTGTCGGTAACTCTGTATAGAGGGTAGGGTCGTGCTGGCACTGCTAAGTCGTAGCTCTTAGGGCGACGGCTGGCTCGGGTCTAGGACCTAGGCTGGACAGCGCCCTCTAACAATACCCTTCTCCCTTCTTATAGTACTTCTTTCGTACGACGGCGTATCGTATACCTTCAGCTCTTAGGGTTCCTCTGGCAGATAGCGCTTTCCCGTCTTTGCCTAGGTACTTGCCTGTCGACCTCCCTCTCCGCTATTGCAACCTTAGACTTATCCTCCTAGATCCTGTAACTAGGGCAGAGGAGGTCCTATAGGCAGGGAAGGCAGGTAGTGCTGCATTGCTTCTACCTAAACTTAACCGATTCTGTTTGCTATTTTAAGGATGCTAAGGCTAAGGCAGAGGAGGCCTGCAAGCAGTTATAAAGTGCAGGAGGTGCTCGGTCCTGTCTGTTCGTTCCCTTCCTACCCTCTAGCCCCTAGCTATGTACTCCGCGTCCTAACTGTACGGTCCGGCGCCGCCGGGCTATATGGCTCTGTCTCTGTGCCTTGGTCGTCGTCTAGAGTTTACTCCTAGGTAGATGTTCCCGTCTCTGTCCGATCGTCTAGTAGGCCGTCGCTTATACAGGCCCTAGGTCGTAGTTACCTCGTTTGTCCTCCCTTATACAGTTGTAGTAGCTGCCCTAATTGCTATTGCCCTATATAGTAGGCAGCTACTACCCTATATATAAACCCTTTCCCTCTTCTCTCTCTCTCTTCTTCTCTTTCTCCTTTATTCCCCTATCTACTACCTGTCGGCCTAGCCGTCCGCTACTACTACTATTACTACTACTACTAGCTACTACTACTAGCTACTACCGTTATGCTACGTATCCCGTCTGGCCGCTCCCGCCGTAGTTCTCTCGTAGTTGCTAGCTCTTCTTCCGTCTGTCCGGCTGGTGTCCCCTCCTATTTTTACCTCTAGCAATAGAGTGCCTAGCTTAACTAGCAACTTCGCTTCTAGTTCGTACAGGTCCCCGTTTTCCGTATGGTCTAAGCTAACGTCTTAGGTGCTATATTAACCAGTAGCTAGGTGTTGCTAAGCTACCCTTCTACTTCTTCTAGTGCTAGGGCCCCTGCCGGCCGGGAGGCGATTAAGATTTCGGGTATAGAGTTGGCTGCCTTAGTCCTAGGGGTAGTAGCTAGTAAGCTACTTTAAGGTAGTATATAAAAGCTTTCGGACAGTGTTACTCTCGTTCCCCTCCTACTTCTACTCTTATTCCTACCTGTCTCCTAGCTGTTCTCTTCCTCCTGCCCCCTTCTATACAGTGTAGTATAGTGTAGTGTTAGTAGGATCCTGTAGTGTCCTACGCCTTAATTCTCGATCCTTTAACAACCTAAGTCGCTAGCGGCGGCCCTGTACTTAGGGTAGATCGTGCCCCTTTTTGCTATACAGCACGGTGTTACTATAACTGGGCAGGGGGATATTTCTCCTCCTACCTGTCCAGCGCAGTTATGTCCTGTAGGGCCTTATACAGTTCTTATATAGGCTCTGCCTATCCTCTCTATTTTACTAGGTACTCTACCCTCTTCTTCTTCCTTTAGCTCTTAAGGATTCCTTCTACCTCGTACTCTTCCTAGCCCTTAGTTATAATCGCTAGTAGGTGCGCGTCGTCTGTTATCTAATACAGTAGGGGGTCCGTGTTTGCTGGCCGTACGAGGTCTATATAGAACACTAGGTAAATCCCTAGAGGAGTGTTAAGTCGTATAGCGTGTGTCCCTACTGGTTACACTACTATAAACTTCCGGTTCTTCTAGTCTAACTTCTTGCTTAGCCGGTCCGTACGGATATTGCGCTGGTTTAGCTAGATCTTTTCTCCTGCCTTGTACCTTAGTGCAGCCTGCCGTCCCTTGTTAGTCTACTCTTCTATATTCTGTTAAGCTATAGCTAGACTTGCTTTTGCCTATTAGTAGGCGTTCGTAATCGTCTGTACAATAGCTTCTCCCTGCTAAATTAGGGATAGTACAGGGCGTAGGGTAGCGCTACTTAGGGTTAGTAGAAGCAGGGAGTAGTCGTATCTATAGGCTATAAAGAAGGGGGACAATCCTATAGTATTAGCTGTATAGCTGTTAATAGCTAGCTCCGCTATAGGGAGAAGGCAGTTCCAGTTCGTCTAAATATAGTCGACGTACGCTCGGAGGTACGCTTCTAACGTCGAATTGACCCTCTCTGTCGCACTGTCTATTTGCAGGTACTATGCAGTCAACAGGCGACGTTCTACGTTTAGCAACTAACACACTCTAGCCTAGAGCTAGCTCGTAAACTGTATACCCTAGTCCGATACAATTGACCTAGGGAATCTGTACTTGCTAAACGTTGTCTGTATAAATGCCTAGGCAGTGTCCTTAGCTGTAATAGAGTCTATTCCTTCCAATATTACCCCCTTTGTTAGCTTGTCTATAACTACTATAATGTTTTGCCGTCTGTCGCTCTTAGGGAGATCTGTAATAAAGTCTACTGTTAGGTCTTGCTAGGGCCGGTCTAGTATTAGTAGGGGTTTTAGCAGCCTATACTTCAGTTTATGCTAGGGCTTCGTCTGTCTGCAGACATCGCAGTTCTGTACGAACCTGCGGATGTCCTTTGCTATCGCCGGCCAGTAGTAGTCCCTAGCGACAATGCTGTACGTCTCCTCTTGCCCTAGGTGCCCGGTTGCTATAGAATTATGCGCCTGTTGTATTAAGATCGTACAGAGCTTCTCGTCTGCCAGGACCTAAATCCGATTCCTAAACTTTAGGTTGTTCTCCTCGTCTACCGAGCACTCTGCTGCCGACACCTTAAGATAGAGCTCTGCTAGGAGCCTCCGCTGTTCTCCTTAGATTGCTGTACGGGCCTCTCAGTATATATCGTCCTTTTCTACTGCCTCTTCCTATACCTACAGTTAGGGCTCCTATATGTATACTGCTGCTAGGCGGATAGTCCCTTTACCTGGCTCCTCCTTAAACATCTAGAATGTTCGTAATTTTAGTCGGTTGTCCTTGTATGTAGTTGGCATGTCCTAGTCCTGTCTAGATAGCGTATCGGCCCTGCTGTTGTCCTTACCCTTGCAATACTAGAGTCTTATATTAAACCGGCTTAGGTACATTGCCTATTGTACATATCTCTTAGACAGCTTCTAGGGTTATGTAAAGTACTCCAGATTTTTGTAGTTAGTTAGGGCGAGGAACTTAGGAACTAAGCGGAGTTCTCTATCCTACACTTTGCAATACTGTACGACTGCTAGCAATTCCTTGTCGTAGATAGGGTAGTTGTATTTAGCTAGGGAGTTCTTCTTAGAGAAGTACGCGTATAGGTGCAGAAGTCTGTCTAAGCCTACCTATAACAGGATACCTCCTATATAGTACTCTAAGGAGTTAGTTTCCAGTATCGTTATATGCTCTAGGTCGAAGGCGGCAAGCGTTGGTCCTGTAGTAAAGAGCTCCTTTAGCTTATTAAAGCTCCTATTGCACTTATCCGTGTATTTGAACTGCTTGTCCTTATGTGTTAGCTCGACTAGGGAGCGTACGATCTCCGAGTAGTTCTGTATAAACTAGTAGTAGAAGTTGGCAAACCCCAGAAATTCTTGTATACCCTTAACGCTCGTAGGCGGCTTCTATTGCTTAATAGCATTAATCTTCTTACTGTCTATGCTAATGCCTTTCCCTGCCTCGATAATAAACTCTAGGTATTTCGTACAGTGTACACCGAATTCGCATTTGTTAATGTTAAGGTACAATCTAGCCCGTTGCAGTCGGTCCAGTACCTTCTTAACGTCCTGTACGTAATCTGTATAGGTGCCGTCTGTAAAAACCAGGGTGTCGTCGAGGTACACCGAGTAGATGTCGTCTAGTAACCCTTGTAGGGACCTGTTAATGTACCTCTAGAAGGTCGCCGGTACGTTGGCTAGGCTAAAGGGGGCAACAAGCTACTCGAAAAGACTATATCTCGTACAGAAGGCAGTTATCTATTTACAGCCTTCCTTAATCTGTATCTTGTAGAAAGCCGAGACTACGTTAAGCTTAGTAAACTACTTTGCCTTGCTGATCCGTCCGAGAGTCTCTTTAATAAGGGGTAGGGGGTACCGGTCCTTCTTAGTAATCGCGTTAATGCCTCTGTAGTCTACGTAGAAACGCAAGCCGGCCTTGCCCTCCTTGTAGACAAACAGCACTAGGGCCCCTACAGACGAGGTACTCGCCTAAATAAAACCTTTGGCAAGTAGGTCGTCCAGTGTCTTACGCAGTACTAGGAGTTCTCTAGAGGACATTCTGTATAGCGGACCGTACGGTACCTTAGGCAGACTCCTATCCGGACAGGGCTCTAGCTGGATTTCGTAGTTAATCCCTTCTCCTTAGTGTAGCAGCAGTTTCGAAGGCGACTTTAGCTCGAAGAGGTCCAGGTATCCTGCGTATTCCCTTAGGAGCTTCGTATAGGAGTCTGTCGCCTTCTTAGGCGCTAATGCCTTCTTAATGTCTGCAGTCGCAGTGTTGATTTCGGCCTTAGAATTGCCACCCTGCAGAGCCCTCCCTTAGTCTTAGAGCCTCTGCTTCGTTGCTGTGTTGACTTCGGCCTTAGCATTGCTGCTATGTAGGACCCTTCCTTGGTCTCGGAGCCTCTGCTTTGTCGCTGCTAGGTATAGCCGTCCTCGTCCAACGTCTAGCTTGCCCTGCTAGCGCTCTATCTATAGCTTCCCTAATATTAGGTTATACCCCAACTTGTCCTATACGATATAGAGGTATAAGTTCTGCTTATAGTGTTCCTGTATCTCTATCGTTGCTTTTACTATATAGGTAATGTCCAGTCCTTGCCTAGTAATGCCCAGCATGCGTACAGGTACAGTAGGGGTCGTCTTAATATAGTATCTCTGTACGAAGTCTTCGCTAATTACTCTGTATACTAAACATCCTGTATTAATTGATGTCCGCGCTGTTGCGGACCTGTTTAGCGTAGGCTATACGATAAACAGCGTAGTCGTTATGTAGTTGCTCTTAAAAGATAGCTAAGTAGTACTTTAATTTAGCAATCTATCTTGTATACGCCTCTAGTAGAGCCTTTACTTAGAGGCTATTCCTTTCCTAACTCGTCGTCGTCCAAGGAGGACTCCTAATCCTCTTGTTAGGGCGCTGCAGTTGCTACCCTTGCAGTGGTCGGCCGTCCCCCAGATCTCTCTGCTAGCAAAAGCCTGCAATTCTGTATAGTGTAGCCTATCTTGCTATACTAGTAGCAGCTCCCTTCTGCCCTTCTCTTGTCTAGGGTAGCTATATCTACCTACTGTGCCCTTTTAGTAGCGGCCCTTGGCCGTATAGTAACGGCTACCGCTACCTTCGTCGTCGTTGTTAGTTCCTAGTCTATAGTGTCCGTCTGCCGCTAGAGGGCTTGTCGTATCTTATAAGCGCAGCTTATCTGTCTGAGCCTGCGCTGCTAGTCGTCGACTATCCTAAGGAGAATACAGAATTCCTCGTACGTAGCTAGTTGCATTACGCCTACCAGTCCCGTTATAATCTCCTTAGAGGAGCCTACCTCTAAGGAGGTGATTTTTATCCTGTCCTCCTATTAGAGTCCTCCTGTCTCTGCTAGAGTCTAGTCGTATTCTGCGAGGAACTCTTATACAGTCTTGCGTCCTTGTTTGATTGTATTAACCTATAGGAGTGCTCGGCTCTTGCAGTCTAGGTCCTTGTAGCTCTTGTTAAGAGCTGCCTAGAGTATTGTTATCGTAGCTATTGCTAGGTTGGCAATAGCCGTCTTATAGTACGGCAGAATCTGTACTACTGCCCTGCCTTTTAACCTCCTAAAGAGGTACACTACCTTGTCTAGCTTAGTCGGGTATACTCCTAAGTCGACTAGAAGCTTAGAGCGTATCTGGGCAGCCTAGGAGGGGTACTCGGCCAGAGCCTTACTATCGTAAGTAGTAACGTTAGGGAGTTTGCTCTTAGGGGTCGGGGTGTAGGCTATCGTGTTCGTCGTCGTAGGGGTCGGATCGCAATTAGACGCCCTAAGCTGTCGTAGCTCCTGTTCCTGTTAGGAAATTATCGTAGCCTAGTGGCTTACTTGCTACTCGAGCTGCCTCTTGTGCTCTAGCAGCTCCTCGTACGCGCAGTGCATCCGTCCCTACATAGCTGTAGGTTCTATAGAGATGTCGCTGTCTATCTTTGTTTTATTACTGCAGTTACTAACAGTAAGATCAGTTCCTAATGTAAGGGCTTATAAACCTTAGTTTAGAAAATTAAGGTTAGGTATCTATATAAAGGAACTAATAGGCAGTTCCTTCGTCGTCTACTGCCGTACAAGTTGTACCTACAAAGCTAAGCTAGCAATTTCCCTCTATAAAGGGGTGCAAGGTTTGCACTCTGTATAGAGGGTTAGGAGTTTCCCTCTATACAGTAGTGCAGAGTTTTCCCTCTATTTGGAGGAGCGGCAATTCCCCTCTGTATAGGGCTATATAATTCTCCCTCTGTACAGGAGTACAGTCCTAATAGTAACTCTGTACAGAGGGTAGTGTTACGGCGGCAGAAAGGGGTGGGACTGGATAATAGGGTAGACCCTTCGAATTTCGGCTCGGCCCTTCCGGACCGAGCCGGGCCTTGGCACGCCACCCCCCCAAAGGTCTCGTCTACTACTACATAGATTCCTTTCCCTCCTCAGTTCGAGATATAGTTACTAAACAGCCGTATTGAACCTTATCTGCGTGCTCGGATTATTATATCTCGAACTCAACTTACTACACTAACCCCGCGCTGCGTAAAAGGGCCCGTCGAACTATCTAGAAACCCGAATAACGCACGCGCACCCACACTAACAACAACAACCCCTAGCACTGTAAGAAGATGGAAGGCTTCTTAACGGTAGACAGCGGCGTTATAGGCCGCAGCGGAAAGAGAAAGACTGACAGACCGAGAGATAGGCGTACTAGCATCCTCGATGACGGAACGACCAATAAAGGCCTTACAGAAAAAGAGGTAGATAAAGCAAGAAAGGGCATAGAGGGCTACGCCGAACTGTACGTACGCACGCCGGATAAGATAGGAGAATATCTTACAGAACACAGAGCTAAGAAGGTGTTCGATATTATAACCTTCGTCGAAAAGAAGTTCTTTAGGAACATAGAAGAAAACAGACAGCTAAGAGAGGAAAACGAGGCACTAGCAGCTAAGAAAGCGTCTTTTGAAACTATTATCGAGGTAATAGAAAGCGCAGCGGCGACGCGACTAGACCAACTAAACAAGATAAGAGCTTAACTGAATAAGGCGCAGACATCGTTACCGCACACGCGCCAGCGAGAAGACCGAACGGACTACGGCTCGCCGGCAGCGTTCAGTTAAGGTAGCACGTCGATAACGCCACTACCTGATCTACCTGCCTTCAGTGGCGGAGACTCTAAAGCGTAGGAGGCGTTTAAGAAGAAGATCAAGAATAAGATAAGCCGCGACTACGCATCGAGCAGCGAAGGAGACAGACTGGCCTATCTAGAGGCGCGACTAGAAGGCGAAGCGTTCTCGCTAATGTCGGACCTAGAAGAAGTGACCGCCGACGAAGCTATTAAAGCGTTGGATCAGCATTTTGGAGACCCCTTCCGAAAGAAGACGGCCCGCGAACAACTGGACAAGATCAGTCAGAATCGGCTAACATTTAAAGAATTTTACGGGCTGTTTAGAAAATATGCCATTAGAGCGAGAGTAGCTAAGGATAAGCAGCTACACTTACTAAGACAGAAACTGAGCCCTAAGCTCGCTGCGGCTATAGCGTCGGTAGAAGACGAGGACCTTTAGAGCTTCGTGCACTAGGCGAGAGTAACAGCAAGAAATCTAAACGTATACAGAAAACCGACGATGCGAGAACCTACTTAGAAGACATCGTCGTTAATGCAGACAACCAGAGCCCCTACACCCTTCCGACGCGGCCCCCAGCCGCCTTACGTGCCGCGACCGTCGTTCGTCCCTACGTGCTACGCATGCGGAAAGCCTAGCTACATCGCCACTAGATGCTAAGCAACGGCACAGTAGAAGCAGGAATATCGAGCAATAAAGCTGCCGCCGCTGCCGAGGAAGACTATCTAAGCTATCGAACCGGCTCCGAACGACACCGACAGTGTGGACGGCGGGGTCCAGCTAAGAATTATAGGAAAAGACTAGCTGGACGGATAGACCCCCTATCTAGTGTAAAAAACAGGGCATCCCCGCGAAAGGCACTAACGGAACGAGAGAGCACTAACAGTTGTAACGATCCACTGTCGGCGACAGTGGAAGCGAACACGGAAACAGCTATTATCCTTCCTATTAAGATCCACCCTGTTAAAGAGCGGCGCCCACCGCTCCAGTTAAAGGCTTTTATCGATACCGGAGCTCTTTTCGGAGCAGCGATCCACTATCGAGTGGTTTAGAAACTGATAAAGGGATACGGTTATCTAGTGGAATTAGCGTCGCCGACGAGGATTTCGGCATATAACGGACAGGACACGGAAAGAGTTACGCACTACGTGCCGCTAAAGACTACCTTGGCTGGCCGCACTACAGAAGCGACGTTTCGAATTATAGACATCGGAAGGTTTAACATTATTATAGGGCAGAAATGGATAAAGAACCAGAAAGCTATTATCGACGTAGATAGAGGCACGATCGGATTCAAAACCTAAAGCAACAGCGCTATTACTACCGAATTGGTCGCTACTAACATCGCTTAAGCAGAGGCGAAGATCGACGAAACAGTTCCGCCTACCCCTCTCGAACCTCCGCCTACAATCGGAATAATAAGCTTAGAAGCTTTAACGACCCTTGCGAGGTCGCCGGACAATAAGATTTACGCTATCTCTATAAAGGACATCGACGACTATAGGAAGATAATGGCAGAAGAAGAAGTAGATCTACTAGAGGTGTTACTAGAAGAATTCTACAGTTACGTTAATGTGTTCTTAAAGGCAGACTCCAACCTCTTGCCGTTTTACAGACCGGAATACGACAACAAGATCCGACTAAAAGAGGGAGCGAAGCTGCTAAGAACCGAGCCCCTAAGACGACTGTCGCTGGCAGAACTAGACTAAGTAGAGGTATTTGTTCGAGAAAACCTGGCGAAGAAGTTCATTACGCCAAGCTTAGCAGAATATGCGTTACCGATTCTTTTCGTACGGAAGCCCGGAGGTAGTCTCCGACTGTGTGTAGACTACTGAGGCCTCAATAAGGTTACTAAGAGAGATGTGTATCCGCTACCTCTAATCAATGAAACTATACAACGAGTGGCTAAGGCTAAGTAGTTTAGCAAGCTGGATATTCGCTAAGCATTCTATTAATTAAGGAACGAAGAAGGACAAACGGAAGACCTTACGACATTCGCTACGCGTATAGGCAATTTTAAGTAGTTAGTAATGCCTTTCGGGCTTACTAACGCGCCGGCAGTGTAGCAACGCTTTATAAACTACACCTTTATAGATATGCTAGAACGGTTCGTGTTAGTCTACTTAGACGACATTCTTATCTACACTGAGGGAACGAGAGAACAACATACGGACCACATTAAGAGAGTGTTAAAGAGGCTCCGCGAGGTCGGATTAAACGTGGACACGAAGAAGAGCGAGTTCTATTAAACCGAGGTCAAGTATCTCGGTCTTATCGTTGGAAGAGACGGAATTCGTATAGACCTATCAAAGGTCGCCGCCGTTGCGGAATGGAGGCAGCCGAAATCCGGAAACACTACATAGATCAGAGCGTTTCTCGGATTCTGCAGCTACTATCGAAGGTTTATTAAGGACTTTAGCAGGATAGCGAGACCCTTAAACGAAGCGTTTAAAAGAAGAGGCCGCCGGCCTATAGAATAAGAAGTGCACGGAAGCCTTTAACTAGCTGAAAGAAGCAGTAGCCTCGGCGCCGGTTCTAGCACACTTCCGGCCGGAAAAGACGATCTACGTAGAAACAGACGCTTCTAACACAGTAACGGCAGGGGTCCTTTCTCAATACAGAGACGATAAAACCCTTTATCTAGTAGCTTTCTTTAGCAAGTCTATAAACGAAGCTAAACGGAACTACGCTATCTATAACAAAGAACTGTTAGCCATTGTTCAGGCCTTCGAAGAATAGAAACCGGAGCTTATAGCTAGACAGAGCACGATCTAAGTCCTTACGGACCATTAGTCGCTGACCTACTTTATAAAGACTTAGAAGCTCTTACGACGTTAAGCACAGTAGGCTGCCTACTTGTCCGGGTTCGATTTCAAGATTACTTATCGACTAGGGGCTCAAAACGGAAAGGCTAACGCGCTAACGCAAAGAGAAGGGAAGACCAGCCGCGCGAAGGAAGATCCGAACATGTTTTAGAAGATGCTGACCGAACGGATAGTAGACGCCGAGGTGTTAAAGGAAGCGGGGATCTACGCAGCAGAACTGCAGACTGAACCGGAACCGACAGAACGGGAGACCGAAAAAGAAACGCTCTACGAGAGGGTAGAACGGCTCAATCAACAGCAGAAGCTCGGCAGAACAGGCTTAGGAAAGCTAATAGTTCTAGAAGAACTAGTTACAGAGGTTATCTAATTGGTCTATAGCTCTAAGGACGTTGGTTACGCAGGATTAAAGAAAACGATAGAAGCCGTAAGGACGATCTACTGGTTTCCGCGAATCTACGAGCGGATCTACCGGTTTATTAGCAATTGCCACACGTGCCGGGCCGCGAAGCTACGTTACGGTCTTCCGGCCGGTCTGCTAAAGCCACTTCCGATCCCTAAGAAACCGTAGCTACACATTACGATAGACTTCGTAACCGGCCTGCTGGACTCCGATAGATATAACGCTACGCTATACGTAGTGGACCGACTAAGCAAGGAACGCTCCTTCATCCCCTGCTGAGCGAGAGACGAAGGAACCACTGCGGAAGAGACTGCACAGATGTTGATTCAATACGTATAGAAGCACTATAGCCTGCTGGACACTATCACTACAGATAGGGGTCCTCAATTCACTGCCGACGTATAGAAAGCTATCAACCAAGCTCTCGGAATTAGTGGAAAGCTTAGCATAGCAGCTTACCCTTAGACCGATAGTTAGTCTAAAGTAGCTAATCGCGAGATAGAGCGATATCTGCGAACCTTCTGCAGCCATTATTAAGAAAAGTAGGTCGAGGTGTTGCTAATAGCTGAATTCTGCGCCAACTCGGCAAGATCGGAAGCAACGTCGCTAGCGCCGTTCGAAATAACGTATAGCTATCTTCCAAGAATGAGTTTCCAGCTGCCGAGCAAACCTAGCTCTGCAGAACTATCTACTGCTACGTCGTTAAGAGAGTCGCCGCTGCGACGGCAGAAGCGCTCCGATCTTAGATAGACGAAGCAATCAAAGTAGCAAAAGAGGCGATAGAATCGGCTTAGAAGAAGATAGTAGCTCGAGCTAACAGAAAGCGAACGCCGATAGAATTTGTAAGGGGCTCAAGAATCTTGATTCGGAAACTTAAGGTTGGGTATCTACATAAAGGAACTAATAGGCAGTTCCTTCGTCGTCTGCTGCTGTACGATTTGTACCTACGAAGCCAAGCCAGCAATTTCCCCCTTATGCAGGGGTGCCAGGTTCACCCTCTGTACAGAGGGTCGGGAGTTACCTCCTCTGTACAGTAGTGCGTCGTTTACCCTGTTTAGAGGGGCGGTAGCTCCCCTTCGGTAGCTCCCCTTTATGTAGGACTGTAGTGTTCTCCCTCTGTACGGGAGTAGGGTCCTGTCGGCGGTTCTGTACGGAGGGAGGGGTCGTGCTGGCGCCGCTAAGTCGCAGTCCTTAGGGCGACGGTCGGCTTAGGTCGGGTTCAGGGCCTAGGCCAGACGGCGCGCCCCTAACAATACCCCCTCCCTCCCCTCTCGTAGTGTTTCTTCTGTACAGCGTCGCGCCTAAGTCAACTAGCTCCTGTTGTTTCTTTGGCGGGTTGCGGCTTCCTATTCTGTCCGGTTGTCTAAGTTATCGCCCCTCGCTACTTCCCTTTGGTCGTAGTTGCCTCTTGCTATTTGATCTGTTTGTAGCAGCTGCCTTGTTCGCTATTTCCCTTATAGCAGGCAGTTGGCTCTAGCCTTCTCCTTTCTTTTCCCTCCCTTACACCGTCTACCGTCCACTATCTATCTACTATTACTACTACTACTGTCTACTGTCTATCTACTATTACTACTACTACCTGCTACTAACTACCAACCGCTAACCGGCTACTATCTACTATGTTATCCGCCCCGTCCGATGGCTCCTCTGTAGCTACTAGCTCTGCCTCCTCCCCTCCTCTGGCTAGGGTCCCCCCCTACTTCGCCCTCTAGGAGTAGGACCCGCAACTTAACTAGCAGCTACTCCTCCGGTTCGTACGGAATCCTATCTTCTGTATGGTCTGGGCTAACATCTTAGGTACTATACCTGCGAGCAGTAGGATGCGGCTAGGCTCCCCTTCTACGCCTTCTAGAGTAACCCCGTCTAGGTTATACCTAAGCAGGTAGGTACGGCCCGGCCGTCGTATGTTAATGCCCTCCTTATCGCTACCTAGGGCCAGCTCTGTGCCCCCTGCCCTAACTCTCCCTAGCCTACATTTAGCCTATACCGCCTCCTAGGCTTCTGGGCTAGGGTATATGCCTCGTGCAAGTGGAAGGATAGCTCCTTCTACTGCCCCTCCCGCCGTCTAGGGGAGGTACGTAGGGGTAGGGGTAGGGGGGTGCCTCCGCTTCCTAGGGCTGGTCCTAGTAGGGTCGGGGGCCCGGCCGGGCCCGAGGTAGTGGAGACCTCGGATAATGAATAGGTGGCTCTGGTTCCCTAGGGGGGGTGGCCCGTAAGCTACCCCCTCCCCCCCCCCTAGGTAGCGTAAGGAATTTCGGACAGTTTTCTTTTAACTCCTTCCGTTTCTACTTCCCCTCCTATTCGTCCCTTGGCCGTTCCTTTCTTCCAGCCTTTATATCGTACAGTGTTGTACGATGTCGTATTAGCGGGGTCTGTAGTGTCCTACGTTGTAATGCTCGATCCTTTAACAACTCTAGTCCGCCTATAGCTACCCTATCCTTAGGGCGGATCGTGCCTCCTTCCGTCGTACAGCGCAGTGTTACTGTAACTGGGCAGGGGGATAATTCTCCTCCTACCTGTCCAGTGCAGTTGTGTCTTGCAGAGCCTCGTACAGTTCCTATGTAGGTTCTGCCTATCCTCTCTATTTTACTAAGCACTCTGTCTTCCCTTACCTCCTTCGACTCTTAAGGATCCCCTCTACCTTATACTCTTCCTAGCCCTCGGTTATAATTGCAGGTAGGCGCGCGTCGTTAGTCGTCTAGTGCGGCAGGGGGTCCGTGTTCGCTAGTCGCACGAGGTCTACGTAAAAGACTGGGTGGATCCCTAGGGGTGTGTTTAGTCGTATAGCGTATGTCCCTACTGGCCGGATTACTGTAAACTTCCTGTTCCTCTAGTCTAGCTTCTTGCTCGGCCGGTCCGTACGGATGTTCTGCTAGTTTAGCAAGACCTAATCCCCTGCCTTATACCTTAGTGCTGCCTGTCGTCCTTTGTTGGCCTGCTCTTCCGCATTCTGCTAGGCTATAGCTAGGCTCGCCTTTGCCTATTAGTAGGCGTTCGTAATCGTCCGTACGATAGCCTCTCCTTGCTAGATTGGGGATCGTATAGGGCGCAGGGTGTTACCGCTCAGGGTCGGTAGGAGCAGGGAGTAGTCGTATCTATAGGTCGTAAAGAAGGGGGACAGTCCTATAGCATCGGCCGTACGGCTATTAATAGCTAGCTCCGCTATAGGGAGGAGTCGGTTCTAGTTCGTCTAGTTATAGTCTACGTACGCTCGGAGGTACGCTTCTAAAGTTAAATTGACCCTCTCTGTCGCACCGTCTGTTTGTAGGTGCTATGCAGTTAACAGACGACGTTCTACCTTTAGCAACTGGCAGATCCTTGCCTAGAGCTGGCTCGTAAACTGTGTCCCCCGGTCTAATACGATTAACCTAGGGAAACCGTACTTGCTAAACGTCGTCTGTATAAAGGCCTAGGCGGTGTCCTTAGCTGTAATAGAGTCTATTCCCTCTAGTATTACCCCCTTCGTTAACTTGTCCGTAACTACTATAATGTTCTGCCGTCCGTCGCTCTTAGGGAGGTCTGTAATAAAGTCTACTGTTAGATCTTGCTAGGGCCGGTCCGGTATCAGCAGGGGCTTTAGCAGCCTATGCTTTAGCTCGCGCTAGGGCTTCGTTCGTCCGTATACATCGCAGTTCCGTACGAACCTACGAATGTCCTTTGCTATCGCCGGCCAGTAGTAGTCCCGGGCGATAATGCTGTACGTCTCCTCGCGCCCTAGGTGCCTGGTAGCTATAGAGTTATGCGCCTGTTGTATTAAGCTTGTACAGAGCTCCTCGTCTGCCGGGACCTATATCCGATTCCTGAACCTTAGGTTGTTCTCCTTGTCCACTGAACACTCGGCTGTCGACACCTTAAGATAGAGCTCGGCTAGGAGCTTCCGTTGCCCTCCCTAGATCGCTGTACATGTAAGTGGCCCAAGGATCTTAATTCAGAAACTTAAGGTTGGGTATCTACATAAAGGAACTGATAGGCAGTTCCTTCGTCGTCTGCTCCGTACGATTTGTACCTACGAAGCCAAGCCAGCAATTTCCCCTTTGTGCTAGGGTGCAAGGTTCACCCTCCGTACGGAGGATCGGGAGTTACCTCCTCTATACAGTAGTAAAGGGTTTTCCCCCCTAATCCGAGGGGCAGTAGCTCCCCTTTGTGCAGGACCGTTGTGTTCTCCCTCCGTACGGGAGTGGGGTCCTGTCGGTGGCTCTGTATAGAGGGTGGGGTCGTGCTGGCGCCGCTAAGTCGCAGTCCTTAGGGCGACGGTCGGCTCGGGTCGGGTTCAGGACCTGGGCCAGGCGGCGCCCCCTAACAATACCCCCCCCCTTCCCTTTCTCGTAGTGCTTCTTCCGTACAGCGGCATGCTTAAACCACCCAGCTCCTACGGTTCCTTTGGCAGGTCGTAGCTCCTATTCCGTTCGGTCGTCCGAGTCGTCGTCTCTCGTCGCTTCCCCCGGGTCGTGGTTGCCTTTTGCTATTCTACCTGCCTGTAGCAACTGCCCTGCCTGCTATTCCTACTATAGCAGGCAGTTAGCCTAAGTCTTCGTCCTTCTCTTCCCTTCCCCTCTCTCTTTTCCCTATACAACGTCTACTATCTACTACTATCCGCTACTGTCTACTACTACTACTACTAGCTACCAACTACCTACAGCCACCAACTACTACTAGCTACTATGTCTGCCCTGTCCGGTCCCCTCGTCGCTGCTGGCCCTGCCTCCCCCCCTCGTCCGGATAGGGTCCCCCCCTACTTTGAATACGTGCAGTGGGGTCCTTAACTGGACTAGCAGCTACGCTTCCGGTTCGTACAGTCTCGTCTTCTATACAGTCTAAGCTAACATCTTAGGTACTACACCCGCGAGCAGCAGGATGCAGCCGGGCTCCCCTACTATGCCTTCTAGTGTAACTCCGCCCAGGTTACACTAGAGCGGGTGGCTACAGCCTGCCCGTCGTACGTTAACGCCCTTCTTATTGCTACCCGGGGCCAGCTCTATGCCCCCTGCCCTAACTCCCCCCGGCCTGCACTTGGCCTATACCGCCTCCTAGGTTTCTGGGCTAGGGTATATGCCTCGTGCAAGTGGAAGGATAGCTCCTTCTACTGCCCCTTCCGCCGTCTAGGGGAGGCACGTAGGGGTAGGGGGGTGCCTCTGCTTCCTGGGGCTGGCCCTGGTAGGGATAGGGGCCCGGCCGGGCCTAAGGTAGTGGAGCTCTTAGATAATGAGTAGGTGGTTCTGGTCCCCGGGGGGGGGGGGGGTAATGGCCGGTAGGCCACCCCCCCCCCCCCCAGATAGTGTAAGAAATTTCGGACGGTGTTCTCTTAGCTTATCTTATTTCCACTCTCCCTCCTATTTGTCCCTTAGCTGTTCCTTTCTTCTAGCCTTTATCTCGTATAGTGTCGTACAGTGTCGTGTCGGTAGGGTCCTGTAGTGTCCTACGTCGTAGTGCTCGATCCTTTGACAGTCCAGGTCTGCCTGCAGCTACCCTGTCCTTAGGGTAGATCGTGCCTCCTTCCGCTGTACGGCGCAGTGTTACTGTAACTGGGCAGGGGGATGGTCCTCCTCCTATCTGTCCAGTACGGTCGTGTCTTGCAGAGCCTCGTGCGGTTCCTACGTAGGCTCTGCCTATCCTTTCCATTTTACTAAGTACTCTGCCCTCCCCTGCTTCCTCTGGCTCTTAAGGATCCCCTCTACCTCGTACTCTTCTTGGCCCTTGGTTATAATTGCGGGTAGGCGCCTGTCGTCGGTCGTCTAATGCGGCAGGGGGTCTGTGCTCGCCGGTCGTACGAGGTCTACGTAGAAGACTGGATAAATCCCTAGGGGAGTGTTTAGTCGTATAGCGTATGTCCCTACCGGCCGGATTACTGTAAACTTCCTGTTCCTCTAATCTAACTTCTTGCTCGGCCGGTCCGTACGGATGTTTTGCTGGTTTAGCTAGACCTTATCCCCTGCCTTGTACCTTGGTGCAGCCTGTCGTCCCTTGTTGGCCTGCTCTTCCGCGTTCTGCTAGGCTAGGGCTAGGCTCGCCTTTGCCTATTAGTAGGCGTTCGTAATCGTCCGTACGATGGCCTCTCCTTGCTGGATTAGGGATCGTATAGGGCGCGGGGTGTTGCCGCTTAGGGTCGGTAGGAGCAGGGAATGGTCGTATCTATAGGTCGTAAAGAAGGGGGACAGTCCTGTAGTATCGGCCGTACAGCTATTAATAGCCAGCTCTGCTATTGGGAGAAGGCGGTTCCAGTTCGTCTGGTTATAGTCGACGTACGCTCGGAGGTACGCTTCCAGGGTTGAATTGGCCCTCTCCGTCGCCCCGTCTGTCTGCAGGTGCTATGCGGTGGACAGACGACGCTCTACTCTTAGTAACTGGCAGATCCGTGCCTAGAGCTGGCTCGTAAACTGTAACCCCCGGTCTGATACAATTAACCTAGGGAAACTGTGCTTGCTAAACGTCGTCCGGATAAAGGCCTAGGCAGTGTCTTTAGCTGTAATAGAGTCCATTCCCTCCAGTATTACCCCCTTCGTTAACTTGTCCGTAACTACTATAATGTTTCGCCGTCCGTCGCTCTTAGGGAGGTCTGTAATAAAGTCTACGGTTAGATCTTGCCAGGGTCGATCCGGTATCGGCAGGGGCTTTAGCAGCCTATGCTTTAGCTCGCGCTAGGGCTTCGTTCGTCCGTATATATCGCAGTTCTGTACGAACCTGCGAATGTCCTTCGCTATCGCTAGCCAGTAGTAGTCCCGGGCGATAATGCTGTACGTCTCCTCGCGCCCTAGGTGCCCGGTGGCTATAGAGTTATATGCTCGTTGTATTAAGTCCGTACAGAGCTTCTCGTCCGCTAGGACCTATATCCGATTTCTGAACTTTAGGTTGTTCTCCTCGTCTACTGAGCACTCGGCTGCCGATACCTTTAGGTAGAGCTCGGCTAGGAGCTTCCGTTGCCCTCCCTAGATCGCCGTACAGGCCCCTCGGTATGCCTCGTCCTTTTCCACTGCCTTTTCCTATACTTGTAGTTAGGGTTCCTATAGATGTGTCGCCGCTAGGCAGATAGTCTCCCCGCCTGGCTCCCCTTTAAACATCTGGAATGTTCGTAACTTCAGCCGGTCGTCCTTGTACGTCGTTGGCATGTCCTGGTCCCGTTTGGACAGAGCATCGGCCCTGCTGTTGTCCTTACCCTTACGGTACTAGAGTTTGATGTTGAAACGGCTTAGGTACATTGCCTATCGTACGTGCCTCTTAGACAGCTTCCGGGGTTAAGTGAAGTATTCCAAGTTCTTATAGTCCGTTAGGGCGAGGAACTCAGGCACCGAGCGGAGTTCCCTATCCTAGGCTTCGCAACACCGTACAACTGCCAGCAACTCCTTGTCGTAGATAGGGTAGTTGCACTTAGCTAGGGAGTTCTTCTTAGAGAAGTACGTATATAGATGTAGGAGTCCGTCCGAGCCCACCTATAACAGGATACCCCTAATGCAGTACCCTGAGGAGTCGGTTTCCAGTATCGTCGTACGCTCCGGGTTAAAGGCGGCGAGTGTTAGTCCTGTAGTAAAGAGCTCCTTTAGCTTGTCGAAGCTCCTATCGCATTCGTCTGTCTATTTAAACTGCTTGTCTTTGTGCATTAGCTTAACAAGGGGGCGTACGATCTCTGAGTAGTTCTGTATAAACTGGCGATAGAAGTTGGCAAACCCAAGAAATTCCCGTACGCCCCTAACGTTCGTAGGTAGCTTCCATTGCTTAATAGCGTTAATCTTCTTCCTATCTATGCTAATGCCTTTCCCTGCCTCGATAATAAAACCTAGGTATTTCGTACGTTGGACACCGAATTCGCATTTGTCGATGTCGAGGTACAAGCCAGCCTGCTGCAGCCGGTCCAGCACCTTCTTAACATCTCGTACATAATCTGCGTAAGTGCCGTCCGTAAAAATCAGGGTGTCGTCGAGGTATGCCGAGCAGATGTCGTCTAATAACCCCTGCAGGGACTTGTTAATGTACCTTTGGAAGGTTGCCGGTGCATTGGCAAGGCCGAAGGGGGTAACAAGCCACTTAAAAAGACTATATCTCGTACAGAAGGCCGTTATCTATTTATAGCCCTCCTTAATCCGTATCTTGTAGAAGGCCGAGACTACGTTAAGCTTAGTGAACTACTTCGCCTTGCTAATTCGTCCGAGGGTCTCCTTAATAAGGGGTAGGGGGTACCGGTCCTTCTTAGTAATCGCGTTAATGCCTCTGTAGTCTACGTAGAAGCGCAATCCGGCCTTCCCCTCCTTGTAGACAAACAGCACTGGGGCTCCCGCGGACGACGTACTGGCCTGAATAAATCCTTTAGCAAGCAGGTCGTCCAGCGTCTTGCGCAATACTAAGAGTTCTCTAGAAGACATTCCGTACAGCGGTCCGTACGGTACCTCCGGCAGGCCCCTATCCGGACGGGGTTCTAGCTAGATGTTATAGTCAATCCCTTCCCCTTAGTATAGTAGCAGCTTCGAGGCTAACTTTGGTTTAAAGAGGTCCAGGTACCCTACGTACTCTCTTAGGAGCTTCGTATAGGGGTTTGTCGCCTCCTTAGGTGCTAATGCCTTCTTAATGTCCGCTGTTACTGTGTTAATTTCGGCCTTAGCATTGCCCCCTTGCAGGAGCCTCCCCTAGTCCCGAATTCTCCGCTTCGTTGCTGCTAGGTACAGCCGTCCTCGTCCGACGTCTAGCTTGCCCCTCTAGCGCTCTATCTAGGGCTTCCCTAGTATTAGGTTATACCCTAACTTGTCCTGTACGACATAGAGGTATAAGTCTTGCTCGTAGTGTCCCTGTACCTCTATTGTTACTTTTACTATATAGGTAATGTCCGGTCCTCGCCCGGTAATGCCTAGCATACGTATAGGTACTGTAGGGGTCGTCTTAATCCGATGTCTCTGTACGAAGTCTTCGCTAACTACTCTATACACCAAACATCCTGTGTCAATCAATGTCCGCGCCGTTGCGGACCCGTTTAACGTCGGCCGTACGATAAACGGCGTCGTCGTTATGTGATTGCTCTTAAAAGATGGCTAAGTAATGCTTTAATTTGGCAGTCTATCTCGCACCCGCCTCTAGCAGAGTCTTCGCTTAGAGGCTACTCTTTTCCCGACTCGTCGTCGTCCGAATAGGACACCTGATCTTCTCGTTAAGGCGCTGCAGTTGCTACTCTCGCAGTGGTCGGCCGTCCACTAGGTCTCTCTGCTAGCAGAAGCCCGCAGTTCCGTACGGTGTGGCCTATCTTGCTAAACCGGTAGCAGCTCCCTTCTGCTCGTCTCTTGTTAAGGGTAGCTACGTCTACCTATTGCGCCTTTTTGGTAGCGGCCCTTGGCCGTACGGTGGTTGCTGCCGCTACCCTCGTCGTCGTTGGTTCCTAGTCTATAGCGTCTGTCTGTCGCTAGGGGGGCTGTCTTATCTCCTAAGCGCGGCCTATCCGTCCTAGCCTGCGTTGCTGGTCGTCGACTATCCGGAGAAGGTTACAGAATTCCTCGTACGTAGCTGGCCGCATTACACCTACCAGCCCTGTTATAATCTCCTTAGAGAGGCCTACCTCTAATAAGGTAATCTTTATCCTGTCTTCCTATTGGAGGCCCCCTGCTTCTGCCAAAGTCTGGTCAAATTCCGCGAGGAATTCTCGTACAGTCTTGCGTCCTTGTTTTATCGTATTAACCTATAGGAGTGCTCGGCTCTCGCGGTCCGGGTCCTTGTAGCTCTTGTCTAGAGCTGCCTAGAGCATCGTCGTCGTAGCTATTGCCGGGTTGGCAATGGCTGTCTCGTAGTACGGCAGAATCCGTGCTGCCGCCCTGCCCTTCAATCTCCCAAAGAGGTAGACTACTTTGTCCAGCTCGGTCGGGTATGCTCCTAAGTCGACTAGGAGCTTAGAGCGCATCTAAGCCGCCTAGGAGGGGTACTCGGCCGGAGCCTTACTATCGTACGTAGAGACGTCGGGGAGTTTGCTCTTAGGGGTCGGGGTGTGGATTATTGTGCTTATCGTCGTCGTAGGGGTCGGATCGCGATTGGACGCCCTAAGCTGTCGTAGCTCCTGTTCCTGTTGGGAAATCATCGCAGCCTAGTGGCTTACTTGTTGTTCGAGCTGCCTCTTGCTTTCTAGCAGCTCCTCGTACACGCGGTGCATATGTCCCCCTATGGCCGTAGGTTCTATAGGGATGTCGCCGTCTATCTCTGTTCTATTACCGCGGTTACCGACAGTAAGATTAGTTCCTAATGTAAGGGGCCCAAGGATCTTAATTCAGAAACTTAAGGTTGGGTATCTACATAAAGGAACTAATAGGCAGTTCCTTCGTCGTCTGCTCCGTACGATTTGTACCTACGAAGCCAAGCCAGCAATTTCCCCTTTGTGCTGGGGTGCAAGGTTTACCCTCCGTATAGAGGATCGGGAGTTACCTCCTCTATACGGTAGTAAAGGGTTTTCCCCCCTAATCCGAGGGGCAGTAGCTCCCCTTTGTGCAGGACCGTTGTGTTCTCCCTCCGTACGGGAGTGGGGTCCTGTCGGTGGCTCCGTACGGAGGGTGGGGTCGTGCTGGCGCCGCTAAGTCGCAGTCCTTAGGGCGACGGTCGGCTCGGGTCGGGTTTAGGACCTGGGCCAGGCGGCGCCCCCTAACAGTACAGGCCCCTCGGTATACCTCGTCCTTTTCTACTGCCTCTTCCTATGCTTGCAGTTAGGGTTCCTATAGGTGTGTCGCCGCTAGGCGGATAGTCTCCCCGTCCGGCTCCCCCTTAAACATCTGGAATGTTCGTAACTTAAGCCGGTCGTCTTCGTACGTCGTTGGCATGTCCTAGTCCTGTCTAGACAGTGCATCGGCCCTGCTGTTATCCTTGCCCTTGCAGTACTAGAGTCTTATGTTAAACCGGCTTAGGTACATTGCCTATCGTACGTGCCTCTTAGACAGCTTCTGGGGTTAAGTAAAGTATTCTAGGTTCTTGTAGTCTGTTAGGACGAGGAACTTAGGCACCGAGCAGAGTTCTCTATCCTAGGCTTTGCAACACCGTACGACTGCTAGCAACTCTTTGTCGTAGATAGGGTAGTTACACTTAGCTAGGGAGTTCTTCTTAGAGAAATACGCGTATAGGTGTAGGAGTCCGTCCGAGCCTACCTGTAACAGGATACCCCCGATGCAGTACCCTAAGGAGTCAGTTTCCAGTATTGTCGTACGCTCCGGGTCGAAGGCGGCGAGCGTTAGTCCTGTAGTAAAGAGCTCCTTTAGCTTGTCGAAGCTCCTATTACATTCGTCCGTCTATTTAAACTGCTTGTCTTTGTGCGTTAGTTTAACTAGGGGGCGTACGATCTCTAAGTAGCTCCGTATAAACTGGCGGTAGAAGTTGGCAAACCCAAGAAATTCCCGTACGCCCTTAACGTTCGTAGGTAGCTTCTATTGCTTAATAGCATTAATCTTCTTCCTGTCTATACTAATGCCTTTCCCTGCCTCGATAATAAAACCTAGGTATTTCGTACGTTGGACGCCGAATTCGTATTTGTCGATGTCGAGGTACAAGCCTGCCTGCTGCAGTCGGTCCAGCACCTTCTTAACATCTCGTACGTAATCTGCATAGGTGCCGTCTGTAAAAACCAGGGTGTTGTCGAGGTATGCCGAGCAGATGTCGTCTAGTAACCCTTATAGGGACTTGTTAATGTACCTTTAGAAGGTTGCTAGTGCATTAGCAAGGCCGAAGGGGGTAACAAGCTACTTAAAAAGGCCGTATCTCGTATAGAAGGCCGTTATCCATTTACAGCCTTCCTTAATCCGTATCTTGTAGAAGGCTGAGACTACGTTAAGCTTAGTAAACTACTTTGCCTTGCTAATCCGCCCGAGGGTCTCCTTAATAAGGGGTAGGGGGTACTAGTCCTTCTTAGTAATCGCGTTAATGCCCCTATAGTCTATGCAGAAACGCAATCCGGCCTTCCCCTCCTTGTAGACAAACAGCACTAGGGCTCCTGCGGACGACGTACTAGCCCGAAAAAAAAAACCCTTTAGCAAGCAGGTCGTCCAGCGTCTTGCGCAGTACTAAGAGTTCTCTAGAGGACATTCTATACAGCGGTCTATACAGTACCTCCGGCAGGCCCCTATCTGGACGGGGTTCTAGCTAGATGTTATAATCAATCCCTTCCCCTTAGTATAGCGGCAGCTTCGAGGCCGACTTTGGTTTAAAGAGGTCTAGGTACCTAACATACTCTCTTAGGAGCTTCGTATAGGGGTTTGTCGCCTCCTTAGGTGCTAATGCCTTCTCGATGTCCGCCGTCGCTGTGTAAATTTCGGCCTTAGTATTGCTACCTTATAGGTACCTCCTCTGGTCCCAGATCCTCCGCTTCGTTACTGCTAGGTACAGCCGTCCTCGTCCGATATCCAGCTTGCCCTTCTAGCGCTCTATCTAAGGCTTTCCTCGTATTAGGTTATACCCTAACTTGTCCTGTACAACATAGAGGTATAAGTCTCGCTCGTAGTGTCCCTGTACCTCTAATGTTACTTTCACTATATAGGTAATGTCCGGTCCTCGCCCGGTAATGCCTAGTATGCGTATAGGTACCGTAGGGGTCGTCTTAATCCGATGTCTCTGTACGAAGTCCTCGCTAATCACTCTATACACCAAACATCCTGTGTTAATTAATGTCCGCGCTGTTGCGGACCTGTTTAAAGTCGGCTGTATAATAAACGGCGTCGTCGTTATGTAATTGCTCTTAAAAGATAGCCAAGTAACGCTTTGATTTAGCAGTCTATCTCGCGCCCGCCTCTGGCAGAGTCTTCGCTTAGAGGCTACTCTTTTCCCGACTCGTTGTCGTCCGAGTAGGATACCTGATCTTCTTGTTAAGGCGCCGCAATTGCTACCATCGCGGTGGTCGGCCGTCCCCCAGGTCTCTCTACTAGCAGAAGCCCGCAATTCCGTACAGTGTAGCCTATCTTGCTACACCGGTAGCAGCTCCCTTCTGCTCGCCTCTTGTTAAGGGTAGCTGTATCTACCTATTACGCCTTTTTAGTAGCGGCCCTTGGCCGTACGGTAGCTGCTGCTACTACCCTCGTCGTCGTCGGTTCCTAGTCTATAGCGTCTGTCTGTCGCTAGGGGGGTTGTCTTATCTCCTAAGCACGGCCTATCCGTCCCAGCCTGCGTTGCTAGTCGTCGACTATCCTAAGGAGGTCGCAGAATTCCTTGTACGTAGCTGGCTGCATTACACCTACTAGCCCCGTTATAATCTCCTTAGAGAGGCCTACCTCTAAAGAGGTAATCTTTATCCTGTCCTCCTATTAGAGACCCCCTGCTTCTGCTAAAGTCTGGTCAAATTCCGCGAGGAATTCTCGTACGGTCTTGCGTCCTTGTTTTATCGTATTGACCTGTAAGAGTGCTCGGCTCTCGCAGTCCGGGTCCTTGTAGCTCTTGTCTAGAGCTGCCTAGAGCATCGTTGTCGTAGCTATTGCCGGGTTGGCGATAGCCGTCTCGTAGTACAGCAGAATTTATGCTGCTGCCCTGCCCTTTAACCTCCTAAAGAGGTAGACTACCTTGTCCAGCTCGGTCGGGTATGCTCCTAAGTCTACTAGGAGCTTGGAGCGCATTTAAGCTGCCTAGGAGGGGTACTCGGCCAGAGCCTTACTATCGTACGTAGAGACGTCGGGGAGTTTGCTCTTAGGGGTCGGGGTATAGGTTATAGTGTTCGTTGTCGTCGTAGGGGTCGGATCGCGATCGGACGCCCTAAGCTGTCGTAGCTCCTGTTCCTGTTGGGAAATCATTGCAGCCTAGTGGCTTACTTGTTGTTCGAGCTGCCTCTTGCTTTCTAGCAGCTCCTCGTACATGCAGTGCATATGTCCCTCTCTGGCCGTAGGTTCTATAGGGATGTCGCTGTCTATCTTTGTTCTATTACTGCAGTTACCGACAGTAAGATCAGTTCCTAATATAAGGGGCTCAGGAATCTTAATTCGGAAACTTAAGGTTGGGTATCTACATAAAGGAACTAATAGGCAGTTCCTTCGTCGTCTGCTGCCGTACGATTTGTACCTACGAAGCCAAGCTAGCAATTTCCCCCTTGTGTAGGGGTGCCAGGTTCACCCTCTGTACGGAGGGTTAGGAGTTACCTCCTCTGTACGGTAGTGCGTCGTTCACCCTGTTTAGAGGGGCGGTAGCTCCCCTTTAGTAGCTCCCCTTTGTGCAGGACTGTAGTGTTCTCCCTCTGTACAGGAGTAGGGTCCTGTCGGCGGTTCCGTACGGAGGGAGGGGCCGTGCTGGCGCCGCTAAGTCGCAGTCCTTAGGGCGACGGTCGGCTCAGGTCGGGTTTAGGGCCTGGGCCGGACAGCGCGCCCCTAACAGAATTTGAAGAAGGCCAAAAACTATAGCTTAATACGCGGAACCTAAGGGTGAAAGGGAACGCCAAGCTTAACCCCCACTACGTAGGTCCGTTTACGATAGTAGAAAAGAGATCGCTAGTAACTTATCGGCTCTAGCTACCGAAATCGTTCTGGATCTACGACGTTTTCCATTTAGATCTGCTGAGCTTGGACCCTAAAAACAGTCTGCTATAGCAGGGGTTCGCCGAACCCCTGTTAGTCGAGATAGACGGTAATAAAGAAGAATAGGAGGTGGAAGACGTAATAGACGTAAGGAAGACGAGGTAGTCTATTAAAGCGAGAATCTCGTAGAAAGGGTGGCCGGAAGACTATAAATATTATCCGATTAAGAACCTCCGGAATTCGGCAGAGCTACTAAGAGAGTTCTATGTGCGGAACCTGTAGAAGCCGAAACCCGAATAGCTCCGAAGCTAATTATTCCGGAAAGAAGAAAGCTGCGTCTGCTCTATCGGCGCAAAGGCCGAAGAAAACGATCGTAATAGTCGCCTTAGGGAGGTCTTCGACGCGGCCACTACCTACTACTAGTTCGGCAAGCAGCTCGCCGACGCTGTAGCGTGCTAGCGCTGCCGACGCTGCAGTGGGTAAGCGCTTTAGTAGAAGAAAAAGAAGAGGAAGAAACGCCGCTACGGAAGGATCTATATAGACCCCTAAGGCAGTGCACGGACTGGCCGAGCTGCAGCTTAGAAGACTGCTAATCAATTAACGAGACAATTAGATAAGCGCCAAGTAAAGGACTTCAGATGCTAACGATGTAAGAAATAGAAGAAGCGACAAAAAGATCGCCGGTTGTAATAGAAGATAGAAGAGGCGACGTCGGCGTTGGAAGGGGTTTTAGGAAGGAGACGACAAAAAAAAAAGAGAGAAGATTTTTGAATAGATAAGGTAGCTAAGCGGTCGAGGGCGACCGCTGGCGAGGGAGGGGGGTAGTGTTACGGCGGCAGAAAGGGGTGGGACTGGATAATAGGGTGGACCCTTGGAATTTCGGCTCGGCCCTTCTGGACCGAGCCGGGCCTTGGCACGCCACTACCCCCCCAAAGGTCTTGTCTACTACTACATAGATTCCTTTCCCTCCCTAGTTCGAGATATAGTTATTAAACAGCCGTATTGAACCTTATCTGCGTACTCGGATTAGGTAGAGTCGTGCTGGCGCTACTAAGTCGTAGCCCTTAGAGCGACGGCTAGCTTAGGTCGGGTCCAGGACCTGGGCTGGGCGGCGCTCCCTAACAATACCCCTCCCCCCTCCCTTCTTATAGTGCCCCCTTTTTTTTGTGTACAGCGGCGTGCTGTGCACCCTTAGCTCTTGCTGTTCCTTTGCTAGGTCGCGACTTCCTATTTTCGTCCGGCTGTCTATGTAGTCGTCGCTCGTCGCCTACTAGGTCGTAGTTGCCTCCTTGCTATCTTACCTAGTTGTGGCAGCTGCCCTAGTTGCTATTGCTTCCTATAGTAGGCAGCTACCCCCCAAATTCCAAGCCTCTCCCTTCTCTTTCCCTCCCCCTTTTCTTTCTATTCCCTGCCTGCCTCCCTCCTTCTACCTGTCTACCGTCTACTACCGTCTACTACCGTCTACTGTCTACGCCTACCGTCTACTATCTAACGTCTACCCCAGCCCTACTATTAGCTACTACCTGTTACTACTAGTTACTACTACCTACTAGCTACTATTATACCGTCTGCCCCGTCCGGCTGTGCTCGCTATAGCTCCCTTGTAGTCGCTAGCTCCTCCTCCTCTGCTCGTCTAGCTAGAGTCCCCTCCTATTTCTGCCTCTAGTAGTAGAATCCTTAATTTAACTAACAGCTACACTTTCAGTTCGTACAGATTCCCGTCTTTCGTACAGTCTAAGCTGACGTCTTAGGTGCTATACTAACGAGCAGCAGGACGCAGCCGAGCTGCCCTACTATGCCTTCTAGCGTAACCCTGCCTAGGTTACATCTTTACAGGTAGCTATAGCCTGTACGTCGTACATTAACGCTATCCTTATCGCTACCTAGGGCCAGCCCTACGCCCTCTGCCCTAACTCTCCCTAGCCCTTACTTGGCCTATACCGCCTCCTAGGCTTCTAGGCTAGGGTGTGTGCCTTGTGTAAGTGGAAGGATAGCTCCTTCTACTGCCCCTACCGCTGTCTAGAAGAGGCGCGTAGGGGTAGGGGGGTGCCTCTACTTCCTAGGGCTGGCCTAGGTAGGGGTGGGAGTCCTGCTAGGCAGGAGGTAATTAAGATCTTAGATAGGGAGTCGGCTGCTCTGGTCCCCTAGGGTAGTAGCTAGTAAGCCACCCCCTCCCCCTAGGTAGTGTAAGGAATTCTGGACAGTTCTGCTCTTAACTCCTCTTATTTCTACTTTCCTTCTTACCTATTTCCTAGCTGTCCCCTTCCTTCTACCCTCTTTCCGTACAGTGTTATACGGTGTAGTGTTAGTAGGATCCTATATCCTACGTCGTTATTTTCGATCCTTTGGCAACCTAAGTTGCTAGTAGCTACCCTGTCCTTAGGGTAGATCGTGCCCCTTTTCGCTGTACAGCGCAGTGTTACTGTAACTGGGCAGGGGGATGGTTCTCCTCCTACCTGTCCAGTGCAGTTGTGTCCTGTAGGGCCTTGTACGGTTCCTATATAGGCTCTGCCTATCCTCTCTATTTTACTAGGTACTCTACCCTCTTCCGCTTCCTTCGGCTCTTAAGGATTCCTTCTACCTTGTACTCTTCTTAGCCCTTACTTATAATCGCTAGTAGGCGCGCGTCGTCTGTTATCTAGTGCAGTAGGGGGTCCGTATTCGCTGGCTGTACGAGGTCTACGTAGAAGACTGGATAAATCCCTAGGGGAGTGTTTTGTTATATAGCGTATGTCCCTACTGGTCGGACTACTGTAAACTTCCTGTTCTTCCAGTCTAGCTTCTTGCTTAGCCGGTCTGTACAGATGTTCCGCTGGTTTAGCTAGACCTTATCCCCTGCCTTATACCTTAGTGCAGCCTATCGTCCCTTGTTGGCCTGCTCTTCCGTATTCTGTTAAGCTATAGCTAGACTCGCCTTTGCCTATTAATAGGCGTTCGTAATCGTCTGTACGATGGCCTCTCCCTACTGAATTGGAGATCGTACAGGGCGTAGGGTGTTACTACTTAGGGTCGGCGGGAGCGGGGAGTAGTTATATCTATAGGCTATAAAGAAGGGGGACAACCCTATAGCGTTAGCCGTACGGCTGTTAATGGCCAGCTCCGCTATAGGGAGAAGACGGTTCCAGTTCGTCTAGTTATAGTCGACGTATACTTAGAGGTACGCTGCTAACATCGAATTAACCCTCTCTGTCGCTCCGTCTGTCTATAGGTACTATGCGGTTAACAGGCGACGTTCTACCTTTAGCAACTAGTAGACCCTTGCCTAGAGCTAGCTTGTAAACTGCGTACCCTAGTCTGACACAATTGACCGAGGGAAACTATACTTGCTAAACGTCGTCCGTATAAAGGCCTAGGCAGTGTCCTTAGCCGTAATAGAGTCTATTCCCTCTAGTATTACCCCCCTCGTTAGCTTGTCCGTTACTACTATAATGTTCCTCTGTCTATCGCTCTTAGGGAGGTCTATAATAAAGTCCACTGTTAGGTCTTGCTAGGGCCGGTCCGGGATCGGTAGGGGTTTCAGCAGCCTATACTTTAGTTTACGCTAGGGCTTCGTCCGTCTGTATACATTGCAGTTCTGTATAAACCTGCGGATGTCCTTCGCTATCGCCAGCTAGTAGTAGTCTCTAGCGACGATGCTGTACGTCTCCTCGCGCCCTAGGTGCCTAGTAGCTATAGAATTATGCGCCCGTTATATTAAGCTTATATAGAGCTTCTTGTCTGCCGGGACCCAAATCTGATTCCTGAACTTTAGGTTGTTCTCCTCGTCTACTAAACACTCTGCTGCCGACACCTTAAGATAGAGCTCTGCTAGGAGCTTCCGCTGTCCTCCTTAGATCGCTGTACGGGCCCCTTAGTATACCTCGTACTTTCCTACTGCCTCTTCCTATGCTTGCAGTTAGGGTTCCTATAGGTGTGTTGCCGCTAGGCGGATAGTCTCCTTACCTAGCTCCTCCTTAAACATCTGGAATGTTCGTAACTTTAGCTGATCGTCCTTGTATATTGTTAGCATGTCCTAGTCCTGTCTGGATAGCGCATCGGCCTTGCTGTTGTCCTTACCCTTGCGATACTAGAGTCTTGTATTAAACCGGCTTAGGTACATTGCCTATCGTACGTGCCTCTTAGTTAGCTTCTAGGGCTGCGTAAAGTACTCTAGAGTCTTGTAGTTAGTTAGGGCGAGGAACTCGGGCACTAAGCGGAGTTCTCTATCCTATACTTCGCAATACCGTACGACTGCTAGCAACTCCTTGTCGTAGATAGGGTAGTTGCACTTAGCTAGGGAGTTCTTCTTAGAGAAATACGCGTATAGGTGTAGGAGTCCGTCTAAGCCTACCTATAACAGGATGCCTCTAATGCAATACCCTAAGGAGTTAGTTTCTAGTATCGTCGTACGCTCCGGGTTAAAGGCGGCAAGCGTTAGTCCTATAGTAAAGAGCTCCTTTAGCTTGTTAAAGCTGCTATCGCATTCGTCCGTCTGTTTGAACTGTTTGTCCTTGTGTGTTAGCTCGACTAGGGGGCGTACGATCTCCGAGTAGTTCTGTATAAACTAGTGGTAGAAGTTGGCAAACCTAAGAAATTCCTGTACGCCCTTAACGTTCGTAGGCGGCTTCTATTGCTTAATGGCATTAATCTTCTTTCTATCTATGCTAATGACTTTCCTTACCTCGATAATAAACTCTATATATTTTATACGCTGGACACCAAATTTACATTTGTTAATGTCCAGGTACAAGCCAGCCTGCTGCAGTCGATCTAGCACCTTCTTGACGTCCTGTACGTAATCTGCATAGGTGCCGTCTGTAAAAACCAGGATGTCGTTAAGGTACACTAAGCAGATGTTGTCTAGTAACCCTTGCAAGGACTTGTTAATGTACCTTTAGAAGGTTACTGGTGCGTTAGCAAGGCTAAAGGGGGTAACAAGCTACTTAAAAAGACTATATCTTGTACAGAAGGCAGTTATCTATTTACAGCCTTCCTTAATCCGTATCTTGTAGAAAGCCGAGACTACGTTAAGCTTAGTAAACTACTTTGCCTTACTGATCCGTCTAAGAGTCTCCTTAATAAGGGGTAGAGGGTACCGGTCCTTCTTAGTGATCGCGTTAATGCCTCTGTAGTGTATACAGAAACGTAAGCTGGCCTTCACCTCCTTATAGGCAAACAGTACTAGGGCTCCTGCAGACAAGGTACTTGCCTAAATGAAACCTTTGGCAAGCAGGTCGTCCAATGTCTTGCGCAGTACTAGGAGTTCTCTAGAGGACATTCTATACAGCGGTCCGTACAGTACCTCTAGCAGACTTCTATCTAGATAGGGCTCTAGCTAGATGTCGTAGTTAATCTCTTCTCCTTAGTGTAGCAGCAGTTTTAAGGCCGATTTTGGCTCGAAGAGGTCTAGGTATCCAGCATATTCCCTTAGGAGCTTCGTACAGGGGTCCGTTGCTTTCTTAGGCGCCAATGCCTTCTCGATGTCCGCCGTCGCTGTGTTGATTACAGCCTCGGCATTGTTACCCTGCAGAGCCTTCCCTTAGTCTTAGGGCCTCTGCTTCGTCGACGTGTTGGCTCCGGCTGTAGCGTTGTCGTCCTGCTAGACCCTCCCTTGGTCTCGGAGGCTCTGCTTTGTTACTGCTAGGTACAGCCGTCCTCGTCTAACGTCTAGCTTGTCCCTCTAGCGCTCTATCTATAGCTTCCCTAGTATTAGGTTATACCCTAACTTGTCCTGTACGACATAGAGGTATAAGTCCTGCTTATAGTGTCCCTATATCTTTATCGTTACTTTTACTATATAGGTAATGTCCGGTCTTTGCCTAGTAATGCCTAATATGCGTACAGGTACAGTAGGGGTCGTCTTAATCCGGTGACTCTGTACGAAGTCTTCGCTAATTACTCTGTACACTAAGCATCCTGTATTAAATAATGTCCGCGTCGTTGCGGAGCCGTTTACTGTTAGCTGTACGATAAACGGCGTGGTCGTTATATAGTTGCTCTTAAAAGATAGCTAAGTAGTGCTTTGATTTAGCAATCTATTTCGTATACGCCTCTGGCAGAGCCTTTGCTTAGAGGCTACTCTTTTCCCAACTCGTTATCGTCTAAGTAGGACTCCTAATCCTCTTATTAGGACGCCGCAGTTGCCACCCTTGCAGTAGTCGGCTGTCCCCTAGGTCTCTCTACTAGCAAAAGCCCGCAATTCCGTGCAGTGTAGCCTATCTTGCTATACCTGTAGCAGCTCCCGTCTGCTTGCCTCTTGTTAAGGGTAGCTATATCTACCTATTGCGCCCTTTTAGTAGCAGCCCTTGGCCGTACAGTAACGGCTGCCGCTACCCTCGTCGTCGTTGGTTCCCAGTCTATAGTGTCCGTCTGCCGCTAGAGGAGTTGTTTTATCTCGTAAGCGCAGCTTATCCGTCTAAGCCTGCGCTGCTAGTCGTCGACTATCCTAAGGAGATCCCAGAATTCCTCGTATATAGCTGGTCGTATTACGCCTACCAGTCCTGTTATAATCTCCTTAGAGAGGCCTACCTCTAAAGAGGTAATTTTTATCCTGTCCTCCTATTGGAGACCTCCTGCCTCTGCTAGAGTCTAGTCGTATTCTGTAAGGAAATCTCGTATAGTCTTGCGCTCTTGCTTTATCGTATTGACCTGTATAAGTGCTCAGCTCTCGCAGTCTAAGTCCTTGTAGCTCTTGTTAAGAGCTGCCTAGAGCATCGTCGTCGTTGCTATTGCCGGGTTAGCAATAGCTGTCTCGGAGTACGGCAGAATCCGTGCTGCCGCCCTGCCCTTTAACCTCCTAAAGAGGTACACTACTGTGTCTAGCTCGGTCGGGTATGCCCCTAAGTCGACCAGAAGCTTAGAGCGCATCTAGGCAGCCTAGGAGGGGTACTCGGCCGGAGCCTTACTATCGTACGTAGTGACGTTAGAGAGTTTGCTCTTAGGGGTCAGGGTGTAGGCTATTATGTTCGTTGTCGTAGGGGTCGAATCGCGATCGGACGCCCTAAGCTGTCGTAGCTCCTGTTCCTGTTAGGAAATTATCGCAGCCTAGTGGCTTACTTGCTGCTCGAGCTGCTACCTGTGTTCTAGCAGCTCCTCGTACGTGCAGTGCATATGCCCCTATACAGCCGTAGGTTCTATAGGGATGTCGCCGTCTATCTTCGTTATATTACTGTAGTTACCGACAGTAAGATCAGTTCCTAATGTAAAAGCTTAAGAATCTTAGTTCAGAAACTTAAGGTTAGGTATCTATATAAAGGAACTAATAGGCAGTTCCTTCGCGTCTGCTGCTGTACAATTTGTACCTACGAAGCCAAGCTAGCAATTTCCCTCTATATAGGGATGCAAGGTTTATACTCTGTACAGAGGATTAGGAGTTCTCCCTCTATATAGTAGTGCAGAGTTTTCCCTTCGTTTAGAGGGGCAGCAATTCCCCTCTATATAGGGCTATAGCATTCTCCCTCTGTACAGGAGTATAGTCCTGTCGGTAATTCTGTATAGAGGGTAGGGCCGTGCTGGCGCTGCTAAGTCGCAGTCCTTAGGGCGACGGCTAGCTTAGGTCGGGTCCAGGACCTGGGCTGGGCGGCGCCCCCTAACACTATAGTGCCTTCTTCCTTTGCTTAACAGTGGATAAAATGTCGTTTCTTACTTAGCCGATCTACTATGTTAAGAGTAGCATTGTATCTATTAGAATCCAGCAGGCCGGTTACGAAATCTATTATAATATGCTGCTACAGTTTCTCGGGGATTAGTAGTAGCTTAAGTAGACTGGCCGGAAGGCTGTAACGCGACTTCGCGGCTCTATATACGTAATAATTGGCAATAAACTGGTAAATCCGCTCGAATATCCGCGGAAACAAGTAGACCGTTTTTACAGCCTCTATTATCTTTTTCGCGCTAGCGTAGCCAATATCCTTAGAACTATAGACTAGCTAGATAACCTCTATAATTAGTTCTTCTGGAACTATTAGCTTCCCTAAACCGGTTTTGCCAAGCTTCTGTTGCTAGTTAAGCTGCTCTACTTTTTTGTAGAGTGTCTCTTCCTTAGTAGCTGGCTCTACTGTACAGATCCCTACTTCTTTTAACACTTCGGCGTCTACTATCCGCTTGGTTAACACCTTCTAGAACATGTTTAGGTCTTCTTTCGCGCAGCTTGTCTTTCCCTCTCTTCTGATTAGTATATTAGCCTTTCTATTTTAAGCTCTATATCGATAAGTAATCTTAAAGTCAAATCCGGATAGGTAGGCGGCTGTTAGAGGACGCCGCCCTACCAGGTCCTGTACCTGAACTGGCCGTCGTCCCGAGGATTGCGACTTAGCAGCGCTAGCACGACCCTACCCTCTATACGGAGGAAAATCCTGCAACCCTAAACAGAGGGAAAACTCTGCTTCCCTACCTAGGGAGAAATCTCTGCATACTCTATACAGAGGAAGAATCCTATAGCCTGCACAGAGGGAAATAGGCGCCCCTCTGTATAGAGGGGGGAAAACTCTGTATCCCTGTATAGAGGGAAACTCCTAACCCTCTGTATAGAGAGAAAACCTTATATCCCTATATAGTAGGAAATTGCTAGCTTGGCTTCGTAGGTACAAATTGCACAGCAGCGGACGATAAAGGAACTGCCTTTTAGTTCCTTTATATAGATACCTAGCTTTAAGTTTCTAAACTATGATTCTTAAACCTATTATATTAGGAACTAATCTTACTGTTAGTAACTGCAGTAATACAACGAAGATAGATAGCGACATCCCTATAGAACCTACAGCTATGCAGGATTAGATGTACTGTATATATAAGGAGCTGCTAGCATGCAAGACCTAGCTCAAAAACCAAATAGGCTACTAGGCTTTAACTATTTCCTAATAGGAACAGGAGCTCTAACAGCTTAGGGCGTCCGGTTGCGACCCGACCCCTACGACGACGGGAAAAGAGTAGCCTCTAAGCGAAGGCTCTACTAGAGGTATATACGAGATAGATTGACAAATTAAAGCACTACTTAGCTATCTTTTAAGAGCAACTATATAACGACTACGCCGTTTATCGTACGACCTACGTTGAACGGGACTGCCACTGCGCGGACGCTTATCGACACAGGGTGTTTAGTGTATAGAGTAATTAGCGAAGACTTCGTACAGAAACACTATATTAAGACAACCCCTACTGTACCCGTATTTATACTAGGCATTACTGGATAAGGACCAGACATTACCTATATAGTAAAAGTAACAATAGAGCTGCAAGGACACTACGAGCAGGACTTATACCTCTACGTCGTGCAGGACAAGCTGGAGTATAACCTAATACTAGGGAAATTATAGATAGAACGCTAGTAGGGCAAGCTCGACGTCGGACGAGGACGCTTGTACCTAGCAGTAACGAAGCAGAGCCTCCGAGACTAAGGGAGAGTCCTACTAGGCAGCAATGCTAAAGCCGAGGGCAAGGCCAGCTCAAACGCCGAGATCAACACTGCGACTATAGACATCGAGAAGGCCTTAGCGCCTAAGAAAGTAACAGACCCCTGTAATCCGGGCACGCAGATATAATTCAATACGGCCTTTTTGATAACTATATCTCGAACTGAGGAGGGAAAGGAATCTATATAGTGGTGGTGGGGGGCTTTCGTAGTGGTGGTGCCAAGACCCGGCTCGGCCTAGACGGGCCGAGCCGAAATTCCAGGGTCTACCCTATCAATCTGTCCTACCTCTTTCCACCGCCGCAACACTACCCCCCTCCCTTACCAGCGGTCGCCCTCGACCGCTTAGTCACCCCATCTATCCGAAAATCTCCACTTTTTTTTTTGATTTATCGTCTCTTTCTCGAAAATCCCCTCTAACGGTAATGTTACCTCTTCCGTCTTCTATCGCTTCTTGAATTTCTTACGTTATTGGCGTCTAAGGTCCTTTACTTGGCGTTTATGTAATCGGTGCGCCTAATCCGTGCCATCTGATCTAAGCCGTAGGTTATCTGAGCTGCGCCGTAGCTGGTCTGTGCGCCGGCACGGAAGGTCTATATAGATCTTTCCGTAGCTCTATCTCTTCTTCTTTTTCTTTCTCTACCAAAGCCTTTACCTACTACAGGGTCGGCGGCGCTAGCACGCTACGGCGTTAGCGAGCTGGCGGCCAAACCGGCGATAGGTAGTGGCCGCGTCGAACCGGTAGTAGGTAGTGGCCGAGTCGAAGCGGTGGTGGGTGGTGGCTGAGTCGAAGGCCTCCGTGAAGGCAACCGACACAATCGTCTTTATCGGCTTCCGCGCCGGTAGAGCGGACGTAGCTTTCTTCTTTTATTTCTATCTCTTTCGGAAGTCGTCAGTTTCGGAGCTATCCGGGTTTCGGCTTTAGCGGGTTCTGCGCGTAGAAGTCTCTGAGCAGCTCCGCTGAATTCCGCAGGTTCTCGATCGGATACTATTTATAGTCTTCTGGCTACCCCTTCCACGACATCCTCGCTTTAATGGACTCCCTTATCTTCTTTACGTCCATTACGTCTTCTACCTCCCACTCTTCTTTATTACCGTCTATGTCGATAGGCAGGGGTTCGGCAAACCCCTGTTCCAGAAGGCTATCCTCAGGGTCCAGGCTTAGCAGATCTGAATGGAAAACGTCGTAGATCCGGAACGCCTTTGGCAGCTGGAGCCGATAAGTCACCAGCGACCTCTTTTCTATTATCGTGAACGGACCTACGTGGCGTGGATTCAGCTTGGCGTTGCCTTTTAGCCTTAGGTTCTTCGTGTTGAGCTATACTCTTTAGCCTTCCTCGAATTCTATTAGTAACCGCTTCTTATTAGCTCGAGTTACTATCTTCTTCTAAGCCGATTCTATCGCATCTTTCGCCACTTTAGTCGCTTCTTCCATCTGAGATCGGAGCGCTTCCGCCGCCGCTGCGGCGACTCTCTTTAACGACGTAGTGGTGGTAGTGTAAAGCTCCGGCGAGCCGGCGTCGCTCGGTAGCTGGAAGCTTAGCCTTAGAAGATAACCGTAGGTTATCTCGAACGGCGCTAGCGACGTCGCTTCTAACTATATTAAGTTCGCGCAGAATTCGGCCATCGGCAACACCTTAACCCAATCTTCTTGATAATGGCTGCAGAAGGTTCGTAGGTATCGTTCTATCTTACGGTTAGCGACTTCAGACTGACTGTCGGTTTAAGGGTAAGCGGCGGTGCTAAGCTTTCCATAAATTCCGAGAGCTTGGTTAATAGCTTTCCACACGTCGGCGGTGAATTGAGGACCCCTATCCGTAGTGATAGTGTCCAGGAGCCTATAGTGCTTCTATACGTATTGGATTAACATTCTCGCCGTTTCTTCCGTAGTAGTTCCCTTATCCTTAGCTCGACATAGGATGAAATGGCGCTCTTTGCTCAGCCGATCCACTACATTAAGCGTAGCGTTATATCTATCGGAGTCCGGCAGGCTAGTCACGAAATCTATCGTAATATGCTGCTATAGTTTCTCGGGGATCGGCAGTGGCTTCAATAAGCCTGCTGGAAAGCCGTAACGCGGCTTCGCTGATCGGCACACGTAGCAGTTGGCGATAAATCGGTGGATCCGTTCGTAGATCCGCGGAAACTAGTAGATCGTTCTTACGGCCTGCGTCGTTTTCTTTGCTCCAGCGTAGCCAACATCTATAGAGTTATAGACCAGCTGGATGACCTCTGTAATTAGTTCTTCCCGAACTATCAGCTTTCCTAAGCCGGTTTTGCCGATCTTCTGTTGTTGGTTGAGTTGTTTTACCTTCTCGTAGAGAGTTTCTTCCTTAGGGGCTGGCTCCACCGCGCAGACCCCTACCTCTTTCAACACCTCTGCGTCTACTATCCGCTCGGTCAACACCTTCTGGAACATGTTAGGGTCTTCTTTCGCGCGGCTCGTCTTTCCTGCTCTTTGCGTTAACGCGTTAGCCTTTCTGTTTTAAGCCCCTGGTCGATAGGTAATCTTAAAGTCGAACTCTAATAAGTAGGCAGCCTACTAAGCTTGGCGACGTAAGAGCTTCTGCGTCTTTATAAAGTAGACCAGCGACTGGTAGTCCGTAAGGACCTATACCGTGCTCTTTCTAGCTATAAGCTCCGGTTTCCACTCCTCGAAAGCCTGAATAATCGCTAGCAGCTCCTTATCGTAGATGGCGTAGTTCCGTTCGGCCTCCGTTATAGACTTGCTGAAGAAAGCCACTGGATGGAGGGTCTCGTCGTCGCTATATTGAGAAAGGACCCCTGCCGTTACTGTATTAGAAGTGTCCGTTTCTATATAGATCGTCTTTTCTGGTCGGGAGTGCGCTAGCACTGGCGCAGAGGCCACTGCTTCTTTTAGCCGTGCGAAAGCTTCCGTGCACTTCTTATTCTATAGGCCAGCTGCTTCTTTCTTTAGCGCCTCGTTCAAGGGTCTCGCTATCTTGCTAAAGTCCTTTATAAATCGTCGATAGTAGCTGCAGAAGCCGAGAAACGCTCTGATCTGCGTAGTGTTTCCTGATTTCGGCTGCTTCCATTCCGCGACGGCGGCGACCTTTGATAGGTCCATCCGAATTCTATCTCTACTGACGATAAGACCAAGATATTTAACCTCGGTGTGGTAAAACTCGCTCTTTTTCGTGTCCGCGTTTAGTCCGACCTTACAGAGCCTAGTTAACACCTTCTCGATGTAGTCCGTGTGTTGCTCTCTCGTTCCATCTATATAGATAAGGATGTCGTCCAGGTAGATAGATACGAACCGTTCCAACATGTCTATAAAGGTATAGTTTATAAAGCGTTGCCACACCGCCGGCGCGTTAGTAAGTCCGAAAGGCATTACCAACCACTTGAAATTGCCCATTCGCATCGCGAACGTCGTAAGGTCTTCTGTCTGCCCTTCTTCGTTCCTTAGTCGATGGAACGCTTAGCGGATGTCTAGCTTGCTAAACCACTTAGCCTTCGCTAGCTGCTGTATAGTTTTATCAATTAGCGGCAGTGGATACACGTCTCTCTTAGTGACCTTATTAAGGCCTCGATAGTCTACACACAGTCAGAGACCACCTCCGGGCTTCCGTACGAAAAGAATCGGTAACGCGTATTCGGCAGAACTCGGCGTAATAAACTTCTTTGCTAGGTTTTCGCGAACGAACACCTCTACCTAGTCCAGTTCCGCTGGCGACAGTCGTCTTAGGGGCTCGGTTCTTGGCAGCGTAGCCCCCTCCTTTAGTCGGATCTTGTTGTTATATTCCGGTCGATAGAGCGGCAATAGGTTAGAGTCGGCTTTTGAGAACATGTTAGCGTAATCGTAGAGCTCGCTTGGCAGCACCTCCAGTGGATCTACTTCTTCTTCTGCTATTATCTTCTGGTAGTCTTCGATGTCTTTTATCGAGATAGCGTAGATCTTATTGCTTAGCGACTTTGCGAGGGTCGTTATTGCTTCTGAACTTATTATTCCGATGGTAACCGGAGGTTTGGAACGATCGGACGGAGCCTCTTTCGTGGACGCCGCGGCATTCGGCTCGGCGGCGGCGGTCGTTCCGGTGGTCCCTGTTCCGCTACCCGGGGTTTTGAATCCTATCGTGCCTTTATCTACGTCGACGATAGCCTTCTGATTCTTTATCTATTTCTGCCCTATAATAATGTTAAACCTTCCGATATCCATAATTCGAAACGTCGCTTCCGTAGTGCGACCAGCCAAGGTAGTCTTTAGCGGCACGTAGTGCGTAACGCTTTCCGTATCTTGTCTGTTGTACGCCGAAATCCTCGTCGGCGACGCCAATTCCACCGGATAACCGTATCCCTTTATTAGTTTCTGAACTAACCGGTAGTGGATCGCTGCGCCAATAAGAGCTCCGGTGTCGATAAAAGCTTTTAGCTAAAGTGGTTTGCTCGATCTGTTAAGGGGGTAGACAGTGATTAGAAGGATAATAGCTGTTTCCGTGTTCACTTCCACCGTAGCCGATAGCAGATCGCTGCAGCTATTGATGCTCTCTTTCGTCGACGTAGCTCGCGTTGATGCCCTGTTGTCTATGCTAGATAGGGGGCCTATCCTTCCAGCTGGTCTTTTCCCAAAATTCGCAGTGGCACTCTACTGTCTACGCTGTTAGTATCGTTCGGAGCCGGCTCTATAGCTTGTATAGCCTTTCTCGGTAGCGGCGGCTTCGTTGCTCGATATTCCTGCTTCTGCTTATCCGAAGCTTAGCATCTCGTAGCGATGTGGCCAGGCTTTCCGCATGCGTAGCATGTAGGGACGAACGCCGATCGCGGTGAATACGACGACTTCTGGGGCGTTCGTCGGAAAGGCGCAGGGGGCCGCGCCGTCTGCGCCGACGGCGACGACTTCTGAACCGATTCGCGTAATTTCGCGTAAGCGCTTAAGTTTCTCGCAGTAACTCTCGCTCTGTGCACGAAGCTCTCGAGGTCTTCGTCTTCTACCGACGCTATAGCTGCGGCCAGTTCAGGGTTCAGCTTCTGCCTTAATAGGTGGAGCTGCTTATCTTCCGCTACCTAGGCCCTAATCGAATATTTTCTAAACAAACCGTAGAACTCCTCGAACGTCTGCCGGTTCTGGTTGATCTTATCCAGCTGCTTACAGGCCGTCTTCTTTCGGAATGGGTCTCCGAAGCGCTGGTCTAGTGCTCTAATCGCTTCCTTAGCGGTCGCCTCTTCTAGGTCCGCTACTAGCAAAAAAGCTTTACCTTCTAATCGCGATTCCAGGTACGCTAGTCTGTCTCCGGCGCTGTTTCCGGCGTAGTCGCGGTCTATCTTATTCTTTATCTTCTTCTTAAACGCTTCCTAGTCTTCAGGGTCTCTACCTCTAAACGCCGGCAGGTCCGGTAATAATTGATCTGGGCGCGCAGATATGATTCAATACGGCCTTTTTGATAACTATATCTCGAACTGAGGAGGGAAAGGAACCTATGTGGTGGTGGTGGTGGGCTTTGATAGAGGGTGGTGTGCTAAGGCCCGGCTCGGCCCGGACGGGCTAAGCCGAAATCCAGGGTCCACCCTATTAATCTGTCCTACCTCTTTCCACTGCCGCAACACTACCCCCCCCCCCCCTCACTAGCGGTCGCCCTCGACCGCTTAGTCACCCCACCCATCCGAAAATCTCTCTTCTTTCCGTCTCTTTTTTTTTTTTTTTTTTTTTTTTTTTGATTCGTCTTCTTTTTCTCGAAAATCCCCTCTACCGTCGACGTTACCTCTTCCGTCTTTCATTAAAAACAACGTCTCATTATCGCTTTTCCAGCCCTTACCTTATCGGCATCCTAAGTTCTTTACTTGGCGTTTATGTAATCAGTGCCTTTGATCCGTGCTATCTGATCTGATCCGTAGGTTATCTGAGCTGCGGCGTGGCTAGTCCGTGCGTCGTCGCAGAGGTCTATATAGATCTTTCCGCGGCGCCGCTTTTCTTCCTCTTTTTCTCTTCTACTAAGGCTTCCGCCCTCTACGCGGTTGCCGAGCGACGTGGCGGTGCCTGGAGCTATCAATTCCATTACGATCGCCTTTATCGGCTTCCGCACCGGTGGAGCGGACGTGGCTTTCTTCTTTCTTCCGGAATTGTCGACATTAGAGCTACGCCGGTTTCGGCTTTTTCGGGTTCTGCGCGTAAAAGTCTCTTAGCAGCTCCGCCGAATTCCGGAGATTCTCGATCGGATACTATTTATAATCTTCCGGCTACCCCTTCTACGAGATCCTCGCTTTGATGGACCCCCTCGTCTTCTTTACGTCTATTACGTCTTCTACCTCCTACTCTTCTTCTTTACTGTCTATCTCGATAGGCGGGGGTTCGGCGAACCCCTGTTCCGGAAGGCCGTCCTTAGGGTCCAGGCTTAGCAGATCTGAATGGAAAACGTCGTAGATCCGGAACGCCTTCGGCAGCTCGAGCCGATAAGTCACCGGCGACCTCTTTTCTATTATCTTGAACAGACCTACGTAGCGCGGATTGAGCTTGGCGTTTCCTTTTAGCCTTAGGTTCTTCGTGTTAAGCTATACCTTTTGGCCTTTTTTGAATTCTATCGGTAACCGCTTCTTATTAGCCTGAGTTACTATCTTCTTCTAAGCTGATTCCATCGCGTCTTTCGCCACTTTGATCTCTTCTTCTATCTGAGATCGTAGCGCTTCTGCCGCCGCAGCGGCGACTCTCTTCGACGACGTGGCGGTGGGTGGTTCCGCGGAGCTGGGTTCGTTTGGCGGCTGAAAGCTTATCCTCGGAAGATAGCCGTGCGTTATCTCGAACGGCGCCAGCGAGGTGGCTTCGGATAGTGCCGAGTTGGCGCAGAATTCGGCCATCGGCAACACCTTAACCCACTTTTCTTGATAATGGCCGCAGAAGGTTCGCAGGTATCGTTCCATCTTACAGTTAGCCACTTCTAATTAGCCGTCCGTTTGAGGGTAAGCAGCGGTGCTGAGCTTTCCCTGAATTCCGAGGGCTTGGTTGATTGCTTTCTATACATCGGCAGTGAATTGAGGACCCCTATCCGTAGTGATAGTGTCCGGCAGGCCATAGTGCTTCTATACGTATTAAATCAACATTCTCGCCGTTTCTTCCGCAGTAGTTCCGTCGTCTCTCGCTCGACAGGGGATGAAGTGGCGTTCTTTGCTTAGCCTATCCACTACGTTAAGGGTGGCGTCGTATCTATCGGAATCCGGCAGGCCGGTTACGAAGTCTATTGTAATATGCTGCTATGGTTTCTCGGGGATCGGAAGTGGCTTCAATAAGCCTGCCGGAAGGCCGTAACGTAGCTTCGCGGCTCTGCATACGTAGCAATTGGCGATAAATCGATGGATCCGTTCGTAGATCTGCGGAAACTAGTAGACCGTCCTTATAGCTTCTATCGTCTTCTTTGAGCCGGCGTAACCCACTTCTATAGAGCTATAGACCAGTTGGATGATCTCTGTAATTAGTTCTTCTGGAACTATCAGCTTCCCTAAACCGGTTTTGCTGAGTTTCTGCTGCTGGTTAAGCTGCTTTACTTTCTCGTAGAGCGTCTCTTCTTTAGGGGCCGGCTCTACCGCACAGACCCCTACCTCTTTTAACACCTCTGCGTCTACTATCCGCTCGGTCAACACCTTCTGGAACATGTTCGGGTCTTCTTTCGCACGGCTTGTCTTTCCTTCTCTTCGCGTCAGCGCGTCAGCCTTTCCATTTTGAGCCCCTGGTCGGTAGGTGATCTTAAAGTCGAATCCTGATAAGTAGGCGGCCTACCGAGCTTGGCGGCGTAAGAGCTTCTGCGTCTTCATAAAGTAGGTTAGCGACTGGTGGTCCGTAAGGACCTGAACCGTGCTCTTTCTAGCTATAAGCTCCGGTTTCCACTCCTTAAAGGCCTGAATAATGGCCAGCAGTTCTTTATTATAGATGGCGTAGTTCCGCTTAGCTTCCGTTATGGATTTGCTAAAGAAGGCCACTAGGTGAAGGGTCTCGCCGTCGTCAGCGTATTGAGAAAGGACCCCTGCTGTTACTGTATCGGAAGCGTCCGTTTCTACGTAGATCGTCTTTTCCGGCCGGAAGTGTGCTAGGACCGGCGCCGATGCCACTGCTTCTTTTAGCCAGTTGAAGGCTTCTGTACACTTCTCATTCTATAGGCCGGCGGCCTCTTTCTTTAACGCCTCGTTTAGGGGTCTCGCTATCTTGCTAAAGTCCTTAATAAACCGTTGATAGTAGCTGCAGAATCCGAGAAACGCCCTGATCTGCGTAGTGTTTCCGGATTTCGGCTGCTTCCATTCCGCGACGGCGGCGACCTTTAATAGGTCTATCCGAATTCTATCTCTTCCGACGATAAGACCGAGATATTTGACCTTAGTTTAATAGAACTCGCTCTTCTTCGTGTCCGCGTTCAGTCCTACCTCGCAGAGCCTCTTTAACACTTTCTTAATGTGGTCCGTGTGTTGCTCTCTCGTTCTATCTGTATAAATAAGGATGTCATCCAAGTAGATAGACACGAACTGCTCTAGCATGTCTATAAAAGTGTGGTTCATAAAGCGCTGCTACACTGCCGGCGCGTTGGTAAGTCCGAAAGGCATTACTAACCACTTAAAATTGCCTATACGCGTCGCGAACGTCGTAAGGTCTTCTGTCTGCCCTTCTTCGTTCCTTAGTCGATAGAACGCTTGGCGGATGTCCAGCTTGCTGAACTACTTAGCCTTCGCTACTCGTTGTATAGTCTCGTCGATCAGCGGTAGCAGGTATACGTCTCTCTTAGTGACCTCGTTAAGGCCTCGATAGTCTATACAGAGTCGTAGACCCCCCCCTAGTTTTCTTACGAAAAGAATCGGTAACGCATATTCGGCAGAACTCGGCGTAATAAACTTCTTCGCCAGGTTTTCGCGAACAAACACCTCCACTTAGTCCAATTCGGCCGGCGACAGTCGTCTTAGGGGCTCGGTTCTTGGCAATGTGGCCCCTTCTTTCAACCTGATCTTATTATCGTATTCCGGCCGGTAGAGCGGCAGGAGGTTGGAGTCTGCTTTTAAGAACACGTCAGCGTAACCGTAGAGCTCTCTTGGCAACACCTCTAGTAGGTCCGCTTCTTCTTCCGCTATTATCTTCCTATAGTCTTCGATGTCTTTTATCGAGATAGCGTAGATCTTATTATCCAGTGACTTCGCGAGGGTTGTTATTGCTTCTGAACTTATTATTCCGATGGTAACCAAGGGTTCGGAATGCTCGGACGGAGCTTCTTTAGCGGACTCCGTAGCTTTAGGGTCGGTGGCGGCGGTGGCGTTGCTTAGGGTTTTGAACCCTATCGTGCCTTCGTCTATGTCAATAATGGCTTTCTGATTCTTTATCTATTTCTGCCCTATAATAATGTCAAATCTTCCGATATCTATAATTCGGAACGTCGCTTCCGTAGTGCGACTAGCCAAGGTAGTCTTTAGCGGCACATAGTGCGTAACGCTTTCTGTGTCCTGTCCGTTGTATGCCGAAATCCGCGTCGGCGACGCCAGTTCCACCGGATAGCTATATCTATTTATCAGCTTCTGGACCAGCCGGTAGTGGATCGCCGCGCTAATAAGAGCTCCGGTGTTAATGAAAGCTTTCAGTTAGAGGGTTTGGCGCGACTTCTCAACAGGGTGGATCGTAATAGGAAGGATGATAGCCGTTTCCGTATTCACTTCTACAGCTGCCGAGAGCGGATCGCTACAGCTGTTGATGCTCTCTTTCGTCGACGCAGTTCGCGTTAGTGCCCTGTTGTCTACGCTGGATAGGGGGCCTATCCTTCCAGCTGGTCTTTTCCTATAATCCGCAGTAGCACTCCACCGTCTACGCTGTTAGTATCGTTCGGAGCCGGCTCTATAGCTTGTATGGCCTTTCTCAGTAGCGGCGGCGGCTTTGTTGCTCGATATTCCTGCTTCTGCTTATCCGACGCTTAGTATCTCGTAGCGATATAGCCAGGTTTTCCACACGCGTAGCAGGTAGGGACGAACGACGAACGCTGTGGCTAATACGATGGCTGCTGGGGGCGTTGTCGGAAGGGCGCAGGGGCTCGCGTCGGTTGCGCCGACGGCGACGGCTTCTGAATCGATTCGCGTGCTTTCGCGTAAGCGTTTAAGTTTCTCACGGTAACCCTCGCTCGGTGCACGAAGCTCTTAAGGTCTTTATCTTCTACCAAGGCCATAGCTGCAGCGAGCTTAGGGCTCAGTTTCTGTCTTAGTAGGTAGAGCTGTTCATCTTCCGCCACTTAGGCCCTAATTGCATATTTTCTGAACAAGCCGTAGAATTCCTCGAACGTCTGCCGGTTTTGGTTAATCTTGTCTAGCTGCTTACAGGCTGTCTTCTTTCGGAATGGGTCTCCGAAGCGTTAATCTAACGCTTTGATCGCTTCTTCGGCAGTCGCCTCTTCCAGGTCTGCCACTAGCGAAAAAGCTTTACCTTGCAATCGCGATTCCAGGTACGCCAGTCGGTCTTTAGCGCTGTTTCCGGCGTAGTCGCAGTCTATCTTATTCTTTATCTTCTTCTTAAACGCCTCCTAGTCTTCGGGGTCTCTACCTCTAAACGCTGGTAGGTCCGGCAATAATGTTATCGAGGTGCTACCTTGACTATAGGCTGCCGGTAAGGCGGTCTCTGCTGGCTCTTCTCGGTGCGGTGGCGGCGACGTCGCTGCTTCTATATCAGCCAGTTAGTCCTTTAGCGCCTTTAGTTGCGCCAGCCTATTCGCCGCCTAGTTCTCCAACACATCGATAATAGTTTCTGCTGATTCCTTCTCAGCTATTACCGTCTCTATTTCCTCCCTTAACTGTCTGTTTTCTTCTACGTTCCTATAGAACCTTTTTTCTATAAAGGTAATGATGTTAAACACCTTCTTAGCTCCGTGTTCTGTAAGATATTCTCCTATCTTATCTGGCGTGCGCCTATACAGTTCGGCGTAGCCCTCTATGCCCTTTCTCGCTTCGTCTACCTCTTCTTCTGTAAGGCCTTCGTTGGTCGTTCCGTCGTCGAGAATGCTGGTACGCCTATCCCTCGGTCTGTTAGTCTTTCTCTTTCCGCTACAGCCTATAACGCTGCTCTCTACTGCCGAGAAGCCTTCCATCTTCTCGCGGTTCCTTAGGGGTTGTTGTTAATGTTAGTGTTGGTGCGCGTACGTTATTCGGGTTTCCGGATAGTTCGACGGGCCCTTTCGCGCAGCGCAGGGTTGGTGTAGAGAGTGAGTTTGAGATATAATAATCCGGGCACGCAGATATGATTCAATACGGCCTTTTTGATAACTATATCTCGAACTGAGGAGGGAAAGGAACCTATGTGGTGGTGGTAGTAAGCTTTGATGGAGGGTGGTGTGCCAAGGCCCGGCTCGGCCCGGACGGGCCGAGCCGAAATCCAGGGTCCACCCCATTAATCTGTCCTACCTCTTTCCACCGCCGCAACAATAATTTTATCGAGGTGCTACCTTAACTATAGGCTGCTAGTAAGGCGGTCTCTGCTTGTTCTTCTCGATGCAGTGGCAGCGGCGGCATCGCTGCTTCTATATCAGCCAGTTGATCCTTCAGCGCCTTTAGTTGCGCTAGTCTATTCGCCGCCTGGTTCTCTAACACGTCGATAATAGTTTCTGCCAATTCCTTCTCGGCCCTTACCGTCTCTACCTCTTCCCTTAACTGTCTGTTTTCTTCTACGTTCCTATAAAACTTCTTTTCTATAAAGGTAATAATGTTAAACACCTTCTTAGCTCCGTGCTCTGTAAGATATTCTCCTATCTTATCCGGCGTGCGTCCGTACAGTTCGGCGTAGCCCTCTATGCCCTTTCTCGCTTTATCTACCTCTTCTTTCGTAAGGCCTTTATCGGTCGTTCCGTCGTCGAGAATGCTAGTACGCCTATCCCTCGGTCTGTCAGTCTTTCTCTTTCCGCTGCAGCCTGTAACGCCGCTCTCTACCGCTAAGAAGCCTTCTATCTTCTTACAGTGCCTTAGGGGTTGTTGTTGGTGTGTAGTGTAGTGCGCGTGCGTTATTCGGGTTTCCGGATAGTTCGACGGGCCCTTTCGCGCAGCGCAGGGTTGGTGTAGAGAGTGAGTTCGAGATATAATAATCCGGGCACGCAGATATAATTCAATACGGCCTTTCTTAATAACTATATCTCAAACTGAGGAGGGAAAGGAATCTATGTGGTAGTGGTAGGGGGCTTTCGTAGTGGTAGTGCCAAGGCCCGGCTCGGCCCGGACAGGCCAAGCCGAAATTCCAGGGTCTACCCTATTAATCTGTCCCACCTCTTTCCACTGCTGCAACACCCTGCACGAAGCTCCTATCGGAATACACAGAATACCTGGACCTCTTCGAATCAAAATCGGCCTCGAAACTGCCCCTACACTAAGGAGAAGGAATCGACTACGACATCTAGCTCGAGCCCTGTCCGGATAGAAGCCTACCTAAAGTACTGTATAGCCTGCTGTATAGCATGTCCTCTAGAGAACTCCTAGTACTGCGCAAGACACTGGACGACCTACTTACTAAAGGGTTCATTCGCGCAAGTACGTTACCGGCTAGAGCCGTAGTGTTGTTTGTTTACAAGGAAGGCTCGGCTGGCTTACGCTTCTGCGTAGACTACAGAGGCATTAACGCGATTACGAAGAAGGACTAGTACCCCCTACCCCTTATTAAGGAGACTCTCGGACGGATTAGTAAGGCAAAGTGGTTTACTAAGCTTAACGTAGTCTCGGCCTTCTATAAGATATAGGTTAAGGAAGGCTGTAAATAGATAACCGCCTTCTATACGAGATATAGTCTTTTCGAGTAGCTTGTTACCCCCTTTGGCCTGGCCAATGCACTGGCAACCTTCTAGAGGTATATTAACAAGTCTCTGCAAGGGCTACTAGACGATATCTACTCTGCGTACCTCGACGACATACTGGTATTTACAGACGGTACCTATAGGGACTACGTACAGGACGTTAAGAGGGTATTAGACCAACTGCAACTAATCCGGGCATGCAGATATAATTCAATACGGCCTTTTTCAATAACTATATCTCGAACTAAGGAGGAAGAGGAATCTATATAGTAGTAGGTAAGAGCTTTAGGGGTAGTGTGCCAAGGCCCGGCTAAGTCCGGAAGGGCCGAGCCAAAATTCTGCGGGTCTACGCTCTTACTTAGTCCCACCCCTTTCTGCCGCTGCAACACCACCCCCCTCCCTTACTAGCGGTCGACCTTAACTGCTTACTTATCTATCTGTCTCTCTTCTTTTTTTTTTATATATTGTCGCTATCTAACGTCTTTACCTCGCGTCTATCTAATCTAAAGAGCTATCTAATCAGATCCGGCAGTTACCTAAGCTGCAGCGTAACCGGTCTATACGCCGCTACGGAGGTCTATATAGATCCGTCCGCAGCGCCGTTTCTTTGTCTTTTTCTTCCTCTACTAAAGACCTTACCTACTGTTAGGGGGCGCCGCCCAGCCTAGGTCCTGGACCTAAGCTAGCTATCGCCCTAAGGACTGCAACTTAGCAGCGCTAGCACGACCCTACCCTCTGTACTAAGTTACCGATACGACCCTATTCCTATATAGATAGAGAACCCTATAGCCCTATATAGAGGAGAATTGCCGCTCCTCTAAACAGAGGGAAAACTCTGTACTACTGTATAGAGGGAAAGTCTCGATCCTCTGTACAGAGTGTAAACCTTGCATCCCTATACAGAGGGAAATTGCTAACTTAGCTTTGTAGGTACAAATTGTACAGCAGCAGATAACGAAGGAACTGCCTATTAGTTTCTTTATATATATACCCAACCTTAAGTTTCTAAACTAAGATTCTTAAGCCCTTACATTAGGAACTAATCTTACTATTAGTAACTGCAGTAATATAACGAAGATAGACGGCGACATCTCTATAGAACCTACAGCTATGCAGGGACAGATGCACTGCGCGTACGAGGAGCTGCTAGAACACAAGAGGCAGTTCGAACAGCAAGTAAGCTACTAGGCTGCAATAATTTCCTAACGGGAACAGGAGCTACGACAGCTTAGGGCGTCCGATTGCGATCCGACCCCTACGACGACGAACACGATAGCCTACACCCCGACCTTCTAGAGGTACATTAACAGGTCCCTGCAAGAGTTACTAGACGACATCTGTTCGGCGTACCTCGACGACACACTGGTTTTTACAGACGGCACCTATGCAGATTACGTACAGGATGTTAAGAAGGTACCGGATCGACTGCAACAGGCTAGATTGTACCTTAATATCGACAAATGCGAATTCGGTGTACACTGTACGAAATACCTAAGGTTTATTATTAAGGTAGGGAAAGGCATTAGCATAGATAGAAAGAAGATTAATGCTATTAAGCAATAGAAGCCGCCTACGAGCGTCAAGGCTGTACGGGAATTTCTTAGGGTTGCCAACTTCTATCGCTAGTTTATACAGAACTACTTAGAGATTATACGCCCCCTAGTTAAGCTAATATACAAGGACAAGCAGTTTAAGTCGACAGATAAGTGCAATAGGAGCTTTAACAGGCTAAAGGAGCTCTTTAATACAGGGCTAGCGCTTGCCGCCTTCGACCTAGAACATACAACGATACTAGAAACCGACTTCTTAGCGTACTATATAGGAGGCATCTTGTCGCAGATAGACTCGGACGGACTCCTGCACCTATACGTATACTTCTCTAAGAAGAACTCCCCGGCTAAGTGCAACTACCCTATCTACGACAAGAAATTGCTAGCAGTCGTACAGTGTTGCGAAGCGTAGGATAGAGAACTCCGCTTAGTTCCTAAGTTCCTCGCCCTAACTAACTAGAAGAAACTAGAGTACTTTACGCAACCCCGGAAGCTGTCTAAGAGACACGTACAATAGGCGATGTACCTAAGCCGATTTAATATAAGACTCTAGTATCGCAAGGGAAAGGACAATAGCAGGGCCGATGCGCTATCTAGACGGGACTAGGACATACCAACGACGTACAAGGACGACTAGCTAAAATTACGAACATTCCAGATGTTTAAGAAGGAACCAGGCGAGGAGACTATCCGCCTAGCAGCGACATATATATAGGATCCTGAACTGCAGGTATAGAAAGAGGCAGTAGAAAAGGACGACGTTTACTAAGGGGCCTATACAGTAATCTAAGGAGGACAGCGGAAGCTCCTAGCAGAGCTTTACCTTAAGGTGTTAGCAGCAGAGTGCTCGGTAGACAAGGAGAACAACCTAAAGTTCAGGAATCGGATTTGGGTCCCGGCAGACGAGAAGCTCTATACGAGCTTAATACAACAGGCGCATAATTCTATAGTAACCAGGCACCTAGGGCGCGAGGAAACGTACAGCATCGTCGCTAGGGACTACTACTAGCCGGCGATAGCAAAGGACATTCGCAGGTTCGTACAGAACTGCGATATATACAGGAGGACAAAGCCCTAGCAGGAACTAAAGTATAGGCTGCTGAAACCCCTACTAACACCGGACCGACCCTAGCAAGACCTAACAGTAGACTTTATTACAGACCTCCTAGAGAGCGACGGACAGCGGAATATTATAGTAGTTATAGACAAGCTAACGAAGGGGGTAATACTAGAAGGGATAGACTCTATTATAGCTAAGGATACTGCCTAGGCATTTATACAGACGACGTTTAGCAAGTACGGATTCCCTAGGTGAATCGTATCGGACTAGGGTACACAGTTTACGAGCTAGCTCTAGGTAAGGGTATATCAGTTGCTAAACGTAGAACGCCGCCTGTCGACCGCATAGCACCTATAGACGGACGGGGCGACGGAGAGGGTTTATTGACGTTGGAAGCGTACCTCTAAGTGTACGTCGACTATAACTAGACAAACTAGAACTGCCTTCTCCCTATAGCAGAGCTGGCCATTACTAGCCGTACGGCTAACGCTACAGGATTGTCCCCCTTCTTTATAGCCTACAGATACGACTACTCCCTACTCCTACCGACCCTAAGTAGTAACACCCTACGCCCTGTACGACCCCTAATTCAGCAGGGAGAGGCTATCGTATTGACGATTATAAATGCCTATTCATAGGCGAAAGCGAGTCTAGCTATAGCTTAACGGAATGCAGAAGAGCAAGCTAATAAGGGACGACAGGCTGCACTAAGGTACGAGATAGGGGATAAGGTCTAGCTAAGCTAGCGCAACATTCGTACAGACCGGCCGAGCAAGAAGCTAGATTGGAAGAACCGGAAGTTTATAGTAGTCCGACTAGTAGGGACATACGCTGTACGACTTAACACTCCCCTAGGGATCTACCTAGTCTTCTACGTAGACCTCGTACAGCTAGCAAACACAGATCCCCTGCTGCACTAGACGATAGACAACGCGCGCCTACTAGCGATTATAACTAAGGGCCAGGAAGAGTATAAGGTAGAAGGAATCTTTAAGAGCTAAAGGAAGCGGAAGAGGGTAGAGTACCTAGTTAAATAGAGAGGGTAGGCAGAGCCTACGTAGGAACTATACAAGGCCCTATAGGACACAACTGCGCTAGACAGGTAGGAGGAGAACTACCTCCCTGCCCAGTCTCGGTAACACTGCGCCGTACGGCGAAAAGGGGCACACTCTACCCTAGATACAGGGCAGCCGCTAGCAACTTAGGTTGCCGAAGGATCGGGAATTAAGACGTAGGACACTACTGGGTCCTACCGACACTACACTGTACTACACTGTATAGAAGGGGGCAGGAGGAAGAGAACAGCTAGGAGAGAGGTAAGTATAAGAGTAGAAGTAGGAGGAGAATAAGAGCAACACTGTCCGAAAGCTTTTATATACTACCTTAAGGTAGCTTACTAGCCACTACTCCCTAGGACTAAGGCAGCTAACTCTATACCCAAAATCTTAATTACCTCCTAGTTGGTAGGGGCCCTAGTACTAGAAGAAGTAGAAGGGTAGCTTAGCAACATCCTACTGCTTATTAATATAGCACCTAGGATGTTAGCTAGGACTGTACGAGGGAGGAAGGCTATATAAACTAGAAGCGAAGTTGCTAGTTAGGCTAAACGCCCTAAGGCTAGAGGTAGAGGTATAAGAGGACAGGCCGGCAACTACAAGAGAGCTACGACAGCACTAGGCAGACGGAATAGTAGCGTTGGTAGTAGTAGTTGTAGTTGGTAGTAGTAGTAGTAGTAGTAGTAGTAGTAGTAGTTATAGTAATAGTAGTAGTAGTAGACGGCTAGGCGGACGGATAGTAGATAGGGGAATAGAAGAGAAAGAGAGGAAGAGAGAGAGAGGAGAAGGGAATGGTTTATATACAGGGTAGTAGCTGCCTGCTATATAGGGCAATAGTAACTAGGGCAGCTACTACAACTATATAAGAGAGGATAAGCGAGGCAACTACAACCTAGTGCCTAAACGAGCGACGGCCCTCTAGACGACTGGACGGAGACGGAAACATCTACTAAGGAGCTAAACTCCGGACGACGACTAAGGCATAGGGACAGAGCCAGACCGCCTGCTAGCGCTAGACCGTACGGTTGGTACGCAGAGTGTACAGCTAGGGGCTGTAGAGTAGGAGGTAAACGAACAGACAGAACCAAGCACCTCCTGTACGTTTATAACTGCTCGCAGGTCCTCCTCTGCCTTAGCCTTAGTATCCTTAAAGTAGTAGACGGAATCGGTCAAGATTAGGTAGAAGCGACCTAGCACTACCTGCCTTCCCTGCCTGTAGGTCCTCCTCCGCCCTAGCTATAGGATCTAGGGGGACAGGTCTAAGGTTGCAATAGCAGAGAGGGAGGTCGACTAGCGAGTGCCTAGGCGAAGACGGGGAAGCGCTACCTACTAGAGGAATCCTAAGAGCTAAGGGTGTACGATACGCTATTGTACAAAAGAAGCACTACGAGAAGGGAGGGGGGTATTTTTAGGGGGCGCCGCCCAGTCTAGGTCCTGGACCTAAGCTAGCTGTTGCCCTAAGGACTGCGACTTAGCAGCGCCAGCACGACCCTACCCTCTGTACAGAGTTACCGACACGACCCTACTCCTATATAGACAGAGAACCCTATAGCCCTATACAGAGGGGAATTGCCGCTCCTCTAAACAGAGGGGAAACTCTGCACTACTATACAGAGGGAAACTCCCGATCCTCTGTATAGAGTGTAAACCTTGCATCCCTATATAGAGAGAAATTGCTAGCTTGGCTTCGTAGATACAAATTGTATAGCAGCAGACGATAAAGGAACTGCCTATTAATTCCTTTATATAGATACCCAACCTTAAGTTTCTAAACTAAGATTCTTAAGCCCTTACACCTACTGTAGGGCCGGCGGCGCTGATGCTGCTTTACTGCGTCGGCGAGCTTCCTGCTGGAGCAGCGGTAGGTAGTGGCCGCGTCAAAGACTCTAGCAAAGCGACTGCTACGATCGTCTTTATCGGCTTCTACGCCAATAGAGCGGACGCGGCTTTTCTTCTTCTTCTAGAATAGTTAACTTTGGAGCTACTTAGGCTTCGGCTTCCTTAGGTTCCAGATATAAAACTCTCTTAGCAGCTCCGCCGAATTCCGGAGGTTCTCGGCCGGATACTATTTATAGTCTTCTAGCTATCCTTTCTATAAGATTCTCGCTTCGATAAATCCTCTTAACTTTCTTATATCTATTACATCTTCTACCTCCTATTCTTCTTCTTTACCGTCTATCTCGATTACTAGGGGTTTAGCGAACTCCTAATCCAGAAGACTGTCTTTAGGGTCTAAACTTAGCAGATCCAAATAAAAGACATCGTAGATCTAGAACAATTTCGGTAGCTAGAGCCGGTAGGTTACTGGCGACCTCTTTTCTACTATCTTAAAAGGACCTACGTAGCAGGGGTTAAGCTTGGTGTTGCCTTTTAGCCTTAGGTTCCGCGTTTAAGCTATACCTTTTAGCCCTCCTCGAATTCTATTAGCGACCGCTTTCTATTAGCTCGAGTTACTATCTTCTTCTAAGCCGATTCTATCGCCTCCTTTGCTACCTTGATTGCTTCCTCTATCTAGGCCTTAAGTGCTTCGGCCGCGGCGGCGGCGACTCTCTTTAACGAAGTAGTAGTAGAAGATTCTAAAGAGCTAGGTTCGTTCGGCGGTTAAAAGCTTATTCTTGGAAGATAACTATAAGTCACCTTGAACGGCGCTAGTAAGATAGCCTCTGACCTTGCTAAGTTGGCGCAGAATTCCGCTATCGGCAATACCTTAACCTATTCTGCTTAATAATAACTGCAGAAGATTCGTAGATATTTTTCTATCTCTTAGTTAGCTACTTTAGACTAACTGTCGGTTTAAGGGTAAGCAGCTGTGCTAAGATTTCCCCGAATTTCGAGAGCTTGGTTGATAGCCTTCTATACATAAGCGGTAAATTAAGGACCCCTATCCGTAGGAATAGTGTCCAGCAGACCGTAGTGCTTCTACGTATGCCGAATCAGCATTCTCGCTGTTTCTTCTGCAGTAGTTCCTTTATCCTTCGCTTAGCAGGGGATAAAGTAGCGCTCTTTGCTTAGTTAGTCTACTACTTTAAGCGTAGCATTATATCTATCGGAATCCGGCAGGCCGGTTACGAAATCTATCGTAATGTGCTGCTACGGTTTCTTAGGGATCGGAAGTAGCTTCAGAGACTGGCCGGAAGGCCGTAACGTAGCTTCGCAGCTTGGCACACGTAACAGTTAGCGATAAACCGGCAGATCCGCTCGAAGATTCGCAGAAACTAGTAGGTCGTCCTTACGGCTTCTATCGTCTTCTTCGAGCCTACGTAACTAACGTCTTTGGAACCGTAGACCGACTAGATAACCTCTGTAATCAGTTCTTCTAGAACTATTAGCTTCCCTAAGCCGGTTTTGCCGAGCTTCTGCTGCTAGTTAAGCCGTTCCACTTTCTCGTAGAGCGTCTCTTCCTCGGTTAGCGGCTCTATCGCACAGATCCCTACCTCTTTCAACACCTCGGCGTCTACTATCCGTTTGGTTAACACCTTCTAAAACATGTTCAGATCTTCTTTCGCGCGGCTAGTCTTTCCTTCTCTTCTCGTTAGCGCATTAGCCTTTCTATTTTGAGCTCCGGGTCGATAAGTAATCTTAAAGTCGAATCCGGATAAGTAGGCGGCCTACCGGGCCTAGCGACGTAATAGCTTCTGCGTCTTTATAAAGTAGGTAAGCGACTAGTGGTCCGTAATGACCTGGACTGTGCTCTTTCTAGCTATAAGCTCTAGCTTCTACTCTTCGAACGCCTGTATAATAGCTAACAGTTCTTTATCGTAGATAGCGTAGTTCTGCTTAGCATTATTTATAGACTTGCTAAAGAAAGCCACTGGATAGAGAGTTTCGTCGTCGCTATATTAAGAAAGGACCCCTGCTGTTACTGTGTCGGAAGCGTCCGTTTCTACGTAGATCGTCTTTTCTGGTCGGAAGTGCACTAGAACCGGCGCCGAGGCTACTGCTTCTTTTAGTCGGATAAAAGCTTCTATGCACTTCTTATTCTATAGGCCAGCGGCCTCCCTCTTTAATGCCTCGTTTAGGGGTCTTACTATCTTACTAAAGTCCTTAATAAACTGTCGATAGTAGCTGCAGAATCCGAGAAATGCTCTGATTTGCGTAGTGTTTCCGGATTTCGGCTGCTTGCATTCCGCGACGGCGGCGACTTTCGAGGGGTCTATCCGAATTCCTTCTCTTCTAACGATAAGACCGAGATATTTGACTTCGGTCTAGTAGAACTCGCTCTTCTTTGTGTCTGCGTTTAAGCCAACCTCGTAGAGCCTAGTTAACACTTTCTTAATGTAGTCCGTATGCTGCTCTCTCGTTCCTTCGGTGTAAATAAGGATGTCGTCTAAGTAAATAGATACGAACTGTTCTAGCATGTCTATAAAAGTGTGGTTTATAAAACGCTACTACACTGCCGGTGCGTTAGTAAGTCCGAAAGGCATTACCAACTACTTGAAATTGCCTATACGCGTAGCAAACGTCGTAAGGTCTTCCGTTTGCCCTTTATTATTCCTTAGTCGGTGGAACGCTTGTCGAATATCTAGCTTACTGAACTACCTAGCTTTAGCTACTCGTTGTATAGTCTTATCGATTAGCGGCAGCAGGCACACGTCTCTCTTAATAACCTCCTTAAGGCCTCGGTAATCTACGTATAGTCAGAGACTACCTCTGGGTTTCCGTACGAAAAGAATCAGTAACGTATATTCGGCTAAGCTCGGCGTAATAAACTTCTTCGCCAGGTTTTCTCGAACAAACACCTCTACTTAGTCCAGCTCGGCTGGCGATAGCCTTCTTAGAGGCTCGGTTCTTAGCAGCGTAGCTCCTTCTTTTAGCCGGATCTTGTTGTTATATTCTGGTCGGTAGAGCGGCAGGAGGTTGGAGTCGGCTTTTAAGAACACGTCGGTGTAGCCGTAGAGCTCTTTCGGCAACATCTCTAGCGGATCGACTTCTTCTTCTGCTATTATCTTCTTATAGTCTTCGATGTCCTTTATTAAGATAGCGTAAATCTTATTGTCCGCCGACCTCGCGAGGGTCGTTAAAGCTTCTAAGCTTATTATTCCGATCGTGTCTTAAGGGTCGGACCGATCCTTCGGAACCGCTTCGATAGTCGTAACGTTCGGCTTGGCGGCGACGACGGTGACCGATTCGGCGGCGACTCCGGTCTGCTAGTTTTTGAATCTAAGGGTGCCTTTACCTACGTGAATAACTGCTTTCTGGTTCTTTATCTATTTCTGCCCTATAATAATGTCAAACCTTCTAATATCTATAATTCGGAACGTCGCTTCTATAGTGCGACCTGCTAAGGTAGTCTTTAATAGCACGTAGTGCGTAATACTCTTAGTGTCTTGTCCGTTGTATGCCGAAATCTGTGTTGGCAACGCTAATTCCACTAGGTAACTATATCTGTTTATTAGCTTCCGAACCAATCGATAGTGGATCGCTGTGCCAATAAGGGCTCCCGTACCGATAAAAGCTCTTAGCTAAAGTGGGCTGCCTAAGCTATTAAGGGGGTAGACAGTAATTGGAAGGATAGTAGCTGTTTCCGTGTTTACTTCTACTGCTGCTAAGAGCAGGTCGCTGCAGCTGTTAATACTTCCTTCTTCTACCGACGTAGTTCGTATTAGTGCCCTATTGTCTATACTAGATAGGGGGCCTATCCTTCTAGCAGGTCTTTTCCTAGGATTGTAAGAGCTTAAGAATCTTGGTTTAGAAACTTAAGGTTGGGTATCTATATAAAGGAACCAATAGGCAGTTCCTTCGTTGTCTACTGCTGTACAATTTGTACCTACAAAGCTAAGCTAGCAATTTCCCTCTGTACAGGGATACAAGGTTTACACTCTGTACAGAGGATCGGGAGTTCTCCCTCTATACAGTAGTGCAGAGTTTTCCCTCCGTTTAGAGGGGCAGCAATTCCCCTCTATATAGGGCTATAGGGTTCTCCCTCTATACAGGAGTAGGGTCCTGTCGGTGCTTCTATACAGAGGGTAGGGTCGTGCTGGCGCCGCTAAGTCGCAGTCCTTAGGGCGACGACTGGCTTAGGTCGGGTTTAGGACCTGGGCTAGGCGGCGCCCCCTAACAATACCCCCCCTCCCTTCTTGTAGTGCCCTTTTCGTACGGCGGCGTGCTGTACACTCTTAGCTCCTAGTGTTCCTTTACTAGGTAGCTCTTTTCCGTCTTCGCCTAGGCACTTAACTGTTAACCTTTCTCCCTGCCGTTTTAACCTTAGACTTGTCCTCCTAGGTTCGTAGGAGGAAAGGCAGGTAGTGCTGGATCGCTTCTATCTGACCTTGGCCTATTTCGTTTGCTAATTTAACGAAGCTAAGGCTAAGGCTAAGAAGGCCTACAAGCGGTTATAAAGGTGCAGGAGGTGCTTAGTCCTGCCTGCTCCTTCCCCTCCTACTCTTAAGCTTCGGCTATGCACTCTACGTTCTAACCGTACGGTCCGGCGCTACTGGGCCATTTGGCTCTGTTCCCGTCCCTTAGTCGTCGTCCGGAGTTTCACTCCTAGGTGGATGTTTCCGCCTCTGTCCGGTTGTCTAGTAGGCCGTCGCCTGTACGGGCCTTAGGTCGTAGTTGCCTCGTTTGTCCTCCTCTATACAGTTGTGGCAGCTGCCCTAGTTGTTATTGCCCTACAAGGCAGGCAGCTACTACCCTGTATATAAACCTCTTCTCTTTTCTCCCTCTCTCTTCTTCTCTTTCTTCTTTATTCTCTACCTGCTACCCGTCCGCCCGGCCGTCCACTACTACTACTATTACTACTACTTACTACTATCTATTAGCTACTACTAGCTACTACTACTATGCTACCCGCCCTGTCTGGCTGTGCTTATCGTGGCTCCCTCGTAGTCGATAGCTCCCCCTCCGCTCGTCTAGCTAGGGTCTCCTCCTATTTCTGATCCGGGCACGCAGATATGATTCAATACGGCCTTTTTGATAACTATATCTCGAACTGAAGAGGGAAAGGAATCTATGTAGTGGTGGTGGTGGGCTTTGATGGTGGTGGTGCCAAGGCCTGGCTCGGCCCGTCCGGGCTGAGCCGAAATTCCAGGGTCCACCCCATCAATCTGTCCCACCTCTTTCTACCACCGCAACACTACCCCCCTCCCTCACCAGCGGTCGCCCTTGACCGCTTAGTCACCTCATCCATCCGAAAATGTCCACTTTTTTTTTTTTTTTTTTTTTTTTTTTTGATTCGCCGCCTCTTTTCTCGAAAACTCCTTTCAACGTCGACGTTACCTCTTCCGTCTTCCATCAAAAACAATGTCCTCTTCGTCTCTTTCTTAACTTCTTACGTCATCTCCATCCGAAGTCCTTCACTTGGCGTTCATGTGATCGGTGCGCCACCTGATCTGAACCGTTCGGTTATCTGAGCTGCGGTCTGGGCGGTCTGTGCGCTGCTTCGGAGGTCTATATAGATCCGTCCGCGGCTTCGGTTCTTCTTCTTTTCTTTCTCTACCGAAGTCAGCACTCCATCGCAGGGGGGGGGGGGGGGCGGCGGCGCTGGCACGCCACGGCGTGCGCGGCCTGCCGACCGCTACGATCTGCCTGGAGCAATCACGATCGTTTTCATCGGCTTTCGCGCCGGTGGAGCGGACGTGGCATTCTTCTTCTTCCGTAAGGATCGGCATCAGAGCCATTCCGGCTTCGGCTTCGTCGGATTCCGCGCGTAAAAGTCTCTCAGCAGCTCCGCCGAATTCCGGAGGTTCTCGATCGGATACCATTTATAGTCTTCTGGCCACCCCTTCCACGAGACCCTCGCTTTAATGGACCCCCTTACCTTCTTTACGTCCATTACGTCTTCTACCTCCCATTCTTCCTTATTATCTATCTCGATTGGCGGGGGTTCAGCGAACCCCTGTTCCGGCAGGCCGTCCTTAGGGTCTAAGCTCAGTAGATCGGAATGGAAAACGTCGTAGATCCGGAACGCCTTCGGCAGCTCGAGCCGATAAGTCACCGGCGACCTCTTTTCTATTATCTTGAACGGGCCCACGTAGCGCGGATTGAGCTTGGCGTTGCCTTTCAGCCTTAGGTTCTTCGTGCTGAGCCATACCTTTTGGCCTTCCTCGAATTCCATCGGTAACCTCTTTCTATTAGCTCGATTTACCATCTTCTTCTGAGCCGATTCCATCGCTTCTTTCGCCACTTTGACCGCTTCTTCCATCTGAGATCGGAGCGCTTCTGCCGCCGCGGCGGCGACTCTCTTTGACGACGTGGCGGTAGTAGAAAACTCCGGTAAGCCGGCGTCGCTTGGTGGCTGGAAGCTCATCCTCGGAAGATAGCTATGCGTTATCTCGAACGGCGCCAGCGAGGTTGTTTCGGACGGTGACGAGTTGGCGCAGAATTCGGCCATCGGCAACACCTTAACCCAATCTTCTTGACGGTGGCCGCAGAAGGTTCGCAGATATCGCTCCATCTCTCGGTTAGCCACTTCAGACTGACCGTCGGTCTGCGGGTGAGCGGCTGTGCTGAGCTTTCTACGAATTCCGAGAGCTTGGTTGATAGCTTTCCATACGTCGGCGGTGAATTGAGGACCCCTATCCGTAGTGATAGTGTCCGGTAGGCTATAGTGCTTCTACACGTGTTGGATTAACATTCGTGCAGTCTCTTCCGCGGTAGTTCCTTCGTTTCTCGCTCTGCAGGGGATGAAGTGGCGCTCCTTGCTCAGCCTATCCACCACGTTTAGTGTGGCGTCGTATCCATCGGATTCCGGCAGGCCGGTTACGAAGTCCATCGTAATGTGTTGCTATAGTTTCTCGGGGATCGGAAGTGGCTTCAATAAGCCTGCCGGAAGGCCGTAACGTGGCTTCGCGGCCCTGCATACGTGGCAATTGGCGATAAATCGATGGATCCGTTCGTAGATCCGCGGAAACCAGTAGACCGTCCTTATAGCTTCTATTGTCTTCTTTGAGCCGGCGTAACCAACGTCTATAGAGCTATGGACCAGTTGGATGACCTCCGTAATTAGTTCTTCCGGAACTATCAGCTTCCCTAAGCCGGTTTTGCCTAGCTTCTGCTGCTGATTGAGCTGCTCTACCTTCTCGTAGAGAGTCTCTTCCTTAGGGGCCGGTTCCACCGCGCAGACCCCTACCTCTTTCAGCACCTCTGCGTCTACTATCCGCTCGGTTAACACCTTCTGAAACATGTTCGGATCTTCTTTCGCGCGGCTGGTCTTTCCTTCTCTTCGCGTCAGCGCGTTAGCTTTTCCGTTTTGAGCCCCTGGTCGATAGGTGATCTTGAAATCGAACCCTGATAAGTAGGCGGCCCACCGTGCTTGGCGACGTAAGAGCTTCTGCGTCTTTATGAAGTAGGTCAGCGACTGGTGGTCCGTAAGGACCTGAACCGTGCTCTTTCCAGCTATAAGCTCCGGTTTCCACTCCTCGAAAGCCTGAATGATCGCCAGCAGCTCCTTATTATAGATGGCGTAGTTCCGTTCAGCTTCTGTTATGGATTTGCTGAAGAAGGCTACTGGGTGAAGGGTCTCGCTATCGTCAGCGTATTGAGAAAGGACCCCTGCCGTCACTGTGTCGGAAGCGTCCGTTTCTACGTAGATCGTCTTTTCTGGTCGGAAGTGCGCCAGAATCGGCGCCGAGGCTACTGCCTCTTTCAGCCGCACGAAAGCTTCCGTGCACTTCTCATTCCATAGGCCGGCGGCCTCTTTCTTCAGCGCCTCGTTCAGGGGTCTCGCTATCTTGCTAAAGTCCTTGATAAACCGTCGATAGTAGCTGCAGAAGCCGAGGAACGCTCTGATTTGCGTAGTGTTTCCAGACTTCGGTTGCTTCCATTCGGCGACGGCGGCCACTTTCGACGGGTCTATCCGAATTCCATCCCTCCCGACGATAAGGCCGAGATATTTGACCTCAGTTTGATAGAACTCGCTCTTCTTCGTGTCCGCGTTTAGTCCTACCTCGCGGAGCCTCTTCAACACTTTCTTAATGTGGTCTGTGTGTTGCTCTCTCGTTCTATCTGTATAGATAAGGATGTCGTCCAGGTAGATAGACACAAACCGTTCCAGCATGTCTATAAAGGTGTAGTTTATAAAGCGTTGCTACACCGCCGGCGCGTTGGTGAGTCCGAACGGCATCACCAACTATTTGAAATTGCCTATACGCGTCGCGAACGTCGTAAGGTCTTCTGTCTGTCCTTCTTTATTCTGCAATCGATGGAATGCTTGACGGATGTCCAGCTTGCTGAACCACTTAGCCTTCGCCACTCTTTGGATAGTTTCGTCGATCAGCGGCAGGGGGTATACGTCTCTCTTAGTGACCTCGTTAAGGCCGCGATAGTCCACGCAGAGTCGCAGACCACCCCCTGGTTTCCTTACGAAAAGAATCGGTAACGCATATTCCGCGGAACTCGGTGTAATGAACTTCTTCGCCAGGTTTTTACGAACAAACACTTCCACTTAGTCCAGTTCAGCCGGCGACAGTCTTCTTAGGGGCTCAGTTCTTGGCAATTTGGCCCCCTCTTTCAACCTGATCTTATTGTCGTATTCCGGCCGGTGGAGCGGCAGGAGGTTGGAGTCTGCTTTTGAGAAGACATTAGCGTAACCATAGAGCTCGTTTGGCAGCACCTCCAGTGGATCTACTTCTTCTTCCGCCATCATCTTCCTATAGTCTTCTATGTCTTTTATCGAGATGGCGTAGATCTTATTATCCGGCGACTTCGCGAGGGTCGTTATGGCTTCTGAGCTTATCATTCCGACGGTAACCGGGGGTTCGGAACGATCGGACGGAGCCTCTTTGGCGGACTCTGTAACTTTTAATTCGGCGGCGGCGGTGGCGTCGCCTAGGGTTTTGAACCCTATCGTGCCTTCGTCTACATCAATGACGGCTTTCTGGTTCTTTATCCATTTCTGCCCTATGATGATGTCAAATCTTCCGATATCCATGATTCGGAACGTCGCTTCCGTAGTGCGACCCGCCAAAGTGGTCCTTAATGGCACATAGTGCGTAACACTCTCCGTGTCTTGTCCGTTATATGCCGAAATCTTCGTCGGCGACGCCAGTTCCACTGGATAACCGTATCCATTTGTCAGCTTCCGGACCAGTCGGTGGTGGATCGCCGCGCTAATAAGAGCTCCTGTGTCGATGAAAGCTCTTAACTGAAGTGGTTTGCTCGACCCGTTAAGGGGGTGGACAGTGATTGGAAGAATGATAGCTGTTTCCGTGTTCACTTCCACCGCAGCCGATAGCGGATCGCTGCAGCTGTTGATGCTTTCTTCTCGCGGCGATTCGCTTCGATTCGGTGCCCTATTGTCAATGCTGGATAGGGGGCCTATCCGTCCAGCTGGTCTTTTCCTATAATTCTCAGCTGCACGCCGCCGTCTACGCTGTCAGCATCGTTCGGAGCCGGCTCGATGGCTTGAATTGTCTTTCTCGGCGGCTGCGGCTAAGGCTGCTTCATAACACGATAGTCCTGCTTCTGCTGAGCCGTCGCTTGGCATCTCGTAGCGATGTGGCCAGGCTTTCCGCATGCGTAGCACGTAGGGGCGAACGACGGTCGCGGCCCGTAAGACGGCTGGGGGCTGCGTCGGAAGGGCGCAGGGGCTCTGGTTGTCCGCATCAGCGACGGCGGCGGCTTCTGAACCGATTCTCGTGATTTCGCGTAAGCGCTTAAGTTTCTTGCGGTGACTCTCGCTTGGTGCACGAAGCTCTGAAGGTCTTCGTCTTCCACTGACGCTATGGCTGCAGCGAGCTCAGGGCTCAGTTTCTGTCTCAGTAGGTGCAGCTGCTTATCTTCTGCCACTCTCGCTCTAATAGCGTATTTCCTGAACAGTCCGTAGAACTCTTCGAACGTCTGCCGGTTCTGACTGATCTTGTCTAGTTGTTCGCGAGCCGTCTTCTTCTGGAAGGGGTCTCCGAAACGCTGGTCCAGCGCCTCGATGGCTTCGCCGGCTGTTACTTCTTCCAGGTCCGCCACCAGTGAAAAAGCTTTACCTTCTAGTCGCGATTCCAGGTACGCCAATCTATCTTCTTCGCTGCTCGATGTATAATCGCGGCTCATCTTATTCTTAATCTTCTTCTTAAATGCCTCCTACGCTTCAGGGTCTCCGCTACCGAAAGCAGGTGGGTCCGGCAGTGGCGTCATCGTAGTGCCACCTTGACTGTAGGCCGCCGGCAAGGTGGTTTCCACTTGGGTTTCTCGCCGCGGTGGCGGCGACGATCTCGCTGCTTCTATATCAGCTAGTTAATCCTTTAGCGCCTTCAGCTGCGCCATTCGATTCGCCGCTTGGTGTTCCAACACTTCGACGATAGTCTCTGCCGATTCCTTCTCGGCCCTTACTGTCTCTACTTCCTCTCTTAGCTGTCTGTTTTCTTCCAGTGTCCTGTAGAACAGCGTCTTAATGAGGTCTATACTGTCGTAGACCTTCCCTATTCCGTTCTCGTTTACGTAGTCTTCCAGTTCCTCGATCGTGCAGTCGTGGATCTTCTTGTATTCCTTTATTCGTTCCTTAATCTCTGCGGTCTCTTCCGCTGTAAAACCTCTAATAACGATCTTATCGTCAATTACACTGGAGCGCCTGCTCGCTCTGTCAGTCTTTCCTTTTCTGCTTCTGCTGCGGCCTGTAACGCCGCTCTCTACCGCTGAGAAGTCTTCTATCTTCTTACGGTGCCTGGGGTTGGTTGTTGTTGGTGGGTGCGCGTGCGTTATTCGGGTTTCCGGATGGTTCAACGGGCCCTTTCGCGCAGCGCGGGGTTGTGGAGAGTGAGTTCGAGATATAATGATCCGGGCACGCAGATATGATTCAATACGGCCTTTTTGATAACTATATCTCGAACTGAAGAGGGAAAGGAATCTATGTGGTGGTAGTGGTGGGCTTTGATAGTGGTGGTGCCAAGGCCCGGCTCGGCCCGGACGGGCCGAGCCGAAGTTCCAGGGTCCACCCCATCAATCTGTCCCACCTCTTTCTACCACCGCAACAATTTCTACCTCTAGCAGTAGGATGCTTAATTCGACTAGCAGCTTCGCTTCCGGTTTGTACAGGTTTCCGTCCCTGTACGGTCTAAACTAACGTCTTAGGTGCTATATTAACTAGCAGCAGGGTGTTGCTAAGCTACCCTTCTATTTTTCCTAGTACTGGGGCCCCTTCCCTCTAGGAGGTAATTAAGGTTATAGGTGTAGAGTTAGCTGCCCTAGGTCCTAGAGGTAGTAGCTAGTAGGCTACCTTAAGGTAGTATATAGAAGTTTTCAGACAGTGTCGCTCTTAACACCTCTTACTTCTACTTCCGTCCCTTCTGTTTTCTAGCTGTTCCCTTTCTCTAGCCCTTCTTCTGTATAGTGTCGTACGATGTCGTATTAGTAGGATCCTATAGTGTCCTACGTCGTAATTTTCGATCCCTTTAACAACCTAAGTTGCTAGCAGCTACCCTGTCCTTAGGGTAGATCGTGCCCCTTTTCGCTATATAGCGTAGTATTACTGTAACTAGACAGGGGGATGGTCCTCCTCCTACCTGTCCAGTGCAGTTGTGTCCTGTAGGGCCTCGTACGGTTCCTACGTAGGCTCTGCCTATCCTCTCTATTTTACTAGGTAATCTACCCTCTTCTGCTTCCTTTAGCTCTTAAGGATTCCTTCTACCTTATACTCTTCCTAGCTCTTAGTTACAATCGCTAGTAGGCGCGCGTTGTCTTTCGTCTAGTACGGCAGGGGGTCCGTGTTCGCCGGCCGTACAAGGTCTATATAGAAGACTGGATAAATCCCTAGGGGAGTGTTTAGTCGTATAGCATAAGTCCCTACTAGTTAGACTACCGTAAACTTCCTATTCTTCCAGTCCAGCTTCTTGCTTAGTCGGTCTGTACAGATGTTACGCTAATTTAGCCAGACCTTATCCCCTGCCTCGTACCTTGGTGCAGCCTGCCGTCCTTTGTTGGCCTGCTCTTCTGTATTCTGTTAAGCTATAGCCAGGTTCGCCTTTGCCTATTGGTAGGCGTTCGTAATCGTCTGTACAATAGCCTCTCCCTGCTAAATTGGGGATTATGCAGGGCGTAGGGTGTTACTACTTAGGGTCGGTAGGAGCGTGGAATAGTCGTATCTATAGGCTATAAAGAAGGGGGACAATCCTGTAGCGTTAGCTGTACGGCTGTTAATGGCCAGCTCTGCTATAGGGAGAAGTCGGTTCCAGTTCGTCTAGTTATAGTCGACGTACGTATAGAGGTACGCTTCCAACGTTGAATTGACTCTCTCCGTCGCCCCGTCTGTCTGTGGGTGCTATGCGGTCGACAAGCGACGTTCTACCTTTAGCAACTAGCAGACCCTTGCCTAGAGCTAGGTCGTAAACTGTATACCCCGGTCTAATACAATTGACCTAGGGAATCCGTGTTTGCTAAACGTCTTCTATATAAAGGCCTAGGCAGTGTCTTTAGCTATAATAGAGTCCATTCCCTGCAGTATTACCCCCTTCGTTAGCTTGTCCGTAACTACTATAATGTTCTGCCGTCTGTCGCTCTCTAGGAGGTCTGTAATAAAGTCTACTGTTAGGTCTTGCTAGGGCCGGTCCGGGATCGGTAGGGGTTTCAGCAACCTATGCTTTAGCTTACGCTAGGGCTTCGTCCGTCCGTATACATCGCAGTTTCGTACAAACCTGCGGATGTCCTTCGCTATCGCCGGCCAGTAGTAGTCCTAGGCAACAATGCTGTACGTCTCCTCGCGCCCTAGGTGTCTAGTAACTATAGAATCGTACGCCCGTTGTATTAAGCTCGTACAGAGCTTCTCGTCGGCCGGGATCCAAATTCGATTCCTAAACTTTAGGTTGTTCTCCTCGTCTACTAAGCACTCTGCTGCCGACACCTTAAGGTAGAGCTCTGCTAGGAGCTTCCGCTGTCCTCCTTAGATCGCTATACAGGTCCCTCGGTACACCTCGTCCTTTTCTACTGCCTCTTCCTATACTTGCAGTTAGGGTTCCTAAAGGTATATCGCTGCTAGGCGGATAGTCTCTTCGCCTGGCTCCTCCTTAAACATCTGGAATGTTCGTAACTTCAAACAGTCGTCCTCGTACATTGTTAGCATGTCCTGGTCCTATCTAGATAACGCGTCGGCCCTGCTATTGTCCTTACCTTTGCGATACTAGAGTCTTATATTAAACCGGCTTAGGTATATTGCCTATTGTACGTGCCTCTTAGACAGCTTCCGGGGCTGCGTAAAGTACTCTAGATTCTTGTAGTTAGTTAGGGCGAGGAACTCGGGCACTAAGCAGAGTTTTCCATCCTACGCTTCGCAACACTGTACGACCGCTAGCAATTCCTTGTCGTGGATAGGGTAGTTGCATTTAGCTAGGGAGTTCTTCTTAGAGAAGTACGCGTATAGGTGCAGGAGCCCGTCCGAGCCTACCTGCGATAGGATACCTCTAATGCAATAACCCGAAGAGTCGGTTTCCAGTATCGTCGTACACTCCGGGTCGAAGGCGGCAAGCGTTGGTCCTATAGTAAAGAGCTCCTTTAGCTTGTTAAAGCTGCTATCGCATTCGTCCGTCTATTTAAACTGTTTGTCCTTGTATGTTAGCTCGACTAGGGGGCGTACGATCTCCGAGTAGCTCTGTATAAACTGGCAGTAGAAGTTAGCAAACCCAAGAAATTCCTGTACGCCCTTAACGTTCGTAGGCGGCTTCTATTGCTTGATAGCATCAATCTTCTTCCTATCTATACTAATGCCTTTCCCTACTTAGATAATAAACCCTAGGTATTTCGTACGCTAGACACTAAATTTACATTTGTTAATGTCGAGGTATAGGCCAGCCTGCTGCAGTCGGTCTAGCACCTTCTTAATGTCCTGTATGTAATCTGCGTAGGTCCCGTCTGTAAAAACCAGGGTGCCGTCGAGGTACGCCGAGCAGATGTCGTCTAGTAACCCTTGCAGGGACTTGTTAATATATCTTTGGAAGGTTGCTGGTGCGTTGGCAAGGTTAAAGGGGGTAACAAGCTACTCAAAAAGACTATATCTCGTATAGAAGGCAGTTATCTATTTACAGCCTTCCTTGATCCCTATCTTGTAGAAGGCCGAGACTACGTTAAGCTTAGTAAACCACTTTGCCTTGCTAATCCGTCCGAGAGTCTCCTTAATAAGGGGTAGGGGGTACCGGTCCTTTTTAGTAATCGCATTAATGCCTCTGTAGTCTATGCAGAAACGCAAGCCAGCCTTCCCCTCCTTATAGACAAACAGTACTAGGGCTCCTGCAGACGAGGCACTTGCCTAAATAAAACCTTTAGCAAGCAGGTCGTCTAGTGTCTTGCGTAGTACTAGGAGTTCTCTAGAGGACATTCTGTACAGTGGTCTGTACAGTACCTTAGGTAGGCTCCTATCCAGACGGGGCTCTAGCTGGATGTCGTAGTTAATCCTTTCTCCTTAGTGTAGCGGCAGTTTTGAGGCCGACTTTGGCTCGAAGAGGTCTAGGTATCCAGCATATTCCCTTAGGAGCTTCGTACAGGGGTCTGTTACTTTCTTAGATACCAATGCCTTCTTAATGTCCGCTGTCGCTGTATTGATTTCGGCCTTAGCATTGTTACCCTGTAGAGCCTTCCCTTAGTCTTAGGGCCTCTGCTCCGTCGACGTATTGGCTCCGGCTGTAGCATTGTCGTCCTGCTGGACCCTCCCTTAGTCTCGGAGCCTCTGCTTCGTCGCTACTAGGTACAGCCGTCCTCGTCTAACGTCTAGCTTGCCCCTCTAGCGCTCTATCTATAGCTTCCTTAGTATTAGGTTATACCGTAACTTGTCCTATACGATAGAGAGGTAGGAGTCCTGCTCGTAGTGTCCCTGTATCTCTATTGTTACTTTCACTATATAGGTAATGTCTAGTCCTTACCCAGTAATGCCCAATATGCGTACAGGTATAGTAGGGGTCGTCTTAATCTAGTGTCTCTGTACGAAGTCTTCGCTAATTACTCCGTACACTAAACATCCTGTGTTAATTAATGTCCGCACTATTGCGGACCTGTTCAACGTTGGCCGTACGATAAACGGCGTAGTCGTTATGTAGTTGCTCTTAAAAGATAGCTAAGTAGTGCTTTAATTTGGCAATCTATCTTGTATACGCCTCTAGCAGAGCCTTCGCTTAGAGGCTACTCTTTTCCTAACTCGTTATCGTCCGAGTAGGACTCCTGATCCTCTTGTTAGGGCACTGCAGTTGCTACCCTTGCAGTGGTCGGCCGTCCCCTAGGTCTCTCTACTAGCAAGAGCCTGCAATTCCGTACAGTGTAGCCTATCTTGCTATACCTGTAGCAGCTCCCTTCTGCTTGCCTCTTATAAAGGGTAGCTATGTCTACCTATTGCGCCCTTTTAGTAGCGGCCCTTGGCCGTATAGTAACAGCTGCCGCTACCCTCGTCGTCGTTAGTTCCTAGTCTATAGCGTCCGTCTACTGCTAGAGGGGTTGTCTTATCTCGTAAGCGCAGCTTATCTGTCTAAGCCTGCGCTGCTAGTTGTCGACTATCCTAAGGAGATCGCAGAATTCCTCGTATATAGCTAGTCGCATTACGCCTACTAGTCCCGTTAAAATTTCCTTAGAGGAGCCTAACTCTAAAGAGGTAATTTTTATCCTGTCCTCCTATTAGAGACCTCCTGCCTCTGCTAGAGTCTGGTCGTATTCTGGGAGGAATTCTTACACAGTCTTGCGCCCTTGCTTTCTCGTGTTAACCTAAAGGAGTGCTCGGCTCTCGCAGCCTAGGTCCTTGTAGCTCTTGTTAAGAGCTGCCTAGAGTATCGTCGTTATAGCTATTGCTAGGTTAGCAATGGCCGTCTCGTAGTACGGCAGAATCTGTACTGCTGCCTTGCCTTCTAACCTCCTAAAGAGGTAAACTACCTTGTCTAGCTCGGTCGGGTATGCTCCTAAGTCGACTAGAAGCTTAGAGCGCATCTGGGCAGCCTAGGAGGGTTACTTAGCCGGAGCCTTAATATCGTACGTAGTAACGTCCAGGAGTTTGCTCTTAGGGGTCGGGGTGTAGGCTATCGTGTTCGTCGTCGTAGGGGTCGGATTGCGATTAGATGCCCTAAGCTGTCGCAGCTCCTGTTCCTATTAGGAAGTTATCGTAGCCTAGTAGCTTACTTGCTGCTCGAGCTGCCTCCGGTGTTCTAGCAGCTCCTCGTACGTGCAGTGCATCTGCCCCTGCATAGCCGTAGGTTCTATAGGGATGTCGCTGTCTATCTTCGTTATATTACTGCAGTTACCGACAGTAAGATCGGTTCCTAATGTAAGAGCTTAAGAATATTAGTTTAGAAACTTAAGGTTAGGTATCTATATAAAGGAACTAATAGGCAGTTCCTTTATCGTCTGCTGCTGTACAATTTGTATCTACGAAGCTAAGCTAGCAATTTCCCTCTATATAGGGATGCAAGGTTTACACTCTGTACAGAGGATTGGGAGTTCTCCCTCTATATAGCAGTGCAGAGTTTTCCCTCTGTTTAGAGGGGCGGCAATTCCCCTCTATGCAGGGCTATAGGGTTCTCCCTCTATACAGGAGTAGGGTCCTGTCGGTGCTTCCGTACAGAGGGTAGGGTCGTGCTAGCGCCGCTAAGTCGCAGTCCTTAGGGCGACGACTGGCTTAGGTCAGGTTTAGGACCTAGGTTGGGCGGCGCCCCCTAACAAGGATTCGCAGTAGCACTCTACTATCTACACTGTCGGTGTCTTTTGGAGCCGGCTCGAGGGCTTGGATAGTCTTTCTTAGCTGCTGCTGCTTCGTAGCTCGATACTCTTGCTTCTGCTAATCCGTAGCTTAGTATCTCGTAGCGATATAGCCAGGCTTTCTATACGCGCAGCAGGTAGGGACGAACGACGAACGCGCCGAATAAGATAGCTGCTAAGGTGCTCTCCGGAAATATGCAGAGAGTCGTATTGTCGGCGTCGTCGATAGCTTCTAGTTTAATTCGCGCAATACCGCGTAAGCGCTTAGATTTCTAGCAGTAACTCTCGCTCTGTGCACGAAGCTTTCGAGGTCTTCGTCTTCTACCGACGCTATAGCTGCGGCCAGTTCAGGGTTTAGCTTCTGCCTTAGTAGGTGGAGCTACTTATCTTCTAACACTCTAGCTCTAATAGTATATTTCCGGAACAGTCTGTAGAATTTCTCGAACGTCTGCCGGTTCTGGTTAATCTTGTCTAGCTGTTTACAGGCCGTCTTCTTTCTGAAGGGGTCTCCGAAGCGTTGATCTAGCGCTTTAATTGCTTCTTCGGCAGTTACCTCTTCTAGGTCCGCTACTAACGAAAAAGCTTTACCTTCTAATCGCGATTCCAGGTATGCTAACCTGTCTTCTTTACTGTTTCCGGCGTAATCGCAATCTATCTTGTTCTTTATCTTTTTCTTAAACGCTTCCTAGTCTTTAGGGTCTTCTCCCCTAAACGCTAGTAGATTGGGTAGTAACGTTATCGGTGTGCTACCTTAACTATAGGCCGCCAGTAAGGCGGTCTCTGCTTTTTCTTCTTAGTATAGTGGCAGCGCCGACAACGTCGCTGCCTCTATCTTAGGTAACTAAGTCTTTATTGCCTTTAGTTGTGCTAGTCCATTCGCCGCTTAGTTTTCTATTATGTCGATAATAGTTTCTGCCGAATCCTTCTCGGCTATTACTGCTTTCATTTTATCTCTTAGTTGCCTGTTCTCTTCTATGTTCCTGTAAAACTTCCTTTCGACGAAGGTAATAATATCGAACACTTTTTTAGCTCTGTTTTCTACCAGATATTCTTCTATTTTATCCGGCTTGCGTACGTACAGTTCGGCATAGCTCTCTATGCCCTTTCTTGCTTTATCTATCTTGTTAGGGGGCGTTGCCCAGCCCAGGTCCTGGATCCGACCTAAGCTAGCTGTCGCCCTAAGGACTGCGACTTAGCAGCGCCAGCATAACCCTACCCTCTGTATAGGATTACTAACAGGACCCTACTCCTAAATAGAGGGAGAACCCTACAGCCCTGTACAGAGGGGAAGTGCCGCCCCTCTAAACGAAGGGAAAACTCTATACTACTGTATAAGAGTGTAAACCTTGTATCCCTGCATAGAGGGAAATTGCTAGCTTGGCTTTATAGGTACAAATTGTACAGCAGCAGACGATAAAGGAACTGCCTATCAGTTCCTTTATATAGATACCTAGCCTTAAGTTTCTAAACTAAGATTCTTAAGCCCTTACATTAGGAACTAATCTTACTGTCGGTAATTGCAGTAATACAACAAAGATAGACGGCGACATCTCTTTAGAACCTACGGCTATATAGGGACAGATGCACTGCGCGTACGAGGAGCTGTTGGCACACAAGGCCCAGCTCGAACAACAAGTAAGCTACTAGGCTGCGATAATTTCCTAACGGGAACAGGAGCTACGACAGCTTAGGGCGTCCAATCGCGATCCGACCCCTACGACGACGACGACGAACACGATAGCCTACACCCCGACCCCTAAGAGCAAACTCCCCGACGTTACTACGTACAATAGCAAGGCTCTGGCCGAGTACCCCTCCTAGGCTGCCCAGATATGCTCTAAGCTTCTAGTTAACTTAGGAGTATACCCAACCGAGCTGGACAAGGTAGTTTACCTCTTTAGGAGGTTAAAGGGCAGGGCAGTAGCACAGATTCTGCCGTACTACGAGACGGCCATTGCCAACCTAGCAATAGCTACAACGACGATGCTTTAGGCAGCTCTTAACAAGAGCTACAAGGACCTAGGCTGCGAGAGCCGAGCACTCCTATAGGTTAATACGATAAAACAAGGACGCAAGACTATATAAGAATTCCTTACGGAATATAACTAGACTCTAGCAGAGGCAGGAGGTCTCTAATAGGAGGACAGGATAAAAATTACCTCTTTAGAGTTAGGCCTCTCTAAGGAGATTATAATAGGACTAGTAGGCGTAATGCGACCAGCTACGTACAAGGAATTCTGCGACCTCCTTAGGATAGTCGACAACTAGCAGCGCAGGCTCAGACGGATAAGCTGCGCTTATAAGATGCGACAACCCCTCTAGCAGCAGACAAACGCTATAGACTAGGAACCAACGACGATAAGGGTAGCGGCAGCTGTTACTGTACGGCTAAGGGCCGCTACTAAAAGGGCGCAATAGGTAGATACGGCCACTATTAACAAGAGGCAAGCAGAAGGGAGCTGCTACGGGTATAGCAAGATAGGCTACACTGTACAGAATTGCAGGCTTTTGCCAGTAGAGAAACCTAGGGGACGGCCGACCACTATAAGGGTAGCAACTGCAGCGCCCTAACAAGAGGAACAGGAGTCCTACTTAGACGACAATAAGTCGGGAAAAGAGTAGCCTCTAAGCGAAGGCTCTACTAGAGGCGTATACGAGATAGATTGCTAAATCAAAGCACTACTTAGCTATCTTTTAAGAGCAACTACATAACGACTACGCCGTTTATCGTACGGCCAACGTTAAACGGGTCTGCAACAGCGCAGACATTAATTAACACAGGATGTTTAGTGTACGGAGTAATTAGCAAAGACTTCGTACAGAGACACCGTATTACGACGACCCCTACTGTACCTGTACGCATATTGGGCATTACCGGGCGAGGACTAGACATTACCTATATAGTGAAAGTAACAATAGAGATACAGGGACACTACGAGCAGGACTCCTACCTCTATATCGTATAGGACAAGTTGGGGTATAACCTAATATTAGGGAAGCTATAGATAGAGCGCTAGAGGGGCAAGCTAGACGTTGGACGAGGACGGCTGTACCTGGCAGCGACGAAGCAGAGGCTCCGAGACTAAGGGAGGGCCCCGTAGGGTAGCAATGCCTAGGCCGTAATTAACACAGCGACGAAGCAGAGGCCCTAAGACCAAGGGAGGGCTCTATAGGGCAGCAATACTAAGGCCGAGATCAACATAGCAACTACAGACATTAAGAAGGCATTAGCACCTAAGAAAGTAACGGACCCCTATACGAAGCTTCTAAGGGAATACGCAGGATACCTAGACCTCTTCGAGCCAAAGTCGGCCTCGAAACTGCCGCTACACTAAGGAGAAGGGATTGACTACGACATCTAGCTAGAGCCCTGTCCAGATAGGAGTCTGCCTAAGGTACTACACAGACTGCTGTATAGAATTTCCTCTAGAGAACTCCTAGTACTGCGCAAGACACTGGACGACCTGCTTGCTAAAGGGTTTATTTAGGCAAGGACCTCGTCTGCAGGAGCCCTAGTACTGTTTGTCTATAAGGAGGGGAAGGCCGGCTTGCGTTTCTGTATAGACTACAGAGGTATCAACACAATTAATAAGAAGGACTAGTACCCCCTACCCCTTATTAAGGAGACTTTCGGGCAGATTAGCAAGGCAAAGTAGTTTACTAAGCTTAACGTAGTCTAGGCTTTCTAGAAGATACGGATTAAGGAAGGTTGTAAAAAGATAACTGCCTTCTGTACGAGATATAGTCTTTTTAAGTAGCTTGTTACCCCCTTTAGCCTTACTAACGCACTAGCAACCTCCTAAAGGTATATTAACAAGTCCTTACAAGGGTTACTAGACGACATCTGCTCGGCGTACCTCGACGACACCCTGGTTTTTACAGACGGTACCTATGCAGATTACGTACAGGACGTTAAGAAGGTGCTAGACAGACTGCAGTAGGCTAGCTTGTACCTCGACATCAACAAATGTGAATTCGGTGTCTGATGTACGAAATACCTAGGTTTTATTATCGAGGCAGGGAAAGGTATTAGCATAGATAAGAAGAAGATTAATGCTATTAAGTAATAGAAGCCGCCTACGAACGTTAAGAGCGTATAGGAATTTCTTAGGTTTGCTAACTTCTACCGCTAGTTTATACAGAACTACTCGGAGATTGTAAGCCCCCTAGTTAAGCTAATATACAAGGACAAGCAGTTTAAATAGACGTACGAGTGCGACAGGAGCTTTAATAAGCCAAAGGAGCTCTTTACTACAGGACCAACGCTTGCCGCCTTCGACCTAGAACGTACGACGATACTAGCAACCGACTCCTTAGGGTACTGCATTAGAGGTATCTTGTTATAGGTAGGCTCGGACGGACTCTTGCACCTATATACATATTTCTCTAAGAAGAACTCCCTAGCTAAGTGCAACTACCCTATCTACGACAAGGAATTGCTAGCAGTCGTACAGTGTTATAAAGCGTAGGATAGAGAACTCCGCTCAGTTCCTAAGTTCCTCGCCCTAACTAACTACAAGAACCTAGAGTATTTTACGTAGCCCTAGAAGCTGTCCAAGAGGTACGTACGATAGGCAATGTACCTAAGTTGGTTTAATATAAGACTCTAGTATCGCAAGGGGAAGGACAACAGCAGGGCTAATACGCTATCTAGACGGGATTAGGACATGCTAACGACGTACGAGGACGATTGGCTAAAGTTACAAACATTCTAGATGTTTAAGGAGGAGCCTAGCAAGGAGACTATCCGCCTAGCGGCGACACACCTATAGGAAGCCTAACTGCAAGTATAGGAAGAGGCAGTAGAAAAGGACGAGGTATACTAAGGGGCCTGTACAGTAATCTAAGGAGGATAGCGGAAGCTCCTAGCAGAGCGCTATCTTAAGGTGTTGGCAGCAGAGTGTTCAGTAGACGAGGAGAACAACCTAAAGTTTAGGAATCAGATTTAGGTCCTAGCAGACGAGAAGCTCTATACGAGCTTAATACAACGGGCGCATAATTCTATAACTACCGGGCACCTAGGGCGCAAGGAGACGTACAGCATCGTCGCTAGGGACTACTACTAGCTAGCGATAGCGAAGGACATCCGCAGGTTCGTACAGAACTGCGATGTATATAGACGGACGAAGCCCTAGCGTAAACTGAAGCATAGGCTACTAAAACCCCTACCGATCCCGGACCGGCCCTAGCAAGACCTAACAGTAGACTTTATTATAGACCTCCCTAAGAGCAACGGACGGAGGAACATTATAGTAGTAACGGACAAGCTAACGAGAGGGGTAATACTAGAGAGAATAGACTCTATTACAGCTAAGGACACTGCCTAGGCCTTTATATAGACGACGTTTAGCAAGCACAGTTTCCCTTATTCGATTGTGTTAGACTAGGGTACGCAGTTTATAAGCTAGCTCTAGGCAAGGGTCTGCTAGTTGCTAAAGGTAGAACGTCGCCTGTTTACTGCATAGCACCTGCAGACAGACGGAGTAACGGAAAGGGTCAATTCGACGTTGGAAGCGTACCTCCGAGCGTACGTCGACTATAACTAGACGAACTGGAACCGTCTCCTCCCTATAGCAGAACTAGCTATTAACAGCTGTACAGCTAATGCTACAGGATTGTCCCCCTTCTTTAAAGCCTATAGATACGACTACTCCCTGCTCCTACCGACCCTAAGCAGTGAAACCCCGCGCACTGTACGATCCCTAATTTAGTAGGGTGAGGCTATCGTACAGACGATTACGAACGCCTACTAATAGGCAAAGGCGAGCCTAGCTATAGCTTAACAGAATGCAGAAGAGCAGGCTAACGAGGGATGGCAGACGGCACCAAAGTATAAGGCAGGAGATAAGGTCTAGCTAAACTAGCGCAACATCCGTATAGACCGACTAAGCAAGAAGCTAGACTAGAAGAACCGGAAGTTTACAGTAGTCTAACCGGTAGAGACCTACGCTATATAACTTAACACTCTCCTAGGAATCTACCTAGTCTTTTACGTAGACCTTATACAGCTAGCGAATATAGACCCCCTACTACACTAGACGACAGATAACGCGCGCCTACTAGCGATTATAACTAAGGGCTAGGAACAATACGAGGTAGAAGGAATTCTTAAGAGCTAAAGAAAGCAGGGGAAGGTAGAGTACCTAGTAAAATAGAGAGGATAGGCAGAGCCTACATAGGAACTGTACGAGGCCCTACAAGACACAACCGCGCTAGACAGGTAGGAGGAGAACTATCCCCCTACCTAGTTATAGTAACACTGCGCCATATAGCGAAAAGGGGCGCAATCTATCCTAAGGACAGGGCAGCTGCCGACAACTTAGGCTCCTAAAGGATCGAGAATAATAACATAGGACACTGTAGGACCCTACTAATACTACACCGTACAGCACTGTACGAAAAAAGGCAGGAGGAAGGGAACAGACAGAAAACAGGTAGAAAGGGAAGGGGAAGTAAGAGGAGTTAGGAGCAGAACTGTCCGAAAATTCCTTATACTACCTAGGAGGGTAAGTAGCTTACTAGCTACTACCCTAGGGGACTAGGGCGGCCGACTCCCTATCTAAGATCTTTATTACCTCCCTCCTGGCAGGACCCCTGCCTAGGCCAGCCCTAGGAAGCAGAGGCACCCCCCTACCCCTACGCGCCTCCTCTAGACGGCAGTAGAGGCAGTAGAGGGAGCTATCCTTCCACTTGCATAAGGCACACACCCCGGCCCAGAAGCCTAGGAGGCAGTATAGGCTAAGTAAGGGCTAGGGGGAGTTACGGCAGGGGGCGTAGGGCTAGCCCTAGATAGTAATAAGGATAGCATTAACGTACGACGCGCGGGCCGTAGCGACCTGCTAAGGTATAACCTAGGCAGGATTACACTAGAAGGTATAGAAGGGTAGCTTGGCCGCATCCTACTGCTTGTTAGTATAGTACCTAAGACGTTAGCTTAGACTATACAGAGGAAGGGAACCTGTATAAACTAGAAGCGAAGCTGTTAATCAAATTAAGCATTCTACTACTAGACGCAGAAATAGGAGGGGACCCTAGCCGGATAAGCAGAGGTGGACCTAGCGACTACGAGGGAGCTACAGCGAGCATAGCCGGACAGGGCAGGAGGCATAGTAGTAGCTAGTAGGTAGTAGTAGTAACTAGTAGTAGCTAGTAGTAGGGCTAGGGGGTTAGATAGTAGATAGTAGATAGTAGACAGTAGACAGTAGATAGTAGTAGATAGTGGACGGTGTAGAAGGAGGGAGGCGACAGAGAAGGAAAGGAAAAGGGGGAAGGGAAAGAGAAGGGAGAGGCTTGGAATTTAGGGGGTAGCTGTCTACTATAGGAGGCAACAGCAACTAGGACAACTGCTACAGCTGTATAAAAAGGCGAAGAGCCAACTACGACCTAGTAGGCGACGAGCAACAGCTATATAGACGATCGGACGAAAATAGGAAATCGCGACCTGCTAAAGGAACACTAGAGGCTAAGGGTATACGATACGCTACTGTACGAAAGGAGCACTACGAGAAGGGAAGGGGGGGTATTGTTAGGGGGCGCTGCCTAGCCTAGGTCCTAGATCCGACCTAAGCCAGCCGTCGCCCTAAGGACTGCGACTTAGCAGCGCTAGCACGACTCCACCCTCTGTACGGGATTACTAATAGGACCCTACTCCTAAATAGAGAGAGAACCCTATAGCCCTGTATAGAGAGGAAGTGCTGCCCCTCTAAACGAAGGGAAAACTCTGTATTACTATATAGAGAGAGAACTTCTGATCCTCTGTACAGAGTGTAAACCTTGTATCCCTATATAGAGGGAAATTGCTAGCTTAGCTTTGTAGGTACAAATTGTACAGCAGCAGATAACGAAGGAACTGCCTATTAGTTCCTTTATATAGATACCCAGCCTTAAGTTTCTAAACTAAGACTCTTAAGCCCTTACATTCTATATATAAACTCTTTTCCTCCCTTATCCCCAATCTGCTATCCGTCCGCCCTGCCGTCTGCCACTACTGCTATTACTACTACTACTAGTTATCCACCGACCACTACTACTAGCTACTATCGTTATGCTACCTGTCTCGTCCGGCCGTTCCCGCTGTATCTCTCTTATAGCTGTTGACTCTCTTTCTACCTGTTTAGCTAGTGTTCCCTCCTATTTTTACCTCTAACAATAGGGTGCTTAGCTCCAACTAGTAGCTTCGCTTCCGGTTCGTACAGGCTCTCGCCTTCCGTCCGGTTTAAGCTAACGACTCGGGTGCTACATTAACCAGTAGCAGGGTCTTGTTAAGCTACCCTTTTGCTTCCTCTAGTGCTGGGGCCCCTGCTAGCCGGGAGGTAATTAAGATTTCGGGTATAGAGTTGGTTGCCCTAGGTCCTAGGGGCAGTAGTATCCAGCTACCTTAAGGTAGCATATAAAAAATTTTAGACAGTAGTGCTCTCGTTCCCCTCTTATTCCTACCTATCTTACCTGCCTCCTAACCGTCCCCTTCTTCCTGCCCTTCTTCTGTACAGTGTCGTACAGTGTAGTGTCGGTAGGATTCTGTAGTGTCCTATATCGTAATTCTCGATCCTTTAGCAATCTAATTTGTTAGCAGCTGCCCTGTCCTTAGGGTAGATTGCGCCCCTTTTTGCTGTACAGCGCAGTGTTACTGTAACTAGGCAGGGGGATAGTTCTCCTCCTACCTGTCTAGTGCAGTCGTGTCTTGTAGGGCCTCGTACAGTTCCTACGTAGGCTCTGCCTATCCTCTCTATTTTACTAGGTAATCTACCCTCTTCTGCTTTCTTTAGCTCTTAAGGATTCCTTCTACCTTATATTCTTCCTAGCCCTTAGTTACAATCGCTAGTAGATGCGCGTTGTCTTTCGTCTAGTGCGGCAGGGGGTCCGTGTTCGCTAGCTATACGAGGTCTACGTAAAATACTAGGTAGATCCCTAGGGGAGTGTTAAGTCGTACGGCGTATGTCCCTACTAGTCGGACTACTGTAAACTTCCGGTTCTTCCAGTCTAGCTTCTTGCTCGGTCGGTCTGTACAGATGTTGCACTAGTTTAGCTAGATCTTATCCCCTACCTCGTACTTTAGTGCTGCCTGCCGTCCCTTGTTAGCCTGCTCTTCTACATTCTGTTAAGCTATAGCTAGGCTCGCCTTTGCCAATTAGTAGGCGTTCGTAATCGTCCGTACGATAGCCTCCTCCTGCTGAATTGGGGATCGTACAGTGCGCAGGGTTTTACTACTTAGGGTCGGTAGGAGCAGGGAGTAGTTGTATCTATAGGCTATAAAGAAGGGGGACAATCCTGTAGCGTTAGCTGTACGGCTGTTAATGGCTAGCTCTGCTATAGGGAGAAGTCGGTTCCAGTTCGTCTAGTTATAGTCGACGTACGTATAGAGGTACGCTTCTAACGTCGAATTAACCCTTTCCGTCGCTCTGTCCGTCTACAGATGCTATACAGTTAACAGGCGACGTTCTACCTTTAGCAACTGGCAGACCCTTGCCTAGAGCTAGCTTGTAAACTGCGTACCCTAGTCTGACACAATTGACCGAGGGAAACCGTGCTTGCTAAACGTCGTCTATATAAAGGACTAGGCAGTGTCTATAGCTGTAATAGAGTCTATTCCCTCTAGTATTACCCCCCTCGTTAGCTTGTCCATTATTACTATAATGTTCCTCCGTCCGTTGCTCTTAGGGAGGTCTATAATAAAGTCCACTGTTAAGTCTTGCTAGGGCCGGTCCGGGATCGGTAGGGGTTTCAGCAGCCTATGCTTTAGTTTACGCTAGGGCTTCGTCTGTCTGCATATATCGCAGTTCTGTATAAACCTGCGGATGTCCTTCGCTATCGCTAGCTAGTAGTAGTCTCTAGCGACGATGCTGTACGTCTCCCCGTGCCCTAGGTGCTTAGTAGCTATAGAATTATGCGCCTGTTGTATTAAGCTTGTACAGAGCTTCTCGTCTGCCGGGACCTAAATCTAATTCCTGAACTTTAGGTTGTTCTCCTCGTCTACTAAACACTCTGCTGCCGACACCTTAAGATGGAGCTCTGCTAGGAGCTTCTGCTGTCCTCCTTAGATCGCTGTACAGGCCCCTTAGTACACCTCGTCCTTTTCTACTGCCTCTTCCTATACTTGCAGTTAGGCTTCCTATAGGTGTGTCGCCGCTAGGCGGATAGTCCCCTTGCTAGGCTCCTCCTTAAACATCTGGAATGTTTGTAACTTTAGGCAATCGTCCTCGTACGTCGTTAGTATATCCTAATCCTATCTAGATAGCGTATTAGCCCTACTGTTGTCCTTCCCCTTGCGATACTAGAGTCTTATATTGAACTGACTTAGGTACATTGCCTATCGTACGTGCCTCTTAGACAGCTTCTAGGGCTGCGTAAAGTACTCTAGGTTCTTGTAGTTAGTTAGGGCGAGGAACTTAGGAACTGAGCGGAGTTCTCTATCCTACGCTTTACAACATTGTACGACCGCTAGCAATTCCTTATCGTAGATAGGGTAGTTGCACTTAGCTAGGGAGTTCTTCTTAGAGAAATACGCGCATAGGTGCAAGAGTCCGTCCGAGCTTACCTATAACAGGATACCTCTAATGCAGTACCCTAAGGAGTCGGTTTCTGGTATTGTCGTATGTTCCGGGTCGAAGGCAGCAACCTTGGTCCTGTAGTAAAGACCTCCTTTAGTTTGTTAAAGCTCCTATCGCACTCGTCTGTCTATTTGAACTGCTTGTCCTTAAATGTTAGCTTAACTAGGGGGCGTACGATCTCCGAGTAGTTCCGTATAAACTAGTAGTAGAAGTTGGCAAACCCAAGAAATTCCTGTACGCCCTTAACGTTCGAAGGCAGCTTCTATTGCTTAATGGCATTAATCCTTTTCCTATCTATACTAATGCCTTTCCCTGCCTTAATAATAAAACCTAGGTATTTCGTACACTAGACACCAAATTTACATTTGTCGATGTCGAGGTATAAGCTAGCCTGCTGCAGTCTGTCTAGCACCTTCTTAACGTCCTGTACGTAATCTGCATAGGTGCCGTCCGTGAAAACCAGGGTGTCGTCGAGGTACGCCGAGCAGATGTCGTCGAGTATCTTGCGTAGTACTAGCAGTTCTCTAGAGGACATTCCGTACAGCGGTCCGTACAGTACCTTAGGCAGACTCCTATCTGGACGGGGCTCTAGCTGGATATCGTAGTCAATCCCTTCTCCTTAGTGTAGTAGCAGTTTCGAGGCCGACTTTGGCTCGAAGAGGTCCAGGTATCCTGTATATTCTCTTAGGAGCTTCGTATAGGGGTCTGTTACTTTCTTAGGCGCCAATGCCTTCTTAATGTCTGCAGTCGCTGTGTTGATCTCGGCCTTAGCATCGCCGCCCTACAGGGCCCTCCCTTGGTCTTAGGCTCTCTACTTCGTTGCTATATTGATTGCGGCCTAGGCATTGCTACCCTACAGGGCCCTCCCTTAGTCTTAGAGCCTCTGCTTCATCGCTACTAGGTACAGCCGTCCTCGTCCAACGTCTAGCTTGCCCCTCTAGCGCTCTATCTATAGCTTCCCTAGTATTAGGTTATACCCTAACTTGTCCTGTACGATATAGAGGTAGGAGTCCTGCTCGTAGTGTCCCTGTATCTCTATCGTTACTTTTACTATATAGGTAATGTCCGGTCCTTACCCAGTAATGCCCAACATGCGTACAGGTATAATAGGGGTCGTCGCAATACGGTGTCTCTATACGAAGTCTTCGCTAATTACTCTATACACTAAACATCCTGTATTAATCAATATCCGCGCCGTTGCAGACCTGTTGAACGTTGGCCGTACGATAAACAGCTTAGTCGTTATGTAGTTGCTCTTAAAAGGTAGCTAAGTAGTACTTTGATTTAGCAATCTATCTTGTATAGGCCTCTAGTAGAGCCTTTGCTTAGAGGCTACTCTTTTCCCGACTCGTCGTCGTCTAAGTAGGACTCCTGTTCCTCTTGTTAGGGCGCCGCAGTTGCTACCCTTGCAGTGGTTAGCCGTCTCCTAGGTCTCTCTGCGAGCAAAAGCCCGCAATTCCGTACAGTATAGCCTATCTTGCTATACCTGTAGCAGCTCCCTTCTGCTCGCCTCTTATTAATAGTAGCTGTGTCTACCTATTGCGCCCTTATGTTAGCAGCCCTTAGCTGTACAGTGACAGCTGCCGCTACCCTCGTTATCGTTAGTTCCTAGTCTATAGTGTCCGTCTGCTGCTAGAGGGGTTGTCGCATCTTATAAGCGCGGCTTATCTGTCTGAGCCTACGCTGCTAGTCGTCGACTATCCTAAGGAGATTGCAGAATTCCTCGTACGTAGCTAGTCGCATTACGCCTACTAGTCCTGTTATAATCTCCTTAGAGAGGCCTACCTCTAAAGAGGTAATTTTTATCCTGTCCTCCTATTAGAGACCTACTGCCTCTGCCAGAGTCTGGTCGTATTCTGCGAGGAATTCTCGTACAGTCTTGCATCCTTGTTTTATCGTGTTGACCTGTAGGAGTGCTCGGCTCTCGCAGTCTAGGTCCTTATAGCTCTTGTTAAGAGCTGCCTAGAGCATCGTCGTTGTAGCTATTGCCGGGTTGGCAATAGCTGTCTCGTAGTATAGCAGAATCCGTGCTGCTACCCTGCCCTTTAACCTCCTAAAGAGGTAAACTACCTTGTCTAGCTCGGTTAGGTATGCTCCTAAGTTAACTAGAAGCTTAGAGCGCATCTGGACAGCCTAGGAGGGGTACTTAGCTAGAGCCTTGCTATCGTACGTAGTAACGTTAGGGAGTTTGCTCTTAGGGGTCGGGGTGTAGGCTATCGTGTTTGTCGTCGTCGTTGTAGAGGTCGGATCGCGATTAGACGCCCTAAGCTGTCGTAGCTCCTGTTCCCATTAGGAAATTATCGCGGCCTAGTGGCTTACTTGTTGTTCGAGCTAGGCCTTGTGTGCCAACAGCTCCTCGTACGCACAGTGCATCTGTCCCTGCATAGCCGTAGGTTCTATCGAGATGTCGCTGTCGATCTTTGTTGTATTACCGCAGTTACCGACAGTAAGATTAGTTCCTAATGTAAGGGCTTAAGAATCTTAGTTTAGAAGCTTAAGGCTGGGTATCTATATAAAGGAACTAATAGGCAGTTCCTTCGTTGTCTGCTGCTGTACAATTTGTATCTACGAAGCTAAGCTAGCAATTTCCCTCTATATAGGGATGCAAGGTTTACACTTTGTACAGAGGATCGGGAGTTCTCCCTCTGTACAGTAGTGCAGAGTTTTCCCTCTGCTTAGAGAGCGGCAATTCCCCTCTGTGCAAGGCTATAGGGTTCTCCCTCTATACAGGAGTGGGGTCCTGTTAGTAATTCTGTACAGTGTTGCAGCAGTAGAAAGAGGTAGGACAGATTGATAGGGTAGACCCTGGATTTCGGCTCGGCCCGGACGGGCCGAGCCGGGCCTTGGTACCACTACTACGAAAGCCCTCCACTACCACTATATAGGTTCCTTTCCCTCCTTAGTTCGAGATATAGTTATTAAAAAGGCTGTATTGAATTATATCTGCGTGCCTATTATATCTCGAACTCTCTCTCTCTACACCAACCCCGCGCTGCGCAAAAGGGCCCGTCGAACTATCCGGAAACCCGAATAACGCACGCGCACTACACCAACAACAACCCCCAAGGCACTGTAAGAAGATAGAAGGCTTCTTAGCAGTAGAGAGCGGCGTTACTGGCCGCAGCGGAAAGAGAAAGACTGACAGACCAAGGGATAGGCATACTAACATTCTCGACAACGGAACGACCGACGAAGGCCTTACGAAAGAAGAGGTAGATAAAGCGAGAAAGGGCATAGAGGGCTACGCCGAACTGTACGGACGCACGCCGGATAAGATAGGAGAATATCTTACAGAGCACAGAGCTAAGAAGGTGTTTGACATTATCACCTTTATAGAAAAGAAGTTTTATAGGAACGTAGAAGAAAACAGACAGTTAAGGGAAGAAGTAGAGACGGTAAGGGCCGAGAAGGAATCGGTAGAAACCATTATCGACGTGTTAGAAAACCAGGCAGCGAATCGACTGGCGCAGCTAAAGGCACTAAAGGATCAACTAGCTAAGATAGAAGCAGCGATGTCGTCGGCACCGCCGCTACCGCATCGAGAAGAACAAGAAGAGACCGCCTTACCGGCGGCCTATAGTTAAGGTAGCAACCTAATAACATTATTGCCGGACCCGCTAGCATTTAAAGGCGGAGACCCTAAAGACTAGGAAGAGTTTAAGAAGAAGATCAAGAATAAGATAAGCCGCGATTACGCATCGAACAGCGCCAGAGATAGATTGGCGTACCTGGAATTGCAGTTAGAAGGAGAAGCTTTTTCGCTAGTAGCGGACCTAGAAGAAGTAACCGCTAAAGAAGCGATCAAAGCGCTAGATCAACGCTTTGCAGATCTATTCTAAAAAAAGACAGCCTTTAAGCAGCTGGACAAGATTAATTAGAACTGGCAGACGTTTAAAGAATTCTACGGTTTGTTTAGAAAATATGCGATTAGGGCCCAGGTAGCGGAAGATAAGCAGCTTTACCTATTAAGGCAGAAGCTAAACCCTGAACTGGCTGCAGCTATGGCGTCTGTAGAAGACGAAGACCTTAAGAGCTTCGTGCATAGAGCGAGAGTCACTAGGAGAAACTTGAGCGCTTACGCGAAATTACGCGAATCGGTTCAGAAGCCTTCGCTGTCGGCGCAGACAACACGACCCCCTGCGCCTTTCCGGAGAGCACCCCAGCAGCCACCTTATCAGTTACAGCGTTCGTCGTTCGTCCCTACCTGCTATGCGTGCGGAAAGCCTGGCTATATCGCTACGAGGTGCAAAGCTTCGGATAAGCAGAAGCAGGAGTATCGCGCTATAAAGCAGCCGCCACCGCCGAGAAAGACTATTTAAGCCATCGAACCGGCTCCGAACGACACTGATAGCGTAGACGGTGGAGTGCCCCTGCGAATCCTGGGAAAAGACCAGCTAGAAGGATAGGCCCCCTATCTAGCACGGACAACAGGGCATTAACGCGAACTACGCCGACGAAAGAGAGCATCAATAGTTGCAGCGATCCGCTATTGGCTGCGATAGAAGTAAACACGGAAACAGCTATTATTCTTCTAGTTACTGTCCACCCCCTTAACGGATCGAGCAAACCACTTTAGTTAAAAGCTTTTATCGACACAGGAGCTCTTATTAGATCGGCGATCCACTACCGACTGGTCCGGAAGCTGACAAATGGATACGGCTATCCAGTGGAACTGGCGTCGCCGACGAGGATTTCGGCGTACAACAGACAAGACACAGAGAGTGTTATGCACTATGTGCCATTAAGGACCACTTTGGCTGGTCGCACTACGGAAGCGACGTTCCGAATTATAGATATCAGAAGATTTGACATTATTATAGGGCAGAAATAGATAAAGAACCAGAAAGCTATTATGGACGTAGACGAAGGCACGTTAGGGTTCAAAACCCTAGGCAATGGCACCGCTGTCGCCGAGCCGACCGCCGCTAAACCGAAAACTACGGAGCCCGCGAAGAAGGCTCCGTCCGGTCGTTCCGAACCCCCGGTTACTATCGGAATAATGAGTTTAGAAGCAACGACGACCCTCGCGAAGTCACTAGACAACGAGGTTTACGCTATCTTAATAAAAGACATCGAAGACCACCAGAAGATAATAGCGGAAGAAGAAGTGGACCTACTAGAGGTGCTGCCAAACGAGCTCTATAGTTATGCTGACGTCTTCTTAAAGGCCGACTCTAACCTATTGCCGCTCTATCGACTGGAATATAACAACAAGATCCGACTAAAAGAGGGGGCTACGCTGCCAAGAACTGAGCCCCTAAGACGACTGTCGCCGGCCGAATTGGACTAAGTAGAGGTGTTTGTTCGCGAAAACCTGGCGAAGAAGTTTATTACGCTGAGTTCTGCCGAATATGCGTTACCGATTCTTTTCGTAAGGAAACTAGGGGGTGGTCTGCGACTCTGCGTAGACTATCGAGGCCTTAACGAGGTTACTAAGAGAGACGTATACCCACTGCCGCTAATTGATAAAACTATACAGCAGGTAGCGAAGGCTAAATGGTTCAGCAAGCTGGACATCCGCCAAGCGTTCTATCGACTAAGGAACGAAGAAGGGCAGACAGAAGACCTTACGACGTTCGCGACGCGTATAGGCAACTTCAAGTGGTTGGTAATGCCTTTTAGACTTACTAACGCGCCGGCAGTGTAGCAACGCTTTATAAACCACACCTTTATAGACATGCTAGAACGGTTCGTGTCTATCTATTTGGACGACATTCTTATCTACACAGATAGAACGAGAGACCAGCACACAGACTACATCGAGAAGGTGTTAAAGAGACTCTGCGAAGTAGGATTGAACGCGGACACGAAAAAGAGCGAGTTCTACCAAACCGAGGTCAAATATCTCGGTCTTATCGTCGGAAGAGATGGAATTTAGATAGACCCCTTAAAGGTCGCCGCCGTAGCGGAATGGAAGCAGCCGAAATCCGGAAACACTACGCAGATCAGGGCGTTTCTCGGATTCTGCAGCTACTATCGACAGTTTATTAAGGACTTCAGCAAGATACCGAGACCCCTGAACGAGGCGCTAAAGAAAGAGGCCGCCGGCCTATAGAATAAGAGGTGTACGGAAGCCTTTAACCGGCTAAAAGAAGCAGTGGCCTCGGCGCCGGTTCTGGCGCACTTCCGACCGGAAAAGACGATCTACGTAGAAACGGACGCTTCCGATACAGTAACGGCAGGGGTCCTTTCTCAATACGGAGACGACGAAACCCTTTATCTAGTAGCTTTCTTCAGCAAGTCCATAACGGAGGCCGAACGGAACTACGCAATCTACGATAAAGAACTGCTAGCTATTATTCAGGCTTTCGAGGAGTGGAAACCGGAGCTTATAGCTAGAAAGAGTACGGTCCAGGTTCTTACGGACCACCAGTCGCTGACCTACTTTATAAAGACGCAGAAGCTCTTACGACGCCAAGCTCGGTGGGCTGCCTACTTATTAGGGTTCAACTTTAAGATCACCTATCGACTAGGGGCTCAAAACGGAAAGGCTAACGCGCTAACGCGAAGAGAAGGGAAGACGAGCTGCGCAAAAGAAGACCCTAACATGTTCCAGAAGGTGTTAACCGAGCGGATAGTAGACGCAGAGGTGTTAAAAGAGGTAGGGGTCTGCGCAGTGGAGCCAGCCCCTAAGGAAGAAACTCTCTACGAGAAGGTAAAACAACTTAACCAACAACAGAAGATCGGCAAAACCGGCTTAGGAAAGCTAATAGTTCTGGAAGAACTAATTACGGAGGTTATCCAGCTGGTCTATAACTCTATAGATGTTGGCTACGCTAGAGCGAAGAAAACGACGCAAGCCGTAAGAACGATCTACTGGTTTCCGCGGATCTACGAACGGATCTACCGATTTATCGCCAACTGCTACGTGTGCCGATCGGCGAAGCCGCGTTACGGCTTTCCAGCAGGCTTATTGAAGCCACTGCCGATCCCCGAGAAACCATAGCAGCACATTACGATGGATTTCGTAACCGGCCTGCCGGACTCCGATAGATATAACGCCACGCTCAATGTAGTAGATCGGCTAAGCAAAGAACGACACTTCATCCCCTGCCGAGCGAGAGACGAAGAAACCACTGCAGAAGAGACTGCACGGATGTTGATTCAACACGTATAGAAGCACTATAGCCTGCCGGACACTATTACTACGGATAGGGGTCCTTAATTTACTGCAGACGTATAGAAGGCTATCAATCGAAAGTTCGGAATCCGTAGAAAGCTTAGCACAGCCGCTCGGCCTCAGACCGACGGTCAATCAGAAGTAGCCAACTGTAAGATAGAGAAATATCTACGGATCTTCTGCGGCCACTATCAAGAAAAGTAGGTAGAGGTGCTGCCAATAGCCGAATTCTGCGCCAATTTAGCACGGTCAGAAGCGACGTAGCTGGCGCCGTTTGAGATAACACACGGTTATCTTCCGAGGTTGAGCTTCCATCCGCCGAGCGACGCCGATTCGCTAGAGCTTTCCACGTCGTCAAAGAGAGTCGCTGCCGCGGCGGCAGAAGCGCTACGATCTTAGATAGAAGAAGCGATCAAAGTGGCGAAAGAAGCGATAGAGACAGCTTAGAAGAAGATGCTAACTCGAACTAATAGAAGCCGGTCGCTAATAGAATTCGAAGAAGGTCAAAAGGTATAGCTCAATACGCGAAACCTAAGGCTAAAAGGAAACGCGAAGCTTAACCTACGCTACGTAGGTCCGTTCAAGATAATAGAAAAGAGGTCGCCGGTGACTTATCGGCTCGAGCTGCCGAAGGCGTTCCAGATCCACGACGTTTTCCATTCCGATCTACTAAGCCTAGACCCTGAGAATGGCTTTCCAGAACAGGGGTTCGCCGAACCCCCGCCTGTCGACATAGACAGTAAAGAAGAAGAGTGGGAGGTAGAAGACGTAATAGACGTAAAGAAGACGAGGGGGTCCATCAAAGCAAGGATCTTATAGAAGGGGTAGCCGGAAGACTATAAATAGTATCCGGTCGAAAACCTGCGGAATTCGGCGGAGCTGCTAAGAGAGTTTTACGCGCGGAACCCGAAAAAGCCGAAGCCGGAATAGCTCTGAAGCCGATCCTTCCGGAAGAAAACGAAGAAAGCTACGTCCGCTCCACTGGCGAGGAAGCCGATAAAAACGATCGTAAGGTTTCTTTAGGAAGTGATTGTGCTCTACTACCACTGCGTCGGCCGGTAGCTCGCGCACGCCGTAGCGTGCCAGCGCCGCCGACCGCGTAGTGGGTGGAGGCTTTGGTAGAAGAGAAAAAGAAGAAGAAAAACGGCGCTGCGGAAAGATCTATATAGACCTCCGCGCCGGCGCACAGACTAGCCACGCCGCAGCTCAGATAACCCACGGCTTAGATCAGATGGCACGGATCAGGCGCACCGATTACATAAACGCCAAGTGAAGGACTTCAGATGCCAATAACGTAAGAAATTCAAAAAGCGATAAAGAGAACGTCGTTTTTGATAGAAGACGGAAGAGGTAACATTACAGTCGGAGGAGACTTTCGAGAAGGAGATAAAGAAACTCAAAAAAAAAAAAGTAGGGATTTTCAGATAGATAATGTAACTAAGCGGTCGAGGGCGACCGCTAGTAAGGAAGGGGGGTAGTGTTGCGGCGGTGGAAAGAGGTAGGACAGATTGATAGGGTGGACCCTGGATTTCGGCTCGGCCCGGACGGGCCGAGCCGGGCCTTGGCACTACTACTACAAAAGCCCTCCACCACTACTACATAGGTTCCTTTCCCTCCTCAGTTCGAGATATAGTTATTAAAAAGGCCGTATTGAATTATATCTGCGTGCCCGGATTATACAGAGGGGTAGGGTCGTACTAGCGCCGCTAAGTTACAGTCCTTAGGGCGACGGCTAGCTCAGGTCTAGGACCTGGGCTGGGCGGCGCCCCCTAACATAGCCTGCACAGAGGGAAATAGGCGCCCCTCTGTATAGGGGGGGGAAAAGTCTACATTCCTATACAGAGGGAAACTCCTAACCCTCTGTATAGAGAGAAACCCTTATATCCCTGTACAGTAGGAAATTGCTGGCTTAGCTTCGTAGGTACAAATTGCACAGCAGTAGACAACGAAGGAACTGCCTATTAGTTCCTTTATATAGATACCTAGCTTTCAGTTTCTGAACCAATATTCTTGAACCTATTACAGCGGCCTACCGAGCCTAGCGGCGCAAGAGCTTCTGCATCCTTATAAAGTAGGTTAACGACTGATAGTCTATAAGGACCTGGACCGTGCTCTTTCTAGCCATAAGCTCCAGCTTCTATTCCTCGAAAGCGTAGATAATAGCTAATAGCTCCTTGTCGTAGATAGCGTAGTTCCGCTTAGCCTTATTTATAGAGTTACTAAAGAAGGCTACTAGATAGAGGGTCTCTCCGTCGTCGTCGTATTAAGAAAGGACCCCTACTGTTACTATGTCGGAAGCGTCTGTTTCTAGGTAGATCGTCTTTTCCGGCCGGAAGTGCGCTAGCACTGGCGCCGAGGCTACCGCTTCTTTTAGCTAGTTGAAAGCCTCTATGCACTTCTGGTTCTATAGGCTAGCTGCTTCCTTCTTTAATACCTTATTTAGGAGTCTTGCTATCTTGCTAAAGTCCTTAATAAACTGACGATAGTAACTGCAGAACCTAAGGAAAGCTCTGATATAGGTAGTGTTTCCAGACTTCGGCTGCTTCTATTCCGCTATAGCAGCGACCTTTAAGAGCTCTATCTGAATTCCTTCTCTTCCGACAATAAGACTAAGATATTTGACTTCGGTCTAATAGAACTCGCTTTTCTTTGTGTCTGCGTTTAACCCGACCTCGCGGAGCCTAGTTAGCACTCTCGCGATATAGTCCGTGTGTTGCTCTCTCGTCCTATCGGTATAGATAAGGATATCGTCTAAGTAAATAGACACAAAACGCTCTAGCATGTCTATAAAGGTGCAATCTCAAAAACGCTGCTATACAGCTAGCGTGTTGGTAAGTCCGAAAGGCATAACTAGCTACTTAAAGTTGCCTATGCGCGTAGCGAACGTCGTAAGGTCGTCCGTCTGTCCTTCCTCGTTCCTTAGTTAGTAGAACGCTTAGCGAATGTCCAGCTTGCTAAACTACTTAGCATTCGCTACTCGTTGTATAGTCTTATCGATTAGCAGCAGCAGGTATACATCTCTCTTATTAACCTTATTAAGGCCTCGATAATCTACGCACAGCTAGAGGCCGCCTCCGGGTTTCTGTACGAAAAGGATCGGCGATGCGTACTTAGCAGAGCTTGGCGTAATAAACTTCTTTGCTAGGTTTTCTTAAACAAACACTTCTACTTAGTCTAGCTTAGCTAGAGATAATCGTCTTAGGGGTTCGGTTCTCGGCAGCGTAGCTCCCTCTTTTAATCAGATCTTGTTATCGTATCCCGGTCGATAGAGCAGCAGGAGGTTGGAGTCGGCTTTTAAGAACATGTTAGCGTATCTGTAGAGTTCCTCTAGCAATACCTCTAATAGGTTTATTTCTTCTTCCGCTATTATCTTTTGGTAGTCTTCGATGTCCTTTATCGAGATAGCGTAGATCTTATTCTCTAGCGACTTCGCGATGTCTGTTAGAGCTTCTAAGCTTATTATTCCTACAGTAGCTAGGGGATCTAAACGATCGGCCGGAACCGCGTTAGTAGTCGTAACGTTTGGTTTTGCAGCAATAACGGTAACCGATTCGACAGCGGCGGCGCCGTTCTACTAGGTTTTAAACCTAAGTGTGCCTTTATCTACGTTAATAAAGGCTTTCTGGTTCTTTATATATTTCTGCTCGATAATAATGTCAAATCGTCCAATATCCATTACTCGGAACGTCGCTTCGGTCGTTCAGCCAGCTAGGGTAGTCTTTAACGGCACGTAGTGCGTAACGCTCTCGGTTTCTTGTCCGTTATATGCCGAAATTCGCGTCGGCGATGCTAATTCTACTGGATAGCCGTATCCTTTCGTTAGTTTCTGTACTAGTCGATAATGTATTAATGCGCCGATAAGAGCTCCTGTATCTATAAAGGCTCTTAGCTAGAGGGGCTGGCGTAAGCTCTTAAGGGGGTAGACAGTAATTAGAAGGATAATAGCGGTCCCTATATTTACTTCTACTACTGCTAAGAGCTTATCGTTACAGCTGTTTATACACTCTCCTTCTTCTGGCAATACGGTTCGTAGCAGTGCCCTATTGTTTATGCTAGGTAGGGGGGCCTATCCGTCTAGCTAGTCTTTTCCTAAGATTCTTAATCGCACCCTACTGTCTACACTGTTAGTGTCGTTTGGCGCCGGCTCTATAGCCTAGATAGTCTTCCTCGGTAGCGGCAGCGTAGGTCTCGTAGCCTAGTATTCTCGCTTCTGTTAAGCTGTTGCCTAGTATCTAGTAGCAATATAGCTAGGCTTTCTATATACGTAGCAGGTAGGAACTAATACGGAGTAGGTTGGCCTGTGTTATTACTATGCCTTGCCAAGGTTTATATATCTGGTACACATTGGTCAAGTCACTTCCGAGTTACTTAACTAGTCCCTTTTGGATTAAGTGTACCGCGTTACATCACTTAACTCGGAAGTAACTGCTGAAAGTGTACGATAAAAGGCCCGGGTTCAATTCCTAGGGGGCGCATCTTTTAATAGGAGAGTGGAAGCAGCGTTAACGTATGTCCGTTTGTCCACTACTCTGTACAGAATAAGGCAGACCTAGTAAAGGTCCAGCTAGCTGTATGCAGACCTGCCGGAGGAGGTTGATTGCGTATGCTGCATAGGGGGGCTATACAATAGCATACGTAGCCTGTAAGTAAGCGCAGCTTACGAGGTCGTAAGCCTGTAGCGTAGGAGGTAGTAATACAGGGTAGGTTGGCCTGTGTTATTACTATGCCTTGCCAAGGTTTATATATCTGGTACACATTAGTCAAGTCACTTCCGAATTACTTAATCAGTCCCTTTTGGCTTAAGTGTACTGCGTTACATCACCGGCTAAGCCGGCGGATAGTGGTAACAGAGAGCAAAGACTGTTACAAAGCGCGCCGACGCGGTGGCGCCGTCCTCGGCCTTACCGCTATTATTCGCCGGTCCTGGCCAGCGGTAGTGGTGGTAGAGCCGAGGACTCCAGTTAAGCGATCGCTACGATCGTCTTTATTGGCTTCTACGCCGGTAGAGCGGACGCAGCTTTTTTCTCTTCTTCTGTAATTATTAGCTTCGGAGCCACTCCAGCTTTGGCTTCTTCTGGTTTCTTGTATAGAATTCCTTTAGCAGCTCCACTGAATTCCGGAGATTCTCGATCGGATACTATTTATAATCTTCTAGCTATCCCTTCTACGAAATCCTTGCTTCGATAGATTCTCTTAGCTTTCTTATATCTATTACGTCTTCCACCTCCTATTCTTCTTCTTTACTGTCCATTTCGACTGGCGGGGGTTTAGCGAACCCCTGATCCGGAAGACCGTCTTTAGGGTCTAAACTTAGCAGATCCGAATAAAAGACTTCGTAGATCCGGAACGATTTCGGTAGCTGGAGCTAGTAGGTTACTGGCGACCTCTTTTCCACTATCTTAAACGGACCTACGTAGCAGAGGTTAAGCTTGGCGTTGCCTTTTAGCCTTAGGTTCCTCGTATCAAGCTATACCTTTTGACCTTCTTTGAATTCTATTAGTAACTGCTTTCTATTAGCTTAAGTTACTATCTTCTTCTAAGCCGATTCTATCGCCTCCTTCGCTACCTTAATTGCTTCCTCTATCTGAGCCTTAAGTGCCTCGGCCGCCGCAGCGGCGACTCTCTTTAACAAAGTAGCGGTAGAAGATTCCGAAGAGCTAAGTTTGTTTAGCGGTTAAAAGCTTATCCTTAGAAGATAACTATAAGTTATCTTAAACAGCGCCAGTAAGGTAGCCTCTAACTGTGCTGAATTGGCGCAGAATTCGGCTATAGGCAATACCTTAACCCACTCTGCTTAATAATAACTGTAGAAGATTCGTAGATATTTCTCTATCTCGCGGTTAGCTACTTCGGACTGACCGTCGGTCTAAGGGTAAGTGGCTATGCTAAGTTTTCTATAAATTCCGAGAGCTTGGTTAATAGCCTTCTATACATTGGCAGTAAATTGAGTACCCCTATCCGTAGTAATAGTGTCCGGCAGACTATAGTGTTTCTATACGTGCTAAATTAGCATTCTCGCCGTCTCTTCTGCAGTAGTTCCTTTATCCTTCGCTCGGCAGGGGATAAAGTAGCGTTCTTTGCTTAGTCAATCCACTACATTAAGTATAGCGTTATATCCACTAGAGTCCGGTAGGCCGGTTACGAAATCTATCGTAATATGCTGCTATAGTTTCTTGGGGATTGGAAGTAGCTTCAACAGACCGGCCGGAAGGCCGTAACGTGGCTTCGCGACTCGGCACACGTAACAATTAGCAATAAATTAGTAGATCCGCTCGAAGATTCGCGGAAACTAGTAGACCGTCCTTACGGCTTCTATTGTCTTCTTAGAGCTAGCGTAGCTAACATCTGTAGAACTATAGACTAGCTGGACGACCTCTGTAGTTAGTTCTTCCAGAACTATTAGCTTCCCTAACCCAGTTTTGCCGAGCTTCTGTTGCTAGTTAAGCCGCTCCACTTTTTTGTAGAGAGTCTCTTCCTCGGTTACCGGCTCCACTGCGCAGACCCCTACCTCTTTCAACACTTTAGCGTCTACTATTTGCTCGGTCAGCACCTTCTGGAACATGTTCGGATCTTCCTTCGCGCAGCTGATCTTCCCTTCTCTTCTCGTTAACGCGTCGGCCTTTCTATTTTGAGCTTCGGGTCGATAGGTAATCTTAAAGTCAAATCTGGATAAGTAGGCGGCTGTTACAGCGGCAGAAAGGGGTGGGACTGGATAATAGGGTGGACCCTTGGAATTTCGGCTCGGCCCTTCCGGACCGAGCCGGGCCTTGGCACGCCACCCCCCAAAGGTCTTATCCACCACTACATAGACTCCTTTCCCTCCTTAGTTCGAGATATAGTTATCAAAAAGGCCGTATTGAATTATATCTGCGTACCCGGATTATTATATCTCGAACTTACTCTCTACACAAACCCCGCGCTGCGCGAAAGGGCCCGTCGAACTATCCGGACGCTCGAATAACGCACGCGCACACACACACCAAAACAACAACCTCTAAGGCACTGTAAGAAGATAGAGGGCTTCTCGACGGTAGAGAGCGGCGTTACAGGCTGCAGTAGAAGTAGGAAAGGAAAGACTAGCAGAGCGAGTAGGCGCTCCAGTGTAATTAATAATAAGATTATTATTAGCGGTTTCACAGCGGAAGAGACTGCGGAGGTCAAGGAACGAATGGCCGAATATAAGAAGATCTACAACTGTACGCTCGAGGAACTAGAAGACTATGTAAACGAGAATAGAATAGGGAAGGTCTACGACGGCATAGACCTTATCGAGATGCTGTTTTACAGAACGCTGGAAGAGGTCAGACAACTAAGAGAAGAAACTAAAGCGGTAAGGGCCGAAAAGGAATCGGCAGAGACTATTATCGACGTGTTAGAAAACCAGGCGGCAAATCGACTAGCGCAACTGAAGGCGCTAAAGGATCAGCTAGCTAATACGGAAACAGCGAGACTATCGCCGCCACTGCGGCGAGACACCTACGCAGAGACCGCCTTACTAGCGGCCTACAGTTAAGGCGGCACGTTAATAACGTTACTACTAGATCTACCGGCGTTTAGAGGCGGAGATCCTAAGGATTGGGAAGCATTTAAGAAGAAGATAAAGAACAAGATAGATCGAGACCATGCCAGAAACAGCGCCAGAGATAGATTGGCGTACCTGGAATCGCGATTAGAAGGTAAAGCTTTTTCGCTAGTAGCGGACCTAGAAGAGGTAACCGCTAAAGAAGCGATTAAAGCGCTAGATCAACGCTTCGGAGACCCCTTTAGGAAGAAGACGGCCCGTAAGCAGCTAGACAAGATCAACCAGAACCGGCAGACGTTCGAGGAGTTCTACAGATTGTTTAGGAAATATGCGATCAGAGCCCGAGTGGCGGAAGATAAGCAGCTCTACCTACTAAGGCAGAAGCTAAACCCTGAACTGGCCGCCACTATAGCGTCGGTAGAAGACGAAGACCTTAAGGGCTTCGTGCACCAAGCGAGAGTTACCGCGAGAAACTTAAGCGCTTACGCGAAATCACGCGAACCGAACCAGAAGCCGTTAATAACGCAGACAGCACGACCCCCTGCGCCTTTCCGGAGAGCACCCCAGCAGCTACCTTATCAGTCACAGCGTTCGTCGTTCGTCCCCACCTGCTACGTATGTAGGAAGCCTGGCTACATCGCTACGAGATGCTAAGCATCGGATAAGCAGAAGCAGGAGTATCGTGTTATAAAGCAGCCGCAGCCGCAGCCACCGAGAAAGACCATACAAGCTATAGAGCCGGCTCCGAACGACACCGAGAGCGTAGACGGTAGGGGGCAGTTAAGGATTATAGGAAAAGACCAGCTGGACGGATAGGCCCCCTATCCAGCATTAACAATAGGGCACTAACAAGAGCCACGTTACAGAGAGACGAGAGCATTAACAGCTGCAGCGATCCGCTCTTAGCGGCAGTAGAAGTGAACACAGAAACAGCTATTATCCTTCTAATTACTGTCCACCCCCTTAACGGATTGAGCAAACCACTTCGGCTAAGGGCTTTTATCGACACAGGGGCCCTTATCGGAGCGGCTATCCACTATCGATTGGTTCAAAAGCTGATAAAAGGATACGGCTATCCGGTGGAGATAGCGTCGCCGACGCGGATTTCAGCGTATAACGGACAAGACACGGAAAACGGTACGCACTACGTGCCATTAAGGACTACACTAGCTAGTCGAACCACAGAAGCAACGTTCCGGATTATGGATCTCGGACGGTTTGACATTATTATAGGGCAGAAATAGATAAAGAACCAGAAGACGGTTATTGACGTAGACGAAGGCACGATAGAATTCAAAACCCCGGGTAGCGGAGCAGGGACTATCAGAACGGCCGCCACCGCCACTGCTGCCGCCGAGCCGAAAGCTACGGAGTCTGCGAAAGAGGCTCCGTCCAATCGTTCCGAACCCCTAGTCACTGTCGGAATAATGAGTTCAGAAGCTATAACGACTCTCGCGAAGTCGCTAGACAACGAGATCTACGCTATTTCTATAAAGGATATCGAAGACTATAGGAAGATAATAGCGGAAGAAGAAGTGGATCTACTGGAGGTGTTACTAGAAGAATTCTACGGTTACGCTAACGTGTTCTTAAAGGCAGACTCCAACCTCTTGCTGCTTTACAGACTGGAATACGACAACAAGATCCGACTGAAAGAGGGAGCGAAGCTGCTAAGAACCGAGCCCCTAAGACGACTGTCGCCGGCGGAACTGGACCAAGTGGAGGTGTTTGTTCGAGAAAACCTAGCGAAGAACTTTTATTACACCGAGCAGCGCAGAATATGCGTTACCGATTCTTTTCGTAAGAAAACTAGGGGGTGGTCTGCGACTCTGCGTAGACTATCGAGGCCTTAACGAGGTTACCAAGAGAGACGTATACCCGCTGCCGCTGATCGACGAGACTATACAACGAGTGGCTAAAGCTAAATAGTTCAGCAAACTGGACATTCGACAGGCGTTCTACCGACTAAGGCACGAAGAAGGGCAGACGGAAGATCTTACGACGTTTGCTACGCGTATAGGCAACTTCAAGTGGCTGGTAATGCCTTTCGGACTTACCAAAGCGCTGGCGGTATAGCAACGCTTTATGAACCACTCCTTTATAGACATGTTGGAACAGTTCGTGTCTATTTACCTAGACGACATCCTATTTACACAGATAGAACGAGAAAGCAGCACACGGACCACATCGAGAAGGTGCTGACTATGCTCCGCGAGGTCGGATTAAACGCGGACACGAAGAAGAACGAGTTCTATCAAACCGAAGTCAAATATCTCGGTCTTATCGTCGGAAGAGATAGAATTCGGATAGACCCCTTAAAGGTCGCCGCCGTAGCGGAATGGAAGCAGCCGAAATGGAAACACTACGCAAATCAGAGCGTTTCTCGGATTCTGTAGCTACTATCGACAGTTTATTAAGGACTTTAGCAAGATCGCGAGACCCCTAAACAAAGCACTAAAGAAAGAGGCCGCCGACCTATAGAATAAGAGGTGCACGGAAGCGTTCGACCGGCTGAAAGAAGCAGTGGCTTCAGCGCCAGTCCTAGCACACTTCCGGCCGGAAAAGACGATCTACGTAGAAACGGACGCTTCTGACACAGTTACGGCAGGGGTCCTTTCTCAATACGCCGACAACGAAGAGACCCTCCATCTAGTAGCTTTCTTTAGCAAGTCCATAAAGGAGGCCAAACGGAACTACGCAATCTACGATAAAGAACTGCTGGCCATTATACAGGCGTTCGAGGAGTGGAAGCCAGAGCTTATAGCTAGAAAGAGCACGGTCCAGGTCCTTATGGACTACCAGTCGCTGACCTACTTTATAAAGATGCAGAAGCTCTTACGACGTTAAGCACAGTGGGCTGCCTACTTATCCGGGTTTAACTTCAAGATTACCTATCGACCCGGAGCTCAAAACTGAAAGGCTAACGCACTAACGAGAAGAGAAGGAAAGACCAGCCGCGCGAAAGAAGATCTGAACATGTTCTAGAAGGTGTTAACTAAGCGGATAGTAGACGCAGAGGTGTTGAAAGAGGTAGGGGTCTGCGTAGTAGAACCGGCCCCTAAGGAAAAGACTCTCTACGAAAAGGTAGAGCAGCTTAACAAGCAACAGAAACTCGGCAAACCCAGTTTAGGGAGGCTAATAGTTCCAGAAGAACTAATTACAGAGGTCATCCAGCTAGTCTATAGCTCCGTAGATGTAGGCTACGCAGGCGCGAAGAAGACGATGCAGGCGGTAAGAACGATCTACTGGTTTCCGCGAATATTCGAGTGAATCCACCGATTTATCGCCAACTGCTACGTGTGCCGAACGGCGAAGCTGCGTTACGGCTTTCCGGCAGGCTTATTGAAGCCACTGCCGATCCCCGAGAAACTGTAGCAACACATTACGATGGACTTCGTAACCGGCCTGCCGGACTCCGATAGATATAACGCTACGCTAAACGTAGTGGACCAACTGAGCAAGGAACGCCACTTTATCCTCTGCTAAGCGAGAGACGAAGTGTAAGGGGCTCAAGAATCTTGATTTAGAAACTTGAGGTTAGGTATATATATAAAGGAACTAATAGGCAGTTCCTTTGTCGTCTGCTGCTGTACGATTTGTACCTATAAAGCCAAGCTAGCAATTTCCCCCTTTGTGCAGGGGTGCCAGGTTCACCCTTCGTATAGAGGGTCGGGAGTTACCTCCTCTGTACAGTAGTGCATAGTTTACCCCCCCCTATTTAGAGGGGCGGTAGCTCCCCTTTGCGTAGGACTGTAGTGTTCTCCCTCTGTACGGGAGTGGGGTCCTGTCGGTGGTTCCGTACAGAGGGTAGGGTCGTGCTGGCGCTGCTAAGTCGCAGTCCTTAGGACGACGTTCAGCTTAGGTCGGGTTCAGGGCCTGGGCCGGACGGCGCGCCCCTAACAATACCCCCCCCCTTCCCTTCTCGTAGTGTTTCTTCTGTACAGCGTCGCGCCTAAATCAACTAGCTCCCGTTGTTCCTTTGGCGGGTTGCGGCTTCCTATTCCGTCCGGTCGTCTAAGTCGTCGCCCCTCGCTACTTCCCTTAGGTCGTAGTTGCCTCTTGCCATTTTACCTGTTTGTAGCAGCTGCCTTGTTTGCTATTTCCCTTATAGCAGGCAGTTGGCTCCAGCCTTCTCCCTTCTTTTCCTTCCCTTATACCGTCTACTGTCCACCGTCTATCTACTACCGTCTACTATCTACTATCCACTATTACTACTAGCTACCAACTACCAACTACAACGTACTACTAGCCACTATCTACCAACCACTACCAGCCACTATCCACTATGTCGTCCGCCCTGTCTAATGGCTCCCTTGTAGTTGCTAGCCCCGCCTCCTCCGACTCTTAAGGATCCCCTCTATTTTATACTCTTCCTAGCCCTCGGTTATAATTGCAGGTGGGCGCGCGTCGTTAGTCGTCTGGTGCGGCAGGGGGTCCGTGTTCGCCGGTCGTACGAGGTCTACGTAAAAGACTAGGTAGATCCCTAGGGGGGTGTTTAGTCGTATAGCGTATGTCCCTACTGGCCGGATTACTGTAAACTTCCTGTTCCTCTAATCTAGCTTCTTGCTTAGCTGGTCCGTATAGATGTTCCGCTAGTTTAGCCAGACCTGATCCTCTGCCTCGTACCTTGGTGCCGCCTGTCGTCCCTTGTTAGCCTGCTCTTCCGCATTCTGCTAGGCTATAGCTAGGCTCGCCTTTGCCTATTAGTAGGCGTTCGTAATCGTCTGTACGATGGCCTCTCCTTGCTAGATTAGGGATCGTACAGGGCGCAGGGTGTTACCGCTTAGGGTCGGTAGGAGCAGGGAGTAGTCGTATCTATAGGTCGTAAAGAAGGGGGACAGTCCTGTAGCATCGGCTATACAGCTATTAATAGCTAGCTCCGCTATAGGGAGGAGTCGGTTCCAGTTCGTCTAGTTATAGTCTACGTACGCTCGGAGATACGCTTCCAAAGTTAAATTAACCCTCTCCGTCACCCCGTCTGTTTGTAGGTGCTATGCAGTTAACAGACGACGTTCTACCTTTAGCAACTGGCAGATCCTTGCCCAGAGCTAGCTCGTAAACTGTGTCCCCCGATCTGATACGATTGACCTAGGGAAACCGTGCTTGCTGAACGTCGTCTGTATAAAGGCCTAGGCAGTGTCCTTAGCTGTAATAGAGTCTATTCCCTCTAGTATTACCCCCTTCGTTAACTTGTCCGTAACTACTATAATGTTCTGCCGTCTATCGCTCTTAGGGAGGTCTGTAATAAAGTCTACTATTAGATCTTGCTAGGGCCGGTCCGGTATTAGCAGGGGCTTTAGCAGCCTATGCTTTAGCTCGCGCTAGGGCTTCGTTCGTCTGCATACATCGCAGTTCTGTACAAACCTGCGAATGTCCTTTGCTATCGCTAGCTAGTAGTAGTCCTAGGCGATAATGCTGTACGTCTCCTCGCGCCCTAGGTGCCCGGTAGCTATAGAGTTATGCGCCTGTTGTATTAAGCTCGTATAGAGCTTCTCGTCTGCCGGGACCTATATCCGATTCCTGAACCTTAGGTTGTTCTCCTCGTCCACTGAACACTCGGCTGTCGACACCTTAAGATAGAGCTCGGCTAGGAGCTTCCGTTGCCCTCCCTAGATCGCCGTACGGGCCCCTCGGTATACCTCGTCCTTTTCTACTGCCTCTTCCTATGCTTGCAGTTAGGGTTCCTATAGATGTGTCGCCGCTAGGCAGATAGTCTCCCTGTCCGGCTCCCCCTTAAACATCTGGAATGTTCGTAACTTTAGCTAGTCGTCTTCGTACGTCGTTGGCATGTCCTGGTCCTGTCTAGACAGTGCATCGGCCCTGCTGTTATCCTTACCCTTGCAGTACTAGAGTCTTATATTAAACCGGCTTAGGTACATTGCCTATCGTATATGCCTCTCGGACAGCTTCTGGGGTTAAGTGAAGTATTCTAGGTTCTTGTAGTCTGTTAGGGCGAGGAACTTAGGCACCGAGCAGAGTTCTCTATCCTAGGCTTCGCAACACTATACGACTGCCAGCAACTCTTTGTCGTAGATAGGGTAGTTGCACTTAGCTAGGGAGTTCTTCTTAGAGAAATACGTATATAGGTATAGGAGTCCGTCCGAGCCTACCTGTAACAGGATACCCCTGATGCAGTACCCCGAGGAGTCAGTTTCCAGTATTGTCGTACGCTCCGGGTCGAAGGCGGCGAGCGTTGGTCCTGTAGTAAAGAGCTCCTTTAGCTTGTCGAAGCTCCTATTACATTCGTCCGTCTATTTGAACTGCTTGTCTTTGTGCGTTAGTTTAACTAGGGGGCGTACCCTCTCTAAGTAGCTCTGTATAAACTAGCGGTAGAAGTTGGCAAACCCAAGAAATTCCCGTACGCCCTTAACGTTCGTAGGTGGCTTCCATTGCTTAATAGCATTAATCTTCTTCCTGTCTATACTAATACCTTTCCCTGCCTCGATAATAAAACCTAGGTATTTCGTACGTTGGACGCCGAATTCGCATTTGTCGATGTCGAGGTACAAGCCTGCCCGCTGCAGTCGGTCCAGCACCTTCTTAACATCTCGTACGTAATCTGCGTAGGTGCCGTCTGTAAAAACCAGGGTGTTGTCGAGGTATGCCGAGCAGATGTCGTCTAGTAACCCTTATAGGGACTTGTTAATGTACCTTTAGAAGGTTGCTAGTGCATTAGCAAGGCCGAAGGGGGTAACAAGCTACTTAAAAAGGCCGTATCTCGTATAGAAGGCCGTTATCCATTTACAGCCTTCCTTAATCCGTATCTTGTAGAAGGCTGAGACTACGTTAAGCTTAGTAAACTACTTTGCCTTGCTAATCCGCCCGAGGGTCTCCTTAATAAGGGGTAGGGGGTACTAGTCCTTCTTAGTAATCGCGTTAATGCCCCTATAGTCTATGCAGAAACGCAATCCGGCCTTCCCCTCCTTGTAGACAAACAGCACTAGGGCTCCTGCGGACGACGTACTAGCCCGAAAAAACCCTTTAGCAAGCAGGTCGTCCAGCGTCTTGCGCAGTACTAAGAGTTCTCTAGAGGACATTCTATACAGCGGTCTATACAGTACCTCCGGCAGGCCCCTATCTGGACGGGGTTCTAGCTAGATGTTATAATCAATCCCTTCCCCTTAGTATAGCGGCAGCTTCGAGGCCGACTTTGGTTTAAAGAGGTCTAGGTACCTAACATACTCTCTTAGGAGCTTCGTATAGGGGTTTGTCGCCTCCTTAGGTGCTAATGCCTTCTCGATGTCTGCCGTCGCTGTGTTAATTTCGGCCTTAGTATTGCCCTCTTGTAGGTACCTCCCCTAGTTCCGGATCCTCTGCCTTGTTACTGCTAGGTATAGCCGTCCTTGTCCGACATCCAGCTTGCCCCTTTAGCGCTCTATCCAAGGCTTTCCTAGTATTAGGTTATACCCTAACTTGTCCTACATAACATAGAGGTATAAGTCTCGCTCGTAGTGTCCCTGTACCTCCAATGTTACTTTCACTATATAGGTAATGTCCGGTCCTCGCCCGGTAATGCCCAGTATGCGTACAGGTACCGTAGGGGTCGTCTTAATCTAATGTCTCTGTACGAAGTCCTCGCTGATTACTCTATACTCCAAACATCCTGTGTTAATCAATGTCCGCGCCGTTGCGGACCTGTTTAACGTCGGCTGTACGATAAACGGCGTCGTCGTTATGTAATTGCTCTTAAAAGATAGCTAAGTAACGCTTTGATTTAGCAGTCTATCTCGCGCCCGCCTCTAGCAGAGTCTTCGCTTAGAGGCTACTCTTTTCCCAACTCGTCGTCGTCCGAGTAGGACACCTGATCTTCTTGTTAAGGCGCCGCAGTTGCTACCCTTGCAGTAGTCGGCCGTCCCCTAGGTCTCTCTGCTAGCAGAAGCCTGCAATTCTGTACAGTGTAGCCTATCCTGCTTCACCGGTAGCAGCTCCCTTCTGCTCGCCTCTTATTAAGGGTGGCTGTATCTACCTATTGCGCCCTTTTGGTAGCAGTCCTTAGCCGTACAGTAGCTGCTGCTGCTACCCTCGTCGTCGTCGGTTCCTAGTCTATAGCGTCTATCTGTCGCTAGGGGGGTTGTCTTATCTCCTAAGTACAGCCTATCCGTCCCAGCCTGCGTTGCTGGTCGTCGACTATCCTAAGAAGGTCGCAGAATTCCTCGTACGTAGCTGGCTGCATTACACCTACCAGCCCCGTTATAATCTCCTTAGAGAGGCCTACCTCTAAAGAGGTAATCTTTATCCTGTCCTCCTATTAGAGACCCCCTGCTTCTGCCAAAGTCTAGTCAAATTCTGCAAGGAATTCTCGTATAGTCTTACGTCCTTGTTTTATTGTATTGACCTGTAGGAGTGCTCGGCTCTCGCGGTCCGGGTCCTTATAGCTCTTGTCTAGAGCTGCCTAGAGCATCGTCGTCGTAGCTATCGCCGGGTTAGCGATAGCCGTCTCGTAGTACAGCAGAATTTGTGCTGCCGCCCTGCCCTTTAACCTCCTAAAGAGGTAGACTACCTTATCTAGCTCGGTTGGGTATGCTCCTAAGTCTACTAGGAGCTTGGAGCGCATCTAAGCCGCCTAGGAGGGGTACTCGGCCGGAGCCTTACTATTGTACGTAGAGACGTCGGGGAGTTTGCTCTTAGGGGTCGGGGTGTAGGTTATAGTGTTCGTCGTCGTTGTAGGGGTCGGATCGCGATCGGACGCCCTAAGCTGTCGTAGCTCCTGTTCTTGTTAGGAAATTATCGCAGCCTAGTAGCTTACTTGTTGTTCGAGCTGCCTCTTGCTTTCCAGCAGCTCCTCGTATACGCAGTGCATATGTCCCTCTATAGCTGTAGGTTCTATAGGGATGTCGCCGTCTATCTTTGTTCTATTACTGCGGTTACCGACAGTAAGATCAGTTCCTAATGTAAGGGGCTTAAGAATCTTGATTTAGAAACTTAAGGTTAGGTATCTATATAAAGGAACTAATAAGCAGTTCCTTCGTCGTCTGCTGCCGTACGATTTGTACCTACGAAGCTAAGCCAGCAATTTCCCCCTTTGTGCAGGGGTGCTAGGTTCACCCTTCGTACAGAGGGTCGGGAGTTACCTCCTCTGTACAGTGGTGCATAGTTTACCCCCCCCTATTTCGAGGGGCGGTAGCTCCCCTTTGCGCAGGACTGTAGTGTTCTCCCTCTGTACAGGAGTAGGGTCCTGTCGGTGGTTCCGTACGGAGGGTGGGGTCGTGCTAGCGCCGCTAAGTCGCAGTCCTTAGGACGACGTTCGGCTTAGGTCGGGTTCAGGGCCTGGGCCGGACGGCGCGCCCCTAACACGAAGGAACCACTGCAGAAGAGACCGCACGGATGTTAATTCAATACGTGTAGAAGCACTATGGCCTGCCGGACACTATTACTACGGATAGGGGTCCTCAATTCACCGCCGACGTATAGAAAGCTATTAACTAAGCTCTCGGAATTAGTAGAAAGCTTAGCACAGCAGCTTACCCTTAGACCGATAGTTAGTCTAAAGTGGCCAATCGCAAGATAGAGCGATATCTGCGAACCTTCTGCAGCTATTATTAAGAAAAGTGGGTCGAGGTGTTGCCGATAGCCGAATTCTGCGCCAACTCGGCACTGTCTAAAGCCACCTTGCTGGCGCCGTTCGAAATAACGCATAGCTATCTTCCGAGAATAAGTTTCCAGCCGCTGAGCGAACCCAGCTCTAGGGAACCTTCTACCGCTACGTCGTCAAAGAGAGTCGCCGCCGCGACGGCAGAAGCGCTCCGATCTCAGATAGACGAAGCAATCAAAGTAGCGAAAGAGGCGATAGAATCGGCTTAGAAGAAGATAGTGGCTTAAGCTAACAGAAAGCAAACGCCGATGGAATTTGAAGAAGGCCAAAAAGTATAGCTTAACACGCGGAACCTGAGGCTGAAAGGCAACGCCAAGCTCAATCCGCGCTACGTAGGTCCGTTTACGATAGTGGAAAAGAGGTCGCTAGTGACTTATCGGCTCCAGCTACCGAAATCGTTCCGAATCTACAATGTCTTTTATTCGGATCTGCTAAGCCTAGACCCTAAGGACGGCCTTCCGGAACAGGGGTTCGCCGAACCCCTGCCAATCGAGATGGACGGTAAGGAAGGAGAGTAGGAGGTAGAAGATGTAATGGACATAAAGAAGATAAGGGGGTCTATCAAAGCGAGAATCTCGTAGAAAGGGTGGCCGGAAGACTATAAATAGTATCTAATCGAGAACCTCCGGAATTTGGCAGAGCTGCTAAGAGAGTTCTACGTGCAGAACCCGTAGAAGCCAAAGCCTAAGTGGCTCCGAAGTTAATAGTTTAGAAAGAAGAAAAGCCGCGTCCGCTCCACTAGCGCAGAAGCCGATAAAAACGATCGTGGCGGTCGCCTTAGGGAGGTCTTCGACGCAGCCACCACCTACTACCGGTTCGGCAGGCAGCTCGCCGACGCCGTAGCGTGCCAGCGCCGCCGACCCTGCGGTAGGTAAGCGCTTTAGTAGAAGAAAAAGAAGAGGAAGAAACGCTGTAGACGGATCTATATAGACCTCCGAGGTGACGCACAGACCAGCCGAGCCGCAGCTTAGAAGACTGCAGATTAGATCAGATAGCGACGATTATATAAACGCCAAGTAAAGGACTTCAGATGCCGACGATGTAAGAAATTAAAGAAGTGATAAAGAGAATGCTGTTTTTGATAGAAGATGGAAGAGGTAACATCGGCGTTAGAGGGGATTTTCGAGAAGGAGCCGACGAATCAAAAAAAAAAAAGTGAAGATTTTCGGATGGATAGGGTGACTAAGCGGTCGAGGGCGACCGCTAGTAAGGGAGGGGGGTAGTGTTACAGCGGCAGAAAGGGGTGGGACTGGATAATAGGGTAGACCCTTGGAATTTCGGCTCGGCCCTTCCGGACTGAGCCGGGCCTTGGCACGCCACTCCCCAAAGGTCTTATCCACCACTACATAGACTCCTTTCCCTCCTCAGTTCGAGATATAGTTATCAAAAAGGCCGTATTAAATTATATCTGCGTGCCCGGATTAGCGGCCTACTAAGCTTAGCAGCGTAACAGCTTCTGCATCTTTATAAAGTAGGTAAGCGACTGGTAGTCTGTAAGGACCTGGACTATGCTCTGTCTAGCTATAAGCTCCGGCTTCTACTCCTCGAACGCCTGTATAATAGCTAACAGTTCTTTGTTGTAGATAGCGTAGTTCCGTTCGGCCTTAGTTATAGACTTGCTAAAGAAGGCCACCGGATAGAGGGTCTTGCCGTCGTTAGCGTATTGAGAAAGGACCCCTGCTGTTACTGTGTTAGAAGTGCCCGTTTCTATATAGATCGTCTTTTCCGGTCGGAAGTGTGCTAGAACTAGCGCCGAGGCTACTACTTCTTTTAGCTAGATAAAAGCTTCCGTGCACTTCTTATTCTATAGGCCAGCGGCCTCCTTCTTTAGTGCTTCGTTTAGGGGTCTCGCTATCTTGCTAAAGTCCTTAATAAACTGTTGATAATAGCTGCAGAATCCGAGAAACGCTCTAATTTGTGTAGTGTTTCCGGATTTCGGCTGCTTCTATTCTGCGACAGCAGCGACCTTTAAGGGGTCTGTCCTAATCCCTTCTCTTCCGACGATAAGACCGAGATATTTAACTTCGGTCTAATAAAACTCGCTCTTCTTCGTGTCTGCGTTCAATCCGACTTTGCAGAGTCTCTTTAGCACCCTCTTAATGTAGTCTGTATGCTGTTCTCTCGTTCTATTGGTGTAGATAAGGATGTCGTCGCCTGTAACGCCGCCTTCTACTGTTAAGAAGCTCTCTATAGCTGTCTTACAGTGCTAGGGGGTTGTTGGTTTGGTGTGTGTAGTGCGCGTGCGTTATTCGGGTGTCCAGATAGTTCAACGGTCCCTTTCGCGCAGCGCGGAGTTAGTGTAGTAAGTGAGTTCGAGATATAATAATCTGGGCACGTAGATATAATTCAATACAGCCTTTTTGATAACTATATCTCGAACTAAGGAGGGAAAGAAACCTATTTAGTAGAAGTGAGAGCTTTAGGGGTGGTGTGCCAAGGCCCGGCTCAGTCCAAAAGGGCCGAGCTGAAATTCCAAGGGTCTACCCTATTACTTAGTCCTACCCCTTTCTGCCGCCGCAACATATAGAAAGCCTAGCTATATCGCTACTAGATGCTAGGCAACGGCTTAACAGAAGCGAGAATACCAGGCTAAGAGACCTACGCCGCTGCCACCGAGGAAGAGCGTCCAGGCTATAGAGCTAGCGATAATTGACACTAACAGTATAGACAGCGGAGTGCTATTAAGGATTATAGGAAAAGACTAGCTAGACGGATAGGCCCCCTACCTAGTATAAGCAACAGGGCACTACTACGAACTACATCGTTAAAAGAAGAAAGCTGTAAGGGGCCTAAGGATCTTAGTTTAGAAGCTTGAGGTTGGGTATCTACATAAAGAAACTAATAGGCAGTTCCTTCGTCGTCTGCTCCGTACGATTTGTACCTACGAGGCCAAGCTAGCAATTTCCCCTTTGTGCTAGGGTGCAAGGTTCACCCTCTGTATAGAGGGTCGGGGGTTACCTCCTCTATACATGTAAGGGGCTCAAGAATCTTGGTTCAGAAACTTGAGGTCGGGCATCTACATAAAGGAACTAATAGGCAGTTCCTTCGTCGTCTGCTCCGTACGATTTGTACCTACGAAGCTAAGCCAGCAATTTCCCTTTTGTGCTAGGGTGCAAGGTTTACCCTCTGTACGGAGAATCGGGAGTTGCCTCCTCCGTACAGTGGTAAAGGGTTTTTCCCCCTAATCTGAGGGGCGGTAGCTCCCCTTTGTGCAGGGCCGTTGCGTTCTTCCTCTGTACGGGAGTAGGGTCCTGTCGGTGGCTCCGTATAGGGGGGGGGTAGGGTCGTGCTAGCGCTGCTAAGTCGCAGTCCTTAGGGCGACGGTTGGCTTAGGTCGGGTTTAGGACCTGGGCCGGGCGGCGCCCCCTAACAATACCCCCCCCCTTTTCCCTTTCTCGTAGTGCTTCTTCCGTACAGTGGCGTGCTTAAACTATCTAGCTCCTGCTGTTCCCTTGCTAGGTCGTCGTTTCCTATTCCGTTCGGTCGTCCGAGTCGTCGTCCCTCGTCGCTTCCTCTAGGTCGTAGTTGCCTCTTGCTATTTTACCTGTTTGTAGCAGCTGCCCTGCTTGCCATTCCTACTATAGCAGGTAGTTAGCCTAAGCCTTCTCCCTTCTCTTCCCTTCTCCTCCTTCTTCTCCCTGTACACTGTCTACTATCTACTACTATCCGCTACTGTCCGCCACTAGCTACCAACTACTACTACCAGCTACCAACTATTACCAGCTACCTACTACCAACCACTAACTAGCCACTATGTCGTCCGGTGGTTCCCTCGTCGTCGCTGACCCCGCCCCTCCCCCTCGTCTGGCTGGGGTCCCCCCCTACTTTGTCTTCGTATAGTAGGGACCTTAACTTGACCGGCAGCTACTCCTCCGGTTCGTACAGATTCTCGTCTTCTGTACGGTCTGGGCTAACGTCTTAGGTGCTATACCTGCGAGCAGCGGGATGCGGCCGGGCTCCCCTTCTACGCCTTCTAGTGTGACCCTGCCCAGGTTACATCCGAGCGGGTGGCTATAGCCCGGCCGTCGTACGTTAACGCCCTCCTTATCGCTACCCGGGGCTAGCTCTGCGCCCCCTGCCCCAACTCCCCCTGGCCCTTACTTAGCCTATACCGCCTCCTAGGCTTCTAGGCTAGGGTGTATGCCTCGTGCAAGTGGAAGGATAGCTCCCTCTACTGCCCCTTCCGCCGGCCAGGGGAGGCACGTAGAGGTGGGGGGGTGCCTCTGCTCCCTAGGGCTGGCCCTGGTGGGGGGGTGCCTCTGCTCCCTGGGGCTGGCCCTGGTAGGGGTGGGGGCCCGGCCGGGCCTAAGGTAGTGGAGATCTCAGATAACGAGTAGGGTGTTCTGGTCCCCCGGGGTAGTTTTCTCTTAACTCGTCTTATTTCCGCTCCCCCCCTCCTATTCGTCCCTTGGCTGTTCCCTTCTCCCGGCCCTTATCTCGTACAGTGTCGTACAGTGTCGTGTCAGTAGGGTCCCGTAGTGTCCTACGTCGTAGTGTTCGATCCTTTGACAGCCTAGGTCTGCCTGCGGCTACCCTGTCCTTAGGGTGGATCGTGCCTCCTTCTGCCGTACAGCGCAGTGTTACTGTAACTGGGCAGGGGAATGGTCCTCCTCCTATCTGTCCAGTGCGGTTGTGTCTTGCAGAGCCTGGTATAGTTCCTACGTAGGCTCCGCCTATCCTCTCTATTTCACTAAATACTCTGCCTTCCCCCGCTTCCTCCGACTCTTAAGGATCCCCTCTACCTTATACTCTTCTTGGCCCTCGGTTATAATTGCAGGTAGGCGCGCGTCGTTAGTCGTCTAATGCGGCAGGGGGTCCGTGCTCGCCGGTTGTACGAGGTCTATGTAGAAGACTAGGTAAATCCCTAGGGGAGTGTTTAGTCGTATAGCGTATGTCCCTACCGGCCGGATTACTGTAAACTTCCTGTTCTTCTAATCTAACTTCTTGCTCGGCCGGTCCGTCCGGATGTTTCGCTAGTTTAACTAGACCTTATCCCCGGCCTCGTACCTTGGTGCAGCCTATCGTCCCTTGTTGGCCTGCTCTTCTGCGTTCTGCTAGGCTATAGCCAGGCTCGCCTTTGCCTATTGGAGGGCGTTCGTAATCGTCCGTACGATAGCCTCTCCTTGCTGGACTAGGGACCGTATAGGGCGCGGGGTGTTGCTACCTAGGGTCGGTAGGAGCAGGGAATGGTCGTATCTATAGGTCGTAAAGAAGGGGGACAGTCCTGTAGCATCGGCTATACGGCTGTTAATAGCCAGCTCCGCTATTGGGAGAAGGCGATTCCAGTTCGTCTAGTTATAGTCGACGTACGCCCAGAGGTACGCTTCCAAGGTTGAATTAGCCCTCTCCGTCGCCCCGTCTGTCTGCGGGTGCTATGCAGTAGATAGGCGACGCTCTACCTTCAGCAACTGGCAGATCCGTGCCTAGAGCTGGCTCGTAAACTGCGTCCCCCGGTCTAATACAATGGACCTAGGGAAACTGTGCTTGCTGAACGTCGTCTGGATAAAGGCCTAGGCGGTATCTTTAGCTGTAATGGAGTCTATCCCCTCTAGTATTACCCCCTTCGTTAGCTTGTCCGTAACCACTATAATGTTTTACCGTCCGTCGCTCTTAGGGAGGTTAGTAATAAAGTCTACGGTCAGATCTTGCCAGGGACGGTCCGGTATCGGCAGGGGCTTCAGCAGCCTATGCTTTAGCTCGCGCTAGGGCTTCGTCCGTCTGTATACATCGCAGTTCTGTACGAACCTGCGAATGTCCTTCGCCATCGCTGGCTAGTAGTAGTCCCAGGCGATAATGCTGTACGTCTCCTCGCGCCCTAGGTGCCCAGTAGCTATAGAGTTATGTGCTCGTTGTATTAAGCCTGTACGGAGCTTCTTATCCGCTGGGACCTATATCCAATTTCTGAACTTTAGGTTGTTCTCCTCGTCTACTGAACACTCGGCTGCTGATACCTTTAGGTAGAGCTCGGCTAGGAGCTTCCGTTGCCCTCCCTAGATCGCCGTACAGGCCCCTCGGTATACCTCGTCCTTTTCCACTGCTTCTTCCTATGCTTGCAGTTAGGGTTCCTATAGGTGTGTCACTACTAGGCAGATAGTCTCCCCGCCCGGCTCCCCTTTAAACATCTGGAATGTTCGTAACTTTAGCTGGTTATCCTCGTACGTCGTTGGCATGTCCTGGTCCCGTCTGGACAGAGCATCGGCCCTGCTGTTGTCCTTACCCTTGCGGTACTAGAGTTTGATGTTGAAACGGCTTAGGTACATTGCCTATCGTACGTGCCTCTTAGACAGCTTCCGGGGTTAAGTAAAGTATTCCAAGTTCTTATAGTCCGTTAGGGCGAGGAACTCGGGCACCGAGCGGAGTTCCCTATCCTAGGCTTCGCAACACTGTACGACTGCTAGCAACTCCTTGTCGTAGATAGGGTAGTTGCACTTAGCTAGGGAGTTCTTCTTAGAGAAGTACACATATAGATGTAGGAGTCCGTCCGAGCCTACCTATAACAGGATACCCCTAATGCAGTACCCCGAGGAGTCGGTTTCCAGTATTGTCGTACGCTCTGGGTTAAAGGCGGCGAGCGTTGGTCCTGTAGTAAAGAGCTCCTTTAGCTTGTCGAAGCTCCTATCGCATTCGTCCGTCTATTTGAACTGCTTGTCTTTGTGCGTTAGCTTAACAAGGGGGCGTACGATCTCTAAGTAGTTCTGTATAAACTGGTAATAGAAGTTGGCAAACCTAAGAAATTCCTATACGCCCTTAACGTTCGTAGGTAGCTTCTATTGCTTAATAGCGTCAATCTTCTTCCTATCTATGCTAATGCCTTTCCCTGCCTCGATAATAAAACCTAGGTATTTCGTGCGTTAGACACCGAATTCGCATTTGTCGATGTCGAGGTACAAGCCAGCCTGCTGTAGCCGGTCCAGCACCTTCTTAACATCTCGTATATAATCTGCGTAAGTGCCGTCCGTAAAAACCAGGGTATCGTCGAGGTATGCCGAGCAGATGTCGTCTAATAACCCCTGCAGGGACTTGTTAATGTACCTTTGGAAGGTTGCCGGTGCATTAGCAAGGCCGAAGGGGGTAACAAGCTACTTAAAGAGACCATATCTCGTACGGAAGGCCGTTATCCATTTACAGCCCTCCTTAATCCGTATCTTGTAGAAGGCCGAGACTACGTTAAGCTTAGTGAACTACTTCGCCTTGCTAATTCGTCCAAGGGTTTCCTTAATAAGGGGTAGGGGGTACCGGTCCTTCTTAGTAATCGCGTTAATGCCTCTGTAGTCTACGCAGAAGCGCAATCCGGCCTTCCCCTCCTTGTAGACAAACAGCACTAGGGCTCCTGCGGACGACGTACTAGCCTGAATAAATCCTTTAGTAAGCAGGTCGTCTAGCGTCTTGCGCAATACTAAGAGTTCTCTAGAGGACATTCCGTACAGCGGTCCGTACAGTACCTCCGGCAGGCCCCTATCTGGACGGGGTTCTAGCTAGATGTCGTAGTCAATCCCTTCCCCTTAGTGTAGTGGCAGCTTCGAGGCTAACTTTGGTTCAAAGAGGTCCAGGTACCCTATATACTCTCTTAGGAGCTTCGTACAGGGGTTCGTCGCCTCCTTAGGTGCCAATGCCTTCTTAATGTCTGCTGTTGCTGTGTTAATTTCGGCCTTAGCATTGCTACCTTATAGGAGCCTCCCCTGGTCCTGGATTCTCCGCTTCGTTGCTGCCAGGTACAGCCGTCCTCGTCCGACGTCTAGCTTGCCCCTCTAGCGCTCTATCTAGGGCTTTCCTAGTATTAGGTTATACCCTAACTTGTCCTGTACGACATAGAGGTATAAGTCTTGCTCGTAGTGTCCCTGTACCTCTATTGTTACTTTCACTATATAGGTAATGTCCGGTCCTCGTCCGGTAATGCCCAGCATGCGTACAGGTACTGTAGGGGTCGTCTTAATCCGATGTCTCTGTACGAAGTCTTCGCTAATTACTCTATACACCAAACATCCTGTGTTAATCAATGTCCGCGCCGTTGCGGACCCGTTCAACGTCGGCCGTACGATAAACGGCGTCGTCGTTATGTAATTGCTCTTAAAAGATGGCTAAGTAATGCTTTAATTTGGCAGTCTATCTCGCACCCGCCTCTGGCAGAGTCTTCGCTTAGAGGCTACTCTTTTCCCGACTCGTCGTCGTCCGAATAGGACACTTGATCTTCTCGTTAAGGCGCTGCAGTTGCTACTCTCGCAGTGGTCGGCTGTCCACTAGGTCTCTCTGCTGGCAGAAGCCCGCAGTTCCGTACGGTGTGGCCTATCTTGCTACACCGGTAGCAGCTCCCTTCTGCTCGTCTCTTGTTAAGGGTGGCTGTATCTACCTATTGCGCCTTTTTGGTAGCAGCCCTTGGCCGTACAGTGGTTGCTGCCGCTACCCTCGTCGTCGTTGGTTCCTAGTCTATAGCGTCTGTCTGTCGCTAGGGGGGCTGTCTTATCTCCTAAGCGCGGCCTATCCGTCCCAGCCTGCGTTGCTAGTCGTCGACTATCCGGAGAAGGTTACAGAATTCCTCGTACGTAGCTGGCCGCATTACACCTACCAGCCCCGTTATAATCTCCTTAGAGAGGCCTACCTCTAAAGAGGTAATCTTTATCCTGTCTTCCTATTGGAGGCCCCCTGCTTCTGCCAAAGTCTGGTCAAATTCCGCAAGGAATTCTCGTACGGTCTTGCGTCCTTGTTTTATCGTATTAACCTGTAGGAGTGCTCGGCTCTCGCGGTCCGGGTCCTTGTAGCTCTTGTCTAGAGCTGCCTAGAGCATCGTCGTCGTAGCTATTGCCGGGTTGGCAATGGCTGTCTCGTAGTACGGCAGTATCCGTGCTGCCGCCCTGCCCTTTAATCTCCTAAAGAGGTAGACTACCTTGTCCAGCTCGGTCGGGTATGCTCCTAAGTCGACTAGGAGCTTAGAGCGCATCTAAGCCGCCTAGGAGGGGTACTTGGCCAGAGCCTTACTATCGTACGTAGAGACGTCGGGGAGTTTGCTCTTAGGGGTCGGGGTGTGGATTATTGTGCTCGTCGTCGTCGTAGGGGTCGGATCGCGATCGGACGCCCTAAGCTGTCGTAGCTCCTGTTCCTGTTAGGAAATCATCGCAGCCTAGTGGCTTATTTGTTGTTCGAGCTGCCTCTTGCTTTCCAGCAGCTCCTCGTACACGCAGTGCATATGTCCCCCTATAGCTGTAGGTTCTATAGGGATGTCGCCGTCTATCTCTGTTCTATTACTGCGGTTACCGACAGTGAGATTAGTTCCTAATGTAAGGGGCTTAAGAATCTTAGTTTAGAAACTTAAGGTCGGGCATCTATATAAAGGAACTAATAGGCAGTTCCTTCGTCGTCTGCTCTGTACGATTTGTACCTACGAAGCCAAGCTAGCAATTTCCCTTTTGTGCCGGGGTGCAAGATTCACCCTCTGTATAGAGAATCGGGAGTTGCCTCCTCTGTACAGTAGTGAAGGGTTTTTCCCCCTAATCCGAGGGGCGGTAGCTCCCCTTTGTGCAGGGCCGTTGCGTTCTTCCTCCGTACGGGAGTGGGGTCCTGTCGGTGGCTCCGTATAGGGGGGGGGGTAGGGTCGTGCTAGCGCCGCTAAGTCGCAGTCCTTAGGGCAACGGTTGGCTTAGGTCGGGTTCAGGACCTGGGCCGGGCGGCGCCCCCTAACAATACAGTAGTGCAGGGTTTCCCCCTCTCTAATCCGAGGGGCAGTAGCTCCCCTTTGTGTAGGACTGTAGTGTTCTCCCTCCGTACGGGAGTAGGGTCCTGTTAGTGGCTCTGTACAGAGGGTAGGGACGTGCTGGCACCGCTAAGTCGCAATCCTTAGGGCGACGGTCGGCTTAGGTCGGGTTCAGGACCTAAGCTAGGCGGCGCCCCCTAACAATACCCCCCCCCTTTCCCTTTCCCGTAGTGCTACTTCCGTACAGCGCTATGCTTAAACTACCTAGCTCCCGCTGTTCCTCTAGCAGGTCGTAGCTTCCTATTTCGTTCAGTCGTCTAGGTCGTCGTCCCTCGTTGCTTCCCCTAGGTCGTAGTTGCCTCTTGCTATTTTACCTGTCTGTAGTAGCTGCCCTGCTTGCTATTCCCACTATAGCAGGCAGGTAGCCTAAGCCTTCTCTCTTCTCTTCCCTTCCCCTTTTTCTTCTCCCTGTACACTGTCTACTGTCTACCGTCTACTACTAACTACTACTAGCTACTAACTGCTACCAGCTACTAGCTCCTACTAGCCGCTATGTCGTCCGCCCTGTCCAGTAGTGCCCTTATAGTTACTAGCCCCGCCTCCCCCCCTTGTCCGGCTGGGGTCCCCCCCTACTTTGAACTCGTGCAGTGGGGCCCTTAACTTAACTAGCAGCTACGCTTCCGGTTCGTACAGTCTCGTCTTCTGTACGGTCTGAGCTAACATCTTAGGTGCTATACTTGCGAGCAGCAGGACGCAGCCGGGCTCCCCTTCTACGCCTTCTAGTGTAACTCCGCCTAGGTTATACTAGAGCGGGTGGCTACAGCCCGCCTGTCGTACGTTAACGCCCTCCTTATCGCTACCTGGGGCTAGCTCTGCGCCCCCTGCCCTAACTCCCCCCAGCCCTTACTTGGCCTATACTGCCTCCTAGGTTTCTGGGCTAGAGTGTGTGCCTCGTATAAGTAGAAGGATAGCTCCTTCTACTGCCCCTTCCGCCGTCTAGGGGAGGCACATAGGAGTAAGGGGGTGCCTCTGCTTCCTAGGGCTAGCCCTAGTAGGGGTGGGGGCCCGGCCGGGCCTGAGGTAGTGGAGCTGGAGATAATAAGATAATCTGGGGGGGGGGGGGGGGGGGGGGGGGGGGGGGGGGGGGGTGGTTCTGGGGGGGGGGGGGGGGGGGGGGGGGGGGGGGGGGGGTAATGGCCAGTGGGCCACCCCCCCCCCCCTAGATAGTGTAAGAAATTTCGGACGGTGTTCTCTTAGCTTATCTTATTTCCACTCCCCCTCCTATTTGTCCCTTGGCTGTTCCTTTCTTTCAGCCCTTATCCTGTACAGTGTCGTACGATGTCGTGTTAGCGGGGCCCCGTAGTGCCCTACGTCGTAGTACTCGATCCTTGGACAACTCGGGTCTGCCTACAGCTGCCCTGTTCTTAAGGTAGATTGTGCCTCCTTCCGCTGTACGGCGCAGTGTTACTGTAACTGGGCCGGAGGGTAATTCTCCTCCTATCTGTCTAGTGCAGTTGTGTCTTATAGAGCCTCGTACGGTTCCTACGTAGGCTCTGCCTATCCTCTCTATTTTACTAAGTACTCTGCCTTCCTCCGCTTCCTCCGACTCTTAAGGATCCCCTCTACCTTATACTCTTCTTAGCCCTCGGTTATAATTGCAGGTAGGCGCGCGTCGTTAGTCGTCTAATGCAGCAGGGGGTCCGTGCTCGCCGGTCGTACAAGGTCTATATAGAAGACTGGATAAATCCCTAGGGGAGTGTTTAGCTGTATAGTATATGTCCCTACTGGCTAGATTACTGTAAACTTCCTGTTCTTCTAATCTAACTTCTTGCTTAGCCGGTCTGTCCAGATGTTTCGCTAGTTTAACTAGACCTTATCCCCTGCCTTATACCTTGGTGCAGCCTGTCGTCCCTTGTTGGCCTTCTCTTCTGCGTTCTGCTAGGCTATAGCTAGGCTTGCCTTTGCCTATTGGTAGGCGTTCGTAATCGTCCGTACGATGGCCTCTCCTTGCTGGATTAGGGACCGTACAGGGCGCAGGGTGTTGCCCCCTAGGGTCGGTAGGAGCAGGGAATGGTCGTATCTATAGGTCGTAAAGAAGGGGGACAGTCCTATAGCATCGGCCGTACAGCTGTTAATAGCTAGCTCCGCTATTAGGAGAAGGCAGTTCCAGTTCGTCTAGTTATAGTCGACGTACGCTCGGAGGTACACTTCTAAGGTTGAATTGGCCCTCTCCGTCGCCCCGTCTGTCTGCAGGTGCTATGCGGTAGACAGGCGACGCTCTACCTTTAGCAACTGGCAGATCTGTGCCTAGAGCTGGCTCGTAAACTGTGTCCCCTAGTCTAATACAATTAACCTAGGGAAACTGTACTTGCTAAACGTCGTCCGGATAAAGGCCTAGGCAGTATCTTTAGCTATAATAGAGTCTATCCCCTCTAGTATTACCCCCTTAGTTAGCTTGTCTATAACTACTATAATGTTTCGCTGTCCGTCGCTCCTAGGGAGGTTAGTAATAAAGTCTACGGTTAGATCTTGCTAGGGTCGGTCCGGTATCGGCAGGGGCTTTAGCAGCCTATACTTTAGCTTGCGCTAGGGCTTCGTCCGTCTGCATACATCGCAGTTCTGTACGAACCTGCGAATGTCCTTCGCTATCGCTAGCTAGTAGTAGTCCTAGGCGATAATGCTGTACGTCTCCTCGCGCCCTAGGTGCCCGGTAGCTATAGAGTTATATGCTCGTTGTATTAAGCCTGTACAGAGCTTCTCGTCTGCCGGGACCTATATCCGATTTCTGAACTTTAGGTTGTTCTCCTCGTCTACTGAACACTCGGCTGCCGACACCTTTAGGTAGAGCTCGGCTAGGAGCTTCCGTTGCCCTCCCTGGATCGCCGTACGGGCCTCTCGGTATACCTCGTCCTTCTCTACTGCCTCTTCCTATGCTTGCAGTTAGGGTTCCTATAGGTATGTCGCCGCTAGGCGGATAGTCTCCCCGCCTGGCTCCCCCTTAAACATCTAGAATGTCCGCGACTTCAGCCGGTCGTCCTCGTACATCGTTAGCATGTCCTGTTCTCGTCTAGACAGTGCGTTAGCCCTGCTGTTGTCCTTACCCTTGCAGTACTGGAGTCTTATGTTAAACCGGCTTAGGTATATTGCCTATCGTACGTGCCTTTCGGACAGCTTCCAGGGTTGAGTAAAGTATTCCAGGTTCTTGTAGTCCGTTAGGGCGAGGAACTTAGGCACTAAGCGGAGTTCCTTATCCTAGGCTTCGCAACACCGTACAACTGCTAGCAACTCTTTGTCGTAGATAGGGTAGTTACACTTAGCTAGGGAGTTCTTCTTAGAGAAGTACGCATATAGATGTAGGAGTCCGTCCGAGCCCACCTGTAACAGGATACCCCTAATGCAGTACCCTAAGGAGTCGGTTTCCAGTATTGTCGTACGCTTTAGGTTAAAGGCGGCGAGCGTTAGTCCTGTAGTAAAGAGCTCCTTTAGCTTGTCGAAGCTCCTATCGCATTCGTCCGTCTCTTTAAACTGCTTGTCTTTGTGCGTTAGCTTAACTAGGGGGCGTACGATCTCTAAGTAGTTCTGTATAAACTAGCGGTAGAAGTTGGCAAACCTAAGGAATTCCCGTACGCCCTTAACGTTCGTAGGCGGCTTCTATAGTTTAATAGCATTAATCTTCTTCCTATCTATACTAATGCCTTTCCCTGCCTCGATAATAAAACCTAGGTATTTTATACGTTGGACACCGAATTCGCATTTGTCGATGTCGAGGTACAAGCCAGCCTGCTGCAGTCGGTCTAGCACCTTCTTAACATCCTGTACGTAGTCTGCGTAGGTACTGTCTGTAAAAACTAGGGTATCGTCGAGGTATACTGAGCAGATGTCGTCTAGTAACCCTTGTAGGGACTTGTTAATGTACCTTTAGAAGGTTGCCGGTGCATTGGCAAGGCCGAAGGGGGTAACTAGCTACTTAAAAAGACTGTATCTCGTACAGAAGGCAGTTATCTATTTACAGCCTTCCTTAATCCGTATCTTGTAGAAGGCCGAGACTACGTTAAGCTTAGTAAACTACTTCGCCTTGCTGATCCGTCCGAGGGTCTCCTTAATAAGGGGTAGGGGGTACCGGTCCTTCTTAGTAATCGTATTGATGCCTCTGTAGTCTACGCAGAAACGCAATCCAGCCTTCCCCTCCTTGTAGACAAACAGTACTAGGGCTCCTGCGGACGACGTACTGGCCTAAATGAACCCTTTAGCGAGCAGGTCGTCCAGCGTCTTGCGCAGTACTAAGAGTTCTCTAGAGGACATTCCGTACAGTAGTCCGTACAGTACCTCCGGCAGGCCCCTATCTAGACGGGGTTCTAGCTAGATGTTATAGTCAATCCCTTCCCCTCGGTGTAGCAGCAGCTTCGAGGCCGACTTTGGTTTAAAAAGGTCCAGGTACCCGACATACTCTCTTAGGAGCTTCGTATAGGGGTTTGTCGCTTCCTTAGGTGCTAATGCCTTCTCGATGTCCGCCGTTGCTGTGTTGATCTCGGCCTTAGCATTGCTACCTTATAGGAACCTCCCCTGGTCCCGGATTCTCCGCTTCGTTACTGCTAGGTACAGCCGTCCTCGTCCGACGTCTAGCTTGCCCCTCTAGCGCTCTATCTAAGGCTTCCCTAGTATTAGGTTATACCCTAACTTGTCCTGTACGATATAGAGGTATAAGTCTTGCTCGTAGTGTCCCTATACCGCTATTGTTACTTTTACTATATAGGTAATGTCCGGTCCTCGCCTGGTAATGCCTAGTATGCGTACAGGTACTGTAGGGGTCGTCTTAATCTAGTGTCTCTGTACGAAGTCTTCGCTAATTACTCTATACACTAAACATCCTGTGTTAATCAATGTCCGCGCCGTTGCGGACCTGTTTAATGTCGGCCGTACAATAAACGGCGTCGTCGTTATGTGATTGCTCTTAAAAGATAGCTAAGTAATGCTTTGATTTGGCAGTCTATCTCGCACCCGCCTCTAGCAGAGTCTTCGCTTAGAGGCTACTCTTTCCCTGACTCGTTGTTATCCGAGTAGGACACCTAATCTTCTCGTTAGGGCGTTGCAGTTGCTACCCTCGCAGTAGTCGGCCGTCCCCTAGGTCTCTCTGCTAGCAGAAGCCCGCAATTCCGTACAGTGTAGCCTATCTTGCTACACCGGTAGCAGCTCCCTTCTGCTCGCCTCTTGTTAAGGGTAGCTGTGTCTACCTATTGCGCCTTTTTAGTAGCGGCCCTTGGCCGTACGGTAGCTGCTGCTACTACCCTCGTCGTCGTCGGTTCCTAGTCTATAGCGTCTGTCTGTCGCTAGGGGGGTTGTCTTATCTCCTAAGTATAGCCTATCCGTCCTAGCCTGCGTTGCTAGTCGTCGACTATCCTAAGGAGGTCGCAGAATTCCTCGTACGTAGCTGGCCGTATTACACCTACTAGCCCTGTTATAATCTCCTTAGAGAGGCCTACCTCTAAAGAGGTAATCTTTATCCTATCCTCCTATTGGAGACCCCCTGCTTTTGCTAAAGTCTAGTCAAATTCTGTAAGGAATTCTCGTACGGTCTTGCGTCCTTGTTTTATCGTATTGACCCGTAGGAGTGCTCGGCTCTCGCGGTCCGGGTCCTTGTAGCTCTTGTCTAGAGCTACCTAGAGTATCGTCGTCGTAGCTATTGCCAGGTTGGCAATGGCCGTCTCGTAGTACGGCAGAATTCGTGCTGCCGCCCTGCCCTTTAACCTCCTAAAGAGGTAGACTACCTTGTCTAGCTCGGTCGGGTATACTCCTAAGTCGACTAGGAGCTTGGAGCGCATCTAAGCCGCCTAGAAGGGGTACTCGGCCGGAGCCTTACTATCGTACGTAGAAACGTCGGGGAGTTTGCTCTTAGGGGTCGGGGTAGGGGTTATCGTGTTCGTCGTCGTAGGGGTCGGATCGCGATCGGACGCCCTAAGCTGTCGTAGCTCCTGTTCCTGTTGGGAAATCATCGCAGCCTAGTAGCTTACTTGCTGTTCGAGCTGCCTCTTGCTTTCTAGCAGCTCCTCGTACACGCAGTGTATATGTCCCTCTATAGCTATAGGTTCTATAGGGATGTCGCTGTCCATCTTGCTCTATTACCGCGGTCACCGACAGTAAGATCAGTTCCTAATGTAAGGGGCCCAAGGATCTTAGTTTAGAAGCTTAAGGTTGGGTATCTATATAAAGGAACTAATAGGCAGTTCCTTCGTCGTCTGCTCTGTACGATTTGTACCTACGAGGCCAAGCTAGCAATTTCCCCTTTGTGCTGGGGTGCAAGGTTCACCCTCCGTACAGAGGGTCGGGGGTTACCTCCTCTGTACGGTGGTGCAGGGTTTCCCCCTCTCTAATCCGAGGGGCGGTAGCTCCCCTTTATGCAGGACCGTAGTGTTCTCCCTCTGTACAGGAGTAGGGTCCTGTCGGTAGCTCCGTATAGAGGGTGGGGACGTGCTGGCGCCGCTAAGTCGCAATCCTTAGGGCGACGGTCGGCTTAGGTCGGGTTCAGGACCTAAGCCGGGCGGCGCCCCCTAACAAAAGCATTAATAGCTGTACTAACCTACTCTTAGCTACGATTAAGGCAAACACAGACTCCGCTATTTTTTATCTACTTACTATCTGCCCTCTAAAGCGCTCGCGTTAACACCTTTAGTTAAAAGCTTTTATCGACATAGGAGCCCTTATCGGCGCGGCGATCTACTATCGACTAGTTTAGAAACTAATAAAGAGATGAAGTTATCCAGTAGAAGTAGCGTTACTAACGCGGATTTCGGCATATAACAGACAAGTTACAGAGAATGTTACGCATTATGTGCCATTAAAGACCACCCTAGCCGGCTGCACTATAGAAGCGACGTTCCGAATTATAGACATCGAACAGTTTAAGATTATTATAGGGCAGAAATGGATAAAGAACTAGAAAGCTGTTATTAAAGTAGATAAAGGCACGATCGGGTTTAAAACCCAGCAGAACGGCCCTACTGCCGCCGATTTGGTCACTATAGTCGCCTTAGAACTGACTGTTACGACCACTAACACGACTCCAACTGACCGTTCCGAGCCCCTAGACACTGTTGGAATAATAAGCTCGGAAGCCCTAACAACCCTCGCGAAGTCGCTAGAGAATAAGATCTACGCTATCTCGATAAAAGACATCGAAGATTACCGAAAGATAATAGCGGAAGAAGAAGTAGACCAGCTAGAGGTGTTACTAAAAGAACTCTACGGCTACGCTAACGTGTTCTTAAAAGCCGATCCCAATCTCCTGCTACTCTATTAACTAGAATACGATAACAAAATCCGACTAAAAGAAGGAGCTGCGCTGCCGAGAACCGAACCCCTAAGGCGATTATCTCCGGCCGAGCTAGACTAAGTAGAAGTGTTTGTTCGAGAAAACCTAGCGAAAAAGTTTATTACGCCAAGCTCCGCTAAGTATACGTCGCTAATGCTTTTTATACGGAAACCCGGAGGCGGCCTCCGGCTGTGCGTAGACTACAGAGGCCTTAATAAGGTCACTAAGAGGGACGTATACCCGCTGCCGCTAATCGATAAGACTATACAACAGGTAGCGAAAGCTAAGTAGTTTAGCAAGCTGGATCTTTGCTAAGCGTTCTACTGGTTAAGGAACAAAGAAGGACAGATAGAAGACCTTACGACGTTTGCTATACGTATAGGCAACTTCAAGTAGCTAGTTATGCTGTTCGGACTTACTAACGCACCGGCTATATAGCAACGCTTTATAAACTATATCTTTATAGACATACTAGAACGGTTTATGTCTATTTACCTAGACGACATTCTCGTCTATACTAATAGAATGAGAGAACAGTATACAGACTACATCGCGCAAGTGTTAACTAGGCTCCGAGAGGTCAGGTTAAACGTAGACACAAAGAAGATCGAGTTCTATCGGACTGAAGTCAAATATCTCGATCTTATTGTTAGAAGAGAAGGCATTTGGATAGACCTATCTAAGGTCGCCGCCGTAGCGGAATAGAAGCAGCCGAAGTCTGGAAACACTACCTAAATCAGAGCTTTTCTCGGGTTCTACAGTTACTATTATCGATTTATTAGGGACTTTAGCAAGATAGCAAGACCCCTAAACGAGGCACTAAAGAAGGAGGCAGCTGGCCTATAGAACGAGAAGTGCACAGAGGCTTTCAACTAGCTAAAAGAAGCAGTAGCCTCGGCGCTAGTACTAGCGCACTTCTAGCTGGAAAAGATAATCTACCTAGAAACGGACGCTTCCAATACAGTAACGGCAGGGGTCCTTTCTTAATACGATAACGACGGCGAGATCCTCTACCCGGTAGCCTTCTTTAGCAAGTCTATAAATAAGGCTAAACGGAACTACGCTATCTACGATAAGGAGCTGTTAGCTATTATCTAAGCTTTCGAGGAGTAGAAGCTAGAGCTTATAGCTAGAAAGAGCACAGTCTAGGTCCTTACAAACTACTAGTCGTTAACCTAGTTTATAAAGACGCAGAAGCTCTTACGCTGCTAAGCTCAGTAGGCCGCCTACCTATCCGGATTCGACTTTAAGATTACCTATTAACTAGGGGCTTAAAATGGAAAAGCTAACGTACTAACGAGACGAGAAGGGAGGACCAGTCGCGCGAAGGAAGATCCGAACATGTTCTAGAAGGTATTGACCGAGCGAATAGTAAACGCTAAAGTATTAAAAGAAGTAGGAGTCTGCGCAGTAGAGCCGGCGACCGAGAACGAAACGCTTTACGAAAATGTAGAGCGGCTTAACTATTAGCAGAAGCTTGGAAAGACCGGTTCGAGGAAGTTAATAGTTCTAGAAGAGCTAATTACAGAAGTTATTTAGCTAATCTATAGCTCGAAGGATGTAGGCTATACTAGAGCGAAGAAGACAATAGAGACTATAAGGACTGTCTACTGGTTTCCGAGGATCTTTAAGCGGATCTATCGGTTTATCGCTAATTGTTACATATATTAAGCCGCGAAGCTGCGCTATAGTCTTCCGGCCGGTCTGCTAAAACCACTACCGATCCCTAAGAAACCGTAGCAGCACATTACGATAGATTTTGTAACCGGCCTGCCGGATTCCGATAGATACAATGCCACTCTTTACGTAGTGGATCGGTTACGTAAGGAACGCTACTTTATCCCCTATTAAGCAAGGGACGAAGGTACTACTGCGGAAGAGACTGCAAGGATGCTGATTCAGCACGTATAGAAGCACTATAGCCTGCCAGATACTATTACTACAGATAGGGGTCCTTAATTTACTGCTAATGTATAGAAGGCTATTAACTAAGTTCTCGGAATCTACAGAACGCTTAGCACAGCCGCTTACTCTTAGACTAACAGTCAGTCTAAAGTAGCTAACCGTAAGATAGAAAAATATCTACGAATCTTCTGCAGCTATTATTAGGAAGAGTAGGTTAAGGTGTTGCTAATAGCCGAATTCTGCGCTAACTTAGCACTGTCCAAGGCCACCTCGCTAGCGCCGTTCGAGATAACTTATAGCTATCTTCTAAGAATAAGCTTTTAACTACTAGAAGGACCTAGCTCTTCGGCATCTTCTATCGCTACCTCGTTAAAGAGAGTCGCCGCCGCTGCAGCAGAAGCGCTTAAATCTTGGATAGAAGAAGCAATCTGGATAGCGAAAGAGGCGATAGAATCGGCTTAGAAGAAGATAGTAACTCGAGCTAATAGAAAGCGGTTACCGATAGAATTCAAAGAAGGCCAAAAGGTATAGCTTAATACGCAGAACCTAAGGCCAAAAGGCAACGCCAAGCTCTACCCCTGCTACGTAGGTCCGTTTACAATAGTGGAAAAGAGGTTACTAGTAACTTATTGGCTCTAACTACTAAGTTCGTTCCGATTCTACGATGTCTTCTATTCGGACCTGTTAAGTCTGGACCCTAAAGATAGCCTTCTAGGGCAGGGGTTTGTCGAACCCCTACTAATTAAGATAGACAGTAAAGAAGAGGAGTAGGAGGTAGAAGACGTAATAGATATAAGGAAAATAAGGGAGTCTATCGAAGCGCCAATCTTATAGAAGGGGTAGCCGGAAGACTATAAATAGTATCTGGTCGACAATCTCTAGAACTCGGCAGAGTTACTACAAGAATTCTCTGTCTGGAACCCGGAAAAGCCGAGACCAGAATAGCTCTAGAAGAAATAAAAGAAAAAGAAGAACCGCGAGGCCGGAAGCACGACACTAGTCGCGTCCGTTCTATCGGTCAGTACTAAAGAAACGATCGTAATCGCGCGCTTAGTTAGGGTCTTAGCAGAGGCCGAAGTGCCTGTCCGCTGCGCTGCTTTGTTAAGGAAGAAAAAGAAGAAGAGATAGCGCGCTGCGGACGTACCTGTATAGACCCTCTGCGACAGCGCACAGACTAGCTACGCCGCAGATCAGATAGCTGTTAGCTCAGATCAGATAGCTCCGATTAGATAGACACTAAGTAAACGACTTTAGATAGCGACAATGTAAGAAAAGAAGAAGATAACAAAAGGACAAAGTTTTTAAGATAGAAGAAGAGTAGAAATAACGTTGATCTTAAGAAGAATTTTCGCGGAAGAAGCCGCAAGCCGGACGAAAGAAAGAAGACGAAAAAGTAGAAGAAAAAGATAAGAGAAAAGATAAGCAATAGAAGAAGAATAAGAGGCAAAAGCAGATAAATAGATAGAAGAATGAGGAGGCCTAATTGGCTAGAATAAGGTTGGAATAGGCAGAAGGGATAAGTAAGCGGTCGAGGGCGACCGCCGGTAAGGGAGGGGGGTGGTGTTACAGCAGCAGAAAGGGGTAGGACTAAGCGATAGGGTGGACCCTTAGAATTTCGGCTCGGTCCTTCCGGACCGAGCCGGGCCTTGGCACACCACCCCTAAAGCCCTCACCTATCGCCGTATAGATTCCTTTCCTTCCTTAGTTCAAGATATAGTTATTAAAACAGCTGTATTGAATAATATCTACGCACTCGGATTATTATCGATTAACAGCATTGGATATACGTTCCTCTTAGTAACCTTATTAAGGCCTCTGTAGTCTATATATAGGCAGAGGCTGCCTCTAGGCTTCCGGACGAAAAGGATCGGCAACATATACTTAGCAGAGCTCGGTATAATAAACTTCTTCGCCAAATTTTCCTAGACAAACACCTCTACTTAGTCCAGTTCGGCCGGCGACAATCGCCTTAGTAGTTCGGTTCTTAGTAGCGTAGCTCCTTCCTTTAGTCAGATCTTGTTATTGTATTCCGGTTAATAGAGCGGTAGGAGGTTGGAGTTGTTACGGCAGCAGAAAGGGGTAGGACTAAGTAATAGGGTGGACCCTTGGAACTTCGGCTCGGCCCGGACGGGCCGAGCCGGGCCTTGGCACCACCACCACTACTACCACAGAGGCCCACTACTACTACTATATAGATTCCTTTCCCTCTGATCCAGGCACGCAGATGTAATTCAATACGGCCTTTTCAATAACTATATCTCGAACTAAGGAGGGAAAGGAATCTATGTAGTAGTGGTGGTGGGCTTCCGTAGAGGTGGTGGTGCCAAGGCCCGGCTCGGTCCGTTCCGGAACCTAAATCCTAGAAGGGGCCGAGCTGAAATCCAGGGTCCACCCTATTAATCTGTCCCACCTCTTTCTACTGCCGCAACACTACCCCCCCCCCTTACTAGCGGTCGCCCTCGACTGCTTAGTCACCCTATCTATTCTAAAATCTCCACTTTTTTTTTTGTTGTCTCTTTCTCGCAAATCCCCTCTAACAGTAATGTTACCTCTTCCGTCTTCTATCGCTTCTTGAATTTCTTACGTTATTGGCATCTGAGGTCCTTTACTTGGCGTTTATGTAATTGGTGCGCTTAATCCGTGCCATCTGATCTGGGCCGTAGGTTATCTAAGCTGCGGTGTAGCTGGTCTGTGTGTCGTCTTGGAGGTCTATATAGGTTCTTCCGCGGCGCCGTTTTTTCTTCTTCTTCTTCTCTTCTACTAAAGCCTTTACCCACTACAGGGTCGGCGGACATGGCACGCTACAGTAGGTGGTAGCCGCGTCGAACCGGTAGTAGGTAGCGGTAGAGTCGAAGACCTCCCCGAAAGCGACCGTTACGATTGTCTTTATTGGCTTCTGCGCCGGTGGAGCAGACGCGGCTTTCTTCTTTTTCTTCTATCTCTTCCGGAGGTCGTCAGTTTCGGAGCTATCCGGGTTTCGGCTTCTTTGGGTTCCGCACGTAAAACTCTCTTAGCAGCTCCGCTGAATTCTGCAGGTTCTCGATTGGATACTATTTATAGTCTTCCGGCCACCCTTTCTACGAGATCCTCGCTTTGATGGACCCCCTCGTCTGCTTTACGTCTATTACGTCTTCTACCTCCTATTCTTCCTTATCGTCCATCTCGATTGGCAGGGGTTTGGCGAACCCCTGTTCCGGCAGGCCGTTTTCAGGGTCCAAGCTTAACAGGTCCGAGTGGAAGACATCGTAGATCCGGAACGATTTCGGTAGCTGGAGCCGATAGGTCACCGGCGACCTCTTTTCCACTATCGTAAACGGGCCTACGTAGCGTAGATTAAGCTTGGCGTTGCCTTTCAGCCTCAGGCTTCGCGTGTTGAGCTATACCTTTTGGCCTTCTTCAAATTCTAGTGGCGTCCTTTTCCTATTAGCTCGAGTTACTATCTTCTTCTAAGCCGATTCTATCGCGTCTTTCGCCACCTTAATCGCTTCTTCTATCTAAGATCGTAGCGCTTCTGCCACCGCGGCAGCGACTCTCTTTGACGACGTAGCAGTAGATAGTTCCGTAGAGCTAGGTTCGTTTGGCGGCTGAAAGCTTATTCTCGGAAGACATCTACGCGTTATCTCGAACAGCGCTAGCGACGTTGCTTCCGACCTTGCTAAGTTCGTACAGAATTCGGCTATCGGCAACACCTCGACTTACTTTTCTTAATAATGGCCGCAGAAGGTTCGCAGATATCGCTCTATCTCGCGATTAGCCACTTTAGACTGGCCGTCGGTCTAAGGGTAAGCTGCCGTACTGAGCTTTCTACGAATTCCAAGGGTTTAATTAATAGCTTTCTATACGTCGGCGGTGAACTGAGGACCCCTATCCGTAGTGATAGTGTCCGGCAGGCTATAGTGCTTCTATACGTGCCTAATTAGCATTCTTGCAGTCTCTTCCGCAGTCGTTCCTTCGTTTCTCGCTCGACAGGGGATAAAGTAGCGTTCTTTGCTCAGCCTATCCACTACGTTGAGGGTGGCATGGTATCCGTCTGAATCCGGCAAGCCGGTCACGAAATCTATCGTAATGTGCTGCTACGGCTTCTCGGGGATCGGAAGTGGCTTTAGTAGACCCGCCGGAAGACCGTAACGGGGCTTCGCGGCTCGACATACGTAGCAATTAGCGATAAACCGGTGGATTCGCTCGTAGATCCGCGGAAACCAGTAGATCGTTCTTACAGCCTGCGTTGTTTTCTTCGCTCCGGCGTGGCCAACATCTATAGAGTTATAGACTAGCTGAATAACCTCCGTAATTAGTTCTTCTAGAACTATTAGCTTTCCTAAGCCGGTTTTGCCGAGCTTCTGTTGCTGGTTAAGCTGTTTCACTTTCCTGTAGAGAGTCTCTTCCTTAGGGGCCGGTTCCACTGTGCAGACCCCTGCCTCTTTCAAAACCTCTGCCTCTACTATCCGCTCGGTTAACACCTTCTAGAACATGTTAGGATCTTCTTTCGCGCGGCTCGTCTTCCCTTCTCTTCGCGTTAGCGCGTTAGCCTTTCCGTTTTGAGCCCCTGGTCGATAGGTAATCTTAAAGTCGAACCCTGATAAGTAGGCGGCCTACCGAGCTTGGCGACGTAAGAGCTTCTGCGTTTTCATAAAGTAAACCAGCGATTGGTGGTCCGTAAGGACCCGAACTGTGCTCTTTCTAGCTATAAGCTCCGGTTTCCACTCCTCGAAAGCCTGAATGATCGCTAGCAGCTCCTTGTCGTAGATAGCGTAGTTCCGCTCGGCCTCCGTTATAGACTTGCTGAAGAAAGCTACCAGATAGAGGGTTTCTTCGTCGTCGGCGTATTAAGAAAGGACCCCTGCCGTTACTGTATCGGAAGTGTCAGTTTCTATGTAGATCGTCTTTTCCGGCTGGAAGTGTGCTAGAACTGGCGTAGAGACCACCGCTTCTTTCAGCTAGTTAAAGGCTTCTGTGCACTTCTTATTCTATAGGCCGGCGGCCTCTTTCTTTAGTGCTTCGTTTAGGGGTCTCGCTATCTTGCTAAAGTCCTTAATAAACCGTCGATAGTAGCTGCAGAATCCGAGAAACGCCCTGATCTGCGTAGTGTTTCCGGATTTCGGCTGCTTCTATTCCGCGACGGCGGCGACCTTTGATAGGTCCATCCGAATTCTATCTCTTCTAACGATAAGACCGAGATATTTGACCTCGGTTTGGTAGAACTCGCTCTTTTTCGTGTCCGCATTCAGTCCGACCTCGCGGAGCCTAGTCAACACCTTCTCGATGTAGTCCGTATGTTGCTCTCTCGTTCTATCTGTATAGATAAGGATGTCGTCCAAGTAGATAGACACGAACCGTTCCAACATGTCTATAAAGGTGTAGTTTATAAAGCGTTGCTACACTGCCGGCGCGTTAGTAAGTCCAAAAGGCATTACTAACTACTTGAAATTGCCTATACGCTTCGCGAACGTCGTAAGGTCTTCTGTCTGCCCTTCTTCGTTCCTTAGTCGATAGAACGCTTGTCGGATGTCCAGCTTGCTAAACCACTTAGCCTTTGCTACGCGCTGTATAGTCTTATCTATTAGCGGCAGTGGATATACGTTCCTCTTAGTGACCTCGTTAAGGCCTCGATAGTCTACGCAGAGTCGCAGACTACTTCCTAGTTTCCTTACGAAGAGAATCGGTAACGCGTACTCAGCGGAACTCGGCGTAATAAACTTCTTCGCTAGGTTTTCGCGAACAAACACCTCTACTTAGTCCAGTTCTGCCGGTAACAGTCGTCTTAGGGGCTCGGTTCTTGGCAGCGTAGCTCCCTCTTTCAGTCGGATCTTGTTGTTATATTCCAGTCGAAGGAGCGGCAATAGGTTGGAGTCGGCTTTTAAGAAGACGTTAGCGTAACTATAGAGCTCGTTTGGCAGCACCTCTAGTGGATCTACTTCTTCTTCTGCTATTATCTTCCTGTAGTCTTCGATATCCTTTATAGAGATAGCGTAAATCTCATTGTCCGGCGACTTCGCGAGGGTCGTTATAGCTTCTGAACTTATCATTCCGACAGTAACTAGGGATTCGGAACGATCGGACGGGGCCTCTTTCGTGGACGCCGTAGCGTTCTGCTCGGCGGCGGCGGTCGTTCTGGTGGTCCCTGCTCCGCTACCCGGGGTTTTGAATCCTATCGTGCCTTTATCTACGTCGACGATAGCTTTCCGATTCTTTATCTATTTCTGCCCTATAATAATGTTAAATCTTCCGATATCTATAATTCGGAACGTCGCTTCTATAGTGCGACCTGCTAAGGTAGTCCTTAATAGCACATAGTGCGTGACTCTCTCCGTGTCTTGTCCGTTGTACGCCGAAATCCGTGTCGGCGTCGCTAGTTCCACCAGATAGCCGTATCCATTTATTAGCTTCTGAACTAGCCGATAGTGGATGGCTGCTCTAATAAGGGCTCCGGTATCGATAAAAGCTCTTAGCTAAAGTAGTTTGCTCGATCCGTCAAGGGGGTGGACAGTAATTAGAAGGATAATAGCTGTTTCCGTGTTCACTTCCACTACAGCCGATAGCGGATCGCTGCAGCTATTGATGCTCTCTTTCGTCGACGTAGTTCGCGTTAATGCCCTGTCGTCCATGCTAGATAGGGGGCCTATCTGTCCAGCTGGTCTTTTCCTATAATTCTTAACTGCACTCCACTGTCTACGCTGTTAGTGTTATTCGGAGCCGGCTCTATAGCTTGTATAGTCTTTCTCGGTAGCGGCGGCGGCTTCGTTGCTCGAAATTCCTGCTTCTGCTTATCCGATGCTTGGCATCTCGTAGCGATATAGCCGGGCTTTCCGCACGCGTAGCAGGTAGGGACGAACGACGAACGCTGTAACTAATAAGGTGGCTGCTGTAGTGTTCTCCGGAAGGGCGCAGGGGGTCGTGTAGTCTGCGTTATTAACTGCTTCTGGTTCGATTCGCGTAATTTTGCGTAGGCGCTTAAGTTTCTTGCGGTGACTCTCGCTCTATGTACGAAGTTCTCAAGGTCTTCGTCTTCTACAGACGCTATAGCGGCGGCGAATTCAGGGTTCAGCTTCTGCCTTAATAGGTGGAGCTGCTTATCTTCCGCTACTCGGGCCCTAATCGCATATTTTCTAAACAAACTGTAGAACTCCTCGAACGTCTGCCGGTTCTGGTTGATCTTATCTAGCTGCTTACAGGCCGTCTTTCTTCGGAATAGGTCTCTGAAGCGCTGGTCTAGTGCTCTAATCGCTTCCTCGGCGGTCGCCTCTTCCAGGTCCGCTACTAGCGAAAAAGCTTTACCTTCTAATCGCGATTCCAGGTACGCTAGTCTGTCTCCGGCGTTGTTTCCGGCATAGTCGCAGTCTATCTTATTCTTTATTTTCTTCTTAAACGCTTCCTAGTCTTTAGGGTCTCCGCATCTAAACGCCGGCGGGTCTGGCAATAATGTTATCGAGGTACTACCTTGACTATAGGCCGCTAGTAAGGCGGTCTCTGCTTGTTCTTCTTGATGCGGTGGCGGCGCCGACGGCATCGCTGCTTCTATATTAGCCAGTTAATCCTTTAGCGCCTTTAGTTGCGCCAGTCGATTCGCCGCCTAGTTCTCTAACACGTCGATAATAGTTTCTGCCGATTCCTTCTCGGCCCTTACTGTCTCTACTTCCTCCCTTAACTGTCTGTTTTCTTCTACGTTCCTATAGAACTTCTTCTCTATAAAGGTGATAATGTTAAACACCTTCTCAGCTCCGTGCTCTGTAAGATATTCTCCTATCTTGTCCGGCGTGCGTCCGTACAGTTCGGCGTAGCCCTCTATGCCCTTTCTCGCCTTATCTACCTCTTTTTCTGTAAGGCCTTTATCGGTCGTTCCGTCGTCGAGGATGCTGGTACGCCTATCTCTCGGTCTGTCAGTCTTTCTCTTTCCGCTGCGGCCTATAACGCCGCTCTCTACCACTAAGAAGCTTTCCATCTTCTCGCAGTGCCTTAGGGGTTGTTGTTGGTGTAAGTGCGCGTGCATTATTCGGGTTTCCGGATAGTTCGACGGGCCCTTTTGCGCAGCGCGGGGGGTTGGTGTAGGAAGTGAGTTCGAGATATAATAATCCGGGCACGCAGAAATAATTTAATACGGCCTTTTCAATAACTATATCTCGAACTAAGGAGGGAAAGGAATCTATGTAGTAGTGGTGGTGGGCTTCTGTGGAGGTGGTGGTACCAAGGCCCGGCTCGGTCCGTTCCGGAACCTAAATCCCGGAAGGGGCCGAGCCGAAATCCAGGGTCCACCCTATCAATCTGTCCTACCTCTTTCTACCGCTGCAACACCCTCCTCAGTTCGAGATATAGTTATTAAAACAGCCGTATTGAACCTTATCTGCGCGCTCGGATCAGGAGTCGGCTTTTAAGAACACGTTAGCGTAACTATAAAGTTCTTTTAGTAACACCTCTAGTAGGTTTACTTCTTCTTCTGCTATTATCTTTCGGTAGTCTTTAATGTCTTTTATTAATATAGCGTAAATCTTATTTCCCGACGACTTCGCGAGGGTAGTTAGGTCTTCTAAGCTTATTATTCCGATAGTAGCTAGAGGCGCGGCGTTATTAGCTAGAGCGGTATAGATAGCCGGAGCCGTGTTAACGGCTATAACGTCCGGTTTGGCAGTAACGATAGTAAACGAGTTAGCGATAGCGTTGCCCCTCTAGTAGGGTTTGAACTTAATCGTGCCTTTATCTACGTTGATAACGGCTTTCTAGTTCTTTATCTATTTTGTCCTATAATAATGTTAAATCGTCCGATGTCTATAACTCGAAACGTCGCTTCCGTAGTGCGGCTAGCGAGGGTAGTCTTTAATAGCACATAATATGTAACACTCTCTATGTCTTGTCCGTTGTACACCGACATTCGCGTCGGCGACGCTTGCTGCGGCAGCAGAAAGGGGTAGGACTAAGTAATAGGGTAGACCCTTGGAATTTTGGCTCGGCCCTTCCGGACCGAGACGGGCCTTGGCAAACTACCCCTAAAGCCCTTACCCACCGCCCTATAGATCCCTTTCCTTCTTTAGTTCGAGATACAGTTATTAAAAAGGCCGTATTAAATCCTATCTACGTGCCCAGATTATTATATCTCGAACTCACTACCTATACCAAACCCGCGCTGCGCGAAAGGGTCTATTGAACTATCCGGCTACCCGAATAACGCACGCGCACACTATAAACCAAAACACCAGCACTGTAAGAAGACTATAGAGGGCTTTTCAACGGTACAAGGCGGCGTTACGGGCCGCAGCAGAAGCAGGAGAGAAAAGACTAACAGAGCGAGTAGGCGCTCCAGCGTTATTGATTATAAGATTATTATTAGAGGTTTTATAGCGGAAGAAACTACAGAGGTTAAGGAACGAATAACTAAATATAAGAAGATCTACGACTGTACGCTCGAGGAACTTAAGGACTATGTAAACGAGAACGGAATAGGGAAGGTCTACGACGGCATAGACCTTATTAAGACGCTGTTTTACAGAACCCTGGAAGAGAATAGGCAATTAAGAGAGGAAACCGAGGCGGTAAGGGCCGAGAAGGAATCGGTAGAGACTGTTATCGATGTGCTAGAAAACCAAGCGGCGAATTGACTAGCACAACTAAAGGCGATAAAGGCTTAGTTAGCTGACATAGAAGCAGCGGCGTCGTCGCCGCTGCCACTACATCGAGAAGAACAAGCAGAGACCGCCTTACCAGCGGCCTACAGTTAAGGTAGCACCTCGATAACGTTACTACCTAACCTACCGGCGTTTAGGGGCAGAGACCCTAAAGACTAGGAGGCCTTTAAGAAAAAGATAAAGAACAAGATAGACTGCGACTACGCCGGAAACAGTAAGGAAGACAGGTTGGCCTACCTGGAATCGCAATTAGAAGGTAAAGCTTTTTCGCTAGTAGCGGACCTAGAAGGGGTAACTGCCGAAGAAGCGATTAAAGCGCTGGATCAACGCTTCGGAGACCCCTTCCGAAAGAAGAAAGCCTGTAAACAGCTAGACAAGATCAATCAAAACCGGCTAATGTTGGAGGAATTCTACAGACTGTTCCAAAAATATGCTATTAGAGCCAGAGTGTTAGAAGATAAGCAGCTCTACCTACTAAGGCAGAAGCTGAACCCTAAACTGGCTGCAGCTATAGCTTCGGTAGAAGACAAAGACCTTAAGAACTTCGTGCACCGAGCGAGGGTCACCGCTAGAAACCTAAGCGCCTACGCGAAATCGGCATCGCGCGAACCAAACTAGAAGGCATCGACGACGCCAACAACAACACGACCCCCTGCACCTTTCTAAAGAGCCCCCTAGCAGCTATCTTATTCGCCGCGTTCGTCGTTCGTCCCTACCTGCTACGCGTACAGAAAGCCTAGCTATATTGCTACAAGATGCCAAGCGACGGCTTAACAGAAGCAGGAGTATCGTGCTACGAAGCTGCAGCTGCTAAGAAAAACTATCCAAGCTATCGAGCCAGCTCCGAACGACACTAACAGTGTGGACAGTAGAGTGCCACTGCGAATCTTGGGAAAAGACCAGCTGGACGGATAGGATCCCTATCCAGCATAGACAATAGGGCACTGCTACGAACTATGTCGCTAGAAGAAGGGAGTATTAACAGTTGTAGCAATCCGCTGTTAGCAGCTGTAGAAGTAAATACGGAAACTGCTATTATCCTTCCGATTACTGTCTACCCCCTTAATAGGTCGTACAGCCCCCTTTAGTTAAGGGCCTTTATCGATACAGGAGCGCTTATTGGAGCGGCGGTCCACTATCGATTGGTTCAGAAGCTAATAAACGGATATAGTTACCCAGTGGAATTAGCATCGCCGACGCGAATTTCGGCATACAACGGACAAGACACAGAGAGTGTTACGTATTATGTGCTACTAAGGACTACCCTAGCTGGTCGCACTACAGAAGCGACCTTCTGAATTATAGATATCGGAAGATTTAACATTATTATAGGAAAGAAATAGATAAAGAACCAGAAAGCAGTTATTAACGTAGGTAAAGGCACACTCGGATTTAAAACCCTGCAGAGTAGCGTCGCTGCCGTCGAATCAGTTACTGCAGTCGCTACGAAACTGAACGTTACGACTATCGAAGCGGTTCTAATAGATCGGTCCGACCCTCCAGACACGATCGGAATAATAAGCTCGGAAGCTTTAACGACCCTCGCACGGTCGCCGGACAATAAGATTTACGCTATCTTAATAAAAGACATCGAAGACTACTGGAAGATAATAGCGGAAGAAGAAGTGGATCCGTTGGAGGTATTGCCAAAAGAGCTCTATAGCTATACTAACGTATTCTTAAAAGCTGACTCCAACCTCCTGCCGCTCTACTAACCGGAATATAACAACAAGATCCGGCTAAAAGAAGGAGCTACGCTGCTAAGAACCGAGCCCCTAAGAAGGCTATCGCCGGCCGAGCTAGACTGAGTAGAGGTGTTTGTTTAAGAAAACCTAGCGAAGAAGTTTATTACGCCGAGCTCTGCTAAGTATGCGTTACCGATTCTTTTCGTACGGAAACCCAGAGGTAGTCTCCAACTATGCGTAGATTACCGAGGCCTTAATAAGGTTACTAAGAGAGATGTGTATCCGCTGCCGCTAATCGATAAGACTATACAGCTAGTGGCTAAAGCCAAGTGGTTCAGCAAGCTGTATATTCGCTAAGCGTTCCACTGTCTAAGGAATAAGGAAGGACAAACAGAAGATCTTACGACATTCGCTATACGCATAGGCAATTTTAAGTAGTTGGTAATGCCTTTCGGGCTTACCAACGCGCCGGCGGTGTAGCAGCGTTTTATAAATCACATCTTTATAGACATGCTAGAACGATTCGTATCTATCTACTTAGACGACATTCTTATCTACACTAATAGAACGAGAGAGCAGCACACGGACTACATTGAGAGAGTGCTAACTAGGCTCTGCAAGGTCGGATTCAACGCGGACACGAAGAAGAGCGAGTTCTATTAGACTAAGGTCAAATATCTCGGTCTTATCGTCGGAAGAGAAGGAATTCGGATAGACCCCTTAAAGGTCGCCGCCGTCGCGGAATGGAAGCAGCCGAAATCCGGAAACACTACACAAATCAGAGCGTTTCTCGGATTCTGTAGCTACTATCGACAGTTTATTAAGGACTTTAGCAAGATAGCGAGACCCCTAAACGAAGCGTTAAAGAAGGAGGCCGCTGGCCTATAGAATAAGAAGTGTACAGAGGCTTTCAATTAACTAAAAGAAGCAGTAGCCTTAGTGCCAGTGCTAGCGCACTTTCGACTGGAAAAGACAATCTACTTAGAAACAGACGCATCCGATACAGTAACGGCAGGGGTCCTTTCTCAGTATAATGACGCCGACGAGACCCTCTATCTAGTAGCTTTCTTCAGCAAATCTATAAATAAGGCTAAGCGGAACTACGCTATCTACGACAAAGAGCTGTTAGCTATTATTTAAGCTTTCGAGGAGTGGAAACCGGAGCTTATAGCTAGAAAGAGAACAGTCCAGGTCCTTACAGACCACTAGTTACTTATCTACCTTATAAAGACGCAGAAGCTATTACGCCGCTAAGCTCGGTAGGCTGTCTACTTATCCGGATTCAATTTCAAGATTACCTGCCGACCTAGAGCTTAAAATAGAAAGGCTAATGCGCTAACGAGAAGAGAAGGGAAGACCAGCCGCGCGAAAGAAGATCCGAACATGTTCCAGAAGGTGTTGACCGAACGGATAGTAGACGCTAAGATGTTAAAAGAAGCAGGGATCTGCGCGATAGAACCGCCGACAGAAGAAGAGACGCTCTACGAGAAAGTGGAACGGCTTAATCAGTAGCAGAAGCTCGGCAAAACAGGCTTAGGGAAGTTAATAGTTCTAGAAGAACTAATTACAGAGGTTATCTAGCTAGTCTATAGTTCTAAGGATGTTAGCTATACTGGCTTAAAGAAGAAGATAGAAGCTGTAAGGACGATCTACTGGTTTCCGCGAATCTTCGAGCGGATCTACTGGTTTATTGCTAACTGTTACGTGTGCCGAGTCGCGAAGCTACGTTACGGCCTTCCGGCCGGTCTGTTAAAGCGACTTCTAATCCCTAAGAAACCGTAGCAGCTTATTACAATAGATTTCGTAACCGGCCTGCCAGATTCCGGTAGATATAATGCTACACTTAACGTAGTGGATCGACTAAGCAAAGAACGCTACTTTATCCCCTGCCGAGCGAAGGATAAAGGAACTACTGCAGAAGAAACGGTAAGAATGCTGATTTAGTATATATGAAAGCACTACGGTCTGCCGGACACTATTACTACGGATAGGGGTCCCCAATTCACTGCTGACGTATAGAAGGCTATTAACTATGCTCTCGGAATTCGCGGAAAGCTTAGCACAGCAGCTTATCCTTAAACCGACAGTCAGTCTAAAGTGGCTAACCGCGAGATAGAAAAATATCTACTAATCTTCTGTCGTTACTATTAAGGAGAGTGGGTAAAGGTGTTGCCAATAGCCGAATTCTGCGCCAATTCAGCACGATTAGAAGCTACCTCGCTAGCGCCGTTCGAGATAACCTATAGTTATCTTCCGAGAATAAGCTTCCAACCGCTGGACGAACCTAGCCCTTCGGAACCTTCTACTACTACTTCGTCGAAGAGGGTTGCCGCCGCTGCGGCAGAAGCTCTCCGATCTTAGATAGAAGAAGCGATCAAGGTAGCGAAAGAGGCAATAGAATCGGCTTAGAAGAAGATAGTAATTCGAGCTAATAGGAAGCGGTCGCCAATAGAATTCGAAGAAGGCCAAAAGGTATAGCTTAACACGCAGAACCTGAGGCTAAAAGGCAACGCCAAGCTTAACCCCTGCTACGTAGGTCCGTTTAAGATAGTGGAAAAGAGGTCGCCAGTAACTTATCGGCTCTAGCTACTGAAATCGTTCCGGATCTACGACGTCTTTTATTCAGATCTGCTGAGTTTGGACCCTAAAGGCGGTCTTCCGGATCAGGGGTTCGCTAAACCCCTGCTGGTCGAAATAGACAGTAAAGAAGAAGAATAGGAGGTAGAAGATGTAATAGATATAAGAAAGCTAAGAGGATCTATCGAAGCAAGGATCTCGTAGAAGGGATAGCCGGAAGACTATAAATAGTATCTAGCTGAGAACCTCCGGAATTTGGCGGAGCTAGTAAGAGAGTTTTACGTCCGGAATCCGAGGAAGCCGAAGCCTAAGTAGCTCCAAAGTTGATAGTTTTAGAAGAAGAAGAAAAGCCGCGTCTTCTCTATTGGCGCAGAAGCCGATAGAAACAATTGTAGAGATCGCTTAGCTAGAGTCTTCAGCTCCACTACCACTACCGCTAGCCAGGACTGGTGGATAATAGCAGTAAGGCCGAGGACGGCGCCACCGCGTCGGCGCGCTTTATAACAGTCTTTGCTCTCTGTAACTACTATCTACCGGCTTGGCCGGAAGGATAATAACGACGAAGAACAAAGCCGACGCCGCTAGAGCAGCCTTCGCAGTAGCGCCCGAAGCTATAGTAGAGAAGAAAAAGAAGAAGAGACGGCGAGCTACGGATAGATCTATATAGACCTCTGCAGCGGCGTACAGGCCAGCTACGCCGCAGCTTAGATAGCTGCCAGCTCAGATCAGATAGCTCTTCTAATCAGATAGAAGCCGAAGTAAGAGACATTAGATAGCGACGATGTAAGAAGAAAGAAGATAAAGAAAGGGGATAGTTTCAAAATAGAAGAATGCGAAGAGGTAACGTCGAAAAAAAAAGAGGGGGGGGAAGGATAAGTAAGCGGTCGAGGGCGACCGCTAGTAAGGGAGGGGGGTAGTGTTACAGCGGCAGAAAGCGGTGGCACTAAGTAATAGGGTGGACCTATGGAATTTCGGCTCCGCCCTTCCGGACTGAGCCGGGCCTTGGCAAACTACCCCTAAAGCCCTTACCTACCGCTGTATAGATTCCTTTCCTTCTTTAGTTCGAGATACAGTTATTAAAAAGGCTGTATTGAATCCTATCTGCGTGCCCGGATTAACGCTAACTCTACTAGATAACTGTATCCTTCCTCTAGCTTCCAGACCAGTCGATAGTGGATTGCCGCGCCAATAAGGGCTCCTATGTCGATAAAAGCTTTTAGCTAAAGAGGCTAACGCGAGCCTTCTAGAGGGTGGATAGTAATTAGAAGAATAATAGCGGAGTCCGTGTTCGCCTCTAGCGTGGCCGAGAGTGGGTTGTTATAGCTATTAATGCTTTCCCCTTCTTCCGGCGATGTAGTTTGCAGTAGTGCCCTATTGTTTATACTAGGTGGGGGGCCTATCTGTCTAGCTAGTCTTTTCCTATAATCCTTAATAGCACTCCGCCGTCTACGCTCTTAGTATTGTTCGGCGTTGGTTCTATAGCCTATATACTCTTCCTTAGCAGCAGCGTAGGTCTTATAGCTTAATATTCTCGCTTTTCCTAAGCAGTTGCTTGGTATCTAGTAGTGATATAGCTAGGCTTTCTACACGCGTAGCAGGTAGGGACAAATGTCGAACGCAGTGGATAGGGCGGTTGCTAGGGGCCGCGTCGCAAAAACGGAGAGGGCCGAGTTAATAGCGCGAACGGTAGTCGCTAACCTGGCTCTTAGGTAGCTAGTTTTCTGTATTTATTTATGTTTCTGGCCGTAACCCTCGCTTAGTCTACAAAGGCTTAAAGGTCTCTAGTTCTTACAGAGACCAGGGCGTTAGCTAGTTTGGGCCTTAGTTTCTTTCTTAGCAGGTGTAGTTGTTTGCTCTTCGACACCTTCGCTTAAATCGCGTACTTCCGGAACTGTCTATAAAACTCCTCGAAGGATAGCTAGTGCTAACTGACTTTGTCGAGTTGTTCGCAAGCCGTCTGCTTACAGAAGTAGTCCGCGAAGCGCTAGTCTAAGGCTTTAAGAGCCTCGGCAACGGTAGCTTCTTCTAAGTCTGCTACTAGCGTAAACGCCTTACCGTCTAGCTGCGATTAAAGGTATACTAACCTGTCCTCTTTGCTATTGCTAGCATAATCGCGGTTTATCTTATTTATTATCTTTATCTTAAAAACTTCCTATGTCTCTAGGTTTCTGCCGCTAAAGATCTATAGGTTAGGCAGTAACGTTATCGAGATGCTACCTTAACTGCAGGCGGCTAGAGAGGCATTCTTACTTTGATCTTCTCGTAGTAGCGGCGACGCCTTCGACAACGTTAGCGCTGCTATATTAGCTAGCTGGGCCCTTAGCGCATTTAGTTAAGCTAACCGTGTCGCCGCCTAATTCTCTAGCACTTCGATAGTAGTCTCCGCTAATGCCCTCTCGGCTGTTACTGTTTCTACTTCTTCTCTTAGCTGTCTATTCTCTTCTATCTTCTTGTAAAACATCTTCTTAATAAAGGTTATAGTGTCGTAAACCTTCTTAACTCTGTGTTCTGTTACATGCTCCTTAAGCTTATTAGATGTACAGGCGCACAGTTCTTTGTAGTTAGCTATTCGCTCCTTTACCTTATTTGTCTCTTCTGCTGTAAGGCCTTTAGCGACTGCCTAATCGTCTATAACGCTAGTGCGCCTATCTCTCGCTCTGTTAGTCTTTCTTCTTCCGCTACAGCCAGTAACGCCGCCTTCTACCATTAAGAAGCTCTCTATAGCCTTCTTATAGTGCTAGTTAGGTTAGTTGTAGTTGTAAGGTGCACGTACATTATTCAGGTAGCTGGATGCGGTTTAACAGGCCCTTTCGCGCAGCGCAGTAGTAGTGTAGATAGTAAGTTCGAGATATAATAATCCGAACGCGCAGATATAATTCAATACGGCTGTTTTAATAACTATATCTCGAACTGAAGAGGGAAAGGAATCTATATAGCGGTGGGTAAGGGCTTTAGGGGTAGTGTGCCAAGGCCCGGCCCGGTCCGGAAGGGCCGAGCCGGAATTCCAAGGGTCTACCCTATTACTTAGTCCTACCCCTTTCTGCCGTTGTAACATAGGCTGCTAGAGAGGGTTGTTTAGTTTGGCCTTCCTGTAGCGGCAGTGGCGGTAACGCTTCTGCTAACTGAGCCCTTAGCCTATTTAGTTAAGTTAGTCGTGCTGCTGCTTAGTTCTTAAGGACTTCGATAGTAGTCTCTGCAGACGCTCTCTCTATAGCTATCGCCTCTATGTCTTCTTTTAGCTGTTTGTTCTCTTCTAGGTTTAATGTAACGCAGTACACTTAAGCCAAAAGGGACTAATTAAGTAACTCGGAAGTGACTTAACTAATGTGTACCAGATATATAAACCTTAGCAAGCCTTGGTAATAACCTGGGCCTAACTACCCTGTATTACTACCCCTTGCGCTATAGGCTTACAACCTAGTAAGCTGCGCTTACTTACAGGCTACGTACGCTTTTGCACAGCCTCCCTATGCAGCGTACGCAATCAACCCCCCCTAGGCAGGTCTGCATATAGCTAGCTAGACCTTTACCGGGTCTGCCTTATTCTGTATAGAGTAGTAGACAAACAGAAATACGTCAACGCTGCTTCCACTCTCCTATTAAAAGATACGCCCCCTAGGAATTAAACCCGGGCCTTTTATTGTACACTTTCAGCAGTTACGTCCGAGTTAAGTAATGTAGCGCAGTATAATCTGACTGTAGTAGACTCTAGGTCAATACCCGTCTTTAATAACTATATCCAAGGCTGGAGAGGGAAGAATCTACGTACAAGCAGAGGTAGAGGTATTTAAGTGTGTGCCAAGCCTAGTCCTGCCAAGCCTGCTACCTTCAAGCACCTTCCAGCCCTCTATATCTGTATCACTACCGCCCTCCTTAACTAGCGATTGCCCTCAATCGCAATCAATCTATCAATCGCAATCAGCCAATCAGGTCGCACTAATCCAGGTCGCAAATTCAGTCGCAGAGGTCGCTGAGGTCGCTCCAAACCAGGTCGCTCCAAACCAGGCTGCTCCAAACCAGGTCGTAGGGGTCGCAAATTCAGCTTTGCTATTGGCCAATCAGGTCGCTCCAAAACAGGTCGCTTTTAAGGTCGCTTTTGAGGTCACTTTTAAGCTGCAATTTCCGTGCGTTTTGAGTCTCAATCTCGTGCCTTTTTAAGCCTCAATCTCGTGCCTTTTTGAGCCTCAATCTCGTGCCTTTTTGACGTCGCTTTGGTGCCTTGTTTGCTGCCTTGTTTGCTGCAGAGGTCGCGGAGGTCGCGGCTGCAGATGTCGTTTGTCGCACAGCTCGCAGAGGTCGTCTGTCGTAGAAGCTGCAGAGGTCGCAGAGGTTCGCGAAGGTCGTAGAGGTCGCGGAGGTCGTCGAGGTCGCAGCCTATGTATGTCGCTTCTCGACGGTCGCTTCTTAACAGTCGCTTCTTAACAGTCGCTTCTTAGACGCTCGCTTCTTAAGCCGTCGCTCGCTTCTTAAGCCGTCGCTTCTTAAGCCGTCGCTTCTTAAACGGTTGCAGAGGTCTCGGAGGTCGTCGGGGTCGCGGAGGTTGTTGGGGTCGTAGGGGTCGCAGAGGTTGTCTTGCAAACACGTGTCGCTTCTCGACAGTCGCTCGCTTCTCGACAGTCGCTTCTCGAGCTGTCGCTTTTTAAGCCGTCGCTTCTCGAGCCGTCGCTTCTCAGACGGTCGCTTCTCAGACAGTCGCTTCTTAGACGGTTGCTTCTTAGACGGTCGCTGAGGTCGCGGAGCTCGCTAAGGTCGCAGAGCTCGGGGTCGCAGAGTCGCAGAGGTTGCTTTTCGACAGTCGCTTCTTAACGGTCGCTTCTTAGACCGTCGCTTCTATGCTTTGCCTATGTTGTCTGCAGCAGCTCTGTGTTGCCTGCAGCTGTGTTGTCTGCAGCAGCTGTGCCTCTGTTGTCTGCAGCAGCTGTGCCTCTGTTGTCTGCAGCAGCTGTGCCTCTGTTGTCTGCAGCTGTCTGCCTGGTGCTGTGCCTAGTGCTCTTGCTCTGCAGCTAGGTGCTCTGCAGCTGGGTGCTCTGCCTTGTGCCTTGCCTCTGCTTTGCCTATGCTCGTGCCTAGGTGCTCGTGCCGGCTATACGTATGTCTTGTCCTCGATTGCTAAACTGTCTCGATAGGCCTTGTCCGAATAGAATGGTCTATTAAAGACCCAAAAAAAACGAATGTCGTTGCCCTAGGTCCTGCTAGGTGCGCTCTTGTCGTCGTCGCTCCGTCGTCGTCGCTCTACTCCTCGCTCTCGCTCCTCGTCCTCGTCGCTCCTACATCGTCGTTCTCGCTCTCGTCGCTCTCGTCGCTCTCTCGCTCTTCTTCAAAACTCGCGATCTGCTCGCATAGGCACTCTCTTTAAAACTCTCTCTTCTTCTCGATAGGGGCACTTCTCTTCCCTAAAACTCTCTCTCTTCTCGATAGGGGCACTTCTCTTCCCTAAAAACTCTCTCTTCTCAGTTAGGGGAGGGGGGGGGGTAGAGTAGTATATACATGCACAATTAAGTAACTAGATGTAATTTGATAGCCTCCTTTGTACATATACAGTACATACTCTAGGTTGGTTACATGTACGTTAATCGAGTACCCGGATGTAATTTAACGGGCTCTTTCGCGTATGTTGCAGCGGTGGAAAGGGGTGGGACTGGATAATAGGGTGGACCCTTAGGATTTCGGCTCGGCCCAGAAGGGCCGAGCCGGGCCTTGGCACGCCGCCGCCCCTAAAGTGCTCACCTACTACTATATAGATTCCTTTCCCTCCTTAGTTCGAGATATAGTTATTAAAACAGCCGTATTGAACCTTATCTGCACGCTCGGATTATTATATCTCGAACTCACTCTCTACATCAACCCCCCCCCGCGCTGCGCAAAAGGGCCCGTCGAACTATCCGGAAACCCGAATAACGTACGCGCACCTACACATACCAACAACAACAAACCCTAGGCACTGTAAGAAGATGGAAGGCTTCTTAGCGGTAGAGAGCGGCGTTATAGACCGCAGCAGAAGTAGGAAAGGAAAGACTAACAGAGCGAGTAGGTGCTCCAGTGTTATTAATAATAAGATTATTATTAGCGGTTTTACGGCGGAAGAGACAGCAGAGATCAAGGAACGAATAGCTAAATATAGGAAGATCTACGACTGCATAATCGAGGAATTGGAAGACTATGTAAACGAGAATAGAATAAGGAAGGTCTATAACGGCATAGACCTTATCTGATCCAGGCACGCAGATATGATTTAATACGGCCTTTTTAATAACTATCTCTTAAACTGAGGAGGGAAAGGAATCTATGTAGTAGTAGTGGAGGGCTTTCGTAGTAGTGGTGCCAAGGCCCGGCTCAGCCCGGACGGGCCGAGCCGAAATTCCAGGGTCCACCCTATTAATCTGTCCTACCTCTTTCCACCGCCGCAACACTACCCTCCTCCCTTACTAGCAGTCGCCCTCGACCGCTTAGTTACATTATCCATTCGAAAATCTCTACTTTTTTTTTTTGTGTGTTTTATCGTCTCCTTCTCGAAAATCCCCTCCGACGGCGATGTTACCTCTTCCTTCTTCTATCAAAAACGACGCTCTCTTTATCGCTTCTTGAATTTCTTACGTTATCGGCATCTGACGTCCTTCACTTGGCGTTTATATAATCGGTGCGCTTGATCCGTGCTATCTGATCTGAGCCGTAGGTTATCTGAGCTGCAGCGTAGCTGGTCTGTACGTCGTCTCGGAGGTCTATATAGATCTTTCCGCAGCGCCGTTTTTCTTCTTCTTTTTCTCTTCCACTAAAGCCTTTACCTACTACGCGGTCGGCGGCGCTGGCACGCTACGGCGTGCGCGAGCTACCGGCCGACGCAGTAGTAGGTAAAGCAATCACTTCCCGAAGCAACCTTACGATCGTTTTCTTCGGCTTCTGCGCCGGTGGAGCGGACGTAGCTTTCTTCGTTTTCTTCCGGAAGGATCGGCTTTAGAGCCATTCCGGCTTCGGCTTTTCCGGGTTCTGCGCGTAGAACTCCCTTAACAGCTCTGCCGAGTTTCGCAGATTTTCGACCGGATACCATTCGTAGTCTTCCGGCCACCCCTTCTACGAGATCCTCGCTTTGATGGACCCCCTCGTCTTCTTTACGTCTATTACGTCTTCTACCTCCTATTCTTCCTTATCGTCTATCTCGATTGGCAGGGGTTTAGCGAACCCCTGTTCCGGCAGGCTATCTTTAGGGTCTAAGCTCAACAGGTCCGAATAGAAGATATCGTAGATCCGGAATGATTTCGGTAGCTGGAGTCGATAGGTCACCGGCGACCTCTTTTCCACTATCGTAAACGGACCTACGTAGCGGGGGTTAAGCTTGACGTTCCCTTTTAGCCTTAGGTTCCTCGTGTTAAGCTATACCTTTTGGCCTTCCTCGAATTCTATCGGTAACCGCTTCTTATTAGCTCGAGTTACTATCTTCTTCTAAGCCGAATCCATCGCGTCTTTCGCTACCTTAATTGCTTCCTCTATCTAAGGACGTAGCGCTTCTGCCGCCGCGGCGGCGACTCTCTTTGACGACGTAGCGGTGGATGGTTCCGCAGGGCTGGGTTCGTCTAGCAGCTGGAAACTTATCCTCGGAAGATAACCGTGCGTTACCTCGAACGGCGCTAGTAAGGTGGCTTGCGACTGTGTTGAGTTCGCGCAGAATTCAGCTATCGGCAACACCTCGACCCACTTTTCTTAATAATGGCCGCAGAAGGTTCGCAGATATCGTTCTATCTCGCGATTAGCCACTTTAGACTGACCGTTAGTTTGAGGGTGAGCGGCGGTGCTGAGCTTTCTACGAATTCCGAGAGCTTAGTTAATAGCTTTCTATACGTCGGCGGTAAATTGAGGACCCCTATCCGTAGTGATAGTGTCCGGCAGGCTATAGTGCTTCTATACGTGTTGAATCAACATTCGTACGGTTTCTTCTGTAGTAGTTCCTTCGTCTCTCGCTCGGCAGGGAATAAAGTGTCGTTCTTTGCTTAGCCTATCTACCACGTTGAGGGTGGCATCGTATCTATCGGAATCCGGCAGGCCGGTTACGAAATCCATCGTAATGTGCTGCTATAGTTTCTCGGGGATCGGCAGTGGCTTTAATAAGCCTGCCGGAAGGCCGTAACGTAGCTTCGCGGCTCTGCATACGTAGCAATTGGCGATAAATCGATGGATCCGTTCGTAGATCCGCGGAAACCAGTAGACCGTCCTTATGGCTTTTATCGTCTTCTTTAAGCCGGCGTAACCAACGTGTATAGAGCTATAGACCAGCTGGATGACCTCCGTAATTAGTTCTTCCAGAACTATCAGCTTTCCTAAGCCGGTTTTGCCGAGTTTCTGTTGCTAGTTAAGCTGCTTTACCTTTTTGTAGAGAGCTTATTCCTTAGGGACCGGTTCCACCGCGCAGACCCCTACCTCTTTTAGCACCTCTGCGTCTACCATTCGCTCGGTCAGCACCTTCTGGAACATGTTAGGATCTTCTTTCGCGCGGCTTGTTCTTCCTTCTCTTTGCGTTAGCGCGTTAGCCTTTCCATTTTGAGCTCCGGGTTAATAAGTAATCTTAAAGTCGAACCCGGATAAGTAGGCCGCCCACTGCGCTTAACGGCGTAAGAGCTTCTGCGTCTTTATAAAGTAAGTCAGCGACTGGTGGTCCGTAAGGACCTGGACCGTGCTCTTTCCAGCTATAAGCTCTAGCTTCCACTCCTCGAACGCCTGTATAATGGCCAGCAGTTCTTTATCGTAGATCGCATAGTTCCTCTTAGCTTCCGTTATAGATTTGCTGAAGAAAGCTACTAGATAAAGGGTTTTATCGTCTCCGTATTAAGAAAGGACCCCTGCCGTCACTGTGTCGGAAGCGTCCGTTTCTACGTAGATCGTCTTTTCCGGCCGGAAGTGTGCCAGAACCGGCGCTGAGGCCACTGCTTCTTTTAGCTAGTTAAACGCTTCTGTGCACCTCTTATTCTATAGGCTAGTGGCCTCCTTCTTCAATGCCTTATTTAGGGGTCTTGCTATCTTGCTAAAGTCCTTAATAAACCGTCGATAGTAGCTGCAGAATCCAAGAAATGCTCTGATTTAGGTAGTGCTTCCGGATTTCGGCTGCTTCTATTCCGCGACGGCGGCGACCTTTAAGGGGTCTATACGAATTCCGTTTCTTCTGACGATAAGACCGAGATATTTAACTTCGGTTTAGTAGAACTCGCTCTTTTTCGTGTCTGCGTTCAGTCCGACCTCGCGGAGCCTAGTTAACACCTTCTTAATGTGGTCCGTGTGCTGATCTCTCGTCCCGTCCGTATAGATAAGAATGTCGTCCAAATAGATAGACACGAACCGCTCTAGCATGTCTATAAAGGAGTGGTTCATAAAGCGTTGCTACACCGCCGGCGCGTTGGTGAGTCCGAACGGCATTACTAGCTACTTAAAATTGCCTATACGCGTAGCGAACGTCGTAAGATCTTCCGTCTGTCCCTCCTCGTTTCTTAATCGATAGAACGCTTGGCGGATGTCCAGCTTGCTGAACCACTTAGCCTTCGCCACTCGCTGTATAGTCTCGTCGATCAGCGGCAGCAGGTATACGTCTCTCTTAGTGACCTCGTTAAGGCTCCTGTAGTCTACGCAGAGTCGTAGACTACCCCCTGGTTTCCTTACGAAAAGAATCGGTAACGCATATTCCGCGGAGCTCGGCGTAATGAACTTCTTCGCTAGGTTTTTACGAACAAACACCTCTACTTAGTCCAGTTCGGCCGGCGACAGTCTTCTTAGGGGCTCGGTTCTTGGCAATGTGGCCCCCTCTTTCAACCTAATCTTATTGTCGTATTCCGGCCGGTAGAGCGGCAGGAGGTTGGAGTCTGCTTTTAAGAAGACATTAGCGTAACTATAGAGCTCGTTTGGCAGCACCTCTAGTGGATCCACTTCTTCTTCCGCTATTATCTTCCTGTAGTCTTCGATGTCTTTTATTAAGATAGCGTAGATCTTAGTGTCCGGCGACTTCGCGAGGGTCGTTATAGCTTCTAAACTCATTATTCCGACTGTGACCAGGGGTTCGGAACGATCGGAAGGAGCCTCTTTGGCGGACTCCGTAGCTTTTGGCTCGGTAGCGGCGGTGGCGTTGCCTAGGGTTTTGAACCCTATCGTGCCTTTGTCTACGTCAATAATGGCTTTCTGGTTCTTTATCTATTTCTGCCCTATAATAATGTTAAATCTTCCGATATCCATAATTCGGAACGTCGCTTCCGTAGTGCGACCAGCCAAGGTAGTCTTTAGCGGCACGTAGTGCGTAACGCTTTCCGTGTCTTGTCCGTTGTATGCCGAAATCCGTATCGGCGACGCTAGTTCCACCAGATAGCCGTATCTATTCGTCAGCTTCCGGACCAGTCGGTAGTGGATCGCTGCGCCAATAAGAGCTCCAGTGTCGATAAAAGCTTTCAACTAAAGTGGTTTGCCCGGTCTGTTAAGGGGGTGGACAGTAATTAGAAGGATAATAGCTGTCTCCGTGTTTACTTCCACCGCCGCTAACAGCGGATCGCTGCAGCTATTGATGCTCTCTTTCGTCGACGTAGTTCGCGTTAATGCCCTGTTGTCCTTGCTAGATAGGGGGCCTATCCTTCTAGCTGGTCTTTTCCTAAGATTCTTAGCTGCACCCTGCCGTCTACGCTGTTAGTGTCGTTCGGAGCCGGTTCGATGGCTTGAATAGTCTTTCTCGGCGGTGGCGGCTGCTTCGTTGTTCGATACTCTTGCTTCTACTGTGCCGTTGCTTAGCATCTCGTAGCGATATAGCCGGGGTTTCCACACGCGTAGCAGGTGGGGACGAACGACGAACGCAGTAAATACGACGACTGCTGGGGGGTTCGTCGGAAAGGCGGAGGGGCTCTAGTTCCCTGCGGCGACGGCGACGGCTTCTGGCTCGATTTGCGTATTTTCGCGTAAGCGCTTAAGTTTCTTGCGGTAACTCTCGCTCGATGCACGAAGCCCTCGAGGTCTTCGTCTTCTACAGACGCTATAGCGGCGGCTAGTTCAGGATTTAGCTTCTGCCTTAGTAGGTGAAGCTGCTTATCTTCCGCTACTCGGGCCCTAATCGCATACTTTCTAAACAAACCGTAGAACTCCTCGAACGTCTGCCGGTTCTAGTTGATCTTATCTAGCTGCTTACGGGCCGTCTTCTTTCGGAATGGGTCTCCGAAGCGCTGGTCTAGTGCTCTAATCGCTTCCTCGGCGGTCGCCTCTTCTAGGTCCGCCACTAGCGAAAAAGCTTTACCTTCTAGTCGCGATTCCAAATACGCCAGTCTGTCTCTAGCGCTGTTTCCGGCGTAGTCGCAGTCTATCTTATTCTTTATCTTCTTCTTAAACGCTTCCCAGTCTTTAGTGTCTCCGCCTCTAAACGCCGGTAGGTCCGGCAATAATGTTATCGAGGTGCTACCTTAACTATAGGCCGCCGGTAAGGCAGTCTCTGCTTGTTCTTCTCGATGCGGAGGCGGCGGTGCTGACGACATCGCTGCTTCTATATTAGCTAGTTGATCCTTTAGCGCCTTTAGCTGCGCTAGTCTATTCGCCGCCTAGTTCTCTAACACGTCGATAATGGTTTCTGCCGATTCCTTCTCGGCCCTTACTGTCTCTACTTCCTCCCTTAACTGTCTGTTTTCTTCCACGTTCCTATAGAACCTCTTTTCTATAAAAGTAATAATGTTAAACACTTTCTTAGCTCCGTGCTCTGTAAGATATTCTCCTATCTTATCCGGCGTGCGTCCGTACAGTTCGGCGTAGCCCTCTATGCCTTTTCTCGCTTCGTCTACCTCTTTTTCTGTAAGGCCTTCCGTAGTCGTTCCGTCGTCGAGAATGCTGGTACGCCTATCTCTCGGTCTGTTAGTCTTTCTCTTTCCGCTGCGTCCCGTAACGCCGCTCTCTACTGCTAAGAAGCCTTTTATCTTCTTACGGCGCCGTAGGGGTTGTTGTTAGTGTGTGTGTAGTGCGCGTGCGTTATTCGGGTTTCCGGATGGTTCGACGGGCCCTTTCGCGCAGCGCGGGGTTGGTGTAGAGAGTGAGTTTGAGAGATAATAATCCGGGTACGCAGATATGATTCAATACGGCCTTTTTAATAACTATCTCTCGAACTAAGGAGGGAAAGGAATCTATATAGTGGTAGTAGAGGGCTTTCGTAGTAGTGGTGCCAAGGCCCGACTCGGCCCGGACGGGCCGAGCCGAAATTCTAGGGTCCACCCTATCAATCTGTCCCACCTCTTTCCACTGCCGTAACATTATCGAGATGCTGTTTTACAGAACGTTAGAAGAAAACAGACAACTGAGAGAAGAAACTAAAGCGGTAAGGGCCGAGAAGGAATCGGCGGAAACGATCATCGACGTGTTAGAAAACCAGGCGGCGAATCAAATAGCGCAGTTAAAGGTGCTAAAGAATCAACTAACTAATATAGAAGCAGCGAAGTCGTCGCCGCTACTGCGTCGAGAAACCCACAAGGAGACCGCCTTACCGGCGGCCTACAGTTAAGGCGGCACGTCGATAACGTTACTACCGGATCTACCGGCGTTTAGAGGCGGAGATCCTAAAGATTGGGAAGCGTTTAAGAAAAAGATAAAGAACAAGATAGACCGAGACTATGCCGGAAACAGCGCCGGAGACAGATTGGCGTACCTAGAATCGCGACTGGAAGGTAAAGCGTTCTCGCTAGTAGCGGACCTAGAAGAGGTAACCGCTAAGGAAGCAATTAAAGCGCTAGATTAACGCTTTGGAGACCCATTCCGGAAGAAGACGGCCTGTAAACAGTTGGACAAGATCAACTAGAACCAGCAGACGTTCGAGGAGTTCTACGGTTTGTTTAGAAAATATGCGATTAGGGCCCGAGTAGCGGAAGATAAGCAGCTCTACCTACTAAGACAGAAACTGAGCCCTAAGCTCGCTGCAGCCATGGCCTCGGTAGAAGATAAAGACCTTAAGAGCTTCGTGCACCGAGCGAGGGTCACTGCAAGAAACTTGAACGCTTACGCGAAAGCACGCGAATCGAATTAGAAGCCGTCGTCGTCGGCGCAGCTAACGAGAGCCCCTGCGCCTTTTCGACGAACCCCCCAGCAGTCGTTATATTTACTACGACCGGCGTTCGTCCCTACCTGCTACGCGTGCGGAAAGCCTAGCTACATCGCCACTAGATGCCAAGCAACGGCCTAGCAGAAGCAGGAGTATCGTGTTATAAAGCAGCAACAGCCGCAGCCGCCGAGAAAGACTATTCAAGCTATCGAACCGGCGCCGAACAATACTGACAGTGTGGACAGGGGGGTGCAGTTAAGAATTATATAAAAAGACCAGCTGGACGGATAGGCCACCTACCTAGCATTAACAATAGGGCACCGAATCGAAGCGAATCGCTACAAGAAGAGAGCATTAACAGCTGCAGCGATCCGCTCTCGGCAGCCGTAGAAGTAAATACAGAAACGGCAATCATCCTTCCTATTACGATCCACTATGTTGAGAAGCAACGCCCACCGCTCCAGCTAAAAGCTTTTATCGATACTGGAGCTCTTATTGGCGCGGCGATCCACCACCGATTGGTTCAGAAACTGATAAAAGGATATAGCTATCCAGTGGAACTAGCGTCGCCGACACGGATTTCGGCATACAACAGACAAGACACGGAAAGCGTTACGCACTACGTGCCGCTAAAGACTACATTAGCTGGTCGCACTACAGAAGCGACGTTCCGAATTATAGATATCGGAAGATTTAACATTATTATAGGGCAGAAATGGATAAAGAACCAGAAAGCCATTATCGACGTAGACGAAGGCACGATAGGGTTCAAAACCCTAGGCAACGGAACCGCTGCCGCCGAACTAAGCGCCGCCAAGCCGAAAACTACGGAATCAGCGAAGGAGGCTCCGTCCGACCGTTCCAAACCCCCAGTCACCGTCGGAATAATAAGCTCAGAAGCAATAACGACCCTCGCGAGGTCGCTGGACAATAAGATCTACGCTATCTCTATAAAAGACATCGAAGACTACAGAAAGATAATAGCGGAAGAAGAAGCGGATCCACTAGAGGTGCTGCCAAACGAGCTCTACGGTTACGCTAACGTATTCTTAAAAGCCGACTCTAACCTCTTGCCGCTCTACCGACCGGAAGCCAACAACAAGATTCGACTAAAAGAGGGGGCTACGCTGCCAAGAACTGAGCCCCTAAGACGACTGTCGCCGGCCGAACTGGACTAGGTAGAAGTGTTTGTTCGAGAGAACCTCGCGAAGAAGTTTATTACGTCGAGCTTAGCAGAATACACGTTGCCAATTCTTTTCGTAAGAAAACCCAGAGGCGGTCTCCGGCTGTGCGTAGACTACAGGGGCCTTAACGAGATCACCAAAAGAGACGTATATCCACTGCCGTTGATTGACGAAACCATACAGAGAGTAGCGAAGGCTAAGTGGTTCAGCAAGCTGGACATTCGCCAAGCGTTTTACAGGCTAAGGAACGAAGAGGGGCGGACGGAAGACCTTACGACGTTCGCGACGCGTATAGGCAATTTCAAGTAGCTAGTAATGCCTTTCGGACTTACCAACGCACCGGCAGTGTAGCAACGCTTTATAAATCACACCTTTATAGACATGCTGGAGCAGTTCGTGTCAGTCTATTTGGACGACATTCTTATCTACACAGATAGAACGAGAGATCAGCATACGGACCACATCGAGAGGGTGCTAAGGAGACTTAGAGAGGTTGGATTAAACGCGGACACGAAGAAGAGCGAGTTCTATCAGACTGAGGTCAAATACCTCGGTCTCGTCGTTAGAAGAGAAGGGATCTGGATAGACCCCTCAAAGGTAGCCGCTATAGCGGAATGGAAGCAACCGAAATCCAGAAACACTACGCAGATCAGAGCGTTTCTCGGATTCTGCAGTTACTATCGACGATTTATCAAGGACTTTAGCAAGATAGCAAGACCCCTAAACGAAGCGCTAAAGAAAGAAGCCGCAGGCCTATAGAACGAGGGGTGCACAGAGGCTTTCAATCGGCTAAAAGAAGCAGTAGCTTCAGCGCCGGTTCTGGCGCACTTTAGACCTGAAAAGACGATCTACGTAGAAACGGATGCTTCCAACACTGTAACCGCAGGAGTCCTTTCTTAATATAGCGACGACGAAACCCTCTATCCAGTAGCTTTCTTCAGCAAGTCCATAAACGAAGCCGAGCGGAACTACGCTATCTACGATAAGGAGCTGCTAGCGATTATTTAGGCTTTCGAGGAATGGAAGCCGGAGCTTATAGCTAGAAAGAGCATAGTCTAGGTCCTTACAGACCACTAGTCGCTGACCTACTTTATAAAGACGCAGAAACTCTTACGTCGCCAAGCTCGGTAGGCCGCCTACTTGTTAGGGTTCGATTTCAAGATCAACTATCGACCCGGAGCTCAAAATAGAAAAGCTAACGTACTAACGAGATGCGAAGGAAAGACCAGCCGCGCGAAGGAAGATCCGAACATGTTTCAGAAGGTGTTGACCGAACAGATAGTAGATGCCGAGGTGTTGAAGGAAGCAGGGATCTACGCGGCGGAATCGCCGACTAAAGAAGAGACGCTCTACGAGAAGGTGGAGCGGCTTAACCAACAGCAGAAGCTCGGCAAAACGGGCTTAGGGAAGCTAATAGTTCTGGAAGAACTGATTACTGAAGTCGTCCAGCTAGTCCATAGATCGAAGGACGTTGGCTACGCTAGCTCAAAGAAGACGATAGAAACCGTAAGGACGATCTACTAGTTTCCGCAGATCTACGAACGGATCCACCGATTTATCGCCAATTGCTACGTATGCCGAGCCGCGAAGCCACGCTACGGCCTTCCGGCGGGTCTACTAAAACCACTTCCGATCCCCGAGAAGCCGTAGCAGCACGTTACGATAGATTTTGTAACCGGACTGCCGGATTCGGACGGTTACGACGCTACGCTCAACGTAGTGGATAGGCTAAGCAAGGAGTGCCACTTTATCCCCTGCCGAGCTAAGGATAAAGGGACTACTGCGGAAGAAACTGCGAGAATGCTAATTAAGCACGTATAGAAGCACTACGGTCTGCCGGACACTATTACTACGGATAGGGGTCCTTAATTCACCGCTAACGTTTGGAAAGCGATCAATCAAACTCTCAGAATCTGCGGAAAACTCAGCACCGCCGCTCACCCTCAGACCGACGGCCAATCCGAAGTGGCCAACCGTAAGATAGAGAAATATCTACGGATTTTCTGCAGCTATTATTAAGAAAAGTGGGTTGAGATGCTGCCTATAGCCGAATTCTGCGCCAACTCAGCGCAGTTAGAAGCTACGTCGCTGGCGCCGTTCGAGGTAACCTACAGTTATCTTCCAAGGTTAAGCTTCTATCCGCCGAGCGACCTCGGGTCGCTAGAGCTTTCCACCGCTACGTCGTCAAAGAGAGTCGCCGCCGCTGCGGCAGAAGCGCTCCGATTGCGGATAGAAGAAGCGATCAAAGTAGCGAAAGAAGCGATAGAATCAGCTTAGAAGAAGATAGTAACCCGAACTAATAGAAAGCGATCGCTAGTAGAATTCGAAGAAGGTTAAAAGGTATAGCTTAACACGAAGAACCTAAGACTGAAAGGCAACGCGAAGCTTAACCTACGCTACGTAGGTCCGTTTAAGATAGTGGAAAGGAGATCGCCGGTGACTTATCAGCTCGAGCTGCCGAAGGCGTTCAGGATCTACGACGTTTTTCATTCAGATCTGCTAAGCCTGGACCCTAAGGACGGCCTACCAAGGCAGGGGTTTATCGAACCCCCGCCGGTCGAGATGGACGGTAATAAAGAAGAGTGGGAGGTAGAAGACGTAATAGACGTAAAGAAGACGGGGGGGTCCATTAAAGCAAGGATTTCGTAGAAGGGGTAGCCGGAAGACTATAAATAGTATCCGATCGAGAATCTCTGGAATTCGGCAGAGCTGCTAAGAGATTTTTACGCGCAGAACCCGAAGAAGCCGAAGCCGGAATAGCTCTAAAGCCGATCCTTCCGGAAGAAAACGAAGAAAGCTACGTCCGCTCCACCGGCGCGGAAGCCGATAAAAACGATCGTAAGGCTGCTTCAGGAAGTGATTATGCTCCACCACTACCGCGTCGGCCGGTAGCTCGCACACGCCGTAGCGTGCCAGAGCCGCCGACCGCGTAGTAGGTAAAGGCTTTGGTAGAAGAAAAAGAAGAAGAAGAAACGGAAACGCGAACAGATCTATATAGACCCCCGCAGCAGTGCACAGACCGGCCGACCAGCAGCTCAGAAGACAGCTAATCAGATCAGATAGCAACGATCACATAAACGCCAAGTGAAGGACCTTAGGAGACGACGACGTAAGAACGGAAAGAAGCGACGAAAAGAACGTTGTTTTTAATGGAAGATGGACGAGCCGATGTCGACCTTGAAGGGGAACCTCAAAAAAAAAAAAAAAAAAAGAAAAAAAAGTGGAGATTTTTGGTTGGACAGGGTGACTAAGCGGTCGAGGGCGACCGCTGGTGAGGGAGGGGGGTAGTGTTGCAGCGGTGGAAAGGGGTGGGACTGGATAATGGGGTGGACCCTTGGAATTTCGGCTCGGCCCTTCCGGGCCGAGCCGGGCCTTGGCACGCCGCCGCCCCTAAAGCGCTCACCCACCACTATATAGATTCCTTTCCCTCCTCAGTTCGAGATATAGTCATCAAAACAGCCGTATTGAACCTTATCTGCGCGCTCGGATCAGCGTAGTGCGGGTGTTGTTGAAGTAAGCCTTGGATATAATGATCTGACTGCAGTAGACTCTAGGTCAATACCCGTCTTTGATAACTATATCTAAGGCTGGAGAGGGAAGAATCTACGTACAAGCGGAGGTGGAGGTATTTGAGTGTGTGCCAAGCCTGGTCCTGCCAAGCCTGCCACCTTCCAGCACCTTCCAGCCCTCTACATCTGTATCACAGTACACTTAAGCCAAAAGGGGCTGATCAAGTAACTCAGAATTGACTTAACCAATGTGTACTAGATATATAAACCTTGGCAAGGCTTGGTAATAACCTGGGCCTAACCACCCTGTATTAAGTTTCTTATAGAACAGTGTCTCGATAAAGGCTATAGCTTCGTAGACCTTCTCGATTCCGTGTTCTGCTATATGTTCTTCGAGTTCGTTAGGCGTATACGCGTACAGTCTCTAATAGTTATTTATGTGCTCCTTTACTTCCTTTGTCTCTTCTGCTGTAAGGCCTTCGATAATAGTCTTGTTATTTTTAACGCTAGTGTGCCTGTCCTTGGTTCTGTTAGTCTTTCTTCTTCTTCTGCTGCTGCGGCCTATAACGCTGCTGTCTACCGTCGAGAAGCTCTCTATAGTCTTCTCGCGGTGCGTTGGTTGTAGTTGTAGGTAAGTGCTTGTACGTTATTCAGGTAACCGGATGTGATTTAACGGGCCCTTTCGCGTAGCGCAGTAGTGTAGTCAAGGGTGAGTTTGAGAGATAATAATCTGAGCATGTAGATATAATTCGATACGGCTGTTTTGATAACTATCTCTCGAACTAAAGAGGGAAAAGGAATCTACGTGTGCGCGGGTGTGAGCTCTCGTAGGGGTGGTGTGCCAAGACCCGGCTCGGTGCGGAAGGCCCGAGCCGAAATTCCAAGGGTCCACCCCATTACTTAATCCTACCACTTTCCGTCGCTGCAACACAAGTTAATATAGCATATGTAGCAACACCAGTCACAACACCTATATATATCGAAATAGGGTAGAAATACCTTCTTAATCTGATACAGCATTAGATTTAAGCATTACACTATTAATAGCTTCTGAAATAGATGATTTGTTGTGCTAGTTGGTTGTGCTAAGAAAATTGTGCCATCCTCATAATGCTGCTAAGCTAATGGTCATATACTTTATATACGTTACGTTATACGTTAGCTCTCCTGGTTTCGGTGTTACATGCATTCGAGTTCTGCTGAGCCAAAGAACCAATGGCTTTGACAGGAAATCGTAAAAGGTCGAGCACATGTTGATGTGGTATCTGAACGTGATGCTCACTGGGAAACCTCTTGTGAGTACCATGCATTAACGCCGTCTTCTCCCTTCCGTGCGCGCATGCACGAGCCTTATGTGGCAGCCAGAGAAACCCTCCAACTCCGAGCAAGATTGCTCTTTGCACATGCCTTTACATGCCATGGGTGCCTCCACTGCTGTCCGTACTATGTTGCATAGGCATGCCCGGCGGTACTCCAGCAGATGTCAAACCTACCGGCGCTCCAGGCTGCATTGGCTGCGCGGGTATAGCGCCTCCTGGCGAATTCGTCTTGGCATCATCGCCTGTCCTCTTCTTCTCTTTCTTCGCCCATCGTAGACCACAAGCATTGCATAATGTTTTCGGACCTTTCGGACCTTTCCTCCACTCCGGCGAGTCGAGCGTACCACAGTCCGCGCAGACGTACTCGTCCGCCACTTTGAGTTTCTTCTTTTCCTTCTTGGAGCATTCTCGATCTCTGTCAAGCAGGATTGCTATGCCCGCATCGCCTCGAATCAGCGCAGGCGATGTGTCACCGGTGCTGATTCCGTGACTTCGTTCGCCATCCCGGTAGCGGAGACCTGTAAGCAACTCGATCGATTCAAGATGTGTGTTACTGGCTTCGTATCGCGACATCTTGTCTGCGATGCTATCTGGCTTTTGAGCTGACAGTGCGCTGTCGAGATTCTGTCGCGTCAAGGCTGTGTTGGAGATGGAGGGCTTCGCTGGTGGTGGCATGCCCTGGTAGTTCGGCGTCACGGCTGGTGCTTCCGAAATGGCATCTTGCGCCAGTGAGCCACCCGGACCTGAATGTGAAGGTGTTGCACCTGCTTGTGATGAAGCCTGCTCTCGGTATAGTTTCTCTTGCTCGGCGTTCTCTTCCCTCTCTTCCCGCTTGAGCTCTTCTATCCGCCTCATGAGACGCTCGTTTTCAATCTTGTGCTCTAGAAATGAATCGAGTAGTGCGGCGTTCTTCGTCGGGTACGGTCTAGCCATCATGAAGAATCCTCGACATAGACCAGAGACCGGCATTGTTTGTCCGGTTGGGGTCTGACCAAATGGCGCTGCTCCGGCTGGTTCAGGCGAAAGGTGGGGATGACCATCGCATTCAAATATCATGTACGTTCCGTCCTCTTTCTTGAAGCGGTAGAAGAAGCGCAGAGCATTTCCGCTGGCTATGCTCTCGTTGAACTCACGCATAAAGATGCCACTGTCATCAGGATGCACGTATTCGCCTATAAATTTGCCCATGAGCGAGTGCGGCTCATAGCCCGTGATAGCTTTGCACGATGGCGACACGTATAGTATGCGACCATCTGGCGTGAGGATGTGCAAGAAGTCCCTGAGCTCTTCTATGATTCTCTGCGACCAATTCCGCCTTTTGGTGAACTCGGTAAGTGTGCTACTACCTGACTGCGGTGGCATGCCAAAGCCCGTCGGTAGAGGTCCAGCCCCAGCGCCGGTCATGGGCGTGCCATCGTCTCGCTGCCGGGCGTGGTGAGGCGCGTAAGCCACGTTCCCGTTGCCGTTGATGTTCGCGCCATGCTGGTCTTGTGAGGGTGCACCGCTGGCGCCGTTCCCGACGGGCGGAGCTCCGACGGGCGCATACACCTGGTCTACCACAGACCCGGACAGATCGAGGTCCAAGTCCATGGGAAGACTCATGTCGAGATCGGGGCCACTGAGCGAATTGGGCCCGCTAGCCATCAGGGCCATCTCCGCCGCGCTCGCGGCCACATTATTGGACAGGCCCGCATCGCCAGGGTATCGCGACATCCAGCGCGAGTGCTTGGCGGCAGCGTGGATCGTCTCGTTTCGATCTCGATCGTGCGATCTGGTGCTCGTGCGGCTGGAGCGCGATCACGAGGCCACGCGCGTGCTGGTCAGATCAGGCAGGGGAGGAGGCGGACTCGGCACCGAGCGGAGGGAGGCGGTGCTGCGGGCTGTCTTCACCGTAGGACCGTCCAAGAGGCGGCGACACACAGTCTCGCAGCGGCAGTGACGGCGGCGATGTACACAAGTGCGGCCCCAGCCGGGCTCGGTGGACTGGACATACAGCTGCTAGAAGGTCGTCGCCAGCAGGGATGGATGGTCACGATAGCTTCACGGTAGGCTTTGCTGTCTCGGCGCATGTCGTTTCATGCATGCCGCCCAAGACGTGTGGACGACGAAACACATGGTGGATCTGAACGCCAAATGCGCCGCCGACCTGCCGCTTCCGCTGCATGGCACCAATCTGCTGGCCCATCTTCCGGCGGGAGTGGCGCCGGCCATGGCCAGTGCCGGATCAGGCTGAGAGTCCGCTTCCAGCTTCCAGCGCCAGAAAGCAAGGGCATATGACCATGCGTGAACGGTCACGCGTTTTCGCGTCTATCTCGCGTCTGCTGCCTACGCGACGCATCACCTCATCTGTCCCTCTTCCATACACCATACACTCCGCGTCCAGCCTCATCTCGGCTGCTCGCGGCGGAAGATGCACTTCAAAAGCGCATCTCTTGCCGTCCTTGCTCTTCCACCGTGAACCTGACGTCGAACCAAGCACATTCCGGTTTCTCGCCAGCATCGCAAAGCCACAGCCGCAAAGATGTCGAAGATCGAGAAGCTTTCCATCACTGGCGTGCGGTCTTTCGGCCATCGCCAAGTCATGGCCATCAAGTTCGAGACGCCGCTTACTCTCATTGTGGGCATGAATGGATCCGGAAAGACGACCATCATCGAGTGCCTGAAGTATGTCACGTGCGGAGAACTACCGCCGAACAGCGACTCGGGTCGCTCGTTTGTGCACGATCCGAAGATGGCTGGCGAGAAGGAAGTCTTGGCTCAAGTCAAGATTCAATACACCTCCACGGAAGGCATGCGAATGGTCACCTCCCGCAGCATGTCTCTCACGGTCAGGCAAGGCAAGCGAGCGTTCAAGGCGCTTGAGGGCAGCATTCGTATGGCCAAAGACGGTGAGCGGAACACCATCAGCTCTCGAGTCGGCGAGATGAATACCATGATGCCTCGCTTCCTCGGGGTCTCGCGTGCTGTCCTCGAGAACGTCATCTTCTGTCATCAAGAAGACTCCCTGTGGCCTATGCTGCCTCCGTCTCAGCTCAAAATTAAGTTTGATGAGATCTTCGAAGCTCACAAGTACAGCAAGGCCATCGACAACATCAAGGTCATGCAGAAGAACAAGAAGGTTGAGTTGAAGGTATTGGAGAGTGAGGAGGGGCATTGCAAGCAAGACAACGAAAAGCGTGTCCGTCTGAAGAAGAAGATGGAGGAGCTCACCGAGATATTGGACCAATTGCGTGCCAAGTCTGATCAGTTCAAGGCAGAGCGTGAAAGGGCAGAGAAGGAGTACAGTGATGCTGCTAACCGATACGCCGAGGTCAACGTCATCGTGGGCGAGCTCAACAACAAGCGAACGGAGCGGAAGATCAAAGAAGAAAACGTCCAGACACTTCGCGAAAATCTGAATGAGATGTCCGAATCAGACGATGAGCTCCAGCGCATGCTCGAGAAGTACGACGAACATCTGCGATCATTCGACGCTGAGCTCGAAAAGCAAAAGCAATTGTATTACGCAAAGGAAACCGAAGTCAAGGCTGCTCGTCAAGAGCAGAACGCGAAAGTTGGTGCGATCGGTCGGTTCGAGCAGCAGAAGGCCACCCACGAGCAACAGGTTGAGAATCGCAACCGAATCATCCGGGAATCGGCTCGCACACACGAGATTCGTGGATACGACCTCGATATCGATGATAAATTGGCACAGGAGTTCCTACACAAGCTGACCAAAGAAACCCGCGACGCGCAATCTGAGTTCGAGCGTATACGTTCGCACGTCCAGGATGAGGTCTCCGAGCAACAACAGAAACTCAATCGCCTGAACGCGGAGGCATCAGCGCTCAAACAGCGCAAAGAAAGCAGCAAGTCTCAGATCAACACCTATGATAAGAAGATCAGCGACATCCAAGCACGACAGAAGAACATCCCTGACGACGAGAGCACCAAGGTCACGTTGGAAGGCCAGCTTTCCGATGCGCAGAGCAAGTTGCAGGCCGCCAAGTCAGAATTCGAGCACGGCACGTGGAACGATCAGATTGAACGTGCCGATTTGGAACTTCGCCGACTGGCTGACTTGAGAGATAAGCTGGACGCTGAGCAGTCAGAAGCTGCTCGCCGAGCTGGAGAATCTGCGAAGATCGACTACATGCGAAAGGAGCTTGAGGATCGTCAACGCAGCCTCGATACAATGGCCAGTGCCCACGGCGACAAGATCAAACTCATTGTGGGCGACGGGTGGAAGCCAAAAGACTTGGAAGGCTCCTACGAACGTGCTGTGAAGGATATGGGTGCGGAGGTCGCAGAAGCAAAGAAGCAACAAGACGGCACCCAGATCCAGGCAGACAACTTGGGCTCAAAGCTGAAAGAGCTCAAAGCTTCTCTGCATGCGAAGCACGCCGAGGTCAAGGACGCCGCAAAGGATATCTACGATGCCATCGGCCGCGCGCCCAAAGACTTTGAGGATGAGCTTGCAGAGCGTGAAGGAAACCGCAATGTTCTCAAGCAGGAGGGGGAATCACTTGACCTGATCATGAACTACTTCGAGAGCGCGGTCAAGCTCGCAGGGAAGAACAAATGCAAGCTGTGCACCCGACACTTCAAGGATAACGATGAGCTCCAAACCATGCTCAACAAGGTGGAGAGTGAGAAGAAGAAGTTGACGTCTCAGATCGATCCAACGCGCATCGAGCAGGCTGAGGCTGCGTATGAGGCGGCTCGAAAGGTCAGTCCGCAATACGATGCGTGGGAGCGTCTGAGTCAAAAGAAGATTCCTGTCTTGAAGGCAGAAATCGACGAGCTGGAGGACAAGTGGAAGAAAGCCAACCAGGAGTGCGAAAGCCACAGCACCGCATACAAGGAGGCAGCAAACCGCAAGCAAGATATCGACTCCCTTGCCAAGACGGTTGGCAGAATCGTGAAGCTGAGCGGCGAAGCAGTTAGTTTCGAACGTCAGATCGAAGAGCTTTCGGTGAAGCAGAAAGGACAAGACCTCTCACGTGGCCTGGAAGCTGTGCAGGCTGACATCAAAAAGAGCGACGCCGAGAGCAAGGGTCAACAAGCTGTTCGCAACGAAGCTGTCAACGCGCGGGACCGAAAGAAAACCAGTGTCAGCGCGCTTGAACTCGAGGTGAGCAATCTCAACGGCAAACTGAACCAGGCCAATTATCTGTTAAAAGAGCGCAAGGGCCTCGATGATCAAGAGCAGGAATATAAGGTGTACCGCTCACAGGAGCGAGAGAAGATGCGCGACGTGGACGCGAAGCTCGACAGCAATGCCTCTCAAATGGCTATCGAGCAGGCCAAGTACGACGAGATATCCCGGCGTGGGGCTGAGAGAGATCGAGCGCAGCAAACCCGATATAACAAGCTCAACCACAGCCTCAACAAGCTCTCGGGCGTCGCGACCGACATCAAGGCGTATCACGATAGAGGTGGGGATGAGCAACTCCAGGCGGCCAAGAGCGAGAAAGAGGCCGCCGATGCCCAGGTTGATCGAGCGGTTGGCGAGCAACAGCAGATCACCAGACAAATCAAGACGCTCACCGACCAGTGCCAAAGGTATGCAGAGTCGAAGCGCAACATGACGGACAACCAGCGTTTCCGTCGCGACCGGGGAAATCTGCAAGACCTGCTAGCTCAAATCACGGAGCTGGAGAAGCGCAATTCGGAAGCGGACAGCACCCGGTACCGAAAGCTCGCGGCGGAACGGCAGAAGGCGCGTGACGAGGCGTCCGCGGCACAGGCGTCGGTGGTCGGGGAGATGAAGGGTCTCGACGCTCAGCTCCGGTCTGCCATCGCGGAGTACGAGGGGGAGTACAAGCAGGCTGCGCGACGATACAAGGCTGCCCACGTGGCGGTGACCACGACCAAGGCCGCCATCCACGACCTGGGGGTGTATGCCGCGGCACTCGACAAGGCCATCATGCAGTATCACGCCATGAAGATGGAGCAGATCAATTCGATCATCGATGATCTGTGGCGAAAGACATACATGGGCACCGACGTCGACACGGTCATGATCCGCAGCGAGAACGAGACGGTCAAGTCGACCAAGAACTACAACTACCGCGTGGTCATGGTCAAGCAAGACACCGAGATGGACATGCGCGGGCGCTGCTCGGCCGGGCAAAAGGTGTTGGCGTCCATCATCATCCGCATGGCCCTCGCCGAGTGCTTCGGGGTTCGATGCGGCGTGATCGCGCTGGACGAGCCGACGACCAACCTGGACAGCGACAACATCCGCGCCCTGGCCATGAGCCTGAACGAAATCATCAAGGACCGCAAGAGGCAGAGCAACTTCCAGCTCATCGTCATCACGCACGACGAGGACTTCCTGCGCAACATGAGCTGCAGCGACCACGCCGACGTCTACTACCGCGTCTCGCGCGACACGGAGCAGAACACGGTGATCGAGAAGCAGAACATTGCCGAAGTGATCAAGTAAATGCCACCAGCCGATGGGCGGGCGTTTTGCGTGGCGCAGACTGCCGGACCGGGCTCGGCAGGTTGGGCGTGGCGTTCTGGCGTGGCACCGCGAGGGTGCGTGGCGTGTTTCGTGATCGGACGGTGTAGCATCGAGTGCATGAACGCTCTTTCTTTGTTTGCGTGTCCGGCTGTGTTTCTTTTCGTTGTTTTCTTGCCCTCGATCCGCTTGACGCCGAACGCTGCCGCTCCTGCAACGCGACACCCGGCTCCGCCCCCGCCGGTCCCGGTGGTGCCGGCCCAGGCGGGGCAGGCGCCCAGGTCCAGGCGGTGTCGCGAGTCATTCGCCTCCGCAGGCGGCGTGGCTAGCGTGGCCGGCCGTGCGCCGCCGCCCGCGCGTCGACGTCGCCATCGTGGGCGGTCGGCGGTGCAGGAGCTGGCCGACGACGCAACGGCCGAGCTGCTGGTGGCGGGCACAGCGAGACGCGCGAGTCATGGCCAACGGCCGCGTGATCGTCCCCGCGATCAGTGACGAGTGATGGGTGAGGCGGCGGAGGACCGATCCCGGCCGCCCCTTCCTCGCCCGAAGAAGGCTGCTGCCGACGTGCGTCGACAGGGCGGCAGGCGGTACAGTCGAGGCAGGCGCTCCCCCCGAGCGGTGCAAGCGCGCATTCCAGCAGCGTGGGCCTGGGCCTGGGCTGCCTCCTCCGCCTCCTCCTCCTCCTCCGCCTCCTCCTCCCCACCAACTGTTGACGCCCGCCCACCAGCACGCCGGGCCGCATAGAGACAGCACAGCATGTTGTTCAGCAACACACTTCTCGCGCTGTGCGCGGCTGCATTTACCCTCGCTGCTCCGTAAGTCGGGCGGCCGCGGCGGTCCCCGCCACCTCCACTGACCGAGCCTCGTGCAGGTCTCTCGGCCAGCGTGCGCCTTCGGGATTTGCGTGGGGCTCCACGACGGTCCAGGGCGTGAACCTCGGCGGCTGGCTGGTCCTCGAGCCGTGGATCAAGCCCTCCATCTTCGAGCGCGTCAACCCCGCCAAGGACAACGGAATCGTCGACGAATACACGCTGTGCCAGTCCCTGGGCGCCGAGCAGGCCCGCCGCACGGTTCTGCAGGAGCATTGGGAGACGTGGGTGGGGTGGGCCGACTTCAAGCGGATCGCAGATGCCGGCTTCAACATGGTGCGCCTCCCGGTGGGATACTGGGCGTACGACAACTCCGACTCGCCCTATGCCAAGGGCGCCGCGCCCTTCGTCGATGCGGCCATCGACTGGGCCCGCTCGACCGGCCTGAGGGTCATGATCGACCTGCACGGCGCCCCGGGCTCGCAGAATTGCTTCGACAATTCGGGACAGAAGTGCGACAAGCCGCTGTGGCAGACCGGAAACACCGTGCCGAAGACGTTGGCGGTGCTGAAGCAGCTTCAGACCAAATACGGCCACGCGCGCTACGACGACGTCATCGCGGGCATCCAACTGCTGAATGAGCCGCTCACGCCCGTCCTGGACCTGAACAACTACAAGCAGTTTGTTCGAGATGGCACGTGCATCCACCAACCGCCACACCGCACGCCGTGTACTGACCAAACGTTGCAGGATTCGGCCAGCAGCGCCTCGTCTCTCCATCGAGGGTGCTCGTCTTCCACGATGGCTTCCAGAAGACCAGCGAATACAACACCATGCTGACGCCATCGGACAACAACGCCCAGAACGTCGTCGTCGACCACCACGAATACCAAGTCTTCGACCTCGGCCTGATCCGGATGGAGCCCCACGAGCACCGCCAATTCGTCTGCACCAACGCGCCGCAATACAGCGGCGGCGACAAGTGGACCGTCATTGGCGAATGGTCGGCCGCCATGACCGATTGCGCGCGATACCTCAACGGCTACGGCGTCGGCGCACGTTACGACGGCACGTTCCCCGGCAGCAAGTACGTCAAGTCGTGCGCGGGAACCCAAGACATCCATTCCTGGAGCCAGCAGGTCAAAGACGACACCCGGGGCTACATCGAGGCGCAGATGGAGCAATTCGAGAAGTCGACCCGGGGTTGGATCTGGTGGAACTTCAAGACCGAGGGAGCACATGCGCCCGAGTGGGATCTGTTCGCCCTGTTGGACGCGGGCATCTTCCCGCAACCGCTTTCCGATCGCAAGTTTGGACAGATCTGCTCATGATTCACTCGGTCGCCTCAGCTCCCACGTGACAGACTTGTCCATACACCAATCTCTCTACCACATGACTATATTGACCCAGGCGATTTACACGATCGTTGGAAAAGAGGATGGAAGAGGAGGAGAGGGGAAAAGGCCCTACGGAGATACCCGGCACGCGATTCAAACGTGAATTCTCGCTCTCTTTTCTTGGCGTCATTCTTGCTCTCTTGTTCTTGGTGGAATTCTTGCTCTCTTTTTCTGGGTGTACAAGCCAGCGCACAGGCGGCAAAAACAATCTTCATCGACTCGCAACGCAACGAGTAAGTAAGGTAGCAGGCAGAAGCAGGCAGCAGCAGCCCGTAATCCCCAAGGGGGGACCACCAGTCTCTCACCACGCATGCATGCTCAGCGCTCTCGCCCCGTCATCTTCGCGGCAGCAAGCACGAATTGACCAGCAACCAACCGCCCATGCCACGCTCCAAAAATGCGCCGTTGTTGCTGGTCGAACTCTCTGTAGAGAGCATCGCACAAGGTCCGCCTCGAGCGATCATCGCACTTCGTAGCCGGCGGCGCACCCCCGACCGTGGCGGGGGGGGCTTGTTTCTTCCACACTCACGCGCACAAACAAAGGCGCCAGGGTTATCGTATCTTCGTTGCATCTCTGTGCCAGGGGGGGGGGGTATCGTGGCCGTATGGGACGGCCGTTAATCGTTGGCTTCGGCCAACTGTATGATCAGTCGACTGGCCACGTCCAAGAAAGGGAAGGGGCTGGTAATCTCCTTCTCTTCCTGCGCTCGGCCGGCGCCGACCAGTTCCTCGCCGTGATCGTCGACGTCGACGTCCTCGGAGGTGTAGCCGTCGGGGAGGTTGTCCTTTCGGATGACGTCGCTGTCGTTGCTCCCGGTCACTTCGCGGGCGAAACGGCGCACGAGGCGCTCGTAGCCGGCACACTTGAAGTCGACAAGAAAGAAGTCTTTCTCGATGCTGTACAGCTGGATGGTGACATAGACCCACACGCTTTCTTCCGCCTTCGCCCGGGCCTGCCCGCCCACGACTGATCCCGCTCGGGTTGTGGTGGTGCCTGCAGATCCCGTGGTGGCAATGTTCTCGTGGCTGCTGTTCATGCTGGGCGCATGGCTGTTCGTCGCAGAGCCGTTCGCGGGCATGGCCGCTGCTGCTGTGCTGGACCTGCGGCTGTCGGGATACAGGTCAACTCGCGAGCTATGTGCCGAGGTGGGATGTGAAACACCAGGAGGGAACATGCCCTCCTTCTTGAAACGTGCCATGATGACCCATGGATCCTCTGGTACTGTGTAGCCCCAGTCATTCCACTTGCCATACCGCTCGCGGCCCCGACCAGCCTCGCTGTTCTGTTGTCGCTTGGCGCGGCGGCGCTCCTGCTCCTCGTGCGTGGCGTACTCCGGATCCGTACCCGAACCAGGATCTGAATCACTATACTCAGGACTATTGCTACGCGTCCGATCGGAATCGCGTCTCTGAGGCGCTTCATCGCCACTTCCAGCACCGGGCTCTTTAGTCTTCGGGATCTCCCATTGCGCGCCCATCTTTTGCAGTGCTCGGTAAATAGCCAGCATGGCTTCGGCAGGCGAGTTCCGACTTCTGATACCGAACTGCCACTTCGTCGCTCGCTGCTTCTTTGGTCTTCCTTCTGGAATCTTGGTCATGTCAAGATCTGGCTTCTCGCGATGCAGATTTGTAGAACTCTTGCTGTGCGGCTTCAGTCGTCGAGCCGTGGCTTCCTGTTCTTCTTTAGTACGTGGCCGCGACAAGTCATCATCGCCCTGCGCTGGTGATTGGGTGTTGTTGATGTGTCCGCGCATATACGCCGCGTGGTAATCCGGCAGTGAAGACGGCAGAATGGCGATCGTCGAAGCCGGAGAACGAGACTCGATGATGGATCCCGACCCAGTGGAACTGTTTCGTGGATGGTCCAGTGGTGACTGCGCAGGATTACTGCGGGTCGACCAAGATGATGTGGGACGAGGCTTCGCAGGCGGCGTCACGCCTATGCTGTTGGAATGGAATGGTGGCGGCGAGTTTGGATACTCGGGCATAAGGCTTTGGAGGGCGGGATTTGCAGCTGTGATGACATTCTCCCGCACTATTAGGTATGCATCCTTGATGGCGTTGGGTTCTGACTTTTGTAGAGCCTCGTTCACGTCTGTCGAATTGTATCCCATGGTCTTTCCTAGCTTGCCAACGACATTTTCATGTATCTTCTCCTGGAAGACAGCAGGCTTGCCTGGGTCAAGAGCTGCTGGGTCGATCGCTTTGGCTGAATCGATGCCGGTGTCCTGGAACTCCTCTACCGGAGGCTGCAAGTATTCGGCGAGCTCTTCCTTGAACCACTCGTTCTGTCTGATATCGCCTATCGTGATCCTGTTCACTGGATTGACTTGAAGCATGGCTCTGATCAGTTTGGCCGCTCCGCTGGAGAGATACTGCGGGATGTGGTACTGTCCTTGCGCGATCTTCTTGAATAGAGCCGGGATATATTCATCGTCGAAGGGGAGTCTACCAACCAGCAACACATAGAGAATAACACCACAGCTCCACACGTCGACTTCTGGTCCTGCGTATAGCTTCCCGCTGATCACCTCGGGCGCAGCATAATTAGGGCTGCCACAGCTTGTCTTCAGGAAGTTGCCATCGGTCATGATATTACTGAGTCCAAAGTCAGCGATCTTCACATTCAGTTGGTCATCGAGTAACAGATTCTCCGGCTTCAGGTCCCGATGCACGATTTTGTGGCGATGGCAATATTCGACAGCACATATTATCTGTTGGAAGAAGGTCCTCGCTTTTTTCTCTTGCATCTTTCCGTTTTGGACGATATAGTCAAAAAGCTCGCCTCCGGCATATTCCAGGACCATGATAATATCAGTAGGCGTGGTTATGACCGTGTAGAGCTTGATGATGTGTGGGTGGCGCAGAAGCTGGAGGTATTGAATCTCACGCTCTATACGTCCAGCCATATCCCGAGTGACGAGCTTGCGCCTTGATATTATCTTCAAGGCGACTTTCTGTCCACTGACGGCATGTGTGGCTAGCTTGACTTTGCCAAAGGAGCCCTCTCCAAGCGTCTTGACGATATTGTATTGGCCCAGTCTGGTCAATGCCTTCGACTGCTGATTCATGCATGGAGCACGCACGACCGGCGTCCTGGTCTGCGGTGGCTCGCGCGCAGCCTGCGCGTCAGTGAGCGGACGCTCATCTCTGCTGCCGCGCCGCTTCTCCGCCGGCGTCGGCGCAATGGAGAGGGCCAGGTCATCCTCGTCGAAGGCGGACGTCATGGTGGGCAGCAGGCTCTATCGCTGGCCGACGGCCGGCCAGACCGGCTCACTCAGTCGAAGCCAATGCGAAAACTGCCGATCTGAGTCGAGCCGAGTCGTGCGACCTTCAACCCCTGCAGTGGGATTGAGTCACGACGCCGCAGTGGCGTGCGGAAGCCCGCTGCGGTTTGCCGAAGGGAGGGATGCCGACGTTGATCACTAGGGCTGAGGTGGTCGGCGGCGGTGGTGAGGCCAGCGAGATGTCGGCTGCACCGGAGAGTAGTCGGTGGACGGGCAGGCGGGCTGTGTTGGGTGGAGGGTGCGAGATGCGAGGTGCGAGGTGCGAGGCGAGGGGGGACTTCCGCCTTGTGGGGATATCAGATGGGGGATCTGCCAAAAGCTGAGGTCTGTGCGTGCCTGTGTCCTTAGATGCGTGCTACGAGGTTCCTGCTCAACTCACCCCGCTAACATAAGTAAAGAACTGTTAGAGAATACTCCAAAGACAATGAACGTATAGTTTGAGCTTATACTGAGATAATACTTTACTAGAGTTGCTCTTTAGACTATCCGTATCCACGATCTAGAATAGTAACTAGAAGCAACAACTAGGGGAGGATTTAACGGCCTCCGATAGATAGTCGTAAAGTAGCTGGTAGTATTAACTCTATTCTGAATGCGTAGATATTATTTAATACAGTTCTTTTAAAGACTATATCTTAAACTAAAGAGAGGAAGGAATCTATGTGGCAGTAGTGGTAGGCTTTCGTAGTAGTGTGCAAAGGCCCGGCTCGGTCTGTTCCAGAACCTAAATCCCGGAAGTGGCCGAGCCGAAATCCAGGGTCCACCCTATCTATCTACTACCCCTTCCACCACTGTAACACTACCCCCTCCCCTACTAGCGTTTGCCCTTAACTGCTTACTTATCTATTCTATCCCTTCCATTTCTATTCTTTTTGGCCAATTACGTCGCTCTATTCTTGTTGCAGTGGCAGAAAGGGGTGGGACTAAGTAATAGGGTGGACCCTTGGAATTTCGGCTTGGCCCTTCCGGACCGAGCCGGGCCTTGGCGCACCCACCCCTAAAGCCCTTACCTACTGCCGTATAGATTCCTTTCCTTCCTTAGTTCGAGATATAGTTATTAAAACAGCCGTATTGAATTATATCTGTGTGCTCGGATTATTATATCTTGAACTTACTACTTACACTAACCCTGCGCTGCGCGAAAGGGTCCGTTAAACTATCCGGCTACCTAAATAACGTACGCGCACACTACAAACCAAACCAAAACACTAGCACTGTAAGAAGACTATAGAAGGCTTCTTAACAGTAGAGGGCGGCGTTACAGGCTGCAGCGGAAAGAGAAAGACTAACTGAGTAAGGGATAGGCGTGATCCGGGCACGCAGATATAATTCAATACGGCCTTTTTAATAACTATATCTCGAACTAAGGAGGGAAAGGAATCTATGTAGTGGTGGACGAGACCTTTGGGGGGGGTGGCGTGCCAAGGCCCGGCTCGGTCCGGAAGGGCCGAGCCGAAATTCCGAGGGTCCACCCTATTACTCCGTCCCACCCCTTTCTACCGCTGCAACACTACCCCCCTCCCTTATCAGCAGTCGCCCTTGACTGCTTACTTATCTGTTCCTCCTCTTTTTTTTTTTGATTTACATCGTTACTATCTAAAGTCTTTACTTGGCGTCTATCTAATCCGTTCTATCTGATCGGAGCTATCTGATCGGAGCCAGCGGTTACTAGAGCTGCGGCGTAACCGGTCCGTGCTCTGCTGTAGAGGTCTATATAGATCCGTCTGTAGCTCTTTATCTTCTTCTTCTTCTTTTCCTACTAAGGCCTTTAGCGCTACTGCAAGGCTGCTTTAACAGCGGCCGCTTTGTTCTTTATTGTTACTATCCTTTCCGCCGAGCCGGCAGATAATAGTAACGGAGCGCAAAGACTGTTACTAAGCGGGCCGACGCGGTGGCGCCGTTCTTGGCCTTACCGTTCTATCCGCCGGTCCTGGCCAGCAGTGGTAGTAGTGGTAAGGCCCAAGACACTAGCTAGCAGATTCTACGATTGTTTCTATCGGCTTCTGCGTCGATGGAGCGGACGTAGATATCCTTCTTCTTTATCGACTTTCGAGCTACACAGGCCTCGGCTTCCTTAGGTTTCGAACGTAAAATTCTCTTAGCACCTCTGCTGAATTCCGGAGGTTCTCAACCGGATACTATTTATAGTCTTCCGGCTATCCTTTCTATAAGATCCTCGCTTCGATGGATCCTCTTTGTCTTCTTATGTCTATAAGGTCTTCCACCTCCTATTCTTCTTCTTTACCGTCTACTTCGATCGACGGGGGTTTATCGAACCCCTGATCCGGAAGACTATCTTCAGGGTCTAGGCTTAGCAGATCCGAATGAAAGACATCGTAGATCTGGAACGATTTCGGCAGCTAGAGCCAGTAGGTTACCGGCGACCTCTTTTCTATTATCTGGAACGGACCTACGTAACAAGGGTTGAGCTTCGCGTTGCCTTTCAGCCTTAGGTTCCGCATATTAAGCTATACCTTTTGGCCTTCCTCGAATTCTATTAGTAACCTCTTTCTATTAGCTCGAGTTACTATCTTCTTCTAAGCTAATTCTATCGCTTCTTTCGCTACCTTGATCGCTTCTTCTATCTGAGATCGGAGCGCTTCTGCCGCCGCCGCGGCGATTCTCTTCGACGAGGTGGTATTAGAAGGTTCTAAAGAGCTGGGTTCGTTCGGTAGTTGAAAGCTTATCCTCGGAAGGTAGCTGTAAGTTATCTCGAACGGCGCTAGTAAGGTGGCTTCCGATCGTGCAGAATTTGCGCAGAATTCGGCTATTAGCAACACCTTAACCTATTCTGCTTAATAATGGCTGCAGAAGATTCTTAGATACTTTTCTATCTTACAGTTGGCTACTTCCGACTGTCTATCGGTCTAAGGGTAAGCAGCCGTGCTAAGCTTTCTACGAATTCCAAGGGCTTAGTTAATAACTTTCTATACGTCTGCAGTGAATTGAGGACCTCTATCCGTAGTAATAGTGTCCGGCAGCCCGTAGTGCTTCTATACGTACTGGATTAACATTCTCGCTGTTTCTTCTGTAGTAGTTCCTTTATCCTTAGCTCGGCAGGGGATAAAATAGCGTTCTTTGCTTAGCCGATCTACTACGTTAAGCGTTGCATTATATCTATCGGAATCCGGCAGGCCGGTTACGAAGTCTATTGTAATGTGCTGCTATAGTTTCTTAGGGATCAGAAGTGGCTTTAGCAGGCTGGCTGGAAGGCCGTAACGTAGCTTTGCTGCTCGGCACACGTAGCAGTTAGTAATGAACCGATGTATCCGCTCGAAGATTCGCGGAAACTAGTAGGTTGTCCTTATTGCTTCTATCGTCTTCTTCGATCCTGCGTAACTAACACCCTTAGAGCTATGGACCAGCTGGATAACCTCTGTAATCAGTTCTTCCAGAACGATCAGTTTCCCTAAGTCGGTTTTGCCGAGCTTCTGCTGCTAATTAAGCCGTTCCACTTTCTTGTGCAGCGTCTCTTCTTTAATTGGCAGCTCTATCGCACAGATCCCTACCTCTTTCAACACCTCGGCGTCTACTATTCGTTCTGTCAGCACCTTCTGAAACATGTTCGGATCTTCTTTTGCGCGGCTAGTCCTTCCTTCTCTTCTCGTTGATGCGTCTGCCTTTCTATTTCGAGCTCCAGGTCGATAAGTGATCTTAAAGTCGAACCCGGATAAGTAGGCAGCCTACTAGGCTTGGCGCCGTAACAGCTTCTGCGTCTTTATAAAGTAGGTCAGTAACTGGTGGTCCGTAAGGACCTAGATCGTGCTCTGTCTAGCTATAAGCTCCGGTTTCCACTCTTCGAAGGCCTGAATAATAGCTAGCAGTTCTTTATTATAGATAGCGTAGTTTCTCTTAGCATTATTTATAGACTTGCTGAAGAAAGCTACTAGGTGGAGAGTCTCGTTGTCGTTAGCGTACTGAGAAAGGACCCCTGCTGTCACTGTGTCGGAAGCGTCTGTCTCTACGTAGATCGTCTTTTCCGGTCTGAAGTGCGCTAGTACTGGCGCTAAGGCCACTGCCTCCTTTAGTCGGTTGAAAGCTTCTATACACTTTTTATTCTACAGGCCGGCGGCTTCCTTCTTTAATGCCTTATTTAGCAGTCTCGCTATCTTGCTGAAGTCCTTAATGAACCGTCGATAGTAGCTGCAGAATCCGAGAAACGCTCTGATTTGCGTAGTGTTTCCGGATGTCGGTTGCTTACATTCCGCTACAGCGGCCACTCTCGACAGGTCCATCCTAATTCCTTCTCTTCCGACGATAAGACCGAGATATTTGACTTCGGTCTGGTAGAACTCGCTCTTTTTCGTGTCTGCGTTTAATCCGACCTTACAGAGTCTCTTTAACACCCTCTTAATGTAGTCCGTATGTTGTTCTCTCGTTCCCTTAGTGTAGATAAGAATATCGTCTAAGTAGATTAACACGAACCGTTCCAGCATATCTATAAAGATGTGGTTTATAAAGCGTTGCTGCACTGCCGGCGCGTTGGTAAGCCCGAAAGGCATTACCAACTACTTGAAATTGCCTATGCGCGTAGCGAATGTCGTAAGGTCTTCCGTTTGTCCTTCTTCGTTCCTTAATCGATAGAATGCTTAGCGAATATCCAGCTTGCTGAACCACTTAGCCTTAGCTACTCGTTGTATAGTCTTATCGATTAGAGGCAGCGGATACACATCTCTCTTAGTGACCTTATTAAGGCCTCGGTAGTCTACGCACAGTCGGAGACTACCTCTGGGTTTCTGCACGAAAAGAATCGGTAATGTATATTCTGCTAAGCTTGGCGTAATGAACTTCTCCGCTAGATTCTCTCGAACAAACACTTCTACCTGGTCCAGCTCGGCCGGCGACAGTCGTCTTAGGGGCTCGGTTCTTGGCAACGCAGCCCCTTCCTTCAACCTGATCTTGTTGTCGTATTCCGGTCGGTAGAGCGGCAAGATGTTGGAGTCAGCCTTTAAGAACACGTTAGTGTAGTTACGGAGTTCTTTTAGTAACACCTCCAGTAGATCTACTTCTTCTTCCGCTATTATCTTCTAGTGGCCTTCAATATCCTTTATTAAGATAGCATAAATCTCGTTGTCCGACGACCTCGCGAGGGTCGTTAAAGCTTCTGAACTTATTATTCCGATCGTGCCTGAAGGTTCGGGCCGATCCTTCGGAGCCACTTTGATAGTCGTAACGTTTGGTTTAACGTTGGCGACTGTAACTGGTTCGGTGACTGATTTGACAGCGGCGGAGCTGCTAATTGGTGTTCTGAATCCGAGTGTGCCTTCACCTACGTTAATAATTGCTCCCTGGTTCTTTATCTATTTTTGTCCTATAATAATGTCAAATCTTCCGATATCTATAATTCGGAACGTCGCCTCCGTAGTGCGACCTGCCAAGGTAGTCTTTAATAGCACATAGTGCGTAACACTCTCTGTGTCCTGTCCGTTGTATGCCGAAATCCGTGTCGGCGACGCTAGCTCCACTAGATAGCTATATCCTTTTATTATCTTTTGAACCAATCGATAGTGGATAGCCGCTCCGATAAGGGCCCCTGTGTTGATAAAAGCTCTTAGCTAAAGTGGTTTGCTCGATCCGTTAAGAGGGTAGACAGTAATTAGAAGGATAATAGCTGTTTCCGTGTTTACTTCCATCGCCGCCGAGAGCGGATCGCTGCAGCTGTTGATACTTCCTTTCTGTAATGTAGTTCGTGTTAGTGCCCTGTTGTCTATGCTAGATAGGGGGCCTATCCTTCCAGCTAATCTTTTCCCAGGATTCTTAGTGGCACTCTACTGTCCACGCTGTCGGTGTCGTTCGGAGCCGGCTCTATAGCTTGTATAGTCTTTCTCGGTGGCTGCGGCTGCTGCTGCTTTATAACACGATATTCCTGCTTCTGCTAGGCCGTTGCTTGGCATCTCGTAGCGATATAGCTAGGCTTTCTACACGCGTAGCAGGTGGGGACGAACGACGAACGCGGTGACTAATAAGATTGCTAATAAGGTGGCTGCTAAGGTGCTCTCCGGAAAGGCGCAGGGGGTCGTGTTGTCTGCGTTATTAACGGCTTCTGGTTCTATTCGCGTAATTTCGCGTAAGTGCTTAGGTTTCTCGCAGTGACTCTCGCTCGGTGCACGAAGCTCTTAAGGTCTTTATCTTCTACCGACGCTATAGCGGCGGCCAGTTCAGGGTTCAGCTTCTGTCTTAATAGATAGAGCTGCTCGTCTTCCGCCACTCTGTGTTGCGGCGGTGGAAAGGGGTGGGACTGGATAATGGGGCGGACCCTGGAATTTCGGCTCGGCCCTTCCGGACCGAGCCGGGTCTTGGCACGCGCGCCGCCCCCCTTGAAGCGCGTACCCACCACTACATAGATTCCTTTCCCTCCTCAGTTCGAGATATAGTTATCAAAACAGCCGTATTGAACCTCATCTGCGCGCTCGGTGTTGCAGCGGTGGAAAGAGGTGGGACAGATTGATGGGGTGGACCCTGGAATTTCGGCTCGGCCCGTCCGGGCCGAGCCGGGCCTTGGCACACCACCATCCATCAGACACTACCACCACTACCACATAGGTTCCTTTCCCTCCTTAGTTCGAGATATAGTCATCAAAAAGGCCGTATTGAATCATATCTGCGTGCCCGGATCATTATATCTCGAACTCACTCTCCACAACCCCGCGCTGCGCGAAAGGGCCCGTCGAATCATCCGGAAACCCGAATAACGCACGCGCACCCAACAACACCAAACCAAACAACCCCAGGCACCGCGAGAAGATGGAAGACTTCTCAGCGGTAGAGAGCGGCGTTATAGGCCGCAGCAGAAGCAGAAAAGGAAAGACTAACAAAGCGAGTAGGCGCTTAAGCGTTATTGACGATAAGATCGTTATTAGCGGCTTTACAGAGGAAGAGACCGCTAAGTTCAAGGAACGAATAGTAGAATACAGAAAGATCCACGACTGCACGATCGAGGAATTGGAAGACTATGTAAACGAGAATGGAATAAGGAAGGTCTACGATAGTATAGACCTTATTAAGACGCTGTTCCACAGAACGTTGGAAGAAAACAGACAACTAAGAGAAGAGACTAAAGCGGTAAGGGCCGAGAAGGAATCGGCGGAAACGATCATCGACGTGTTGGAGAACCAGGCGGCGAATAGAGTAGCGCAGCTAAAGGCGCTGAAGGATCAACTGGCCGATATGGAAGCAGCGATGTCGTCGCCGCCGCCACCGCGTCGAGAAGAACCAACCGAGACCGCCTTACCGGCGGCCTACAGTCAAGGCGGCACGTTGATAACGTCATTACCGGACCCACCGGCATTTAAGGGCAGAGACCCCGAAGATTGGGAAGAATTTAAGAAGAAGATCCAGAATAAGATGAGCCGCGATTACGCCAGAAACAGCGCCAAAGACAGACTGGCGTACCTAGAGTCGCGATTGGAAGGTGAAGCTTTTTCGCTAGTGGCTGACCTGGAAGAGGTAACCGCTGAAGAAGCGATCAAAGCGTTAGATTAACGCTTCGGAGACCCCTTCAGGAAGAAGACAGCCTGTAAGCAGCTGGATAAGATCAACCAGAACCGGCAGACGTTTGAAGAATTCTACAGTCTGTTCAGAAAATACGCGATCAGGGCCCGAGTGGCGGAAGATAAGCAGCTTCACCTATTAAGGCAGAAGCTAAACCCTAAGCTGGCTGCAGCTATAGCGTCTGTAGAAGACGAGGACCTTAAGAGTTTCGTGCATAGAGCGAGGGTCACCGGGAGAAACCTGAGCGCTTACGCGAAATCACGCGAATCGGTTCAGAAGTCGTCGCCGTCGGCGCAGACAACACGACCCCCTGCGCCTTTCCGACGAATGCCCCAGCAGTCGCCGCATTCACCACGATCGGCGTTTGTCCCTACGTGCTACGCATGCGGAAAGCCTGGCCACATCGCCACGAGATGTCAAGCTTCGGACAAGCAGAAGCAGGAGTATCGAGCTATAAAGCAGCAGCCGTCAACGCCGAGAAAGACTATTCAAGCCATCGAACCGGCACCGAACGATACTGACAGTGTAGACAGTGGGGTGCAGTTAAGAATCATGGGAAAAGATCAGCTGGACGGATAGACCCCCTATCCAGCTTGAACGATAGGGCACCCTCGCGAACAGCACGAGAAGAAAGCATCAACAGTTGCAGCGATCCGCTATCGGCTGCGGTGGAGGTAAACATGGAAACAGCTATTATCCTTCCGATCACTGTCCACCCCCTTGACGGATTGAGCAAACCACTTCAGTTAAGAGCTTTTATCGATACCGGAGCTCTCATCGGAGCAGCTATCCACCACCGGCTAGTTCAGAAGCTAATGAAAGGATATGGCTACCCAGTGGAACTGGCGTCGCCGACGCGGATTTCGGCATATAACGGACAAGACACAGAGAGTGTTACGCACTACGTGCCATTAAGGACCACTTTGGCTGGTCGCACTACGGAAGCGACGTTCCGAATTATGGATATCGGAAGATTTGACATCATTATAGGGCAGAAATAGATAAAGAACCAGAAAGCCGTTATTGATGTAGACGAAGGCAAGATAGGGTTCAAAACCCTAGGCGACGCGACCGCCGCCGCCGAGCCGAAAGCTACGGAGTCCGCCAAAGAGGCTCCGTCCGATCGTTCAGAACCCCTGGTTACAGTCGGAATAATGAGTTCAGAAGCTATAACGACCCTCGCGAAGTCGCCGAACACTGAGATTTACGCTATCTTAATAAAGGACATAGAAGACTACAGAAAGATAATGGCAGAAGAAGAAGTAGATCTACTGGAGGTGTTACTGGAAGAACTCCATAGTTACGCTGATGTCTTCTTAAAAGCAGATTCCAACCTCCTGCCGCTCTACCGGCCGGAATACGATAATAAGATCAGGCTGAAAGAGGGAGCTACATTGCCAAGAACTGAGCCCCTAAGAAGACTGTCACCAGCGGAACTGGACCAAGTAGAGGTGTTTGTTCGCGAAAACCTAGCGAAGAAGTTCATTACGCCGAGCTCTGCGGAATATGCGTTACCGATTCTTTTCGTAAGGAAACTAGGGGGTAGTCTGCGGCTCTGCGTAGACTACCGGGGCCTCAACGAGGTCACCAAAAGAGACGTGTATCCACTGCCGCTGATCAATAAGACTATACAGCGGGTGGCGAAGGCTAAGTGGTTCAGCAAGCTGGACATCCGCCAAGCGTTCCACCGACTAAGGAATGAAGAAGGACAGACAGAAGACCTCACGACATTCGCGACGCGTATGGGCAATTTCAAGTGGTTAGTGATGCCTTTCGGACTTACAAACGCGCCGGCAGTGTGGCAACGCTTTATAAACCACACCTTTATAGACATGTTAGAACAGTTCGTGTCTATCTATTTGGACGACATCCTTATCTATACCGATAGAACGAGAGAACAACACACGGACCACATCGAGAGAGTGTTAAAGAGGCTCTGCGAAGTAGGATTGAACGCGGACACGAAGAAGAGCGAGTTCTATCAAACCGAGGTCAAATATCTCGGTCTCATAGTCGGAAGAGATAGAATTCGTATAGACCCCTTAAAGGTCGCCGCCGTCGCGGAGTGGAAGCAGCCGAAATCCGGAAACACTACGCAAATCAGAGCGTTTCTCGGCTTCTGCAGCTACTATCGACGGTTCATTAAGGACTTCAGCAAGATAGCGAGACCCCTGAACGAGGCGCTAAAGAAAGAGGCCGCCGGCCTGTAGAATGAGAAGTGCACGGAGGCCTTCGTGCGCCTGAAAGAGGCAGTGGCCTCTGCACCAGTGCTGGCGCACTTCCGGCCAGAAAAGACGATCTATGTAGAAACGGACGCTTCCGACACAGTAACAGCAGGGGTCCTTTCTCAATATAGCGACGACGAAACCCTCCATCCAGTCGCTTTCTTTAGCAAGTTAATAAGCGAAGCTAAGCGGAACTACGCTATCTACGATAAGGAGCTGCTGGCGATTATTCAGGCTTTCGAGGAGTGGAAACCGGAGCTTATAGCTGGAAAGAGCACGGTCCAGGTCCTTACGGACCACCAGTCGCTAACCTACTTTATAAAGACGCAGAAGCTCTTACGCCGCCAAGCTCGGTGGGCCGCCTACTTGTCAGGGTTCGATTTCAAGATTAACTATCGACCCGGAGCTCAAAATGGAAAGGCTAACGCGCTGACGCGAAGAGAAGGGAAGACGAGCCGCGCGAAAGAAGATCCTAACATGTTCCAGAAGGTGTTAACAGAGCGGATAGTAGACGCTAAGGTGTTGAAGGAAGCGGGGATCTGCGCGGCAGAACTGCAGACCGAACCGGAACCGACGGAACTGGAGCCGCCGATTGAGGAAGAGACGCTCTACGAGAAGGTGAAACAGCTCAATCAGCAGCGGAAGCTAGGCAAAACCGGCTTAGGAAAGCTGATAGTTCCGGAAGAACTAATTACCGAGGTCATCCAGCTGGTCCATAGCTCCGTAGATATTGGCTACGCAGGAGCAAAGAAGACAATGCAAGCAGTGAGAACGGTCTACTGGTTTCCGCGGATTTATGAGCGGATCCACCGATTTATCGCCAACTGCCACACGTGCCGATCCGCGAAGCCGCGTTACGGCCTTCCGGCTGGTCTACTGAAGCCACTTCCGATCCCCGAGAAACTATGGCAGCACATTACGATGGATTTCGTGACCGGCCTGCCGGATTCCGATAGATACGATGCCACCCTTAACGTAGTGGATAGGCTGAGCAAAGAACGACACTTCATCCCCTGCAGAGCGAGAGACGAAGGAACCACTGCAGAAGAGACCGTACGGATGTTGATTTAATACGTATGGAAGCACTATAGCCTGCCGGACACTATTACTACGGATAGGGGTCCTTAATTCACTGCCGACGTGTAGAAAGCTATCAACCAAGCTCTCGGAATTCGTAGAAAGCTCAGCACCGCCGCTTACCCTTAAACTGACGGCCAGTCTGAAGTGGCTAATCGCGAGATAGAGCGATATCTGCGAACCTTCTGCGGCCACCATTAAGAAGAATGGGTTAAGGTGTTGCCGATGGCCGAGTTCTGCGCTAACTCGGCACCGTCTAAGGCCACCTCGCTGGCGCCGTTCGAGATAACGCACGGCTATCTTCCGAGGATGAGCTTTCAGCCGCCAAACGAACCCAGCTCTGCGGAACCTTCCACCGCCACGTCGTCGAAGAGAGTCGCCGCCGCGGCAGCAGAAGCGTTACGATCTCAGATAGAAGAAGCGATCAAAGTAGCGAAAGACACGATAGAATCGACTTAGAAGAAGATGGTAACTCGAGCTAATGGGAAGCGGTCGCCAATAGAATTCGAAGAAGGTCAAAAGGTCTGGCTTAACACGCGAAACCTGAGGCTGAAAGGAAACGCGAAGCTCAACCTACGCTACGTAGGTCCGTTCAAGATAATAGAAAAGAGGTCGCCGGTGACTTATCGGCTCGAGCTGCCGAAGGCGTTCCGGATCTACGACGTTTTCCATTCCGATCTACTGAGCCTAGACCCTGAAAACGGCCTTCCGGAACAGGGGTTCGCCGAACCTCCACCAGTTAAGATAGACGGTAATGAAGAAGAGTGGGAGGTAGAAGACGTAATGGACGTAAAGAAGATAAGAGGGTCCATCAAAGCGAGGATCTCGTAGAAGGGGTGGCCGGAAGACTATAAATGGTATCCGGTCGAAAACCTGCGAAATTCGGAGGAGCTGTTAAGAGACTTTTACGCGCGGAATCCGAAGAAGCCGAAACCGGCGTAGCTCTGATGTCGACGATGCCGGAAGAAAGAAGAAAGCAGCGTCCGCTCCACCGGCGCGGAAGCCGATGAAAACGATCGCTGCTCCAGGCAGATCGTAGAGGTCGGTGGGCCGCGCACGCCGTAGCGTGCCAGCGCCGCCGACCCCGCGATAGGCATGGGTAGAAAAGAAAGAAGAAGAAAAAACGACGCCGCGAACGGATCTATATAGACCACCGGGACGACGCACAGACCAGCTACGCCGCAGCTCAGAAGACTACGGATCAGATCAGATAGCGTCGATCACATAAACGCCAAGTAAAGGACTTCAGATGCCGATAACGTAAGATCTTGAAAAAGAGATGAAGAAAAAGTTGTTTTTGATGAAAGGCGGAAGAGGTAACATCACAGTCAGAGGGGACTTTCGAGAAGGAGATAACGAAACTCAAAAAAAAAAAAAAAAAAAAGTGGAGATTTTCGGATGGACGATGTAACTAAGCGGTCGAGGGCGACCGCTGGTGAGGGAGGGGGGTAGTGTTGCGGCGGTGGAAAGAGGTGGGACAGATTGATAGGGTGGACCCTGGAATTTCGGCTCGGCCTGTCCGGGCCGAGCCGGGCCTTGGCACACCACCATCCATCAGACACCACCACCACCACCACATAGGTTCCTTTCCCTCCTTAGTTCGAGATATAGTCATCAAAAAGGCCGTATTGAATCATATCTGCGTGCCCGGATCACTCGGATCATTATATCTCGAACTCACTTACTACACCACCACCCGCGCTGCGCGAAAGGGCCCGTTGAACTATCCGGCCACCTGAATAACGCACACGCACCCGACAAACACACTAAACCAACAACCAGCACCGTAAGAAGGCAATAGAGAGCTTCTCAACGGTAGAAGGCGGCGTTACAGGCCGCAGCGGTAAGAGAAAGACTAACAGACCGCGAGATAGACGCACTAGCATCCTCGATACCGGAGCGATCGATGAAGGCCTTACAGAAGAAGAGGCAAACGAAGAGAGAAAGGGCATGAAAGACTATACAGAACTATATGCGCGCACGCCGGACGAGATAGGGAAATATCTTACAGAACACGGAGCTGGGAAGGTATTCGACACTATCACCTTTATCGAAAAGAAATTCTACAAGACTATAGAAGAGAACAGACAGCTGAAGGAAGAAATCGAAGCATTAGCTACTAAGAAGGCAGCTTCCGACACTACTATCGAAGTAATGGAAGAAGCAGCCGCGAAGCGACTAGCTCAACTAAACGAAATAAGGACTCAACTGCAGGAAGCACAGACAGCGGAACCAGTAACGTCGCCGTCGCCCTAGGCACGCCATCAGGCGCCGTCGACGCAGCAGCGCCAGCGAGAAGACCAGACTGACTACGGCTCACCGGCCGCGTTCAGTCAAGGTAGCACGTCGATAACGCTATTACCCGACCTACCGGCATTCCGCGGAGGAGACCCTAAAGATTAGGAAGAATTTAAGAAGAAAATAAAGAATAAGATTGACCGCGACCTCGCCACTAGCAGCGAGGCAGACCGATTAGCCTACCTAGAGGCTCGACTAGGAGGCGAAGCCTTCTCTTTGGTAGGCGACCTAGAAGATGTAACTGCTAACGAAGCGATCAAGGCACTGGATCAGCGATTTGGCGACCCGTTCCGAAAGAAGACGGCTCGCAGCAAGATAGACGAAATTACGCAGAACAAGCTGCCGTTTAAGGAATTTTACGGAGAATTCAGAAAATATGCTATTAGAGGGAAAATTTCGGAAGATAAGCAGATGCACCTGCTAAGGAAGAAGATGAACCCCTGGCTCGCCGCGGGCTTAGATTCAGTAGAAGACGAAGATCTACAGAGCTTCGTGCACAGAGCGAGAGTTACAGCAAGAAATCAGAAGCTGTACAGCAGACCGGCGACCGACGACCGAGAAAAGCAGTCACTATCGGCGAAGCGATCCCCTGCCCCTTTCCCTTTTCGACGAACCCAACAGCAGTTATTATATTCACTACGATCGGGATTCGTCCCTACGTGCTACGCATGTGGAAAGCCTGGTTACATCGCTACTAGGTGCCAGGCGACGACGCAGCAGAAGCAGGAATATCGAGCGACGAAGCCGCCGCCGAGAAAGACCATCTAAGCCATCGAAGCGGCGCCGAACGATACTGACAGTGTGGATAGGGGGGTGCAATTGAGGATTATAGGAAAAGACTAGCTAGACGGATAGGCCCCCTACCCAGCATAAACGATAGGGCACCACTGCGAACGGCGTCGTTACACGAAGGAAGCATCAACAGCTGTAACGATCCACTGTCAGCGGCGGTGGAAACGCACACGGAAACAGCCATTATCCTACCGATCACTGTCCACCTACGTAACGAATCGAGCCGACCCCTCAAGCTGAAAGCGTTTATTGATACAGGGGCGCTTATCGGAGCAGCGATCCACTATCGGCTGGTTCAGAAGCTGATAAAGGGATATAGCTATCCAGTGGAATTGGCGTCGCCGACGTGAATATCGGCATACAATAGGCAAGACACGGAAAGCGTTACACACTACGTGCCGCTAAAGACTACATTGGCTAGCCGCACTACGGAAGCGACGTTCCGAATTATAGATATCGGAAGGTTTGACATCATTATAGGGCAAAAGTGGATAAAGAACCAGAAAGCCATTATTGACGTAGGTAAAGGAACGATCGGATTCAAAGCCAGTAAACCGGCCACCGTCGTCGTCGCCGGACCCGAAGCGACGAACGACGAAACGGCTCCGCCACCCTCTGCTAAGCCTGCGCCAACGATCGGAATAATGAGCTTAGAAGCATTGACGACCCTCGCAAGGTCGCCGGACAACGAGATCTACGCTATCTTAATAAAAGACATCGAAGATCACTGTAGGATAATGGCGGAAGAAGAAGCAGATCTGTTGGAGGTGTTGCCAAAGGAGCTCCACGATTACGCTGACGTCTTCTCAAAAGCCGACTCCAACCTCCTACTGCTCTACCGACCGGAATACGACAACAAGATCCTACTAAAAGAAGGGGCCGCACTGCCGAGAACAGAGCCCCTAAGACGACTGTCGCCAGCTGAACTGGACCAGGTAGAGGTATTTGTTCGAGAAAACCTAGCGAAGAAGTTCATTACGCCAAGCTCCGCCGAATACGCGTCGCCGATCCTTTTCGTACGGAAACCCGGAGGCGGTCTCCGAGTGTGTGTAGATTACCGAGGCCTTAATAAGGTTACCAAGAGAGATGTGTATCCGCTGCCGCTGATTGATAAGACTATACAGCGAGTGGCGAAGGCTAAGTAGTTCAGTAAGCTGGATATCCGCCAGGCGTTTCACCGGCTAAGGAACGAAGAAGGGCAGATGGAAGACCTTACGACGTTTGCTACGCGTATAGGCAACTTTAAGTAGCTGGTAATGCCGTTCGGACTCACCAACGCACTAGCAGTGTGGCAACGCTTTATAAACCATACGTTTATGGACATGCTGGAGCGGTTCGTGTCTATCTATTTGGACGACATTCTCATCTACACGGATAGAACAAGAGATCAGCACACGGAACACGTCGAAAAGGTGCTAGAGAGGCTCCGAGAGGTGGGACTAAACGCGGATACGAAGAAAAGCGAGTTCTACTAGAAGGAAGTCAAATACCTTGGTCTTATCGTCGGACGAGAAGGGATCCGGATAGACCCCTTAAAGGTCGCCGCCGTAGCGGAATAGAAACAACCGAAATCCGGAAACACTACGCAGATCAGAGCGTTTCTCAGATTCTGCAGCTATTACCGACGGTTCATTAAGGACTTCAGCAAGATAGCGAGACCCCTAAATGAAGCGCTAAAGAAAGAGGCTGAAGGCCTATAGAACGAGAGGTGCACAGAGGCTTTTTATCGGCTAAAAGAAGCAGTGGCTTCGGCGCTAGTCCTGGCACACTTCCGACTGGAAAAGACGATCTACGTAGAGACGGACGCTTCTGACACTGTAACCGCAGGCGTCCTTTCTCAATATAGTGACGACGAAACCCTCCATCCGGTCGCTTTCTTTAGCAAGTCCATAACCGAGGCTAAACGGAACTACGCCATTTACGATAAGGAGCTGCTGGCTATTATTCAGGCTTTCGAGGAGTGGAAGCCAGAGCTTATAGCTGGAAAGAGCACGGTCCAGGTCCTTACGGACTACCAGTCGCTGACCTACTTTATAAAGACGCAGAAGCTCTTACGCCGCTAAGCTCGGTAGGCCGCCTACTTGTCAGGGTTCGACTTTAAGATTAACTATCGACCAGGAGCTCAAAACGGAAAGGCTAACGCGCTGACGAGGCGCGAAGGAAAAACCAGCCGCGCGAAGGAAGATCCAAACATGTTCCAGAAGGTGTTGACCGAACGGATAGTAGACGCCGAGGTGTTAAAGGAAGCAGGCATCTGCGCAGTAGAGCCGCCGACGGCAGAAGAAACGCTTTACGAGAAAGTAGAGCGGCTCAATTAGTAGCAGAAGCTTGGCAAGACGGGCTTAGGGAAGCTGATAGTTCCGGAAGAACTGATAACTGAGGTCGTCCAGTTGGTCTATAGCTCGAAGGACGTCGGACACGCCGGTTCAAAGAAGACGATGGAAGCAGTAAAGACGATCTACTGGTTTCCGCAAATATATAAGCGGATCCACCGGTTTATCGGCAATTGCTACGTGTGCCGAGCCGCGAAGCCACGTTACGGTCTTCCAGCCGGTCTACTGAAGCCGCTTCCGATCCCCGAGAAGCCGTAGCAGCACGTTACGATAGATTTCGTAACAGGACTGCCGGATTCGGACGGTTACAACGCTACGCTTAACGTAGTAGATCGACTAAGTAAAGAACGCCACTTCATCCCCTGCCGAGCGAAAGATAAAGGAACCACTGTAGAAGAAACAGCAAAGATGCTAATCAAGTACGTATAGAAGCACTACGGTCTGCCGGACACTATCACTACGGATAGGGGCCCTCAATTCACTGCCGACGTTTGGAAAGCGATCAATCAAGCCCTCGGAATCCGTAGACAGCTCAGCACGGCAGCTTACCCTCAGACCGACGGTCAGTCGGAGGTAGCTAACCGCGAGATGGAAAAATATCTACGGATCTTCTGCGGACACCACCAAGAAAAGTGGGTTAAGATGCTGCCGATGGCCGAATTCTGCGCAAACTCAACACGGTCAGAAGCTACGTCGCTGGCGCCGTTCGAGATAACTTACAGTTATCTTCCGAGGTTAAGCTTCTATCCACCGAACGACCAGCCGCCGGAGTTTTCCACCGCTACGTCGTCGAAGAGAGTGGCCGCCGCGGCGGCAGAAGCACTGCGATCTTAGATAAAAGAAGCGATCAAAGTAGCGAAAGAAGCGATAGAATCGTCTTAGAAGAAGATAGTAGCTCGAACTAATAGAAAGCAATCGCCGATAGAATTCGAAGAAGGTCAAAAGGTATAGCTTAACACGAAGAACCTAAGACTGAAAGGCAACGCGAAGCTTAACCCGCGCTACGTAGGTCCGTTTAAGATAATAGAAAAGAGGTCGCCGGTGACTTATCGACTCGAGCTGCCAAAGGCGTTCCGGATCTACGACGTTTTCCATTTAGACCTGCTAAGCTTAGACCCTAAAGACGGTCTTCCGGAGCAGGGGTTCGCTAAACCCCCGCTGGTTAAGATGGAAGATAATGAAGAAGAGTAGGAGGTGGAAGACGTAATGGATGTAAAGAAGATAAGGGGATCTATCAAAGCAAGAATCTTATAGAAGGGTTGGCCGGAAGACTATAAATGGTATCCGATCGAGAACCTCCGGAATTCGGCGGAGCTGCTAGAAGACTTTTACAGGCGGAACCCGACGAAGCCGAAGCCGGAATGGCTCTGAAGACTCCTTCCGGAAAGAAGAAGACGAAAGCCGCGTCCGCTCCACCGGCGCAGAAGCCGATAAAGGCGATCGTCGCCTTTAGGGAGGTCTTCGACGGCCGTGCAGGCGCGGGAAGCTCCCCGCCGCCGACCGCGTCGGCGGCGATAACTTTGTAGGATGAAAAAGGAAGAAGAAGAAGAAACGGCGCCGCGGACGAACCTATATAGACCTCTGAGGCAACGCACAGACCGCCTAAACAGCAGCTCAGATAGCGAACGGCTCAGATTAGATGGAGCCGATTACATAAACGCCAAGTGAAGGACTCCAGATGCGGACGATGACGAGGTAAGGTAGCGGAGCTGCTAAAGGACTTTTACGTGCAGAACCCGAAGAAATCGAAGCCGGAATAGCTCTGAAGCCGATGCGGAAGAAAAGGAAGAATGCCACGTCCGCTCCACTGGCGCGAAAGCCGATAAAAACGATCGTAATGGCTCCAGGCAGATCGTGGCGGTCGGCAGGCCGCGCACGCCGTAGCGTGCCAGCGCCGCCGCCCCCCCTGCGATGGAGTGCTAACTTCGGTAGAGAAAGAAAAGAAGAAGAAACGGAGCCGCGGACGGATCTATATAGACCTCCGAGGCAACGCACAGACCGCCCAGACCGCAGCTCAGATAACCGAACGGTTCAGTTCAGATAGCGCCGATTACATAAACGCCAAGTGAAGGACTTCGGACGCCGAAGATATAAGAAATGGAAGAAGCGACGAGAAGAACGTCGTTTTCGACGGAAGAAAGACGAGGTAACGTCAACTTCGAGGGGGATTTCAAAAAAAAAAAAAAGGTGGAGATTTTTTTTGGATGGATGGACTGACTAAGCGGTCGAGGGCGACCGCTGGTGAGGGAGGGGGGTAGTGTTGCGGCGGTGGAAAGGGGTGGGACTGGATAATAGGGCGGACCCTGGAATTTCGGCTCGGCCCTTCGGGACCGAGCCGGGTCTTGGCACGCGCGCCGCCCCCCTTGAAGCGCGCACCCACTACCACATAGATTCCTTTCCCTCCTCAGTTCGAGATATAGTTATCAAAACAGCCGTATTGAACCTCATCTGCGCGCTCGGATCACTCTGGCCCTAATAGCATATTTTCTAAATAGCCCGTAGAATTCCTTAAACGTCTGTCGGTTCTGGTTGATCTTATCTAGCTGCTTACGGGCTGTCTTCTTTCGGAATGGGTCTCCGAAGCGTTGATCCAGCGCTTTGATCGCTTCTTCGGCGGTTACCTCTTCCAGGTCCGCTACTAGCGAAAAAGCTTTACCTTCCAATCGCGACTCTAGGTACGCCAATCTATCTCCGGCACTATTTCCGGCATAGTCGCGGTCTATCTTGTTCTTTATCTTCTTCTTAAACGCTTCCCAGTCTTTGGGGTCTCCGCCTCTAAACGCTAGTGGATCTAGTAGTAACGTTATTAAGGTGCCGCCTTAACTGTAGGCTGCCGGTAAGGCGGTCTCTACTGGTTCTTCTCGATGCGGTAGTGGCGACGTCGCTCTCTCTATCTTAGCTAGCTGAGCCTTTATCGCTTTTAGTTGTGCCAGTCGGTTCGCCGCTTGGTTTTCCAGCACATCTATAATGGTCTCTGCCGATTCCTTCTCGGCTCTTACCGCTTTAATTTCCTCTCTTAACTGTCTCTTTTCTTCTAGGGTTCTGTAAAACAGCTTCTTAATAAGGTCTATGCTGTTGTAGACCTTTCCTACTCCGTTCTCGTTTACGTAATCCTTAAGTTCCTCGAGCGTGCAGTCGTAGATTTTCTTGTATTTGCTTATTCGTTCCTTAATCTCTGCGGTGTCTTCTGCTGTAAAACCTCCGATAATAAACTTATTATCGATAACACTAGAGCGCCTGCTCGCTCTGTTAGTCTTTTCTCTTCTGCTTCTGCTTCAGCCTGTAACGCCGCTCTCTACCGCTAAGAAGCTCTCTATAGCTTTCTTACGGTGCTGGGGTTGTTTGGTTTGGTGTGTTAGTGCGCGTGCCTTATTCGGGGGTCCGGATAATTCAACGGTCCCTTTCGCGCAGCGCGGTAGTAGTGTAGGGAGTGAGTTCGAGATATAATAATCCGGGCACGCAGATATAATTCAATACGGCCTTTTTGATAACTATATCTCAAACTGAGGAGGGAAAGGAATCTATATAGTAGTGGACGAGACCTTTGGGGGGGGGTGGCGTGCCAAGGCCCGGCTCGGTCCGGAAGGGCCGAGCCGAAATTCCGAGGGTCTACTCCATTACTCCGTCTCACCCCTTTCCACTGCTGCAACAAGGCGCACTAGCATCCTCGACGATAGAATAGCTACTAAGGGCCTTCCAGAAGAAGAGACAGATAAAGCGAGGAGGGGCATAGCCGGCTACAAGGAGCTATATGCCTACACGCCGGATAAAATCGAAGGATATCTAGCAGAACATAGAGCTAGGAGGGTGTTCGACACTATTACCTTTATCGAAAAGAAGTCTTACAAAAACATAGAAGAAAACAGGCAGCTAAGAGAGGAGATAGAATCGATAATAGCTAAGAAGGAATTAGCGGAAACTATTATCGATATGCTAGAAAACTAAGCAGCAAACCGGCCAGCACAACTAAAGACGCTAAAGGCTCAGTTAGCTGACAAAGAAGCAGCGATGTTGTCGGCGCCGCTACTATATCGAGAAGAACAAGCGGAGACCGCCTTACTGGCGGCCTACAGTCAAGGTAGCACCTCGATAACGTTACTACCTAACCTACTAGCGTTTAGGGACGGAGACCCTAAAGACTAGGAGGCATTTAAGAAAAAGATAAAGAACAAGATAGACTGCGATTATGCCGGAAACAGTAAAGAAGACAGATTGGCCTACCTAGAATCGCGATTAGAAGGTAAAGCCTTTTCGCTAATAGCAGACCTAAAAGAGGTAACTGCCAAAGAAGTAATTAAAGCGCTAGATTAACGCTTCGGAGACCCCTTCCAGAAGAAGACAGCCTATAAGTAACTAGACAAGATTAACTAGAACCGGCTAACGTTTAAGGAGTTCTACGGACTGTTTAGAAAATATGCTATTAGAGCTAAGGTGTTAGAAGATAAGCAGTTACACTTACTAAGGCAGAAGCTGAACTCTGAACTGGCTGCAGCTATAGCTTTGGTAGAAGACGAAGACCTTAAGAGCTTCGTGCACTGAGCGAGAGTTACTGCTAGAAACCTAAGCGCCTATGCGAAATCGGCATCGCGCGAATCGAACTAGAAGCTATCGTTGGCGCTAACAATACGACTCCCTGTACCCTTCTAAAGAGCCCCCTAGCAGCTATCTTATTTACTACGTTCGTCGTTCGTCCCTACCTGCTATAGGTACAGAAAGCCTAGCTATATCGCTACTAGATGTCCAGCGACGGCCTAATAGAAGCAGGAGTATTATGCTACGAAGCCTCTGCTACCAAAGAAGACTATCTAAGCTATAGAGCCGGCATTGAACGACACTAACAGTATAGACTGATCTGAGCACGTAGATATAATTCAATACGGCTGTTTTAATAACTATATCTCGAACTGAAGAAGGGAAGGAATCTATATAGCAGTAGGTAAGGGCTTTAGGGGTAGTGTGCCAAGGCCCGGCTCAGTCTGGAAGGGCCGAGCCGAAATTCTAAGGGTCTACCCTATTACTTAGTCCTACCCCTTTCTGCTACTGTAACACTACCCCCCTCCCTTGCTAGCAGTCAACCTTGACTGCTTACTTATCCTTCTCTCTCTCTTTTTTTTTGATTTGCTCTTCTTCTTTATTTTCCGCTTCTAATTTATTCTCTTTTTCTTTCGTCTAATTCGCTGCTCCTTCTGTAGAAACCGCCTTTTTAAAACCAACGTTACCTCTTTAACTTCGTTATCTCAAAAACATCCCCTTTTTTGATCTTCCTTCTTATATTATCGCTATCTAATGTCTTTTACTTGGCGTTATCTAATCGGAGCTATCTGATCTAAGCTGGCCGCTATCTAAGCTGCGGCGTAGCTGGCCTGTACGTCGCTGTAGAGGTCTATATAGATCTATCTGCAGCGCGCTATTTCTTCTCTTTTTCTTCTCTACTAAGGCCTTAAGCGCCACTGCAAAGCCGCCGGCGCCGACGCCGCTTTACGAAATCGATCGGCTGCGAGCCTTTCTTGTTCGGGGCGGCGTCGGCGACTGTCGCGTCGAAGCAGTAGTGGGTAGTAGTCAAGTCAAAGACTCTGACTAAGCGCGTTACTACGATCGTTTCTATCGGTTTTCCTACCGGTAGAGCGGACGCAGTTTATCTTCTTCTTTTGGAGCTATTAGCTTTAGAGCTATTCAGGCCTTGGCTTCTTCAGATTCTGCGTATAAAACTCTTTTAGTAGCTCTACGGAATTCCGGAGATTCTCGACTAGATACTATTTATAGTCTTCTAGCTATCCCTTCTACGAGATCCTTGCTTCGACGGACCCTCTTATCTTTCTTATATCTACTATATCTTCCACCTCCTACTCTTCTTCTTTACTGTCTATCTCGATTAGTAGAGGTTCGGCGAACCCCTGTTCTAGAAGACCGTCGTTAGGGTCCAAACTTAGCAGATCCGAATAAAAGACATCGTAGATCCGGAACGATTTTGGTAGCTAGAGCTAATAAGTTACTAGCGACCTCTTTTCTACTATCTTAAATAGGCCTACTTAGCAGGGGTTAAGCTTGGCGTTACCTTTTAGCCTTAGGTTTCGCGTGTTTAGCTACACCTTTTGACCCTCTTCGAATTCTATTAGTAACTGCTTTCTGTTAGCTCGAGTTACTATCTTCTTCTAAGCCGATTCTACTGCCTCCTTCTGTAAGGGCTTAAGAATCTTGGTTTAGAAACTTAAGGTTAGGTATCTATATAAAGGAACTAATAGGCAGTTCCTTCGTCGTCTGCTGCTGTACAATTCGTACCTACAAAGCTAAGCCAGCAATTTCCCTCTATGCAGGGGTACAAGGTTCGCACTCTGTACAGAGGATTAGGAGTTTTCCCTCTGTTTAGAGGGGCGGCAATTTTCCTCTATATAGGGCTATAGGATTCTCCCTCTATACAGGCGTAGGGTCGTACTAGTAACTCTGTACAGAGGGTAGGGTCGTGCTGGCGCTGCTAAGTCGCAGTCCTTAGGGCGACGGCTGGCTTAGGTCTAGGACCTGGGCTAGGCAGCGCCTCCTAACAATACCCCCCTCCCTTCTTATAGTGCTTCTTTTGTATAACAGCGTGTCGTATACCCTTAGCTCTTAGGGTTCCTCTAGCGGGTAGCGCTTTCCCGTCTTCGTCTAGGCACTTGCTAGTTGGCAATGCCTGCTAGATGCCCTCCCTCTACGCTGTTCTAACCTTGGACCTGTCCCTCTGGATCCTGTAGCTAAGGCGGAGGAGGACCTGCAAGTAGGGAAGGCAGGTAGTGCTAGATCGCTTCTACCTAATCTTGACCGATTCTGTTTGCCCCTTTAATAATGCTAAGCCTAAGGCAGAGGGGAACCTGCGAGCAGTTACGAAGGTGCAGGAGGTGCTCGGTCCTGTCTAACTATTTACCTCCTACTCTGTAGCCCTAGCTATATACTCTGCTTCCTAGCCGTACGGTCTTGCGGCGGCAGGCCGTCTAGCTCTGTCCCTATACCCTAGTCGTCGTCCGGAGTCCAGCTCCTAGGTAGATGTTCCTGTCTCTGTCTAGTTGTCTAGAGGGCCGTCGCTCGTCCGGGCACTAGGTCGTAGTTGTCTTCTTGCCCTTCCTTATACAGTTGTAGCAGCTGCCCTAGTTGCTATTGCCTTATATAGCAGACAGCTACTACCCTGTATATTAACCCTTTCCTACTTCTCTCTGTCTCTTCTTCTCTTTCTCCTTTATTCCCCTATCTGCTACCCGTCCGCCTAGCCGTCTACTACTACTACTACTATTACTACAACTACTACTACTACTACTACTAACTATAACTACTACTACTAACTACAACTACTACTACTAACACTACTATTCCGTCCGCCTAGTGCTGTCGTAGCTCTCTTGTAGTTGCCGGTCTGTCTTCCTATACCTCTACCTCTAGCTGTAGGATGTTTAGCTTAACTAGCAACTCTGCTTCCGGTTCGTACAGCCTTCCTCCTTCGTACGGTCCTAGCTAACGTCTTAGGTGCTACATTAATAAGGAGCAAGATATTTCTAACCTACCCTTCTACTCCTTCTAGTATTAGGGCCCCTGCCGGCTAGGAGGTAATTAAGATTTCAGGTATAGAGTTAGCTGCCTTAGTCCTAGGGAGTAGTAGCTAGTAAGCTACCTTAAGGTAGTATATAAAAGTTTTCAGACAGTGTTGCTCTCGTTCCCCTCCTACTTCTACTCTTATTCCTACCTGTCTCCTAGCTGTCCTCTTCCTCCTACCCCCTTCTGTACAGTGCAGTACTGTCTAGTATCGGTAGGACCCTGTAGGGTTCTATGTCTTAATTCCCGATCCTTTAGCGGCCTAAGTTGCTAGCGGCTGCTCTGTATTTAGGGTAGATCGTGCCCCTTTTTGCCGTACAGCGCAGTGTTACTGTAATTGGGCAGGGGGATAGTTCTCCTCCTACCTGTCTAGTGCAGTTGTGTCCTGTAGGGCCTCGTATAGTTCCTACGTAGGCTCTGCCTACCCTCTCTATTTTACTAGGTACTCTGCCCCCTTCCGCTTCCTTCGGCTCTCAAGGATTTCTTCTACCTCGTACTCTTCTTAGCCTTTAGTAAAGATCGCTAGGGGGCGCGCGTCGTCTGTCGTCTAGTGCAGTAGGGGGTCCGTGTTCGCTAGCCGTACGAGGTCTATATAGAAGACTAGGTAGATCCCTAGGAGAGTGTTAAGTTGTACGGTGTATGTCCCTACTAGTTAGACTACTGTAAACTTCCGGTTCTTCTAATCTAGCTTCTTGCTCGGCCGGTCTATATAGATATTGTGCTAGTTTAGCTAGACCTTATCCCCTGCCTTGTACCTTAGTACAGCCTGTCGTCCTTTATTAGCCTGCTCTTCCGCATTCTGTTAAGCTATAGCTAGACTCGCTTTCGCCTATTGGTAGGCGTTCGTAATCGTCTATACAATAGCCTCTCCCTGCTAAATTAGGGATTGTACAGAGTGCAGGGTACTACTACTTAGGGTTGGCAGGAGCAGGGAGTAGTCGTATCTATAGGCTATAAAGAAGGGGGACAATCCTGTAGCATTAGCCGTACGGCTGTTAATAGCTAGCTCTGCTATAGGGAGGAGGCGGTTCCAGTTCGTCTAATTATAGTCGACGTACGCTTAGAGGTACGCTTCCAACGTCAAGTTAACCTTCTCTGTCGCACCGTCCGTCTACGGGTGCTATACAGTTAACAGGCGACGTTTTACGTTTAGTAACTAACACACCCTAGCCTAGAGCTAGCTTATAAACTGTGTACCCTAGTCCGATACAATTGACCTAGGGAATCTGTGCTTGCTAAACGTTGTCCGTATAAATGCCTAGGCAGTGTCTTTAGCTGTAAGAGAGTCTATTCCCTGTAGTATTACCCCCTTCGTTAGCTTGTCTGTAACTACTATAATATTTCGCTGTCCGTCGCTCTTAGGGAGATCCGTAATAAAGTCTACTGTTAGGTCTTACTAGGGCCGGTCCGGTATCGGTAGGGGTTTTAGCAGCCTATGCTTTAGTTTACGCTAGGGCTTCGTTCGTCTATAGACATCGCAGTTCTGTACGAACCTGCGGATGTCCTTTGCTATCGCCGGCTAGTAGTAGTCCCTAGCGACGATGCTGTACGTCTCCTCGCGCCCTAGGTGCCCGGTTGCTATAGAATTATGTATCTGTTGTATTAAGCTTATACAGAGCTTCTTGTCTGCTGGGACCTAAATCTGATTTCTAAACTTTAGGTTGTTCTCCTCGTCTCCTGAGCACTCTGCTACTAACACCTTAAGGTAAAGCTCTGCTAGGAGCTTCCGCTGTCCTCCTTAGATCGCTGTACAGGCCCCTTAGTAAACATCGTCCTTTTCTACTGCCTCTTCCTATGCCTGCAGTTAGGGTTTCTATATATGTGTCGCTGCTAGGCGGATAGTCCCTTCGCCTAGCTCTTCCTTAAATATCTAGAATATCCGTAATTTCAGCCGGTCGTCCTTATACGTCGTTAGCATGTCCTAATCCCGCCTGGATAGCGCATCGGCCCTGCTGTTGTCTTTCCCTTTACGATACTAGAGTCTTATATTAAAGCAGCTTAGGTACATTGCCTATCGTACGTGTCTCTTAGACAGCTTCTAGGGCTGCGTAAAGTACTTTAGATTCTTGTAGTTAGTTAGGGCTAGGAACTTGGGAACCGAGCAGAGTTCTCTATCCTACGCTTTGCAACACTGTATAACTGCTAGCAATTCCTTGTCGTAGATAGGGTAGTTGCACTTAGCTAGGGAGTTCTTCTTAGAGAAGTATACGCATAGGTGCTGAAGTCCGTCCGAGCCTACCTATAACAGGATACCCCCTATACAGTATCCTAAGGAGTCGGCTTCTAGTATCGTCGTACGTTCCGGGTCGAAGGCGGCAAGCGTTGGCCCTGTAGTAAAGAGCTCCTTTAGCCTGTTGAAGCTCCTATTGCACTCGTCCGTCTACTTAAACTGCTTATTCTTGTATGTTAGCTTGACTAGGGGGCGTACGATCTCTAAGTAGTTCCGTATAAACTGGCAGTAGAAGTTGGCAAACCTAAGGAATTCCTGTACGCCCTTAACACTTGTAGGCAGCTTCTATTGCTTAATAGCATTAATTATTTTCCTATCTATACTAATGCCTTTCCCTGCCTCGATAATAAACCCTAGGTATTTCGTACGTCGTACACCAAATTTACATTTGTCGATGTCGAGGTACAAGCTAGCCTGTTGCAGTCGATCTAATACCTTCTTAACGTCCTGCTTATAGTCTGCGTGGGTGCCGTCTGTAAAAACTAGGGTGTCGTCGAGGTATACCGAATAGATGTCGTCTAGTAATCCTTGCAGGGACCTGTTAATGTACCTCTAGAAGGTCGCTAGTGTGTTGGCAAGGCCAAAGGGGGTAATAAGCTACTTCAAAAGACTATATCTCGTATAGAAGGCAGTTATCTATTTACAGCCTTCCTTGATCCGTATTTTATAGAAAGCCGAGACTACGTTAAGCTTAGTAAACTACTTTGCCTTGCTAATCCGTCCGAGAGTCTCCTTAATAAGGGGTAGGGGGTCCCGGTCCTTCTTAGTAATCGCGTTAATGCCTCTATAGTCTATGCAGAAACGCAAGCCGGCCTTGCTCTCTTTATAGACAAACAGTACTAGGGCTCCTACAGACGAGGTACTTACGCGAATAAAACCTTTGGCAAGAAGGTCGTCTAGTATCTTGCGCAGTGCTAGGAGTTCTCTAGAGGACATTCCGTATAGCAGACCGTACAGTACCTTAGGCAGACTCCTATCCGGACGGGGCTCTAGCTAGATGTCGTAGTTAATCCCTTCTCCTTAGTGTAGCGGCAGTTTTAAGGCCGACTTTGGCTCGAAGAGGTCTAGGTATCCTGCGTATTCTACTAGGAGCTTCGTATAGGGGTCTGTTACTTTCTTAGGCGCTAATAGCTTCTTAATGTCTGCAGTCGCAGTGTTGATTTCGGCCTTAGCATTGCCGCCCTATAGAACCCTCCCTTAGTCTCAGAGCCTCTGCTTTAGTACTGCCAGGTACAGCCGTCCCTGTCCAACGTCCAGCTTGCCCTGCTAGCGCTCTATCTATAGCTTCTCTAATATTGGGTTATACCCCAACTTGTCCTGTACGACGTAGAGGTATAAGTCCTACTTATAGTGTCCCTGCAGCTCTATCGTTACTTTCACTAAATAGGTAATGTCCGGTCCTCGCCCAGTAATGTCTAGTATGCGCACAGGCACAGTAGGGGTCGTCTTAATATAGTGTCTCTATACGAAGTCTTTACTAATTACTCTGTACACCAAACATCCTGTGTTAATTAATGTCCGCGCCGTAGCGGTCCCGTTTAGCGTAGGTCGTACGATAAACGGCGAAGTCGTTATGTAGTTACTCTTAAAAGATAGCTAAGTAGTGCTTTAATTTAGCAATCTATCTCGTATATGCCTCTAGCAGAGCCTTCGCTTAGAGGCTATTCTTTTCCTAACTCGTTGTTATCCGAGGGGGACTCCTAATTCTCTTGTTAGGGCGCCGCAGTTGCTACCCTTGCGGTAGTCGGCCGTCCCCTAGGTCTCTCTGCTGGCAAAAGCCCGCAATTCTGTACAGTGTAGCCTGTCTTGCTATACCTGTAGCAGCTCCCTTCTGCTTGCCTCTTATTAAGGGTGGCTATGTCTACCTACTATGCCCTTTTAGCGGCGGCCCTTAGCCGTACGGTGACGGCTGCTGCTACTCTCGTTATCCTTAGTTCCTAGTCTATAGCGTCCGTCTGCTGCTAGAGGGATTGTCGCATCTTATAAGCGCAGCTTATCCGTCCGAGCCTGTACTGCTAGTCGTCGACTATCTTAAGGAGATTACAGAATTCCTTATACGTAGCTAGTCGTATTACGCCTACTAGTCCCGTTATAATCTCCTTAGAGAAGCCTACCTCTAAGGTAGTAATTTTTACCCTGTCCTCCTATTAGAGTCCTCCTGCCTCTGCTAGGGTCTAGTCGTATTCTGTAAGGAACTCTTGTACAGTCTTGTGTCCTTGTTTTATCGTATTAACCTGTAGGAGTGCTCGGCTCTCGCAGTCTAGGTCCTTGTAGCTCCTGTTAAGAGCTGCCTAGAGCATCGCTGTAGTTGCTATTGCTAGGTTGGTAATAGCCGTCTCGTAGTACGGCAGAATCCGTACTGCCGCCCTGCCCTTTAACCTCCTAAAAAGGTATACTACCTTGTCCAGCTCGGTCGGGTATGCTCCTAAGTCGACTAGAAGCTTAGAGCGCATCTAGGCAGCCTAGGAGGGGTACTTAGCTAGAGCCTTACTATCGTAAGTAGTAACGTTAGGGAGTTTGCTCTTAGGGGCCGGGGTGTAGGCTATCGTATCTGTCGTCGTCGTTATCGTAGGGGTCGGATCGTAATCGGACGCCCTAAGCTGTCGTAGCTCCTGTTCCCGTTGGGAAATTATCGCAGCCTAGTGGCTTACTTACTGTTTAAGCTGCCTCTTGTGTCCTAGCAGCTCCTTGTACGCGTAGTGCATCTGATCCTATATAGTCGCAGGATCTATAGGGATGTCGCCGTCTATCTTCGTTATATTACTACAGTTACTAACAGTAAGATTAGTTCCTAATGTAAGGGCTTAAGAATCTTAGTTTAGAAACTTAAGGTTAGGTATCTATATAAAGGAACTAATAGGTAGTTCCTTCGTCGTCCGCTGCTGTACAATTTGTACCTACGAAGCCAAGCTAGCAATTTCCCTCTATATAGGGGTGCAAGGTTCGCACTCTGTACAGAGGATTAGGAGTTTCTCTCCTGTACAGTAGTGTAGAGTTTTCCCTCCGTTTAGAGGGGCGGCAATTCCCCTCTGTATAGGGCTATAGGATTCTCTCTCTATATAGGAGTAGGGTCGTGCTAGTAACTCTGTATAGAGGGTAGAGTCCTACTGGCGCCGCTAAGTCGCAGTCCTTAGGGCGACGGCTGGCTTAGGTCCAGGACCTGGGCTAGGCAACGCCCCCTAACACCTTCGCTATACGGATTGCTTCTTCTATCTAAGATCTAAGCGCTTCTGCTGTAGCGGCGGCGACTCTCTTTAACAAGGTAGCAGTAGATATAGAAAGTTCCGAAGGGCTGGGTTCGTTTAGCGGTTGGAAGCTTATCCTTAGAAGATAGCTATAAGTTATCTCGAATAGCGCTAGCGAGGTAGCCTCTAACTGTGCTAAATTAGCACAGAATTCGGCTATTAGCAACACCTTAATCTACTCTCCTTAATAGTAGCTGCAGAAGATTCGTAGATATTTCTCTATCTTACAGTTAGTGTAAGGGCTTAAGAGTCTTAGTTTAGAAACTTAAGGTTGGGTATCTATATAAAGGAACTAATAGGCAGTTCCTTCGTCGTCTGCTGCTGTACAATTTGTACCTACAAAGCTAAGCTAGCAATCTCCCTCTATACAGGGGTACAAGGTTTACACTCTGTACAGAGGATCGGGAGTTCTCCCTCTGTATAGTAGTGCAGAGTTTTCCCTCTGTTTAGAGGAGCAGCAATTCCTCTCTATATAGGGCTATAGGCTTCTCCCTCTGTACAGGAATAGGGTCGTATCGGTAATTCTGTACAGAGGGTAGGGTCGTGCTAGCGCTGCTAAGTCGCAGTCCTTAGGGCAACAGCTAGCTTAGGTCCAGGACCTAGGCTGGGCAGCGCCCCCTAACAAAACTCTCCTCCCTTCTCGTAGTGCCTCTTTCGTACAGTAGCGTGTTGTACACCCTTAGCTCCTAGTGTTCCTTTAGCAGGTCGCGACTTCCTATCTCTGTCCGGTCGTCTATATAGTCGTTGCCCGCCGCCTACTAGGTCGTAGTTGCCTCCTTGCTCTCTTTTTACACAGCCGTAGTAGCTGCTCTAGTTGCTATTGCCTCCTATAGCAGGCAGCTACCTCCTAAATACTAAGCTTCCCTCTTCTCTTTCCCTTCCCTCTTTTCTTCTATTCCCTACCTGCCTACCCCCTTCCTCGCCGTCTACTGTCTACTACTGTCTACTACTAACGTCTACTGTCTACCTAGGCCCCACTACTAGTTACTACTAATAGCTACTACTAGTCGCTACTACTAGCCGCTACTACTAGCCGCTATTGTTATACTACCCGCCCTGTCTGGCTATGCTTACTGTAGCTCCCTCGTAGTCGCTGGCTCTTCCTCCGCCTGTCCGGCTAGGGTCCCTTCCTATTTCTACCTCTAGCAGTGGAATGCTTAATTCGACTAGCAGCTTTGCTTCCAGTTCGTACAGGTTCCCGTCTTCTGTATAGTCTAAGCTAACGTCCTAGATGCTATACTAACGAGCAGTAGGACGCGGCTGAGCTACCCTTCTATGCCTTCTAGTGTAACCCTGCCTAGGTTACACCTTAGTAGGTCGCTATAGCCTGCACGTCGTACGTTAATGCTATCCTTATTGCTACCTAGGGCTAGCTCTACGCCCTCTGCCCTAACTCCCCCTAAGGCTTACTTAGCCTATACCGCCTTCCTAGCTTCTAGGCTAGGGTCTGCGCCTTGTGCAAGTGGAAGGATAGCTCCCTCTACTGCCCCTACTACTGTCCGGAGGAGGCGTATAGGGGTAGGGGTGTGCCTCTGCTCCCTAGGGCTAGCCTAGGTAGGGGTCCTGCCGGGTAGGAGGTAATTAAGATTTCAGATAGGGAGTCCGCTGCTCTGATCCTATAGGGTAGTGGCCAGTAAGCTACCCCCCCCCCCCCCCCTCCCCCCCCCCTCCCCTAGGTATTATAAGAAATTTTCGGACAGTTCTGCTCTTAACTCCCTCCTACTTCTACTTTCCTTCCTACCTGTTTCCTAGCTGTTCCCTTCCTCCTGCCCCTCTTCTATCTAGTGTTATATAGTGTAGTGTCGGTAGGATCCTGTCGCGTCCTACGTTGTAATTCTCGATCCTTTGACAACCTAAGTTGCTAGCAGCTGCCCTGTACTTAGGGTAGATCGTGCCCCTCTTCGCTATACAGCGCAGTGTTACTATAACTAGGCAGCGGGATGGTTCTCCTCCTACCTGTCTAGCGCAGTTATGTCCTGTAGGGCCTTGTATAGTTCCTATATAGGCTCTGCCTATCCTCTCTATTTTACTAGGTACTCTACCCTCTTCTTCTTCCTTCGGCTCTTAAGGATTCCTTCTACCTCGTACTCTTCCTAGCCTTTAGTAATAATTGCTAGTGGGCGCGCGTCTTCTGTCGTCTAGTGCAGTAGGGGGTCCGTGTTCGCTAGCTGTACGAGGTCTATATAGAAGACTAGGTAGATCCCTAGGGGAGTGTTAAGTCGTATAGCATATGTCCCTACTAGTCGGACTACTGTAAACTTCCGGTTCTTCTAGTCTAGCTTCTTGCTCGGCCGGTCTATACGGATGTTGCGCTAGTTTAGCTAGACCTTATCTCCTGCCTTATATCTTGGTGCAGCCTGCCGTCCCTTGTTAGCCTGCCCTTCTATATTCTGTTAAGCTATAGCTAGACTTACCTTCGCCTATTAATAGGCATTCGTAATCGTCCGTACGATAGCCTCTCCCTGCTGAATTAGGGATCGTATAGGGCGTAGGGTGTTACTACTTAGGGTTAGTAGGAGTAGGGAGTGGTCGTATCTATAGGCTATAAAGAAGGGGGACAATCCTGTAGTATTAGCCGTACAGCTGTTAATGGCCAGCTCTGCTATAGGGAGAAGGCGGTTCTAGTTCGTCTAATTATAGTCGACGTACGCTTAGAGGTACGCTTCCAACGTCGAATTAACCCTCTCCGTCGCGCCGTCTGTCTATAGGTGCTAAGCGGTTAACAGGCGACGTTCTACATTTAGCAACTGGCAGACCCTTGCCTAGAGCTGGCTCGTAAACTGCGTACCCCGGTCCGACACAATTGACCTAGGGAAACTGTGCTTGCTGAACGTCGTCCGTATAAATGCCTAGGCAGTGTCTTTAGCTGTAATAGAGTCTATTCCTTCTAATATTACTCTCTTCGTTAGCTTGTCTGTAACTACTATAATGTTCTGCTGTCCGTCGCTCTTAGGAAGGTCCGTAATAAAGTCTACTGTTAGGTCTTGCTAGGGCCGGTCTGGGATCGGTAGGGGTTTCAGCAATCTATGCTTTAGTTTACGCTAGGGCTTCGTCCGTCTGCATACATCGCAGTTCTGTATAAACCTGCAGATGTCCTTCGCTATCGCCGGCTAGTAGTAGTCCCTAGCAACAATGCTGTACGTCTCCTCGCGCCCTAGGTGCCCGGTAGCTATAGAATTATGCGCCTGTTGTATTAAGCTCGTACAGAGCTTCTCGTCTGCTAGGACCTAAATCCGATTCCTGAACTTTAGGTTGTTCTCCTTATCTACTAAGCACTCTGCTGCCGACACCTTAAGATAGAGCTCGGCTGGGAGCTTCCGCTGTCCTCCTTAGATCGCTGTACAGGCCCCTTAGTACACCTCGTCCTTTTCTACTGCCTCTTCCTATACCTGCAGTTAGAGTTCCTATAGGTGTGCCGCTGCTAGGCGGATAGTCTCCTCGCCTAGCTCCTCCTTAAACATCTGGAATGTTCGTAACTTTAGCCGGTCGTCCTTATACGTCGTTAGCATATCCTAGTCCTGTCTGGATAGCGCATTAGCCCTACTGTTGTCCTTACCGTTGCGATACTGGAGTCTTATATTAAACCGGCTTAGGTATATTGCCTATCGTACGTGCCTCTTAGACAGCTTCTAGGGCTGCGTAAAGCACTCTAGGTTCTTGTAGTTAGTTAGGGCAAGGAACTTGGGAACCGAGCGGAGTTTACTATCCTACGCTTCGCAACACTGTATAACTGCTAGCAATTCCTTGTCGTAGATAGGGTAGTTGCACTTAGCTAGGGAGTTCTTCTTAGAGAAATACGCGTATAGGTGCAGAAGTCCGTCTAAGCCTACCTGTAACAAGATGCTTCCTATATAGTACCCTAAGGAGTCGGTTTCCAGTATTGTCGTACGTTCCGGGTCGAAGGCGGCAAGCGTTGGTCCTGTAGTAAATAGCTCCTTTAGCTTGTTAAAGCTCCTATTGCACTCGTCCGTCTACTCAAACTGCTTGTCCTTATGTGTTAGCTCGACTAGGGGGCGTACGATCTCCGAGTAGTTCTGTATAAACTGGCAGTAGAAGTTGGCAGACCTAAGAAATTCCTATACGCCCTTAACACTCGTAGGCGGCTTCTATTGCTTAATAGCATTAATATTTTTCCTATCTATGCTAATGCCTTTCCCTACCTCGATAATAAACCCTAGGTATTTCGTACAGTGGACAATAAATTTACATTTGTCGATGTTAAGGTACAACCCAGCCTGCTACAGTCGGTCCAGCACCTTCTTAACGTCCTGTATGTAATCTTTATAGGTGCCGTCTGTAAAAACCAGTATGTCGTTAAGGTACGCCAAGCAGATATCGTCTAGTAACCCTTGTAAGGACTTGTTAATGTACCTTTAGAAGGTTGCTAGTGCGTTCGCAAGGCTAAAGGGGGTAACAAGCTACTTAAAAAGACTATATCTCGTACAGAAGGCAATTATCTATTTACAGCCTTCCTTAATCCGTATCTTGTAGAAAGCCTAGACTACGTTAAGCTTAGTAAACTACTTTGCCTTGCTAATCCGTCCGAGAGTCTCCTTAATAAGGGGTAGGGGGTACCGGTCCTTCTTAGTAATCGCGTTAATTCCTTAGTAGTCTATGCAGAAACGCAAGCCGGCCTTGCCCTCTCTAAAGACAAACAGCACTAGGGCTCCTACAGACGAGGTACTTGCCTAAATGAAACCTTTAGCAAGCAGGTCGTCCAGTGTCTTGCGCAGTACTAGGAGTTCTCTAGGGGACATTCCGTACAGCAGGCCGTACAGTACCTTAGGCAGACTCCTATCTAGACAAGGCTCTAGCTAGATGTCGTAGTTAATCCCTTCCCCTTAGTGTAGCAGCAGTTTTGAGGCCGACTTTGGCTCGAAGAGGTCTAGGTATCCTACGTATTCCTTTAGGAGCTTTGTATAGGGGTCTGTCGCTTTCTTAGGCGCTAATGCCTTCTTAATGTCCGTAGTCGCAGTGTTGATCTTGGCCTTAGCATTGCCGCCCTATAGAACCCTCCCTTAGTCTCGGAGCCTCTGCTTTATTACTACCAGGTACAGCCGTCCCCGTCCAACGTCCAGCTTGCCCCGCTAGCGCTCTATCTATAGCTTCTCTAATATTAGGTTATACCCTAACTTGTCCTGTACGACGTAGAGGTATAAGTCCTACTTATAGTGTCCCTGCAGCTCTATCGTTACTTTTACTATATAGGTAATGTCCAGTCCTCGCCTAGTAATGCCTAGTATGCGTATAGGCACGGTAGGGGTCGTCTTAATATAGTGTCTCTATACGAAGTCTTCGCTAATTCCTCCGTACACCAAACATCCTGTATCAATTAATGTCCGCGCCGTAGCGGTCCCGTTTAGCGTAGGCCGTACGATAAACAGCGTAGTCGTTATATAGTTGCTCTTAAAAGAAAGCTAAGTAGTGCTTTAATTTAGCAATCTATCTCGTATACGCCTCTAGCAGAGCCTTCGCCTAGAGGCTACTCTTTTCCCGACTCGTCGTCGTCTAAGTAGGACTCCTAATCCTCTTGTTAGGGCACTGCAGTTGCTACCCTTACAGTGGTCGGCCGTCCCCTAGGTCTCTCTGCTAGTAAAAGCCTGCAATTCTGTACGGTGTAGCCTATTTTGCTACACTAGTAGCAGCTCCCTTCTGCTTGACTCTCGTTAAGGGTAGCTATGTCTACCTATTGTGCTCTTTTAGTAGCAGCCCTTGGCTGTACAGTAACGGCTGCCGCTACCCTTGTCGTTGTTAGTTCCTAGTCTATAGCGTCTGTCTGCTGCTAGAGGGGTTGTCGCAACTTATAAGCGCAGCTTATCCGTCTAAGCCTACGCTGCTAGTCGTCGACTATCCTAAGGAGATTACAGAATTACTCGTATGTAGCTAGTCGCATTACGCCTACTAGCCCTGTTATAATCTCCTTAGAGAGGCCTACCTCTAAGGAGGTAATTTTTATCCTGTCCTCCTATTAGAGACCTCCTGCCTCTGCCAGAGTCTGGTCGTATTCTGCGAGGAATTCTCGTACAGTCTTGCGTCCTTGCTTTATTGTGTTGACCTGTAGGAGTGCTCGGCTCTCGCGGTCTAGGTCCTTATAGCTCTTGTTAAGAGCTGCCTAGAGCATCGTCGTCGTAGCTATTGCTAGGTTAGCAATAGCTGTCTTGTAGTACGGCAGAATCCGTGCTGCCGCCCTGCCCTTTAACCTCCTAAAGAGGTAAACTACCTTGTCTAGCTTAGTCAGGTATGCTCCTAAGTCGACTAGAAGCTTAGAGCGCATCTAGGCAGCCTAGAAGGGGTACTCGGCCGGAGCCTTACTATTGTATGTAGTAACGTTAGAGAGTTTGCTCTTAGGGGTCAGAGTGTAGGCTATTGTGTTCGTTTTCGTAGGGGTCGGATCGCGATCGGACGCCCTAAGCTGTCGTAGCTCCTGTTCCTGTTAGGAAATTATTGCAGCCTAGTAGTTCACTTGCTGCCCGAGCTGCCTCTTGTGTTCTAGCAGCTCGTTGTACGCGTAGTGCATCTGTCCCTATATAGCCGTCGGTTCTATAGAGATGTCGCTGTCTATCTTCGTTGTATTACTACAGTTACCGACAGTAAGATCAGTTCCTAATGTAAGGGCTTAAGAATCTTAGTTTAGAAACTTAAGGTTAGGTATCTATATAAAGGAACTAATAGCCAGTTCCTTCGTCGTCTGCTGCTGTACAATTTGTACCTACAAAGCCAAGCCAGCAATCTCCCTCTGTGCAGGGATGCAAGGTTTACGCTCTGTACAGAGGATTGGGAGTTCTCCCTCTATATACTAGTGCAGAGTTTTCCCTCCATTTAGCAGGGCAGCAATTCCCCTCTGTGCAGGGCTATAGGGTTCTCCCTCTATATAGGAGTAGGGTCGTATCGGTAATTCTGTAGAGAGGGTAGGGTCGTGCTAGCGCCGCTAAGTCGCTGTCCTTAGGGCAACGGCTGGCTCAGGTCCAAGACCTGGGCTGGGCGGCGCCCCCTAACAGTTAGCTACTTCGGACTAGCCGTCGGTCTAAGGGTAGGCGGCTGTGCTAAGTTTTCTGCGAATTCCGAGAGCGTAGTTAATAGCCTTCTATACGTCGGCGGTAAATTAAGGACCCCTATCCGTAGTAATAGTGTCTGGCAGACTATAGTGCTTCGATATATACTGAATTAGTATTCTCGCTGTCTCTTCTGTAGTTGTTCCTTTATCCTTCGCTTAGCAGGGGATAAAGTATCGTTCTTTGCTTAGTCGATCCACTACGTTAAGCATAGCATTATATCTTTTAGAATCCGGCACGCAGGTTACGAAATCTATCGTAATATGCTGCTATAGTTTCTTAGGGATCGGAAGTGGCTTGAATAGGCCGGCCGGAAGGCCGTAACGTAGTTTCGCTGCTTGATACACGTAACAGTTAGCGATAAACCAGTGGATCCGTTCGAAGATTCGCGGAAACCAGTAGATCGTCCTTACCGCTTCTTCTGTCTTCTTAGAGCTAGCGTAGCTAACATCCTTAGAACTATAGACAAGCTAGATCACCTCTGTTATTAGTTCTTTTAGAAATATTAGCTTCCCTAAGCCTGTTTTGCCAAGCTTCTGCTGCTGATTAAGCTGTTCTACTTTCTCGTAGAGCATCTCTTCTTCTGTTAGCGGTTCTATCGCGTAGATCCCTGCTTCTTTTAACACCTCGGTATCTACTATCCGTTCGGTTAAAACCTTCTAGAACATGTTCAGATCTTCTTTCGCGCGGCTGGTCTTCCCTTCTCTTCTCGCTAGTACGTCGGCCTTTCTATTTTAAGCTCCAGGTCGATAGGTGATATTGAAATTGAATCCGGATAAGTAGGCAGCCTACCGAGCTTAGCGACGCGATAGCTTCTGCATCTTTATAAAATAGGTTAGCAAATAATAATCCGTAAGGACCTGAACCGTGCTCTTTCTGGCTATAAGCTCCAGCTTCCACTCCTCGAAAGCCTGGATAATAGCTAGCAGTTCTTTGTCGTAGATAGCTTAGTTCCGCTTAGCCTCATTTATAGACTTGCTAAAGAAAGCTACTAGATAGAGGGTCTCGTCGGCATTATTCTACTAAGAAAGGACCCCTGCTGTTACTGTATCGGATGCGTCTGTCTCTAAGTAGATCGTCTTTTCTGGTCGAAAGTGCGCTAGTACTGGCGCTGAGGCTACTACTTCTTTTATTTAATTAAAAGCCTCCGTACACTTCTTATTCTATAGGCCAGTAGCCTCCTTCTTTAATGCTTCGTTTAGGGGTCTCGCTACCTTGCTAAAGTCCTTAATAAATCGCTAATAGTAGCTGCAGAACCCGAGAAAAGCTCTGATTTAGGTAGTGTTTCCGGATCTCGGCTGCTTCTATTCCGCTACAGCGGCGACCTTTGTAGGGTCTATCCGAATTCCGTCTCTTCTAACGATGAGACCGAGATATTTTACCTCGATTCAATAGAATTTGCTCTTCTTAGTGTCCGCGTTTAATCCAACCTCGCGGAGCCTAGCTAGCACCCTCTTAATGTAGTCTGTGTGTTGCTCTCTCGTTCTGTTAGTATAGATAAGAATATCGTCTAGGTAAATAGATACGAACTGTTCCAGTATATCTATAAAGGTGTAGTTTATAAAACGCTGCTACACCGCCGGCGCGTTAGTAAGTCCGAAAGGTATTACTAACTACTTGAAATTGCCTATACGCGTAGTTAATGTCGTAAGATCTTCCGTTTGTCCTTCCTCGTTCCTTAGTCGGTAGAACGCTTAACGAATATCCAGCTTGCTAAACTACTTAGCTATGGCCACTCGCTGTACAGTCTCGTCGATTAGCGGCAGCGGATACATATCTCTCTTAGTAACCTTATTAAGGCCTCGGTAGTCTACGTACAGTTAGAGACTACCTCTAGGTTTCCGTACAAAAAGAATCGGTAACGCGTACTCGGCAGAGCTTAGCGTAATAAACTTCTTCGCTACGTTTTCTCGAACAAACACCTCTATTTAGTCTAGCTCGGCCAGCGATAATCGTCTTAGGGGCTTGGTTCTCGGCAGCGTAGCTCCTTCTTTTAATTAGATCTTGTTGTTGTATTCCGGTCGATAGAGCGGCAGGAGGTTGGAGTCGGCTTTTAAGAACACGTTAGTCTATCTATAGAGTTCTTTCAGTAACACCTCTAACAGGTCTACTTCTTCTGCTATTATCTTTCGGTGGTCTTCGATGTCTTTTATTAAGATAGCGTAAATCTTATTGTCTAGCGACCTCGCGAGGATCGTTAAAGCTTCTAAGCTTATAATTCCGATCGTGTCTAGAGGGTCGGGCCGATTGATCGGAACCGCTCCAGTAGTTTTAACGCTCGGTTCTACAGCGACGGCGGTGACCGATTCGGCGGCGGCGACGCCGCTCTGCTAAGTTCTGAATCCGAGTGTGCCTTTACCTACGTTAATAACGGCTTTCTGGTTCTTTATCTATTTCCGCCCTATATTAATGCCAAACCTTCCGATATCTATAATTCGGAACGTTGCCTCTATAGTGCGACCAGCTAGGGTAGTCCTTAATAGCATATAATGCGTAACACTCTCTGTGTCTTGTCCGTTGTATGCTAAAATTTGCGTTAGCGATGCTAATTCTACTAGGTAACTATATCCGTTTATTAGCTTCTAAACTAGTTAATAGTGGATCGCAGCGCCGATAAGAGCTCCTGTGTTGATAAAGGCCTTTAATTAGAGTGGTCGGTGCGAGCCGTTAAGAGGGTAGACCGTAATCGGAAGGATAATAGCAGTCTCCGTACTTACTTCCACTGCTGCTAAGAGTGGATCGCTACAATTGTTAACGCTTCTTTCTTTTAGCGATGCGGTCTATAGCGGTGCCCTATTGTCTATACTGGATAGGGGGCCTATCCGTCCAGCTGGTCTTTTCCTAAGATCCTTAGTAGCACTCTACTATCTACACTGTCGGTGTCGTTCGGCGCTGGCTCGATAGCTGGAATAGTCTTTCTTAGAGGCGGTAGTGGCTTTATAGCTCGATACTCCTACTTCTGTTAGGCCGTTGCCGGACATCTAGTAGCGATATAGCTAGGCTTTCTACACGCGTAGCAGGTAGGGACGAAAGACAAGCGCAGCGAATAAGATAGCTGCTAGGTAGGACCTTAGCGAAAAGGCGCAGCGGGTAGGCGCGTTGTCGGCGCTAACGATAGCTTCTAGTTCGATTCGCGCGATGCCGATTTCGCATAGGCGCTCAGGTTTCTAGCAGTAACTCTCGCTCGGTGCACGAAGCCCTCGAGGTCTTCGTCTTCTACTGAAGCTATAGCTGCAGCCAGTTTAGGGTTCAGCTTCTGCCTTAGTAAGTATAGCTGCTTATCTTCTAACACTTTGGCTCTAATAGCATATTTTCTAAACAGGCTGTAGAATTCTTTAAACGTTAGCCGGTTCTAGTTGATCTTGTCTAGCTGTTTACAGGCCGTCTTCTTTTAGAAGGGGTCTTCGAAGCGTTAATCCAGCGCTTTAATTGCTTCTTCGGCAGTTACCTCTTCTAGGTCTGCTACTAACGAAAAAGCTACGCCTTCTAATCGCGATTCCAGGTAGGCCAACCTGTCCTCTTTGCTGTTTCCGGCATAATCGCGGTCTATCTTGTTCTTTATCTTTTTTTAAACGCCTCCTAGTCTTTAGGGTCTCTACCTCTAAACGCTAGCGGATTAGGTAGTAACGTTATCGAGGTGCTACCTTAACTGTAGGCCGCTAGTAAGGCGGTCTCCGTTTGTTCTTCTCGATGTAGCGGCAGCGCCGACGACCTCGCTGCTTCCATTTCAGTTAGCTAAGCCTTTAGTGTCTTCAGTTGTGCTAGTCGCTTCGCTGCTTGGTTTTCTAGCACATCGATAATAGTTTCCGCTAATTCCTTCTTAGCTATTACTGATTCTATCTCCTCTCTTAGTCGCCTGTTCTCTTCTATGTTCTTATAAAACTTCTTTTTAACGAAGGTAATAATGTCGAACACCTTCCTAGCTCTATGTTCTGTTAGATATTCTCCTATTTTATCCAGCGTGCGTGCATATAGCTCCGCATAGCCCTCTATTCCTTTCTTCGCTTTATCTGTCTCTTCTTCTGTAAGGCCCTTAGTGGCCGTTTTATCGTCGAGGATGTTAGTGCGCCTGTCTCTCGGTCTGTCAGTCTTTTTCTTTCTAATGCGGCCTGTAACGCCGCCTTCTACTGTTAAGAAGCCCTCTATAGTCTTCTTACAGTGCTAGTGTTTTGGTTTAGTTTGTAGTGTGCGCGTGCGTTATTCGGGTAGCCAGATAGTTTAACGGACCCTTTCGCGCAGCGCGGGGTTGGTGTAGGTAGTAAGTTTAAGATATATTAATCTGAGCACGCAGATATAATTTAATACGGCTGTTTTAATAACTATATCTCGAACTGAAGAAGGGAAGGAATCTATGCAGCGGTGGGCGAGGGCTTTAGGGGTGGTGTGCCAAGGCCCGGCTCGGTCCAGAAGGGCCGAGCCGAAATTCCAAGGGTCCACCCCATTCCTTAGTCCTACCCCTTTCTGCTACTGCAACATAGACAGCAGAGTTCTGTTAAGGATCCTGGGAAAAGACTGGCTAGACGGATAGGCCCCCCATCCAGCATAGACAATAGGGCACCGACGCGATCTGCATTACTAGAAGAAGGGAGCATTAAGAGTTATAACGATCCGCTCTTAGCAGCTGTAGAAATAAATACGGAAACCGCTATTATCCTTCCGATTACTATCTACCCCCTTAAAGGCTTGCACCGACTACTTTAATTAAAGGCCTTTATCGACACAGGAGCTCTTATCGGCGCCGCGATCTACTATCGACCAGTCTAGAAGCTAATAAACGGATATAGTTATCCTGTAGAACTAGCGTTGCCGACGCAAATTTCGGCATACAACGGACAAGACACAGAGAGTGTTATGCATTATGTGCTATTAAGAACCACCCTAGCTAGTCGCACTCCAGAAGCGACATTCCGAATTATAGATATTAGAAGGTTTAACATTACTATAGGACAGAAAGAGATAAAGAACTAGAAAGCCGTTATTAACGTAGGTAAAGGCACACTTGGATTCAAAACCTAGCAGAGCGTCGCCGCTACCGTCGAGTCGGTTACTACTGCTGCTGCCGCAGAACCGAAAGCCGCAGTTATTAACGCGGTTCTGACTAACCGTTCCGATTCCCCAGACACTGTCGGAATAATAAGCTCAGAAGCTTTAACGACCCTCGCGAGGTCGTCGGACAACCAGATCTACGCTATCTCGATAAAAGACATTAAAGATTACTAGAAGATAATAGCGGAAGAAGAGGTAGACCTGTTAGAGGTGTTACTAAAGTAGCTCTATAGCTACATTAATGTGTTCTTAAAAGCTAATTCCAACCTCTTACCGCTCTATCGACCAGAACACGACAACAAGATCCGATTAAAAGAAGGAGCTACGCTGCTGAGAACCGAACCCCTAAGACGATTATCGCCGGCTAAGCTGGACTAAGTAGAGGTGTTTGTTCGAGAAAACCTAGCAAAGAAGTTTATTACGCTGAGCTCTGCCGAGTATACGTTACCGATTATTTTCGTACAGAAACCCGGAGATAGTCTCTAACTGTACGTCGACTACCGAGGCCTTAATAAGGTTACTAAGAGAGACGTGTATCCGCTGCTGCTAATCGACGAGACTATACAGCGAGTGGCTAAAGCTAAGTAGTTCAGCAAGCTGGATATTCGCTAAGCGTTCTACCGACTAAGGAATAAGGAAGGACAAACGGAAGATCTTACGACATTCGCTATGCGTATAGGCAATTTCAAGTAGTTGGTAATGCCTTTTGGACTTATTAACGCACCGGCTATGTAGCAACGCTTTATAAATTATACCTTTATAGACATGCTGGAACAGTTCGTGTCTATCTATCTAGACGACATTCTTATCTATACCAATAGAACGAGAGAGCAGCTAGGGCGAGGAACTTAGGAACTAAGCGGAGTTCTCTATCCTACGCCTCGCAACACCGTACAACTGCTAGCAATTCCTTGTCGTAGATAGGGTAGTTGCATTTAGCTAGAGAGTTCTTCTTAGAGAAGTATATGTATAGGTGCAGGGGTCCGTCCGAGTCTACCTATAACAGGATACCTCCTATACAATAACCTAAGGAGTCGGTTTCCAGTATTATCGTACGTTCTAGATCGAAGGCAGCAAGCGTTGGTCCTGTAGTAAAGAGCTTCTTTAGCCTGTTAAAGCTTCTATTGCACTCGTAAGTCTACGTAAACTGTTTCTCCTTGTGTGTTAGCTCGACTAGGGGGCGTACGATCCCTGAGTAGTTCTGTATAAACTGGCAGTAGAAGTTAGCAAACCCAAGGAATTCTCGTACGCCCTTAACACTTGTAGGGGGCTTCTATTGCTTAATAGCATTAATCTTCTTCCTGTCTATACTAATGCCTTTCCCTACCTCGATAATAAACCCTAGGTATTTCGTACGCTGTATACCGAATTTACATTTGTTAATGTCGATGTACAATCTAGCCTATTGCAGTCAATCCAATACCCTCTTAACGTCCTGTACGTAGTTAGTAGAGGTGCCGTCTGTAAATACTAGTATGTCGTCGAGGTACGCAGAACAGATGTCGTCTAGTAGCCCTTGTAGGGACCTATTAATATACCTCTAGAAGGTTGCCAGTGCGTTGGCAAGGCTAAAGGGGGTAACAAGCTACTCGAAAAGACTATATCTTATACAAAAAGCGGTTATCTATTTACAGCCTTCCTTAACCTGTATTTTGTAGAAGGCCGAGACTACGTCGAGCTTAGTAAACCACTTTGCCTTGCTAATACGTCTAAGGCTCTCCTTAATTAGGGGTAGGGAGTACTAGTTCTTTTTGGTAATTGCGTTAATGCCTCTGTAGTCTACGCAAAAACGCAAGCTAGCCTTGCCTTTTTTGTAGACAAACAGCACTAGGGCTCCCATAGATAATGTACTTATGCAAATAAAACCTTTAGCAAGTAGGTTGTCTAGTGTCTTGCGTAGTACTAGGAGTTCTCTAGAGGACATGCTATACAGTGGGCCGTACAGTACTTTGGGCAGGCTCCTATTGTTAGGGGGCGCCGCCCGGCCCAGGTCCTGAACCCGACCTGGGCCGACCGTCGCCCTAAGGACTGCGACTTAGCAGCGCCAGCACGACCCCACCCTCCGTACGGAGCAACCGACAGGACCCCACCTCCGTACGGAGGGAGAACACTACGGTCCTGCTCAAAGGGAAGCTACCGCCCCTCGGATTGGGGGGGGGGGGGGTGGAAACCCGGCACTACCGTACGGAGGAAGTAACTCCCGATCCTCCGTACGGAGGGTGAACCTTGCACCTCGGCACAAAGGGGGAATTGCTGGCTTGGCTTCGTAGGTACAAATCGTACGGAGCAGACGTCGAAGGAACTGCCTATCAGTTCCTTTATGTAGATACCCGACCTTAAGTTTCTGAACCAAGATTCTTGAGCCTCTTACAATAGGAACTGATCTCACTGTCGGTGACCGCAGTAATAGAGCAAGATGGACGGCGACATCCCTATGGAACCCACGGCTATAGAGGGACACATGCACCGCGTGTACGAGGAGCTGCTGGAAAGCAAGAGACAGCTCGAACAGCAAGTGAGCCACCAGGCTGCGATGATTTCCTAACAGGAACAGGAGCTACGACAGCTTAGGGCGTCCGATCGCGATCCGACCCCTACGACGACGAACACGATGACCCCTACCCCGACCCCTAAGAGCAAACTCCCCGACGTCTCTACGTACGATGGTGAGGCCCCGGCCGAGTACCCCTCCTGGGCGGCTTAGATGCGCTCCAAGCTCCTAGTTGACTCAGGAGCATACCCGACCGAGCTAGACAAGGTAGTCTACCTCTTTAGGAGGTTGAAGGGCAGGGCGGCAGCACGAATTCTGCCGTACTACGAGACGGCCATTGCCAACCCGGCAATAGCCACGACGACGATGCTCTGGGCAGCTCTGGACAAGAGCTACAAGGACCCGGACCGCGAGAGCCGAGCGCTCCTACGGGTCAACACGATAAAACAAGGACGCAAAACCGTACGAGAATTCCTTGCGGAATTTGACCAGACTTTGGCAGAAGCAGGGGGTCTCCAATAGGAGGACAGGATGAAAATTACCTCTCTAGAGGTAGGCCTCTCTAAGGAAATCATAACAGGGCTGGTGGGTGTAATGCGGCCAGCTACGTACGAGGAATTTTGTAACCTTCTTAGGATGGTCGACGACCAGCAACGCAGGCTAGGACGGATGGGCCGTGCTTAGGAGATAAGACAACCTCCCCAGCGACAGACAGATGCTATAGACTAGGAACCGACGACGACGAGGGTGGCAGCAGCAGCCACCGTACGGCCAAGGGCCGCTACCAAGAAGGCGCAATGGGTGGACACAGCCACCCTTGACAAGAGGCGAGCAGAAGGGAGCTGTTACCGGTGTAGCAAGATGGGCTACACTGTACGGAATTGCGGGCTCCTGCTAGCAGAGAGACCTAGGGGACGGCCGACCACCGCAAGGGTGGCCACTGCAGCGCCTTAACGAGAAGATTAGGTGTCCTACTCGGACGACGACGAGTCGGGAAAAGAGTAGCCTCTAAGCGAAGACTCTGCTAGAGGCGGGTGCGAGATAGACCGCCAAATTAAAGCATTACTTGGCCATCTTTCAAGAGCAATTACATAACGACGACGCTGTTTATCGTACGGCCGACATTGAACGGGTCCGCAACGGCGCGGACACTGATCGATACGGGATGTTTGGTGTATAGAGTGATCAGCGAAGACTTCGTACGGAGACATCGGATTAAGACGGCCCCCACGGTACCTGTACGCATGCTGGGCATTACCGGGCGGGGACCGGACATTACCTATATAGTGAAAGTAACAATAGAGGTACAAGGACACCACGAGCAAGACTTGTACCTCTATGTCGTACGGGACAAGTTGGGGTATAACCTGATACTAGGGAAGCCTTGGATAGAGCGCTAGAAGGGCAAGCTGGACGTCGGACGAGGACGGCTGTACCTGGCAGCAACAAAGCGGAGAATCCGGGACCAGGGCAGGTCCCTACAAGGTGGCAATGCCAAGGCCGAAATCAACACAGCAACGGCGGACATCGAGAAGGCATTGGCACCTAAGGAAGCGACAAACCCCTGTACGAAGCTCCTAAAGGAGTATGTTGGGTACCTGGACCTCTTTGAACCGAAGTCGGCCTCGAAACTGCCGCTACACCGAGGGGAAGGGATTGACTATAACATCCAGCTAGAACCCCGCCCGGATGGGAGCCTGCCGGAGGTACCGTACGGACCGCTGTACGGGATGTCCTCTGGAGAACTCCTAGTACTGCGCAAGACGCTGGACGACCTGCTTGCCAAAGGGTTTATCCGGGCCAGTACGTCGTCCGCAGGAGCCCCAGTACTGTTTGTCTATAAGGAGGGGAAGGCTGGATTGCGTTTCTGCGTAGACTACAGAGGCATCAACGCGATTACCAAGAAGGACCGGTACCCTCTACCCCTTATTAAGGAGACCCTCGGACGGATTAGCAAGGCGAAGTAGTTCACTAAGCTTGACGTAGTCTCGGCCTTCTACAAGATACGGATTAAGGAAGGCTGTAAATGGATAACTGCCTTCCGTACGAGATACGGTCTTTTTGAGTGGCTGGTTACCCCCTTTGGCCTTGCCAATGCACCGGCAACCTTCCAAAGGTACATCAACAAGTCCCTGCAAGGGTTACTAGACGACATCTGCTCGGCATACCTCGACGACACCCTGGTTTTTACGGACGGCACCTACGCAGACCACGTACGGGATGTTAAGAAGGTGCTGGACTGTCTGCAGCAGGCGGGCTTGTACCTCGACATCGACAAGTATGAGTTCGGTGTCCAACGTACGAAATACCTAGGTTTTATTATCGAGGCAGGGAAAGGCATCAGCATGGATAGGAAGAAGATTGATGCTATCAAGCTATAGAAGCCGCCTATGAACGTCAAGGGCGTACGGGAATTCCTTGGGTTTGCCAACTTCTACCGCCAGTTTATACGGAACTACTCGGAGATCGTGCGCCCCCTAGTTAAGCTAACGCATAAGGACAAGCAGTTCAAATGGTCGGACGAATGCAATAAGAGCTTCGACAAGCTAAAAGAGCTCTTTACTACAGGACCAACGCTCGCCGCCTTTGACCCGGAGCGTACGACAATACTGGAAACCGACTCCTTAGGGTACTGCATTAGGGGTATCCTGTTACAGGTGGGCCCGGACGGACTCCTACACCTATACGCGTATTTCTCTAAGAAGAACTCCCCGGCTAAGTGCAACTACCTCATCTACGACAAAGAGTTGCTGGCAGTCGTACGGTGTTGCGAAGCCTGGGATGGGGAACTCCGCTCGGTGCCTAAGTTCCTCGCCCTAACGGACTACAAGAACCTAGAATACTTCACTTAACCCCGGAAGCTGTCTAAGAGGCACGTACGATAGGCAATGTACCTAAGCCGGTTTAACATAAGACTCCAGTACTGCAAGGGTAAGGACAACAGCAGGGCCGACGCACTGTCCAGACGGGACCAGGACATGCCAACGACGTACGAGGACGACCGGCTGAAGTCGCGGACATTCCAGATATTTAAGGAAGAGCCAGGCGGGGAGACTATCCACCTGGCGGCGACACATCTATAGGAACCCTAACTGCAAGCTTGGGAAGAGGCAGTAGAAAAGGACGAGGCATACCGAGGGGCCCGTACAGCGATCTAGGGAGGGCAACGGAAACTCCCAACCGAGCTCCACCTAAAGGTATCGGCAGCCGAGTGTTCAGTGGACGAGGAGAACAACCTAAAGTTCAGAAATCGGATATAGGTCCCGGCGGACGAGAAGCTCCGTACGGGCTTAATACAACGAGCACATAACTCTATAGCTACTGGGCACCCAGGGCGCGAGGAGACGTACAGCATTATCGCCCGGGACTACTACTGGCCAGCGATGGCGAAGGACATTCGCAGGTTCGTACGGAACTGCGATGTATGCGGACGAACGAAGCCCTAGCGCGAGCTAAAGCATAGGCTGCTGAAGCCCCTGCCGATACCGGATCGACCCTGGCAAGACCTAACCGTAGACTTCATTACAGACCTCCCTAAGAGTGACGGACGGCGAAACATTATAGTGGTTACGGACAAGTTGACGAAGGGGGTAATACTAGAGGGGATGGACTCCACTACGGCTAAAGACACCGCCTGGGCCTTTATCCGGACGACGTTCAGCAAGCACGGTTTCCCCAGGTCAATTGTATCAGACCGGGGGTTACAGTTTACGAGCTAACTCTGGGCACGGATCTGCCAGTTACTAAGGGTAGAGCGTCGCCTGTCCACCGCATAGCACCCGCAGACAGACGGGGCGACGGAGAGGGCCAACTCAACCCTAGAGGCGTACCTCCGAGCGTACGTCGACTATAACCAGACGAACTGGAACCGCCTCCTCCCAATGGCGGAGCTGGCTATTAACAGCCGTACGGCCGATGCTACAGGACTGTCCCCCTTCTTTATAACCTATAGATACGACCATTCCCCGCTCCTACCGACCCTAAGTGGCAACACCCCGCGCCCTGTACGATCCCCAATCCAGCAAGGAGAGGCTATCGTACGGACGATTACGAACGCCTACCAATAGGCAAAAGCAAGCCTGGCCCTAGCCCAGCAGAACGCGGAAGAGCAGGCCAACAAGGGACGACAGGCTGCACCAAGGTACGAGGCAGGGGATAAGGTTTGGCTAAACCAGCGAAACATCCGTACGGACCGGCCGAGCAAGAAGTTGGATTGGAGAAACAGGAAGTTTACGGTAATCCGGCCGGTAGGGACACACGCCGTACGACTAAACACTCCCCTAGGGATTCACCCAGTCTTTTATATAGACCTCGCACGACCGGCGAGCACAGACCCCTTGCCGCATTAGACGACTGACGACGGGCGCCCACCTGCAATTATAACCGAGGGCCAAGAAGAGTACGAGGTAGAGGGGATCCTTAAGAGCCAGAGGAAGCGGAGGAAGACAGAGTACTTAGTAAAATAGAGAGGATAGGCAGAGCCTATATAGGAACCGTACGAGGCCCTGCAAGACACAACCGCACTAGACAGATGGGAGGAGGACCATTCCCCTGCCCAGCTACAGTAACACTGCGCCGTACGGCGGAAGGAGGCACGATCCACCCTAAGGACAGGGTAGCCGCAGACAAACCTGGGTTGTCAAAGGATCGAATACTACGACGTAGGACGCTACAGCACCCTACTGACACAACTTCGTACGACACCGTACGAGATAAGGGCTGGAGGGAAGGAACAGCCAAGGGACAAATAGGAGGGGAAGTGGAAATGAGAAGAGCTGGGAAGGACACCGTCCGAAATTTCTCACACTACCTAAGGGGGGGGGGTAGCTCACTGGCCACTACCCCCCCCCCCCCCCCCCCCCCCCCCCCCCCCCCCCCCCCCCCCCCCCCCCCTGGGACCAGAACACCCTACTTATCATCTAAGATTTCCACTACCTCAGGCCCGGCCGGGCCCCCACCTCTACTAGGGCCACCCCCAGGGAGCAGAGGCACCCCCCCACCCCTACCAGGGCCAGCCCCAGGGAGCAGAGGCACCCCCCTACCCCCACGTGCCTCCCCCGGACGGCGGAAGGGGCAGTAGAGGGAGCCATCCTTCTACTTGCACGAGGCACATACCCTAGCCCAGAAACCTAGGAGGCGGTATAGGCCAAGTAAGGGCCGGGGGGAGTTGGGGCAGGGGGCGCAAGGCTGGCCCCAGGTAGCGATAAGGAGGGCGTTGACGTACGACGGCCGGGCCGTGGCCACCCGATCGGGTGTAACCCGGGCGGGGTCACACTAGAAGGGGTAGAAGGGGAGCCCGGCCGCATCCTGCTGCTCGCAGGTGTAGCACCTAAGACGTCAGATCAGACCGTACGGAAGACGAAAATCCGTACGAACTGGAAGAGTAGCTGCTAGTTAAGTTGGGGGCCCCACCGTACGTAGACAAAGTGGGGGGGGACCCCGGCCGGACGAGGGGGAGGGGCGGGGCCAGCAGCGACGAGGGGACCGGACGGGGCAGACATAGTGGCTAGTAGTGGTTGGCTAGTAGCGGTTGGTTGGTAGTTGGTAGTTAGTGGCTGGTGGTAGCGGATAGTGGACGGTGGTGGACGGTAGTAGATAGTGGACGTTGTATAGGGAAAAGAGAAAGGGGAAGGGAAGAGAAGGGAGAAGGCTTAGGCTAACTGCCTGCTATAGTGGGAATAGCAAGCAAGGCAGCTGCTGCAGACAGGTAAAATAGCAAGAGGCAACCACAACCTAGGGGAAGTGATAAGGGACGACGACTCGGACGACCGGACGAAATAGGAAGCTACAACCTGCCGAAGGAACAGCAGGAGCTGGGTGGTTTGGACACGCCGCTGTACGGACGAAGCACTACAAGAAAGGGAAAGGGGGGGGGTATTGTTAGGGGGCGCCGCCCGGCCTAGGTCCTGAACCCGACCTGGGCCGACCGTCGCCCTAAGGACTGCGACTCAGCGGCGCCAGCACGACCCCACCCTCCGTACGGAGCAACCGACAGGACCCCACCTCCGTACGGAGGGAGAACACTACGGTCCTGCTTAAAGGGAAGCTACCGCCCCTCGGATTGGGGGGGGGGGGGGGGTGGAAACCCGGCACCACCGTACAGAGGAAGTAACTCCCGATCCTCCGTACGGAGGGTGAACCTTGCACCTCAGCACAAAGGGGGAATTGCTGGCTTGGCTTCGTAGGTACAAATCGTACAGAGCAGACGTCGAAGGAACTGCCTATTAGTTCCTTTATGTAGATACCCGACCTCAAGTTTCTGAACCAAGATTCTTGAGCCTCTCACACCTATCCGGACGGGGCTCTAGCTAGATGTTATAGTTAATCCCCTCTCCTTAGTGTAAGGGAAGTTTCGAGGCCGATTTTGGCTTGAAGAGGTCTAGGTATTCTGCGTATTTCGATAGGAGTTTCGTACAGGGGTCCGTCGCTTTCTTAGGCGCTAATGCCTTCTTAATGTCTGTAGTCGCAGTGTTGACCTTAGCGTTGGCTTTCGCTTCGGCCTTAGCATTGCCGCCCTGCGGAACTCTCCCTTAATCTCGGAGCCTCTGCTTCGTTGCTGCTAGGTACAGACGTCCTCGTCCGACGTCCAGCTTGCCCTACTAGCGCTCTATCTATAGCTTCCCTAGTATTAGGTTATACCCTAACTTGTCCTATATAACGTAGAGGTATATGTTCTGCTCGTAGTGTCCTTGAAGCTCTATCGTTACTTTTACTATATAGGTAATGTCCGGTCCTTACCTGGTAATGCCTAGTATGCGTATAGGTACAGTAGGGGTCGTCTTAATGTAGTATCTCTGTACGAAGTCTTCGCTAATTACTCCGTACACCAAACATCCTATGTTAATTAGCGCCCGCGCCGTAGCGGTCCCGTTTAGCGTAGGTCGTACGATAAACAGCGTATTTGTTATGAAATTGCTCTTAAAAGATAGCTAAGTAGTGCTTTAATTTAGCAATCTATCTCGTATATGCCTCTAGCAGAGCCTTCGCTTAGAGGCTATTCTTTTCCTAATTCGTCGTCGTCTAGGGGGGACTCTTAGATCTCGTATTAGGGCGCTACAGTTGCTACCCTTACAGTGGTCGGCTGTCCCCTAGGTCTCTCTGCTAGCAAAAGCCTGCAATTCCGTATAGTGTACTCTATCTTGCTACACCGGTAGCAGCTCCCTTCTGCTTATCTCTTGTTAAGGGTAGCTATGTCTACCTACTCCGCCCTTTTGGCACCGGCCCTTAGCTGTACAGTAACGGCTGCCGCTACTCTTATTGTCGTCGTTAGTTCCTAGTCTATAGCATCCTGCTGCCTATAGAGAGACTGTCGCATCTCGTAGGCGCGGCTTATCTGTCCGAGCCTGCGCTATTAGTTGTCGACTATCCTAAGGTGATTACAGAACACCTCGTATAAGGCTGGTCGCATTACGCCTACTAGTCCTGTTATAATCTCCTTAGAGAAGCCTACCTCTAAAGTGGTAATTTTTACCCTGTCCTCCTATTAGAGTCCTTCTGCCTCTGCTAGGGTCTAATCGTATTCCGCAAGGAACCTTTATACAGTCTTACGTCCTTGCTTTATAGTGTTAACCTATAGGAGTGCTCGGCTTTCGCAGTCTGGGTCCTTATAGCTCCTGTCGAGAGCTGCCTAGAGGATCGTCGTAGTTGCTATTGCCAGATAAGCAATAGCCGTCTCGTAGTACAGCAGAATTTGTGCTGCCGCCCTGCCCTTTAATCTCCTAAAGAGATACACTACCTTATCTAGCTCGGTCGGGTATACTCCTAAGTCGATTAGAAGCTTAAAGCGCATATAGACAGCCTAGGAGGGGTACTCGGCTAGAGCCTTACTGTCGTAGGTAGTAACGTCAGGGAGTTTGCTCTTAGGGGCCGGGATATAGGCCGTCGTGTTTATCGTCGTCGTCGTAGGGGTCGGGTCGCAACCGGACGCCCTAAGCTGTCGTAGCTCCTGTTCCTGTCGGGAAATCGTTAAGGCCTAGTAGCCTATATAGTCTTCGAGCTAGGTCTTGCATGCTAGCAGCTCCTTATGCATACAGTGCATCTGATTCTGCATAGCCGTAGGTTCTATAGGGATGTCGCCGTCTATCTTCGTTGTATTACTCCAGTTACCAACAGTAAGACTAGTTCCTAATGTAAGGGCTTAAGAATCTTGGTTTAGAAACTTAAGGCTAGGTATCTATATAAAGGAACTAATAGGCAGTTCCTTCGTCGTTCGCTGCTGTACAATTTGTACCTACGAAGCCAAGCTAGCAATTTCCCTCTATATAGGGATGTAGGGGTTTTGCTCTATACAGAGGGTTCGGAGTTTCCCTCTGTATAGGGATGCAGAGTTTTCCCTGCGTACAGAGGGCGGCTATTTCCCTCTGTGTAGGGACATAGGATTCTCCCTCCGTACGAAAGTAGGGTCGTGTTAGTAACTCTGTACAGAGGGTAGGGTCGTGCTAGCGCCGCTAAGTCTCAATCCTTAGGGCGACGGCTGGCTTAGGTCCAGGACCTGGCTGGACGGCGTCTGTTAGTAACTCCGTACAGAGGTTAGGGTCGTGCTGGCGCTGCTAAGTCGCAATCCTTAGGGCGACGGCTGGCTTAGGTCTAGGACCCGGCTGGACGGCGTCCCCTAACATAAAGCTTCTTCTTAGAACTATAAGTTATCTTAAACAGCGCTAGTAAGGTGGCTTCTAACTGTGCCGAAATGGTACAGAATTTGGCTATTGGCAGCACCTTAACCTACTCTCCTTAATAATAACTATAGAAGATTCGTAGATATTTTTCTATCTTACGATTGGCTACTTCGGACTAACTGTCGGTCTAAGGGTAAGCGGCTATGCTAAGCTTTCTGCGAATTCCGAGAACTTGGTTAATGGCCTTCTATTTATTAGCAGTAAATTGAGGACCCCTATCCGTAGTAATAGTGTCCAGTAGGCCGTAGTGCTTCTATATATACTAAATTAGCATCCTTGCTGTCTCTTTTCCTGTAGTGCCTTCTTCCTTAGCTTAACAGGGGATAAAGTAGCGTTCTTTGCTTAACCGATCCACTATATTAAGGGTGGCATTGTATCTATTAGAGTCTGGCAGGCCGGTTACAAAATCTATCGTAATGTGTTGCTATAGTTTCTTAGGGATCGGAAGTGGCTTTAGTAGACCGGCCGGAAGGCTATAGCGCAGCTTCGCGGCTCGACATACGTAACAATTAGCGATAAACTAGTAGATCCGCTCGAAGATCCGCGGAAACTAGTAGATCGTTCTTACTGCCTCTATTATCTTCTTTAAGCTAGTGTAACCAACATCCTTAGAACTATAGACTAGCTAGATAACCTATGTAATTAGTTCCCCTAGAACTATTAACTTCCCTAAGCCGGTTTTGCTAAGCTTCTGCTGCTAATTTAGCTGTTCTACTTTCTTGTAGAGCGTCTCTTCCTCGGTTAGCAGCTCTACTGCGCAGATCCCTGCTTTCTTTAACACCTCGGCCTCTACTATCTGCTCGGTTAACATCTTCTGGAACATGTTCGGATCTGTTAGAGAAGAGGCTAAGGTGTGTGTAGGTAGTGGTAGGAACTAAGGTTAAGAGGAGGAGCTAAAGAACTAAAGTCTAAAGAGTAGTTAAAGGTTAGGAGTTGGAAGGTTGTTCTAAGTTTATTGTACAAGACAAGCTATAAAAAAGGAAAACAGGAAGATAAGGTGGCGGCAGCTGCTTCTTATATCCCTCTGCCCTAGCTGGTTGTTTGCCCCTTTGCTGCTGGATTTCCTAAGAAGTTTCTTAACAAATTTCTCTCCTTTGTTCTGTTAACCGAGTTACTTCTAAAACCTTCTTTTCCTAAAGCTTCCAGAACCGAAACAGAATATTCTAAAGAGCGGGTCGAGTCGCTTCCAGTGCGCCTAGAAGCTTCTTAGTTAGACCAGTAAATGTTGAGTTATAGGCTGTTAAGGGTAGTAGAGCTAGATAGGACATTAGGACTGTTAGGGGTTTTCTACTATCTGCTGGCTGTAGTTCTAGTAGCTTTCTTAACCTAATTGTTCGTCCTTGTAGAACCAATTGTAGCGCTTTCAACGCGGCAAGAATTGTCTTAGTTGGACCTTTGGTTGTTAAGATATAGCCTGTGAACTATAGTAGTACTTAGTAGAACTTTGGTACTGTTGTCCTTGTTCTTCCAGCTGTTAACCGTAACAGTAGCCCCCCTTAATATAGCTGAGTTCCTACGAAGCCTAAGTAGTTCCAGATATCGAGGGTAAGCCTGTTTATTCCCAGGAGCAGGTCTAATGTTACGGTTAATATTCTATTAGTATGCAGCATCCAGTTCCTCTTTTCTGTACCTGTTTTCAAGGTAATGTCCTTAAGAGTCTAATAGGTCCTGTTAGTAGAAGGTTTCAATCTTGTCCTTGTTAAAGATAATGTTCCTAAGGAGTTCCTAAGTAGTGTCCTAATCTTTATAGCTTTGCTATTGGACCTTGTACTTAGTTTGTCTATTTACAACTTGACAGTCTGTAATGTTGCGTACGTAGTACTCTTCTTCCTTATCTTTATTATTATCTGCTACAGGGAGGATGTAAGTTCGTTCCTAATCTTGTACTTAAATTAGGAAGGGATCTCCTTCTTTAGGCCTTAGCCTAACAGGATGAAAGACGTTGTAGATTTCCTATTCTTTAGGCAGTTAGAGACGGTATGCGTGCGAGCTAATCTTCTCTGTAATAGTTAAGGGGCCCAGGTTTTTCCAGTCGAGTTTGCGAGAAGGTCTTCCATAACAATGTTCTTAGAGTCTAGGTACACTCTGTCTCCTACTTAATAGTTAGGAGCTGGCTGTCTTTTTCGATTAGCTTAATCTTTATAGACAGCCTAAGCGTAAGTCATTTCTTCTTAGACTTCTTAGTAGATCTAGGAAAGGTGTGTTGCCTAGTCGTCTGCGTTAACTTCGTCTGGGTTGTTAGGTCGTAGTAGTAGGTCTTAAGTTTCCATTCCTGTTCTGGGGTAGTAGCCTCTAGTAGTGTAGAAGTGGGAATGTCTAGTTGTCTCTATTTCCTAGTTGCGAGCTAAGAATTCTACTATAGGAATGTGTTTTGGCCAATCCTTCTAGCAGTAGTTAATAAAGTAACACAGCGTCTGTTCGAACAGGGCATTAGCAATCTCTGTCTATCTATTTGTTTCTAGGTAGTAGGAGGTCGAAATGTAGTAGTTAATGTTTAGAAGCTTGCATAGGCGTTTCCAGAACTTAGCAATAAACTGAGAGCCTCTGTTAGATGTAATGCTGTTAGGGAGGCCTACGTAGCGCCAGACGTATTCGTAAAAGAGCCTAGCGGTTTCCTTGGAAGTTATACTCTAGCAGGGTACTATAAAGCGGTCCTTAGAGTGTCGATCTACAACTAAAAAGACATTCTTTGCCTTAACACCTGCCTAAGTAGTTCCTTAAGGGAGACAGGTAACAAAGTCTATCGTAATGTGTTTCCAGGGGTGTTCAGGAGCTGGGAGAGGTTTCAGTAAGCCCTGTAGAGGTTAATAATTATATTTGGCTGCCCTGCAGATAGGACAGTTGTTTCTCTACCTGCGTACATGCTTCTATATTAATAGCTACTAGTAGTAGCGTAAGGTAAGCTTGTAAAGCTTTGAGTGTCTTAGGTAGCCTCCTGCTACTAAGTTGTAAACTGTCCTAAGGATGTAGGGTCGTATTAAGTTGTCTGCTCCTTTAGGAATAAAGAGGCGAGAGCAAAAGTAGACTAGTCTATCCCTAAGTTCAGATTCTAAGAGGGAAATGCCAGGGAAGGTGCGTTGGCCTATGTTAAGGGCTTGGATTAACTCTTAAGCTTGCTGGTCTAATTCGTAAGCCTCTCTAATTATTGGGAGCAGTCCTCTAGGGTGGTTTGCTTCTTTAGCTACTTCTTTATCTTCTAAGTTAGTGTTAGAGGTAACAGAGCCTTTAGTTTCAGAGTCTTTAGTACTGTCTGTTGTGCTTTCTAAATCCTTATCTTCTAGGAGAGCAGGCGCAAGACACAGGGCAAAAGAGGCAGCAATTGATTAGTTACCTTCTTGTAAGTAGGTCTTTAAGTCTTTACTTAGGTTGTAGGCCTTTAAGATAGTTTAATTACAAATTGCTTAACCTTCTCCTCTGTCTACTGGATAGATTCCAGGCATCCTAGTAAGGGCGTTAGCTCTGGAATTAAGGGATCCTAGTGTGTATTAAATAACAAAGTTGAACCTAGAAAGGAATTCACTTCATCTAGCTTGTCGGTTGTTAAGGATCTTGTTCTTTATAAAGTGGACTAAGTTCTTGTAATTAGAGCTAACTTAAGTTGGAAAGGCTGCACCTTTAAGTTCTAGACGCTTCTCTTTAAAGGCCTTTACAATAGCTAGGAGTTCTTTGTCGTAAATTTCGTAATTGCATTTAGCTAAAACTATCTTCTTAGAGAGGTAGGCTACTAGAAGCTATAATTGGTTAGGTGCTTTTCTTTAAAGAAGGACAGCTCCAATAGCTCTATTAGAGGCGTCTGTTTCTATATAGGTTTCCAAATCAAAGTCGAAGTGTTAAAGGATAGGATCCTTAGTAAACCTTTATCGTAGGAGGTCGAAGGCTTGTTGGCATGCTTTAGTCTATTCAAACTTGGCTTCTTTCTTTGTTAGAGCTGTTAGAGGCTTTACAATTAAGCTAAAGCCTTAAATAAAGCGGCGATAGAAATTAGCAAACCTAAGGAAGCCTTGTACTTCCTTTACTGTCTTTGGAACTGTTTAGTTGAGAATTGCTTAGATCTTTGCTGGATCTATGCAGATGCCTTTGTCTAAAATAATAAGTCTAAGGAAGGTAACTTCTTGTTTGTAGAATTCGTACTTGTTACTGTCTAGATATAAGCCTGCTTCTTTCAGTTTGGCCAGTACCTTGCGGACGTGTCCCTAGTGTTCTTTTAGTGTCTTGCTGTACACTAAGATATCGTTAATGTAAGCCGTAACAAACTAATCTAAGTATTCTCTTAGAGTGTTATTTATGTATTCCTAGAAGGTGCTAGGTGTATTGCATATACTAAAGGGTATAACCAAGGATTCAAACAAGCCGTATCGAGTTCTAAATGCAGTTATCTATTCTTGTCCTTCTGCTATTCGAATCTTGTTAAATGCTGCAATTACGTCAAGCTTAGTAAACTATTTTGCCTTCGAAAGGCGTTCTAGAATTTCCTGTATTAGAGGGATTGGGTAGCAATTCTTCTTAGAAATTGATCCGGGCACGCAGATGTAATTTAATACGGCCTTTTTGATAACTATATCTCTGATCCGGGCACGCAGATATAATTCAATACGGCCTTTATAGTAACTATATCTCGCACTAAGGAGGGAAAGGAATCTATGTAGTAGTAGGTAAGAGCTCTAGGGGTAGTGTGCCAAGGCCCGGCTTGGTCCGGAAGGGCCGAGCCGAAATTCCGAGGGTCCACCCTATTACTTAGTCCCACCCCTTTCTTCCGCCGTAACACTAACCCCCTCCCTTACTAGCGGTCGACCTCGACCGCTGACTTGTCTGTTTCTCTCTCTTTTTTTTTTGATCCCGCCGTTACCTCTTCGCTTTCTTCTATTTCGAAACTATCCCCTTTTTTTATCTTCTTTCTTCTTACATCGTCGCTATCTGACTTCTTTACTTCGGCGTCCATCTAATTGGAAGAGCTATCTGATCGGAACCAGCGGTTACCTAAGCTGCGGCGTAACTGGTCTGTGCTCTACTGCAGATGTCTATATAGATCTATCCGTAGCTCGCTATCTCTTCTTCTTTTTCTTTTCTACTATGGCCTTCCGCGCCACTGCTATTATCCGCCGGTCCTGGCTAGCGGTAGTGGCAGTGGAGCCCAAGACACTGGCCGGCGATTTCTACGATTGTTTCTATCAACTTCTACACTAATAGAGTGGACGTAGGTTTTCTTCTTCTTTATTAACTTTCGAGCTACTTAGGCTTTGGCTTCCTCGGGTTCCGGACATAACACTCTCTTAGCAGCTCCGCCAAATTCCGGAGGTTCTCGGCCAGATACTATCTATAGTCTTCCGGCTATGTTTTCTATAAGATCCTCGATTCGATAGATCCTCTTAGCTTTCTTATGTCTATTACATCTTCTACCTCCTATTCTTCTTCTTTATCGTCTATCTCGATTGGTGCGGATTCGGCGAACCCCTGTTCCGGAAGAACGTCTTTAGGGTCTAAACTTAGCAGGTCCAAATAGAAGAAATCGTAGATTCGGAACGATTTCGGTGACCTGGAGCCGATAAGTTACCGGCGACTTCCTTTCTACTATCTTGAACGGACCTACGTAGCGGGGGTTAACCTTACCGTTGCCTTTTAGCCTTAGGTTCCGCGTGTTAAGCTATACCTTTTAGCCTTCCTCAAATTCTATTAGCAACTGGTTTCTATTAGCTCGAGTTACTATCTTCTTCTAAGCCGATTCTATCGCCTCTTTCGCTACCTTAATTACTTCTTCTATCTGAGATCGGAGCGCTTCTGCCGCCGCGGCGGCGACTCTCTTTAACGAGGTGGATGTAGAAGGTTCTAAAGAGCTGGGTTCGTTCGGCAGTTAGAAGCTTATTCTTAGAAGATAACTGTAAGTTATCTTAAACGGCGCGAGCGAGGTGGCTTCCGACCGTGCTGAATTGGCGCAGAATTCGGCTATCAGCAACATCTTAATCCACTCTGCTTAATAATAACTGCAGAAGATTCGTAGATATTTCTCTATTTCGCAGTTAGCTACTTTAGACTGGCCGTCGGTCTGAAGGTAAGCTACTGTACTAAGCTTTCCGCGAATTCCGAGAGTATAGTTAATGGCCTTCTATACGCCGGCAGTGAGTTAAGGACCCCTATCCGTAGTAATAGTGTCTGGTAGGCTATAGTGCTTCTATACGTACTGTATCAGCATTCTTGCCGTTTCTTCTGCAGTAGTTCCTTTATCCTTAGCTCTGCAGGGAATAAAGTGGCGCTCCTTGCTTAGTTGATCTACTACGTTAAGCGTGGCATTATATCTATCGGAATCCGGCAGGCCGGTTACGAAATCTGTCGTAATGTGCTGCTACGGTTTTTCGGGGATCGGAAGTGGCTTTAACAGGCCGGCCGGAAGGCCTTAACGTAGCTTCGCAGCTCGGCATATGTAACAGTTAGCGATAAACCAGTGGATCTGCTCGAAAATTCGCGGAAACCAGTAGATCGTCCTTACAGCTTCTATTATCTTCTTGGAGCCAGTATAGCCAACATCTGTAGAATCGTAGACTTGCTGGACGACCTCTGTAATTAGTTCTTCTGGAACTATTAGCTTCTCTGAACCGGTTCTGCCGAGCTTCTATTGCTGGTTAGGCCGCTCTACCTTTTCGTAAAGAGTCTCTTCCTCGGTCGGCGGCTCTATCGCCTAGATCCCTGCCTCTTTCAACACCTCGGCGTCTACTATCCGTTTGGTAAACACCTTCTAAAACATGTTCGGATCTTCTTTTGCGCAGCTAATCTTTCCTTCTCTTTTCGTTAGTGCATTAGCCTTTCCATTTTCAGCTCCAGGTCGATAGGTAATCTTAAAGTTGAATCCGGATAAGTAGGCGGCCTACTAGGCCTAGCGACGTAATAGCTTCTGCGTCTTTATAAAGTAGGTTAGTAACTGGTGGTCTGTAAGGACCTGGACCGTGCTCTGTCTAGCTATAAGCTCCGGCTTCCACTCCTCGAAAGCCTGATCAATAGCTAGCAGCTCTTTATCGTAAATAGCGTAGTTCCGCTTAGCCTTATATATAGATTTGCTAAAGAAAGCTACTGGATAGAGGGTCTCGTCTACGTTATTAAACTGCGAAAGAACCCCTGCTGTCACTGTATCGGATGCGTCTGTTTCCAAGTAGATCGTCTTTTCTGGTCGGAAGTGCGCTAGAACTAGCGCCGAGGCTACTGCTTCTTTTAGCTAGTTAAAAGCTTCTATGCATCTCTTATTCTATAGGCCGGCGGCCTCCTTCTTTAATGCTTCGTTCAGTGGTCTCGCTATCTTGCTGAAGTCCTTAATAAACTGTTAATAGTAGCTGCAGAATCCGAAAAACGCTCTGATTTGCGTAGTGTTTCCGGATTTCGGTTGCTTCTATTCTGCGACAGCGGCGACTTTTGAGGGGTCTATCCGAATTCCTTCTCTTCCGATAATAAGACCGAGGTATTTGACTTCGGTCTGATAGAACTCGCTCTTCTTTATGTCTGCGTTCAATCCGACCTCGCAGAGTCTCTTTAACACTCTCTTAATGTAGTCCGTATGTTGCTCTCTCGTTCTATTAGTGTAGATAAGAATGTCGTCTAAGTAGATAGACACGAACTGTTCTAGCATGTCTATAAAGGTGTAGTTTATAAAGCGTTGCTACACTGCCGGTGCGTTAGTGAGTCCAAAAGACATTACCAACTACTTGAAATTGCCTATACGCGTAGCAAACGTCGGAAGATCTTCCGTTTGCCCTTCCTTATTCCTTAGTCGGTAGAACGCTTGTCGAATATCTAGCTTACTAAACCACTTAGCTTTAGCTACTCGTTGTATAGTCTTATCGATTAGCGGCAGCGGGTATACGTCTCTCTTAGTAACCTCGTTAAGGCCTCGGTAATCTACGCATAGTCGGAGACCACCTCCGGGTTTCTGCACGAAAAGAATCGGTAATGCGTATTCTGCAGAGCTTGGCGTAATAAACTTCTTCGCCAGGTTTTCTTAGACAAACACCTCCACTTGGTCCAGCTCGGCCGGCGATAAGCGTCTTAGGGGTTCGGTTCTCGGCAACGCGGCTCCTTATTTCAGCCGGATCTTGTTGTTATATTCCGGTTAGTAGAGTAGAAGGAGGTTGGAGTCGGCTTTCGAGAACACATTAGTGTAACTATAGAGTTCTTTAGGCAACACCTCTAACGGGTCTACCTTATTATCTGCTATTATCTTTCGATAGTCCTTAATGTCTTTTATCGAGATAGCGTAGATCTTACTGTCTGGCGACCTCGCGAGCGTCGTTAAAGCCTCCGAGCTTAGCATTCCTATCGTGTCCAGAAGTTCGGGCCGATTGATCGGAGTCGCTCCGATAGTCGTAACGTTCGACTTCGCGGCGACGACAGTGACCGATTCGGCAGCGGCGACCCTGCTCTGCTAGGTCTTGAAACTGAGGGTGCCTTCGCCTACGTCAATAACGGCTTTCTGGTTCTTTATCCATTTCTGCCCTATAATAATGTTAAACCTTCCGATATCTATAATTCGGAACGTCGCCTCTGTAGTGCGACTAGCTAGTGTGGTCCTTAATAGCACATAGTGCGTAGCACTTTCCGTGTCCTGTCCGTTGTACGCCGAAATTCTCGTCGGCGACGCTAATTCTACTGGATAGCCCTATCCCTTTATTAGCTTCCGAACTAACTAATAGTGGATCGCTGCTCCGATAAGAGCTCTGGTATCGATAAAAGCTTTCAGCTAGAGCAGTGGGCGTAACTTCTTAATAGGGTAGATCGTAATAGGAAGGATAATAGCTGTTTCCGCGTTTACTTCCATCGCCGCTAAGAGCAGATCGCTGCAGCTGTTAATACTTTTTTCTTCCGGCGACGTAGTTCGTGCCGGTGCCCTATTGTCTATGCTGGATAGGGGGCCTATCCGTCTAGCTAGTCTTTTCCTAAGATTCGTAGAGGCACTCTACTATCTACACTGTCGGTGTCTTTCGGGGCCGGCTCGATGGCTTGGATAGTCTTTCTCGGCTGCTGCTTTGTAGCTTGATACTCCTGCTTCTGCTAATCCGTAGCTTGGCATCTCGTAGCAATGTAGCTAGGCTTTCTACATATGTAGCAGGTAGGGACGAACGACGAACGTAGCGAATAAGACTGCTGCTAAGGTGCTCTCCTAAAAGGTGCAGGGGGTTGTGTTGTCTGCGTTATCGATAGCTTCTGGTTCAATTCGCGTGATTTCGCGTAAGCGCTTAGGTTTCCGGCAGTAACTCTCGCTCGGTACACAAAGCTTTTAAGATCTTCGTCTTCTACCGACGCTATAGCTGCGGCCAATTTAGGGTTTAGCTTCTGCCTTAGTAGGTGGAGCTGCTTATCTTCTAACACTCTGGCTCTAATAGCATATTTTCTAAACAGTCCGTAGAACTCCTTAAACGTCTGCCGGTTCTGGTTAATCTTATCCAGTTGCTTACAGGCTGTCTTCTTTCGGAAGGGGTCTCCGAAGCGTTAATCCAGCGCTTTAATCGCTTCTTTAGCGGTTACCTCTTCTAGGTCTGCTACTAGCGAAAAAGCTTTACCTTCTAGTCGCGATTCTAGGTATGCCAATCTGTCTCCTGCACTGCTTCCGGCGTAATCGCGGTCTATCTTATTCTTTATCTTTTTCTTAAACGCTTCCTAGTCTTTAGGGTCTCCGTCTCTAAACGCTAGTAGGTTAGGTAGTAACGTTATTAAGGTGCCGCCTTAACTATAGGCCGCTGGTAAGGCGGTCTCTGCTTGTTCTTCTCGATGTAGTAGCGGCGCCGACAACATTGCTGCTTCTATCTTAGCTAACTAAGCCTTTATTGCCTTTAATTGTGCTAGTCGATTTGCTGCTTAGTTTTCTAGCACATCGATAATAGTTTCTGCCGATTCCTTTTCAGCCCTTACCGCTTAGTTTTCCTCTCTTAACTGCCTCCTCTTGTCTAGGGTTCTGTAAAACAGCGTCTTAATAAGGTCTATGCCGTCGTAGACCTTCCCTACTCCGTTCTCGTTTACGTAATCTTTAAGTTCCTCGAGTGTGCAGTCGTAGATCTTCTTATATTCGGTTATTCGTTCCTTAATCTCTGTAGTCTCTTCTGCTGTAAAACCTCTAATAATAAACTTATTATTAATAACGCTAGAGCGCCTACTCGCTCTGTTAGTCTTTTCTCTTCTGCTTCTGCTTCGGCCTGTAACACCGCTCTCTACTGTTAAGAAGCTCTCTATAGCTTTCTTACAGTGCTGGTGTTTGGTTTGGTGTGTGTGGTCCGCGTGCGTTATTCGGGTGTCCGGATAGTTTAACAGTCCCTTTCGCGCAGCGCGGAGTTAGTGTAGTAAGTGAGTTCAAGATATAATAATCCAGGCACGTAGATATAATTTGATACAGCCTTTTTAATAACTATATCTTAAACTAAGGAGGGAAAGGAATCCATGTAGTAGTAGGTAAGAGCTCTAGGGGTAGTGTGCCAAGGCCCGGCTCGGTCCGGAAGGGCCGAGCCGAAATTCCGAGGGTCTACCCTATTACTTAGTCCCACCCCCTTCTTCTGCTGCAACAATCTCAAACTAAGGAGGGAAAGGAATCTATATAGTAGTAGGTAAGAGCTTTAGGGGTAGTGTGCCAAGGCCCGGCTTAGTCTAGAAGGGCCGAGCCGAAATTCTAAGCGTCTACCCTATTACTTAGTCCTACCCTTTCTGCTGCTGCAACACTACCCCCCTCCCTTACTAGCGGTCGACCTCGACTGCTTACTTATCTATCTGTCTCTCTTCTTTTTTTTATTTTTATATCGTCGCTATCTGACGTCCTTACCTCGCGTCTATCTGATCGGAAGAGCTATTTGATCGGATCCGGCAGTCACCTAAGCTGCAGCGTAACCGGTCTATGCGCCGCTGCAGAGGTCTATATAGATCCGTCTACAGCGCCGTTTCTTTGTCTTTTTCTTCCTCTACTAAAGACCTTACCTACCGCAGGGCCGGCGGCGCCGACGCCGCTTTACGGCGTCGGCGAGCTTCCTGCCGGAGCGGCGGTAGGTAGTGGCTGCGTCGAAGTCTCTAGCGAAGCGACTGCTACGATCGTCTTTATCGGCTTCTGCGCCGATAGAGCGGACGCGGCTTTTCTTCTTCTTCCAGAATAGTCAACTTCCAAGCCACTTAGGCTTCAGCTTCCTCGGGTTCCAGACATAAAACTCTCTTAGCAGTTCCGCCAAATTCCGGAGGTTCTCGGCCGGATACTATTTATAGTCTTCCGGCTATCCCTTCTATAAGATCCTCGCTTCGATAGATCCTCTTAGCCTTCTTATATCTATTACATCTTCTACCTCCTATTCTTTTTCTTTACCGTCTATCTCGATTAGTAGGGGTTAGGCGAACCCCTAATCCGGAAGACCTTCTTTAGGGTCTAAACTTAGCAGATCCAAATAAAAGACATTATAGATCTAGAACAATTTCGGTAGCTAGAGCCAGTAGGTTACCAGCGACCTCTTTTCTACTATCTTGAACAGACCTACGTAGCGGGAGTTAAGCTTGGCGTTGCCTTTTAACCTTAGGTTCCGTGTGTTAAGCTATACCTTTTGGCCCTCCTCGAATTCTATCGGCAACCGCTTTCTATTAGCTCGAGTTACTATCTTCTTCTAAGTCGATTCTATCGCCTCTTTCGCTACCTTGGTCGCTTCTTCTATCTAAGATCTAAGCGCTTCTGCCGCAGCAGCGGCAACTCTCTTTAACGAAGTGGCGGTAGAAGATTCCTAAGAGCCGAATTCGTTCGGCAGTTAAAAGCTTATTCTTAGAAGATAACTATAAGTTATTTCAAACGGCGCTAGTAAGATGGCCTCTAACTGTGCTAAGTTGGCGCAGAATTTGGCTATTGGCAAGACCTTAACCTATTCTGCTTAATAATAACTGCAGAAGATTAGTAGATATTTTTCTATCTCTCGGTTAGCTACTTTAGACTGACTGTCGGTTTAAGGGTAAGCGCCTGTACTGAGCTTTCCCCAAATTCCGAGAGCTTGGTTGATAGCCTTCTATACACTAGTGGTAAATTGAGGACCCCTATCCGTAGTAATAGTATCCGGCAGACCGTAGTGCTTCTATACATGCCGAATTAGCATTCTCGCTGTTTCTTCTGCAGTAGTTCCTTTATCCTTCCCTTAGCAGGGGATAAAGTGGCGCTCTTTGCTTAGTCGGTCTACTACGTTAAGCGTAGCATTATATCTATCAGAATCCGGCAGGCCGGTTACGAAATCCATCGTAATGTGCTGCTACAGTTTCTTAGGGATCGGAAGTGGCTTTAGCAGACCGGCCGGAAGGCCGTAACGTAGCTTCGCGGCTTGGCATACGTAACAGTTAGTGATAAACCGGTGGATCTGCTCGAAGATTTGCGGAAACCAGTAGGTCGTCCTTACGGCTTCTATTATCTTCTTTAAGCCTACGTAGCCGACGTCTTTAGAACTATAAACCAGCTGGATAATCTCTGTAATTAGTTCTTCTGGAACTATCTGCTTCCCTGATCCGGATTTGCCGAGCTTCTGCTGCTGATTAAGCCGTTCCACTCTCTTGTAGAGCGTTTCGTCTTCGGTCGGCAGTTCTATCGTGCTGATCCCTGCTTCTCTTAACACCTCGGCATCTACTATTCGCTCGGTTAGCACCTTTTGGAACATGTTCGGATCCTCCTTCGCGCAGCTTGTCTTCCCTTCTCTCCTTGTTAACGCGTCGGCCTTTCCATTTTGAGCTCCGAGTCAATAGGTAATCTTAAAATCGAATCTGGATAGGTAGACGGCCTACCGGGCTTGGCGACGTAATAGCTTCTGCGTTTTTATAAAGTAGGTCAGTGACTGGTGGTCCGTAAGGACCTGGACCGTGCTCTGTCCAGCTATAAGCTCCAGCTTCCACTCCTTGAAAACCTAAATAATAGCTAGCAGCTCTTTATCGTAAATGGCGTAGTTCCGCTTACCCTTATTTATAGATTTGCTAAAGAAAGCTACTAGATAGAGGGTATTGTCTACGTTATTATACCGCGAAAGAACCCCTGCTGTTACTGTATTAGATGCGTCTGTTTCCAAGTAGATCGTCTTTTCTGGTCGGAAGTGCGCTAGAACTAGCGCTGAGGCCACTGCTTCTTTTAACTAGTCAAAAGCTTCCGTGCATCTCTTATTCTATAGGCCGGCGGCCTCCTTCTTTAATGCTTCGTTCAGTAGTCTCGCTATCTTGCTAAAGTCCGTAATGAACCGTCGATAGTAGCTGCAGAATCCGAGAAACGCTCTGTCTTGCGTAGTGTTTCCGGATTTCGGTTGCTTCTATTCCGCGACAGCGGCGACTTCTAAGGGGTCTATCTAAATTCCTTCTCTTCTGATAATAAGGCTAAGGTATTTGACTTCGGTTGGATAAACCTCGCTCTTCTTCGTGTCTGCGTTCAATCCGACCTCGCAGAGCCTAGACAGCACCTCCTCCATGTAGTCCGTATGCTATTCTCTCGTCCTATTGGTGTAGATAAGAATGTCGTCCAAGTAGATAGACACGAATCGTTCTAGCATGTCTATAAAGGTGTAGTTTATAAAGCGTTGCTACACTGCCAATGCGTTAGTAAGTCCGAAAGGCATTACTAACTACTTAAAATTGCCTATGCACGTAGCGAATGTCGTAAGGTCTTCCGTTTGTCCTTCCTCGTTCCTTAATTGGTAGAATGCTTGGCGAATGTCCAACTTGCTAAACCACTTAGCTTTAGCTACTCGTTGTACAGTCTTATCGATCAGCGGCAGTAGGTACACGTCTCTCTTGGTAACCTCGTTAAGGCCTCGGTAATCTACGTATAGTTAGAGACTACCTCCAGGTTTTCTTACGAAAAGAATTGGTAACGTATATTTAGCTAAGCTTGGCGTAATGAACTTCTTCGCCAGATTCTCTAAAACAAACACTTCTACCTAGTCTAGCTCGGCCGGCGACAATCGTCTTAGGGGCTCGGTTCTTGGCAGCGTAGCTCCCTCTTTCAGTTAGATCTTGTTGTCGTATTCCGGTCGGTAGAGCGGCAAGAGGTTGGAGTCAGCCTTCGAGAACATGTTAGTGTAGCTGTAGAGTTCCTTCGGAAACACCTCTAGCAGATCTACTTCTTCTTCTGCTATTATCTTCCAGTAGTCTTTAATGTTCTTTATTAAGATAGCGTAAATCTTATTGTCCGGCAACCTTGCAAGCGTCGTTAAAGCCTCTAAGCTTAGCATTCCTATCGTGTCCGGAAGGTCGGGCCAATCGATTGGAGTCGCTCTAATAGTCGTAGCGTTCGACTTCGCAGCGATGACGGTAACCGATTCAGCGGCGGCGACCCCGCTCTGCTAGGTCTTGAAACTAAGGGTGCCTTCGCCTACGTTAATAACGGCTTTCTGGTTCTTTATCTATTTCTGCCCTATAATAATGTTAAACCTTCTGATATCTATAATTCGCAACGTCGCCTCTGTAGTGCGACTAGCCAGTGTAGTCCTTAATGGCATATAGTGCGTAACACTTTCCGTGTCCTGTCCGTTGTACGCCGAAATTCTTGTCGGCGACGCTAATTCCACCGGATAGCCGTATCCCTTTATTAGCTTCTAAATTAACCGATAGTAGATCGCTGCTCCGATAAGAACTCCGGTATCGATAAAAGCTTTTAGCTAGAGCGGTGGGCGTAACTTCTTAACGGGGTAGATCGTAATAGGAAGAATAATGGCCGTTTCCGTGTTCACTTCCACTGCTGCTAAGAGCGGATTGCTGCAGCTGTTAATACTTCCTTCTTCTAGCGACGTAGTTCGTGCCAGTGCTCTATTGTCTATACTGGATAGGGGGCCTATCCGTCTAGCTGGTCTTTTCCTAAGATTTGCAGAGGCACTCTACTATCTACACTGTCGGTGTCTTTCGGGGCCGGCTCGATAGCTTGGATAGTCTTTCTCGGCTGCTGCTTCGTAGCTCGATACTCCTGCTTCTGCTAATCTGTAGCTTAGCATCTCGTAGCGATGTAGCCAGGCTTTCTACACGCGTAGCAGGTAGGGACGAACGACGAACGTAGCGAATAAGACTGCTGCTAAGGTGCTCTCCTAAAAGGTGTAGGGGGTCGTGTTGTCTGCGTTATCGACGGCTTCTAGTTCAATTCGCGCGATTTCGCGTAAGTGCTTAGGTTTCTAGCGGTAGCTCTCGCTCGGTGCACGAAGCTTTTAAGGTCTTTATCTTCTACCGACGCTATAGCTGCGGCCAGTTCAGGGTTCAGCTTCTGTCTTAGTAGGTAGAGCTGCTTATCTTCTAACACTCTGGCTCTAATAGCATATTTTTGGAATAGTCCGTAGAATTCCTTAAACATCTGCCGGTTCTGGTTAATCTTGTCTAGTTGCTTACAGGCTGTCTTCTTTCAGAAGGGGTCTCCGAAGCGTTGATTTAGCGCTTTGATCGCTTCTTCGGCAGTTACCTCTTCTAGGTCCGCTACTAGCGAAAAAGTTTTACCTTCCAATTACGATTCCAGGTAGGCCAATCTATTTCCTGCACTGTTTCCGGCATAGTCGCAGTTCATCTTGTTCTTTTTTTTCTTCTTAAATGCCTCCCAGTCTTTAGGGTCTCCGCTTCTAAACGCTAGTAGGTTAGGTAGTAACGTTATCGAGGTGCCGCCTTAACTGTAGGCCGCTGGTAAGGCGGTCTCTGCTTGTTCTTCTCGATGTAGTAGCAGCGCCAACGACATCGCTGCTTCCATCTTAGCTAACTGGGCCTTTATTGCCTTTAATTGTGCTAGTCGATTCGCCGCTTGGTTTTCTAGCATGTCGATAATAGTTTCTGCCGATTCCTTCTTAGCCCTTACTGCTTCGTTTTCTTCTCTTAACTGCCTCTTCTCTTCTAGGGTTCTGTAAAACAGCGTCTTAATAAGGTCTATACCGTCGTAGACCTTCCCTACTCCGTTCTCGTTTACGTACTCTTCAAGTTCCTCGAGCGTACAGTCGTAGATCTTCTTATATTCGGTTATTTGTTCCTTAATCTCTATAGTCTCTTCCGCTGTAAAACCTCTAATAATGAACTTGTTATTAATAACGCTAAAGCGTCTACTTGCTCTGTTAGACTTTTCTTTCCTACTTCTGCTGCGGCCTGTAACGCCGCCTTCTACCGTTAAGAAGCTCTCTATAGCTGTCTTACGGTGCTGGGGGTTCTTGGTTTGGTGTGTATGTGCGCGTGCGTTATTCGGGTTGCCGGATAGTTCAACGGACACTTTCGCGCAGCGCAGAATCGGTGTAGTAAGTAAGTTCGAGATATAATAATCCGGACATGCAGATATAATTCAATACGGCCTTTTTAATCACTATATCTCGAACTAAGGAGGGAAAGGAATCTATGTAGTAGTGGGTAAGAGCTTTAGGGGCAGTGTGCCAAGGCCCGGCTCGGTCTGGAAGGGCCGAGCCGAAATTCCAAGGGTCTACCCTATTACTTAGTCCTACCCCTTTCTGCCGCCGCAACAGAAATAGCATTAAGGTTGCAGTAGTCGACGCAGAAGCGTAGCTGTTAGGGGGCGCCGTCCAGCCAGGTCCTGGACCTAGGCCAGCCGTCGCCCTAAGGATTAGGACTTAGCAGCGCTAGCACGACCCTACCCTCTATACGGAGTTACCAATACGACCCTACCCTATACAGAGGGGAATTGCCACCCCTTAGAACGGAGGGAAAACTCTGCATTACTATACAGAACGGAACTCCTAACCCTCTATATAGAGTGTAAACCTTATAACCCTATATAGAGGGAAATTGCAAGCTTAGCTTCGTAGGTACAAATTGTACAGCAGCAGACGACAAAGGAACTGCCTATTAGTTCCTTTATATAGATACCCAGCCTTAAGTTTCTGAACTACGATTCTTAAGCCCTTATATTAGAAACTGATCTTACTGTCGGTAACTGCAGTAATATAACGAAGATAGACAGCGACATCCCTATAGAACCCACGGCTATGCAGGATTAGATATACTGCGCGTACGAGGAGCTGCTAGCATACAAGAGGCAGCTCGAACAGCAAGTAAGCCACTAGGCTACGATAATTTCCCAATAGGAACAGGAGCTTCGACAGCTTAGGGCGTCCGATTGCGATCCGACCCCTACGACGACGACGAACACGACGGCCTACACTCCAGCCCCTAAGAGCAAACTCCCCGACGTTACTACCTACGACAGTAAGGCTCTAGCCGAGTACCCCTCCTAGGCTGCCTAGATACGCTCTAAGCTTCTAGCCGACTTAGGAGCATACCTAACTAAGCTAGACAAGGTAGTGTACCTTTTTAGGAGGTTAAAGGGCAGGGCGGCAGTACGGATTCTGCTATACTACGAGACGGCTATTGCCAACCTGGCAATAGCAACTACGACAATACTCTAGGCAGCTCTTAACAAGAGCTATAAGGACCTAGACTGCGAAAGCCGAGCATTCCTATAGGTCAATACAATAAAGCAAGGACGCAAGACTGTACAAGAGTTCCTTGCAGAATACAATTAGTCCCTGGCAGAGGCAGGAGGACTCTAATAAGAGATCAGAGTAGAAATTACTACTTTAGAGGTAGGCCTCTCTAAGGAGATTATAACAGGACTAGTAGGCGTAATGCGACCAGCTATATACAAGGAGTTCTGTAATCTCCTTAGGATAGTCGACGACTAACAGCATAGGCTCGGACAGATAAGCTGCGCCTATAAGATACAACAGCCCCTCTAGCGGCAGTAGGACGCTATAGACTAGGAACTAACTACGACTACGAGAGTAGCGGCAGCCGTTACTGTACAGCTAAGGGCCGCTGCTAAAATGGCACAGTAGGTAGATACAGCTACTCTTAACAAGAGACGAGTAGAAGGGAGCTGCTACAGGTATAGCAAGATAGGCTACACTGTATAGAATTGCAGGCTTTTGCCAGTAGAGAGACCTAGGTAACGGCCGACCACTGCAAGGGTAGCAAATGCGGCGCCCTAATACGAGACCTAAGAGTCCTACTCGGATAACAACGAGTTGGGAAAAGAATAGCCTCTAGGCGAAGGCTTAGCTAGAGGTATATACGAGATAGATTGCAAAATCAAAGTACTACTTAGCTATCTTTTAAGAGCAACTACATAACCACTACGCCGTTTATTGTACGACCTACGCTAAACGGGACCGCTACGGCGCGGACACTAATCGATACAGGATATTTAGTGTACAGAGTAATTAGCGAAGACTTCGTACAGAGACACTACATTAAGACGACCCCTACTGTACCTGTACGCATGCTAGGCATTACCGGACGAGGACCGGACATTACCTATATAGTAAAACTGACGATAGAGCTGCAAGGACACTACGAGCAGGACTTATACCTCTACGTTGTACAGGACAAGTTGGGGTATAACCCAATATTAGGGAAGCTATAGATAGAGCACTAGCAGGGCAAGCTAGACATTGGACGAGGACGCCTGTACCTGGCAGCGACAAAGCAGAGGCTCCGAGACTAAGGGAGAGTTCTGTAGGGCGGCAATGCTAAGGCCGAAGCGAAAGCCAACGCTAAGGTCAACACTGCGACTACAGACATTAAGAAGGCATTAGCGCCTAAGAAAGCGACGGACCCCTGTACGAAACTCCTATTGGAATACGCAAAGTACCTAGACCTCTTTAAGCCAAAATCGGCCTCGAAACTTCCTCTATACCGAGGAGAGGGGATTAACTATAACATCTAGCTAGAGCCCTGTCCAGATGGGAGTCTGCCTAAAGTACTGTACGGTCCGCTGTACGGCATGTCCTCTAGAGATTTCCTAGTACTGCGCAAGACACTGGACGACCTACTTGCTAAAGGTTTCATTTACGCAAGTATATTATCTGCAGGAGCCCTAGTGCTGTTTGTCTACAAAAAACGCAAGGCCGGCTTACGTTTTTGCGTAGACTATAGAGGCATTAACGCGATTACGAAGAAGGACCGGTACCCCCTACCCCTTATTAAGGAGACTCTCGGACGGATTAGCAAGGCAAAGTGGTTTACTAAGCTCGACGTAGTTTCAGCTTTCTACAAGATATAGGTAAAGGAAGGCTGTAAATAGATAACCGCTTTCTGTACGAGATATAGTCTTTTCGAGTAGCTTGTTACACTCTTTAGCATTAAGAAGGCATTAGCGCCTAAGAAAGCGACGGACCCCTGTACGAAACTCCTATTGGAATACGCAAAGTACCTAGACCTCTTTAAGCCAAAATCGGCCTCGAAACTTCCTCTATACCGAGGAGAGGGGATTAACTATAACATCTAGCTAGAGCCCTGTCCAGATGGGAGTCTGCCTAAAGTACTGTACGGTCCGCTGTACGGCATGTCCTCTAGAGATTTCCTAGTACTGCGCAAGACACTGGACGACCTACTTGCTAAAGGTTTCATTTACGCAAGTATATTATCTGCAGGAGCCCTAGTGCTGTTTGTCTACAAAAAACGCAAGGCCGGCTTACGTTTTTGCGTAGACTATAGAGGCATTAACGCGATTACGAAGAAGGACCGGTACCCCCTACCCCTTATTAAGGAGACTCTCGGACGGATTAGCAAGGCAAAGTGGTTTACTAAGCTCGACGTAGTTTCAGCTTTCTACAAGATATAGGTAAAGGAAGGCTGTAAATAGATAACCGCTTTCTGTACGAGATATAGTCTTTTCGAGTAGCTTGTTACACTCTTTAGCCTTGCCAACGTACTGGCGACCTTCTAGAGGTACATTAACAGGTCCCTACAAGGGCTACTAGATAATATCTGCTCTGCGTATCTCGACGATACACTAGTATTTACAGACGGCACCTATACAGACTACGTACAGGACGTTAAGAAGGTATTAGATCGACTGCAACAGGCTGGATTGTAATACGATAAAACAAGGACGCAAGACTGTACAGGAATTCCTCGCGGAATTTGACTAGACTTTGGCAGAAGCAGGAGGACTCCAATAGGAGGACAGGATAAAAATTACCTCTTTAGAGGTAGGCCTCTCTAAGGAAATTATAACGGGGCTGGTAGGCGTAATGCGACCGGCTACGTACGAGGAATTCCGCGACCTCCTTAGGATAGTCGACGACTAGCAGCGCAGGCTTAGACAGATAGGTCGCACTTAGGAGATAAGTCAACCCCTCTAGCGACAGACGGACGCTATAGACTAGGAACCGACGACGATAAGGGTGGCAGCAGCAGCTACTGTACAGCTAAGGGCCGCTACCAAAAGGGCGCAATAGGTAGATACAGCTACCCTTAACAAGAGACGAGCAGAAGGGAGCTGCTACCGGTGTAGCAAGATAGGCTACGCTGTACGGAATTGCAGGCTTCTGCTAGCAGAGAAACCTTAGGGGCGGCCGACCACCGCGAGGGTAGCAACTGCAGCGCCTTAATAAGAAGATTAGGAGTCCTACTCGGACGACGACAAGTCGGGAAAAGAGTAGACTCTAAGCGAAGACTCTGCTAGAGGCGGGTGCAAGATAGACTACTAAATCAAAGCATTACTTAGCTATCTTTTAAGAGCAATTACATAACGACGACGCTGTTTATCGTACGGCCGACGTTAAACGGGTCCGTAACGGCGCGGACACTGATTAACACAGGATGTTTAGTGTATAGAGTAATCAGCGAGGACTTCGTACAGAGATATCGGATTAAGACGACCTCTACGGTACCCGTATGCATGCTGGGCATTACCAGGCGGGGACTGGACATTACCTATATAGTAAAAGTAACGATAGAGGTACAGGGACACTATAAGCAGGACTTATACCTCTATGTCGTACAGGACAAGTTAGGGTACGACCTAATACTAGGAAAGCCTTAGATAGAGCGCTAGAGGGGCAAGCTGGACGTCGGACGAGGACGGCTGTACCTGGCAGTAACGAAGCGGAGAATCCAGGACTAGGGGAAGATCTCGCAAGGTGGCAATGCCAAGGCCGAAATCAACACGGCAATAGCGGACATCGAGAAGGCATTAGCACCTAAGGAAGTAACGAACCCCTGTACGAAGCTCCTAAGGGAGTATACTGGATACCTGGACCTCTTCGAGCCGAAGTCGGCCTCGAAGCTGCTGCCGTACCGAGGGGAAGGGATTAACTATAACATCTAGCTAGAACCCTGTCCGGATAGGGGCCTGCTAGAGGTACCGTACGGACTGCTGTATAGAATGTCCTCTGGAGAACTCCTAGTATTGCGCAAAACCCTAGACGACCTGCTTGCTAAAGGGTTTATTCGGACTAGTACGTCGTCTGCGGGGGCCCTAGTACTGTTTGTCTATAAGGAAGGGAAGGCCGGATTGCGTTTCTGCGTAGACTACAGAGGCATTAACGCAATTACTAAGAAGGACCGGTACCCCCTATCCCTTATTAAGGAGACTCTCGGACGGATCAGCAAGGCGAAGTAGTTTACTAAGCTTAATATAGTCTTAGCCTTCTACAAGATACGGATTAAGGAAGGCTGTAAATAGATAACTGCCTTCTGTACGAGATACGGCCTTTTTAAGTAGCTTGTTACCCCCTTCGGCCTTGCCAATGCACTAGCAACCTTCCAAAGGTACATTAACAAGTCCCTATAAGGGTTACTAGACGACATCTGCTCGGTATACCTTAACGACACCCTGGTTTTTACAGACGGCACCTACGCAGATTACGTACGGGATGTCAAGAAGGTGCTGGACCGACTGCAGCAGGCTGGCTTGTACCTTGACATCGACAAATGTGAATTTAGTGTCTAACGTACAAAATACCTAGGTTTTATTATCGAGGCAGGGAAAGGCATCAGTATAGATAGGAAGAAGATTAATGCTATTAAGCAATAGAAGCCGCCTACGAACGTTAAGGACGTACGGGAATTTCTTAGGTTTGCCAACTTCTACCGCTAGTTTATATAGAACTACTCGGAGATCGTACGCCCCCTAGTGGAGCTAACGCACAAGGACAAGCAGTTTAAATAGACGGACGAATGCGATAGGAGCTTTAACAAGCTAAAGGAACTCTTTACTACAGGACCAACGCTCGCCGCCTTCGACCTAGAGCGTACGACGATACTAGAAACTGACTCCTCGGGGTACTGCATTAGAGGTATCCTGTTACAGGTAGGCTCAGACGGACTCCTACACCCTTGCGCGTATTTCTCTAAGAAGAACTCCCTAGCTAAGTGCAACTACTCTATCTACGACAAAGAGTTGCTAGCAGTCGTACAGTGTTGCGAAGCCTAGGATAGAGAACTCTGCTTAGTGCCCGAGTTCCTCGCCCTAACGGACTACAAGAACCTGGAATACTTTACTTAACCCCGGAAGCTGTCCGAGAGGCACGTACGATAGGCAATATATCTAAGCCGGTTGAACATAAGACTCTAGTATCGCAAGGGTAAGGACAACAGCAGGGCCGATGCACTGTCTAGACGGGACCAGGACATGCTAACGACGTACGAGGATAACCGGCTAAAGTTACGAACCTTCTAGATGTTTAAGGGGGAGCCAGGTAAGGGGACTATCCGCCTGGCGGCGACATACCTATAGGAACCCTAACTGCTAGTATAGGAAGAGGCAGTAGAAAAGGACGAGGTATACCGAGGGACTCGTACAGCGATCTAGGGAGGGCAACGGAAGCTCCTAGCCGAGCTCCACCTTAAGGTGTCGGCAGCCGAGTGCTTAGTAGACAAGGAGAACAACCTGAAGTTTAGAAACCGGACATAGGTCCCGGCAGACGAGAAGCTCCGTACGAGCTTAATACAACGGGCGCATAACTCTATAGCTACCGGACACCTAGGGCGTAAGGAGACGTACAGCATTATCGCCTAGGACTACTACTGGCCGGCGATAGCGAAGGACATTCGCAGGTTCGTACGGAACTGCAATATATACGGACGGACGAAGCCCTAGCGCGAGCTAAAGCATAGGCTGCTAAAGCCCCTGCCGATACCGGACAGGCCCTAGCAAGAGCTTACAGTAGACTTTATTACAGACCTCCCTAAGAGCGACGGACGGCGAAACATTATAGTGGTTACGGACAAGTTAACGAAGGGAGTAATACTAGAGGGAATAGACTCTATTACGGCTAAAGACACTGCCTAGGCCTTTATACGTACGACGTTTAGCAAGCACGGTTTCCCTAGGTCAATTGTATTAGACCGGGGGACACAGTTTACAAGCTAGCTCTAGGCAAGGGTATGCCAGTTACTAAAGGTAGAACGTCGCCTGTTAACCGTATAGCACCTGCAGACAGACAGGGCGACAGAGAGGGTCAATTCAACTTTGGAAGCGTACCTCTAAGCGTACGTTAACTATAACTAGACGAACTGGAACCGACTTCTCCCTATAGCGGAGCTAGCCATTAACAGCTGTACAGCTAATGCTACAGGACTGTCCCCTTTCTTTACGACCTATAGATACGACTATTCCCTGCTCCTACCGACCCTAAGTAGTAACACCCCGCGCCCTGTACGATCCCTATTTTAGCAAGGAGAGGCCATCGTACGGACGATTACGAACGCCTACTAATAGGCAAAGGCGAGCCTAGCTATAACCTAACAGAACGCGGAAGAGCAGGCCAACAAGGGACGACAGGCTGCACCAAGGTACGAGGCAGGAGATAAGGTCTAGCTAAACTAGCGAAACATCCGTATAGACCGGCCGAGCAAGAAGCTAGATTAGAGGAACAGGAAGTTTACGGTAGTCCAGCCGGTAGGGACATACGCCGTACGACTAAACACACCCCTAGGAATTTACCTAGTCTTCTACGTAGATCTTGTACGACCGGCGAACACGGACCCCCTACTGCACTAGACGACTAACGACGCGCGCCCTCCTGCAATTATAACTAAGGGCTAGGAAGAGTATAAAGTAGAGGGGATCCTTAGGAGTCGAAGGAAGCAGGGGAAGGCAGAGTACCTAGTAAAATAGAGAGGATAGGCAGAGCCTATATAGGAGCTGTACGAGGCTCTACAGGACACAACCGTACTGGACAGATAGGAGGAGAACTATCCCCCTGCCTAGTTACAGTAACACTGCGCTGTATAGCGGAAGGAGGCACGATCCACTCTAAGGACAGGGTAGCTGCGGGCGAACCTAGGTTGTTAAAGGATCGAAAATTACAACAAGGGACACTACAGGGTCCCGCTAACACGACATCGTACGACACTGTACGAGATAAGGGCTGGAAGAAAGGAACAGCTAAGGGGCAGATAGGAGGGGGAGTGGAAATAAGAGGAGTTAAGAGAAAACCGTCCGAAATTCTTTACACTATCTAGGGGGGGGGGGGGGGGGGGGGTAGCTTACTAGCCACTACCCCGGGGGACCAGAGCAGTCTCCTTATCTGAGATCTTAACTACCTCCTGCCCGGCCGGGCCCCCACCCCTACTAGGGCCAGCCCCAGGCAGCAGAGGCACCCCCCTACCCCTACGTGCCTCCCCCGGCCGGCAGTAGAGGCAGTAGAAGGAGCTATCCTTCTACTTGCACAAGGCACACACTCTAGCCCAGAAGCCTAGGAGGCAGTATAGGCCAAGTAAGGGCTAGGAGGAGTTGGGGCAGGGGGCATAGGGCTAGCCCTAGGTAGCGATAAGGAGGGCGTTAACGTACGACGCCCAGGCTGTAGCCAGCTGCTAGGGTGTAACCTGGGCGGGGCTACACTAGAAGGCGTAGAAGGGGAGCCTGGCCGCATCCTGCTGCTCGCAGGTATAGTACCTAAGACGGCAGCTTAGGTCGTACAGAAGACGAGAACCTGTACGAACCGGAAGCGCAGCTACTAGTTAAACTAAGGGCCCTACTACTAGAGGTGGAAATAGGCAGGGACCCTAGCTAGACGAGGGGAGGAGGCGGGCCTAGCAACTACAAGGGAATCGCCGGACAGGGCGGACGACATAGTAGTAGTAGATAGTAGCTAGTAGTAGTAGTAGCTAGTAGTAGATAGTAGATAGTAGACGGTAGTAGTTAGTAGTAGACGGTAGATAGTGTAGGGGGAGGAGAGAAGGGGGAAGGGAAGAGAAGGGAGAGGCTTAGGGGTAACTGCCTGCTATAAGGGAAATAGCAAGCAGGGCAGCTGCTACAAACAGATAAAATAGCAAGAGGCAACCGCGACCTAGGGGGGGGGGCGACAAGGGATAACGATTTAGACGACCAGACGAAATAGGAAGCCGCGACCTGCCAAAGGAACAGCAGGAGCTAGGTAATTTCAATACGCTGCTGTACAGAAGAGTCACTACGAGAAGGGAAGGGGAGGGGGTATTGTTAGGGGGCGCCGCCTAGCCTAGGTCCTAGACCCGACCTAAGCTAACCGTCGCCCTAAGGACTGCAACTTAGCAGTGCTAGCACGACCCTATTCTCTATACGGAACTACAGACAGGACCCTACTCCCGTACAGAGGGAGAACACTACAGTCCTGCACAAAGGGGAGCTACTGCCCCTCTAAATAGGAGGGAAAACTATGCACTACTGTACAGAGGAGGTAACTTCCGATCCTCTGTACAGAGGGTGAACCTTACACCCCTGCACAAAGGGGGAATTGCTAGCTTGGCTTCGTAGGTACAAATCGTACAGCAGCAGACGACGAAGGAACTGCCTATTGGTTCCTTTATGTAGATACCTAACCTCAAGTTTCTGAACCAAGATTCTTAGGCCCCTTACAGTGCAGAAGTCTGTCTAAGCCTACCTGTAACAAGATGCCTCCTATGCAGTACCCTAAGGAGTCGGTTTCTAGTATCGTCGTACGTTCTAGGTCGAAGGCGGCAAGCGTTTGTCCTATAGTAAAGAGCTCCTTTAGCTTGTTAAAGCTCCTATTGCACTCGTCCGTCTACTTAAACTGCTTGTCCTTGTGTGTTAGCTTAACTAGGGGGGCTACAATCTCTAAGTAGTTCTGTATAAACTAGCAGTAGAAGTTCGCAAACCTAAGAAATTCCTGTACGCCCTTAACGCTCGTAGGCGGCTTCTATTGCTTAATAGCATTAATCTTCTTCCTATCTATGCTAATGCCTTTCCCTGCCTTAATAATAAACTCTAGGATTTTCGTACGCTGGACACTAAATTTACATTTATTAATGTTAAGGTACAGGCCAGCCTGCTGCAGTCGGTCTGGCACCTTCTTAACGTCCTGTACATAGTCTGCATAGGTGCCGTCCGTAAAGACTAGTATGTCGTTAAGGTACGCTAAGCAGGTGTTGTCTAGTAACTCTTGCAAGGACTTGTTAATGTACCTTTAGAAGGTTGCTAGTGCGTTGGCAAGGCTAAAGGGGGTAACAAGCCACTAAAAAAGACTATATCTCGTACAGAAGGCCGTTATCCATTTACAGCCTTCCTTGATCTATATCTTGTAGAAAGCTAAGACTACGTTAAGCTTAGTAAACCACTTTGCCTTGCTGATCCGTCCGAGAGTCTCCTTAATAAGGGGTAGGGGGTACCGGTCCTTCTTAGTAATCGCGTTAATGGCTCTGTAGTCTATGCAGAAACGCAAGCCGGCTTTCCCCTCCTTATAGACAAACAGTACTAGGGCTCCTGCAGACGAGGTACTTGCCTAAATAAAACCTTTAGCAAGCAGGTCGTCCAGTGTCTTGCGCAGTACTAGGAGTTCTCTAGAGGACATTCCGTACAGCAGGCTGTACGGTACCTTAGGCAGACTCCTATCTGGACGGGGCTCTAGCTAGATATTGTAGTTAATCTCTTCTCCCTAGTGTAATAGCAGTTTTAAGGCCGACTTTGGCTCGAAGAGGTCTAGGTATCCTGCGTATTCCCTTAGGAGCTTCGTATAGGGGTCCGTCGCTTTCTTAGGCGCCAATGCCTTCTTAATGTCTGCAGTCGCAGTGTTGATCTCGGCCTTAGCATTGCCACCCTGAAGAGTTCTCCCTTGGTCTCAGAGCCTCTGCTTCGTCGCTGCTAGGTACAGTCGTCCTCGTCCGACGTCTAGCTTGCCTCGCTAGCAGTCTATCTATAGCTTCCCTAATATTAGGTTATACCCTAACTTGTCCTGTACGACATACAGGTATAAGTCCTGCTTATAGAGTCCCTGTATCTCTATCGTTACTTTCACTATATAGGTAATGTCCGGTCCTCGCCCAGTAATGCCCAACATGCATACAGGTACAGTAGGGGTCGTCTTAATGTAGTGTCTCTGTACGAAGTCTTTGCTAATTACTCCGTATACTTAATATCCTGTGTTTATTAATATCCGCACCGTTTCGGACCCGTTCAGCGTAGGCCGTACGATAAACAGCGTAGTCGTTATGTAGTTGCTCTTAAAAGATAGCTAAGTAGTGCTTTAATTTAGCAATCTATCTCGTATATGCCTCTGTTAGAGCCTTCGCTTAGAGGCTACTCTTTTCCCGACTCGTTGTCGTCCAAGTAGGACTCTGTTGCGGCGGTGGAAAGAGGTGGGACAGATTGATGGGGTGGACCCTAGATTTCGGCTCGGCCCGGTCGGGCCGAGCCGGGCCTTGGCATCACCACTATCAAAGCCTACTACTACCACTACATAGATTCCTTTCCCTCCTTAGTTCGAGATATAGTTATCAAAAAGGCCGTATTGAATTATATCTGCGTGCCCGGATCATTATATCTCGAACTTACTCTCTACACCAATCCCCGCGCTGCGCGAAAGGACCCGTCGAACTATCCGGAAATCCGAATAACGCACGCGCACTACACACACAACAACCAACCACAGGCACTGTAAGAAGATGGAAGGCCTCTTAGCGGTAGAGAGCGGCGTTACAGGCCGCAGCAGAAGCAGAAAAGGAAAGACTAACAGAGCGAGTAGGCGCTTAAGCGTCATTGACGATAAGATCGTTATTAGCGGTTTCACTACGGAAGAGACCGCTGAGTTCAAGGAAAGAATAGCTAAATATAGAAAGATCTACGACTGCACGATCGAGGAATTGGAAGACTACGTAAATGAGAATGGAATAAGGAAGGTCTACGATAGTATAGACCTTATTAAGACGCTGTTCTACAGAACGCTGGAAGAAAACAGGCAACTAAGGGAGGAAACTAAAGCAGTGAGGGCCGAGAAGGAATCGGCAGAGACCATTATCGATGTATTAGAGAACCAGGGGGCGAATCGAATAGCGCAGCTAAAGGCGCTGAAGGATCAACTAACCGATATAGAAGCAGCGAAGTCGCCGCCGCCGCAGCGAGAAACCTATAAGGAGACCGCCTTACTGGCGGCCTATAGTCAAGGTAGCACCTCGATAACGCCACTGCCGGACCTACCGGCTTTCGGTGGCGGAGACCCTAAAGCGTAGGAGGCGTTTAAGAAGAAGATCAAGAATAAGATAAGCTGCGATTACGCATTAAGCAGCGCTAGAGATAGACTAGCGTACCTGGAATCGCGGTTAGAAGGTAAAGCATTTTCGCTAGTGGCGGACCTGGAAGAGGTAACCGCTAAAGAAGCGATCAACGCGCTGGACCAGCATTTCGGAGACCCCTTCCGGAAGAAGACGGCCCGTAAGCAGCTGGACAAGATTAACCAGAACCGGCAGACGTTCGAAGAATTCTACAGACTGTTTAGGAAATATGCTATTAGAGCGAAAGTAGCAGAAGATAAGCAGCTGCACCTGCTAAGACAGAAACTGAGCCCTGAGCTCGCTACGGCCATAGCGTTAGTAGAAGACGAAGACCTTTAGAGCTTCGTGCACCAAGCGAGGGTTACCGCTAGAAACCTGAACGCGTACGGAAAACCGACGACACGTGAACCGATCCAGAAGCCGTCGCTGTTAGCGCAACCGGCGCGAGCCCCTGCGCCCTTTCGACAACGCCCCCAGCAGCCGTCGTATTCACCGCGTTCGTCGTTCGTCCCTACCTGCTACGCGTATAGAAAACTCGGCTATATCGCCACGAGATGCCCAGCAACGGCACAGCAGAAGCAGGAGTATTAAGCGACGAAGCAGCTGCCACCGCCGAGGAAGACTATTTAAGCCATCGAACCGGCTCCGAACGACACTGACAGCGTAGACAGTGCGGTGCAGCTAAGAATTATAGGAAAAGACCAGCTAGAAGGATAGGCCCCCTATCTAGCACTAACAATAGGGCACCGAATCGAAGCGAATCGCTACGAGAAGAAAGCATTAACAGCTGCAGCGACCCGCTCTCGGCGGCAGTGGAGGTGAACACGGAAACGGCCATTATCCTACTAGTTACTGTCCACCCCCTTAACGGATCGAACAAACCCCTTTAGCTAAAAGCTTTTATCGACACCGGAGCTCTTATCGGCGCGGCGATCCACTACCGACTGGTCCGGAAGCTGACGAATAGATACGGTTATCTGGTGGAACTGGCGGCGCCGACGAAGATTTCGGCATACAACGGACAAGATACAGAAAGCGTCACGCACTACGTGCCGCTAAAGACTACCCTAGCAGGTCGCACTACGGAAGCAACGTTCCGAATTATAGATATCGGAAGGTTTAACATTATTATAGGACAGAAATGGATGAAGAACCAGAAAGCTATTATCGACGTAGATAAAGGAACGATCAGATTCAAAACCCCGGGTAGCGAAGCAGGGACTATCGGAAAGGTCGCCGCCGTCGCCGCCAAGCCGAAAGCTACGGAGTTAGCGAAAGAGGCTCTGTCCAACCATTCCGAGCCCCCGGTCACCGTCGGAATAATCAGCTTAGAAGATATAACGATCCTCGCGAAGTCGCCGGACAACGAGATTTACGCTATCTTAATAAAAGACATCGAAGACTACCGGAAGATAATAGCGGAAGAAGAGGTAGATCTACTAGAGGTGCTGCCAAACGAGCTCTATAGTTACGCTGACGTCTTCTCAAAAGCCGACTCCAACCTATTGCCGCTCTATCGACCGGAATATAACAACAGGATCCGACTGAAAGAGGGGGCTACACTGCTAAGAACTGAGCCCCTAAGACGGCTGTCGCCGGCCGAAATAGACTAAGTAGAGGTGTTTGTTCGCGAAAACCTGGCGAAGAAGTTCATTACACCGAGCTCTGCAGAATACGCGTTACCGATTCTTTTCGTAAGGAAACTAGGGGGTGGTCTGCGACTCTGTATAGACTATCGAGGCCTTAACGAGGTCACCAAGAGAGACGTATACCCGCTGCCGCTGATTGATAAAACCATACAGCGGGTAGCGAAGGCTAAGTGGTTCAGCAAGCTGGACATCCGCCAAGCGTTCTATCGACTAAGGAACGAGGAAGGGCAGACAGAATATCTTACGACGTTCGCGACGCGTATAGGCAATTTCAAGTAGTTAGTAATGCCTTTCGGGCTTACTAACGCGCCGGCGGTGTAGCAACGCTTTATAAACTACACCTTTATAGACATGCTAGAGCGGTTTGTGTCTATCTACTTAGACGACATCCTTATCTATACCGATAGAACGAGAGAGCAACATACGGACCACATTAAGAGAGTGTTGAAGAGGCTCTGCGAGATTGGATTGAACGCGGACACGAAGAAGAGCGAGTTCTATCAAACTAAAGTTAAATATCTCGGTCTTATCGTCGGAAGAGATGGAATTCGTATAGATCCCTTAAAGGTCGCCGCCGTCGCCGAATGGAAGCAGCCGAAATCCGGAAATACTACGCAAATCAGGGCGTTCCTTGGCTTCTGCAGCTACTATCGACGGTTTATTAAGGACTTTAGCAAGATAGCGAGACCCCTGAACGAGGCGTTAAAGAAAGAGGCCGCCGGCCTATAGAATAAGAAGTGCACGGAAGCTTTCGTACAGCTGAAAGAAGCAGTGGCTTCGGCGCCGGTTCTAGCGCACTTCCGACCAGAAAAGACGATCTACGTAGAAACGGACGCTTCCGACACAGTAACGGCAGGGGTCCTTTCTCAATATAGCGACGACGAAACCCTCTATCCGGTGGCTTTCTTTAGCAAGTCCATAACAGAGGCCGAGCGGAACTACGCAATCTATAATAAAGAACTGCTGGCCATTATACAGGCGTTCGAGGAGTGGAAGCCAAAACTTATAGCTAGAAAGAGCACGGTCCAGGTCCTTACGGACCATCAGTCGCTGACCTACTTTATAAAGACGCAGAAGCTCTTACGACGTTAGGCACGGTAGGCTGCCTACTTATCCGGGTTCGACTTCAAGATTACCTATCGACCCAGAGCTTAAAATAGAAAGGCTAACGCGCTGACAAGAAGAGAAGGGAAGACTAGCCGAGCGAAAGAAGACCCGAATATGTTCCAGAAGGTGTTGACCGAGCGGATAGTAGACGCAGAGGTGTTGAAAGAGGTGGGGATCTGCGCAGTAGAGCCGGCCCCTAAGGAAGAAGCTCTCTACGAAAAGGTAAAGCAGCTTAACCAGCAACAGAAACTCAGCAAAACCGGCTTAGGGAAGATAATAGTTCTGGAAGAACTGATTACAGAGGTCATCCAGCTGGTCCATAGCTCTAAAGACATTGGTTACGCCGGCTTAAAGAAGATAATGGAAGCTATAAGGACGGTCTACTGGTTTCTACGGATCTACGAACGGATCTATCGATTTATCGCCAATTGCTACGTATGCAGAACTGCGAAGCTACGTTACAGCCTTCCAGCTAGTCTACTAAAGCCGCTTCCGATCCCCGAGAAGCCGTAGCAGCACATTACGATGGATTTCGTAACCGGCCTGCCGAATTCGGATAGATATAATGCTACGCTAAACGTAGTGGATAGGCTGAGCAAAGAACGACACTTTATCCCCTGTCGAGCGAGAGACGAAGGAACCACTACAGAAGAGACCGCACGGATGTTGATTTAACACGTATAGAAGCACTATAGCCTGCTGGACACTATCACTACGGATAGGGGTCCTCAATTCACCGCCGACGTGTAGAAAGCTATTAACCAAGCTCTCGGAATTTATAGAAAGCTCAGCACTGCCGCTCACCCTCAAACCGACAGCCAGTCCGAAGTGGCTAATCGCGAGATAGAGCGATATCTGCGAACCTTCTGCAGCTATTATTAAGAAAAGTGGGTCGAGGTGTTGCCGATGGCCGAATTCTGCGCGAACTTAATACAGTCGGAAGCGACGTCGCTGGCGCCGTTTAAGATAACCTACAGTTATCTTCCGAGGCTAAGCTTCCAGCTACCGAGCGACGCAGGCTCGCCGGAGCTTCCCACTACTACGTCGTCAAAGAGAGTCGCCGCTACGGCGGCAGAAGCGCTCCGATCTCAGATGGAAAAAGCGACCAAAGTGGCGAAAGACGCGATGGAATCGGCTCAGAAGAAGATAGTGATTCGAGCTAATAAGAAGCGGTTACCGATGGAATTCGAGGAAGGTCAAAGAGTATAGCTTAACACGAAGAACCTGAGGCTGAAAGGCAACGCCAAGCTCAATCCGCGCTACGTAGGCCCGTTCAAGATAACAGAAAAGAGGTCGCCAGTGACCTATCGGCTCCAGCTACCTAAATCGTTCCGGATTTACGACGTCTTCTACTTAGATCTGCTAAGCCTGGACCCTAAGAACGGTCTGCCGGAGCAGGGGTTCGCCAAACCCCTGCCTATCGAGATAGACAGTAAAGAAGAAGAGTGGGAGGTAGAAGACGTAATAGACGTAAAGAAGACGAGGGGGTCTATCAAAGCGAGGATCTCGTAGAAGGGGTGGCCGGAAGACTATAAATAGTATCCGATCGAGAATCTCCGGAATTCGGCGGAGCTGCTAAGAGACTTCTACGCGCGGAACCCGGAAAAGCCAAAGCCAGCGTAGCTCTAATGCCGACAATAGAGACACGTCCGCTCCACCGGCGCGGAAGCCGATAAAAACGATCGTGCTTAAAGTGATTGCTTCAGGGACCACTACGTCGGCCGGCAGCACTGCCGACCGCGTAGTGGGTAAAGGCTTTGGTAGAAGAGAAAAAGAAGAAGAAAAACGGCGCCGCAGAAAGATCTATATAGACCTCCGCGACGACGTACAGACCAGCTACGCTGCAGCTCAGAAGACCGCAGATCAGATCAGATAGCGTCGATCACATAAACGCTAAGTGAAGGACTTCAAATGCTAACGACGTGAAAAATTCAAGAAGCAATAGAAGACGGAAGAGGTAACATCACCGTCAGAAGAGATTTTCGAGAGAGAGACGACGAAACTCAAAAAAAAAAAAAAAAAAAAGAGAAGAGAGTGGAGTTTTTCGAATAGATGGGGTGACTAAGCGGTCGAGGGCGACCGCTGGTGAGGGAGGGGGGTAGTGTTGCGGCGGTGGAAAGAGGTAGGACAGATTGATAGGGTAGACCCTGGATTTCGGCTCGGCCCGGTTGGGCCGAGCCGGGCCTTGGCATCACCACCATCAAAGCCCACTACCACCACCACATAGATTCCTTTCCCTCCTCAGTTCGAGATATAGTCATCAAAAAGGCCGTATTGAATTATATCTGCGTGCCCGGATTAGACTCCTTAACTTCTTGTTAGGGCGCTGTAGTTGCTACCCTTGCAGTGGTCGGCCTTCCCCTAGGTCTCTCTGCTAGCAAAAGCCTGTAATTCCGTGCAGTATAGCCTATCTTGCTATACTAGTAGCAGCTCCCTTCTGCTCGCCTCTTGTCTAGGGTAGCTATGTCTACCTACTGTGCCCTTTTGGTAGCAGTCCTTAGCCGTACGGCAACGGCTGCCGCTACCCTCGTCGTCGTTAGTTCCTAGTCTATAGCGTCCGTCTGCTGCTAGAGGGGTTGTCGCATCTCGTAAGCGCGGCATATCCGTCCGAGCCTGCGCTGTTAATCGTCGACTATTCTAAGGAGATTATAGAATTCCTCGTACGTAGCTAGTCGTATTACGCCTACTAGTCCCGTTATAATCTTCTTAGAGAAGCCTACCTCTAAGGAGGTGATTTTTATCCTATCCTCCTATTAGGGACCTCCTGCCTCTGCTAGGGTCTAGTTATATTCCGCAAAGAATTCTCGTACAGTCTTGCATCCTTGCTGTATCGTATTGACCTATAGGAGTGCTCGGCTCTTGCAGTCTAGGTCCTTGTAGCTCTTGTTAAGAGCTGCCTAGAGCATCGTCGTTATAGCTATTGCTAGCTTAGTAATAGCCGTCTCGTAGTACAGCAGAATCCGTACTGCAGCCCTGCCCTTTAATCTCCTAAAGAGGTACACTACCTTGCCCAGCTCGGTTAGGTATGCTCCTAAGTCGACTAGAAGCTTGGAGCGTATCTGGGCGGCCTAGGAGGGGTACTCAGCCGGATCCTTACTGTTGTAAGTAGTAACATCGGGGAGTTTGCTCTTAGGGGTCGGGGTATAGGCTATCGTGTTCGTTGTCGTAGAGGTCGGATCGCAATCGGACGCCTTAAGCTGTCGTAGCTCCTGTTCCTGTTAGGAAATTATCGCAGCCTAGTAGCTAACTTACTGCTCGAGCTGCCTCTTGTGTTCTAGCAGCTCCTCGTACGCACAGTGCATCTGTCCCTGTATAGCTGTAGGTTCTATAGAGATATCGCTGTCTATCTTCGTTGTAGTACTACAGTTACCGACAGTAAGATTAGTTCCTAATATAAGGGCTTAAGAGTCTTGGTTCAGAAACTTAAGGTTAGGTATCTATATAAAGGAACTAATAGGCAGTTCCTTTATCGTTTGCTACTGTACAATTTGTACCTACGAAGCTAAGCTAGCAATTTCCCTCTATATAGGAGTGCAAGGTTTACACTCTGTACAGAGGATCGGGAGTTCTCCCTCTATATAGTAGTGCAGAGTTTTCCCTCTGTTTTAAGGGGCAGCAATTCCTCTCTATATAGGGCTATAGGGTTCTCCCTCTGTACAGGAGTAGGGTCCTGTCGGTAATTCCGTACAGAGGGTAGGGTCGTGCTGGCAGCGCTAAGTCGCAGTCCTTAGGGCGACGGCTAGCTTAGGTTAGGTCCAGGACCTAGGCTGGGCGGCGCCCCCTAACATTAATGTCCGCAGTCGTAGTGTTGATCTCGGCCTTAGCACTGCCACCCTACAGAGTCCTCCTTTAGTCTCGGAGCCTCTGCTTCGTCGCTGCCAGGTACAGCCGTCCTCGTCCGACGTCCAGCTTGCCCCGCTAGCGCTCTATCTATAGCTTCCCTAGTATTAGGTTATACCCTAACTTGTCCTGTACGACATAGAGGTATAAGTCCTGCTTATAGTGTCCCTGTATCTCTATCGTTACTTCTACTATATAGGTAATGTCTGGTCCTTGCCCGGTAATGCCCAACATGCGTATAGGTACAGTAGGGGTCGTCTTAATGTAGTGTCTTAGTACTAAGTCTTCGCTAATTACTCTGCACACTAAACATCTTATGTTAATCAATGTCTGCGCTATTGCGGACTCGTTTAGCGTAGGCTGTACGATAAACGGCGTAGTCGTTATGTAGTTGCTCTTAAAAGATAGCTAAGTAGTGCTTTAATTTAGCAATCTATCTTATATACGCCTCTAGCAGAGCCTTCGCTTAGAGGCTACTCTTTTCCTAACTCGTTGTTGTCTAAGTAGGACTCCTGATCCTCTTGTTAGGGCGCTGTAGTTACTACCCTTGCAGTGGTCGGCCGTCCCCCAGGTCTCTCTGCTAGCAAAAGCCCGCAATTCCGTACAGTATAGCCTATTTTGCTACACTGGTAGCAGCTCCCTTCTGCTCGCCTCTTATTAAGGGTGGCTATGTCTACCTATTGTGCCGTTTTCGCAGCGGCCCTTGGCCGTATAGTAATAGCTGCTGCTACCCTCGTCGTTATTAGTTCCTAGTCTATAGCGTCCGTCTACTGCTAGAGGGGTTGTCGCAACTTATAAGCGCGGCTTATCCGTCTGAGCCTGCGCTGCTAGTTGTCGACTATCCTAAGGAGATTACAGAATTCCTCGTACGTAGCTAGTCGCATTACGCCTACTAGCCCTGTTATAATCTCCTTAGAGAGGCCTACCTCTAAGGAGGTAATTTTTATCCTGTCCTCCTATTAGAGACCTCCTGCCTCTGCTAGAGTCTAGTCGTATTCTGCAGGGAATTCTCGTACAGTCTTGCGTCCTTGCTTTATCGTATTAACCTATAGGAGTGCTCGGCTCTCGCAGTCTAGGTCCTTGTAGCTCTTGTTAAGAGCTGCCTAGAGCATTGTCGTTATAGCTATTGCTAGGTTGGCAATAGCTGTCTCGTAGTACAGCAGAATCCGTGCTGCCGCCCTGCCCTTTAACCTCCTAAAGAGGTAAACTACCTTGTCTAGCTTAGCTAGGTATACTCCTAAGTCGACTAGAAGCTTAGAGCGCATCTGGGTAGCCTAGGAGGGGTACTTAGCCGGAGCCTTACTATTGTATATAGTAACGTTAGGGAGTTTGCTCTTAGGGGTCGGGGTGTAGGCTATTGTGTTCGTCGTCGTAGGGGTCGAATCGCGATCGGACGCCCTAAGCTGTCGTAGCTCCTGTTCCTGTTAGGAAATTATCGTAGCCTAGTGGTTTACTTGCTGCTCGAGCTGCCTCTTGTGTTCCAGCAGCTCTTCGTACGCGCAGTGCATCTGTCCCTACATAGCCGTAGGTTCTATAGAGATGTCGCTGTCTATCTTCGTTGTATTACTACAGTTACTAACAGTAAGATCAGTTCCTAATATAAGGGCTTAAGAGTCTTGGTTTAGAAACTTAAGGTTAGGTATCTATATAAAGAAACTAATAGGCAGTTCCTTCGTCGTCTGCTGCTGTACAATTTGCACCTACAAAGCTAAGCTAGCAATCTCCCTCTCTTTAGGGGTGCAAGGTTTACACTCTGTATAGAGGATCGGGAGTTCTCCCTCTGTACAGTAGTGCAGAGTTTTCCCTTCGTTTAAAGGGGCAGTAATTCCCCTCTGTATAGGGCTATAGGGTTCTCTCTCTGTATAGGAGTAGGGTTGTGTTAGTGATTCCGTACAGAGAGTAGGACTGTGCTAGTGCCGCTAAGTCGCAGTCCTTAGGGCGACGGCTGGCTTAGGTCTAGGACCTGGGCTGGGCAGCGCCCGCTAACAGCAGACCTAGAAGAGGCGACTGCCAAAGAAGCAATTAAAGCACTGGACTAACACTTCGGAGACCCCTTCTAGAAGAAGACAGCCTGTAAGCAACTGGACAAGATCAACCAGAACTGACAGACGTTCGAGGAATTTTACAGACTGTTTAGAAAATATGCTATTAGAGCTAGAGTGTCAGAAGATAAGCAGCTCCACCTACTAAGGCAGAAGCTAAACCCTGAACTGGCTACAGCTATAGCTTCGGTGGAAGACGAAGACCTTAAGAGCTTCGTGCACTAAGCGAGAGTTACTGCAAGAAACCTAAGCGCTTACGCGAAGTCGCGTAAATTGATTTAGAAGCAGCCAGTACCGATAATACGACCCCCTGCACCTTTTAGGAGAACGCTGTAGCAGCTATCTTATTCGCTGCGTTTATCGTTCGTGCCTACCTGCTACGCGTATAGAAAGCCTGGCCACATCGCTACGAGATGCTAAGCTACGGATAAGCAGAAGCAGGAGTATCGGGCTACAAAGCAGCAGCCGTCGAGAAAGACTATCCAAGCTATCGAGCCGGCTTAGAACGACATCGACAGTGTAGACGGTAGAGTGCTACTAAGGATTTTGGGAAAAGACTAGCTGGACGGATAGGCCCCCTATCCAGCATAGACAATAGGGTACCGACAAGAACTACGTCGCCAGAAGAAGGAAGTATTAACAGCTGCAGCGACCCGCTCTCGGCGGCAGTTGAAGTAAACATAGAAACAGCTATTGTCCTTCTAATTACAGTCTACCCCCTTAACGGCTCGCAAGACCCCCATTAGTTAAGGGCCTTTATCGACACAGAAGCCCTTATTGGCGCAGCGATCCACTATCGCCTAGTTCGGAAACTAATAAAAGGATACAGCTATCTAGTAGAGCTAGCATTGCTAACACAGATTTCGGCATATAACGGACAAGACACAGAGAGTGTTACGCATAATGTGCTATTAAAAACTACCCTAGCTGGTCGCACTACGGAAGCGACGTTCTGAATTATAGATATCGGAAGGTTTAACATTATTATAAAACAAAAATGGATAAAGAACTAGAAAGCAGTTATTAACGTAGGTAAAGGCACACTCGGATTCAAAACACTACAGAGTGGCGTCGCCGCTGTCAAACCGGTCACGTCGTCGCCGCGAAACCGAACGCTACGACTATCGAAGAGGTTCTGAAAGACCGGCCTAACCCTCTAGACACGATCGTAATAATAAGCTCCGAAGCTTTAACGACCCTCGCGAGGTCGCTAGACAATAATATTTACACTATCTCGATAAAAGACATTAAGGACTACCGGAAGATAATAGCGGAAGAAGAGGTAGATCTACTAGATGTATTACTGAAAGAACTCTATAGTTACACTAACGTATTCTCGAAGGCTGACTCTAACCTCTTGCCGCTCCACCGACCGGAATATAACAACAAGATCCGGCTGAAAGAAGGAGCCGCGTTGCTAAGGACCGAACCCCTAAGACGCTTATCGCTAGCCGAGCTGGACTAGGTAGAAGTGTTTGTTCGAGAGAATCTGGCGAAGAAGTTTATTAAGCTGAGCTTAGCCGAATATGCGTTGCCGATTCTTTTCGTAAGGAAGCCCAGAGGTAGCCTCCGACTGTACGTAGACTACCGAGGCCTTAATAAGGTCACTAAGAGAGACGTATATCCGCTGCCTCTAATCGATAAGACTATACAGAGGGTAGCGAAGGCTAAGTAGTTTAGCAAGTTGGATATTCGCTAAGCTTTCTATCGACTAAGAAACGAAGAAGGACAAACCGAAGATCTTACGACGTTCGCTACGCGTATAGGCAATTTCAAGTAGTTGGTAATGCCTTTCGGACTTACTAACGCGCCGGCAGTGTAGCAACGCTTTATAAACTACACCTTTATAGACATGCTAGAACGGTTCGTGTCTATCTACTTGGACGACATCCTTATTTACACTAAAGGAACGAGAGAGCAACACACGGACTACATCGAGAAAGTGTTAACTAGGCTCTGCAAGGTTGGCTTAAACGCAGACACAAAGAAGAGCGAGTTCTAATAGACCAAAGTCAAATATCTCGGTCTTATTGTCGGAAGAGAAGGGATTCGGATAGACCTATCAAAAGTCGCTGCCGTCGCGGAATGGAAGCAGCCGAAATCCGGAAACACTACGCAAATCAGAGCGTTTCTCGGATTCTGCAGCTACTATTAACAGTTTATCAAGGACTTTAGCAAGATAGCGAGACCCCTAAACAGAGCACTAAAGAAAGAGGCCGCTAGCCTATAGAATAAGAGGTGCACGGAAGCCTTTAACCGGCTGAAAGAGGCGGTGGCCTTAGCGCTAGTGCTAGCGCACTTCCGACCGGAAAAGACGATCTATGTAGAAATAGACGCTTCCGACATAGTAACAGCAGGGGTCCTTTCTTAATACGCTAACGACGACAAGACCCTCTATCCGGTGGTTTTCTTTAGCAAGTCTATAAATAATGCTAAGCGGAACTACGCTATCTACGATAAAGAACTGTTAGCTATTATATAGACGTTCGAAGAGTGGAAGCAGGAGCTTATAGCTGGAAAAAGCATAGTCCAGGTCCTTACGGACTACCAGTCGCTCACCTACTTTATAAAGACGCAGAAGCTGTTACGTCGCCAGGCTCGGTAGGCCGCCTACTTATCCGGATTCGATTTTAAGATTACCTATCGACCTGGAGCTTAAAATGGAAAGGCCGACGCGTTAATAAGAAGAGAAGGAAAGACCAGCCGCGCGAATAAAGATCCGAACATGTTCTAGAAGGTGTTAACAGAACGGATAGTAGACGCTAAAGTGCTGAAAGAGGTAGGGGTCTGCGCAGTAGAGCAGGCGACCGAGGAAGAGACTCTCTACAAGAGAGTAGAACGGCTTAATTAGCAGCAGAAGCTCGGCAAAACCGGCTTAGGGAAGCTAATCGTTCTGGAAGAACTGATTACAGAGGTTATCCAGCTTGTTTATAGTTCTAAAGACGTCGGCTATGCAGGCTCGAAGAAGACGATAGAAGCTGTAAGAACGACCTACTGGTTTCCGCAAATCTTCGAGCGGATCTACCGGTTTATCGCTAACTGTTACGTGTGCCGAGCTGCGAAGCCACGTTACAGCCTTCCAGCCAGTCTGTTAAAGCTACTTCCGATTCCTAAGAAACCGTAGCAGCACATTATAATAGATTTCGTAACCGGCCTGCCGGATTCCGATAGATATAATGCTACGCTCAACGTAGTGGATCGACTAAGCAAGGAGCGCTACTTTATCCCCTGCCGAGCGAAGGATAAAGGAACTACTATATAAGAGATGGCGAGAATGCTAATTTAGCACGTATAGAAACACTACGGCCTGCCGGACACTATTACTACGGATAGGGGTCCTCAATTCACTGCCGACGTATAGAAGGCTATAAACTATACTCTCGGAATTCGTAGAAAGCTTAGCACAGCCGCTTACCCTTAAACTGACAGTTAGTCTAAAGTAGCTAACCGAGAGATAGAAAAATATTTACGAATCTTCTGCAGTTATTATAAAGCAGAATAGGTTAAGGTGTTGCTAAAAGCCGAATTCTGCGCCAATTTAGCACGATTAGAAGCCACCTTACTAGCGCCGTTTAAGATAACCTACGGTTATCTTCTGAGGATAAGTTTTTAACCGCCAAACGAACCTAGCTCTTTAGAACCTTCCACTGCCACTTCGTCGAAGAGAGTCGCCGCGGCTGCGGCAGAAGCGCTTAGATCTTAGATAGAAGAAGCGATTAAGGTAGCAAAGGAGGCGATAGAATCGACTTAGAAGAAGATAGTAACTCGAGCTAATAGAAAGCAGTTACCGATAGAATTCAAAGAAGGCCAAAAGGTATAGCTTAATACGCAGAACCTAAGGCCAAAAGGCAACGCTAAGCTCAACCCCTGCTACGTAGGTCCGTTTAAGTTAGTAGAAAAGAGGTCGCCGGTAACTTATTAGCTCTAACTACCGAAATCGTTCCGAATCTACGATGTCTTCTATTCGGACCTGCTAAGTTTGGACCCTAAAGACGGCCTTCCAGAACAAGGGTTCGCCGAACTCCCACTAATCGAGATAGACAGTAAAGAAGAAGAATAGGAGGTGGAAGATGTAATAGATATAAGAAAGCTAAGAGGATCTATCGAAGCGAGGATCTTATAGAAAGGATAGCTAGAAGACTATAAATGATATCCGGCCAAGAACCTCCGGAATTCGGCAGAGCTGCTAAGAGAATTTTACGTTTAAACCCTAAGGAAGCCGAAACCTAAGTGGCTCCGAAGTTGATAGTTACAGAAAAAGAGGAAAAAGCCGCGTCCGCTCTATTAGTGTAGAAGCCGATAAAGACGATCGTAGCAATAGCTCTGCTAGAGCCCTCGACGCGGCCACTACCTACTGCCGCTTTGGCAGGAAGTCCGCCGACGCCGCTTTAAGGTGTCGGCGCCGCCGGCCCTGCAGTAGGTAAGGTCCTTAGTGATCCGGGCGCGCAGATATGATTCAATACGGCCTTTTTGATAACTATATCTCGAACTGAGGAGGGAAAAGAACCTATGTGGTGGTGGCGGTGGGCTTTGATGGAGGGTGGTGTGCCAAGGCCCGGCTCGGCCCGGTCGGGCCGAGCCGAAATCCAGGGTCCACCCTATTAATCTGTCCCACCTCTTTCCACCGCCGCAACACTACCCCCCTCCCTTACCAGCGGTCGCCCTCGACCGCTTAGTCACTCCATCTATCCGGAAATCTCCACTTTTTTTTTTTTTTTTTTTTTTTTTTTTCGTTTCCTTCTCGAAAATCCCCTCCGACGCCGACGTCGCGTCTTCTATCTTCTATCTTCTATTACAACCGGCGTCCTTTTCGTCGCTTTTTCTATTTTTTACATCGTCGGCATCTAAAGTCCTTCACTTCACGTTTATGTGATCCGTTCGCCTAATCTGTGCTATCTGATCGGAGTCGTAGGTTATCTAAGCTGCGGTGTGGTTGGTCTGTGCTCCGGCGCGGAGGTCTATATAGATCTTTCCGCGGCGTCGTTTTTCTTCTTCTTCTTCTTTTCTACCAGAGCCTCTACGCCGTCGCCGACCGGCCGCCTGGAGCTATCAATTCTATTACGATCGTCTTTATCGGCTTCTACGCCGGTAGAGCGGACGTGTTTTCTTTCTTCCGGAATTGTCGACATTAGAGCCACGCCGGCTTCGGCTTCTTCGGGTTCCGCGTGTAAAAGTCTCTTAGCAGCTCCGCCGAGTTCCGGAGATTCTCGATCGGATACTATTTATAGTCTTCCGGCCACCCCTTCTACAAGATCCTCGCTTTAATAGACCCTCTCGTCTTCTTTACGTCCATTACGTCTTCTACCTCCCACTCTTCTTCTTTACCGTCCATCTCAACTAGTGGGGGTTCGGCGAACCCCTGCTGCGGCAGACCGTTCTCAGGGTCCAGGCTTAGTAGATCGGAATGGAAAACGTCGTAGATCCGGAACGCCTTCAGCAGCTCGAGCCGATAAGTCACCGGCGACCTCTTTTATATTATCTTGAATGGACCTACGTAGCGTAGGTTGAGCTTCGCGTTTCCTTTTAGCCTTATGTTCCGCGTGTTGAGCTATACCTTTTGACCTTCTTCGAATTCTATTGGCGACCGGTTCCTATTAGTTCGAGTTACTATCTTCTTCTGAGCCGTCTCTATTGCTTCTTTCGCCACCTTGATTGCTTCTTCTATTTAAGATCGTAGCGCTTCTGCCGCCGCGGCGGCGACTCTCTTTGACGACGTAGTAGTGGAAAGCTCCGGCGAGCCGGCGTCGCTTAGTGGCTAAAAGCTTTTTCTCGGAAGATAGCCGTGCATTATCTCGAACAGCGCCAGCGACGTTGCTTCTAACTGTGTTAAGTTCGCGCAGAATTCGGCTATTGGTAACACCTCGACCCACTTTTCTTAATGATAGCCGCAGAAGGTTCGCAAATATCGCTCTATCTCGCGATTAGCCACTTCGGACTAGCTGTCGGTTTAAGGGTGAGCGGCGGTGCTGAGCTTTCTATAAATTCCGAGAGTTTGGTTATTAGCTTTCCAAACGTCGGCGGTGAATTGAGGACCCCTATCCGTAGTGATAGTGTCCGGCAACCTATAGTGCTTCTAGACGTGTTGGATCAACATCCGCGCGGTTTCTTCCGCCGTAGTTCCTTCGTTTCTCGCTCGACAGGGGATGAAGTGTCGTTCTTTGCTCAGCCTATCCACTATGTTAAGGGTGGCGTTATATCTATTTGAATCCGGCAGGCCGGTTACGAAGTCCATTGTAATGTGCTGCCATAGTTTCTCGGGGATCGGCAGTGGCTTCAATAAGCCTGCTAGAAGACCGTAACGCGGCTTCGCGGCCCTGCATACGTAGCAATTGGCGATAAATCGATGGATCCGTTCGTAGATCCGCGGAAACCAGTAGACCGTCCTTATGGCTTCTATCGTCTTTTTTGAGCCGGCGTAACCAACGTCTATAGAGTTATAGACCTACTGGATGACTTCCGTAATTAGTTCTTCCGGAATTATTAGCTTTCCTAAGCCGGTTTTGCCGAGCTTCTGCTTCTGATTGAGCTGCTTGACCTTCTCGTAGAGAGTCTCTTCCTTAGGGGCCGGTTCCACTATGCAGACCCCTACCTCTTTCAACACCTCTGCGTCTACTATCTGCTCGGTCAACACCTTCTGAAACATGTTCGGATCTTCCTTCGCGCAGCTCGTCTTCCCTTCTCTTCGCGTTAGCGCGTTAGCCTTTCCATTTTGAGCCCCTGGTCGATAGGTAATCTTGAAATCGAACCCTAATAAGTAGGCGGCCCACTGAGCTTAACGCCGTAAGAGTTTCTGCGTCTTTATAAAGTAGGTCAGCGACTGATGGTCCGTAAGGACCTGGACCGTGCTCTTTCCAGCTATAAGCTCCGGTTTCCACTCCTCGAAAGCCTGAATAATCGCCAGCAGCTCCTTATCGTAGATAGCGTAGTTCCGCTTAGCTTCCGTTATGGACTTGCTAAAGAAAGCGACTGGATGGAGGGTTTCGTCGTCGCTATATTGAGAAAGGACCCCTGCGGTTACTGTGTCAGAAGCGTCCGTTTCTACATAGATAGTCTTTTCCGGTCGGAAGTGCGCTAGGACCGGCGCCGAGGCCACTGCTTCTTTCAGCCGGTTAAAGGCTTCCGTGCACTTCTCGTTCTATAGGCCGGCGGCCTCTTTCTTTAACGCTTCGTTTAGGGGTCTGGCTATCTTGCTAAAGTCCTTAATAAACTGTCGGTAGTAGCTGCAGAATCCGAGAAACGCTCTGATCTGCGTAGTGTTTTCGGATTTTGGTTGCTTCTATTCCGCGACGGCGGCGATCTTCGAGGGGTCTATACGAATTCCGTTTCTTCCGACGATAAGACCGAGATACTTGACCTCCGTTTGATAGAACTCGCTCTTCTTCGTGTCTGCGTTTAATCCGACCTTGCGGAGCCTCTTTAACACTCTCTCGATGTAGTCCGTATGTTGCTCCCTCGTTCTATCGGTGTAGATAAGGATGTCGTCCAAGTAGATAGACACGAACCGTTCTAGCATGTCTATAAAGGTGTGGTTTATAAAGCGTTGCCACACTGCCGGCGCGTTAGTGAGTCCGAACGGCATTACCAGCCACTTAAAATTGCCTATACGCGTCGCGAACGTCGTAAGATCTTCCGTCTGCCCTTCTTCGTTTCTTAGTCGATAGAACGCTTAGCGGATGTCCAGCTTGCTGAACCACTTAGCTTTCGCTACGCGCTGTATAGTCTCGTCGATTAACGGCAGTGGGTATACGTCTCTCTTAGTGACCTTATTAAGGCCTCGATAGTCTACGCAGAGTCGTAGACCACCCCCTGGTTTCCTTACGAAAAGAATCGGTAACGCATATTCGGCAGAACTTGGCGTAATAAACTTCTTCGCTAGATTTTCGCGAACAAACACCTCTACTTAGTCCAGTTCCGCCGGCGACAGTCGTCTGAGGGGCTCGGTTCTTGGCAGCGTAGCCCCCTCTTTTAGTTAGATCTTGTTGTTATATTCCGGTCGATGGAGCGGCAGGAGGTTGGAGTCAGCTTTTAAGAAGACGTCAGCGTAACTATAGAGTTCGTTTGGCAGCACCTCTAGTGGATCCACTTCTTCTTCCGCCATTATCTTCTAGTAGTCTTCGATGTCTTTTATCGAGATAGCGTAGATCTTATTATCCGGCGACTTCGCGAGGGTCGTTATGGCTTCTGAACTCATCATTCCGACAGTAACCGGGGGTTCGGAACGATCGGACGGAGCCTCTCTCGCGGACTCCGCGGCTTTCGGCTTGGCAGCGACGGTGGCGACCTTTCCGATGGTCCCTGCTCCGCTACCCGGGGTTTTGAACCTGATCGTTCCTTTATCTACGTTAACGATAGCTTTCTGGTTCTTCATCCATTTCTGCCCTATAATAATGTCAAACCTTCCGATATCCATAATCCGGAACGTCGCTTCCGTGGTTCGACCAGCTAGCGTAGTCCTTAGCGGCACGTAGTGCGTAACGCTTTCTGTGTCTTGTCCGTTATACGCCGAAATCTTCGTCGGCGACGCCAGTTCCACTAGATAACCGTATCTATTCGTCAGCTTCTGGACCAGTCGGTGGTGGACCACCGCGCTAATAAGAGCTCCTGTATCGATAAAAGCTCTTAGCTGAAGTGGTTTGCTCGATCCGTTAAGGGGGTGGACAGTGATTAGAAGGATAATAGCTGTTTCCGTGTTCACTTCTACCGCCGCCGAGAGCGGATCGCTGTAGCTGTTAATACTTTCTTCTCGTAGCGATTCGCTTCGATTCGGTGCCCTATTGTCAATGCTGGATAGGGGGCCTATCCGTCCAGCTGGTCTTTTCCTATAATTCTCAGCTGCACGCCGCCGTCTACGCTGTCAGCATCGTTTAGAGCCGGCTCTATAGCTTGAATAGTCTTTCTCGGCGGCTGCGGCTGCTGCTTTATAATACGATACTCCTGCTTCTGCTTATCCGATGCTTGGCAGCTCGTAGCGATGTAGCCAGGCTTTCCGCACGCGAAACAGGTAGGGACGAACGACGGTCGCGGCACGTAAGGCGGCTGGGGGCCACGTCGGAAGGGCGCGGGGGCTCTGGTTGTCCGCATTAGCGACGGCGACGGCGACGGCTTCTGAACCGATTCGCGTGATTTCGCGTAAGCGCTCAAGTTTCTCGCAGTGACTCTCGCTTGGTGCACGAAGCTCTCAAGGTCTTCGTCTTCTACGGACGCCATAGCAGCGGCCAGCTCAGGGCTCAGTTTCTGCCTTAGTAAGTGCAGCTGCTTATCTTCTGCCACTCTCGCTCTAATGGCATATTTCCTAAACAGTCCGTAGAACTCTTCGAACGTCTGCCGGTTCTGGTTGATCTTATCTAGCTGCTTACAGGCTGTCTTCTTTCGGAATGGGTCTCCGAAGCGTTGATCTAACGCTTTGATCGCTTCCTCCGCGGTCACCTCTTCTAGGTCCGCCACTAGCGAGAACGCTTCGCCTTCCAGTCGCGCCTCTAAATAGGCCAGTCTGTCTTCTTCGCTGCTTGCTGCGTAATCGCGGCTTATCTTATTCTTGATCTTCTTCTTGAACGCCTCCTACGCTTTAGGGTCTCCGCTACCGAAAGCAGGTAGGTCCGGCAGTGGCGTTATCGTAGTGCTACCTTGACTATAGGCCGCTGGTAAGGCGGTCTCTGCTTGTTCTTCTCGACGCAGTGGCGGCGACTTTGCTGCTTCCATATTAGCTATCTGATTCTTTAGCGCCTTCAGCTGCGCCAGTAGATTCGACGCTTAGTGTTCCAATACGTCGACAATAGTCTCTACCGATTCCTTCTCGGCCCTTACCGTCTCTACTTCCTCTCTTAGCTGTCTGTTTTCTTCTAGTGTTCTGTAGAACAGCGTCTTAATAAGGTCTATACCGTCGTAGACCTTTCCTATCCTATTCTTATTTACGTAGTTCTCTAGTTCCTCGATCGTGCAGTCGTGGATCTTCTTGTATTCACTTATTCGTTCCTTAATCTCTGCGGTCTCTTCCGCTGTAAAACCTCTAATAACGATCTTATCGTCAACTACACTGGAGCGTCTGCTCGCTCTGTCAGTCTTTCTCTTTCCGCGGCGGCCTGTTACGCCGCTCTCTACCGCTGAGAAGCCTTCCATCTTCTTACAGTGCCGTAGGGGTTGTTGTTAGTGTGTTGGTGGGTGCGCGTGCGTTATTCGGGTTTCCGGATAGTTCAACAGGCCCTTTCGCGCAGCGCGGGGTGTGGTGTGGAGAGTAAGTTCGAGATATAATGATCTAGGCGCGCAGATATAATTCAATACGGCCTTTTTGATAACTATATCTCGAACTAAGGAGGGAAAAGAACCTATGTGGTAGTGGCGGTGGGCTTTGATGGAGGGTAGTGTGCCAAGGCCCGGCTCGGCCCGTCCGGGCCGAGCCGAAATCCAGGGTCCACCCTATTAATCTGTCCCACCTCTTTCTACCGCTGCAACACTTAGTAGAGAAAGAAAAAGAAGAAGAAACGGCGCAGCGGATAGATCTATATAGACCTCTATAGCAAAGCACGGACTAGTTACGCCGCAGATTAGGTAGCCGCTAGCTCCGATCAGACGGCACGGATTAGATAGACGCTAAGTAGAGACGTTAGAAGGCGACAATGTAAGAAGAAAGAAGATAAAGAAAGGGGATAGTTTCGAAATAGAAGAAAGCGAAGAGGTAACAACAGAGTTTCAAAGAAAAAAGGGGACAGATAGATAAGTAAGCGGTCGGGGACGACCGCTAGTAAGGGAGGGGGGTAGTGTTGCAGCAGCAGAAAGGGGTAGGACTAAGTAATAGGGTGGACCCTCGGAATTTCGGCTCGGCCCTTCCGGACCGAGCCGGGCCTTGGCACACTACCCCTAAAGCTCTTACCTACTACTACATAGATTCCCTTCCCTCCTTAGTTCGAGATATAGTTATTAAAAAGGCCGTATTGAATTATATCTGCGTGCCTGGATCACTATTAGAGCTAGAGTGTTAGAAGATAAGCAGCTCCACCTACTAAGGCAGAAGCTAAACCCCGAACTGGCTGCAGCTATAGCTTCTGTAGAAGACGAAGACCTTAAGAGCTTCGTGCACTAAGCGAGAGTTACCGCGAGAAACCTAAGCGCTTACGCGAACTCGCGTAAATCGATTTAGAAGCAGCAGGTGCCGATAACACAACCCCCTGCACCTTTTAGGAGAACGCTACGGCAGCTATCTTATTCGCTGCGTTCGTCGTTCCTACTAGTCGGACTACTGTAAACTTTCTGTTCTTCCAATCTAGATTCTTGCTCGGCTGGTCTGTATAGATGTTGCGCTAGTTTAGCCAGACCTTATCTCCTGCCTCGTACCTTAGTGCAGCCTGTCGTCCCTTGTTAGCCTGCTCTTCTGCGTTCTGTTAAGCTATAGCTAGGCTGGCCTTTGCCTATTAATAGGCGTTCGTAATCGTCTGTACGATGGCCTCTCCCTGCTGAATTAGGGATCTTACAGGGTGCAGGGTGTTACTACTTAGGGTCGGTAGGAGCGGGGAATAGTCGTATCTATAGGCTACAAAGAAGGAGGACAATCCTGTAGTATTAGCCGTACGGCTGTTAATAGCTAGCTCCGCTATAGGGAGAAGGCGGTTCCAATTCGTCTAATTATAGTCGACGTATGCTTAGAGGTACGCTTCTAACGTCGAATTGACCCTCTCTATCGCACCGTCCGTCTGCAGGTGCTATGCAGTTAACAGGCGACGTTCTACATTTAGTAACTGGCAAACCCTTGCCTAGAGCTAGCTCGTAAACTGCGTACCCTAGTCCGACACAATTGACGTAGGGAAACCGTGCTTGCTAAATGTCGTCTGTATAAAGGCCTAGGCAGTGTCCTTAGCTGTAATAGAGTCTATTGCCTCTAGTATTACCTCCTTCGTTAGCTTGTCTATTACTACTATAATGTTTTTCTGTCCGTCGCTCTTAGGGAGGTCTGTAATAAAGTCTACTGTTAGGTCTTGCTAGGGTCGGTCCAGTATCGGTAGGGGTTTTAGCAGCCTGTGCTTTAGTTTACGCTAGGGCTTCGTCCGTCTGCATACATCGCAGTTCTGTACAAACCTGCAGATATCCTTCGCTATTGCCGGCCAGTAGTAGTCCCTAGCAACAATGCTGTACGTCTCCTCGCGCCCTAGGTGCCCGGTAGCTATAGAATTATACGCCCGTTGTATTAAGCTTATATAGAGCTTCTCGTCTGCTAGGACCCAAATCCGATTCCTGAACTTCAGGTTGTTCTCCTCGTCCACTAAGCACTCTGCTGCCGACACCTTAAGATAAAGCTCTGCTAGGAGCTTCCGCTGTCCTCCTTAGATCGCTGTACAGGCCCCTTAGTATACATCGTCCTTTTCCACTGCCTCTTCCTATGCCTGCAGTTAGGGCTCCTATATATATGTCGCTACTAGGCGGAAAGTCTCCTCGCCTGGCTCCTCCTTAAACATCTGGAATGTTCGTAACTTTAGCCGGTCGTCCTCGTACGTCGTTGGCATGTCCTGGTCTCGTCTAGATAGCGCATTAGCCCTGCTGTTATCCTTACCCTTGCAGTACTAGAGTCTTATATTAAACGGGCTTAGGTACATTGCCTATCGTACGTGCCTCTTAGACAGCTTCCAGGGCTGCGTAAAGTACTCTAGGTTCTTGTAGTTAGTTAGGGCAAGGAATTCGGGGACTAAGCAGAGTTCTCTATCCTAAGCTTCGCAACACTGTACGACTGCTAGCAACTCCTTGTCGTAGATAGGGTAGTTGCACTTAGCTAGGGAGTTCTTCTTAGAGAAATACGCGTATAGGTGCAGGAGTCCGTCTAAGCATACCTGCAACAAGATGCCTCCTATGCAGTACCCTAAGGACTCGGTTTCCAGTATTGTCGTACGTTCTAGGTCGAAGGCGGCAAGCGTTGGTCTTATAGTAAAGAGCTCCTTTAGCTTGTTAAAGCTCCTGTTGCACTCGTCCGTCTACTTAAACTGCTTGTCCTTATATGTTAGCTCGACTAGGGGGCGTACGATCTCTAAATAGTTCTGTATAAACTGGCAGTAGAAGTTGGCAAACCTAAGAGATTCCTGTACGCCCTTAACGCTCGTAGGCGGCTTCTATTGCTTAATAGCGTTAATTTTTTTCCCATCTATACTAATGCCTTTCCCTGCCTTGATAATAAACCTTAGGTATTTCGTATGCTAGATACTAAATTTACATTTGTCGATGTTAAGGTATAAGCTAGTCTGCTGCAGTCGGTCTAGCACCTTCTTAACGTCCTATACGTAATCTGCATAGGTGCCGTGTGTAAAAACCAGGGTGTCGTCGAGGTACGCTAAGAAGATGTCGTCTAGTAACCCTTGCAAGGACTTATTAATGTACCTTTAGAAGGTTGCCAGTGCATTGGCAAGGCTAAAGGGGGTAACAAGCTACTTAAAAAGACCGTATCTCGTACAGAAGGCAGTTATCTATTTACAGCCTTCCTTAATCCGTATCTTGTAGAAAGCCGAGACTACGTTAAGCTTAGTAAACTACTTTGCCTTGCTGATCCGTCCGAGAGTCTCCTTAATAAGGGGTAGGGGGTACCGGGCCTTCTTGGTAATCGCGTTAATGCCTCTATAGTCTATATAGAAACGCAAGCCGGCCTTCCCCTCCTTGTAGACAAACGGCACTAGGGCTCCTGCAGACGAGGTACTTACCCGAATAATGTTGCAGTAGCAGAAAGAGGTGGGACTAAGTAATAGGGTGGACCCTTAGAATTTCGGCTTAGCTCTTCCGGACCGAGCTGGGCCTTGGCACCCTACCCCCAAAGCCCTTACCCGCCACTACATAGATTCCTTTCCCTCCTCAGTTCGAGAGATAGTTGTTAAAAAGGCCGTATTAAATCTTATCTGCGCGCCCGGATTATTATCTCTCGAACTCACTTACTATACTATCCCTACGCTGCGCGAAAGGGACCGTTAAGCCATCCGGACATCCGAATAACGCATACGCACTATACAAACCAAACCAAACACTAGCACCGTAAGACAGCTATAGAGAGCTTCTTAACGGTAGACAGCGGTGTTGCAGGCCGAAGCAGAAGTAGAAGAGAAAAGACTAACAGAGCGAGCAGGCGCTCTAGTGTTATTAATAATAATTTTATTATTAGAGGTTTTACAGCAGAAGAGACTGCAAAGATTAAGCAACGAATAACTGAATACAAGAAGATCTATAACTGTATACTCGAGGAACTTAAGAATTACGTAAACGAGAACGGAGTAGGGAAGGTCTACGACAGCATAGACCTTATAAAGAAGCTGTTTTACAGAACCCAAGAAGAAAAGAGACAGTTAAGAGAGGAAATTAAAGCGGTGAGAGCCGAGAAGGAATCGGCAGAGACTATTATAGATGTACTAGAAAACCAAGCGGCAAACCGACTGGAACAACTAAACGCAATAAAGACTCAGCTAGCTAAGATAGAAGCAGCGAGGTCGTCGGCGCCGCTACTACATTAAGAAGAACAAGCAGAGACTTCCTCGCCGGCGGCCTACAGTTAAGACGGCACCTTAATAACGTTACTACCGGATCTACTAGCGTTTAGAGGCAGAGATCCTAAGGACTAGGAGGGGTTTAAAAAAGAGATAAAGAACAAGATGGATCGAGACTATGCCGGAAACAGTGCCGAAGATAGATTGGCCTACCTAGAATCGCGATTAGAAGGTAAAGCTTTCTCGCTAGTAGCAGACCTAGAAGAAGTAACTACCGAAGAAGCGATCAAAGCGCTGGATCAACGCTTCAGAGACCCCTTCTGGAAGAAGACAGCCTGTAAGCAGCTAGACAAGATTAACTAGAACCGGCAGACGTTTAAGGAATTCTACGGACTATTCCGAAAATATGCTATTAGAGCCAGAGTGTCGGAAGATAAGCAGCTCCACCTATTAGGGCAGAAGCTGAACCCCAAATTGGCCGCGGCTATAGCGTCGGTAGAAGACAAAGACCGCGAAAGCTTTGTATACAGAGCGAGAGTCACTGCTAGAAACTTCAGCGCTTACGCGAAATCGCGCGAATCGAGCCAGAAGCCGTCGATAATGCAGGCAACGCGACCCTCTGCACCTTTCCAGAGAGCACCTCCGCAGCTATCTTATTAGTTACCGCGTTCGTCGTTCGTCCCTACCTGTTACGCGTATAGAAAGCCTGGCTACATTGCTACGAGATGCCAAGCATTAGATACGTAGAAGCAGGAGTATCGTGTTATAAAGCAGCTGCAGCTGCCGAGAAAGACTATACAAGCTATAGAGCCAGCTCCGAACGACACCGACAGTGTAAACGGTAGAGTGCTACTAAGAGTCCTGGGAAAAGACCAGCTAGATAGATGGGCCCCCTATCCAGTATAGACAATAGGGCACTAACAAGAACTACGTCCCTGGAAGATAAGAGTATTAACAGCTATAGCGACCTACTCTTAGCGGCGGTAGAAGTAAACACAGAAACAGCTATTATCCTTCTAATTACTGTCTACCCCTTCGGTAGTTCCAGCAGGCCACTCCAGCTAAGAGCTTTTATTGATACAGGATCTCTTATCGGAGCGGCTATCCACTATCGATTAGTTGGGAAACTGATAAAAGGATACGGTTATCCAGTAAAGATAGCGTCGCCGACACGGATTTCGGCATACAACGGACAAGACACTAAGAGTGTTACGTACTACGTGCGATTAAAGACTACCTTAGCAGGTCGCACTACAGAAGCGACGTTCTGAATTATGGATATCGGAAGGCTTAACATTATTATATAGCAGAAATAGATAAAGAACCAGAAGGCTGTTATCGACGTAGGTAAAGGCAAGCTAGGGTTCAAAAACCAGCAGAGCGGAGTCGCCGCCGAACCGGCTACCGTCGTCGCAGCGAAACAGATCGCTGACTACAGAAGCGGTTCCAATAGATAGGCCCGAACCTCCTAACACGATAGGAATAATAAGCTTAGAAGCTTCAACGACCCTCGCGAGGTCACTAGACAATAAGATTTACGCTATCTTAATAAAAGACATCGAAGACTACCAGAAGATAATAGTAGAAGAAGAAGTGGACCCGATAGAGGTGTTACCAAAAGAACTCCATAACTACACTAATGTGTTCTCGAAAGCAGACTCCAACCTACTGTCGCTCCACCGACCGGAATATAACAACAAGATCCGGTTGAAAGAAGGAGCCGCGCTGCTAAGAACCAAACCCCTAAGACGCTTATCGCCGGCCGAGCTGGACCAGGTGGAAGTGTTTGTTCGAGAGAATCTGGCAAAGAAGTTTATTACGCCAAGCTCTGCAGAATATGCGTTACCGATTCTGTTCGTGCGGAAACCCGGAGGTAGTCTCCGACTGTGCGTAGATTACTGTAGCATTAATAAGGTTACTAAGAGAGATGTGTACCTGCTGCCTCTGATCGATAAGACTATATAGAGGATAGCAAAGGCTAAGTAGTTTAGCAAGCTGGACATTCGCTAAGCGTTCTGCTAGTTAAGGAACAAGGAAGGACAAACGGAAGACCTTACGACATTCGCTACGCGTATAGGCAATTTCAAGTAGTTGTTGATGCCTCTCGGACTTACCAACGCACTGGCAGTGTAGCAACGCTTTATAAACTACACCTTTATAGACGTGCTGGAACAGTTCGTGTCTATTTACTTAGACAATATTCTTATCTACGCTAAGGGAACAAGAGAGCAACATACGGACTACATTAAGAGGGTGTTAAAGAGACTCTGCGAGGTCGGATTGAACGCAGACACGAAGAAGAGCGAGTTTTATCAGACCGAAGTCAAATACCTCGGTGTTATCGTCGGAAGAGAAGGAATTTGGATAGACCTTTCGAAAGTCGCTGCTATAGCGGAATAGAAGCAACCGATACCTAGAAACAGTACGTAAATCAGAGCGTTTCTTGGATTCTGCAGCTACTATCGACAGTTTATTAAGAACTTTAGTAAGATAGCGAGACTACTGAACGAGGCATTAAAGAAGGAGGCCGCTAGCCTATAGAACGAGAGGTGCACGGAAGCCTTTAACTAGCTAAAGGAAGCAGTAGCGTCGGCGCCGGTTATAGCACACTTCCGACTAGAAAAGACGATCTATGTAGAAACGGACACTTCCGACGTAGTAACTGCAGGGGTCCTTTCTTAATACGCTAACGACGACGAGACTCTCTATCTAGTAGCTTTCTTTAGCAAGTCAATAAATAATGCTAAGCGGAACTACGCTATCTATAATAAAGAACTGTTGGCTATTATACAGGCGTTCGAGGAGTGGAAACCCGAGCTTATAGCTGGACAGAGCACGATCCAGGTCCTTACAGACTACTAGTCGCTAACCTACTTTATAAAGATGCAGAAGCTATTATGCCGTTAAGCTAGGTAGGCCGCCTACCTATCCAGATTTGACTTCAAGATCACTTATCGACCTGGAGTTCAAAATAGAAAGGCTAATGCGCTAACGAGAGGAGAAGGAAAGACTAGCCGCGCGAAAGAAGATCCGAACATGTTTCAGAAGGTGCTAACAGAACAAATAGTAGACGCCGAGGTGTTAAAAGAGGTAGGGATCTATACGGTAGAGCCGCTAACTAAAGAAGAGACGCTGTACGAGAGAGTAGAACGGCTTAATTAGCAGCAGAAGCTCGGAAAACTCGGCTTAGGAAGGCTAATAGTTCTGGAAGAACTAATTATAGAGGTTATCCGGTCGATCTATAGTTCCAAAGAAGTTAGTTACGTAGGCTCGAAGAATACAATAGAAGCCGTAAGAACGACCTACTGGTTTCCGCGAATCTTCGAGCGAATACACCGGTTTATTACTAACTGTTACGTGTGCCGAGCCGCAAAGCCACGTTACGGCCTTCTGGCCGGCCTGTTAAAGCTACTTCCGATCCCTAGGAAACTATAGCAGCACATTACGATAGACTTCGTAACCGGCCTGCCGGATTCTAATAGATATAACGCTACGCTCAATGTAGTAGATCGACTAAGCAAGGAACGCTATTTTATCCCCTGCTTAGCTAAGGATAAAGGAACTAGAGCAGAAGAAACAGCGAGAATGCTAATCCAACACGTATAGAAACACTATAGCCTGCCGGACACTATAACTACGGATAGGGGTCCCCAATTTACCGCCGATATATAGAAAGCTATTAACTAAGCTCTCGAAATTCGTAAAAAGCTCAGCACGGCCGCTTACCCCCAAACCGACGGACAGTCTAAAGTGGCTAACCGAGAGATAGAAAAGTATCTACGAATCTTCTGCAGCCACTATTAAGCAGAATGGGTTAAGGTGTTGCCGATAGCCGAATTCTGCGCCAATTCTGCACGATTAGAAGCTACCTTACTAGCGCTGTTCGAGATAACCTACAGTTATCTTCCGAGGATAATGTTAGGGGGCGCCGCCCAGCCCAGGTCCTGGACCCAACCTAAGCCAGCCGTCGCCCTAAGGACTGCGACTTAGCGGCGCCAGCACGACCCTACCCTCTGTACGGAATTACCGACAGGACCCTACTCCTGTATAGAGGGAGAACCCTATAGCCCTACACAGAGGGGAATTGCCTCCCCTCTAAACAGAGGGAAAACTCTACACTACTGTACAGAGGGGGAACTCCCGATCCTCTGTACAGAGTATAAACCTTGTATCCTTATATAGAGGGAAATTGCTAGCTTAGCTTCGTAGGTACAAATTGTATAGTAGCAGACGACAAAGGAACTGCCTATCAGTTCCTTTATATAGATACCTAGCCTTAAATTTCTAAACTAAGATTCTTAAGCCCTTATATTAGAAACTAATCTTACTGTCGATAACCGCAGTAATATAACAAAGATGGACAGCGACATCTCTATAGAACCTACGGCTATACAGGGACAGATGCACTGCGCGTACAAGGAGCTGTTGGCACACAAGGCCCAGCTCGAAGAACAACTAAGCTACTAGACTGCGATAACTTCCCAACAGGAACAAGAGCTACGACAGCTTAGGGCGTCCGATCGCGATCCAACCCCTACGACGACGACGACGAACACAATAGCCTACACCCCGACCCCCAAGAGCAAACTCCCCGACTTTACTATATACGATAGTAAGGATCCGGCCGAGTACCCCTCCTAGGCTGCCTAGATGCGCTCTAAGCTTCTAGTTGACTTAGGAGCTTACCCAACCAAGCTGGACAAGGTAGTTTACCTCTTTAGGAGGTTAAAGGGCAGGGCGGCAGCACGGATTCTGCTGTACTACGAGACGGCTATTGCCAACCCGGCAATAGCTACAAAGACGATGCTCTAGGCAGCTCTTAACAAGAGCTACAAGGACCCAGACCGCGAGAGCTAAGCACTCCTACAGGTTAATACGATAAAACAAGGACGCAAGACTGTACGAGAATTCCTTACGGAATACGACTAGACACTAGCAGAGGCAGGAGGTCTCTAATAGGAGGACAGGATAAAAATTACCTCTTTAGAGGTAGGCCTCTCTAAGAAGATTAAAACGGGACTAGTAGGCGTAATGCGACCAGCTACATACAAGGAATTCTCTAATCTCCTTAGGATAGTCGACGACTAGTAGCGCAGGCTCGGACGGATAAGCTGCGCTTATAAGTTGCGACAACCCCTCTAGCGGCAGACAGACGCTATAGACTAGGAACTAACAACGACGAGGGTGGCGGCAGCCGTCACTGTACGGCCAAGGGCCGCTACTAAAAGGGCACAATAGGTAGACATAGCTACCCCTAACAAGAGGCGAGCAGAAGGGAGCTGCTACAGGTATAGCAAGATAGGCTACACTGTACGTAATTACGGGCTTTTGCCAGCAGAGAGACCTAGGGGACAGCCGACTACTGCAAGGGTAGCAACTGCAGCGCCCCAATGTCAAGGGGGGAGCTAAGAGGTTAGAAGAGGTCGATGTAAAAGTCGAAGTAGGTAGGAGGAGTTGGATAAAACAAAGTCTAAAGGGAGGGATGTAAAAGTTAATATTAGAGGGGGAGGCTAAAGTCTAAAGTAAGGGATGTAAAAACTAAGTAAAGAAAGGAAGGGCTAGAGTCTAGAGTGTAAAAGCTGAATTAATGCATAAGACGAGCTATAAACAAGAAGAAGAGAAAGATTAGGTAGGTAGCAGCAGGTTCTTATATCCCCCTGCCCTAGCTGGTTGCTTGCGTGTTTGCTAATAATTTTCTTATTAAACTCTGTTTCTTTGTTCTACAAACAAATTTATTTCCCAGACCCGCTTTTTCCTAAGGTTCCAGAACTAAGTTAGGAGTGTTTGCATCGCGAGATAATTCGCCTTTTACTCTCTTGGAGTCTTCTTCTATCTAGTAGTTATTAGCCTATAGTCTGTAAATCTTGATAGTTCTAGTTGGGTCTTGGATGCTATTGTTTTCCGTTTTATATCTATTAACTGTGTTTTCCGTTTTACATCTTTTAACCGCAACAGTAGCCCCCCTTAATATAGCGGAGTTCCTACGAAGCCTTAGTAGTTCGAGATACCGGGAGTAAGTCTGCTTATTCCTAGGAGCAGGCCTAATGTTACGGTCAATATTCTATTAGTAAGCAGAATCCAGTTCTCTTTAGCTGTACCGGGTTTCTAGACGGTAGTCTCTAGAGTAGTTTTAACAGTAGAAGGCTTCAATCTTGTCCTTGTCAAAGATAATGTTTCTAAGGGGTTCCTAAGTAGTGTCCCAGTCTTCGTAGCTTTGCTCTTGAACTTTGTACTTTGTCTGTCTATTAATTACTTAACAGTCTGTAATTTTGCGTACGTAGTATTCTCCTTCTTTATCTTCGTCGTCGTCTTCTATAGGGAGAATGCAGGTTCGTTCTTAGTCTTGCAATTGGATTGGGAAGGGATCTCCTTCTTTAGGTCTTAGTTGAACAGGATAGAAGACGTCGTGGATTTCCTAGTCTTCCGGCAGTTAGAGGCGGTATGCATATAAGCTGATCTTCTCTATAATAGGGAAGGGGCCTAGTTTTTTCCAGTTAAGTTTGCGAGAAGGTCTTCTTATAACAATGTTCTTAGAGTCCAGGTACACTCTGTCTCTTACTCAATAGTCTAGGGCTGGTTGTGTTAAGGGGGGAGCTAAGAGGTCGGAAGAGGTCGATGTAAAAGTCGAAGTAGGTAGGAGGAGTTGGATAAAACAAAGTCTAAAGGGAGGGATATAAAAGTTAATATTAGAGGGAGAGGCTAAAGTCTGAAGTAAGGGATGTAAAAACTAAGTAAAGAAAGGAAGGGCTAGAGTCTAGGGTGTAAAAGCTGAATTGATGTACAAGACGAGCTATAAACAAGAAGAAGAGAAAGATTAGGTAGGTGGCGGCAGGTTCTTACATCCCCCTGCCCTAGCTAGTTGTTTGCGTGTTTGCTAGTAACTTTCTTATCAAACTATGTTTCTTTGTTCTGCAAACAAATTTATTTCCTAGACCCGCTTTTTCCCAAGGTTCCAGAACTAAGTTAGGAGTATTTGCATCGCGAGATAATTCATCTTTTACTATCTTAGAGTCTTCTTCTATCTAGTAGTTGTTGGCCTATAGTCTGTAAATCTTAATAGTTCTAGTTAGGTCTTAGATGCTGTTGTTTTCCGTTTTATATCTGTTAACTGTGTTTTCCGTTTTACATCTTTTGACCGCAACAGTAGCCCCCCTTAATATAGCGGAGTTCCTACGAAGCCTTAGTAGTTCGAGATACCGGGAGTAAGTCTGCTTATCCCAGGAGCAGGCCTGATGTTACGGTCAATATTCTATTAGTAAGCAGAATCCAGTTCTCTTTAGCTGTACCGGGTTTCCAGACAGTAGTCTCTAGAGTGGTTTTAACGGTAGAAGGCTTCAATCTTGTCCTTGTCGAGGATAATGTTTCTAAGGGGTTCCTAAGTAGTGTCCTAGTCTTTGTAGCTTTGCTATTGAACTTTGTACTTTGTCTGTCCATTAATCACTTAACAGTCTATAATTTTGCGTACGTAGTATTCTCCTTCTTTATCTTCGTCGTCGTCTTCTGCAGGGAGAATGCAGGTTCGTTCTTAGTCTTGCAATTGGATTAGGAAGGGATCTCCTTCTTTAGGTCTTAGTTGAACAGGATAGAAGACGTCGTGGATCTCCTAGTCTTCTAGCAGTTAGAGGCAGTATGCGTGCGAGCTAATCTTCTCTATAATAGGGAAGGGGCCTAGTTTTTTCTAGTTAAGTTTGCGAGAAGGTCTTCCTGTAACAATGTTCTTGGAGTCCAGGTACACTCTGTCTCCTACTTAATAGTCTGGGGCTGGTTGTCGTTTCCGGTTGGCTTGTTCTTCGTAGATAGCCTAGGCGTAAGTCATTTCTTCTTGGACTTCCTAATAGATCTAGGAGAGGTGCGAAGCCTAGTCGTCTGCATCAACTTCGTCTGGGTCGTCGGCTCGCAGTAGTGGGTCTTAAGGCTCTATTCCTGTTCGGGGGTAGTAGCCTCTGGTAGTGTAGAAGGGTGAGTGTCCTGTCCTCTCTAACTCCCAGTTGCGCGTTGAGAAATCTACTGTTGGGATATGTTTTAGCCAGTCCTTTTTGATCCGGGCACGCAGATATGATTCAATACGGCCTTTTTAATAACTATATCTCGAACTAAGGAGGGAAAGGAATCTATGTAGTAGTGGTAGTAGGCTTTCGTAGTAGTAGTGCCAAGGCCCGGCTCAGTCCGGAAGGGCCAGGCCGAAATTCTAAGGGTCCACCCTATTATCCAGTCCCACCCCTTTCTGCCGCTGTAACACCACCCCCCTCCCTTACCAGCAGTCGCCCTCGACCGCTTAGCTACCTTATCCATTCAAAAATCTTCTCTCTTTTTTTTTCGTCTCCTTCCCAAAACCCCTTCTAACGCCGACGTTGCCTCTTCTATCTTCTATTACAACCGGCGATCTTTTCGTCGCTTCTTCTATTTCTTACATTGTCGGCATCTGAAGTCCTTTACTTGGCGCTTATCTAATTGTCTTATTAATTGATTAGCAGTCTTCTAAGCTGCAGCTCGGCCGGTCTGTGCGCTGCCTTAGGGGTCTATATAGATCCTTCTGTAGCGGCGTTTCTTCCTATTCTTTTTCTTCTACTAAAGCGCTTACCTACCGCAGCGTCGGCGGCGCTGGCACGCTACGGCGTCGGCGAGCTGCCTGCCGAACCGGTAGTAGGTAGTAGCCGCGTCGAAGACCTCCCTAAGGCGACCGTTACGATTGTTTTCTTCGGCCTTTGTGCCGATGGAGCGGACGCGGCTTTCTTCTTTCCGGAATAATCAGCTTCGGAGCTATTTGGGTTTCGGCTTCTACGGGTTCCGCACGTAGAACTCTCTTAGCAGCTCCGCCGAGTTCCGGAGGTTCTCGACTAGATACTATTTATAGTCTTCTGGCCACCCCTTCTACGAGATCCTCGCTTTGATGGACCCCCTCGTCTTCTTTACGTCTATAACGTCTTCTACCTCCTACTCTTCTTTATTACTGTCTATCTCGACCAGCGGGGGTTTGGCAAAGCCCTGCTCCGGCAGACTATTCTTAGGGTCCAGGCTCAGCAGATCTGAATAGAAAACGTCGTAGATCCGGAACGCCTTTGGCAGCTGGAGCCGATAAGTCACCGGCGATCTCTTTTCCACTATCTTGAACGGACCTATGTAGCGTAGGTTAAGCTTCGCGTTGCCTTTCAGCCTTAGGTTTTGCGTGTTAAGCCAGACCTTTTAACCTTCCTTGAATTCTATCGGCGACCGCTTTCTATTAGTTCGAGTTACTATCTTCTTCTAAGCCGATTCCATCGCTTCTTTCGCCACTTTGATCGCTTCTTCTATCTGAGATTGGAGCGCTTCCGCCGCCGCGGCGGCGACTCTCTTTAACGACATAGCGGTGGAAGGTTCCCTAGAGCTAGGTTTGCTTAGCAGCTGGAAACTTATTCTCGGAAGATAGCTATGCGTTATTTCGAACGGCGCCAGCGACGTTGCTTCCGATCGTGCTAAGTTGGCGCAGAATTCAGCTATCGGCAACACCTCGACCCACTTTTCTTGATAATAGCTGCAGAAGGTTCGCAGATATTGCTCTATCTCGCGATTGGCTACTTTAGACTGACTATCGGTCTAAGGGTAAGCTGCTGTGCTGAACTTTCTACTAATTCCGAGAGTTTGGTTAATGGCTTTCTATACGTCGGCGGTAAATTGAGGACCCCTATCCGTAGTAATAGTGTCCGGCAGGCTGTAGTGTTTCCATACGTGCTTAATTAGCATTCTCGCTGTTTCTTCTGCAGTGGTTCCTTTATTCTTTGCTCGGCAGGGGATAAAGTGGCGTTCCTTGCTTAGTCGATCCACTACATTAAGCGTAGCGTCGTAGCCGTCCAAGTCCGGCAGTCCGGTTACGAAATCCATCGTAATGTGCTGCTATAGCTTCTCGGGGATCAAAAGCAGCTTCAGTAGGCCTGCCGGAAGGCCGTAACGTAGCTTCGCGGCTCGGCACACGTAGCAATTGGCGATAAATCGATGGATCCGTTTATAGATCCGCGGAAACTAGTAGATCGTCCTTACGGCTTCTATCGTCTTCTTCGAGCCGGCGTAACCAACGTCCTTAGAGCTATAGACCAGTTGGACGACCTTAGTAATCAGTTCTTCCGGAACTATTAGCTTTCCTGAGCCTGTTCTGCCGAGCTTCTGCTGTTAATTAAGCCATTCCACCCTCTCGTAGAGCGTTTCTTTTTCGGTCTCTAGTTCTGTCGGTTCCGGTTCGGTCTGCAGTTCTGCTGCGCAGATCCCCGCTTTCTTTAACACCTCGGCTTCTACTATCCGTTCGGTTAGCACCTTCTGAAACATGTTCGGATCTTCCTTCGCGCGGCTAGTCTTTCCTTCTCTTCGCGTTAGTGCGTTAGCCTTTCCGTTTTAAGCCCCTGGTCGATAAGTGATCTTGAAATCGAACCCGGACAAGTAGGCGGCCTATCGTGCTTAACGTCGTAAGAGCTTCTAAGTCTTTATAAAGTAGGTTAGCGACTGGTGGTCCGTAAGGACTTGGATCGTGCTCTGTCCAGCTATAAGCTCTGGTTTCCATTCTTCGAAGGCCTGAATAATGGCCAACAGTTCCTTGTTATAGATAGCGTAGTTCCGTTTAGCTTCGTTTATAGACTTGCTAAAGAAAGCTACTAGGTAAAGGGTTTTATCGTCTCCGTATTAAGAAAGAACCCCTGCCGTTACTGTGTCGGAAGCGTCCGTTTCTACGTAGATCGTCTTTTCCGGCTGGAAGTGTGCTAGAACCGGCGCCGAGGCCACTGCTTCTTTCAGCTAGTTAAAGGCTTTCGTGCACTTCTTATTCTATAGGCCGGCGGCCTCTTTCTTTAACGCTTCGTTTAAGGGTCTCGCTATCCTGCTAAAGTCCTTAATAAACCTTCGATAGTAGCTGCAGAATCCGAGAAACACCCTGATCTGTGTAGTGTTTCCAGATTTCGGCTGCCTCTATTTCGCACAGCGGCGACCTTTAATAGGTCTATACGAATTCCGTCTCTTCCGACGATAAGACCGAGATACTTGACCTTAGTTTGATAGAACTCGCTCTTCTTTGTGTCTGCGTTCAATCCGACCTCGCGGAGCCTCTTCAACACTCTCTCGATGTGGTCCGTATGTTGTTCTCTTATTCCCTGAGTGTAGATAAGAATGTCGTCCAAGTAGATTGACACGAACCGTTCTAGCATATCTATAAAGGTGTGGTTTATAAAGCGTTGCCACACTGCCGGCGCGTTAGTAAGCCTAAAAGGCATTACCAACCACTTAAAATTGCCTATGCACGTAGCGAATGTCGTAAGGTTTTCCGTTTGTCCTTCTTCGTTCCTTAATCGATGGAATGCTTGGCGAATATCCAGCTTGCTGAACTACTTAGCCTTAGCCACTCGTTGTATAGTTTCATCGATTAGAGGTAGCGGATACACATCTCTCTTAGTGACCTTATTAAGGCCTCGGTAGTCCACACACAGTCGGAGACCACCTCCGGGCTTCCGTACGAAAAGAATCGGTAACGTATATTCTGCTAAGCTCGGCGTAATAAACTTCTTTAATAGGTTCTCTCGAACAAACACTTCTACCTAGTCCAGCTCGGCCGGAGATAAGCGTCTTAGGGGCTCGGTTCTCGGCAGCGCGGCTCCTTCTTTTAGCCGGATCTTGTTGTTATATTCTGGTTAGTGGAGTGGCAAGAGGTTGGAGTCGGCCTTTAAGAACATGTCAGTATAACTATAGAGTTCTTTTGGTAGCACCTCCAGTGGATCCACTTCTTCTTCCGCTATTATCTTCCGGTAGTCTTCAATATCTTTTATTGAAATATCGTAAATCTCGTTGTCCGGCGACCTCGCGAGGGTCGTCAAAGCTTCTGAACTTATTATTCCGATCGTGCCTTAAGGGTCGGGCCGATCTATCGGAGCCGCTTCGATCGTCGTAACGTTCGGTTTGGCGTTGGCCACTGTGACCGATTCAGTGACTGATTTAACAGCGGCTGAGCCGCTGATCGGTTTTCTGAATCTGAGTGTGCCTTCTCCTATGTCAATAATCGCTCCCTGGTTCTTTATCCATTTCTGCCCTATAATAATGTCAAACCTTCCGATATCTATAATTCGGAACGTCGCTTCCGTAGTGCGACCTGCTAAGGTAGTCCTTAATGGCACATAGTGCGTAACACTCTCCGTGTCTTGTCCGTTGTACGCCGAAATCCGTGTCGGCGACTCTAGTTCCACTGGGTAGCCGTATCCTTTTATCAGCTTTTGAACCAATTAATAGTAGATCGCCGCTTCAATAAGGGCTCCTGTGTCGATAAAAGCTTTCAGCCAGATCGATAGGAGTGACTTCTCAACAGGGTGGATCGCGATAGGAAGGATAGTAGCTGTTTCCGTGTTCGTTTCCACCGCCGCTAACAGTGGATCGTTACAGCTGTTGATGCTCTCTTCTTGTGCCAGCGCCTTTCGCAGGGGTGCCCTATCGTTTACGCTGGGCGGTAGGTCTATCCGTCTAGCTGATCTTTTTCTAAGATTCTCAATTTCACCCTACTATCCACACTGTTAGTGTCGTTCGGCGTCGGTTCGATAGCTTAGATAGTCTTTCTCGGTGGCTGCGGCTACGGCTGCTTTATAGCGCGATACTCCTCCTTCTGCTAGGCCGTTGCTTGGCATCTCGTAGCGATATAGCCGGGTTTTCCGCACGCGAAACAGGTAGGGACGAACGCCGATCGTAGTGAATACGACGACTGCTGGGGGGTTCGTCGGAAAGGCGCAGGGGGCCGCGCCGTCTGCGTTGTTAACGGCTTCTGGTTCGATTCGCGTAATTTCGCGTAGGCGCTCAGGTTTCTCGCAGTAACTCTCGCTTAGTGCACGAAGCTCTTAAGGTCTTTATCTTCCACCGAGGCTATAGCAGCGGCCAGTTCAGGGTTCAGCTTCTGTCTTAGTAGATGGAGCTGCTCGTCTTCTGCTACTCTGGACCTAATGGCATGTTTTCTAAATAGCCCGTAGAATTCTTCAAACGTCTGCCGGTTCTAATTGATCTTGTCCAGCTGCTTACGGGCTGTCTTCTTTCGGAATTGGTCTCCGAAGCGCTGGTCTAGTGCTCTGATCGCTTCCTCGGCGGTCACCTCTTCCAGGTCCGCTACTAGCGAAAAAGCTTTACCTTCTAATCGCGATTCCAGGTACGCCAATCTATCTCCGGTACTGTTTCCGGCGTAGTCGCGGTCTATCTTATTCTTTATCTTCTTCTTAAACGCTTCCCAGTCTTTAGGGTCTCCGCCTCTAAACGCCGGCGGGTCCGGCAATAATGTTATTAAGGTGCTACCTTGACTATAGGCTGCCGGTAAGGCGGTCTCTGCTGGTTCTTCTCGATGCAGTAGCGGCAACGTCGCTCTCTCTATCTTAGCTAGCTGGGTCTTTATCTCCTTTAGTTGTGCCAGTCGGTTCGCCGCTTGGTTTTCCAGTACATATATAATAGTCTCGGCCGACTCTTTCTCGGCCCTTACTGTCTCTATTTCCTCTCTTAACTGTCTGTTTTCTTCTATGTTCCTAAAGAACTTCTTTTCGACGAAGGTTATAATATCGAACACCTTCTCAGCTCCGTGTTCTGTAAGATATTCTCCTATCTTATCCGGCGTGCGTGCGTACAGTTTGGCGTAGCCCTCTATGCCCTTTCTCGCTTTATCTACCTCTTTTTCTGTAAGGCCTTTATTAGTCGTTCCGTTGTCGAGGATGCTAGTACGCCTATCTCTCGGTCTGTTAGTCTTTCTCTTTCCGCTGCGGCCTGTAACGCCGCTGTCTACTGTTAAGAAGCCTTCCATCTTCTTACAGTGCTAGGGGTTGTTGTTGTTGGTGTGAGTGCGCGTGCGTTATTCGGGTTTCCGGATGGTTCGACGGGCCCTTTCGCGCAGCGCGGGGTTAGTGTAGTGAGTTGAGTTCGAGATATAATAATCCGGGCACGCAGATATGATTTAATACGGCCTTTTTGATAACTATATCTCGAACTGAGGAGGGAAAGGAATCTATGTAGTGGTAGTGGTAGGCTTTTGTAGTAGTGGTGCCAAGCCCCGGCTCGGTCCGGAAGGGCCGGGCCGAAATTCCAAGGGTCCACCCTATTATCCAGTCCCACCCCTTTCTGCCGCCGTAACACTTTTAGTAGTAATCGATAAAGCAACGTAGCGTCTGTTCGAACAGTGCGTTCGCAATTTCCGTTTAACTATCTGTTTCTAGGTAGTAGGACGTTAAGATGTAGTAATCGATGTTCAAAAGCTTGCAAAGGCGTTTCCAGAACTTGGCAATAAACTAAGAGCCTTTGTTAGAGGTAATGCTGTCCGGAAGGCCTACGTAACGCCAGACGTATTCGAAGAAGAGTCGAGCGGTTTCCTTAGAAGTCATGCTCTAGCAGGGTACTACAAAGCAGTCCTTAGAGTGTCGGTCCATAACTACAAAGACGTTCTTTGCCTTAACGCCTGCCTAAGTGGTCCCTTAAGGGAGACAGGTAACAAAGTCTATTGTAATATGTTTCTACAGATGTTCGGGGGCCGGCAGAGGCTTTAGCAATCCTTGTAGACGTTGTCGGTCGTGTTTAGCTGCCTTGCAGATAGGACAGTTGTTTCTATATCTGCGGACATGCTTCTACATTAACGGCCACTAGTAGTAACGGGAAGTAAGCTTGTAAAGCTTCGATCGTCCTAGGTGGCCTCCTACTGCTAAGTTGTAAACTGTCCTAAGGATGTATAGTCGTATTAAATCGTCTGCACCTTTAGGAACAAAAAGGCGAGATCGAAAGTAAACCAGTCTATCCCTAAGTTCGCATTCTAAGAGAAAAAAGCCAGGGAAGGTACGCTAACCTATCTTAAGGGCTTGGATCAGTCCTTGAGCTTGTTCGTCTAATTCGTAAGCTTCTCTGATTATTAGGAGCAGTTCTCCTAGTTAATTTGCTTCTTCTATTGATTTATTATTGTTCTGTTTATTGTCGGAGGTAATAAAGCCTTTAATTTTGGAGTCTTTAGTGTCAAATGTTTCGTTGTCTGGTTCGCTTTCTAAATCGTTATCCTCTAGGAAGGCAGGTGCCAGATACAGAGCAAAAGAGACAGCGATTAATAGTGTACCTTCTTTTAGGTAGGTCTTTAAGTCTTTGCTTAGGTTATAGGCCTTTAGGATAGTTTGGTTACACATTGTCTGGCCTTCTTTTCGGTCCACTGGACAGGTTCTAGGCATCCGGGTAAGGGTATTAGCCCTTAAATTAAGAGATCTAGGCGCGTATTAAATAACAAAGTTGAACCTTAAGAGGAATTCGCTCCAGCGGGCTTGTCTGCGATTAAGGATTTTGCTCTTTATCAAAAAAATTAAGTTCTTGTAGTCTGAACTGACTTGGGTCGGGTAGGCTGCACCTTCAAGTTCTGGTCGCTATTCTTTAAATGCTTTGACGATTGCAAGGAGCTCCTTGTCGTATATCTCGTAATTGCATTCGGCAGGTAGCATCTTCTTTAAAAGGTAAGCTACTAGAAGCTATAGCTAGTTAGGCGATTTTCGTTAAAGGAGAACTGCTCCAATAGCTCTGTTAGAGGCGTCGGTTTCTACGCGGGTTTCCAAGTTAAGGTCAAAGTGTTAAAGGATTGGATCTTTAGTAAATTGTTGACGTAGGAGGTTAAATACGTGTTGGCAGGAGTCAGTCTAGTTAAACTTAGCTTCTTTCTTTGTTAGAGCAGTTAGTAGCTTTACTATTAAGCTAAAGCTCTAAATAAAACGACAGTAGAAGGTAGCGAACCTAAGGAAGCCTCGCACTTCTTTGACAGTCTTTATGATCTTCCAGTCCAGGATTGCTTAAATCTTTGCTAGGTCTATACGGATGCCTTTGTCTAAGATAATAAGGCCGAGGAATTGAACTTCTTATTAGTAAAATTTGCACTTGGTGATGTCCAGATACAAGCCTGCTTCTGCCAGTTTCGCCAGTACCTTTCGGACGTGTTCCTAGTGTTCTTTCAGTGTAGTGCAGTAGACTAGGATGTCGTTAATATAAGCGGTAACAAATTGGTCTAAGTACTCTCTTAGTATGTCGTTTATATATTCTTAGAAAGTGCTAGGTACATTGCACATTCTAAAGGGCATTACTAGGGATTTAAACAGGCCGTATCGGGTTCTGAATACGGTTAACTATTCTTGTCCTTTAGCTATCCGAATCTTGTTAAAGGCCGCAATTACATTAAGCTTGGTAAACCATTTTGCTTTTGAGAGGCGTTCTAGTGTTTCTTAGATTGGAGGGATCGGATACTAGTTTTTCTTAGAGATAGCGTTAAGATTGCGGTAGTTAACACAGAAGCGCAGCCCTCTACTTGGCTTCTTAACAAACATAACAGGGCTGGCAGCAGGTAAGCGACTAGATTGAATAAAGCCTTTCTAAAGGTTTTGTTACAGAAACTTTTGCAGGACTTGGAGTTCTTCGCAGGACATTTAGTAGAGGGGTCCAAAAGGGGGTGTCTGACCTTCTTCTAGTTCAATCTTGTAATCGTAAGGTTGGTAAGGAGGTAGCTTATTAGCTTCTTTAACTGACTATACACTAAGGAAGTTATAGTACTCTGTTGGTACTTTTGTCTCTAGATTAGTAGCTTCTCGGTTTTCGTCGAACTTAGCAAGGGCTTTCTCGATGTCTTCTATTAACGTAGCAAAGATTTGAGCTCCTTTTTCCTTTGTAGCTATGTAGAAAGTAGCTGCGGATACTTAGAGTATTGAATCTTTTGTGCCGTTCGCAGGAGTAAACTAAGTTAAAGTGTAGCAATAGGTTCGGCAATGTTCTGAGTTTATGTCGAGGCTTCTAGTGTCCCAGTTAGTCTGTAGGTTATAGAGCTTTAGCTAAGGCAATCCTAGGATTATTTTCTGGTTAGGGGGAGGTATAACAAAGCAAGAGAGGTGTTCTTCGTAGTTGTTCCCAAGTTGAAGTTTAACGTAGGCAATCTAAGTTATACCTCCTGCAGAGGCCTTACTACCGTTAAACATCTTTAAGGGTCTGGGGTATTTCAGGTTCTAAGTAGGGATTCCTAAGGAGTTGACAAGTCCAGGGTTAATAAAACTCTTGCTAGTTGCGCTACAGTCGATTATCGCAAGTACTAAGTATATAGAATTATTCTTAGTGTAGATATTTGCTGTAACTACAAAGGGAGGACAAGTTAACTTATCCTCTGCCTTAGTACAGAATTGCACTGCAGAAGAAGAGATTGTACGATGTCGATCTAAATGCTTGCCTATTAGACGTCTTGTTAACAGGCCTAAGCGTTTCCCTAGTCCTTGCTGTTATCCTTTAGTGCTAGGGCAGCTATAGAGAATCCGAGAGGGGTGCCTGCCTTGTTGCAGCGATTGACCAGAGTTGGGCAGTTAATTGCGATGGAGTTTAGCTCCCTATAGTATATGCAGAGACGTTGGTTGCAGCGACGCTGCTTTTCTTCTTATATAAGTCGACCGTCTTAAAGGTTGGCTAAACTGAGGTCTATAGGTTCGCCGTTAATAGGAGGAAGTCGTAAGTAATCAGCGAAGACTTCGTACAGAGACACTGTATTAAGACGACCCCTACTGTACCTGTACGCATGTTAGGCATTACCGGGAGGGGACTAGACATTACCTATATAGTGAAAGTAATAATAGAGATATAGTGACACTATAAGCAGGACTTATACCTCTATATCGTACAGGACAAGTTAGGGTATAACCTAATACTAGGGAAGCTATAGATAGATCGCTAGAAGGGCAAGCTGGACGTTGGGCGAGGACGGCTGTACCTGGCAGCGACGAAGCAGAGGCTCTAGGACTAAGGTAGGGCTCTGCAGGGTAGCAATGCTAAGGCCAAAATCAACACAGCAACGAAGCAGAGGCCCTAGGACTAAGGGAGGGCTCCGCAGGGTAGCAATGCCAAGGCCGAAATCAATACGGCAACTGCGGACATTAAGAAGGCATTAGTGCCTAAGAAGGCGACGGACCCCTATACGAAGCTCCTAAGGGAATACGCTGGATGCCTAGACCTCTTCGAGCCAAAGTCGGCCTTAAAACTGCCGCTATACTAAGGAGAGAGGATTGACTACGACATCTAGCTAGAGCCCCGTCCACACGGGAGCCTGCCTAAGGTACTGTACAGTCCGCTATACGGAATGTCCTCTAGAGAACTCCTAGTGCTGCGCAAGACACTGGACAACCTACTTGCCAAAGGGTTTGTTTAGGCAAGTACCTTATCCGTAGGAGCCCTAGTGCTGTTTGTCTATAAGGAGGGGAAGGCCGGCTTGCGTTTCTGCATAGACTACAGAGGCATTAACGCGATTACTAAGAAGGACCAGTACCCCCTACCCCTTATTAAGGAGACTCTCGGACGGATTAGCAAGGCAAAGTAGTTTACTAAGCTTAACGTAGTCTCGGCTTTCTACAAGATACGGATCAAGGAAGGCTGTAAAAAGATAACCGCCTTCCGTACGAGATATAGTCTTTTCGAGTAGCTTGTTACCCCCTTTAGCCTTGCCAACGTACCGGCAACCTTCTAAAGGTATATTAACAAGTCCTTGCAAGGGTTACTAGACGACATCTGCTCGGCATACCTCGATAACACACTGGTTTTTACGAACAGCTCCTACGCAGATTACGTACAGGACGTTAAGAAGGTACTGGATCGACTGCGACAGGCTAGATTGTACCTTAACATCGATAAATGTAAATTCGGTGTACAGCGTACGAAATACCTAGAGTTTATTATTAAGGCAGGGAAAGGCATTAGTATAGATAGGAAGAAGATTAATGCTATTAAGCAATAGAAGCCGCCTACAAACGTTAAGGACGTACAGGAATTTCTTGGGTTTGCCAACTTCTACCGCTCGTTTATACGGAACTACTAGGAGATCGTACGGCCCCTAGTCGAGCTAACATACAAGGACAAGCAGTTTAAATAGACGGACGAGTGCAATAGGAGCTTTAACAAGCTAAAGGAGCTCTTTACTACAGGACTAACGCTTGCCGCCTTCGACCTAGAACGTACGACGATACTGGAAACCGACTCCTTAGGGTACTGCATTAGAGGTATCCTATTACAGGTAGGCTAGGACGGACTCCTGTACCTATACGCGTATTTCTCTAAGAAGAACTCCCTAGCCGAGTGCAACAACCCTATCTACAACAAGGAATTGCTGGCGATTGTACAGTGTTGCGAAGCATAGGATAGAGAACTCCGCTCGGTCCCCGAGTTCCTCGCCCTAACTAACTAGAAGAACCTAGAGTACTTTACACAGCTCCGGAAGCTGTCTAAGAGGCACGTACGATAGGCAATGTCCCTAAGCCGGTTTAATATAAACTCCAGTATCGCAAGGGCAAAGACAACAGTAGGGCTAATACGCTATCTAGACAGGACCAGGACATGCTAACGATGTACGAGGACGACCGGCTAAAGTTACGAACATTCCAGATGTTTAAGGAGGAGCCAGGCGAGGAGACTATCCGCCTGGCAGCAGCACATATATAGGAACCCTAACTGCAAGTATAGGAAGAGGCAGTAGAAAAGGACGAGGTATACTAAGGGGCCCGTACAGCGATCTAAGGAGGACAGCGGAAGCTCCTAGCAGAGCTCTATCTTAAGGTATCGGCAGCAGAGTGCTTAGTAGACAAGGAGAACAACCTGAAGTTTAGGAATCGGATCTAGTTCCCGGCAGACGAGAAGCTCTGTACGAGCTTAATACAATAGGCGCATAATTCTATAGTTACCGGGCACCTAGGGCGCGAGGAGACGTACAGCATCGTCGCTAGGGACTACTACTAGCCGGCGATAGCGAAGGACATCTGCAGGTTCGTACAGAACTGCGACGTATACGGACGGACGAAGCCCTAGCGCAAACTAAAGCATAGGCAGCTGAATCCCCTACCGATCCCGGACCGGCCCTAGCAAGACCTAACAGTAGACTTTATTATAGACCTCCCTAAGAGCGACGGACAGAGGAACATTATAGTAGTAACGGACAAGCTAACGAGGGGGGTAATACTAGAGGGAATAGGCTCTATTACGGCCGAGGACACTGCCTAGGCCTTTATACAGACAACGTTTAGCAAGCACGGTTTCCCTCGGTTAATTGTGTCGGACCAGGGTACGCAGTTTACGAGCCAGCTCTAGGCAAGGGTCTGCCAGTTGCTAAATGTAGAACGTCGCCTGTTAACCGCATAGCACCTATACACGGACGGTGCGACAGAGAGGGTCAATTCGACGTTAGAAGCGTACCTCTAAGCGTACGTTAACTATAATTAGACGAACTAGAACCGTCTTCTCCCTATAGCGGAGCTAGCTATTAATAGCTGTACGGCTAATGCTACAGGATTGTCTCCCTTCTTTATAGCCTATAGATACGACTATTCCCTGCTCCTACCGACCCTAAGTAGAGACACCCTACGCCCTATACGATCCCCTATTTAGCAGGGAGAGGCCATTGTACGGACGATTACGAACGCCTACCAATAGGCGAAGGCGAGTCTAGCTATAGCTTAATTGAACGCAGAAGAGCAGGCTAACAAGGGACGGCAGGCTACACTAAGATATAAGGTAGGGGATAAGGTCTAGTTAAACTAGTGCAACATCCGTACGGACTGGCCAAGCAAGAAGCTAGATTAGAGGGACTGGAAATTTACGGTAGTCCGACCGGTAGGAACATACGCCGTACAGCTTAACACTGTCCTAGGGATCTACCTAGTCTTTTACGTAGACCTCGTCCAGCTAGCAAACACAGACCCCCTGCCGCACTAGGCGACAGATAACGCGCGCCTACTAGCGATTATAACTAAGGGCCAGGAAGAATATAAGGTAGAAGGAATCCTTAAGAGCCGAAGGAAGCGGAAGAAGGTAGAGTACCTAGTAAAATAGAGAGGATAGGCAGAGCCTATATAGGAACCGTACGAGGCCCTACAAGACACAACCGCGCTGGACAGGTAGGAGGAGAACCATCCCCCTGCCTAGTTACAGTAACACTGCGCTATACAGCGAAAAGGGGCGCAATCTACCCTAAGGACAGGGCAGCCGCCGACAACTTGGGTTGCCAAAGGATTGAGAATTATAACGTAGGACACTGCAGGACCCTACCGACACTACACTGTACAGCACTGTACAGAACAAGGGCAGGAAGAGGGGAACAGTTAGGAGGCAGGTAAGATAGGTAGAAATAAGAAGGAAACGAGAGTAACACTGTCCGAAAACTTCTATATACTACCTTAAGGTAGCTCGCTAGCCACTACCCCTAGGACCCAGGGCAGCCAACTCTATACCCGAAATCTCAATTACCCCCCGGCCGGTAGGGGCCCCAGCACTAGAGGAAGCAAAAAGGTAGCTTAACAACATCCTGCTGCTAGTTAATATAGCACTTAAGTCGTCAGCTTAAACCGTACGGAAGGCGAGGACCTGTACGAACCGGAAGCGAAGCTGCTAGTAGAGCTAAGTGCTCTATTGTTAGAGGTAAATTAGGAGGGGACACTAGCCGAACAGGTAGAAGGAGAGCTAGCAACTGTTAGAGAGACACAGCAGGAACGGCCGGACGAGACAGGTAGTATAACGATAGTAGCTAGTAGTAGTAGTTAGTAGATAGCTGGTAGTAATAGTAGTAACGGTAGTAATAGTAGTAGTAACGGACGGCTAGACGGACGGGCAGCAGATAAGGAATAAAGGAGAAAGAGAAGAAGAGAGAGAGGAAAGGGGGAAAGGGTTTATATACAGGGTAGTAGCTGCCTGCCTTGTAGGGCAATAACAACTAGGGCAGCTGCTACAACTGTATAAGAGAGGACAAGCGAGGCAACTACGACCTAGGACTCGTACAAGCGACGTCCTACTAGACGACCGGACGGAGGCAGGAACCTCTACCTAGGAGGAAAACTCTGGACAACGACTAAGGGACAGGGACAAAGCTAAATAGCGCGGTAGCGCCGGACTGTACGGTTAGGACACAGAGTGCATAGCTAAGGGCTGGAAGGTAGGAGGGGAGCGAACAGAGGGACCAGGCACCTCCTGCACCTTTATAACCGCTTGCAGGCCTCCTTAGCGTCGGCCCCGGCGTCGCTGAATTAGCAAACGGAATCAGTCAAGGTAGGTAGAAGCAATCCAGCACTACCTGCCTTCCCTGCCTGCAGATCTAGGAGGACAATACAAAGGTTGAACCAGCGGAGAGATAGGTTGACAGGCAAGGCCTAAGCGAGGACGGGAAGCGCTACCTACTAGAGGAACATCTAAGGCTATACAACTCGCTGTCGTACAGAAGAACTACAATAAGAAGGGAGGGGGGTATTGTTAGGGGGCGCTGCCCAGCCCAGGTCCTAGACCCGACCTAAGCCAGCCGTCGCCCTAAGGACTGCGACTTAGCAGCGCTAGTACGACCCTACCCTCTGTACGGAATCACCAATAGGACCCTACTCCTATACAGAGGGAGAACCCTATAGCCCTACACAGAGGGGAATTGCCTCCCCTCTAAACAAAGGGAAATCTCTACACTACTATATAGAGGGGGAACTCCCGATCCTCTGTACAGAGTATAAACCTTGCATCCCTACATAGAGGGAAATTGCTAGCTTAGCTTCGGAGATACAAATTGTACAGCAGCAGACGACGAATGAACTGCCTATTAGTTCCTTTATGTAGATACCTAGCCTTAAGTTTCTAAACCAAGATTCTTAAGCCCTTACAGATAAGCTTTCAACTGCCGAACGAACCCAGCTCTTTAGAACCTTCTACTGCAACCTCGTCGAAGAGAATCGCTGCGGCGACGGCAGACGCGCTTAGGTCTTAGATAGAAGAAGCGATTAAGGTAGCAAAGGAGGCGATAGATTCGACTTAAAAAAAGATAGTAACTCGAACTAATAGAAAGAGGTTACTAATAGAATTCGAGGAAGGCCAAAAGGTATAGCTCAATACGCAGAACCTAAGGCTAAAAGGCAACGCGAAGCTCAACCCTCGTTACGTAGGTCCGTTTAAGATAGTAGAAGAGAGGTCGCCGGTAACCTACTAGCTCTAGCTGCCGAAATCATTCCGGATCTACAATGTCTTCTATTCGGATCTGTTAAGTTTAGACCCTAAAGACGGCCTTCCAGAACAGGGGTTTGCCGAACCCCTGTTGGTTAAGATAGACGGCGAAGAAGAAGAGTAGGAGGTAGAAGACGTAATTGATATAAGAAAACGAAGAGGATCTATCGAAACTAGGATCTTATAGAAAGGATAGCTAGAAGACTACGAATAGTATCCGGCCGAGAACCTCCGGAATTTGGCGGCAGTACTAAGAGAATTTTACGTCCGGAACCCGAAGAAACCGAGGCCTTAGTAGCTTAACAGTTGAAAAGAAGAGCTATGTCCGCTCTATCAGTGCAGAAGCTAATAAAGACGTTCGTAACAGTCGCTTCGCTGGAGTCTTCGATGCGGCCACTACCTACTGCGGCTGCGGAAGGAAGCCTGCCGACGCCGTAAAGCGGCGTCGGTGCTGCCGGCCCTGCGGTAGGTAAGGTCTTAAGTAGAGAAAGAAGAAGAAGAAGAAACAGAGCTACGAACGAATCTATATAGACCTCTACAGCAGAGCACAGACCAGTTACGCCGCAGCTTAGGTAACCGCTAGCTCCGATCAGATAGAACGGATTAGATAGACGCTAAGTAAAGACGTTAGATAGTAACGATAAATCTTAAAAAAAAATTGCGGAACAGATAAGTAAGCGGTCGAGGGCGACCGCTAGTAAGGGAGGGGGGTAGTGTTGTAGCAGCAGAAAGGGGTAGGACTAAGTAATAGGGTAGACCCTCGGAATTTCGGCTCGGCCCTTCCAGACCGAGCTAGGCCTTGGCACCCTACCCCTAAAGCCCTTACCTGCTACTATATAGATTCCTTTCCCTCCTTAGTTCGAGAGATAGTTATTAAAAAGGCTGTATTGAATCTTATCTGCGCGCCCGGATGAAATAAAACCTTTAGCAAGCAGGTCGTCTAGTGTCTTGCGCAGTACTAGGAGTTCTCTAGAGGACATTCTGTACAGCAGGCCGTACGGTACCTCGGGCAGACTCCTATCCGGACAGGGCTCCAGTGTTGGGGGGCGCCGCCCAGCCTAGGTCCTAGACCTGACCTAAGCCAGCCGTCGCTCTAAGGACTGCGACTTAGCGCTGCTAGCACAACCCTACCCTCTATACAGAATTACCGACAGGACCCTACTCCTGTATAGAGGGAGAATCCTATAGCCCTATACAGAGAGAAATTGCTGCCTCTCTAAACAGAGGGAAAACTCTGTACTACTGTACAGAGGGAGAACTCCCAATCCTCTGTATAAAGTGTAAACCTTGCACCTCTGTATAGAGGGAAATTGCTGGCTTAGCTTCGTAGGTACAAATTGTACAGCAGCAGACGACGAAGGAACTGGCTATTAGTTCCTTTATATAGATACCTAACCTTAAGTTTCTAAACTAGGATTCTTAAGCCCTTACATTAGGAACTGATCTTACTGTTGGTAACTGCAGTAATACAACGAAGATAGACAGCGACATCTCTATAGAACCTACGGCTATACAGGGACAGATGCACTGCGCGTACAAGGAGCTACTAGAACACAAGAGGCAGCTTAAGCAGCAAGTAAACTACTAGGCTGCGATAATTTCCTAATAGGAACAGGAGCTACGACAGCTTAGAGCGTCCGATCGCGATCCGACCCCTATAACGACGAACACGATAGCCTACACCCCGACCCCTAAGAGCAAACTCCCTAACGTTACTACATACGATAGTAAGGCTCTGGCCGAGTACCTCTCCTAGGCTGTCTAGATACGCTCTAAGCTTCTAGTCGACTTAGGAGCATACCTAACTAAGCTAGACAAGGTAGTTTACCTCTTTAGGAGGTTAAAGGGCAGGGCGGCAGCATAGATTCTGCTGTACTATAAGACAGCTATTGCCAACCCGGCAATAGCTACGACGACGATGCTCTAGGCAGCTCTTAACAAGAGCTATAAGGACCTAGACCGCGAGAGCCGAGCGCTCCTATAGGTCAATACGATAAAGCAAGGACGCAAGACTATACAAGAGTTCCTTGCAGAATACGACCGGACTCTAGCAGAGGCAGGAGGTCTCTAATAGGAGGATAGGATAAAATTTACCTCCTTAGAGGTAGGCTTCTCTAAGGAGATTATAACGGGACTAGTAGGCGTAATGCGACTAGCTACGTACGAGGAATTCTGTAATCTCCTTAGAATAGTCGACGACTAGCAGCGCAGGCTCGGACAGATAAGCTGCGCTTATAAGTTGCAACAACCCCTCTAGCAGCAGACGGACGCTAGGGACTAGGAACTAACGACGACGAAGGTAGCGGCAGCCGTTACTGTACAGCTAAGGGCTGCTACTAAAAGGGCACAATAGGTAGACATAGCTACCCTTAACAAGAGACGAGCAGAAGGGAGCTGCTACTAGTGTAGCAAGATAGGCTACACTGCACAGAATTGCGGGCTTTTGCCAGTAGAGAGACCTAGGGGACGGCTGACCACTGCAAGGGTAGCAACTACGGTGCCCTAACAAGAAGATTAGGAGTCCTACTTGGACGACGACGAGTCGGGAAAAGAGTAGCCTCTAAGCGAAGACCCTGCTAGAGGCGTGTATAAGATAGATTGCCAAATTAAAGCACTACTTAGCTATCTTTTAAGAGCAACTACATAACGACTATGCCGTTTATCGTACGGCCTATACTAAACGGGTCCGCAACGGCGCGGACTTTAATTAACACAGGATGTTTGGTGTACAGAGTAATTAGCGAAGACTTCGTACAGAGACACTACATTATAACGACCCCTACTGTACCTGTACGCATGTTGGGCATTACCGAGCGAGGACCGGACATTACCTATATAGTAAAAGTAACGATAGAGATATAAGGACACTATAAGCAGGACTTATACCTCTATGTCGTACAGGACAAGTTAGGGTATAACCTAATACTAGGGAAGCTATAGATAGAACGCTAGCAGGGCAAACTAGACGTTGGACGAGGACGGCTGTACCTGGCAGCGACGAAGCAGAGGCTCCGAGACCAAGGGAGGGCTCCGCAGGGTAACAATGCTAAGGCCGAAATCAACACTGCGACTGCGGACATTAAGAAGGCATTGGCGCCTAAGAAAGCGACAGACCCCTAAACAAAGCTCCTAAGGGAATACGCAGGATACCTAGACCTCTTTAAGCCAAAGTCGGCCTTAAAACTACTACTACACTAGGGAGAAGGGATTAACTACGACATCTAGCTAGAGCCCCGTCTGGATAGAAGTCTGCCTAAGGTACTGTTCAGCCCGCTGTACGGAATGTCCTCTAGAGAACTCCTAGTGCTGCGCAAGACACTGGACGACCTGCTTACCAAAGGTTTTATTTAGGTAAGTACCTCGTCTGCAGGAGCCCTAGTGCTGTTTGTCTATAAGATAGGGAAGGCCGGCTTGCGTTTCTGCGTAGACTATAGAGGCATTAACGCGATTACCAAGAAGTACCAGTACCCTCTACCCCTTATTAAGGAGACTCTTAGACGGATTAGCAAGGCAAAGTGGTTTACTAAGCTTAACGTAGTCTCAGCTTTCTACAAGATATAGATTTAGGAAGGCTGTAAATAGATAACTGCTTTCTGTACGAGATACAGTCTTTTTAAGTAGCTTGTTACTCTCTTTAGCCTTGCTAACGCACCGGCAACCTTCTAAAGGTACATTAACAAGTCCTTATAAGGGTTACTAGACGACATCTGCTTAGCGTACCTCGACGACACCCTGGTTTTTACAGACGGCACCTATGCAGATTACGTACAGGACGGTAAGAAGGTGCTAGACCGACTGCAGCAGACTAGCTTATACCTTAACATTGACAAATGTAAATTTGGTATCCAGTGTATAAAATACCTAGGGTTTATTATCGAGGTAGGGAAAGGCATTAGCATAGATAGGAAAAAGATTAATGCTATTAAGCAATAGAAGCTGCCTACAAGCGTTAAGGGCATACGGGAATTTCTTGGGTTTGCCAACTTCTACTACTAGTTTATACAGAACTACTTGGAGATCGTACGCCCCCTAGTCGAGCTAACATATAAGGACAAGCAGTTTAAGTAGACAGACGAGTGCAATAGGAGCTTTAATAAGCTAAAGGAGCTATTTACTACAGGACCAACGCTTGCCGCCTTCGACCTAGAACGTACGACAATACTGGAAACCGACTCCTTAGGATACTGTATAGGAGGCATCTTGTTACAGGTAGGCTTAGACGGACTTCTGCACCTATGCGCGTATTTCGCTAAGAAAAACTCCCTAGCTAAGTGCAACTACCCTATCTACAACAAGGAATTGCTAGCAGTCGTACAGTGTTGCGAAGCGTAGGATAGTAAACTCCGCTCGGTTCCTAAGTTCCTTACCCTAACTAACTACAAGAACCTGGAGTACTTTACGCAGCCCTAGAAGCTGTCTAAGAGGTATATAATCCGGGTACGCAGATATGATTCAATACGGCCTTTTTGATAACTATATCTCGAACTAAGGAGGGAAAGGAATCTATGTAGTAGTAGACGAGACCTTTGGGGGGGGTGGCGTGCCAAGGCCCGGCTCGGTCCGGAAGGGCTGTAATTCCGAGGCTCTACCCTATTACTCAGTCCTACCCCTTTCCACCGCCGCAACACTACCCCCCTCCCTAATTAGCGGTCGCCCTCGACCGCTTACTTATCCGTTCCTCCTGTCTTTTTTTTTTGATTCGCATCGTTACTATCTGAAGTCTTTACTTGGCTTCTATCTAATCCGTTCTATCTGATCGGAGCTATCTGATTGGAGCTATCTAATTAGAGCTAGCGGTTACTAGAGCTGCGGCGTAACTGGTCCGTGCTCTGCCGTAGAGGTCTATATAGATTCGTCCGTAGCTCTTTATCTTCTTCTTCTTCTTTCTCTACTAAGGCCTTCGGCGCTACCGCGAGGCTGCTTTGACGGCGGCCGCTTCGTTCTTCGTCGTTACTATGCTTTCTGCCAAGCCGGCGGATAATAGTAACAGAGCACAAAGACCGTTACTAAGCGGGCCGACGCAGTGGCGCCGTTCTTGGCCTTACCGTTCCATCCGCCGGTCCTGGCTAGCGGTAGTAGTAGTAAGGCCCAAGACACCGGCCAGCGGATTCTACGATCGTTTCCATCGGCTTCTACGTCGATGGAGTGGACGTGGATATCCTTCTTCTTTATCGACTTTCGAGCTATACAGGCCTCGGCTTCCTTAGGTTTCGAACGTAAAATTCTCTTAGCACCTCTGCTGAATTGCGGAGGTTCTCGACCGGATACTATTTATAGTCTTCTAGCTATCCTTTCTATAAGATCCTCGCTTCGATGGATCCTCTTTGTTTTCTTATATCAATTACGTCTTCCACTTCCTACTCTTCTTCTTCTCCCTCTATTTCGATTAGTAGGGGTTTATCGAACCCCTGATCCGGAAGACTATCTTTAGGGTTTAGGCTAAGCAGATCCGAATAAAAGACATCGTAGATCCAAAACGATTTCAGTAGCTGGAGCCAGTAGGTTACTGGCGACCTCTTTTCTATTATCTTGAACGGGCCTACGTAACGAGGGTTGAGCTTCGCGTTGCCTTTCAGCCTTAGGTTCCGTACGTTGAGCTATACCTTTTGGCCTTCCTCGAACTCTATCGGTGACCTCTTTCTATTAGCTTAAGTTACTATCTTCTTCTAAGCTAGTTCTATCGCCTTTTTCGCTACCCTAACTGCTTCTTCTATCTATGCCTTGAGTGCCTCGGCTGCGGCTGCAGCGACTCTCTTTAACGACGTAGCGGCAGATAGTTCCGCGGAGCTGGGTTCGTTCGGCAGCTGAAAACTTATCCTCGGAAGATAGCTATGCGTTATCTCGAACGGGGCTAGCGAGGTAGCCTTAGACAGTGCCGAGTTGGCGCAGAACTCGGCTATCGGCAACACCTTGACCTATTCTTCTTGATAATAGCTGCAGAAGGTTCGCAGATATCGTTTTATCTCGCGGTTAGCTACTTTAGACTAACTGTCGGTCTGTGGGTAAGCGGCTGTGCTGAGCTTTCTACGAATTCCGAGAGCTTAGTTAATAGCTTTCTATACGTCGGCGGTGAATTAAGGACCCCTATCCGTAGTAATAGTGTCCGGCAGGCTATAGTGCTTCTATACGTGCCGAATTAACATCCGCGCAGTCTCTTCTGCAGTGGTTCCCTCGTCTCCCGCTCGGCAGGGGATAAAGTGGCGCTCTTTGCTTAGCCTATCTACTACGTTAAGGGTGGCATCGTATCTATCTGAATTCGGCAGGCCGGTTACAAAGTGCATCGTAATGTGCTGCTATAGTTTCTCGGGGATTGGCAGTGGCTTTAGTAAGCCTGCTAGAAGGCCGTAACGCGGCTTCGCCGTTCGGCATACGTAGCAGTTAGCGATAAATCGGTGGATTCGCTCGAATATTTGCGGAAACTAGTAGATCGTCCTTACTGCTTGCATCGTCTTCTTCGCGCCTGCGTAACCAACATCTACAGAGCTATAGACTAGCTAGATAACCTCTGTAATTAGTTCTTCCAGAACTATTAGCTTCCCTGAACCGGTTTTGCCGAGCTTCTGTTGCTGGTTAAGCTGCTCCACCTTCTCGTAGAGGGTTTCTTCCCTATTGGTCGGTTCTATTGCGTAGACCCCTACCTCTTTCAACACCTCTGCGTCTACTATCCGCTCGGTCAACACCTTCTGGAACATGTTGGGATCTTCTTTTGCGCGGCTAGTCTTTCCTTCCCTCCTCGTTAGTGCATTAGCCTTTCCGTTTTGAGCTCCGGGTCGATAAGTGATCTTAAAGTCGAACCCGGATAAGTAGGTAGCCCACTGTGCCTAACGTCGTAAGAGCTTCTGCGTCTTTATAAAGTAGGTCAGCGACTAGTGGTCCGTAAGGACCTGGACCGTGCTCTTTCTAGCTATAAGTTCTGGCTTCCACTCCTCAAACGCCTGTATAATAACCAGCAGTTCTTTATCGTAGATCGCGTAGTTCCGCTTAGCTTTAAGAAGGCCACCGGATAGAGGGTTTTGTTGTCGTCGGCGTATTGAGAAAGAACCCCTACTGTTACTGTGTCGGAAGCGTCTGTCTCTACATAGATCGTCTTTTCCGGTCTAAAGTGTGCTAGCACTGGCGCTGAGGCTACCGCTTCCTTTAGTCGGTTGAAAGCTTCCGTATACTTCTTATTCTATAGGCTAGCGGCCTCCTTCTTAAACGCCTTATTTAGTAGTCTCGCTATCTTACTAAAATCCTTAATAAACCGTCGATAGTAGCTGCAGAATCCGAGAAACGCTCTGATTTGCGTAGTGTTTCTGGATGTCGGTTGCTTCTATTCCGCTATAGCAGCCACTTTCGACAGGTCTATCCGAATTCCTTCTCTTCTTACGATAAGACTAAGATATTTGACTTCGGTCTAGTAGAACTCGCTCTTTTTCGTGTCTGCGTTCAATCTGACCTCGCGGAGTCTCTTTAACACTCTCTTAATGTAGTCTGTGTGTTGTTCTCTCGTTCCCTTAGTGTAGATAAGAATGTCGTCTAAGTAGATTAACACGAACCGTTCCAGCATATCTATAAAGGTGTGGTTTATAAAGCGTTGCCACACTGCCGGCGCGTTAGTAAGCCCGAAAGGCATAACCAACTACTTGAAATTGCCTATACGCGTAGCGAATGTCGTAAGATCTTCCGTCTGCCCTTCCTCGTTCCTTAATCGATAGAACGCTTAGCGGATGTCCAACTTGCTAAACTACTTAGCCTTCGCTACACGCTGTATAGTCTTATCTATTAGCGGCAGTGGATATACGTCTCTCTTAGTGACTTTATTAAGGCCTCGGTAGTCTACGCACAGTTAGAGACTACCTCCGGGTTTCCGTACGAAATGAATCGGCGACGCATATTCCGCAGAGCTTGGCGTAATGAACTTCTTCGCCAGATTCTCTTGAACAAACACTTCTACCTGGTCTAGCTCGGCCGGAGATAAGCGTCTTAAGGGCTCAGTTCTCGGCAGCGCGGCTCCTTCTTTCAGCCGGATCTTGTTGTTATATTCCGGTCGGTAGAGCGGCAAGAGGTTGGAGTCAGCCTTTAACAATACGTTAGTGTAACTATGGAGTTCTTTCGGTAATACCTCTAGTAGATCCACTTCTTCTTCCGCTCTTATCTTCCGGTAGTCTTCGATATCCTTTATTAAGATAGCATAAATCTCGTTGTCCGACGACCTCGCGAGGGTCGTCAAAGCTTCTGAACTTATGATTCCAATCGTGCCTTAAGGTTCATGCCGATCCTTTAGAGCCACTTCGATGGTCGTAACGTTCGGTTTAACGTTGGCGACTGCGACCGGTTCGGTGACTGATTTGACGGCAGCGGAGCCGCTGATTGGTTTTCTGAATCCGAGTGTGCCTTCACCTACGTTAATAATTGCTCCCTGGTTCTTTATCTATTTCTGCCCTATAATGATGTCAAATCTTCTAATATCTATAATTCGGAATGTCGCTTCTGTAGTGCGACCTGCTAGGGTGGTCCTTAATGGCATATAATGCGTAACACTCTCTGTGTCCTGTCCGTTGTATACCGAAATCCGTGTCGGCGACGCTAGCTCTACTGGGTAGCTGTATCCTTTTATTAGCTTTTGAACTAATCGATAGTGAATGGCCGCTCCGATAAGGGCCCCCGTGTCGATAAAAGCTCTTAGCTGAAGTGATTTGCTCGATCCATTAAGGGGGTAGACAAAGATTGGAAGGATAATAGCTGTTTCCGTGTTCACTTCCACCGCCGCTAAGAGCGGATCGCTGCAGCTGTTGATGCTCTTATCTTTCTGTAACGTGGTTCTTGTTAGTGCCCTGTTTTCTACGCTGGATAGGGGGCCTATCCGTCTAGCTGGTCTTTTCCTAGGATTCTTAGTAGCACTCCACTGTCTACACTGTTAGTGTCGTTCGGAGCCGGCTCTATAGCTTGTATAGTCTTTCTTAGTGGCTGTGGCTGCTTTATAATACGATATTCCTGCTTCTGCTTATCTAATGCTTAGCATCTCGTGGCGATGTAGCTAGGCTTTCCACACGCGTAGCAGGTGAGGACGAACGACGAACGCGGTAGCTAATAAGATTGCTGCAGAGGTGCTCTCCGGAAAGGTGCAGGGGGTCTCGTTGTCTGCGTTATTAACGGCTTCTGGTTCGATTCGCGTAACTTCGCGTAAGCGCTTAGGTTCCGTGCAGTAACTCTCGCTCGGTGCACGAAGCTCTTAAGGTCTTCGTCTTCCACTGACGCTATAGCTGCTGCCAGTTTAGGGTTTAGCTTCTGCCTTAATAGATAGAGCTGCTCGTCTTCTGCTACTCTGGGCCTAATAGCATATTTTCTGAATAGCCCGTAGAATTCTTCGAACGTCTGCCGGTTCTGGTTGATCTTATCCAGCTGCTTACAGGCCGTCTTCTTCTGGAAGGGGTCTCCGAAACGTTGATCTAGTGCTTTGATCGCTTCCTCGGCGGTTACCTCTTCTAGGTCCGCTACTAGTGAAAAAGCTTTGTCTTCTAATCGCGATTCCAGGTACGCTAATTTATCTCCGGCGCTGTTTCCGGCATAGTCTCGATCTATCTTGTTCTTTATCTTCTTCTTAAATGCTTCCTAATCCTTAGGATCTCCGCCTCTAAACGGCGTTAGATCCAGTAGTAACGTTATTAACGTGCCGTCTTGACTGTAGGCCGCTAGTAAGGCGGTCTCTGCTTGTTCTTCTTGATGCAGTGGCGGCGACGTCGCTCTCTCTATCTCAGCTAGCTGAGCCTTTATTGCTTTTAGTTGTGCCAGTCGGTTCGCCGCTTGGTTTTCCAGCACATCTATAATAGTCTCTGCCGATTCCTTCTCGGCTCTTACTGCTTTAATTTCCTCTCTTAACTGTCTCTTTTCTTCTAGGGTTCTGTAAAACAGCTTCTTAATAAGGTCTATGCTGTCGTAGACCTTTCCTACTCCGTTCTCGTTTACGTAATCCTTAAGTTCCTCGAGCGTACAGTCGTGGATTTTCTTGTATTCGCTTATTCGTTCCTTAATCTCTGCGGTCTCTTCCGCTGTAAAACCTTCGATAATGAACTTATTATCGATGACGCTGGAGCGCCTGCTCGCTCTGTTAGTCTTTTCTCTTCTGCTTCTGCTTCGGCCTATAACGCCGCTTTCTACCGCTAAGAAGCTCTCTATAGCTTTCTTACGTTGCTGGGGTTGTTGGTTTGTGTGTTGGTGCGCGTGCGTTATTCGGGGGTCCGGATAGTTTAACAGTCCTTTTCGCGCAGCGCTAGGGTAGTGTAGGGAGTGAGTACGAGCTATAATAATCCGGGCACGCAGATATAATTTAATACGGCCTTTTTAATAACTATATCTCGAACTAAGGAGGGAAAGGAATCTATGTAGTGGTGGACGAGACCTTTGGGAGGGGGTGGCGTGCCAAGGCCCGGCTCGGTCCGGAATGGCCGAGCCAAAATTCCGAGGGTCTACCCTATTACTTAGTCCCACCCCTTTCCACCGCCGCAACAGCATACATCGCAGTTCTGTATGAACCTGCAGATGTCCTTCGCTATCGCCGGCTAGTAGTAGTCCCTAGCGACGATGCTGTACGTCTCCTCGCGCCCTAGGTGCCCGGTAGCTATAGAATTATGCGCCTATTGTATTAAGCTCGTACAGAGCTTCTCGTCTGCTGGGACCTAGATCCGATTCCTAAAGTTTAGGTTGTTCTCCTCGTCTACTGAGTACTCTGCTGCCGACACCTTAAGATAGAGCTCTGCTAGGAGCTTCTGCTGTCCTCCTTAGATCGCTGTACAGGCCCCTCGGTATACCTCGTCTTTCTCTACTGCCTCTTCCTATACTTGCAGTTAGGGATCCTATAGGTGTAGTGCTGCTAGGCGGATAGTCTCCTTGCCTAGCTCCTCCTTAAACATCTAGAATGTTTGTAACTTTAGCCAGTCGTCCTTGTACGTCGTTGGCATATCCTAGTCCTATCTGGATAGCGTATCGGCCCTGCTGTTGTCCTTACTCTTGCGATACTAGAGTCTTATATTGAATCGGCTTAGGTATATTGCCTATCGTACGTGCCTCTTAGACAGCTTCTAGGGCTGCGTAAAGTACTCTAGATTCTTGTAGTCTGTTAGAGCAAGGAACTTAGGCACTAAGCGGAGTTCTCTATCCTACGCTTCGCAATACTGTACGACTGCTAGCAACTCCTTGTTATAGATAGGGTAGTTGCACTTAGCTAGGGAGTTCTTCTTAGAGAAATACGCGTATAGGTGCAGGAGTCCGTCCGAGCCTACCTATAATAGGATACCTCTAATGCAATACCCCGAGGAGTTAATTTCTAGTATCGTTGTATGCCCTAGGTTAAAGGCGGCAAGCGTTGGTCCTGTAGTAAAGAGCTCCTTTAGCTTGTTAAAGCTGCTATCGCATTCGTCCGTCTATTTGAACTGCTTGTCCTTATGTGTTAGCTCGACTAGGGGGCATACAATCTCTGAGTAGTTCTGTATAAACTGGCGGTAGAAGTTGGCAAACCTAAGAAATTCCTGTACGCCCTTAACGTTCGTAGGCGGCTTCTATTGCTTAATAGCATTAATCTTCTTCCTATCTATGCTAATGCCTTTCCCTACCTCGATAATAACCCCTAGGTATTTCGTACACTGGATACTAAATTTACATTTGTCGATGTCGAGGTACAAGCTAGCCTGCTGCAGTCGATCCAGCACCTTCTTAACGTCCTGTACGTAATCTGCATAGGTGCCGTCTGTAAAAACTAGGGTATCGTTAAGGTACGCCGAGCAGATATCGTCTAGTAACCCTTATAAGGACTTGTTAATGTACCTTTAGAAGGTTGCTAGTGCGTTGGCAAGGCTAAAGGGGGTAACAAGCTACTTAAAAAGACTATATCTTATACAGAAGGCAGTTATCTATTTATAGCCTTCCTTAATCTGTATCTTGTAGAAGGCCGAGACTACGTTAAGCTTAGTAAACTACTTTGCCTTGCTAATCCGTCTAAGAGTCTCCTTAATAAGGGGTAGGGGGTACCGGTCCTTCTTAGTGATCGCGTTAATGCCTCTGTAGTCTATGTAGAAACGCAAGCCGGCCTTCCCCTACTTATAGACAAATAGTACTAGAGCTCCTGCGGACGAGGTACTTGCCTAAATGAAACCTTTGGCAAGCAGGTCGTCCAGTGTCTTGCGCAGTACTAGGAGTTCTCTAGAGGACATTCTATATAGCAGTCCGTACAGTACCTCTAGCAGACTCCTATCCGGACGGGGCTCTAGCTAGATGTCGTAGTTAATCCCTTCTCCTTAGTGTAGCGGCAGTTTTAAGGCCGATTTTGGCTTAAAGAGGTCCAGGTATCTAGCATATTCCCTTAGGAGCTTCGTATAGGGGTCTGTTACTTTCTTGGGCGCTAATGCCTTCTCGATGTCCGCCGTTACTGTATTGATTACAGCCTCGGCATTGTTACCCTATAGAGCCTTCCCTTAGTCTTAGGGCCTCTGCTTCGTCGACGTGTTGGCTCCGGCTGTAGCGTTGTCGTCCTGCTAGACCCTCCCTTAGTCTCGGAGCCTCTGCTTCGTTACTGCTAGGTACAGCTGTCCTCGTCCAACATCTAGCTTGCCCCTCTAGCGCTCTATCTATAGCTTCCCTAGTATTAGGTTATACCCTAACTTGTCCTGTACGATATAGAGGTATAAGTCCTGCTTATAGTGTCCCTGTATCTCTATCGTTACTTTTACTATATAGGTAATGTCCGGTCCTCGCCTAGTAATGCCCAACATGCGTATAGGTACAGTAGGGGTCGTCTTAATCCAGTGTCTCTGTACGAAGTCTTCGCTAATTACTCTATACACTAAACATCCTGTGTCGATTAATGTCTGCGCCGTTGCGGACCTGTTTAACGTTGGCTGTACGATAAACGGCGTAGTCGTTATGTAGTTGCTCTTGAAAGATAGCTAAGTAGTGCTTTAATTTGGCAATCTATCTCGTATACACCTCTAGCAGAGCCTTCGCTTAGAGGCTACTCTTTTCCCGACTCGTTATCGTCTAAGTAGGACTCCTAATCCTCTTGTTAGAGCGCCGCAGTTGCTATCCTTGCAGTAGTCGGCCGTCCCCTAGGTCTCTCTGCTAGCAAAAGCCTGCAATTCTGTACAGTGTAGCCTATCTTGCTATACCTGTAGCAGCTCCCTTCTACTCGCCTCTTGTTAAGGGTAGCTATGTCTACCTATTGCGCCCTTTTAGTAGCGGCCCTTGGCCGTATAGTAACGGCTGCCGCTACCCTCGTCGTCGTTAGTTCCTAGTCTATAGCGTCCGTCTGCTGCTAGAGGGGTTGTCTTATCTTATAAGCGCGGCTTATCCGTCCGAGCCTGCGCTGCTAGTTGTCGACTATCCTAAGGAGATCGCAGAATTCCTTGTACGTAGCTAGTTGCATTACGCCTACTAGTCCTGTTATAATCTCCTTAGAGAGGCCTACCTCTAAAGAGGTAATTTTTATCCTGTCCTCCTATTAGAGACCTCCTGCCTCTGCTAGAGTCCGGTCGTATTCTGCAAGGAATTCTCGTATAGTCTTGCGCCCTTGCTTTATCGTATTGACCTATAGGAGTGCTCGGCTCTCGCAGTCTAGGTCCTTATAGCTCTTGTTAAGAGCTGCCTAGAGCATCGTCGTTGTGGCTATTGCCGGCTCGGCAATAGCTGTCTTATAGTACAGCAGAATCTGTGCTGCCGCCCTGCCCTTTAACCTTCTAAAGAGGTAAACTACCTTGTCTAGCTCGGTCAGGTATGCTCCTAAGTCGACTAGAAGCTTAGAGCGCATCTAGGCAGCCTAGGAGGAGTAATTGGCCGGAACCTTACTATCGTACGTAGTAACGTCCGGAAGTTTGCTCTTAGGGGTCGGGGTATAGGCTATTGTGTTCGTCGTTGTAGGGGTCGGATCGCGATCGGACGCCCTAAGCTGTTGTAGCTCCTGTTCCCGTTAGGAAATTATCGCAGCCTAGTGGCTTACTTGCTGCTCGAGCTGCCTCCTGTGTTCTAGCAGCTCCTCGTATGCGCAGTGCATATGCCCCTGCATAGATGTAGGTTCTATAGGGATGTCGCCGTCTATCTTCGTTATATTACTGCAGTTACCGACAGTAAGATCAGTTCCTAATATAAAGGGCTTAAGAATCTTGGTTTAGAAACTTAAGGTTAGGTATCTATATAAAGGATCTAATAGCCAGTTCCTTTGTCGTCTGCTGCTGTACAATTTGTACCTACGAAGCTAAGCCAGCAATTTCCCTCTGTATAGGGGTATAAGGTTTACACTCTGTACAGAGGATTAGGAGTTCTCCCTCTATATAGTAGTGCAGAGTTTTCCCTCTGTTTAAAGGGACAGCAATTCCCCTCTGTATAGGGCTATAGGGTTCTCTCTCTATACAGGAGTAGGGTCCTGTTAGTGATTCTGTATAGAGAGTGGGGTCGTGCTAGCGCCGCTAAGTCGCAGTCCTTAGGGCGACGGCTTGCTTAGGTTAGGTCTAGGACCTGGGCTAGGCGGCGCCCCCTAACATCTAGCTAGTCTATAGTTCTACGGATGTCGGTTACGCAGGCTTAAAGAAGACGATAGAAGCAATAAGGACGACCCACTAGTTTCTGCGAGTCTTCGAGTAGATCCACCGATTTATCGCTAATTGTTACATATGCCGAGCCGCGAAGCTACGTTACGGCCTTCCGGCCGGTCTGTTAAAACTACTTCCAATCCCTAAGAAACTGTAGCAGCACATTACAATGGATTTCGTAACCGGCCTACCGGATTCTAATAGATATAATGTGTAAGGGCTTAAGAGTCTTAGTTTAGAAACTTAAGGTTAGGTATCTATATAAAGGAACTAATAGGCAGTTCCTTCGTCGTCTGCTGCTATACAATTTGTACCTACGAAGCTAAGCTAGCAATTTCCTTCTGTGCAGGAGTGCAAGGTTTACACTCTGTACAGAGGATTGGTAGTTCTCCCTCTATATTGTAGTATAGAGTTTTCCCTCCGTTTAGAGGGGCGGCAATTCCTCTCTATATAGGGCTATAGGGTTCTCCCTCTGTATAGGAGTAGGGTCCTGTCGGTAATTCCGTACAGAGGGTAGGGTCGTGCTAGCAGCGCTAAGTCGCCGTCCTTAGGGCGACGGCTAGCTTAAGTTAGGTCTAGGACCTGGGCTAGGTAGCTCCCCCTAACAATACCCCCCCCTCCCTTCTCGTAGTGCCCCTTTCGTACAGCGGCGTGTCGTACATCCCTAGCTCCTACTGTTTCTTTAGCTAATAGCGCTTTCCCGTCTTCGCCTAGGCACTTGCCTGTTAACCTCCCTCTCTACTAGTCTAACCTTAGACTTGTCCTCCTAGATCTATAGGCAGGAAGGCAGGTAGTGCTCGATCGCTTCTACCTAAACTTAGCCGATTCCGTTTGCTAATTCAACGACGCTAAGGCTAAGGCGGAGGAGGCCTACGAGCGGTTATAAAGGTGCAGGAGGTGCTCGGTCCTGTCTGTTCGTTCCCCTCCTACCCTCTAGCCCTTAACTATGCACTCCGCATCCTAACTGTACAGTCCGACGCTACTAGGCTATTTGGCTCTGTCCCTGTCCCTTGGTCGTTGTCTAGAGTTTACTTCTAGGTAGATGTCGCCGCCTCTGTCTAGATGTCTAGTAGGCCGTCGCTCCTATAGGCCCTAGGTTGTAGTTCCCTTGTTTGTCCTCCTTTATACAGTTGTAGCAGCTGCCCTCGTTGTTATTGCCCTACAAGGCAGGCAGCTACTACTCTGTATATAAACCCTTTCCCCTCTCTCTCTCTCTCTCTTCTTCTCTTTCTCCTTTATTCCCTATCTGCTACCCGTCCGCCTAGCCGTCTGCTACTAATACTATTACTACTATTACTACTACTATCGTTATACTGCCTATCCCGTCCAGCCGTTCCCGCCGTGTTTCTCTCGTAGCTGCTAGCTCTTCTTCCGCCTGTCTGGCTAGTGTCCTCTCCTATTTTTACCTCTAACAATAGAGTGCCTAGCCTAACTAGTAGCTTCGCTTCTAGTTTGTACAGGTCCCTGCCTTCCGTACGGTCTAAGCTAACGTCTTAGGTACTATATTAACTAGTAGCAGGGTGTTGTTAAGCTACCCTTTTGCTTCCTCTAGTGCTAGGGCCCCTACCGGCCAGGGGGTAATTGAGATTTCGGGTGTAGAGTTGGCTGCCTTAGTCCCTAGGGTAGTAGCTAGTAGGCTACCTTAAGGTAGTATATAAAAGCTTTCGGACGGTGTTGCTCTCGTTCCCTTCCTACTTCTACTCCTATTCCTACCTGTCTCCTAGCTGTCCTCTTCCTCCTGCCCCCTTCTGTATAGTGTAGTACAGTATAGTGTCGGTAGGATCCCGTAGTGTCCTACGTCTCGATTCTCGATCCTTAATAACCTAAGTCGCTAGCGGCTGCCCTATACTTAGGGTAGATTGTGCCCCTTTTCGCAGAACGGCGTAGTGTTACTGTAACTGGGCAGGGGAGTGGTTCTCCTCCTACCTGTCTAGCGCAGTTGTGTCCTATAGGGCCTCGTATAGTTCCTACGTAGGCTCTGCGTATTCTCTCTATTTTACTAGGTACTCTACCCCCTTCTTCTTCCTTTAGCTCTTAAGGATTCCCTCTACCTCGTACTCTTCCTAGCCCTTAGTTATAATCGCTAGTAGGCGTGCGTCGTCTGTCGCCTAGTATAGCAGGGAGTCTGTATTCGCTGGCTGTACGAGGTCTACGTAGAAGACTAGGTAGATCCCTAGGGGGGTGTTAAGTCGTACAGCATATGTCTCTACCGGTCGGACTACTATAAACTTCCTGTTCTTCCAATCTAGCTTCTTGCTCGGCCGGTCCGGACAGATATTGCGCTAGTTTAGCTAGACCTTATCTCCTGCCTCGTATCTTAGTGCAGCCTACTGTCCCTTGTTGGCCTGCTCTTCCGCATTCTGTTAAGCTATAGCTAGACTCGCATTCGCCTATTAATAGGCGTTTACAATCGTCCGTACGATGGCCTCTCCCTGCTGAATTAGGGATTGTACAGGGCGTAGGGTGTTACTACTTAGGGTCGATAGGAGCAGGGAGTAGTCGTATCTATAGGCTATAAAGAAGGGGGACAATCCTATAGCATTAGCTGTACGGCTATTAATAGCTAGCTCCGCTATAGTGAGAAGGCGGTTCCAGTTCGTCTAATTATAGTCAACGTACGCTTGGAGGTACGCTTCCAACGTCGAATTAACCCTCTCCGTCGCACTGTCTGTCTATAGGTGCTATACAGTTAACAGGCGACGTTCTAGGTTTAGCAACTGGCAGACCCTTGCCTAGAGCTGGCTCGTAAACTGCGTACCCCGGTCCGACACAATTGACCTAGGGAAACCGTGCTTGCTAAACGTCGTCTGTATAAAGGCCTAGGCAGTATCCTTAGCTGTAATAGAGTCTATTCCCTCTAGTATTACCCCCTTTGTTGGCTTGTCCGTTACTACTATAATATTCCGCCGTCTGTCGCTCTTAGGGAGGTCTGTAATAAAGTCCACTGTTAGGTCTTGCTAGGGCCGGTCTGGGATTGGTAGGGGTTTTAGCAGCCTATGCTTTAGTTTACGCTAGGGCTTCGTCCGTCTGTACACATCGCAGTTCTGTACGGACCTGCAAATGTCCCTCGCTATCGCCGGCTAATAGTAGTCCCTAGCGACAATGCTGTACGTCTCCTTACGCCCTAGGTGCCTGGTTGCTATAGAGTTATGCGCCTGTTGTATTAGGCACGTACGGAGCTTCTCGTCCGCTAGGACCTAAATCCGATTCCTAAACTTTAGGTTGTTCTCCTTATCTACTAAGCACTCTGCTGCCGACACCTTAAGGTAAAGCTCTGCTAGGAGCTTCCACTGTCCTCCTTGGATCGCCGTACGGGCCCCTTAGTATACCTCGTCCTTTTCTACTGCCTCTTCCTATGCCTGCAGTTGTAGTTTCTATATATGTGTCGCTACTAGGCGGATAGTCTCCTCGCCTGGCTCCTCCTAAAATATCTAGAATGTTCGTAACTTCAAACGGTCGTCCTCGTACGTTGTTAGTATGTCCTGGTCCTGTCTAGATAGCGTATTAGCCCTAATATTGTCCTTACCCTTGCGATACTAGAGTCTTATATTAAACCAGCTTAGGTCTATTGCCTATCGTATGTGCCTCTTAGACAGCTTCTAGGGCTGTGTAAAGTACTCTAGGTTCTTGTAGTTAGTTAGGGCAAGGAACTTAGGAACTAAGCGGAGTTGACTATCCTACGCTTCGCAACACTGTACGACTGCCAGCAATTCCTTGTCGTAGATAGGGTAGTTGCACTTAGCTAGGGAGTTCTTCTTAGAGAAATACGTACATAGGTGCAGAAGTCCGTCTAAGCCTACCTATAACAAGATGCCTCCTATGCAGTACCCTAAGGAGTCAGTTTCTAGTATTGTTATACGTTCTAGGTCGAAAGCGGCAAGCGTTAGTCCTGTAGTAAAGAGCTCCTTTAGCTTGTTAAAGCTCCTATTGCACTCGTCCGTCTACTTAAACTGCTTGTCCTTGTATGTTAGCTTGACTAGGGGGCGCACGATCTCTTAGTAGTTCTGTATAAACTGGCGGTAGAAGTTAGCAAACCTAAGAAATTCCTATACGCCCTTAAGGCTCGTAGGCAGCTTCTATTGCTTAATAGCATTAATCTTTTTCCTATCTATACTAATGCCTTTATCTCCCTCGATAATAAACCCTAGGTATTTCGTACGCTGGACACCAAATTTACATTTATTAATGTTAAGGTACAAGCTAGCCTGCTGCAGTCGGTCTAGCACCTTCTTAACGTCCTGTATATAGTCTGTATAGGTGCCGTCCGTAAAGACTAGTGTATCGTCGAGGTAAGCCGAGCAGGTGTCGTCTAGTAACCCTTACAAGGACTTGTTAATGTACCTTTAGAAGGTTGCCGGTACGTTAGCAAGGCTAAAGGGGGTAACAAGCTACTTAAAAAGACTCTATCTTGTATAGAAGGCAGTTATCTATTTACAGCCTTCCTTAATCCGTATCTTGTAGAAAGCCGAGACTACGTTAAGCTTAGTAAACCGCTTTGCCTTGCTGATCCGTCCGAGAGTCTCCTTAATAAGGGGTAGGGGGTACCGGTCCTTCTTAGTAATCGCGTTAATGCCTCTGTAGTCTACGCAGAAACGCAAGCCGGCCTTCCCCTCCTTATAGACAAACAGCACTAGGGCTCCCGCAGACGAGGTACTTGCCTAAATGAAACCTTTGGCAAGCAGGTCGTCCAGTGTCTTGCGCAGTACTAGGAGTTCTCTAGAGGACATTCCGTATAGCGGGCCGTACAGTACCTTAGGCAGACTCCTATCTAGATAGGGCTCTAGCTAGATGTCGTAGTTAATCCCTTCTCCCTGGTGTAATAGCAGTTTTAAGGCCAACTTTGGCTCGAAGAGGTCTAGGTATCCTGCGTATTCCCTTAGGAGCTTCGTATAGGGGTCCGTCGCTTTCTTAGGCGCTAATGCCTTCTTAATGTCTGCAGTCGCAGTGTTAATCTTAGCTTTAGCATTGCTACCCTACAGAGTCCTTTCTTAGTCTCGGAGCCTCTGCTTCGTCGCTGCTAGGTAAAGTCGTCCTCGTCCGACGTCTAGCTTGCCTCGCTAGCGCTCTATCTATAGCTTCTCTAATATTAGGTTATACCCCAACTTGTCCTGTACGACATACAGATATAAGTCCTGCTTATAGTGTCCCTGTATCTCTATCATTACTTTTACTATATAGGCAATTGTTGCGGTGGTAGAAAGAGGTGGGACAGATTGATGGGGTGGACCCTGGAATTTCGGCTCGGCCCGTTCGGGCCGAGCCGGGCCTTGGCACCACCACCATCAAAGCCCACCACCACCACCACATAGATTCCTTTCCCTCTTCAGTTCGAGATATAGTTATCAAAACAGCCGTATTGAACCTCATCTGCGCGCTCGGATCAGCAATGTCCAGTCCTCGCTTAGTAATGCCCAACATGCGTACAGGTACAGTAGGGGTCGTTATAATGTAGTGTCTCTATACGAAGTCTTCGCTAATTACTCTGTATACCAAACATCCTGTATTAATCAATGTCTGCGCCGTTGCGGACCCGTTTAGCGTAGGCCGTACGATAAACGGCGTAGTCGTTATATAGTTGCTCTTAAAAGATAGCTAAGTAGTGCTTTGATTTGGCAATCTATCTTATATACGTCTCTAGTAGAGCCTTTGCTTAGAGGCTACTCTTTTCCCGACTCGTTGTCGTCTAAGTAGGACTCCTAATCTTCTTGTTAGGGCGCCGCATTTGCTACCCTTGTAGTGGTCGGCCTTCCCCTAGGTCTCTCTGCTAGCAAAAGCCCGCAATTCTGTGCAGTGTAGCCTATCTTACTATACCAGTAGCAGCTCCCTTCTGCTTACCTCTTATCTAGGGTAGCTATGTCTACCTACTGTGCCCTTTTGGTAGCAGTCCTTAGCTGTACGGCAACGGCTGCTGCTACCCTCGTCGTCGTTAGTTCCTAGTCTATAGCGTCTATCTGCCGCTAGGGGGGTTGTCGTAACTTATAAGCGCGGCTTATCTGTCCGAGCCTGCGCTGCTAGTCGTCGACTATTCTAAGGAGATTACAGAATTCCTCGTACGTAGCTAGTCGCATTACGCCTACTAGTCCTGTTATAATCTCCTTAGAGAAGCCTACCTCTAAGGAGGTAATTTTTATCCTGTCCTCCTATTAGAGACCTCCTGCCTCTGCTAGAGTCTGGTCGTATTCTGTAAGAAACTCTCGTACAGTCTTACGTCCTTGCTTTATCCTGTTAACCTATAGGAGTGCTCGGCTCTCGCAGTCTAAGTCCTTGTAGCTCTTATTAAGAGCTGCCTAGAGCATTGTTATCGTAGCTATTGCCAGGTTGCCAATAGCTATCTCGTAGTACGGTAGAATCCGTGCTGCCGCCCAGCCCTTTAACCTCCTAAAGAGGTAAACTACTTTGTCTAGCTCGGTTAGGTATACTCCTAAGTCGACTAGAAGCTTAGAGCGTATCTAGGCAGCCTAGGAGGGGTACTCGGCCGGAGCCTTACTATCGTACGTAGTAACGTTAGGGAGTTTGCTCTTAGGAGTTGGGGTGTAGGCTATTGTGTTTGTCGTTATAGGGGTCGGATCGCGATCGGACGCCCTAAGCTGTCGTAGCTCCTGTTCCTGTTAGGAAATTATCGCAGCCTAGTAGTTCACTTGCTGCTCGAGCTGCCTCTTGTGTTCTAGCAGCTCCTCGTATATACGGTGCATCTGTCCCTGCATATCCGTAGGTTCTATAGAGATATCGCTGTCTATCTTTATTGTATTACTGCAGTTACCAACAGTAAGATTAGTTCCTAGTATAAGGGCTTAAGAGTCTTAGTTTAGAAACTTAAGGTTAGGTATCTATATAAAGGAACTAATAGGCAGTTCCTTTATCGTCTGCTACTGTACAATTTGTACCTACGAAGCCAAGCTAGCAATTTACCGCTATACAGACGTGCAAGGTTTACACTCTGTATAGAGGATTAGGAGTTCTCTCTCTATACAGTAGTGCAGAGTTTTCCCTTCGTTTAGAGGGGCAGCAATCCCCCTCTGTATAGGGCTATAGGGTTCTCCCTCTATACTGGAGTAGGGTCCTATTAGTAATTCTGTACAGAGGGTAGGGTCGTACTGGCGGCGCTAAGTCGCAGTCCTTAGGGCGACAGCTGGCTTAGGTTAGGTCCAGGACCTGGGCTGGGCAGCGCCCCCTAACATAATGCTACGCTTAATGTAGTAGACTAACTAAGTAAAGAGCGCTACTTTATCCCCTACTAAGCGAAGGATAGAGGAACTACTGCAGAAGAAACGGCGAGAATGCTGATTTAGTATATATAGAAGCACTACGGTCTGCTGGACACTATTACTACGGATAGGGATCCTTAATTTACCGCTAATGTATAGAAGGCTATTAACTAAGCTCTCGGAATTCGCAGAAAGCTCAGTACAGCAGCTCACCCTTAGACTGACAGCCAGTCTAAAGTAGCTAACCGCAAAATAGAGAAATATCTACGAATCTTCTGCAGTTATTATTAAGCAGAGTGGATTAAGATGTTGCCAATAGCCGAATTCTGCGCCAATTTAGCACGGTCGGAAGCTACCTTACTAGCGCTGTTTGAAATAACTTATAGTTATCTTCTGAGAATAATCTTTCAACCGCCAAACGAACTCGGCTCTTTAAAATCTTCTACTGCTACTTCGTTAAAGAGAGTCGCTGCTGCTGCGGCAGAAGCGCTTAGATCTTAGATAGAAGAAGCGACTAAGGTAACGAAAGAGGCGATAGAATCGACTTAGAAGAAGATAGTAACTCGAGCTAATAGAAAGCGGTCGCCGATAGAATTTAAGGAGGGCCAAAAGGTATAGCTTAACATGCGGAACCTAAGGTTGAAAGGCAACGCCAAGCTTAACCCCCACTACGTAGGTCCGTTCAAGATAGTGGAAAAGAGGTCGCCGGTAACCTACCGGCTCCAGCTACCGAAATCGTTCCGGATCTACGATGTCTTTTATTTAGATCTACTAAGTTTAGACCCTGAAGACGGTCTTCCGGATTAGGGGCTCGCTGAACCCCCACCAATCGAGATAGACGGTAAAGAAGAAGAATAGGAGGTGGAAGATGTAATAGATATAAGAAAGCTAAGAGGGTCTGTCGAAGCAAGGATCTTATAGAAAGGATAGCTAGAAGACTATAAATAGTATCCGGTCGAGAATCTCCGAGATTCGGCAGAACTGCTAAGAGAATCTTACGTTCGAAACCCGAGGAAGCCAAAGCCTAAGTGGCTCGAAAGTTAATAAAGAAGAAGAAAACCTACGTCCGCTCTATTAGCGTAGACGCCGATAGAAACGATCGTGGAAATCGCCGGCCGGTGTCTTAGGCTCTACTGCTACTACCGCTGGCCAGGACCGGCGGATAATAGCAGTAGCGCTAAAGGCTATAGTGGAAAAGAAAAAGAAGAAGAGATAGCAAGCTACAGATAGATCTATATAGACATCTGCAGCGGAGCACAGACCGTTTACGCTGCAGCTTAGGTAACCGCCGGTTCCGATCAGATAGCTCTTCCGATTAGATAGACGCTAAGTAAAGACGTTAGAAGGTAATAATATAAGAAGAAAGAAGATAAAGAAAGGGATGAGCTTCGAAATAGAAGAAAGCAAAAAAAAAAGACAGAGGAACAGATAAGTAAGCGGTCGAGGGCGACCACTAGTAAGGGAGGGGGTTGGTGTTGCGGCGGCAGAAAGGGGTGAAACTAAGTAATAAGGTAGACCCTTAGAATTTTGGCTCGGCCCTTCTAGACCGAGCCAGGCCTTGGCACACTACCCCTAAAGCTCTTACCTACTACTATATAGATTCCTTTCCCTCCTTAGTTCTAGATATAGTTTTCAAAAAGGCCGTATTGAATTATATCTGCATGCCCAGATTATGTCCAAAGACGAGCAGCTGCACTTACTAAGGCAGAAGTTAAGCCCTAAACTGGCCAGAGCTATAGCTTTGGTAGAAGACGAAGATCTCGAGAGTTTCGTGTACTAGGCGAGAGTTACTGCCAGAAACCTAAACGTATACGGAAAATCGGCAGCACGCGAATTGATCTAGAAGTCGTCGGCGCCGACTACGCGCCCCCCTTCTACGCCTTTCTGAAGAGGCCCCTAGCAGCTATCCTATTCGCTGCGCTTATTGTTCGTCCCTACCTGCTACGCCTACAGAAAGCCTAGTTATATCGCTACTAGATACTAAGCAACGAATTAGCAGAAGCAGGAATACTGCGCTACAAAGCTACTGCCGCTGCTAAGGAAGACTATCTAAGCTATAGAGCCGGCGCTAAATAACACAGATAGTGTAGACAGTAGGGTACTATTAAGGATAATAGAAAAAGATTAGCTAGATGGATAGGCCCCCTATCCAGCTTAGACAATGGGGCACTAATATAATCTGTATCGCTAGTGTTAGGGGGCGCCGCCCAGCCTAGGTCCTTGATGTAACGCAGTACACTTAAGCCAAAAGGGACTGGTCAAGTAACTCGGAAGTGACTTGACCAATATGTACCAGATATATAAACCTTAGCAAGGCATAGTAATGACACGGGCCAACCTACCCCGTATTACTACCCCCTGCGCTACAGGCTTACGACCTCGTAAGCTGCGCTTACTTACAGGCTATATATGCCATTGCACAGCCCCCCTATACAGCATACGCAATCAACCCCCCCCAGCAGGTCTGCATACAGCCAGCTGGACCTTTACCGGGTCTGCCTTATTCTGTACGGAGTAGTAGACAAACGGACATACGTCAACGCTGCTTCCACTCTCCCGTTGAAAGATGCGCCCCCTAGGAATTGAACCCGGGCCTTTTATCGTACACTTTCAGCAGTTACTTCCGAGTTAAGTAATGTAACGTAGTACACTTAAGCCAAAAGGGACTGGTTAAGTAACTCGGAAGTGACTTGACTAATGTGTACCAGATATATGAACCTTGGCAAGGCATAGTAATAACACAGGCCAACCCGCCCCGTATTAGTCCTGGACCTAAGCTAGCCGTCGCCCTAAGGACTGCGACTTAGCGGCGCTAGCACGACCCTACCCTCCGTACAGAATCGCTAATACGACCCTACCCTGTATAGAGGGGGAATCCTATAGCCCTATATAGAGGGGAATTGCTGCCCCTCTAAACAGAGGGAAAACTCTGCACTACTATATAGAGGGAGAACTCCCGATCCTCTGTACGGAGTGTAAACCTTGCACTCCTGCACAGAGGGAAATTGCTAGCTTAGCTTTGTAGGTACAAATTGTATAGCAGTAGACAACGAAGGAACTGCCTATTAGTTCCTTTATATAGATACCTAACCTTAAGTTTCTAAACCAAGACTCTTAAGCCCTTATATTAGGAACTAATCTTACTGTTAGTAACTGCAGTAATATAACAAAGATAGACAGCGACATCTCTATAGAACCTACGGCTATATAGGGACAGATGCACTGCGTATATAAGGAGCTGCTAGAACACAAGAGGCAGCTCGAGCAGCAAGTAAACTACTAGGCTGCGATAATTTCCTAATAGGAACAGGAGCTACGACAGCTTAGGGTGTCCGATCGCGATCCGACTCCTACAACAACGAACACGATAGCCTATACCCCGACCCCTAAAAGAAAACTCCCCGACGTCACTACGTACGATAGTAAGGTTCCGGCCAAGTACCCCTCCTAGGCTGCCTAGATGCGCTCTAAGCTTCTAGTCGACTTAGGAGTATACCCGACTAAGCTAGACAAGGTAGTTTACCTCTTTAGGAGGTTAAAGGACAGGGCAGCAGCACGGATTCTGCTGTACTACAAGACAGCTATTGCTAACCTAGCAATAGCTACAACGACGATACTCTAGGCAGCTCTTAACATAAGCTACAAGGACCTAGACTACGAGAGCCGAGCACTCCTATCGGTTAATACAATAAAGCAAGGGCGCAAGACTGTATAAGAATTCCTTGCAGAATACGACCGGACTCTAGCAGAGGCAGGAGGTCTCTAATAGGAGGATAGGATAAAAATTACCTCCTTAGAGGTAGGCCTCTCTAAGGAGATTATAACAGGACTAGTAGGCGTAATGCGACTAGCTACGTACAAGGAATTCTGTAATCTCCTTAGAATAGTCGACGACTAGCAGCGCAGGCTCGGACGGATAAGCTGCGCTTATAAGTTGTAACAACCCCTCTAGCAGTAGACGGATGCTATAGACTAGGAACCAACGACGACGAGGGTGGCGGCAGCCGTCACTGTACGGCCAAGGGCCGCTACTAAAAGGACATAATAGGTAGATATAGCCACCCTTAACAAGAGACGAGCAGAAGGGAGCTGCTACCAGTATAGCAAAATAGGCTACACTGTACGGAATTGCGAGTTTTTGCTAGTAGAGAGACCTAGGGGACGGCCGACCACTATAAGGGTAGCAACTGCAGCGCCCTAACAAGAGGATTAGGAGTCCTACTTAGACGACAACGAGTCGGGAAAAGAGTAGCCTCTAAGCGAAGGCTCTGCTAGAGGCGTATACGAGATAGATTGCTAAATCAAAGCACTACTTGGCTATCTTTTAAGAGCAGCTACATAACGACTACGCCGTTTATCGTATAGCCTATGCTAAACGGGTCCGCAACGGCGCGGACATTGATTAATACAGGATGTTTGGTATACAGAGTAATTAGCGAAGACTTCGTACAGAGACACTACATTATAACGACCCCTACTGTACCTGTACGCATGTTGGGCATTACCGGGCGAGGACCGGACATTACCTATATAGTAAAAGTATTAATAGAGATATAGGGACACTATAAGCAGGACTTATACCTGTATATCGTATAGGACAAGTTAGGATACAACCTAATATTAGAGAAGCTATAGATAGAGCGCTAGCGAGGCAAGCTAGACGTCGGACGAGGACGACTGTACCTAGCAGCGACGAAGCAGAGGCTCCGAGACTAAGGGAGGACTCCGTAGGGTAGCAATGCTAAAGCTAAGATTAACACTGCGACTGCAGACATTAAGAAGGCATTAGCACCTAAGAAAGCGACGGACCCCTATACGAAGCTCCTAAGAGAATACGCAGGATATCTAGACCTCTTCGAGCCAAAGTTGGCCTTAAAACTGCCACTACACTAGGGAGAAGGGATTAACTACGACATCTAGCTAGAGCCCTATCTAGATAGGAGTCTGCCTAAGGTACTGTACGGCCCGCTATACGGAATGTCCTCTAGAGAACTCCTAGTACTGCGCAAGACACTAGACGACCTGCTTGCTAAAGGTTTCATTTAGGCAAGTACCTCGTCTGCAGGAGCCCTAGTGCTGTTTGTCTAGAAGGAGGGGAAGGCCGGCTTGCGTTTCTGCGTAGACTACAGAGGCATTAACGCGATTACTAAGAAGGACCAGTACCCCCTACCCCTTATTAAGGAGACTCTCGGACGGATTAGCAAGGCAAAGTAGTTTACTAAGCTTAACATAGTCTTGGCTTTCTATAAGATACAGATTAAGGAAGGCTGTAAATAGATAACTGCCTTCTGTACGAGATAGAGTCTTTTTAAGTAGCTTGTTACCCCCTTTAGCCTTGCCAACGCACCGGCAACCTTCTAAAGGTACATTAACAAGTCCTTGCAAGGGTTACTAGACGACACCTGCTTAGCGTACCTTAACGGCATACTAGTCTTTACGGACGGCCCCTATGCAGACTATGTACAGGACGTTAAGAAGGTGCTAGACCAACTGCAGCAGGCTGGCCTGTACCTTAACATTAATAAATGTGAATTTAGTGTCCAGCGTACGCAATACCTAGAGTTTATTATTAAGGCAGGGAAAGGTATTAGCATAGATAGGAAAAAGATTAATGCTATTAAGCAATAGAAGCCGCCTACGAGCGTTAAGGGCGTACAGGAAGTTCTTAGGTTTGCCAACTTCTACCGCTAGTTTATACAGAACTACTTAGAGATCGTACGCCCCCTAGTCGAGCTAACACACAAGGACAAGCAGTTTAAGTAGACGGACAAGTGCAACAGGAGCTTTAACAAGATAAAGGAGCTCTTTACTATAGGACAAACGCTTGCCGCCTTCAACCTAGAACGTACGACAATACTAGAAACCGACTCCTTAGGGTACCGCATAGAAGGCATCTTGTTACAGGTAGGCTTAGACAGACTTCTGTACCTATATACGTATTTCTCTAAGAAGAACTCCCTAGCTAAGTGCAACTACCCTATCTACGACAAGGAATTGCTGGCAGTCGTACAGTGTTGCGAAGCGTAGGATAGTAAACTCCGCTTAGTTCCTAAGTTCCTTGCCCTAACTAACTACAAGAACCTAGAGTACTTTACGCAACCCCGGAAGCTGTCTAAGAGGTACGTACGATAGGCAATGTACTTAAGCCAGTTCAATATAAGACTCTAGTACTGCAAGGGTAAGGACAACAGCAGGGCTAATACGCTATCCAGACGAGACTAGGACATGCCAACGACGTACGATAACAACTAGCTAAAGTTACGAACATTCCAGATGTTTAAGGAGGAGCCAGGCGAGGAGACTATCCGCCTAGCAGCAACACATATATAGGAGCCCTAACTGCAGGCATAGGAAGAGGCAGTAGAAAAGGCCAATGTATACTAAGGGGCCTGTATAGCGATCTAAGGAGGACAGCAGAAGCTCCTAGCAGAGCTTTATCTTAAGGTGTCAGCAGCAGAGTGCTTAGTAGACGAGGAGAACAACCTAAAGTTTAGGAATCGGATTTGGGTCCTAGCGGACGAGAAGCTTCGTACAAGCCTAATACAACGGGCGCATAATTCTATCGCTACCGGGCACCTAGGGCGCAAGGAGACGTACAGCATCGTCGCTAGGGACTACTACTGGCCGGCAATAGCGAAGGATATCCGCAGGTTCGTACGGAACTGCGATGTATGCAGACGGACGAAGCCCTAGCGTAAACTAAAGCATAGGCTGCTAAAAACCCTACCGATACTGGACCGGCCCTAGCAAGACCTGACAGTGGACTTTATTACAGACCTCCCTAAGAGCGACGGACGGAGGAACATTATAGTAGTAACGGACAAGTTAACGAAAGGGGTAATACTAGAGGGAATAGACTCTATTACAGCTAAGGACACTGCCTAGGCCTTTATACAGACAACGTTTAGCAAGCACGGTTTCCCTAGGTCAATTGTGTCGGACCGGGGTACGCAGTTTATGTTAGGGGGCGCCACCTGGCCCAGGTCCTGAACCCGACCCGAGCCGACCGTCGCCCTAAGGACTGCGACTTAGCGGCGCCAGCACGACCCTACCCTCCGTACGGAGCCACCGACAGGACCCCACTCCTATATAGAGGGAGAACACAACGGTCCTGCATAAAGGGGAGCTACTGCCCCTCGGATTAGGGGGGAAACCCTTTACTACTGTATAGAGGAGGTAACTCCCGATCCTCTGTACGGAGGGTAAACCTTGCACCCTAGCACAAAGGGGAAATTGCTAGCTTGGCTTCGTAGGTACAAATCGTACAGAGCAGACGACGAAGGAACTGCCTATCAGTTCCTTTATATAGATATCCAACCTTAAGTTTCTGAATCAAGATCCTTGGGCCCCTTACATTAGGAACTGATCTTACTGTCGGTAACTGCGGTAATAGAACAGAGATAGACGGCGACATCCCTATAGAACCTACGGCTATAGGGGGACATATGCACCGCGTATACAAGGAGCTGCTGGAAAGCAAGAGGCAGCTCGAACAACAAGTAAGCTACCAGGCTGCGATGATTTCCCAACAGGAACAGGAGCTACGACAGCTTAGGGCGTCCGATCGCGATCCGACCCCTACAACGACGACGAGCACAATAATCCACACCCCGACCCCCAAGAGCAAACTCCCCGACGTCTCTACGTACGATAGTGAGGCTCCGGCCGAGTACCCCTCCTAGGCGGCTTAGATGCGCTCTAAGCTCCTAGTCGACTTAGGAGCATACCCGACCGAGCTGGACAAGGTAGTCTACCTCTTTAGGAGATTAAAGGGCAGGGCGGCAGCACGGATTCTGCTGTACTACGAGACAGCTATTGCTAACCCGGCAATAGCTACGACGACGATGCTCTAGGCAGCTCTAGACAAGAGCTACAAGGACCCGGACCGCGAGAGCCGAGCACTCCTACGGGTCAATACGATAAAACAAGGACGCAAGACTGTACGAGAATTCCTCGCGGAATTTAACTAGACTTTGGCAGAAGCAGGGGGCCTCTAATAGGAAGACAGGATAAAGATTACCTTATTAGAGGTAGGCCTCTCTAAGGAGATTATAACGGGGCTGGTGGGTGTAATACGGCCAGCTACGTACAAGGAATTCTGTAACCTTCTCCGGATAGTCGACGACCAGCAACGTAGGCTAGGACGGATAGGCCGCGCTTAGGAGATAAGACAGCCCCCCCAGCGACAGACAGACGCTATAGACTGGGAACTAACGACGACGAGGGTAGCGGCAGCAACTACTGTACAGCTAAGGGCCGCTACTAAAAAGGCGTAATAGGTAGACGTAGCCACCCTTAACAAGAGACGAGCAGAAGGGAGCTGCTACCGGTGTAGCAAGATAGGCCATACCGTACGGAACTGCGGGCTTCTGCCAGCAGAGAGACCTAGTAGACGGCCGACCACTGCGAGAGTAGCAACTGCAGCGCCTTAACGAGAAGATCAGGTGTCCTATTCGGACGACGACGAGTCGGGAAAAGAGTAGCCTCTAAGCGAAGACTCTGCTAGAGGCGGGTGCGAGATAGACTGCCAAATCAAAGCATTACTTGGCCATCTTTTAAGAGCAATTACATAACGACGACGCCGTTTATCGTACGGCCGACGTTAAACGGGTCCGCAACGGCGCAGACATTGATTAACACAGGATGTTTGGTGTATAGAGTAATTAGCGAAGACTTCGTACGGAGACATCGGATTAAGACGACCCCTACAGTACCTGTACGCATGCTGGGCATTACCGGGCGAGGACCGGACATTACCTATATAGTGAAAGTAACAATAGAGGTACAGGGACACTACGAGCAAGACTTATACCTCTATGTCGTATAGGACAAGTTAGGGTATAACCTAATACTGGGGAAGCCCTAGATAGAGCGCTAGAGGGGCAAGCTGGACGTCGGACGAGGACGGCTGTACCTAGCAGCAACGAAGCGGAGAATCCGGGACTAGGGGAGGCTCCTGTAAGGGGGCAATGCTAAGGCCGAAATTAACACAGCAACGGCGGACATTAAGAAGGCATTGGCACCTAAGGAGGCGATAAACCCCTGTACGAAGCTCCTAAGAGAGTACGTAGGGTACCTGGACCTCTTTGAACCAAAGTCAGCCTCGAAGCTGCTACTACACCGAGGGGAAGGGATTAACTATAATATCCAGCTGGAACCCCGTCCGGATAGGGGCCTGCCGGAGGTACTGTACGGACCGCTGTACGGAATGTCTTCTAGAGAACTCTTAGTATTGCGCAAGACGCTGGACGACCTGCTTGCCAAAGGATTTATTCGGGCTAGTACGTCGTCCGCGGGAGCCCTAGTGCTGTTTGTCTATAAGGAGGGGAAGGCCGGATTGCGCTTCTGCGTAGACTACAGAGGCATTAACGCGATTACTAAGAAGGACCGGTACCCCCTACCCCTTATTAAGGAAACCCTCGGACGAATCAGCAAGGCGAAGTGGTTTACTAAGCTTAACGTAGTCTCGGCCTTCTACAAGATACGGATTAAGGAGGGCTGTAAATGGATAACAGCCTTCCGTACGAGATATAGTCTTTTTAAGTAGCTTGTTACCCCCTTCGGCCTTGCCAATGCACCGGCAACCTTCTAAAGGTACATTAACAAGTCCCTGCAGGGGTTATTAGACGACATCTGCTCGGCATACCTCGACGACACCCTGGTTTTTACAGACGGCACTTACGCAGATTATGTACGAGATGTTAAGAAGGTGCTGGACCGGCTGCAGCAGGCTGGCTTGTACCTCGACATCGACAAATGCGAATTCGGTGTCTAATGTACGAAATACCTAGGTTTTATTATCGAGGCAGGGAAAGGCATCAGCATAGATAGGAAGAAGATTGACGCTATTAAGCAATAGAAGCCACCTACGAACGTCAGGGGCGTACGGGAATTTCTTGGGTTTGCCAACTTCTATCGCTAGTTTATACGGAACTACTCAGAGATTGTACGCCCCCTTGTTAAGCTGACGCACAAAGACAAGCAGTTCAAATAGACGGACGAATGCGATAGGAGCTTCGACAAGCTAAAGGAGCTCTTTACTACAGGACCAATACTCGCCGCCTTTAACCCAGAGCGTACGACGATACTGGAAACCGACTCCTCGGGGTACTGCATTAGGGGTATCCTGTTACAGGTAGGCTCGGACGGACTCCTACATCTATATGCGTACTTCTCCAAGAAGAACTCCCTAGCTAAGTGCAACTACCCTATCTACGATAAGGAGTTGCTAGCAGTCGTACGGTGTTGCGAAGCCTAGGATAGGGAACTCCGCTCGGTGCCCGAGTTCCTCGCCCTAACGGACTATAAGAACTTGGAATACTTCACTTAACCCCGGAAGCTGTCTAAGAGGCACGTACGATAGGCAATGTACCTAAGCCGTTTCAACATTAAACTCTAGTACCGCAAGGGTAAGGACAACAGCAGGGCCGATGCTCTGTCCAGACAGGACCAGGACATGCCAACGACGTACGAGGACGACTGGCTAAAGTTACGAACATTCCAGATGTTTAAAGGGGAGCCAGGCGGGGAGACTATCTGCCTAGCGGCAACACATCTATAGGAACCCTAACTGCAAGCATAGGAAGAGGCAGTAGAAAAGGACGAGGCATACCGAGGGGCCCGTACGGCGATCTAGGGAGGGCAACGGAAGCTCCTAGCCGAGCTCTACCTAAAGGTATCGGCAGCTAAGTGCTTAGTAGACGAGGAGAACAACCTAAAGTTCAGAAATCGGATATAGGTCCCGGCGGACGAGAAGCTCTATACGGACTTAATACAACGAGTACATAACTCTATAGCTACCGGGCATCTAGGGCGCAAGGAGACGTACAGCATTATCGCCCGGGACTACTACTGGCCAGCGATGGCGAAGGACATTCGCAGGTTCGTACGGAACTGCGATGTATGCGGACGAACGAAGCCCTAGCGCGAGCTGAAGCATAGGCTGCTAAAGCCCCTGCTGATACCGGATCGACCCTAGCAAGATCTGACCGTAGACTTTATTACGGACCTCCCTAAGAGCGACGGACGGCGAAACATTATAGTAGTTACGGACAAGTTAACGAAGGGGGTAATACTAGAGGGAATGGACTCCATTACAGCTAAAGACACCGCCTAGGCCTTTATCCGGACGATGTTCAGCAAGCACGGTTTCCCCAGGTCAATTGTATTAGACCGGGGGTTACAGTTTACGAGCCAGCTCTAGGCACGGATCTGCCAGTTACTAAGGGTAGAGCGTCGTCTGTCCACCGCATAGCACCCGCAGACGGACGGGGCGACGGAGAGGGCCAATTCAACCCTAGAAGCGTACCTCCGAGCGTACGTCGACTATAACTAGACGAACTGGAACCGCCTTCTCCTAATAGCGGAGCTGGCTATTAACAGCCGTACGGCCGATGCTACAGGACTGTCCCCCTTCTTTACGACCTATAGATACGACCATTCCCCGCTCCTACCGACCCCAAGCGGCAACACCCTACGCCCTATACGATCCCCAATCCAGCAAGGAGAGGCCATCGTACGGACGATTACGAACGCCTACTAATAGGCAAAGGCGAGCCTAGCCCTAGCCTAGCAGAACGCGGAAGAGCAGGCTAACAAGGGACGACAGGCTGCACCAAGGTACGAGGCAGGGGATAAGGTCTAGCTAAACTAGCGAAACATCTGTACAGACCGGCTAAGCAAGAAGTTAGATTAGAGGAACAGGAAGTTTACGGTAATCCGGCCGGTAGGGACATATACTATACGACTAAACACTCCCCTAGGGATTTATCCAGTCTTCTACGTAGACCTCGTACGACCGGCGAGCACGGACCCCCTGCCGCATTAGACGACCGACGACAGGCGCCTACCTGCAATTATAACCGAGGGCTAAGAAGAGTACGAGGTAGAGGGGATCCTTAAGAGCTGGAGGAAGCGGGGGAGGGCAGAGTACTTAGTAAAATAGAAAGGATAGGCAGAGCCTACGTAGGAACCGCACGAGGCTCTGCAAGACACGACTGCACTGGACAGATAGGAGGAGGACCATCCCCCTACCCAGTTACAGTAACACTGCGCTGTACAGCGGAAGGAGGCACGATCTACCCTAAGGACAGGGTAGCTGCAGGCAGACCTGGACTGTCAAAGGATCGAGCACTACGACGTAGGACACTACAGGACCCTACCGACACGACACTATACGATACTGTATAAGATAAAGGCTAGAAGAAAGGAACAGCTAAGGGACAAATAGGAGGGAGAGTAGAAATGAGATAAGCTAAGAGAACACCGTCCGAAATTTCTTACACTATCTGGAGGGGGGGGTGGCCTACCGGCCATTACCCCCCCCCCCGGGGACCAGAACCACCTACTTATTATCTAAGAGCTCCACTACCTTAGGCCCGGCCGGGCCCCTATCCCTACTAGGGCTAGCCCTAGGAAGCAGAGGCACCCCCCTACCCCTACGTGCCTCCCCTAGACGGCGGAAGGGGCAGTAGAAGGAGCTATCCTTCTACTTGCACAAGGCATACACCCTAGCCCAGAAACCTAGGAGGCGGTATAGGCCAAGTGCAGGCCGGGGGGAGTTAGGGCAGGGGGCACAAAGCTGGCCCTAGGTAGCAATAAGAAGGGCGTTAACGTACGACGGGCGGGCCGTAGCTACCCGCTCTAGTGTAACCTAGGCGGAGTTACACTAGAAGGCGTAGTAGGGGAGCCCGGCCGCATCCTGCTACTCGCAGGTATAGCACCTAAGATGTTAGCTTAGACCGTACAGAAGACGAGACCGTACGAACCGGAAGCGTAGCTGCTGGTCCAGTTAAGGACCCTACTGTATATATTCAAAGTAGGGGGGGACCCTATCCGGACGAGGGGGGGAGGCAGGGCCAGCAGCAACGAGGGGACCGGACGGGGCAGACATAGTGGCTAGTAGTAGTTGGTAGCTGTAGGTAGTTAGTAGCTAGTAGTAGTAGTAGTAGACGGTAGCGGATAGTAGTAGATAGTAGACGTTGTACAGGGAAAAGAGAGAGGGGAAGGGAAGAGAAAGGCGAAGACTTAGGCTGACTGCCTGCTATAGTAGGAATAGCAAGCAGGGCAGTTGCTACAGGCAGGTAGAATAGCAAGAGGCAACTACGACCTAGGGGAAGCGACGAGAGACGACGACTCGGACGACCGAACGGAATAGGAAGCTACGACCTGCTAAAGGAACCGCAGGAGCTGGGTGGTTTAAGCATGCCGCTATACGGAAGAAGCACTACAAGAAAGGGAAGGGGGGGGGGTATTGTTAGGGGGCGCCGCCTAGCCCAGGTCCTAAACCCGACCCGAGCCGACCGTCGCCCTAAGGACTGTGACTTAGCGGCGCCAGCACGACCCTACCCTCTGTACGGAGCCACCGACAGGACCCCACTCCTGTACGGAGGGAGAACACAACGGTCCTGCACAAAGGGGAGCTACTACCCCTCGGATTAGGGGGGAAACCCTTCACTACCGTACAGAGGAGGTAACTCCCGATCCTCCGTACGGAGGGTGAACCTTGCACCCTAGCACAAAGGGGAAATTGCTAGCTTGGCTTTGTAGGTACAAATCGTACAGAGCAGACGACGAAGGAACTGCCTATCAGTTCCTTTATGTAGATATCCAACCTTAAGTTTCTGAATTAAGATCCTTGGGCCCCTTACAGTTTACAAGCTAGCTCTAGGCAAGGGTCTGCTAGTTGCTAAATATAGAACGTCGCCTATTAACTGCTTAGCACCCGCAGACGGACGGCGCGACAGAGAGAGTCAATTCGACGTTGGAAGCGTACCTCCAAGCGTACGTCGACTATAATTAGACAAACTAGAACCGCCTTCTCCCTATAGCAGAGCTAGCTATTAATAGCCGTACAGCTAATGCTACAGGATTGTCCCCCTTCTTTATAGCCTATAGATACGACTAGTCCCCGCTCCTGCCGACTCTAAGTAGTGTTACCCTGCGCCCTGTACGATCCCTAATTTAGCAGGGAGAGGCTATCGTCTAGATAATTACGAACGCCTAATAATAGGCGAAGGCGAGTCTGGCTATAGCTCGACAGAACGCGGAAGAGCAGGCTAACAAGGGACGGCAGGCTGCACTTGTTGCAGCAGTGGAAAGAGGTAGGACGGATTAATAGGGTGGACCCTGGATTTCGGCTCGGCCCTTCCGGACCGAGCCGGGCCTTGGCACCACCCTCTATCAAAGCCCACCACCGCCACCACATAGATTCCTTTCCCTCCTCAGTTCGAGATATAGTTATCAAAAAGGCCGTATTGAATCATATCTGCATGCCCGGATTATTATATCTCGAACTTACTCTCTACACTACACCCGCGCTGCGCGAAAGGGCCCGTTGAACCATCCGGAAACCCGAATAACGCACGCGCACCCACCAACACACTAACAACAACCCCCCCCTTAGGCACCGTAAGAAGATAGAAGGCTTCTCGACAGTAGAGAGCGGCGTTACAGGCCGCAGCAGAAGCAGAAGAGGAAAGACTAACAGAGCGAGCAGACGCTCCAGTGTAGTTGACGATAAGATCGTTATCAGAGGTTTTACGGCAGAAGAGACTGCTGAGATTAAGGAACGAATAAGCGAATATAGGAAGATCCACGACTGCACGCTCGAGGAATTGGAAGATTACGTAAATAAGAATGGAATAGGGAAGGTCTACGACGGTATAGACCTTATTAAGACGCTGTTCTACAGAACGCTGGAAGAGAACAGACAGCTAAGAGAGGAAGTAGAGACAGTAAGGGCCGAAAAGGAATCGGCAGAGACTATCGTCGACGTGTTAGAACACTAAGCGTCGAATCGACTAGCGCAGCTAAAGGAGCTGAAGGATCAACTAGCTGATATGGAAGCAGCGAAGTCGTCGCCGCCACTGCGGCGAGAAGCCCGCTACGTGGAAACCGCCTTACTAGCAGCCTATAGTTAAGGTAGCACCACGATGACGCCACTGCCGGACCTACCTGTTTTCGGTAGCGGAGACCCTAAAGCGTAGGAGGCATTTAAGAAGAAGATCAAGAACAAGATGAGCCGCGATTACGCATCGAGCAGCGAAGAGGATAGATTGGCGTACCTGGAGTCGCGATTGGAAGGTGAAGCTTTTTCGCTAGTAGCGGACCTAGAAGAAGTAACAGCCGACGAAGCTATCAAAGCGCTGGACCAGCGTTTCGGAGACCCCTTCCGGAAGAAGACGGCCTGCGAGCAGCTGGATAAGATCAACCAGAACCGTCAGACATTCGAAGAGTTCTACAGACTGTTCAGGAAAGACGCTATTAGAGCGAGAGTAGCAGAAGATAAGCAGCTGCACCTACTAAGGCAGAAACTGAGCCCTAAGCTCGCCGCGGCTATAGCGTCAGTAGAAGACGAAGACCTTCAGAGCTTCGTGCATTAAGCGAGAGTTACCGCTAGAAACTTGAACGCGTACGGAAAACCGACGACACGCGAACTGATTCAGAAGCTGTTAGCGCAGCCGACGAGAGCCCCCGCACCCTTTCGACGAACCCCCCAGCAGTCGCCATATTCACTACGATCGTCGTTCGCCCCCACCTGTTTCGCGTGTGGAAAACCCGGCTATATCGCTACGAGATGCCAAGCAACGGCCCAGCAGAAGCAGGAGTATCGCGTTATAAGGCAGTCGCAGCTGCAGCCACAGTCGCAGCCACTGAGAAAGACTATACAAGCTATAGAGCCAGCCCTGAACGACACCGACAGCGTAGACGGCGGCGTACAGCTAAGAATTATAGGAAAAGACCAGCTGGACGGATAGGCCCCCTATCTAGCATTGACAATAGGGCACCGAATCGAAGCGAATCGCTACGAGAAGAAAGCATCAACAGCTGCAGCGATCCGCTCTCGGCGGCGGTGGAAGTAAACACGGAAACAGCTATTATCCTTCCAATTACTGTCCACCCCCTTAACGGATCGAGCAAACCGCTTTAGCTAAAAGCTTTTATCGACACTGGAGCTCTTATCGGCGCGGCGATCCACTACCGACTGGTCCGGAAGCTAACGAATAGATACAGTTATCCAGTGGAACTGGCGTCGCCGACGCGAATTTCGGCATATAACGGACAAGACACGGAAAGCGTTACGTACTACGTGCCATTAAGGACCACGCTAGCTGGTCGAACCACGGAAGCGACGTTCCGGATTATGGATATCGGAAGGTTTGACATTATTATAGGGCAGAAATGGATAAAGAACCAGAAAGCTATCGTTGACGTAGATAAAGGAACGATCAGGTTCAAAACCCCGGGTAGCGGAGCAGGGACTATCGGAGAGGTCGCCACCGTCGCTGCCGAGCCGAAAGCTACGGAGTCCGCGAGAGAGGCTCCGTCCGATCGTTCCGAACCCCCGGTTACTGTCGGAATAATAAGTTCAGAAGCTATAACGACCCTCGCGAAGTCGCCGGACAACGAGATTTACGCTATCTTAATAAAAGACATCGAAGACTACTGGAAGATAATGGCGGAAGAAGAAGTGGATCCGCTAGAGGTGCTACTGGCGGAGCTCTACGATTACGCTGACGTGTTCTTAAAAGCCGACTCCAACCTCCTGCCGCTCTATCGACCAGAATATAACAACAAGATCCGACTGAAAGAAGGAGCTACGCTGCTAAGAACCGAGCCCCTAAGACGACTGTCGCCGGCGGAACTGGACTAAGTAGAGGTGTTTGTTCGCGAAAACCTGGCGAAAAAGTTCATTACGCCGAGCTCTGCCGAATATACGTTACTGATTCTTTTCGTAAGAAAACTAGGGGGTGGTCTGCGACTCTGCGTAGACTATCGAGGCCTCAACGAGGTTACTAAGAGAGACGTCTATCCACTGCCGCTGATAGATAAGACTATATAGCGCGTAGCGAAGGCTAAGTGGTTTAGCAAGCTGGACATCCGCCAAGCGTTCTATCGATTAAGGAACGAGGAAGGGCAAACGGAAGATCTTACGACGTTCGCGACGCGTATAGGCAATTTCAAGTAGTTGGTAATGCCGTTCGGACTCACCAACGCGCCGGCAGTGTAGCAACGCTTTATAAACTACACCTTTATAGACATGTTGGAACGGTTCGTGTCAATTTACCTGGACGACATCCTTATCTACACCGATAGAACGAGAGAGCAACACACGGACTACATAGAGAGAGTGTTGAAGAGGCTCTGCGAGGTCGGATTAAACGCGGATACGAAGAAGAGCGAGTTCTATCAAACCGAGGTTAAATATCTCGGTCTTATCGTCAGAAGAGATAGAATTCGTATAGACCCCTTAAAGGTCGCCGCCGTCGCGGAGTGGAAGCAGCCGAAATCCGGAAACACTACGCAAATCAGAGCGTTTCTCGGCTTCTGCAGCTACTATCGACAGTTTATTAAGGACTTCAGCAAGATAGCAAGACCCCTAAACGAGGCGCTAAAGAAAGAGGCCGCCGGCCTATGGAATAAGAGGTGCACGGAAGCCTTTAACCGGCTAAAAGAAGCAGTGGCCTCTGCGCCAGTGCTGGCGCACTTCCGACTAGAAAAGACGATCTATGTAGAAACGGACGCTTCTAACACAGTAACGGCCGGAGTCCTTTCTCAATATAGTAACGACGAAACCCTCCATCCAGTCGCCTTCTTTAGCAAGTCAATAAGCGAAACTGAACGGAATTACGCCATCTACGATAAGGAGCTACTGGCGATTATTCAGGCTTTCGAGGAGTGGAAACCGGAGCTTATAGCTGGAAAGAGCACGGTCCAGGTCCTTACGGACCACCAGTCGCTGACCTACTTTATAAAGATGCAGAAACTCTCAAGGCGTCAAGCTAGGTAGGCCGCCTACTTGTCAGGGTTCGATTTCAAGATTACCTATCGACCAGGGGCTCAAAATGGAAAGGCTAACGCGCTGACGAGAAGGGAAGGGAAGACGAGCCGCGCGAAGGAAGATCCGAACATGTTTCAGAAGGTGTTAACCGAACGGATAGTGGACGCCGAGGTGTTGAAGGAAGCGGGGATCTGCGCAGCGGAACCGCAGACCGAACCGGAACCAATAGAGCCGCCGATTGAAGAAAAGACTCTCTACGAAAAGGTGGAGCAGCTTAACCAGCAACAGAAACTCGGCAGAACCGGTTCAGGGAAGCTAATAGTTCCGGAAGAACTGGTTACGGAGGTCATCCAATTGGTCTATAACTCGAAGGACGTTGGTTACGCAGGCTCGAAGAAGACGATAGAAGCCGTAAGGACGATCTACTAGTTTCCGCGGATCTACGAACGGATCCACCGATTTATCGCCAATTGCCACGTATGCAGAGCCGCGAAGCTACGTTACGGCCTTCCGGCAGGCTTATTAAAGCCACTGCCGATCCCCGAGAAGCCGTAGCAGCACATTACGATAGACTTCGTAACCGGCCTGCCGGAATCCGATAGATACGACGCTACACTGAACGTAGTAGACCGATTAAGCAAAGAACGGCACTTCATCCCCTGCCGAGCAAGAGACGAAGGAACTACTGCGGAAGAGACCGCACGAATGTTGATTCAACACGTGTGGAAGCACTATAGCCTGCCGGACACTATCACTACGGATAGGGGTCCTTAATTCACTGCCGACGTATAGAGAGCTATCAACCGAGCTCTCGGAATTAGTAGAAAGCTCAGCACAGCTGCTTACCCGCAGACCGACGGTCAATCAGAAGTGGCCAATCGCGAGATAGAGCGATATCTGCGAACCTTCTGCAGCTACTATTAAGAAGAATAGGTTAAGGTATTGCCGATAGCCGAGTTCTGCGCTAACTCGGCACCGTCTAAGGCCACCTCGCTAGCGCCGTTCGAGATAACGCATAGCTATCTTCCGAGGATAAGCTTTTAGCCGCTAAAAGAACCCAGCTCCGCGGAACCATCTACCACTGCTACGTCGTCGAAGAGAGTCGCCGCTGCAGCGGCAGAAGCGCTACGATCTCAGATAGAAGAAGCGATCAAAGTAGCGAAAGAAGCGATGGAATCAGCTCAGAAGAAGATAGTAACTCGGGCTAATAGAAAAAGGTCCCCAATAGAATTCGAGGAAGGCCAAAAGGTATAGCTTAACATGCGAAACCTGAGGCTGAAAGGAAACGCGAAGCTCAACCTACGCTACGTAGGTCCGTTCAAGATAATAGAAAAAGAGGTCGCCGGTGACCTATCGGCTCCAGCTGCCGAAATCGTTCCGGATCCACGATGTCTTCCATTCCTATCTACTAAGCCTGGACCCTAAGGACGGCCTTCCGGAACAGGGGTTCGCCGAACCCCTACCAGTTAAGATGGACGGTAAAAAGAAGAAGAGTAGGAGGTAGAAGACGTAATGGACGTAAAGAAGACGAGGGGGTCCATCAAAGCGAGGATCTCGTAGAAGGGGTGGCCGGAAGATTATAAGTGGTATCCAATCGAGAATCTCCGGAATTCGGCGGAGCTGCTAAGAGACTTTTACGCGCAGAACCCGAAGACGCCAAAACCGGCGTAGCTCTGATGTCGACAATTCCGGAAGAGAGAGAAGAAAGCCACGTCCGCTCCACCGGCGCGGAAGCCGATAAAGGCGATCGTAATGGAATTGATAGCTCTAGGCAGTCGGTCGGCGACGGCGTGGAGGATCTGGTGGAAAAAAGAAGAAGAAGAAGAAGAAAAACGACGCTGCGGAAAGATCTATATGGACCTCTGCGCCGGAGCACAGACCAACCACGCCGCAGCTTAGATAACCCACGACTCAGATCAGATGGCACAGATCAGGCGCACCGATTATATAAACGACCAAGTAAAGGACTTCAGATGTTGATAACGTAAGAGATTCAAGAAGCGATAGAAGAAGGAAGAGGTAACATTACTGTCAGAGGGGATTTTCGAGGAGAGAGACGACAAAAAAAAAAAAAAAAAAAAGGGGGGGGGAATAGTGAAAGGTTTTCGGATGGATGGGGTGACTAAGCGGTCGAGGGCGACCGCTGGTAAGGGAGGGGGGTAGTGTTGCGGCGGTGGAAAGAGGTAGGACAGATTAATAGGGTGGACCCTGGATTTCGGCTCGGCCCTTCCGGACTGAGCCGGGCCTTGGCACCACCCTCCATCAAAGCCCACCACCGCCACCACATAGATTCCTTTCCCTCCTCAGTTCGAGATATAGTTATCAAAAAGGCCGTATTGAATCATATCTGCGTGCCCGGATTAGCACTAAGATACGAGGCAGGAAATAAGGTCTAGCTAAACTAGCGCAACATCCGTATAGACCGGCCGAGCAAGAAGCTAGACTAGAAGAACAGGAAGTTTACAGTAGTCTAACCAGTAGGGACATATGCTATACGACTTAACACTCCCCTAGGGATCTACCTAGTCTTCTACGTAGACCTCGTACAGCTAGCGAACACGGACCCCTTGCCGTACCAGACGACGACGACGACGCACGCCCACTAGCGATTATAACTAAGGGCTAGGAAGAGTATAAGGTAGAAGGAATCCTTTAGAGCCGAATAAAGAAGCAGAGGGTAGAGTACCTAGTAAAATAGAGAGGATAGGCAGAGCCTATATAGGAACTGTACGAGGCCCTACAGGACATAAATGCGCTAGACAGGTAGGAGGAGAACTATCCCCCTACCCAGTTACAGTAACACTGTGCCTTATAGCGAAGAGGGGCACGATCTACCCTAAGTACAGGGCAGCTACTAGCAACTTAGGTTGTTAAAGGATCGAGAATTAAGATGTAGGACACTACGGGATCCTACCGACACTACACCGTACTACACTATACAGAAGGGGGCAGGAGGAAGAGGACAACTAGGAGACCGGTATAGATAGGAGTAGAAGTAGGAAGGGAACGAGAGCAACACTGTCTGAAAGCTTTTATATGCTACCTTAAGGTAGCCTACTAGCTACCACCCCTAGGACCAAGCCAGCCAACTCTATACCCGAAATCTCAATTACCTCCTAGCCGGCAGGGGCCCTAGCACTAGAGGAAGCAAAAGGGTAGCTTAACAACACCCTGCTGCTAGTTAATATAGCATCTAAGACGTTAGCTTAGACTGTACAGAAGGCGGGGACCTGTACGAACCGGAAGCGAAGCTGCTAGTTAAGCTAGGTACTCTATTGTTAGAGGTAAAAATAGGAGGAGACACTAGCCGGGCAGGTAGAAGAACAGCTAGCAGCTACAAGAGAAACACGACAGGAACGGCCGGACGGGATAGGTAGCATAACGATAGTAGCTAGTAGTAGTAGTTAGTAGTAGTAACTGGTAATAGTAGTAATAGTAGTAATAGTAGTAGTAGCAGACAGCTAGGCAGACGGATAGCAGATAGGGAATAAAGGGGAAAGAGAAGAAGAGAGAGAGAGAGAGAGAGAGAGTTTATATACAGGGTAGCGGCTGCCTGCCTAGTAGGGCAATAGCAACTAGGGCAGCTGCTACAACTGTATAAGGAAGGACAAACGAGGCAACTACGACCTAGGACCTGTACGAGCGACGGCCTACTGGACAACTAGACAGAGGCGGGAACATCTACCTAGGAGTAAACTCTAGACGACGACCAAGGGATAGGGACAGAGCCAAAAAGCTTATTAGCGCCAGACTGTCTAGTTAGGATGCAGAGTGCATAGCTAAGGGCTAGAGGGTAGGAGGGGAACAAACAGACAGGACCGAGCACCTCCTGCACCTTTGTAACTGCTCGCAGGCCTCCTCCGCCTTAACCTCGGCATAGTTAAATTAGCAAACGGAATAGGCCAAGTTTAGGTAGAAGCGATCTAGCACTACCTGCCTTTCCCTACCTGCAGATACAGGAGGACAAGTCCAAGGTTAGACTAGCTAAGAGGGGGATCGACAGGCAAGTGCCTAGGCAAAGACGGGGAAAGCGCTACCTGCTAAAGGAACACTAGGAGCTAAGGGTGTACGACACGCCGCTGTACGAAAGAGGCACTACGAGAAGGGAGGGGGGTATTGTTAGGGGGCGCCGCCCAGCCTAGGTCCTGGACCTAAGCTAGCCGTCGCCCTAAGGACTGTAACTTAGCAGTGCTAGCACGACCCTACCCTCTGTACGGAATTACCGATACGACCCTACCTTGTACGGAGGGGGAATCCTATAGCCCTATACAGAGGAGAATCGCTGCCCCTCTAAATAGAGGGAAAACTCTGCACTACTGTACAGAGGGAGAACTCCCGATCCTCTGTACAGAGTGTAAACCTTGCACCCCTGCACAGAGGGAAATTGCTAGCTTGGCTTTGTAGGTACAAATTGCACAGCAGCAGACGACAAAGGAACTGCCTATTAGTTCCTTTATATAGATACCCAACCTTAAGTTTCTGAACCAAGACTCTTAAGCCCTTACAGCTAGAAGAAGGAAGTATTAATAGTTGTAACGATCTGCTCTTAGCAGCAGTAGAAGTAAATACAGAGACTGCTATTATCCTTCTAATTACTGTCTACCCCCTTAACAGCTTGCACTGCCTCCTTTAGTTAAAAGCTTTTATTGACATAGGAGCACTTATCGGCGCAGCGATCCACTATTAATTGGTTTAGAAACTAAAAAACGGATATAGTTATCCAGTGCAGTTAGCGTTGATCTGACTGCGGTAGACGCAAGGTCAATACCCGTCTTTGATAACTATATCCAAGGCTGGAGAGGGAAGAATCTACGTACAAGCGGAGGTGGAGGTATTTGAGTGTGCGCTAAGCCTGGCCCTGCCAAGCCTAGCTTCCAGCACCTTCCAGCCCTCTACATCTATATCACTACTGCCCTCCCTAACCAGCGATTGCCCTTAATCGCAATCAGCCTATTAATCGCAATCAGCTAAACCAGGTCGCGTCGTGCCAAACCAGGTCGCAGAGGTCGTCAGGGTCGCAAATTCAGCTTCGCTATCGGCCAATTAGGTCGCTCCAAAACAGGTCGCTTTTGAGGTCGCTTTTGAGGTCGCTTTTGAGGTCGCTTTTGAGGTCGCTTTTGAGCTTCAATTTCCGTGCGTTTTGAGTCTTAATCTTGTAATTTGTTGAGCCTCAATCTTATGCCTTGTTAAGCCTCAATCTCGTGCCTTTTGACGTCGCTTTGGTGCCTTAATTGGTGCCTTGTCAAGGCTGCAGAATTCTCAGAGGTCGCGGCTGCAGAGGTCTTCGGGGCCGCGGAGGTCTCGGAGGTCGTCGGGGTCGCGGAGGTCGTCGGGGTTGCAGAGGTCGCAGCCTACGTACGTCGCTTCTCGACAGTCGCTCGCTTCTCAAACCGTCGCTTCTTAGACGGTCGCTTCTTAGACGGTCGCTTCTTAGACGGTCGCTTCTCAGACCGTCGCTTCTCAGACGGTCGCAGAGGTCGCAGAGCTCGCCAAGGTCGCAGAGCTCGGAGTCGCCGAGTCGCAGAGGTCGCAGAGGCTGCCTTGCAAATACATGTCGCTTCTTAAGCTGTCTCGAGCCGTCGCTCGCTTCTCAAGCGGTCGCAGAGGTCTCGGAGGTCGTCGGGGTCGCGGAGGTCGTAGAGGTCGCAGAGATCGCAGAGATCGCAGAGATCGCAGCCTACGTATGTCGCTTCTCGACGGTCGCTCGCTTCTCGGATAGTCGCTTCTCAGACAGTCGCTTCTTAGACAGTCGCTTGCTTCTCGGACGGTCGCTTCTCGACGGTCGCTTCTCGACGGTCGCTTCTCGAGGGTCGCTTCGCTTCTTGGACGGTCGCTTCTTAACGGTCGCTTCTCGACGGTCGCAGAGATCTCGGAGGTCGCGGAGGTCGCAGAGGTCGCAGAGCTCGCAGAGCTCGCGGAGGTCGCAGAGGTCGCAGAGCTCGCAGAGCTCGCGGAGCTCGCGGAGGTCGTTAAGGTTGTCTTGCAAACACGTGTCGCTTCTCGGACGGTCGCTCGCTCCTTAGATGGTCGCTTCTTGTCGGTCGCTTCTTAGACGGTCACTTCTCAACGGTCGCTCGCTTCTCGACGGTCGCTACAGTCGTTAGAGGTCGTCGGGGTCGCAGAGGCCTGCAGAGGTCGCAGCTGCAGAGGTCGCTTCTTAGACAGTCGCTTCTCTACAGTCGCTTCTCGACGGTCGCTTCTTAAGCCGTCGCTTTGCTTCTTAGACGGTCGCTTCTTGACAGTCGCTCGCTTCTTAAGCCATCGCTTCTTGAGCCGTCGCTTCTTAAGCCGTCGCTTCTCGACGGTCGCTAAGGTCTCGGAGGTCGTCGGGGTTGCTGAGGTCGCAGAGGTTGCCTTGCAAACACATGTCGCTTCTCGAGCCGTCGCTTTGGTGCCTTGCTAAGGCTGCAGAATTCTCAGAGGTCGCGGCTGCAGAGGTTGTTAGGGCTGCGGAGGTCGCGGAGGTCGTTAAGGCTGCAGAGGTCGTCGAGGTTGTCTTGCAAACACATGTCGCTTCTCAGACCGTCGCTCGCTTCTTAGACGCTCGCCTCGCTTCTCGACCGTCGCTTCTTGACCCGTCGCTTCTCGAGCCGTCGCTTTTTGTCGGTTGCTTCTCGGACAGTCGCTTCTTAGACGGTCGCTTCTCAGACGGTCGCTTCTTAGACGGTCGCTTCTTAGACGGTCGCTTCTTAGACGGTCGCTTCTCGACGGTCGCTTCTTAAGCCGTCGCTTCGCTTCTCGGACGGTCGCGGAGGTTGTTGGGGGCGCAGAGGTCGCGGAAGGTCGTAGAGGCTTGTAAAGGTCGCTTTGCAAACACGCGCTGCTTCTGAACTGTCGCTTCTCGAGCTGTCGCTTCGCTTCTCGACGGTCGCTCTCTTCTTAAGCGGTCGCAGAGATCGCGGAGGTCGCGGAGGTCGCGGAGGTCGCGGAGGTTGTCGGGGTCGCAGAGGTTGTCGCTTCTGAACTTGCACCGCCTTTCTGAACATACAGTGTCTTTCTGAACATGCAGTGCCTGTGTTGTCTGCAGCTACCTGTTGTCTGTAGCTGTGTTGTCTGCCCCTATGTTGTCTGTAGCAGCTCCGTATTGTCTGCAGCTGCCTTGTGCTCTTGCTCTGCCTAAGTGCTCTGTACAGCTAGTGCTTGGGCTCGCTGGTGTTCTGCCTAGTGCTCTGCCTAGTGCAGCTGTGCCTCTGTTGTCTGCAGCAGCTGTGCCTGTCTGCAGCAGCTGTGCCTGCCTATAGCTATGCCTCTAAACTGTGCTGCTTCTGAACTGTGCTGCCTCTAAACTGTGCTGCCTCTGAACTGTGCTGCTAAACAGTATATTGCCTGCAGCAGCTGTATTGCCTTGTGTTGCCTAAAGCTATGCCCTCTGTCGTTTGCAGATGTGCCTTGTTTTGTCGCTGTACCAATTGCTGTACGTCTCGATTGCTAAATGTCCTGATTGGCCTTGTCTGAATAGAACGGTCTGTCAAAGACCCAAAAAAACGAATGTCGTTGCCCTAGGTCCTGCTAGGTGCACTCTCGTCGTCGTTTTTCTCTCCCGTTATCGTCGCTCCTACATCGTCCTTCTCGACCTTCTCGTCCTTCTCGACCTTCTCGACCTTCTCGTCGCTCTCGTTCTCGTCGCTCTTATTCTCGTCGCTCTCGTCGTCCAAATCTCTCCCAAAACTTCAGAACTTGCGCGATCTGCTCGCAGGGGCACTTCTCTTCCTAAAACTCTTCTCTCTCTCTCTCTCTTCTTCTCGATAGGGGCACCTCTCTTCCCTAAAACTCTTCTTCTCGATGTCCTCTGAAATGGACCTCTCTCTTTAAAACTCTTCTTCTCGATAGGGGGGGGGGGGGGTAGAGTAGCATATACATGTACGATTAAGTAACCGGATGTAATTCAACGGCCTCCTTCGTATATCTGCAGTACACACTCTGGGTTGGTTGCATGTACGTTAATCGAGTACCCGGATATAATTCAACGGGCTCTTTCGCGTAGTGCGGGTTGGGTGTTTGGTTTAAGCCTTGGATATAATGATCTGACTGCAGTAGACGCAAGGTCAATACCCGTCTTTGATAACTATATCCAAGGCTAGAGAGGGAAGAATCTACGTACAAGCGGAGGTGGAGGTATTTGAGTGTGCGCTAAGCCTGGCCCTGCCAAGCCTAGCTTCCAGCACCTTCCAGCCCTCCACATCTATATTAAGCGTCGCTAACGCAAATTTCGGCATACAACAGACAAGACACAGAGAGCTTTACGCATTATATGCTATTAAAGACCACCTTAGCTGGCCGCACTACAGAAGCGACGTTCCGAATTATAGATATTAGACAGTTTAATATCATTATAGGGCAGAAATAGATAAAGAACTAGAAAGCCGTTATTAACGTAGGTAAAGGCACACTTGGATTTAAAACCCAGCAGAGCGGAGCCGCCGCCAAACCGAACGTTACGACTATTAAAGCGTTCCGACCAACCGGTCCGATCCCCCGGATACCGTTAGAATAATAAGCTTAGAGGCTCTAACGACCCTAGCGAAGTCGCTAGAGAATAAGATCTATACTATCTCGATAAAGGACATCGAAGATTACTAGAAGATAATAGCGGAAGAAGAAGTAGATCCACTAGAGGTGTTACTAGAAGAACTCTATAGCTACGCTAACGTGTTCTTAAAAGCCGACTCCAACCTCCTGCTGCTGTATCGACCGGAATACAACAACAAGATCCGATTAAAAGAAGGAGCTACGCTGCTTAGAACTAAGCCCCTAAGACGCTTATTGCTGGCCGAGCTAGACTAAGTAGAAGTGTTTGTTCAAGGAAACCTAGCAAAGAAGTTTATTACGCCGAGCTCTGCCAAGTATACGTCGCCGATCCTTTTCGTACAGAAACCCAGAGGTAGTCTCTCCGACTGTACGTAGACTACAGAGGCCTTAATAAGGTTACTAATAGAGACGTATACCCGCTGCCGCTAATAGACGAAACTATACAACGAGTAGCAAAAGCTAAGTAGTTTAGTAAGCTGGACATTCGCTAAGCGTTCTACCAACTAAGGAATAAGGAAGGGCAGACGGAAGATCTTACGACGTTTGCTACGCGCATAGGACAATTTCAAGTAGTAAGTTATACCTTTCGGACTTACTAACGCGCCAACAGTGTAGCAGCGTTTTTATAAATCACACCTTTATAGACATACTAGAGCGGTTCGTATCTATCTACTTACCTGGACGACATCCTTATCTACACCTAACGGAACAAGAGAGCAATATACAGACTACATTAAGAGAGTGTTAACTAGGCTCTGCAAGGTTAGCTTAAACACGGACACGAAGAAGAGCAAATTCTATTAGACCGAAGTCAAATACCTTAGCCTTATTGTTAGAAGAGAGGGAATTCGGATAGACCCCTTAAAGGTTGCTACCGTAGCGGAATAGAAGCAGCCGAAATCCGGAAACACTACCTAAATCAGAGCTTTTCTCGGATTCTGCAGCTACTATCGACGATTTATTAAGGACTTTAGCAAGATAGCGAGACCCCTAAACGAGGCGCTAAAGAAAGAGGCCGCCGGCCTATAGAATAAGAAGTGCACGGAAGCTTTTCGTGCGGCTGAAAGAGGCAGTGGCCTCGGCGCCGAGTGCTGGCGCACTTCCGACCGGAAAAGACGATCTACGTAGAAACGGACGCTTCCGACACAGTGACGGCCGGGTCCTTTCTCAATATAGTAACGACGAAAAAACCCTCTATCCAGTCGCCTTCTTTAGCAAGTCAATAAGCGAAACTGAACGGAATTACGCCATCTACGATAAGGAGCTACTGGCGATTATTCAGGCTTTCGAGGAGTGGAAACCGGAGCTTATAGCTGGAAAGAGCACGGTCCAGGTCCTTACGGACCACCAGTCGCTGACCTACTTTATAAAGATGCAGAAACTATCGACCAGACCAGGGGCTCAAAATGGAAAGGCTAACGCGCTGACGAGAAGGGAAGGGAAGACGAGCCGCGCGAAGGAAGATCCGAACATGTTTCAGAAGGTGTTAACCGAACGGATAGTGGACGCCGAGGTGTTGAAGGAAGCGGGGATCTGCGCAGCGGAACCGCAGACCGAACCGGAACCAATAGAGCCGCCGATTGAAGAAAAGACTCTCTACGAAAAGGTGGAGCAGCTTAACCAGCAACAGAAACTCGGCAGAACCGGTTCAGGGAAGCTAATAGTTCCGGAAGAACTGGTTACGGAGGTCATCCAATTGGTCTATAACTCGAAGGACGTTGGTTACGCAGGCTCGAAGAAGACGATAGAAGCCGTAAGGACGATCTACTAGTTTCCGCGGATCTACGAACGGATCCACCGATTTATCGCCAATTGCCACGTATGCAGAGCCGCGAAGCTACGTTACGGCCTTCCGGCAGGCTTATTAAAGCCACTGCCGATCCCCGAGAAGCCGTAGCAGCACATTACGATAGACTTCGTAACCGGCCTGCCGGAATCCGATAGATACGACGCTACACTGAACGTAGTAGACCGATTGAGCAAAGAACGGCACTTCATCCCCTGCCGAGCAAGAGACGAAGGAACTACTGCGCGGAAGAGACCGCACGAATGTTGATTCAACACGTGTGGAAGCACTATAGCCTGCCGGACACTATCACTACGGATAGGGGTCCTTAATTCACTGCCGACGTATAGAGAGCTATCAACCGAGCTCTCGGAATTAGTAGAAAGCTCAGCACAGCTGCTTACCCGCAGACCGACGGTCAATCAGAAGTGGCCAATCGCGAGATAGAGCGATATCTGCGAACCTTCTGCAGCTACTATTAAGAAGAATAGGTTAAGGTATTGCCGATAGCCGAGTTCTGCGCTAACTCGGCACCGTCTAAGGCCACCTCGCTAGCGCCGTTCGAGATAACGCATAGCTATCTTCCGAGGATAAGCTTTTAGCCGCTAAAAGAACCCAGCTCCGCGGAACCATCTACCACTGCTACGTCGTCGAAGAGAGTCGCCGCTGCAGCGGCAGAAGCGCTACGATCTCAGATAGAAGAAGCGATCAAAGTAGCGAAAGAAGCGATGGAATCAGCTCAGAAGAAGATAGTAACTCGGGCTAATAGAAAAAGGTCCCCAATAGAATTCGAGGAAGGCCAAAAGGTATAGCTTAACATGCGAAACCTGAGGCTGAAAGGAAACGCGAAGCTTAACCCACGCTACGTAGGTCCGTTCAAGATAATAGAAAAGAGGTCGCCGGTGACCTATCGGCTCCAGCTGCCGAAATCGTTCCGGATCCACGATGTCTTCCATTCCTATCTACTAAGCCTGGACCCTAAGGACGGCCTTCCGGAACAGGGGTTCGCCGAACCCCTACCAGTTAAGATGGACGGTAAAGAAGAAGAGTAGGAGGTAGAAGACGTAATGGACGTAAAGAAGACGAGGGGGTCCATCAAAGCGAGGATCTCGTAGAAGGGGTAGCCGGAAGATTATAAGTGGTATCCAATCGAGAATCTCCGGAATTCGGCGGAGCTGCTAAGAGACTTTTACGCGCAGAACCCGAAGACGCCAAAACCGGCGTAGCTCTGATGTCGACAATTCCGGAAGAGAGAAGAAAGCCACGTCCGCTCCACCGGCACGGAAGCCGATAAAGGCGATCGTAATGGAATTGATAGCTCCAGGCAGTCGGTCGGCGACGGCGTGGAGGATCTGGTGGAAAAGAAGAAGAAGAAGAAAAACGACGCTGCGGAAAGATCTATATAGACCTCTGCGCCGGAGCACAGACCAACCACGCCGCAGCTTAGATAACCCACGACTCAGATCAGATAGCACAGATCAGGCGCACCGATTATATAAACGACCAAGTAAAGGACTTCAGATGTTGATAACGTAAGAGATTCAAGAAGCGATAGAAGAAGGAAGAGGTAACATTACTGTCAGAGGGGATTTTCGAGGAAGAGACGACAAAAAAAAAAAAAAAAAAGGGGGGGGAATAGTGAAAGGTTTTCGGATGGATGGGGTGACTAAGCGGTCGAGGGCGACCGCTGGTAAGGGAGGGGGGTAGTGTTGCGGCGGTGGAAAGAGGTAGGACAGATTAATAGGGTGGACCCTGGATTTCGGCTCGGCCCTTCCGGACCGAGCCGGGCCTTGGCACCACCCTCCATCAAAGCCCACCACCGCCACCACATAGATTCCTTTCCCTCCTCAGTTCGAGATATAGTTATCAAAAAGGCCGTATTGAATCATATCTGCGCGTGCCCGGATTAGCACTAAGATACGAGGCAGGAAATAAGGTCTAGCTAAACTAGCGCAACATCCGTATAGACCGGCCGAGCAAGAAGCTAGACTAGAAGAACAGGAAGTTTACAGTAGTCTAACCAGTAGGGACATATGCTATACGACTTAACACTCCCCTAGGGATCTACCTAGTCTTCTACGTAGACCTCGTACAGCTAGCGAACACGGACCCCTTGCCGTACCAGACGACAGACGACGCACGCCCACTAGCGATTATAACTAAGGGCTAGGAAGAGTATAAGGTAGAAGGAATCCTTTAGAGCCGAATAAAGAAGCAGAGGGTAGAGTACCTAGTAAAATAGAGAGGATAGGCAGAGCCTATATAGGAACTGTACGAGGCCCTACAGGACATAAATGCGCTAGACAGGTAGGAGGAGAACTATCCCCCTACCCAGTTACAGTAACACTGTGCCTTATAGCGAAGAGGGGCACGATCTACCCTAAGTACAGGGCAGCTACTAGCAACTTAGGTTGTTAAAGGATCGAGAATTAAGATGTAGGACACTACGGGATCCTACCGACACTACACCGTACTATACTATACAGAAGGGGGCAGGAGGAAGAGGACAACTAGGAGACCGGTATAGATAGGAGTAGAAGTAGGAAGGGAACGAGAGCAACACTGTCTGAAAGCTTTTATATGCTACCTTAAGGTAGCCTACTAGCTACCACCCCTAGGACCAAGCCAGCCAACTCTATACCCGAAATCTCAATTACCTCCCGGCCGGCAGGGGCCCTAGCACTAGAGGAAGCAAAAGGGTAGCTTAACAACACCCTGCTGCTAGTTAATATAGCATCTAAGACGTTAGCTTAGACTGTACAGAAGGCGGGGACCTGTACGAACCGGAAGCGAAGCTGCTAGTTAAGCTAGGTACTCTATTGTTAGAGGTAAAAATAGGAGGAGACACTAGCCGGGCAGGTAGAAGAACAGCTAGCAGCTACAAGAGAAACACGACAGGAACGGCCGGACGGGATAGGTAGCATAACGATAGTAGCTAGTAGTAGTAGTTAGTAGTAGTAACTGGTAATAGTAGTAATAGTAGTAATAGTAGTAGTAGCAGACAGCTAGGCAGACGGATAGCAGATAGGGAATAAAGGGGAAAGAGAGAAGAGAGAGAGAGAGAGAGAGGAGAGAGAGTTTATATACAGGGTAGCGGCTGCCTGCCTAGTAGGGCAATAGCAACTAGGGCAGCTGCTACAACTGTATAAGGAAGGACAAACGAGGCAACTACGACCTAGGACCTGTACGAGCGACGGCCTACTGGACAACTAGACAGAGGCGGGAACATCTACCTAGGAGTAAACTCTAGACGACGACCAAGGGATAGGGACAGAGCCAAAAAGCTTATTAGCGCCAGACTGTCTAGTTAGGATGCAGAGTGCATAGCTAAGGGCTAGAGGGTAGGAGGGGAACAAACAGACAGGACCGAGCACCTCCTGCACCTTTGTAACTGCTCGCAGGCCTCCTCCGCCTTAACCTCGGCATAGTTAAATTAGCAAACGGAATAGGCCAAGTTTAGGTAGAAGCGATCTAGCACTACCTGCCTTCCCTACCTGCAGATACAGGAGGACAAGTCCAAGGTTAGACTAGCTAAGAGGGGGATCGACAGGCAAGTGCCTAGGCAAAGACGGGAAAGCGCTACCTGCTAAAGGAACACTAGGAGCTAAGGGTGTACGACACGCCGCTGTACGAAAGAGGCACTACGAGAAGGGAGGGGGGTATTGTTAGGGGGCGCCGCCCAGCCTAGGTCCTGGACCTAAGCTAGCCGTCGCCCTAAGGACTGTAACTTAGCAGTGCTAGCACGACCCTACCCTCTGTACGGAATTACCGATACGACCCTACCTTGTACGGAGGGGGAATCCTATAGCCCTATACAGAGGAGAATCGCTGCCCCTCTAAATAGAGGGAAAACTCTGCACTACTGTACAGAGGGAGAACTCCCGATCCTCTGTACAGAGTGTAAACCTTGCACCCCTGCACAGAGGGAAATTGCTAGCTTGGCTTTGTAGGTACAAATTGCACAGCAGCAGACGACAAAGGAACTGCCTATTAGTTCCTTTATATAGATACCCAACCTTAAGTTTCTGAACCAAGACTCTTAAGCCCTTACAGCTAGAAGAAGGAAGTATTAATAGTTGTAACGATCTGCTCTTAGCAGCAGTAGAAGTAAATACAGAGACTGCTATTATCCTTCTAATTACTGTCTACCCCCTTAACAGCTTGCACTGCCTCCTTTAGTTAAAAGCTTTTATTAACATAGGAGCACTTATCGGCGCAGCGATCCACTATTAATTGGTTTAGAAACTAAAAAACGGATATAGTTATCCAGTGCAGTTAGCGTTGATCTGACTGCGGTAGACGCAAGGTCAATACCCGTCTTTGATAACTATATCCAAGGCTGGAGAGGGAAGAATCTACGTACAAGCGGAGGTGGAGGTATTTGAGTGTGCGCTAAGCCTGGCCCTGCCAAGCCTAGCTTCCAGCACCTTCCAGCCCTCTACATCTATATCACTACTGCCCTCCCTAACTAGCGATTGCCCTTAATCGCAATCAGCCTATTAATCGCAATCAGCTAAACCAGGTCGCGTCGTGCCAAACCAGGTCGCAGAGGTCGTCAGGGTCGCAAATTCAGCTTCGCTATCGGCCAATTAGGTCGCTCCAAAACAGGTCGCTTTTGAGGTCGCTTTTGAGGTCGCTTTTGAGGTCGCTTTTGAGGTCGCTTTTGAGCTTCAATTTCCGTGCGTTTTGAGTCTTAATCTTGTAATTTGTTGAGCCTCAATCTTATGCCTTGTTAAGCCTCAATCTCGTGCCTTTTGACGTCGCTTTGGTGCCTTAATTGGTGCCTTGTCAAGGCTGCAGAATTCTCAGAGGTCGCGGCTGCAGAGGTCTTCGGGGCCGCGGAGGTCTCGGAGGTCGTCGGGGTCGCGGAGGTCGTCGGGGTTGCAGAGGTCGCAGCCTACGTACGTCGCTTCTCGACAGTCGCTCGCTTCTCAAACCGTCGCTTCTTAGACGGTCGCTTCTTAGACGGTCGCTTCTTAGACGGTCGCTTCTCAGACCGTCGCTTCTCAGACGGTCGCAGAGGTCGCAGAGCTCGCCAAGGTCGCAGAGCTCGGAGTCGCCGAGTCGCAGAGGTCGCAGAGGCTGCCTTGCAAATACATGTCGCTTCTTGAGCTGTCTCGAGCCGTCGCTCGCTTCTCAAGCGGTCGCAGAGGTCTCGGAGGTCGTCGGGGTCGCGGAGGTCGTAGAGGTCGCAGAGATCGCAGAGATCGCAGAGATCGCAGCCTACGTATGTCGCTTCTCGACGGTCGCTCGCTTCTCGGATAGTCGCTTCTCAGACAGTCGCTTCTTAGACAGTCGCTTGCTTCTCGGACGGTCGCTTCTCGACGGTCGCTTCTCGACGGTCGCTTCTCGAGGGTCGCTTCGCTTCTTGGACGGTCGCTTCTTAACGGTCGCTTCTCGACGGTCGCAGAGATCTCGGAGGTCGCGGAGGTCGCAGAGGTCGCAGAGCTCGCAGAGCTCGCGGAGGTCGCAGAGGTCGCAGAGCTCGCAGAGCTCGCGGAGCTCGCGGAGGTCGTTAAGGTTGTCTTGCAAACACGTGTCGCTTCTCGGACGGTCGCTCGCTCCTTAGATGGTCGCTTCTTGTCGGTCGCTTCTTAGACGGTCACTTCTCAACGGTCGCTCGCTTCTCGACGGTCGCTACAGTCGTTAGAGGTCGTCGGGGTCGCAGAGGCCTGCAGAGGTCGCAGCTGCAGAGGTCGCTTCTTAGACAGTCGCTTCTCTACAGTCGCTTCTCGACGGTCGCTTCTTAAGCCGTCGCTTTGCTTCTTAGACGGTCGCTTCTTGACAGTCGCTCGCTTCTTAAGCCATCGCTTCTTGAGCCGTCGCTTCTTAAGCCGTCGCTTCTCGACGGTCGCTAAGGTCTCGGAGGTCGTCGGGGTTGCTGAGGTCGCAGAGGTTGCCTTGCAAACACATGTCGCTTCTCGAGCCGTCGCTTTGGTGCCTTGCTAAGGCTGCAGAATTCTCAGAGGTCGCGGCTGCAGAGGTTGTTAGGGCCGCGGAGGTCGCGGAGGTCGTTAAGGCTGCAGAGGTCGTCGAGGTTGTCTTGCAAACACATGTCGCTTCTCAGACCGTCGCTCGCTTCTTAGACGCTCGCCTCGCTTCTCGACCGTCGCTTCTTGACCCGTCGCTTCTCGAGCCGTCGCTTTTTGTCGGTTGCTTCTCGGACAGTCGCTTCTTAGACGGTCGCTTCTCAGACGGTCGCTTCTTAGACGGTCGCTTCTTAGACGGTCGCTTCTTAGACGGTCGCTTCTCTCGACGGTCGCTTCTTAAGCCGTCGCTTCGCTTCTCGGACGGTCGCGGAGGTTGTTGGGGGCGCAGAGGTCGCGGAAGGTCGTAGAGGCTTGTAAAGGTCGCTTTGCAAACACGCGCTGCTTCTGAACTGTCGCTTCTCGAGCTGTCGCTTCGCTTCTCGACGGTCGCTCTCTTCTTAAGCGGTCGCAGAGATCGCGGAGGTCGCGGAGGTCGCGGAGGTCGCGGAGGTTGTCGGGGTCGCAGAGGTTGTCGCTTCTGAACTTGCACCGCCTTTCTGAATATACAGTGTCTTTCTGAACATGCAGTGCCTGTGTTGTCTGCAGCTACCTGTTGTCTGTAGCTGTGTTGTCTGCCCCTATGTTGTCTGTAGCAGCTCCGTATTGTCTGCAGCTGCCTTGTGCTCTTGCTCTGCCTAAGTGCTCTGTACAGCTAGTGCTTGGGCTCGCTGGTGTTCTGCCTAGTGCTCTGCCTAGTGCAGCTGTGCCTCTGTTGTCTGCAGCAGCTGTGCCTGTCTGCAGCAGCTGTGCCTGCCTATAGCTATGCCTCTAAACTGTGCTGCTTCTGAACTGTGCTGCCTCTAAACTGTGCTGCCTCTGAACTGTGCTGCTAAACAGTATATTGCCTGCAGCAGCTGTATTGCCTTGTGTTGCCTAAAGCTATGCCCTCTGTCGTTTGCAGATGTGCCTTTTTTGTCGCTGTACCAATTGCTGTACGTCTCGATTGCTAAATGTCCTGATTGGCCTTGTCTGAATAGAACGGTCTGTCAAAGACCCAAAAAAACGAATGTCGTTGCCCTAGGTCCTGCTAGGTGCACTCTCGTCGTCGTTTCTCCCGTTATCGTCGCTCCTACATCGTCCTTCTCGACCTTCTCGTCCTTCTCGACCTTCTCGACCTTCTCGTCGCTCTCGTTCTCGTCGCTCTTATTCTCGTCGCTCTCGTCGTCCAAATCTCTCCCAAAACTTCAGAACTTGCGCGATCTGCTCGCAGGGGCACTTCTCTTCCTAAAACTCTTCTCTCTCTCTCTCTTCTTCTCGATAGGGGCACCTCTCTTCCCTAAAACTCTTCTTCTCGATGTCCTCTGAAATGGACCTCTCTCTTTAAAACTCTTCTTCTCGATAGGGGGAGGGGGGGTAGAGTAGCATATACATGTACGATTAAGTAACCGGATGTAATTCAACGGCCTCCTTCGTATATCTGCAGTACACACTCTGGGTTGGTTGCATGTACGTTAATCGAGTACCCGGATATAATTCAACGGGCTCTTTCGCGTAGTGCGGGTTGGGTGTTTGGTTTAAGCCTTGGATATAATGATCTGACTGCAGTAGACGCAAGGTCAATACCCGTCTTTGATAACTATATCCAAGGCTAGAGAGGGAAGAATCTACGTACAAGCGGAGGTGGAGGTATTTGAGTGTGCGCTAAGCCTGGCCCTGCCAAGCCTAGCTTCCAGCACCTTCCAGCCCTCCACATCTATATTAAGCGTCGCTAACGCAAATTTCGGCATACAACAGACAAGACACAGAGAGCTTTACGCATTATATGCTATTAAAGACCACCTTAGCTGGCCGCACTACAGAAGCGACGTTCCGAATTATAGATATTAGACAGTTTAATATCATTATAGGGCAGAAATAGATAAAGAACTAGAAAGCCGTTATTAACGTAGGTAAAGGCACACTTGGATTTAAAACCCAGCAGAGCGGAGCCGCCGCCAAACCGAACGTTACGACTATTAAAGCGGTTCCGACCAACCGGTCCGATCCCCCGGATACCGTTAGAATAATAAGCTTAGAGGCTCTAACGACCCTAGCGAAGTCGCTAGAGAATAAGATCTATACTATCTCGATAAAGGACATCGAAGATTACTAGAAGATAATAGCGGAAGAAGAAGTAGATCCACTAGAGGTGTTACTAGAAGAACTCTATAGCTACGCTAACGTGTTCTTAAAAGCCGACTCCAACCTCCTGCTGCTGTATCGACCGGAATACAACAACAAGATCCGATTAAAAGAAGGAGCTACGCTGCTTAGAACTAAGCCCCTAAGACGCTTATTGCTGGCCGAGCTAGACTAAGTAGAAGTGTTTGTTCAAGGAAACCTAGCAAAGAAGTTTATTACGCCGAGCTCTGCCAAGTATACGTCGCCGATCCTTTTCGTACAGAAACCCAGAGGTAGTCTCCGACTGTACGTAGACTACAGAGGCCTTAATAAGGTTACTAATAGAGACGTATACCCGCTGCCGCTAATAGACGAAACTATACAACGAGTAGCAAAAGCTAAGTAGTTTAGTAAGCTGGACATTCGCTAAGCGTTCTACCAACTAAGGAATAAGGAAGGGCAGACGGAAGATCTTACGACGTTTGCTACGCGCATAGACAATTTCAAGTAGTAAGTTATACCTTTCGGACTTACTAACGCGCCAACAGTGTAGCAGCGTTTTATAAATCACACCTTTATAGACATACTAGAGCGGTTCGTATCTATCTACTTAGACGACATCCTTATCTATACTAACGGAACAAGAGAGCAATATACAGACTACATTAAGAGAGTGTTAACTAGGCTCTGCAAGGTTAGCTTAAACACGGACACGAAGAAGAGCAAATTCTATTAGACCGAAGTCAAATACCTTAGCCTTATTGTTAGAAGAGAGGGAATTCGGATAGACCCCTTAAAGGTCGCTGCCGTAGCGGAATAGAAGCAGCCGAAGTTCGGAAACACTACCTAAATCAGAGCTTTTCTCAGATTCTGCAGCTACTATCGACGATTTATTAAGGACTTTAGCAAGATAGCAAGGCCCCTAAACGAGGCATTGAAGAAGGAGCCCGCTGGCCTATAGAATAAGAAGTGCATAAAGACTTTTAATCAGCTGAAAGAAGCAGTAGCCTCGGCACTAGTGCTAGCGTACTTCCGACCGGAAAAGACAATCTACCTAGAAACGGACGCATCCGATACAGTAACCGCAGGGATCCTTTCTTAACATAATAACGGCGACGAGACCCTCTATCCAGTAGCTTTCTTTAGCAAGTCTATAAATAAGGCTAAGCAGAACTACGCTATCTACAATAAGGAGCTATTAGCTATTATCTAGACTTTCGAGGAGTAGAAGCCAGAACTTATAGCTAGAAAGAGCACGGTCCAGGTCCTTACAGACTATCAATCGTTAACCTACTATATAAAGACGCAGAAGCTCTCGCGCTGCCAAGCTCGGTGTTGCAGCGGCGGAAAGAGGTAGGACAGACTAATGGGGTGGACCCTGGAATTTCGGCTCGGCCCGGACGGGCCGAGCCGGGCCTTGGCACTACCACTACGAAAGCCCTCCGCCACTACCCTATAGATTCCTTTCCCTCCTCAGTTCGAGATATAGTTATCAAAAAGGCCGTATTGAATCATATCTGCATGCCCGGATTATTATATCTCGAACTTACTCTCTACACTACACCCGCGCTGCGCGAAAGGGCCCGTTGAACCATCCGGAAACCCGAATAACGCACGCGCACCCACCAACACACTAACAACAACCCCCCCCTAGGGCACCGTAAGAAGATAGAAGGCTTCTTAGCGGTAGAGAGCAGCGTTATAGGCCGCAGCAGAAGCAGAAAAGGAAAGACTAACAGAGCGAGTAGGCGCTCAAGCGTTATTAACGATAAGATCGTTATCAGCGGTTTTACAGCGGAAGAGACCGCTAAGTTCAAGGAACGAATAGCTAAGTATAGGAAGATCCACGACTGCACGATCGAGGAACTGGAAGACTATGTAAACGAGAACGGGATAGGAAAGGTCTACGATAGTATAGACCTTATTAAGACGCTGTTTTTCAGAACGCTAGAAGAAAACAGACAACTAAGAGAAGAAACTAAAGCGGTAAGGGCCGAGAAGGAATCAGCGGAAACGATTATCGACGTGTTAGAAAACTAGGCGGCGAATCGAATAGCGCAGTTAAAGGCGCTAAAGAATCAACTAACCGATATAGAAGCAGCGAAGTCGTTGCTGCCACTGCGTCGAGAAACCTACGAGGAGACCGCCTTACTAGCGGCCTATAGTTAAGGTGGCACTACGATAACGCCACTGCCGGACCTACCTGTGCTTTCGGTAGCGGAGACCCTAAAGCGTAGGAGGCATTTAAGAAGAAGATCAAGAACAAGATAAGCCGCGATTACGCATCGAGCAGCGAAGAGGATAGATTGGCGTACATAGAATCGCGATTGGAAGGTGAAGCTTTTTTTCGCTAGTGGCAGACCTAGAAGAAGTAACGGCCGACGACGCTATTAAAGCGCTGGACCAGCGTTTCGGAGACCCCTTCCAGAAGAAGACGGCCTGTAAGCAGCAGCTAGATAAGATCAACCAGAACCGTTAGACGTTCGAAGAGTTTCTACGGACTGTTCAGGAAATATTGCTATTAGAGCGAGAGTAGCAGAAGATAAAGCAGCTGCACCTACTAAGACAGAAAACTGGGCCCTAAGCTCGCCGCGGCATAGCGTTAGTAGAAGACGAAAGACCTTTAGAGCTTCGTGCATTAAGCGAGAGTTACCGCTAGAAACTTGAACGCGTACGGAAAAAAACCGACGACACGTAAAACTGATTCAGAAGCCGTCAGCGTAGCCGACAAGAGCCCCTACGCCCTTTCGACGAACCCCCCAGCAGTCGCTATATTCACTACGATCGCCGCAGGACCGACGGTCAATCAGAAGTGGCCAATCGCGAGATAGAGCGATATCTGCGAACCTTCTGCAGCTACTATTAAGAAGAATAGGTTAAGGTATTGCCGATAGCCGAGTTCTGCGCTTAACTCGGCACCGTCTAAGGCCACCTCGCTAGCGCCGTTCGAGATAACGCCATAGCTATCTTCCGAGGATAAGCTTTTAGCCGCTAAAAGAACCCAGCTCCGCGGAACCATCTACCACTGCTACGTCGTCGAAGAGAGTCGCCGCTGCAGCGGCAGAAGCGCTACGATCTCAGATAGAAGAAGCGATCAAAGTAGCGAAAGAAGCGATGGAATCAGCTCAGAAGAAGATAGTAACTCGGGCTAATAGAAAAAGGTCCCCAATAGAATTCGAGGAAGGCCAAAAGGTATAGCTTAACATGCGAAACCTGAGGCTGAAAGGAAACGCGAAGCTCAACCTACGCTACGTAGGTCCGTTCAAGATAATAGAAAAGAGGTCGCCGGTGACCTATCGGCTCCAGCTGCCGAAATCGTTCCGGATCTACGATGTCTTCCATTCCTATCTACTAAGCCTGGACCCTAAGGACGGCCTTCCGGAACAGGGGTTCGCCGAACCCCTACCAGTTAAGATGGACGGTAAAGAAGAAGAGTAGGAGGTAGAAGACGTAATGGACGTAAAGAAGACGAGGGGGTCCATCAAAGCGAGGATCTCGTAGAAGGGGTGGCCGGAAGATTATAAGTGGTATCCAATCGAGAATCTCCGGAATTCGGCGGAGCTGCTAAGAGACTTTTACGCGCAGAACCCGAAGACGCCAAAACCGGCGTAGCTCTGATGTCGACAATTCCGGAAGAGAGAAGAAAGCCACGTCCGCTCCACCGGCGCGGAAGCCGATAAAGGCGATCGTAATGGAATTGATAGCTCTAGGCAGTCGGTCGGCGACGGCGTGGAGGATCTGGTGGAAAAGAAGAAGAAGAAGAAAAACGACGCTGCGGAAAGATCTATATGGACCTCTGCGCCGGAGCACAGACCAACCACGCCGCAGCTTAGATAACCCACGACTCAGATCAGATGGCACAGATCAGGCGCACCGATTATATAAACGACCAAGTAAAGGACTTCAGATGTTGATAACGTAAGAGATTCAAGAAGCGATAGAAGAAGGAAGAGGTAACATTACTGTCAGAGGGGATTTTCGAGGAAGAGACGACAAAAAAAAAAAAAAAAGGGGGGGGAATAGTGAAAGGTTTTCGGATGGATGGGGTGACTAAGCGGTCGAGGGCGACCGCTGGTAAGGGAGGGGGGTAGTGTTGCGGCGGTGGAAAGAGGTAGGACAGATTAATAGGGTGGACCCTGGATTTCGGCTCGGCCCTTCCGGACTGAGCCGGGCCTTGGCACCACCCTCCATCAAAGCCCACCACCGCCACCACATAGATTCCTTTCCCTCCTCAGTTCGAGATATAGTTATCAAAAAGGCCGTATTGAATCATATCTGCGTGCCCGGATTAGCACTAAGATACGAGGCAGGAAATAAGGTCTAGCTAAACTAGCGCAACATCCGTATAGACCGGCCGAGCAAGAAGCTAGACTAGAAGAACAGGAAGTTTACAGTAGTCTAACCAGTAGGGACATATGCTATACGACTTAACACTCCCCTAGGGATCTACCTAGTCTTCTACGTAGACCTCGTACAGCTAGCGAACACGGACCCCTTGCCGTACCAGACGACAGACGACGCACGCCCACTAGCGATTATAACTAAGGGCTAGGAAGAGTATAAGGTAGAAGGAATCCTTTAGAGCCGAATAAAGAAGCAGAGGGTAGAGTACCTAGTAAAATAGAGAGGATAGGCAGAGCCTATATAGGAACTGTACGAGGCCCTACAGGACATAAATGCGCTAGACAGGTAGGAGGAGAACTATCCCCCTACCCAGTTACAGTAACACTGTGCCTTATAGCGAAGAGGGGCACGATCTACCCTAAGTACAGGGCAGCTACTAGCAACTTAGGTTGTTAAAGGATCGAGAATTAAGATGTAGGACACTACGGGATCCTACCGACACTACACCGTACTACACTATACAGAAGGGGGCAGGAGGAAGAGGACAACTAGGAGACCGGTATAGATAGGAGTAGAAGTAGGAAGGGAACGAGAGCAACACTGTCTGAAAGCTTTTATATGCTACCTTAAGGTAGCCTACTAGCTACCACCCCTAGGACCAAGCCAGCCAACTCTATACCCGAAATCTCAATTACCTCCTAGCCGGCAGGGGCCCTAGCACTAGAGGAAGCAAAAGGGTAGCTTAACAACACCCTGCTGCTAGTTAATATAGCATCTAAGACGTTAGCTTAGACTGTACAGAAGGCGGGGACCTGTACGAACCGGAAGCGAAGCTGCTAGTTAAGCTAGGTACTCTATTGTTAGAGGTAAAAATAGGAGGAGACACTAGCCGGGCAGGTAGAAGAACAGCTAGCAGCTACAAGAGAAACACGACAGGAACGGCCGGACGGGATAGGTAGCATAACGATAGTAGCTAGTAGTAGTAGTTAGTAGTAGTAACTGGTAATAGTAGTAATAGTAGTAATAGTAGTAGTAGCAGACAGCTAGGCAGACGGATAGCAGATAGGGAATAAAGGGGAAAGAGAAGAAGAGAGAGAGAGAGAGGAGAGAGAGTTTATATACAGGGTAGCGGCTGCCTGCCTAGTAGGGCAATAGCAACTAGGGCAGCTGCTACAACTGTATAAGGAAGGACAAACGAGGCAACTACGACCTAGGACCTGTACGAGCGACGGCCTACTGGACAACTAGACAGAGGCGGGAACATCTACCTAGGAGTAAACTCTAGACGACGACCAAGGGATAGGGACAGAGCCAAAAAGCTTATTAGCGCCAGACTGTCTAGTTAGGATGCAGAGTGCATAGCTAAGGGCTAGAGGGGTAGGAGGGGAACAAACAGACAGGACCGAGCACCTCCTGCACCTTTGTAACGCTCGCAGGCCTCCTCCGCCTTAACCTCGGCATAGTTAAATTAGCAAACGGAATAGGCCAAGTTTAGGTAGAAGCGATCTAGCACTACCTGCCTTCCCTACCTGCAGATACAGGAGGACAAGTCCAAGGTTAGACTAGCTAAGAGGGGGATCGACAGGCAAGTGCCTAGGCAAAGACGGGAAAGCGCTACCTGCTAAAGGAACACTAGGAGCTAAGGGTGTACGACACGCCGCTGTACGAAAGAGGCACTACGAGAAGGGAGGGGGGTATTGTTAGGGGGCGCCGCCCAGCCTAGGTCCTGGACCTAAGCTAGCCGTCGCCCTAAGGACTGTAACTTAGCAGTGCTAGCACGACCCTACCCTCTGTACGGAATTACCGATACGACCCTACCTTGTACGGAGGGGGAATCCTATAGCCCTATACAGAGGAGAATCGCTGCCCCTCTAAATAGAGGGAAAACTCTGCACTACTGTACAGAGGGAGAACTCCCGATCCTCTGTACAGAGTGTAAACCTTGCACCCCTGCACAGAGGGAAATTGCTAGCTTGGCTTTGTAGGTACAAATTGCACAGCAGCAGACGACAAAGGAACTGCCTATTAGTTCCTTTATATAGATACCCAACCTTAAGTTTCTGAACCAAGACTCTTAAGCCCTTACAGCTAGAAGAAGGAAGTATTAATAGTTGTAACGATCTGCTCTTAGCAGCAGTAGAAGTAAATACAGAGACTGCTATTATCCTTCTAATTACTGTCTACCCCCTTAACAGCTTGCACTGCCTCCTTTAGTTAAAAGCTTTTATTGACATAGGAGCACTTATCGGCGCAGCGATCCACTATTAATTGGTTTAGAAACTAAAAAACGGATATAGTTATCCAGTGCAGTTAGCGTTGATCTGACTGCGGTAGACGCAAGGTCAATACCCGTCTTTGATAACTATATCCAAGGCTGGAGAGGGAAGAATCTACGTACAAGCGGAGGTGGAGGTATTTGAGTGTGCGCTAAGCCTGGCCCTGCCAAGCCTAGCTTCCAGCACCTTCCAGCCCTCTACATCTATATCACTACTGCCCTCCCTAACCAGCGATTGCCCTTAATCGCAATCAGCCTATTAATCGCAATCAGCTAAACCAGGTCGCGTCGTGCCAAACCAGGTCGCAGAGGTCGTCAGGGTCGCAAATTCAGCTTCGCTATCGGCCAATTAGGTCGCTCCAAAAACAGGTCGCTTTTGAGGTCGCTTTTGAGGTCGCTTTTGAGGTCGCTTTTGAGGTCGCTTTTGAGCTTCAATTTCCGTGCGTTTTGAGTCTTAATCTTGTAATTTGTTGAGCCTCAATCTTATGCCTTGTTAAGCCTCAATCTCGTGCCTTTTGACGTCGCTTTGGTGCCTTAATTGGTGCCTTGTTAAGGCTGCAGAATTCTCAGAGGTCGCGGCTGCAGAGGTCTTCGGGGCCGCGGAGGTCTCGGAGGTCGTCGGGGTCGCGGAGGTCGTCGGGGGTTGCAGAGGTCGCAGCCTACGTACGTCGCTTCTCGACAGTCGCTCGCTTCTCGAACCGTCGCTTCTTAGACGGTCGCTTCTCAGACGGTCGCTTCTTAGACGGTCGCTTCTCAGACCGTCGCTTCTCAGACGGTCGCAGAGGTCGCAGAGCTCGCCAAGGTCGCAGAGCTCGGAGTCGCCGAGTCGCAGAGGTCGCAGAGGCTGCCTTGCAAATACATGTCGCTTCTTAAGCTGTCTCGAGCCGTCGCTCGCTTCTCAAGCGGTCGCAGAGGTCTCGGAGGTCGTCGGGGTCGCGGAGGTCGTAGAGGTCGCAGAGATCGCAGAGATCGCAGAGATCGCAGCCTACGTATGTCGCTTCTCGACGGTCGCTCGCTTCTCGGATAGTCGCTTCTTAGACAGTCGCTTCTTAGACAGTCGCTTGCTTCTCGGACGGTCGCTTCTCGACGGTCGCTTCTCGACGGTCGCTTCTCGAGGGTCGCTTCGCTTCTTGGACGGTCGCTTCTCAACGGTCGCTTCTCGACGGTCGCAGAGATCTCGGAGGTCGCGGAGGTCGCAGAGGTCGCAGAGCTCGCAGAGCTCGCGGAGGTCGCAGAGGTCGCAGAGCTCGCAGAGCTCGCGGAGCTCGCGGAGGTCGTTAAGGTTGTCTTGCAAACACGTGTCGCTTCTCGGACGGTCGCTCGCTCCTTAGATAGTCGCTTCTTGTCGGTCGCTTCTTAGACGGTCACTTCTCGACGGTCGCTCGCTTCTCGACGGTCGCTACAGTCGTCAGAGGTCGTCGGGGTCGCAGAGGCCTGCAGAGGTCGCAGCTGCAGAGGTCGCTTCTTAGACAGTCGCTTCTCTACAGTCGCTTCTCGACGGTCGCTTCTTAAGCCGTCGCTTTGCTTCTTAGACGGTCGCTTCTTGACAGTCGCTCGCTTCTTAAGCCGTCGCTTCTTAAGCCGTCGCTTCTTAAGCCGTCGCTTCTCGACGGTCGCTAAGGTCTCGGAGGTCGTCGGGGTTGCTGAGGTCGCAGAGGTTGCCTTGCAAACACATGTCGCTTCTCGAGCCGTCGCTTTGGTGCCTTGCCAAGGCTGCAGAATTCTCAGAGGTCGCGGCTGCAGAGGTGTTGGGGGCCGCGGAGGTCGCGGAGGTCGTTAAGGCTGCAGAGGTCGTCGAGGTTGTCTTGCAAACACATGTCGCTTCTTAGACCGTCGCTCGCTTCTTAGACGCTCGCCTCGCTTCTCGACCGTCGCTTCTTGACCCGTCGCTTCTCGAGCCGTCGCTTTTTGTCGGTTGCTTCTCGGACGGTCGCTTCTTAGACGGTCGCTTCTCAGACGGTCGCTTCTTAGACGGTCGCTTCTTAGACGGTCGCTTCTTAGACGGTCGCTTCTCGACGGTCGCTTCTTAAGCCGTCGCTTCGCTTCTCGGACGGTCGCAGAGGTTGTTAGGGGCGCAGAGGTCGCGGAAGGTCGTAGAGGCTTGTAAAGGTCGCTTTGCAAACACGCGCTGCTTCTGAACTGTCGCTTCTCGAGCTGTCGCTTCGCTTCTCGACGGTCGCTCTCTTCTTAAGCGGTCGCAGAGATCGCGGAGGTCGCGGAGGTCGCGGAGGTCGCGGAGGTTGTCGGGGTCGCAGAGGTTGTCGCTTCTGAACTTGCACCGCCTTTCTGAATATACAGTGTCTTTCTGAACATGCAGTGCCTGTGTTGTCTGCAGCTACCTGTTGTCTGCAGCTGTGTTGTCTGCCCCTATGTTGTCTGTAGCAGCTCCGTATTGTCTGCAGCTGCCTTGTGCTCTTGCTCTGCCTAAGTGCTCTGTACAGCTAGTGCTTGGGCTCGCTGGTGTTCTGCCTAGTGCTCTGCCTAGTGCAGCTGTGCCTCTGTTGTCTGCAGCAGCTGTGCCTGTCTGCAGCAGCTGTGCCTGCCTATAGCTATGCCTCTAAACTGTGCTGCTTCTGAACTGTGCTGCCTCTAAACTGTGCTGCCTCTGAACTGTGCTGCTAAACAGTATATTGCCTGCAGCAGCTGTATTGCCTTGTGTTGCCTAAAGCTATGCCCTCTGTCGTTTGCAGATGTGCCTTGTTTTGTCGCTGTACCAATTGCTGTACGTCTCGATTGCTAAATGTCCTGATTGGCCTTGTCTGAATAGAACGGTCTGTCAAAGACCCCAAAAAAACGAATGTCGTTGCCCTAGGTCCTGCTAGGTGCACTCTCGTCGTCGTTTCTCCCGTTATCGTCGCTCCTACATCGTCCTTCTCGACCTTCTCGTCCTTCTCGACCTTCTCGACCTTCTCGTCGCTCTCGTTCTCGTCGCTCTTATTCTCGTCGCTCTCGTCGTCTAAATCTCTCCCAAAACTTCAGAACTTGCGCGATCTGCTCGCAGGGGCACTTCTCTTCCTAAAACTCTTCTCTCTCTCTCTCTTCTTCTTCTCGATAGGGGCACCTCTCTTCCCTAAAAACTCTTCTTCTCGATGTCCTCTGAAATGGACCTCTCTCTTTAAAAAACTCTTCTTCTCGATAGGGGGAGGGGGGGGTAGAGTAGCATACACATGTACGATTAAGTAACCGGATGTAATTCAACGGCCTCCTTCGTATATCTGCAGTACACACTCTGGGTTGGTTGCATGTACGTTAATCGAGTACCCGGATATAATTCAACGGGCTCTTTCGCGTAGTGCGGGTTGGGTGTTTGGTTTAAGCCTTGGATATAATGATCTGACTGCAGTAGACGCAAGGTCAATACCCGTCTTTGATAACTATATCCAAGGCTAGAGAGGGAAGAATCTACGTACAAGCGGAGGTGGAGGTATTTGAGTGTGCGCCAAGCCTGGCCCTGCCAAGCCTAGCTTCCAGCACCTTCCAGCCCTCCACATCCATATTAAGCGTCGCTAACGCAAATTTCGGCATACAACAGACAAGACACAGAGAGCTTTACGCATTATATGCTATTAAAGACCACCTTAGCTGGCCGCACTACAGAAGCGACGTTCCGAATTATAGATATTAGACAGTTTAATATCATTATAGGGCAGAAATAGATAAAGAACTAGAAAGCCGTTATTAACGTAGGTAAAGGCACACTTGGATTTAAAACCCAGCAGAGCGGAGCCGCCGCCAAACCGAACGTTACGACTATTAAAGCGGTTCCGACCAACCGGTCCGATCCCCCGGATACCGTTAGAATAATAAGCTTAGAGGCTCTAACGACCCTAGCGAAGTCGCTAGAGAATAAGATCTATACTATCTCGATAAAGGACATCGAAGATTACTAGAAGATAATAGCGGGAAGAAGAAGTAGATCCACTAGAGGTGTTACTAGAAGAACTCTATAGCTATGCTAACGTGTTCTTAAAAGCCGACTCCAACCTCCTGCTGCTGTATCGACCGGAATACAACAATAAGATCCGATTAAAAGAAGGAGCTACGCTGCTTAGAACTAAGCCCCTAAGACGCTTATTGCTGGCCGAGCTAGACTAAGTAGAAGTGTTTGTTCAAGGAAACCTAGCAAAAGAAGTTTATTACGCCGAGCTCTGCCAAGTATACGTCGCCGATCCTTTTCGTACAGAAACCCAGAGGTAGTCTCCGACTGTACGTAGACTACAGAGGCCTTAATAAGGTTACTAATAGAGACGTATACCCGCTGCGCTAATAGACGAAACTATACAACGAGTAGCAAAAGCTAAGTAGTTTTAGTAAGCTGGACATTCGCTAAGCGTTCTACCAACTAAGGAATAAGGAAGGGCAGACGGAAGATCTTACGACGTTTGCTACGCGCATAGACAATTTCAAGTAGTAAGTTATACCTTTCGGACTTACTAACGCGCCAACAGTTGTAGCAGCGTTTTATAAATCACACCTTTATAGACATACTAGAGCGGTTCGTATCTATCTACTTAGACGACATCCTTATCTATACTAACGGAACAAGAGAGCAATATACAGACTACATTAAGAGAGTGTTAACTAGGCTCTGCAAGGTTAGCTTAAACACGGACACGAAGAAGAGCAAATTCTATTAGACCGAAGTCAAATACCTTAGCCTTATTGTTAGAAGAGAGGGAATTCGGATAGACCCCTTAAAGGTCGCTGCCGTAGCGGAATAGAAGCAGCCGAAGTTCGGAAAACACTACCTAAATCAGAGCTTTTTCTCAGATTCTGCAGCTACTATCGACGATTTATTAAGGACTTTAGCAAGATAGCAAGGCCCCTAAACGAGGCATTGAAGAAGGAGCCCGCTGGCCTATAGAATAAGAAGTGCATAAAGACTTTTAATCAGCTGAAAGAAGCAGTAGCCTCGGCACTAGTGCTAGCGTACTTCCGACCGGAAAAGACAATCTAACCTAGAAACGGACGCATCCGATACAGTAACGCAGGGATCCTTTCTTAACATAATAACGGCGACGAGACCCTCTATCCAGTAGCTTTCTTTAGCAAGTCTATAAATAAGGCTAAGCAGAACTACGCTATCTACAATAAGGAGCTATTAGCTATTATCTAGATTTTCGAGGAGTAGAAGCCAGAACTTATAGCTAGAAAGAGCACGGTCCAGGTCCCTTACAGACTATCAATCGTTAACCTACTATATAAAGACGCAGAAGCTCTCGCGCTGCCAAGCTCGGTGTTGCAGCGGCGGAAAGAGGTAGGGACAGACTAATGGGGTGGACCCTGGAATTTCGGCTCGGACCGGACGCGGCCGAGCCTGGGCTTGGCACACAACACTACAAAAGAGAGAGCCCTCCCCCCCCCCACTAACCTATAGATTACTTTCCCCCTCCTCAGTTCGAGATACTAAGTTATCAAAAAGGTCCGTATTGAAATCATATCTGCATGCCCGGATTATTATATCTCGAACTTAACTCTCTACTACACATACAACCAACCCGCGCTGTGTGCGCGAAGGGGCCGTTGAACCATCGGAACCCGAATAACGCACGCGCACCCACCAACACA